>OW386292.2:32354657-34754657 GCA_936432065.2 Rutpela maculata
TATTTTTTAGCAATACAAATGTTTCCGGAATTAATGCTAAAAAAGGGTTAATGGAAACCGATTGTTCCGAAAGTAAAGAAGATGACAGTGAATATGAGTGCTCGATAAGAATTAAAACTCCCAATATTTGGTGAAAAACTTAATAATGTTGTTAGAAATCTTGGTCTATCTAATGGTAGGGAAGAATATTTTGCGGCGATTATGAAAAAAGACAATTTAGTATCAAGTGATGTTCGTTCTAGCTCATACAGAAAAAGAGAAAAAGACTTTGGAAAATATTTTACACAAGGAAAAGAACACTTGATGAATATACTTAAACCTATCATACATAGATTTTAGATAAATATTTTTTATTTTATCGCTGATTTTTTTTCGATTTTTCGGACCCTCGATTTTACTACAAACAAAACAGAAGGAATTCACATTATTTACACAGTTGTGCAAAATTTTTTGTAGCCCTATACTCATAGGAAGGCAAGTTTCTTACTTCACTAGAGCTGCGGTTGCATGATGACGCCCACAGTCCCGCTTTCTCAACCTGACCTGCCGCCGATACTGGGGTTTCCCTCCCCTGCATCGTAAACTCTGTCTCTACTTCTGCCATGAAGGCATTTTTTTACCTAGGAACTTAGTCGAAATAAATCTTTGCCCGCCGTCACCACGTGGAGGTGTCCTAGTCGCAAGAATAGAAAAAGAAACAAATGGCATATGACAAACAAACAGAATAAAGAAAACTATACATATGTTTAGAACAGCTCTAAGAAAAAAAAAGTAGAAAATCATCAAGGGAGGGTGTAGGTAAATGTTAAGTCCAAACGATATTCCTCTCTCAATAGAACAAACTTTGAAAAATTTCACTGTTCAGTAATATTTTCCATAGGATACTTGAAAATTTAAAAGTTACCCATCTCCGCTCACTAGGGTTGATGAGAGTTTATGCTGAAGTGATATTTCTCTATGAAGTTTGCAGATTGCGCTTTAATTCTGACTTCTGTATTGTGTTCAGCACGTTGCAAATACGTCGGAAATTATATGTTCAGATATTATGTAGAGCAAAGTCAATTTCGGGCTATGATTCAGTCATTTTTGGATACGTTTTCATCCTAAATAAGGATTTTACAAGATATTCGATCGTCGCGCATAAATTCTGACCGATTCGGTTTCAGTGCCCCAAATTACGTATAGATATAGTGATCAGTTCATGTAAGCTTTTTATTTACTTGTTTGGAATTTTTCGGCATTTTTTAGGTGTTTTTTTGAGATTATGTTAAAATTTCTAACTGATCGGCCAACTCTGACCTCAGATTCGCTCTCGGTGCCCCATAATATGCACGGAAATGGTGGTCAGCTCATTTAAGCCTTTTATTTACTTGTTTGAGGTTTTTCGGGCATTTTTAAGGTTTTTTTGAAGTTAGGAAAATACAAGAGCCAATCGGGCAAAACAGACATCGAATTCGTGTTCAGCAGGTTAAAATTCATGGGAATACATATTACATAGGGCCTGCCTTCTCGCACTCGACTTTTTTTGTGTGTGCCGGTGTTATTTTTTGGACTTAAATTTTGACAGGATGATTTATTTAGGTTAGAAATATATTGGAGTAGGAGAGAGTAAAAATATATGCATTATTACGTAAGTTATAATCAATTGTTACAAAATTATCTTGTTTAAATTTTTTGCAACTTAAAATATTGACAAAAAAGTTCGGGCTCATCGAGTTTTCTTTCGCAGTTTCATAACGGACATTCTAGTTTTTATTTATTTTAGTTTATTATTCTATATAACTAGAGATGTTTAAAAACTGCGAAAAAATATGAATTTTATTCACAGTATATATAAAAACACTACAAATAAAATATTTACTCATTCCATTATAGATACTCGGTTACAGTATGCAGTTATTTTGAAAAATAAAAAAGTTAATTCGATCACATTTTCCGCTGTAAATTACACAAAATGATAACGCTTCCATTAATATTAATTTATTATTCAGTCATATCTTCAAGACAAATATACTTTTTGCATACACCATGGGAAAAAGAAAGGTAATCCTAAAATAATATTAAATAGTAATACTAAAATATCAAGTTTTTACTATTATGAATGAAAGATATAGAGGAGTTTCAACATAAAAAATGCGAAAATTTGCCAATTCCCAATCAAAGCACGACCTCAAAAATATGTAATGTGGTGTGTGTGGGGGTGTGTGTGTGTGTGTGTTAATAAGAGTTAACTGTCTGTTTTTGTGTGTTTGAGAGTTACATAGCATGTGTCGAATTCAGTGGTCTCGTTGTTCGGCTATACAGGGTGTCCGGTAATACCGGTCTGGTGCCGATTCTATATGCAAAAATATGAAAGAAAATTTATATAAATATGTCAGCTAATGCTTCCTTGTGGACTCAAAGCCCTTTGAAGATTGAAGCCAAAAACTGGTATTCTGCTATTTTCATTTTTTTTTAAATTAAATAATGGCAATGAAAATTAATTAACAATGAGCTTATTGTTACTCTACTTGACTTAATTGTTACGTGAAAACTTGAAGCACATCGTGTTTTCTCATTTACACGATTTTTCTCACAAGCGGTTAGTTTTTCGATTAAAATGAAAGATGACCTTTTTTAATATTTTTAATTAGTGCTGTAGCTCAATTAGGAAGCATTTGCGGGCATTGCGGCACTTTTTTTCAAATTTTTTCGGATATAATTTGTACCAGAATTTTGTTACCGATATTTTCTGACACCCTGTATAGAATATGAAGAAAGTACAGCTAAAGATTTTTAATTATATTAAAAACAATAAGTAAATAAATCAGCAAATATTAGATATAAATTAAGAGAAGTCATCACATATTTTTTACCTGCCCAGGAATTTGACCTCAATAGGCAGTTCACAGAGTTATAATACGATAAAGGGGTTTGTAGATTTCAAAACGAGAAATAATGTAAACTACGGTTACTTTGTCGACAAAGGCATTAAGAAAACGATGATTAGAGGGCATTGTCGCATGTACCATAAATGTAATGTACTGTGATTTCTTTACAATTTTTAATATTCTGTGTAATGTCTTATATAATATACCCACGGACAAAATGATCGCATCATTCAAAATTTGTCATGTTTTGAAGTTAATTTATTTCTTAACCGTTTTTCCGATTTTAATGATAGTTTTATTGTTTAAAAAAAAAGTTGCAAAGTTGTAACGAAAACGTAACTTTCTTTATACTATATCTCCTGTCCTGGACATCAAATGCTTAGAACGACGTCGAGATGTAGTTCCGTAAGTAATTGAATGTTTTCTTAATTTCTTTCAAATTAGATTTAATTTAAACTACTTAGGTACCCGAAAAATTTATCGGATTTTCTTCCATCTGTAATATGATTTAAGATTCACTAGCCGTAGAAACCCTGAGGTGCCAGAAAGTCATTTTAAATATTGGGAATCAAGCGCAAATGCATGGTGCCACTAAGTACGGTTAGACATCAGTGGTTGGCGCGCCCTCTGCAGATTATACGGTTGAACCAAAATCAAGTTTTTATAGAAAAATCGACCAAGTAGCTCCATCTTGAAATTTTGTGGGAAGGATGTTATGATGTTTAGACGTTCAAATATGCGATAAAACGTTCTGGCACCTCGATCTGGTGCCAGAACGTATATATAGGTGCCACTCCGTCCATATATATGTGAATTTGGTGCCTGAACGTTCAGTTTTAAATATATATATACATATATATATATATATATATATATATACATATATATATATATATATATATATATATATATATATATATATATATATATATATATATATATATATATATATATATATATATACATATATATATATGCAGCAGCCATAAATATCTCGTTCACAAGTAACACACAGAGTCGATCATAACGGTAAGTTTAAAGCCGGTCCTCAAATGACACTCGCATTCCGATCCTTGGCTATAATGTATCTATAGATTGGACTATATAATCCATTGTAATTTCTGATTTTTTTTTCATATATTGTTACGTAATGTCTTATAATTTTATGTAGGTCATTTGTTCATTATTATTTTATTAAATATTCCCTTTTTATTATCTTTTATTTATTACTCCTACTACTATATATTGCTACAATAAATTGAAATAGTCAATTACGTCGAACTTGTACTTAGGTGTATGCATGTAACTGAAATAAAACAAAATATCTTTACTAATTAAATCATTTATTATCCAAGATTTGGTAGCACTTTTAAGAATAATCGAGAAGAAAGTTATAAGTTATAAAGGTTTATATTGTAACAAAAAAATAAATTATTGTAACATAACATATATACTTTATATTAATATCTATCTAAGAAATAAGTAACATTCATAGTTTATATATAATGGCTTTTATAGCTACAATTCAATACTTTCATAGCCCATTCAAACTTTATGTTCACTGAACTTAGACCACTTCAAAGTTTTAATTTTATACTTCTTCAATGTTCAATAGTCCAACATTGCGTTTTTAAATACTACATAATATACTTTAAAGGGACACATTGCATCTCACTTGTTGACAGCGGGTAGGTGTTTCGGAATTTCCTTTCTTAATTTATGTACTTCATCAAATATCTTTATGAAACCTGCAAATTTTCTTCTTGAAATGTACCTTATTTAAAACATTTTCCACCACTGTACTTTTCCCTTCCTCAATACGGCTCCACACCTTCGCTCAACTAAAATTTAAAAAAGAATTAATTATTAAAAATACTGACAAACCAATATAAAATGTTAATTTTCTTTACCATGAATTGTTTATTGCTTGTTTAAGCAGCAGTAATTATTATCATAAGCAGTTTCAGTTTCACATGTGGGTTTTAAATTATATCCCTCATTAAGAGAGGATGCCCAACTGCATGTATCATCATGGTCTTGTAATATGGCTGTTTTTCCTACAACATAAACTCACGTTAAAAATCAAATTCTTACATTAATATGCAACAACGTACCACTAATAAAAACCTTGGAAGACTTGTAAAATCATTTCTTTTAATTGTTTGAAATCAGTGACAGTTTTTTAACCTGTAAATGGAGGTTGTTTTATAAGAAATGGCATCGTTTCCGATTGTCACACTTCCACAATTAATAATAAATCAAAGACTTGTCATTTTGATTGTATAATATACATAAAAACAATAATATTAGGAAAAATTCAATCAGTTGCCATTTGACAGTTAAAGAATTTCAGTTTATTTTTCCTAAGGTCTGAGACTGTGACGTCACGCGCACACGACCCATAGATGATACTTTGGTTTAAGTTTATTATTTTTTTCAACAATAATTTTAATAACACACATATTAGATCTTCGTCGTTTTATTATTATTCTAACTGCTTAGTACGAACATAACTTTATGTTCAGATGACTCGACGCGTACGTAGCGCGCAAAAGTACTTTCAATAATTTCATTCTTCGCATCTACCTGCCAAAGCTTTAGCAACATTCTCGAACAGGCAAGCAATAATTTTTTAATTGCTTATAAAGTAAACAACTAGTGTACAAAGTAAGCAGCTTTATCCACGTCATGTAAAGATGTCGATTTTCATAACATATTGACGCTTGCCCAGAATTTCTTTTTATGTTTTGTATCAACTAAATTATTAGAAAAAAAAATCAGCACACTATGAAAAGGATTGCCTTTTTTTGACAATTTTGAACCGCAGCCTATGTTTTTTGCAACCACGCTGGCCAGCAGGCAAAGCTCGTGTTGTTCTATATACAATCCTTAACACGTTAAAAAAAGTTCACTGTCTCCCGAACTATTATTACTATTAATGATACTTACATAAAATAATGATCCGATCATAGTAGTGACTCCTCCCAGAACTCTTTGCTCAGACAATGCTGACACACAACCCTTTGAATATGCATTTTTTATTTCACATGGTTCACACGGGTATTTTGACAGCGGACAACAACTCCAAATTATTGTTCCATTTGTTTCCTTAACTTCTTCCCCGCTTGGTCCATAGAGACCACAACAACTGAACTATAAAAAAATAAGCACAATTGATTGGAATTTTTCGGTGGAAAATGTTTTTCACTATTATTAAGTGAAAATAAAAGTATCATAGAATAAAATATACATCGCAGTTAGAATCGAGTATAGTTGTCTAAAATTTTTAGTGCGAATAAAAAAGGTCATAAAAACCGGCCATAAAAATATCAAAGTCGGCGCTATTAGTTGTTAACAAGAGTACTATATAGCCGTACTTCAAACTTTTGCGTATTAGAGTTAACAAAATAACACTAGAGATTTCAACATCGTGTTTTCAGTAGAAACCTAATGACGTTTCTGGTAAATTAAAAAATTTTATTCTGTTTTGTGTCAAGATAAGAATATCTTATGCATTGGTGGATACATTGCCCGTTCTTCGTGACACTGACAGATAAATTAAAAGTACGGCTCTGGTATTAACGCCGACAATAAACATACATTTTTTTTTAACTCAAACCTATTTTTTGATTAAATATTAATTAGAAATAGGCAATGTTCTCAGTTTAGGCAATATAACTAGAAACTGACATTTAATATCAATTTAATCATTGCCATCTTAGCAATTTTTCACAAACCACAATTATTCCATAGGATTTGTTAGAAAAAGTAGGACGGCCAGGTCGGGTTTTTGAAGCTCCTTGTGTCCTTATTGAAAAACTAGCACCGATATCAGTAATTTACTGTCTACAAAAAATGTATTTTAATGGTGAGATTAAAAACAGGTTTAGTGGAGTCAAAATAAAATTTGAATGGAATTCTCTAGCTACAGCAATTTTATTGCTTTAATTTGTTGTGGGTATAATAACAAGCGTTCTGAGCATTTTTTTCCAAAATCCGTCCATTGCTTCTTGTAGAATTTTAACAATTTATTTTTCAACACAGAAATTTTCCGCTATTTTCCCTATTATCTCAGGTCACAATAATCCGATCGCAAAAATAAAAATACCAAACTGTTCGCTATAAAATTATGAATAAGACTAGGCATATGAAGAAACTTCTTGATAATTTGTAAATTTGTAAAAAAATTAAAACCACCAAAAATTGCCTTTTTTAAAAGTTTAAGAAACATGATGTAATAATACATCAATTTTAACGAAAGTTGGTGGAACCATGCCCTTTATTGAACTAAACCTCCGTGTAATTTTAGCGCAAAATATTTATTCAAACGGCTAAAAATCAACAATAATTTCGAAATTTCCATCGCATTTTGTTTAAGTACTTCGACTCATAGTAGGACAATTTTTCTTTTAAAGTGAGGGTTTTTCTATGTACTTCACGGTGGAGTTTGGAAAGAAAAAAACATTAAACTTAAACCAATTTTAACGATAAGCGAATTATGAAAGTACATGAAATAACAAACGTTTAAAAAAAGAATGATGTTCTACTTGCATTTGAATCCGTGATACGTTAGTTTTTGCGTTTTAGTCGATTATAAGTAAACATGTTGATATTTTTCTTGAAATTTGCGCATATTGTTCCAAAATGATTATATTTCTCTCTCTGGTAGTTGAAAATTATCCACAACTAAATTTTTTTAAATTACATCGCATAAAGCACCATTGAGGCATAACGCACGTTCTAAAAAAAATATCTCCCCACTCCTTGAATATTGTAACTAGGCAACTAACTTAATGGTATACATCACTCCATTTTCATCATATTATTGAGTTTGTTTTTTAACATTTTTAGTCTATTTTCGTATATTCTGATTCTATTATTTAACAAAATATAATTTGTTTAGTTTTTATTCATCAAAAATTCAAAAATTTTTATTTTTTTATAATGTTTTCGGCCTTTGTCATATCTGATTTTCTATTTCTTGTTCGTGTTTTGTGTTCATTTTCAATTTTTAATGTATTATTACGTAAAATAATTTGTTTGGCCGTTATATAATTAAAATGCATTGGAAATTTTAATCTAGGTAGATTGTTTTTATGTTCAATAAAATAATTCAAGACAATATTGATTATTTGTGATGTGTTATGTGAAGTACGAAATAGTTTTTGTAATTGAGCCACTTTTGCTTCGTTGCTTCAGAGTAATAAGAGTAATATGAAGAAATGTTGTATTCGCTAGTGTGATATGAAATGTTCTGGATTTCTAAGTGTAGTCTCGCGTGATTCCTAGACCCCTAGGGGAGCTTTTCTGAAGAATCT
Source organism: Rutpela maculata (assembly GCA_936432065.2). Taxonomy (NCBI): domain Eukaryota; kingdom Metazoa; phylum Arthropoda; class Insecta; order Coleoptera; family Cerambycidae; genus Rutpela; species Rutpela maculata. The sequence goes on from OW386292.2 coordinate 32,362,846, forward strand.
TTTGCCACTTTCAGATATTTCGCTGATAAATACGTACTACTGCTTCTCGTTGCTCGAACAGAAATGACGTTCTCCTTGTGTTCTTTGGTCAATAATACGAAGCTTTAGCTGGTTTAAATTATTTTTTTTACATATTTATAAAGTACCTAGCTTGGTATACTTCTGAAATATCCATGCTTACAAAAAGATGTGCAAGTTTTTTTACGATCGACAAGCTACAAAGGCAAGGATATTTGCTGCTGGCATAAGTTGTATCGTAGCACTGTATGGTTCAGATCCAATAAAAAACACATGTTTATACGTTCTACGTTTTGAATGTTTTAAAAAAATGCAGTTCAAAAACATCATGCAAATTATCTGTTCTCCCACCAACCGAAGAAGCTGCAAACGAGCATTCATTGAAGGTGTATTTTCAAATACATAAATGGTTAGGATTTGCAGATAAAAATCCTGAGGAGTATGGTTGGAAAGATACCATAAATGGATTAATGCCACTGACAACAACAAAAAATCCTTTGCTAGATAATTTATTGAAGACTATTTGCTTTATGTGTAGATCGGGTTGCAAAACAAAACTTTGTTCATGTAAAAGTATAGGGATTAAATGCACAAATTTGTGTCATTTTTGTAATGGATTAAATTGCAATTAAAAGCCCTCGCGCCTTTTCGAACCGCCTCAGCGTGTTGCAGAGAATCCGCCGACTGTAGATCAGGTGGAAAACTTCTGGAAAACGTTGTACGAAGAGCAGCTTCCACTCAACAGAGACTTTCCAGCCCTTGCACACTTTGAAACCTTTTGCCGAAGGTTTCGGCAACCACACGAGGTGTGCCAACCAATAACCCCAGAAGAAGTTCGAAGAGCTCTTGAGGGCTCTAAGAACTTTGCTGCTCCAGGTTAAGATGGGATAAATAAACTTTTGGTGGAAAAAGTTATCGAGTAACCACCACCAATTGGCCAGAATTTTTAATGCCTTGCTAAATGGGGAGCAGCAAATTCCTTCTTGGGTTGTTGAGGGGCGGACAGTGCTGATCCCCAAGAACGGAAATGTCTAACCCAAAGAACTACCGCCCGATAACCTGTTTAAACGCATGTTACAAAGTGTTTACAAGCATTTTGTACATGCGGGCGATCCATGCAGTTGAATCGGTTTACGAACGGATATATGAGCAACGAGGGTCGAAGATAGGTGTCGCTGGCTGCAAGGAGAACCTGCTGATTGACAGATGTGTCACGCAGGACTCCGTGCAATATAGGCCTGGATCGACTACCGCAAGGCATTTGACATGACATCTCTTGAGCTTATTTTACACTTGCTCCAATGTCTTGCGGTGCCCGGTCCCGTAGTGAGATGTATTGAAGAACTGATGCCGCTCTGGAGGACTCGCTTTACTATAACATCGGGTAACGATAGAGTCCAGTCGGAGCCGGTACCGTTCAGAAGGGGAGTATTCCAGGGAGACTTCCTCAGCCCCCTTCTGTTTTGCATTTCACTACTGCCATTATCCGTTTCGCTCCGGAAAACCCGTGCATACAACTGCGGTACCCCCGGCGATAGGAGGCATAAGGTCACCCATTTATTTTATATGGATGACCTTAAACTTTATGCCTCCGGAGAAAGGGACCTACACCAGCTCCTTAGGATGGTACAGGAGTACATGCAGGCTCTCGGTATGGAGTTCGGGTTGAACAAATGTCCACTGGTCCATCTCAAGAGAGGACGATGCGGGGACTACGGAGAGGACGCGTAGCTCGTAGATGAAAGCATCTTACGTCATCTAGATGCTGGAAAGTCGTACACTTACTTGGGTGTCGAGCAACGCTCCACCCAAGAAGTGAGTGTAGTGAAAAACGCTCTCCGCGGCAAGTATCAGCACCGACTCCGACAGATATGGTCTTCAGAACTGTCGGGGAAGAACAAGGTGTCTGCTACCAACATGCTTGACGTTCCGATCCTTCTCTACTCCTTTGAAGTGGTGAAATGGAGTCGAGAGGAGTTGCATCAACTCGACGTAGAAACCCGCAAGAAGATGCATCTCAATAGGAGTTTGCATCCTAAATCGCCTAAAAAGAAATATTAACAATTCATAATGACAAGTGCAAGAATGGGGAAATGTGTGACTGTCTATACATAAACAAAGTTAATAATTTAAAATACCTTGGTCTAATGGTGGATCATCACCTGAGATGGAATGAATATGGAATATCTTTCTATTCTAAGAGATATTCTTAACAGAAAAAAACCTTATCATTACGTACAATGCTTTGGTACAGTCTGGGGTGGACTCTTTAACAACTCATTAAAACATTTAGAAATTATCCAGAATTGCTTACTAAAAATAATATTTAATAAAGAAAAACGATATCCCACAGATTTATTGTATAACGAAATAGGTATGTTTAGAGTAAGAAAACTGTATGCTTATGAGTGTCTACTGTACATGCTTAAATCATCACCAAATGTGGCAAACTAACTATGGGACCCGCTCGAATACAAACCTTTCAATACTAGTGCCAATATACCGGAAGATGCATACTCAGCGATTTATTTTCTATTATGGACCCAAACTATATAATATGTTACCAGCAAAATTAAAAAGTATAAAAAACAAGCATGAATTGAAAAAAAACCTTAAACTATTTTTAAATGAAAACTACAGACAAATAAAAGTAATTTTCCAATAATATAATGTTTTAACACAACTAGTTCAACATAAACAAAACTTTTATTTTCTCTTAATACACATCCAAGAATTTAACACACACGCTTCTAGAACATTAAAACATTGCATTATCTCACATCTCACAACTGTCAATCCCTTCAAACCACAAAATACTCCACTCTACTTCTTCCTTCTTGCACAATACCAATCGTCATTAAAGGCAACAACTTAACAAAATGTTGGGTTTGTTTTGGTTTTGAGAAATAACAGTCATGTAACAGTCCTCGAATGTCAGGAGCATGCGCAGTTAGTAAAACGTGTTCTGTTTTAGTAACTGCGCAAGCTGTTTTACTAACTGCGCATGCTCCTGACATCCGAGGACTGTTATTTCTCAAAACCAAAACAAACCTGTTTATTCCGCTACACACTCCCCCTCTGTATCACGCTAAAGTCTCCGGCGGGGTACAGGACTAGGGTGTCTTCTTCTTCTTCTTCGGTCGTCCGCGCTTCCGTTTGGGTAACACCGGATCGGGTGTAGTCATTTCCGGTCCATGGTATGGAAAAATATCGCTTCCATGATATTTCCCTATTACTTCTACGGGTTCATGGCATGTGGACAGAACGTACGAATTTGGAGTGACGATTTCAGTCACCGTATATGGCCCATCACGTTTGGTTGCAAATTTTGCAATAAAACCCTTTGGGGTGCTACTGAGAACATAAGTTTTCACTAGTACTTTATCTCCCACCTTGAAGTATTTTACCTTTCGATCTTTATCAGCGTTCTCTTTACGTTTGCCTTATGTTTTAACTAGAGTTTCTTGAGCTTCGAGAAGTATATTTGAAAGCTTTCGTAGATATGGAGTGATTCGGGGTACAAAATTTTCAGCGTCGACTACTTTCCTTAAGTCATAAACAGTGTCATAGGGTGCCCGAATGTCCCTTCCAAATGTTAAATACGCAGGTGTATGCCCCACTGACTCACACGCGGTCGAGTTTATAGCAAGTCTAATACTGGGAACGTATTCATCCCAGGTGTCATGTCTGTCTTGCACCAGGATGGCCAACTGGGTTTTTAATTCCCGATTCTTGCGTTCAACAGAGTTGCTTTCAGCATGATATAAGGGAATGAATGAAAGGTTTATACCCAGACAGTAAGTGACTTTCTGCATAACGGCACTTATGAACTGAACACCATTATCTGATATCATTTTCCTAGGTGTTCCATAGCGTAAGAAAATTTCCTCGATACGAGTTTGCGCACATACTTCAGCAATAGCATCTTGCAGTGTAAATAGCTCTACTCAGTTGGAAGCTATATCTTCAACAATCAAGATCCAACGGTTTCCTTTTGGTGTTACTGGTAATGGGCCAAATAAATCGACCGCGATTACCTCAAATCTCTGAGAAGGTGCAGGAGTTTGTAACAATCCTGTGGGTTTTTGGTTGGTCGCTTTATATCTCTGACATTCAATGCAATTTCTTATGTAATCTGTGACGTAACGTCTCATTCCAGTAAAATAGAACTTGGTGGAGATTTTCTGCAGTGTTCGGTCCACTCCATAGTGACCTGCAGTACGCATCATGGTACTGTTTCAAAATGTCTGCACGACAATCTGCTGGGACAACAAGTTGCGGATCCTCTGACTCCGATTCAGGATTATAGCGGTAAAGTACACCATTTGCCATGATGTAACCTCTTTCTGTCCATCGAGCTATTTCTAAGACATCATCTCCTTCTAATGCTACAATGATCTTCTGAATTTCTCGGTCGTTTACTTGTTTCTCTCTAATGTCAACTGGACCCAAGCTAGGCATTTCTACCGTAACCAAACAGACCTGGCAACTTACTGAATCCTCATGAACCCAAAATGGTCGTGATAACGCATCTGCTATAACGTTTGCTTTACCAGGGGTGTAGGTAATCTTCATGTTGAGGCCTTGTAATCTTAGCGCCCATCTTGCTAGGCGACCAGAGGGTGTTTTCAATGAAAATAGCCATTGTAGTGGCTGATGGTCTGTAGCAATAGTCACTTCAGCGCCCTCGAGGTATATTCGAAATCGCTCGGAACTCCAAACTAGACAAAGAGCTTCCCGTTCACAAGTTGAGTAGTTTCGTTCAGCAGACGATAACAAGCGACTCGCACATTCAATTGGTCGTTCATCAACCCCCCCCCCCGAGCAAAACGGCCCCCAAGGCATAGTTGCTTGCAGGGTTGAGTTTGATCGGCCTGGACGAGAATCGGAGCTGTTGTGAGTTTCTTCTTTAACGTCGCAAAGGCTTGCATTTCATCTTCTCCAAACACGAAGTTTTGATTCTTCCGTAGTAGATTGGTTAAAGGTCGCGCGATATCCGAGAATTTCGGTATAAACTTTCGATACCACGAACAAGTCTGTACAAAACTTTTCACATGTTTAATACAAGTTGGAGGATTCAAGTCTCTAGTAGCGGATATTTTCCCAGGATCTGGTTCTATACCTCGCGGAGTTATAACATGTCCAAGGTATTTTATAGAGCTTCGCACAAATACGCACTTCTGGCGACGCGCTCGGAGGTTAAATAATCTAAGTCTGTCAAATACTGCTCGAATGTCATTGACATGTTGCTCAAATGTCTCTGAAAGCACTAGAAAATCATCTAGATACGCGAACACGGCTCGATCACCTAAACTAGCTCGAAATCTGTCAACTAGGCGCATGAATGTAGCAGGCGCATTCTTCAGCCCGAATGGCATGCGATTAAATCGGAATGTTCCGAAAGGTGACACGAAACAAGTTTTGTCACGATCTTCAACAGCAATACTGACTTGCCAATAGCCAGATTGTAAATCAATGGTGGACATAAACGGAGTACGTTTGGCAGTGTGAAGTAGGTCTTCTATACGGGGCATTGGATAACTGTCCTTTACCGTAACCTCATTTAACCGACGATAGTCCACGCACAGCCTAAAGGTGTCATCTTTCTTTGGTACCAATACGACTGGACGTGCCCAAGGTGACTCGCATTCTTCAATGATTTCGGCATCTATGAGGAGATCTAGTTCCTCTCTCAAGAACTTCTTTCTAGGTCCACTTAAAGGATAAGGTGGGACTGCAATTGGAGAGTGATCGACTGTTTTAATTTGATGCAGCGCAAATTCTGTGGGCCCTCCCCCTGTGCAAAGATATCCTCATACTCGTTAAGCAGGGTGTCGAATGTACGCCTCTGGGGTACACTCAAAGCTTCACCTTCGTCAGGCCGGAGGCAGTATTCCTCACTGATTCCAAATACCTGAATACCCGTGGGTATGTCAAACTCATTAACTCTCAGGTTTATCGCAGAAATTCCAACACATTTAATACCACTTTTGCTTTCTCTAAGAAATCAACACCCAAGAGTGTGTAATTATTGTCCAGATTAGGCAGCACAGTGAAAGTGGTGAGCACTACTCTGTTTTCTATAGTAACCTCAACTTCAGTATGTAACACATCTTCTTGTCGTACATTTCCATCTGCATATGCTAGTCGAACTTTGGCCGACGTGAACACATGACCTGATTCTTGCAAAACCTGATATAACTTGTGTCCTGCTATACTTAGTTGAGCACCCGAGTCAGCAAACTCAACTCCATCAATATTTGCAATAGTAAGGGGTAAAAGTGGCCTTGAAGTGATTGATAGTGTAGAGACCTGATAAAACCCAAGTGCTCTCACCTGCAGGGGTCCTGATGAATCACCTCCTTTGCATTTGGTACATTTCGAACGTATTACCCCAGGTTGTCCACAATCGTAACATAAGATTTGACTTCTCATAACCTCACCCGATGAACTTGGTTTCGTAGTTTGACTCGTTGAATCAACTTCAGATGTACTATCCCCTTTAGATAGCTTTCGACAAATTTCTCTGCTGTGACCAAAAGCTTTACAATAGCTGCATCGTGGTCTAAGTTTTTTGTCAGATTTTTCCTGAGATTTTACACTTGTTGAAGGATTTCTCTTTTCGCTAATCAAAGGCGACTCTTTCATAGACTGCTCTACATCACGCGCTTGTAAGAGTAACTCCTTAAAACTCTTGAAGTTACCACGTGGGAGTCGTTTGCGAACCTTTCGTTGTAGTAAACCATAAATCATATCTAGTTGCTCAATTTCTGGTAATTCATAAGGTAGCTGGGCGATAAGGGCTCGTACATGGCATACAAAACTTTCAGTTGTTTCATTGGACCGCTGCTTACGTGAGAAAATTTCGCGAAAAATCAGATGGGGAGGCAGTTTCCTCGAATAAGCATCTTTAAGCGTCGTGACGGCGCTATCCCAAGTTGTAACCGTCTTTTTAACACCTTGCCACCAAGTAGCAGCAATACCTTCCAATAACATTGAGAGACCTCGCAAAGCGTTATCATCTGAGTGAGATATTTGTACAATCTTTGTAGGTTAAAACGTTGTCAAGAAACGCGTCAACATCCGCGCTATCCGAACCGTCAAAACATGCCAAACATTTGGCGAAGCTGCCTCCTAGCTGCGTATTATTTTGAGGCGTCAAAGTGCTGCGACTATCCACAGTTTCCTCTTTTGGCTGTTTTGCTGCTTCGCGCACCTCATTAATTAAAGCTAAGAACTGCTCATTTGTCATAGTAACGGTTGCAGGCACAGTTTCCTTCGTATCTGCACTCTGAGAAGCTGCAGAATTCTGCTTTTTATCCCTAGGCATTTTGTAGTGAGAAAAGAGCCTTCACGAACCCGACACTTACAAAAGTTCAGAAAGATATTTAAGTATCTGCACTGAAAAGTCTCGAATAAAGTATGTTCCCGTGAATATGTCGATAGGTACGGCACTGGTTTTCACAAAAGTCCATGCATGTAGTAAAATGTTAAATTACTTACAGAAATGTCCAATTTGTGTGATAAAACTGTTACCAGAGGTTTCCTTTTAAAATCTTGATGTGTTAAAATCCGGTGAACAGTTGTTGTTACACTCAAAACACGCTTGTTCTAGAATTTCTACCTTCCAGAGTTCCAGACAAGCTGAAATGCTTGGTTCCTTCCAAGAAAGTTATCCAGATCGGCTGTAAAGTGCGATTTTCCGTCGTACTGCACGGCAGACAGAAAATGCGTGCTTCCCGCGTATCGGCGTTTTTGGAACGAAAAAGATACGTAGCACTTTTAAACACTAAAACGTACTTTATAGACTATTCGGCCACAGTTGGGACGCCAGTTTAACACAACTAGTTCAACAAAAACAAAACTTTTATTTTCTCTTAATACACATCCAAGAATTTAACACACACGCTTCTAGAACATTAAAACATTGCATCATCTCACACCTTCGACCATATATTATCTAGACTCGGCATGTGGGCGTGTCGCATGTTACAAGATGTTTCTGCGGGGGGTTTCAAGGTACCCTGAATTCTACTGGCTAATTCAAACGTCGCGGGTCGAATGTCGAAAATGCATTAAAACTTTGTTTACATCGCCATTGTTATTTGTGGCTATTTTTGTTTTATTTATGTGTTTCTTAGACTTCCATAACATCCAGACAATTTTTCTGTTTTCAGAATCGGTAAATAATGTTTTATATATGATCCCGCGTTAGAGAAAGAATGGAATAAATCATTTTGTAGGCAAGTATTATCTTATTTGTAATTATTCCTCAGGCGTAGTCGTAGGGTTTCAGGTGCTCTCTAAAATAAAATAATATATAAGTAGATAATTATTTTACAGACTTAATACATATTTTTTAATAAAGTTGAATGTGTCTATGAGGCATTTCAGATCTTAGACTAACTAATATTGACTAGGTACTCTTAGTTTTTCAATGCAAATAAAACTCAAATAGGTACTGCTTATTAAACCATATAGGTATTGCATGAGATCAAATATGAGTTAATAAACTGATAGTTTAAGTAGGTAGTACAATTTATTAAGTGTCATAATATATTATATCTATTTTTAATGTTTTAGATTTCTAAAAGAATTGGATGCCCAAAAATAGTGACGGAAAATTGGACCAGTTATAGAGACCACAAGATGTATGCAAAACGTCGTTCAATAAAGTAAAGTACTTAGGAAAAGACCATATTAGGGAGTTATTGGACGCGCAATAAGGGCAAGCAGTATTAAAGTCAGCGTTATTTTGTCATCTACGCCAGCGCAATTTGATCCGCAAATAAGGGATCCATTATTAAGGATAGTGCTTGTCCTTATTAGTGAAGGGATACTGCAGTGCGTTAAGTTCGCCGTATTTTGACATTTAGCAACTTTGACGTTCGATCGCTCACACATTTTTGTTTGTTTACTGGTTGGAATTACTATAACCTTATTTTTTCGTCAGTGTTATGTTGTGCCGACTGCCGGTGTTTTTTACAAAGTGTTTTTGTTTCAGTAATAAATAATATATCATATCTAAGTACCTATATCTAATTCGATTCTCCCCTAAAATTAATAAAAAAAAATACAAGGTTAAAATTTACTTATGGAGACGATCTTGCACTTTACAAAACAATTTATAAACATAAACCCATGCAACCATAGATCCCCAGGAATAAAGAAACTATTCAGCAACATTATTTATTATCACTGAAAAAAAATTAATTAGAATAATTAAACAACATATAATATTATTAATAGACATGTTGGTTAAAACATTGTCCAAAATTGCATACTCGATATCCTCATTTGCCCCTCCTAGGATAAGAGCTTCCAGAATTTGTTCCATATTGAATTTAAACAAAGCAATACACAAGCACCATCAGAGAACACAAAGGATAGAAAAAACTATATAAAAAAATTATTTATTATTTTTAAGTTAGAGAAAGTAGTGCGCAAGCGTCAGAATTGCACAGAAATAACGACACGATAAACGAAGGTGTGTTCCAATAACTAACATTTCGCTGATGAAATAAAGGTAATGCACTAATAAAATAAGGTAGCCCCTTAATACTGCGTGGCAGTATTTATAATTTCCAATAACTCTCTATTATCTATAGCAAGCGCGTTAAATATTCAGAACACATTCTGTTGGGTAAGTAGTAAGTATAATCTACACTACCGATGATATTTTAAAACGTATTGATCAACTGCATGCGACGTTCAATTTTGATTTTATTTCAATACAATACAATTACTTTTATGTGACTTTTATGAATGTATAGCATGAATAAATAATAAAATGTTTGTACTTCCCCGCTCATATAACAGTTGTTGCTTTAAAAATTGGTACATTGCAAGATAATAAAGAATATTTCCGAATGACTTATTTTATAAAAAAAATAATCAGGATAATCTTAGTATGGAGTACGAAAAGAAACAAATTGAAATATCTCAAAAAAAAAGGTGATACAGACAGTAAACATTTTTTTAAAAACAGCTGTTTTGAATTCAATTTAGGTTAACAATGTACATTTCCATGAAAATCTGAATGTCAGTTTATACATTCACAATACTTGCTTTAATAGCGAGTTTATGTGTGCATGGATTTAGTGGCGCCAGTAGATGTTGGCACACCAGTAAAAAAATATTGAACGTATAAACATTTACTGGCGAGAACTGGCGAGCAAGTCTTGACCTTGCATGCAATGATGCAAAAATGTTAGGAATTTCCAACTTTGTGGCCCGCCAGTACAAAGTTGTACGCCACTATGAAGTAAAATTGACATAAACTTTGAGTTGTCTAGAGACACTATCCTGGCTAGTTACTTGTACTAGTAGCTGGTAGTCGTGAGCAAAAAAAAAAATAGGACAACTATTTTTTCCTAATATAAATCTGTCTCTATTTGCACACTTGCAATGAATTTTGACAAATAACACAGGCCCACAAAAAAAAAGTTGTCTGCGCCGGGGTACTGACCATACCTATCCCTTGTATTTTGTGCCGCTGAACACGAATCTGACCTTAGTTTTTCCCCTATACGTCAGGTTTTTTTTTAACAGCAAATAAATATATAAATATCACGATTCAACACGGCTTTTTTTGCTGCTAAAAAAAAAACCGGACGTGTAGGGGAAAAACTAAGGTCAGATTCGTGTTCAGCGGCTCAAAATACAAGGGATAGGTGTGGTCAGTACCCCCGCGCAGACCACTTTTTTTTGGTTGCCTCTGTGCCACACTCAGTGTGGCGCAATCCCACAAAAAAAAGTCATCTGCGCGGGGGTACTGACCACATCTATCCCGTGTATTTTAAGCCGCTGAACACGAATTTGATCTTAGTTTTTCACCAGCACGTCAGGTTTTTCTTTTAATAGCAAATAAATATATAAATATTAGACTTTTTTGCTTTAAAAAAAAAACCTGACGTATAGGGGAAAAACTAAGGTCAGATTCGTGTTCAGCGGGTCAAAATACAAGGGATAGGTATGGTCAATACCGCGGCGCAGACAACTTTTTTTTTTTGTGGGCCTGTGTAATTGACAATGTCACAAAAATTAGTTAGATGTACAAAACTAGATTTTATACGATATAAGACTTGTCCCATTTTTTTTGCGCACAGCAGTACAAGTAACTATACTAATATAAATTCGTCTATAGAATATAAAAATGAGCATTAAGAAAACAACAAATAACAGTGGATTTCTGAGGAAATTACAAAATTTCTTGAATTATATGAAAAAGAGGCGTGTTTATGGGATGCGCATTTTAATTGTTATAAATATAGAGAATCTCGAGTAATTGTTCATGAAAAAATAGCAACAACAATGGCGATTTATGGTTTTGACAGTGTGAATGTAAGGCTAAGATTCGTTCAATAAACGGTTTCTAAAAAATTCAGGATCTTCTATTGAAAGTTTTAACACTCTTTCTGATGCACCTAAGTTTTCTCTACTTGCAATCCATTTTCTTAAGGTACTTGTATACTAAAATGAACTTTTACAGTTTCAAATGTAATTTGGTATACTAATAAATAAAGTGATTTTACACTTGAATTTTCAATAAAAATAAAATCGTCCGTTTAGTTTCGGAGTAATTGATTCGGAAAGTTTGACTTTTTTAGGAAAAGATGCCTTATTTGACGTAGTAGAGATCGGCTCAAGTTAATTTTCGCTCTTATTACCACAATTTTTGAGAAATATGCTTCAAAAACTAACATAACATTAAGTAGTTTCTTATTAACACTCTGTTAAAACCCTGAAAAAAATCGCCCGTCTAGTATAAAAATTATTAGAACTTTAATAAATTATAAGTCCTACATTTGTGTAAATGAAACAGCTGTTGAAATTGATTGACAACGTTACATATTAAGAAGATGGCGTGAATATTTAAATTTTTAAAAAGTATAAGATTAAAAATTAGTATAAATGCTCTTTAGATTTGTTGCCTACAAATTTTTCTGAAAAATTGATGAATATCGCGATATTCGAGTAAATGGAGAAAATTTCACTTTTTCTTAGGAAATGCATGTAAATCTTAAAAAAATTATTTTGCCAGAAACTTTTGTTTTAAAGGGCCGAGATTAATAAAGTATCTAGGCAATACATGATATTAAGTGGACATCGTATAGGAGATCGATTTTAATTAATTACCAATTAATTACGGTGACGAAATGGCGAAATTTTACAGAAAAAAGAAAAGTCCCAATTTCCGCCCCCTCTAATTCCCTAATTTTTGTCGGGATTCAAAAAATAAAAGAAGGAGTTTTAGCAAATTTAATTCTATTTAAATTAGCTAGAATAGTCTTTTGGCGTAGGAGTCAAGATTAAGAAGTTTTCAACTTTTGAAGCACAAAATTTGCGATTTTTTGCCCTAAATCGTCGACATTTCAGTAAATATCTCCGTAACGAAGAGAAAAATTAAAATTCTGATGGTAGCAAAGGATTCGCAGTGGAAGATACTTGTTTGACCTAATTTATTTCGAGCTAGCTCTTACCATTTCGGACATATCTGCGAAAAATAGTAAAAAACAGCCTGCCATTTAGGAGACGAAAAATTACAAAAACATGCGATCTTGACACGTTCATATTTTTCGAAAAACATCAGCGGGACGGCCATACGATGTCGCGACGTAAAGAGGAAGACTTCCAGTTAAACCTCATCGTAAATTGCATATCGAAATTGAAAAATTCGGCTCGGCAGGAACGCAATATATCCAGGTTAAATGTAGCAGATTAGTATATGACAGTTATGACAATCGTATTTAATACAGTGTTGCCAAATCCTTTTACTCTATCTCTCTCGCGTTTTAATTTATAAAATCCACCGCTAGATTCGCTCTTATCAGTATACAAGTACCTTAACCAGATACGGTCTCTTTGCTTATCATTTAGTTTATTTTCCACGTTGCTAATCTGTTGAACAATCCCTCATAGAACAATGCAGCACCCGGTGCGAATTATTATTTTCTTTAATTTATTAATTGACATTTTGTCTCAATAACCACCTGCACTCAGAAGTCAAAGAATAAGACTGACTAGATAAAATTTAAAATTGTGTGTAAACCTCTACTGGCGCGCAAGTTGGACTGGCGTGGCAACTGACGCCAGTAAATTCATGCATGTATAAACCTGGCATTAGGTACATTTTATGAAAAAGACAAATTATTCATATTATTTGTTAACAAACAATCATTTGTTAAAGCACCGTTTATTAATAATATTTGATTCAAATATATTTGCATTATTTTTTGGAAAGTCATCATCAAATGCAATAGGTGTATACTTATATTACATTAAAAATAATACTCTCTATATTTTATTTCAGTACCAACCTTTACCACATTGCTTTGAGGATGGTTCATCAGATGATATACATACACAGAGTCTAAGAAGAAGAGCCAGATGAAGCTCAACATACAAGAAATTACTTTTAGAGCTTAGCGACACTAGAAAAATTAAAAAGTAAAAATTAACATCGTTAAAACAGGAGCTGACAGTCTTAACTCGCTAAGCTATAATAACGAATTATTACCGAACTAACCGCTAGTAATATTTTCTAATAATGCTAATATACTAGATATGCACTGACAGATTTTCCAAATTTATTAAGGTACCTATCACCTCTATATATATATAGCCTTAAAATATTCTAAATTAGTTTTAAAAACATATCGATTTCAGTAGAAATTAATTAAATGAAAAATTATTGTTTTAAAATAAGATTAAATAATATCATCAAATAATTTTCTCGGTTTGACCTAAATGCCACTAGACATTCAGTAAAGATAATGCAAGTGGCTGTAAAATATGTTGGGTGCATTTCTCAATATAGTATAATGAATTGGTCATTAGATTTTAAATTTTTTGCCTAATCATCAGCCAAGAGAATGTGTTATGTGAACAACGCAACTAATTACCATATCTATTGTAGTTTTAAGTTTGACTTTTGGCCCTGCTAGAGAGTATAATAGAAAATTGTTGTACTTCTCATTTTTCCAAATCGCCCCCCTTTGGCACAGAGTACATATACTTTTCATCATTTCGATGAGGATAGTGATGCGAATTTTAGAAACTAAAAATCATAATTGAAGTTATTCTCAGTCTTGGTGTCATATCTTTAATTTTTGGACAGTATTTATTTGACATTTGAGCGTTACTTAAGAGTACGCAAACCTTTTAGTCTTTTAATATATTGTATATAGTTTAATTAGTGAATGGGTTTCATATATACCAATTTTTGTAGAGAATAAGTTTTTGTTAACCCAGCTGATATGGATATATGCAGCGATTAAGAATCGACTCGTTTATTGTATTGAAGGTGTATTTGTTAATTAACATAGAATAAACGGCAATAAGTTATAATAACCTAGTATTATTAATTTAATGTATTTATATCTTCTAATAAAGAACATGACAATTTTTATATTTTTACTGTTTATTTAATTACTTATTTATAAATTGTTTGTTTTCAGCAACGTCTTTATTAAATTATGATCTAATTAAGATGTACTTATACTTAATAAAATATCGATACAAAATGTGTGTTTTAATTCTTACTTTTTTTTTGTGAAAAAACATTTTGCCTATAAAACATTTACTTCATATGATGATCGACCACGATAACTCAGTCGGTGTACTACATAAAGTACACCGACTGAGCAAGGATAAACTAGTTGGTGTCTATATGGCCCTGGGTTCAAATGGCAGCTTGAGATGGCAAATTTTTTAATGCACGTATGTACTTAACTTTATTAGAATTTATGTGATTTGTGTGAATTGTTTTATGTTATTTATGTCACACATTACCTACCAATACAAATTATACAATACACACAAGAAAGGGAATACCATCAGTGACTATTTATTACTATTTGAAAAAAAATATGCAAATATATTTTTTCCCTCGTGAAAAACTAATTTCTAAACCTAAATAATGACTAATAATTGTATTACCAATTTTTGGCAACATCTCTGCTTTATACAATAACAGAAGTATTTTTTTTATTATCTAGAAAGGCTAAATTAATATCTCCATTTGCAATTTTCCAGTAGTAGAATATTGTTGTAAAAGTATGCTTATAAATTCGAAAACAAATTTTTACTCGGGCTTAATTTTAAACATCACAATGTTAATTAATTTTATATATTATCCAACATTCAAAACCTTTCGCGAATACACGCCACTGGCAAGGGTCCCGTACACAGAAAAATATCCCCCTTCAGCACCCGCGGCTGCCATAGTCAGCGCCGCCTTAGTATACATAACAAACTCTCTATACTTTGGCTAAGTTACCGGGTCTAGGTAATATATGGTCGAAGATTGATACACACGCGTTATACTACTAGGTAGTAGAGATGGGCAAAGTAACTCTTTTTACCGATCCGCTTCTTCGCATCTGGCTCCTATAAACGAGCCGGCTCAGTGAGTTGACTCAAAAGAGCTACATGACTCACAATTCACTTAATAATCCACACGGTTCGCATATCATGCGCGCGTTGAAAAGTTATATGAGCGGGTGCGGTGAAGATGTCATTTGCTGGCTCAAACCAAGTCAGGACTCAGGTCGGTTCAAGTTAGTTGACTCTTGTCACTGTGGAGATTCGGAGAGATAATATTTTACACACTTTTATAGAGACAAATACGCGCATTTAATTAATTATTATAGATACCTACATTTGTAAGCAACTTACTAACAGCCATTTGCACCGTTTTCATTTTAAGCGATGAATAACTAATCGAAGGTTTCACTCGCACGCCAATGTGCACCTACGCACACATCAAACACAAAGGAAAGGCACGCCGTTTGACGCCTCCCAATGTCTATTCACAAACATAATCAGCTGATTCAAGTGAACCGAATTATCTGAAGAACCGAACGACTCGTTTCTATTCCATCTGTTACCTACGTTCGAGTCGTGGTGACTCGACGGCTGTAAATGGGCCGGCGTTCATGAAAAGAGCCGAGAGTCATGTAATTCGGAAATCGAGATCCGATTCACTTGACTCGCAGTACTGAGCCGGCTCTTTGAGTTAACTCGCTCACGAGTTACCCATGCCTACTAGGTAGTCTATATACAATGTTAGCATACTCACGTTGTGTATACTGTATACGAGGCATTGTTGTTCTCAACGAATTCCAATAAGTCCAGAGAAACGCTAATTCGTTCTTATTCGCAAACAAAGTCTGAATCGGTAATACGAGACGTACAAAATGACATGCGTCACATGCAATTAAAAACAAGGCTTACTTGTTAAAAATTTTAAATTGATAAATTTAGCTTCTCCACTATTCAAATAGCTATATCTTTTTTTTCTAACAAGAAGAATCAGAATTTTTAAACATTTTAGAATATAATAATAAGTGGGCAAGTTTTCAAGATAAGTGGCAAATTTTGCTTGGCACTTTTCTTTACACCATCAAAGGTTAAAATCAGCAAACGGAATCTTGATGGAACCGAAATTTAAGAAATACATTTTTTTTTAGAATACCACCGCCGTTATCTAAAAACTTCTATACACGTTTGATAGCACGACTGTTCTAGAATACTCACCAAAAAATAGAATGAAAAAATCCTTACCTTGTGGCAGTGACATGCAAAATACTACTCTAGAGTAGAAATTTTCAAAATTTCAAAAAAGTGCCCATATCTCGAAAACCGTAGGGTTTTCAATAAGGTCAAGTTGTGATATTCTGATAGGTTATGGCCTGGCCTACTACCATTTTCAGGATTATCCATTATTTACGGGACACCCTGTATATACCGGGTGTCCAAAAAGTCTGGAAACCGTCAAATATCTCGAGAAATACACATTGGATGCAAAAAAGAAAAAACACATCCATAATAATTTTAAATGATACCAATGACACCAAGCACGACCCCCCAACCCCCACCCCTTGGGATGGGGCGGGGGACAACTTTAAAATTTTAAATGAGTACCCTTATTTTTTTTTTTTTACAATTAATTATTTTTTATTTATTTGCTTTTATCATGATTAGAGAATATTATTTAGGTATTATGCAAATCACAACTTACACACTTTTTATTTATTATGAAAAACCTAATTTCTGTATATTGTTGCCCTAATCTGGGCACGCTAATATACTCTTCAGGTAAATACTTTAAAACACTCATTATTGGAGAATCAATCAAAACAACTACTCTTCTAGCTAATACTGACGAGGTATTGAATTACATGATACTTTTTTATTTAATCTGTATATTGGTGCCTTAATCGGGTCACGCTAATATACTACTTAGGAAAACACTATAAAACACTCATTATTGGAAAACCAATCAAAACAACTACTCTTCTAGCTAATACTGACGAAGTATTGAATTATATGATAGGATTTCTGGCATTTTAAGGCAAAAAAAATATATTGAAAATACTTAAATTATTTATTGAAATTCAGTCATTCACAACAATTATTGAACCATACATTCTATTTCAACTCTATACTCTACTGATGAGAACTAACGAGTTCGAAAAAACTTGTACAACTTTTCTAGAGTTGAAATAGAATGTATGGTTCAATAATTGTTGTGAATGACTGAATTTCAATAAATAATTTAAGTATTTTCAATATATTTTTTTTGCCTTAAAATGCCAGAAATCCTATCATATAATTCAATACTTCGTCAGTATTAGCTAGAAGAGTAGTTGTTTTGATTGGTTTTCCAATAATGAGTGTTTTATAGTGTTTTCCTAAGTAGTATATTAGCGTGACCCGATTAAGGCACCAATATACAGATTAAATAAAAAAGTATCATGTAATTCAATACCTCGTCAGTATTAGCTAGAAGAGTAGTTGTTTTGATTGATTCTCCAATAATGAGTGTTTTAAAGTATTTACCTGAAGAGTATATTAGCGTGCCCAGATTAGGGCAACAATATACAGAAATTAGGTTTTTCATAATAAATAAAAAGTGTGTAAGTTGTGATTTGCATAATACCTAAATAATATTCTCTTACCCTTATTTTTTATTGCAAAATCGGATTCTACGGCAAAATTACGTCAAATTTGTCTGAAACGTTGCTTTCGATTCGGGACAGATGGCGCTGTAATCGCAAAAATATTTTTATTCGTAATTTCTAAAAAATTCTACGGAAGAAAGAAAAATAATAAAGTATGGGTTCATTTTCTTGAAAAAGCCATTCAATGGTGTTAAATTTAATACCCCCCCCTCACCACCGTGGGGTGGGAAAGTGGAGGACAATTTTCAAATGCTAAATGGAAACATTTTTTATTATTCATGAAAAATGTTTAATTTTTAATACATATTTTCTTTTAATGAAATTGAATTGTTTTTTCACCAGACTCTACATCCGCCAATAAAAAAATATGAGGTTCCGTTTCAGATTTTAAGGTTGCCCACCACTTCCCCCCTGATAGTGGTGGTGGAGGGGGAAGGGGGGTATTAAATTTAACACCATTGAATGGCTTTTTCAAGAAAATGAACTCGTACTATATTATTTTTCATTCTTCCGTAAAATTTTTTAGAAATTACGAAAAGAAATATTTTTGCGATTACAGCGCCATCTGTCACGAATCGAAAAAAACATTTCAGACAAACTTGACGTAATTTTTGCTGTAGAATCCGATTCTGCAATAAAAAATAGGGGAACCCATTTAAGATTTTAAAGTTGCCCCCGCCCCACTCCAAGGGGTGGGGGTGGGGAATCGCGTATGGTATCATTGGATAGCTGTTTTAAAATTATTAAGAACGTGTTTTTTCTTTTCTGGATCCAATGTGTATTTCTAGAGTTATTTGACCTTTCTAGGCTTTTTGGACAGCCGGTATATGAATGTTAATTTATGTATTGTATTCAATGTCTTATACAATTTTTATATCACTTATTATTTATTTACTTATTTGTTATTGTATTTTTTAAACTTTGTCAACAAGAATTTGTATTTTTCTAAACAATAAACAATAAATAAATTGTTTGCCTAATACATAGATAATCATGAGGTTGGTTATATACAGGTGGAAAACCACCAAATGGAGCACTTAAGTAATTGATTAATTTACTACAAGTAAATTATAAAAGTCAGTAGTAAATATATAAAAAGTGCAAGTAACATAAAAAACATCAAATGAGGAAAAAATTTTTGGACGTAAACATGACAAAAACGATTAAATATTTTAATAATTAATTCATTGGTACCTAATTAAAATTAATTTTTTATTAACTATGTTTTATATCATAAAGGCTAGGCACCACTATAATAATACTCCATCAGTATTATTGTATTATGTCAGTGCCTCTTTTTTCGATGCACTAGTTCACGTATCTATCCATCTTTATCCCACTCGCAATCGCTACTTGATCAATGCGACACGCGCGTGTTCAAATATAAGGCGTCTAAAAATAAGGAATACGCCACCTGGTGATCTATAGTCAAACTAATTATGGGCTTTTCTGTCATTGTCTCTTTAGTGTACAATGATATCAACAATAAGTAAATGATAAACTGAGATGCTAAGTTATTAAAAATACGATAGCGTTTAAAGGGGCTGCAATTTGCTGGAGCCAACCTAGTCGGTATCCTTTGTAGATTGCAGGGACAACTCGTGAAAGTTGAGTTGGCACGACAATATTCAAAGCATACCCTCTTTGATGTAGACACCTTTAACCAGGCATTGAGAGGTAAAAAGCTGGTGCAAATAACCGTGGCCCGAGTAGCAATAATAATGTCCTAGACAATCACACATTGTAAGTGAAATTTTTGAAATAAGTAAATATATGTAATTCCAGTATATTTAAAAGTAACATATACTATTGCACCATGCACTATTATGTTTTAACCCCTGAATATTTCTATTTCATATTTTACAAAATACTGTTTCATTTATTTTACTTAAAGAATAAATAAATGTCTTTTCAGTTATATTCAATGTACCACTAATTTCATGGGAATTTGAATCTGAGACACTTGTTTGTAAACAGAGCATACACATTTATTTATTAAGTTTTGTGTTGAATATTTTGTACCACACAAAATAATATGTCCTGCATTTAAAACATATTCCCCTTCATACACACACTTAGAATTTTTACATTTTTGGTGCTTTACAAATGTTCCATACATTGCAATACGCTTAACCTAAATGTCACTCGTTTCCTGAAAAAAAAAAGTGATTTAAACTACAACTGTACATAAATTTAAAGAAATATTTAAGTTTATTAATAGTTAACTAGCCAGACACCGTTTATGTCGAAGAAACTGTACTTTTCAAGGGAAAAACTAGATAACCTAAAAAAATATGAATTTTGCTGAATAATGCCATTAACATCTTGCAAATCACTTACAACAAAATCTTGCAAACCTTCAGATCATATATTATTAATGTTATTATTTTTAACGCCAAAAATAACAATAAACAGAAAAAAATCAATACAAGTATTCGCCACATAAACAGACAAAAAGCCTATAATTAGTTCACGAGTTCTCCACTTCGGCGCTGGCATCTTAAATTCAGACGCCTATAGCCTTTATTTGTGAAACGCAACAATATATTGCACGACAGAAAATGTTTCTTAACCATTAGAGAAGAGGTTGATATAAAAAAATTTGAAATCGATATCGTGAACTAAACAGTTATGCCTGCGTGAAAGCAATACACTGGCATTTTTACCAATTATTGCAAAACATATATTGTTTTTTTAAAATGTAATAAGTTGAATTACGACACTTTTCTAATGTAGAATTATTATATGGAATAAACTCTATCAATTAAATCTAGAATCATTCAACTAAGTGCAGTAGTTTCCGAGTAATCTGTTTTTTTTACTTGCAGGCGCGAGGGCGCAAGAAAAATTATGATCTCTGAAATTAAATGCTCCCAAATTTTGTCTCGACCAAGGGAAAAGGTCGTCAACCGGGAATATAATACGGTATCTATTTCTCTCTCAGATGGTCTAGGTCCCACATCTTTCTACTCCGAAAAAAATTTCTCTTTAAATAAGCGCGCTACGCTCGAAATTCTGCTCCACTATAACTGAATGGGAACAAATTCAAAATAGGTAGACAATACGCGTATAACAACTTTTGAGAAGATCACGAACAAACTAGAGAAGACTGAAGCACACTGGAAACGAACAGCGAGAAAAAAACAAGGAATCTCATAAAGAAATTGCTAATATATATATATACGCTACCAAATCAGAAACGGAAAAAATAGAAGACTCAGGAGAAGAAGACCTCTAGAAACAATCACAAAAAGAGGTGCATAGATACTCCAAATCACGACGGAATGCGAAAACGCATTTCACAAAATTCTACACTTCCCAACCTATATTTCTGTACCTTGCGCCATAAGGCTCTCGCTGCTGACAGCAAACATGACCTCAGTTCGACCCAGCGTAGACGTAGCCAACCAGTCGGTATACCCGGGAGTGGCAGCAATGCCTACCATACGTTGGTAATCAAATGAAATCAAATTAGTCCATCAATATATTTTGTATAACTTATATTAGGGTACTTACTTCTTTATGAATTCCACTTATGGCCTCATCTGTGGTATTGGAATCTGTACGGTGCTTATATAAATCACGTAAATGTGCTGAAACTCTCGTTTTATTTGAATTCACTATTAGACAAATTCCGGCCACAATAGCGAAGAGAAAAAATATCACATGTGCAATGGCATACTGAAAAGAAAAAGAATTATTATATTAGGCAAACAATAATATTTGTTGGCTCGAAATTAATGGCATCTTGCTTAACCATAATATTGTTTTCATGATAACATTGAACACATGGTCTACTTATTTAAAATCTTTAATTTATATTTTAAACCCTGTTCTGGCCTGTTTCACATAGATTATTTCACCCCGTTCATGCTAGCACCCATCAACGAACTGGAACCCCGTTACAATCAACACAGCACCAACAAAGAAAAAATAGAGGCGTTCATCGGAGACCTGAGAAAATATGGTTTTTGGGGTGGGCAGGAGACGATAGCAGCAACAGCAAACTTGAAGAGGAGGACAATAATAATACACCAAGAGGAGGGCGAAATCATAACTTTTCACCCCAACAACCAACAAGAAGACGACAACATACCAATTGAGATCGTGTATAGGAAGCAGGGAAACAACAGAAATCACTACGACAGCGTAATCACTACGCAGAAAAGAAATGAACTAGAACGATTAGAAAAAACAAACCCCCCAAGCATAGATATAGCCCCCCGCCCAGAATGGGAGGAAACGACGAATATCAACAGGTACCAATATCGCAAAGAACGGAAGAGGGACACAGTCAGGAAGCACCAGATGATTGGATAACTCTGGCAACATGGAACGTCAGAGGTTGCATACAAAGAGCTAAAAGGGAAAAAATCGACGAGGCCTTGCAAGCAGAAAACATCGACGTTGCATGTATACAAGAAACACACATGATAGACGGAACAGTAATCACACAAAATTACAAACGGCAACTAAGCGGGGGGGGGGGGAGAAAAGACCAGCAGAGGAGTTGCATGGGTAACCAGACGGGAGAGGCCCATCGAAATAAGGACGGAAAATATAAACGAAAACATAGTCACGGCAATCATATAAAATGGAAAGGAGAACATCTGCATAATAGGAGTCCACGTACCCTCAGACAAGAGAGCAGGAAGGGTATTCAGGCAGCTAACTCAAGAAACCAGAAGAAACGAAAAAATAAAAATGCCCATCATAGTACTGGGAGACTTCAACGCGCATATAAGAATAGACGATAAGACGGAAGAGGATAAAAGCATCATAGGAAAAACATTACTCCACACATGGTCAAATGAAAACGGAAACGCGCTGAAAAATCTAGCACACCTGTTTGACCTAACAATAAGAAACACATGGGCCAAAAGCCAAACCTGCACTGACACCTGGAGCAATGGAAGGTCAACCTCACAAGTAGATCATATCCTGGTAAGCAGAGAGATAAGAGAAAGGATCAAGAACGTTAAAGCAAAAAGGGCAGCAGAAATCAATACAGACCACAAAATTCTATACGGAAAACTGGAAATAAAAGAAGGAAAAACAAGTCAAGGAAACAACAAGACACTACACAGTACCTGGAATATTTCTCTATTACAGCAAGAAGACTTTCGGAAGAAATACGGTGAAGAAATAGAAAACCAACTGACAGGAGAAGAATTAGACTGGACATCAATGGGCGCAAAAATAAAAATTGCAGCAAGAAAAACGTTAGAAAGGGACAGATCACCTATGAGCCCGACAAGAAAGGAAAAAAAATAACAAGTACGAACAGCTAAGAAAGATGAAGGCCACAGGCGAACAACAGCCGACGGGGAATATAAACGTAAAACTAAAAGAAGCACTGAGGGAAAAAAGGGAGACGGAGAGAAACCACGACGAGGAAAAAAGCACTTCCAACAGGTCAACGACTAAACCAAACCTTCAGATATCTGAAAAAATATAGAAGAAACAACAGTACCCACAGGAGAAGATACATACCAATACAACATTGTACCAAGAAGCTGGAGGAAGAAGAGAGAGCAACTAAAGAACGAACAAAAACTAATGAAAGAAACAGACCACTGGCCCTTGGGCAAGCCACCATCAAAAGACCAACTGCTAGAAATAATAGCCAGAGCTAGAAGAAACACCGCACCTGAAGTAGATAAAATAAACAACGAGTTAATACACTACGGCACAGAAAAACTAAAGGAGCAAACTCTAGAAATCATCACCAGGGGTATGGACAGAAAACACACCTCTGCCTATGGAATGGACCAAGACTATACAAACACCCCTCCCAAAAACCAACTCGCCACAGACCATAGAAGACTACAGAAGAATAACACTCTGCAGCATAGGATACAAATACTACGCACAATTCCTGCTCGAGCAACTAGAGAAGTACATTGGAAGAACGCCAGACTACCAGACAGCAGTCATCAAAGGCAGATCAACGGACGACCACATGTACACCACCAGAAGAATACTGGACGAAAAATGGAGAGAAGGGACAAAACTGCACATAGCCGCTATAGATCTCCAAAAGGCATTCGATACCATCAGTCACGAAGCCATAGTCATCACCCTGTATAACAAAGGAGTGCCGCACTATCTAATAAACAAGATAATAAAGGCCTGCCTTCATGAAACAACTGCCATACAATGGTTCGGACAAATGACGGAAACCAGACAAAAGAACAGAGGAGTCAAACAAGGATGCCCCCTATCCCCCCGACTATTCACCACGGTCCTAGACCAAGCGATACAAAACACAATAAGGGAAACACCAAATTTTAACGAAGACACGGAAACACTGAGAACCTCAATCGTATTAGCTTACGCCGATGACCTCCTAATCATCGCAGAAGAAGAGCAACAAATTCTCAACTTCCTAGAAAACATGAAACCGCATTTGGACACATCTGGGCTGAAAATAAATTTCAAGAAATGTCTAATAATGGAGCGAGACCCATCAACAAAAGAGAGTCGGATCAGTGGAGAAGAACACAAAATAGGTGACTACTCCCTAAGAACAACGAACAAACTGAAATATCTAGGAACATATCTGACGAACCAACTGAAAAGGAGAGAAACAGTAAAGGAGAGAATAAAAACAGCATACAGAGTCACAAGAGCAATTATACCGTTCATTGAGAAAAACAAACTATCATGGGGCCTGGCCAAACGGCTGTACATAGCCATCATACTGCCAACAATGACATATGGAGTTAAAAACGCGGCAACAACAAAAGCCAACAGAAGAAGTTTGAGAAGAGCTGAAAGAGACATCATCCAGTTACTCAGAAAAACAACAGGGCAAAAACAACGACATAAAACATCAACACTACTAGAAGGGAAGACAATCACAAAAAGGATAGAAATGTACGCAATGAAGTACTGGGGATACGTCCAAAGAAGGGAACCAGCACACCTACTGAAGAAAGCACTAACACTGAACAGCAGAAAACTTAAAATTGGGAGACCATGTTACACGTGGAAAACAACAATCGAGAGGATCATGAACAAACTGGGAAAGGACCAAACATACTGGGAAAGAAAAGTGAGGGGAAAGAATGAATTTCACAAAGAAATCGGAGCGATATATACTCTACCAGAATCAGAAACGGAGGAATCAGAAGCCTCAGAAGAAGAAGAGGAAGAAGACTTGTAGAAACAGAAGTACAAAAATAGGGGCACAGATAGCAGCGACACAACGCGGCAACATATCTCACAAGAAGACCCAGAGTAGGCTGAAGCCCAGAACCAAAAATACAAAAAAGGGGGCTTAAACGCTCCCTCACGACATAATGCGGTAACGCATCTCACAAATACCTACACCTCCCATCCCACATTCCTTTACCATGCACCATGTGGCTCTTGCTGCTGGCAACAAGCATGATCTTAGTCCAACCCAGCGTGGACGTAGCAGGCCCAGCTGTATAACTTGGGAGTGGCAGCAATGCCTACCGCACGCTGGTAAATCAATCAATCAAACCTGGCCTGTTTTCCCCTGTTTTTGGTGGTTACAAAAAAATCCTGACCTGATGGAGCAAAACTGACATCGCGATCGTATTCAGCGGTCAAAAATACATGGGAGTATATGTGAAACCTCAGAAAATTTACACTTTTTTATTTTGTGTGCCTGTGTTATCAAAGCTTTAGAAGTGTAAATATTGCTTCAAAATGACCGATGAAGGTTTTTAAAAGTACAATCCGACAATTTACCCACTGTCTGGATATGTCTATGGAATTTTTTTAAATAAAAAACACGGAAAGTTTTCCTTTTTCAGGGTGTTAAAGTTAGCAAGTAGATATATTAGTTTATTTCATTATTGTCTTAAAATTCAGATGATTAGATAACATAGGTAGGTTTCAAACCTACTCTATAGTAATAATAATAATTTCCAAAATAGAAAATATATTTGAGTTTTAAGTATAAACTAAAAACTAAAAGAGATTAGAACTATATTTATCTTTTTGTTCGACAACTATATCCTGCTACTAGTAGATAGAATGTATTTTGGACAAAGCAAAACGGACTTCGAAGTTTTTTGTCATTTAGTCAAATGCGTTGTATACCGGGTGGCCAGTAGTCAATGTACGCTCCCAATTTTTTGGTTGTTTTTTAATTTAAAAATGTCGAGTTTTTGTTACATATAAATTAGACAAAAGCGTTGAGTGAAGAGTCTTCAATCAACGACAAAAGTGAACTACTTTTAGACTAACTGGAACGAAAATAACACTTCCGGTTGAACCGAAAATGACATCAACTTTTTTTCTTAAATAGAATGAATATATTTTTTTATGGTTTCTTATTAAGCATAAAACTACTACAAGTACAACAGCTTTTTCGATTTAAAAAATTCCAAAAAGTAAGTGAGACGAAAAATATTTATTTATTTTTTTCGAAATGGCCGCGCCAGATGAAGAAAATTACTAATAGTGCGGCGGTCGCCTGGCATTTGCGTTCAAAAACCCAATATCGAGGTATAATTTATTGGGACCCTTACCATTCGATTGAGCATGTTTTTTTACATAAGAATCATAATGGACGACTGTCTCCGTTGGTCGACACCTATGTCATAGCCAGAAAACGTAAAAAAATTGGAAAGTTTAATTTTAACATTTAACTTCATACAGCTTCAAAAATATTTGAGACAGAAACCTGAATTTTTACAGGTTTATAGAAAAAACATTTCTATTTAATTTTATATATAATGTTTTGCACAGATAAAAAAGTTTACCTTTAAAAATTAACGTTATTTTAGGAATTGCATAAATGTTTAAATATTTTATTATCTTTAACCTACCGTTCGCTTATAAAAAGAGGTACCTAAATGATTTTTTATTCAAAAATTGACAAATTTTATAGGCTTTATTTTGTCTCGATTAATATTGGGTCTATTTTTAAAAATAAAGAAGATACGGCCGTTCAAACACAGCGAGGCACGGTACGCGGCAGAGCCACGAGGCTTCCCCCCACACTCCGATCGCACTACTCATCATCAAACTAGACGCGTTCGCAGTGAAAATGTCGTCCTAAATATAATAGATTTTTAACTTTAGATTGGGATTGAATGATAATTTATTATAAATAAAACAATAAGCTTATTTTAGAAGGCAATCATAGACGTAATTTCAACATACTTTTGTAATTTTCGTTTAGTACCTACCTATTTATAATAAAAAAGGAGGGTTGATTGGCGTTCTAAAAAAGGAGCTTTATGAATGTTTAAAATGATTTAATTATTTAATAAAGCTTATTCTGGTATATTATCTTCTTCCTGTTCTTCTGAAAAGTTGGTAATATTGTTACAATTCATATTACATTTTCATTCGATTGAACAAAGCATTCCCTCATTTTTACAGGCACATTTATTACTGTTGCAATTCTTTTCATTACAAAAAAGACTAATATTTTTTCTAATTTCCTGTGGAATTGAGGCTTTGGTATAGTCCAATCAATGAATGCCCAAAAGGGGATTGTAGAGAACATTTAGGAGGGGAGAATTTTCCTCTTCAGGGACGTGTTGGGGGTAGTTAGGAGGTAAACATACTAAAAGTCCCCGCCCCTAGCCCCGCCGCTTGAGGGGGGGTGGGGTAGGGGTTTAAAGGTTCCTTTTTTCGATTCTTCGCTTATAACTCGGAAACGATGCGTCGTATGGAAAAAGGTAATCTATGCAAAATTAAACGTAATTAAATTTTCGACAAGAATGTTTATATTCATTTTCTTCCTATGTGTTATAGTTTACTAGATACTCGCCAACGAAAATCGATTATTAATAAAAAAAATCAATAATGTACCTCGAATATTTCTATCAAAGCGGTTTACCGTGATTTGCTAATAAATCACAGTCACAAAACAATCTTTATTTTACAACACTCAACGTATTTACTAACGTAATATTTTGTCGAAATCTATACATTTCCTTAAATATACAGTGTGACTCACTTAAAATTAAGATACCCTTATAACTTTTTTATTTTGTTTCCGATTTGAATCAAATTTTACTCAAGTATAGAACAAATTAGAATCTACTTATGACCAGAAAAACATTCGACTGCTACAAAGGCAAAGCCACCTGTGGTGCCAAAATATGCTGAAAAAAGTAAAACATTTTGAATGTTAGAAATTCCAAAAAATGCATCCGATCGGCGCCACAAACGTACATACACCAAAATTTGATTTGGTTATTGATGGGGGATTTCTCATACATAAGCTCATCTGGCAAAGGGGATCCTCTGTTTCCGCAATTTGTGGTGGCTACGTGAATCAATGTGATTTTTATTCTTTATCATATTTTTGTACCGCAGGTGGCTTTGCCTTTATAGCAGGTGAATGATTTTCTGGTTATAAGTAGATCTTAATTTATTCTATAGTTGGGTAAAATTTGATTCAAATCGGAAACAAAATGAAAAAGTTATAAGGGTATCTTCATTTTAAGTGAGTCACACTGTATATTTAAGGAAATGTATAGATTTCGACAAATTATTACGTTAGTAAATACGTCGAGTGTTGTAAAATAAAGATTGTTTTGTGACTGATTTATTAGCTGACCACGGTAAACCGCTTTGGTAGAAATATTCAAGGTACATAAATGATTTTTTTCTATTAATCATCGATTTTCGCTGGCGAGTATCTCGTAAACTATAACACATAGGAAGAAAATGAATATAAACATTCTGGTGGGAAATTTAATTACGTTTAATTTTGCATAGATTACCATTTTTCCATTCGACGCATCGTTTCCGAGTTATAAGCGAAGAATCGAAAAAAGGAACGTTTCTACCCCCTTCTCTCCCTGAAACGGCAGGGCTAGGGGCGGGGACTTTTAGTATGTTTACCTCCTAACTACCCCCGATGTGTTGGGTGAAGAGGAAAATTTTCCCCTCCTAAATGTTCTCTACAACTCTTTCATTGACTGGACTAGTAGCGAATTTGGGGATTAACATATCATTTTTGCAGACCCAGCCATAGTTCTTGGGATCTGGCTTTTCCACTATGCCAACATGACTCATTATCCAGAGGCGTACTTGGTAATAACATCTGAAAGGGTAAATAGGAATATGTACTAGTATGTGCTAGTGCTGCAACACGGATCTTTTGTAACATTTTGTATAAGACTGTCAACATACACAAAAGTAAAACTTATTTCCCTTCAAAATCGCATAAAACATCACACAGCAAATTATAAAACACGCATACACATAAACTAAACGACACAAATCATAAACAAATACTGTACTGTATGTAGCTCGTCGCGAGTTGAGCGGGCAAGAGGGAGTCTTGCGGCTCTGCCGCCGCCCCACGTTTCGTCGTGAATAGAGCTCTGTATCTCCTTTATTTTTAAACATAGACCCATTATTAATCGAGACAAATTAAAGCCCATAAAATTTGCCAGTTTTTGAACAGAATAAAATTTAATTTCCTCTGTTTATAACCGACTTATAGCAGGTTTAATGTAACAAAAACATTAAATATTTGCGCAATTCCTAAAATAACATTTATTTTTGAAGGTTACTTTTATATTTTTGCAGCAAATTATGCATAAATTTAAAGGCCAATGTTCTGCCTTTTAAACTGAAAAAAAAAACATTTCCTTATCTTCCTTGCTTTCAAAGTTGTATAGAGTTAAACTTTAAAATTCATATCTTCCGTTTTTTTAAGTTTTCGGCCAATAAAATAGGATACGACCACCATACACAGTCGTCCAGTTAATTTTGTGTATAAACTGACCTAATAAACAAATCTGTAAAGGTCTCATAAAATTATACCGCAATATTGGGTTCGCCTTTAAAACGACGACTTTCGAGGACTCGGCCGCCGCTCTATAAGTAGGCTATGGAAATTATTAGCAGGGTTGTAGACTTGTCTGTAAATAATAAAATAGTTATTTGAATTACCGCTATTTTTCTCAAAAGACAGAATTTCATTTTCATTTTCATTCCGGTAGGAGCCATATGGAAAAGTTTTTAATGAGACCGTGCTATTTTCTTTTATTAATCAGAAATATTGATTCATAATCTTTACTTTTTTTCGCCATAAATCATTTCTTAACGATATCTTTCGTAATAATAAAAGTATTTTTAAAAGGTAAATTTAATAAGGTACCTATCTACATTTAAATCCAAAATTGCAGATAGCCATGAAAATGACAGACATTCCCAACAATTGAATTATTCTTTACATTATTCACTGATTATCTAAAGTAAGTGTATTAAATTTGTTATAAACAAGTAAATTAATATAAAATGGCTGAAAAATATTCAAGAGAAAAGAGGAAAAGTTGACATGTTGATTACTTATGGAGAGACTCAACGTAATGCAACTGAGCACAAACTCTCTGTGGGCAGATATATCCAGAAAGAAGACAACCTCCGAGAAACTATTTCGCCCGGTTGGAGCATAAAAGAAATAAAGCAAAAGCGTGTCACTCCTTAAGCATCATCATCCTTTGGTAACGTTAGATCACAAGTAATAAGCAATACACTTGATTCATATACTGAAATGGGGCAACATACACCTGCAAGTGTAATCGAAGGCATCCAAATACAGTCGCCGTAATCTTGCCATGTACATGAAACTGTGATGGTGCACCAAACGATAGAACCTATTGTTTACCAAGTTCTTATGAATCAATATACAGATGACATGTAAAACTGTAACAGTTTTTTCCAATAAACATTTTTATTTTCATAATTTTGTATCTACTTTTTTAATAAATGGCAGTGGCGGATCCCGGGGGGGGGGGGGGCGCCCCCCCTCGAACAACCGATAAACCTAGAAATCCCGACTCGCAACTGCAAATTGGTATATATAAATAAATTCAAGGACAGTATATGCGTTAGGAAACGTGCCAATTAATTGATTTTCTAAAATATATTTTAAAAAATCAAGTGTAAATATAAAACATTTGCTATTTGCTCACTTATTGTCCCTACAGTAAATGATGGTAAAATGTCTCAATGATCACATGATCCTCTCCCAAAAATTCATTACAGTATAGTCGCGCCTCACTATCTTTATCTTTGTTTCTATTTTTTTCTGTTTATTGGACAAGGCTTAATATTGCCTCTTTACAAAATAAAATATTTTTAGGTGCGCCTCCATAGCCCACGAGCCCACAGCCCGCGTACGTATCTGCTTAATTAGAAACCCTGTTAAGGTGCGCCCCCCCCCCCTTCCCATAATCCTGGATCCGCCACTGATAAATGAGATATACGATGTACGTGCTTACCTTACGGTTAATGAGTATTTTGTTTTTTAATGTGGTCTGTTAGATGTGTTAATATATAATTAAATGTCTCTTGACTCAGACGAAAATAAATGAAGAATTTTTGGGGATCGTCCTGCAACTTCGCAAATAAGGTGTAGAATGCACCTTTCAGGTATCTAAGGTTTACTATAGGATGTAACAAGAACTTTTTCACAATACTTCTTTTTTTCCCGCCTTAAATGCAAAAGATATAGTACATATAATCTATTGACAGCAGCCATGACTTTAACCACGCTGCCTCCACGATATCGTTGTACGCACTAAATGAAAAAGCTGAAATGTTTCTATCGGCGTCGTGTCGGCAATTTTTCAGTATCGGTACAACAATGTCGGTATCGTGTCGGCCAGTGAAAAAGAGCCCTTAAGTTGCTATAAGTTTGAGACGAACTGTATCGAGGCGCTTTCGAGTTGCAAGTCACTACACTGTCAGGTCAGGCCCTGCGCTCTATTATTTTACAAAATCATTGTGTTTAGTTGGCCATCACGCCGCTCGTGCGCCACTTGTACTTGAATCATACGACGGCTGCGCAAAGCATCTTGCCCGACTGTCACTACCTTCGAGCATATAAGGGAAAATAGAGGTGCCTTTTCAATATTACAACAATGCGTATGTTTGTTCTCAACACATATGGGCAAGGGACGCGAGAGGCTTAGTAAACACCCACAAAACACAATAGAACTTGAAAGTAAACAATACGCAAATTACACTAAACGCCATATTAGAGAGCATCCCCTACCGAACACATTATTTTGTACCAGCCAAGAGAATCTGGGATTAATAATTTGCTTGTTTACAGTTGTGGACCGAACAAGCAAACAGCCGTTTAGCGATCTCTATTTTCCCCTATATGATCAAAAGTCACTACTGTCAGTTGTGTGCTGGACATTAAGATAATAATAATTATTAAATCGATAGTGCAGAAGTCCGTTTGCTTATTTGTAAATAACCTGAGTTTTCAATGAAATTGACTAGAAACGACGCTGTTCTGTTGAATATTAAAAACTGTAATGGGTGTTAAGTGTTGTGTTGTTGTTCTAACAAGGACGTGAAAATGCATATTATTGATTTGTAAAAAACGTGACTCCCAAGAAATTGCAAAAAACGACTGTTCTATTCTGTTCTGTTACTTCTAAAACTTCTAATAAGGACGTACAAATGTATATCGTTTAATTGTATTACAGGTATTTTGATAAATTAGTTACTTTAACTACAGAAGACCTATACCAGAAGCGTCACTGTCGGCGGAACGTTTGATGTTGGATGCAAACTCACCCTTTCCTTGGTAAATCGGCCATCTTATCGGTGGTATTATTGTAAACCTATAAATCCGCACTTTTCTAAATTCACCGCTGGATGCATTGGTAGATAAAATTCGAAGCTGATTGGCTTTGGTTTTCAAAATAGCCAATCATATAATGTTATTGCTTACCGGTGCGCTCCACCGGTGAATTTAGAAACCTGCGGATTTATAGGTTGACAATAATACCACCGACATATGACATATGCGCATAAAATTCAATATTGGCGGGAAGGTCAGAGAGTCGTTTCTGGTATAGGTCTTCTGTGCTTTAACACTTTACTTATTTCAACGCAATTTCAACATCTTAATACTTTTGTAATAATTTTACTTACGTTAGTTAATTTTTAAATGCTATTGTATTTATTGTAATGATTTTCCGTTAAATTAATAAATGATCAATTTCTAGTTTCGAAACGACTTATTTAATTTTAAGGCCACCGCCACCATTAGACTATAAAAGTTCTTTGACAAAGATCTTTTATAAAAGATATTTTATGAGTAATTTGATAGATAGTTTATCTCATAAAATATCTTTTATAAAAGATCTTTGTCAAAGAACTTTTATAGTCTAATGATGGCCTAAGCAATTTGTTTTAAAATCATTTAAAACTCCCGCCTGTACCAACCCCACCTGTATCAAAAAGGCGGGAATACAACGCTATCAGCGACGTAAGTTTTGCAGTTTGAAAAATTACTGAGAGCTGCCCATGATACGACGAATACAAGGTATGATAGTCAGTTCGCCAAATTCGGTCCGGTTGGCGCAAGACATCACGCGGTCATAGCGGGATTTTAAATCACATAGGATTTTTCTCATGATACAAAGAATTTGTATCATGGATTTGCCTCTTTTCACTGGAATTTTGAATAAATAGGGATTCTTAGTGTTCTTAGTAACCATCGTTCTTTATAAATACGTTTTAAACCGCATAAATACGTTTTAAACATATTGTCACTTTTACATGATGCCAATGCACAACGCATTTTTATAACTAAAGGTTATTGCAAGAACACTAAAATAAGTAAAATAATCCAAAAAACAACTTCCACAGACGTCAGCAAATTCACTTTTACGAAGGAAGCGGGTAGAAAATTATCACCGCGTGACGAAGCAACTGTCGATTTGGCTCCGCCCACATGCGCAATGTCATACCTTGTATTCTTTGTATCATGAGAGTTGCCTATCTATATACACATATAATATTCTTTAATCTATGCTGTCAGTTTTACTCCACTAGCTGTTTAATCAACTTTAATTGAATATTGACAACAGTGTAATTGGGTTATGATTAATTACTTATTTTGAGTTATGTTATGATGAATTAAATTAAACCTTAGATAAATGTAGTAATTTTATTTGTGGCCGAGAAAACTAAAGACAATGTTTGAAATAAACTTACCCACATTAAAATTTGATAATCCTCCTTATATGTTCCAAATAATCCAACGACAGAGAATACAAGCGAACACATTCCATCAAGAAGTAATATACATCCATAAGTAGAGTCACCGAGTAGAAGCCGGTAGATTCCAAAGCTTATTCCTGATATTCCACCTAGCTGAAAAACACCATTACTTTTACTTATTTTGAAATATTTTTTGTTCAAATAGTCTTAAAATGCAGTGAAATGTCGAGATTTTAAGTTTAAGAAAAAAAAATTCTGTGTTTGCCTGTAATTTTTTTTTCTACGCACGAGTACTCTGGAACGGTTTATGGTATTGACTTGAAATTTGGTATATCCATGTATTATCCCACACAGCATCGAATATTTTCAGAATAATCTCATTAAGTGACAATATTCTGTAAACAGAATATTTACCTGAAATATTCCTAGAACCTCCATAAATATTTTTTTCTAGTTTGGAATATTCATGAAATATTTTTGATCAAATATTTCTGTAATATTTTAAAAGAACGTTCGTGGTACGTTCCACAAAAAATTTTGGTGCGATACCTTTATAACAGTGGTTATTATTTTTAACTATTATTATAATTATTTTGGTATAATGAATACAAATATTTATTTAAGTACCTATTTGTTTCTCAGAAATAATGATACCTCAATTTATGTCTTTTTTTGTAATAAAAAACTTCTACGACTAAGAGGATCATGAACAACTACAAAATGAATAATGACTAATACACTACTAATTATATCTAAAATAATTTATATTCGAAAGAGTTTGCAAAGATTCGACAATTTATTTGTGCAGATATCGAGCTCATTTAATATTAAAATTAGATTAAAATGTATTAAAAAGCAAAATCTAGCCGTTGCGTGTTCCAACTATAAGTCTTTAAATAAATATTCTCAAGAAGTTAGTGGTCGAATGAGTTAAGGCGTTGTCCTACAAGTCACGAGGTCGGCAGTTCAACCCCTGCTCAGCCCGTTTTTTTTTTTGGTTAAAATAATTGCGAAAAAAATTTTGTTTTTTTAAGGGTAATAATTGCTTATAAAACCGATATACGAATATATTTTTTCCAATTTTAGGTCTGCTTAGACCATTAAATATTGTAGATGACGATATTATACCTTTACCGGTTTTTTTCCAACACGTTTCCTAAGTACCTTAACTATAAAATCTTAAAACAGTTGACTCCTGACTTCCCCCCATCGCTCATCAAATTTGAGATCAGAAAACATTTTGTTTCGGATTTCAACTATAATTATAGTCTTTAAGTAGGTACTAACATGTGTAACTTCAGTGGCCGAGTGAGTTAAACCGTTGACTTCCAAATCAGACGGTTGGACGCGCAGCGGTTCGACCCCTGCCGACGGCAATTGGTAAAGGTAAGTAAAATAAAGTGAATGTAATAATTTAATACAATATAATTTGCAGGTAACTCTTGTGAGAAAAAAATTGGAGTGATGGTAAACAATATTAGATAATTAATTACATATGTTAATAATGTAAATAAAATATACGGATGGCTAACAAACAAATTCATAGGACAATACTTATTTATGCATTAATTACTTCATTTTTATCAAGTAGACTACTAACTAGTCACGTCATTTTCACGTGCCTTTGCCACCTTGGAAAACATACCTGAAATGTTCTAGGAACATTTAAAAGACTCCACTTTGTAATGTGCATGGCACATTCTATGGTAATGATTTTCATGTTGTGAGAATATTCTCAGAATAGTGAAACGTTCCGAGCAAACATTCTGTGCACCTTCTTAGAATATTTCTGTGCTGTGTGGGATAGCGAGATCTGGAACTAAATTATATTTTGATCAGTGGCGTCCTGGCTAGGTCCGCGAGTCCGCAAACGCGGACTGGGCCCTAAATCCTTTAGGGCCCCCCATCCGATCAATAAAACATGCCAATGAACAATCGAAAAATTTGTAATTTATTGTTTCTTATTTATTTCTCCAACATCGTCTATAATTTGTCGCTACCTTCTACAGAATAAGAAACTTACCACTTCTCTTGATTAGTGTAGAGAATGACAAGTAGACAAGATTCCTCCTGTTAAGGAAATTATTGACAGCTTTGCCCGATCGTCTAACGAGTTGAAAAAAACATTGCTTATGTAATAAACGAAGCAACAACCAAGCTAGTCAATTATTATTATTACTTATATTATCTTTTTCTGTGATTTACAACTCGAATGTGGTTTTTATTTGTTTTATGAGAATTATATTGCATTTGATCGGCACATTTCTAAAACCGGAAATATCGCTCGTAGAGAAAAAAATTTCATATCATTGTGTTAGTGAACGAATTCTGAACAACTTTCAAAATGTCCGTCTGTCTGTCCGTCCGTCCGTCACGTTTCTTGTAAGCACGATAACTTAAGAAAGAAAAGTCCGATTGTATTGAAATTTGGAAAGTAAGTTAGCGTTACCTAGAGGAAGAACCCTATTGTTTTTGAAAAAATCAATCAGTAAATAATAAAGTTATTAATCATTTAAATAAAAAAAAAAATTCTTAATTTTTGTCACTTGTACTTAAATAGAAATCTTGCGAAATGTTATCTCAAAATATTTTTTTTTCTTATGTATTTTACTAATATATATTTTATAATAATATATCAAATGCGTTGAAATATGATTCTCGAAAGATATATATTACAGACATTCAATTTTTGTAGCAATCTGTGATCGTGCAGTGGCTAAAGTTCTGTCCGGTAGTTCAAATGTCTTGTGTTCGAATCCCCGTAATTTCGAAACACTTGGATACCAAATATAAACTTAAATATCTCCGAAATTATTAATCCTACATCAATAAACAAAAAATATAATTAATTCCCAGTTTGTACTTTCTGTAATTGGTCTGTAACATTTTTTCGATAAAGCAATACTTTTCGAGATACTTGACGAAAGCCGTTTGGAAATACTTTTTTTTTAAAGCTAAAATCGCAATTTTGAAGTTATAACTTAAAAACTATCAATTTATGTGAAAAATTGCATAGAACCTTTCCTTCTTAAAATTTGATTCTACTTCAGCTCCAATAAATGTATATATTTTTTAAGTGCCACCCCCGAGAAGAGGTGGCATCCACCCCCTATAAATTAGCAAGCCCCCGCACAACATAGAAACTTTTCAGTGAAGCATTAACTATTATACTGCCAAAAATTAACGAAATCCGTTCAATATGACATTATTCCGAAGTTCTGCATATTTTTTACCTCTAGGTACTGTACTATGGTGTATATATAAGAAGCCAAGGCTCGGTATTTTTTTGACATCATCCATTACCACTATCGCCGTCATTATCACCTTCAGTTCATTGTTAAAGGGGGTGAAGAAAATAAAATTATGATTTAGTGTATGTACAAAAACCAGAGTCTCAAAATTTGTTTCGACATCAAATGAAAGAAATACAATTGGCGGGAATTTTGAAAGAGGGGAGGAAGAGTCAGTGTCGGACTGGCCGACATTAGTTCAGTGAGACTTCTAGGGGGGTGGGTCCGATCCACAATTGACCCCGCTTGTGAGAGGTGGTTGTGGCTATTTGGCAGACGTAAGTCCCATAAGACATCGGAGCGACCGAAGGGAGAAAATATATGTATATATATATATATATATATATATATATATATATATATATATATATATATATATATATATATATATATATATATATATATATATATATATATATATATATATATATATATATATATATATGCCACGGTACACGCTTCCCGCGTGTACCGTGGCATATGACAAATAGGTCGTGTAGTTGTCAGTTCCACCTGTTTACATTGCGTCAAAGATGACCCAACCACCATTGGTCTAATTCTCTGGGTTAAAGAACATAGCACCGGTGATTTTTAAAGATCTTCTTAACATATACTGAATTACTTTCAGTGTACATCTAACTTTAAAGTTCTCTCAGTGTAAGAGGTTGTCTTTCACTCATGTCAATGTCATTAAAACCGGGCCATAAAATATCAAAGGAACCGCCGATATTCTCGCTTCTCTGTGGTATAAGTTCTCTGGCAGTACGTCAACTGGTGCACGCCTCTAGTTTTTTGAAAATGGCGCGAAGCTAATCCATTTTTATTCTGAGACCTGCCCGTAGAAAGCTCTTGGCGTTGTTAGCATGTTTTTTGTAGTCGACAAAAGCAGTGCCGGACTGGCCGACATTAGTACAGTGAGATTTCTAAGGGGGTGGGCCCGATTTATCTATTTATTTAAAAACACATAAAAACTTAACTTATCCGCGAAAATCACCCACCAACAGATGGCGCTTTTATAATAGTGAACAACAGAGTTTTGACATATAATTGAAATTTGTGACATTAGAAAAATTGTTAAATACAGTGAAAATTGTGTTTGGTAGTGTTTATAGCTTCCTAAAGTATTTAAAAAAACGGACAAGTATGAAAAAATGCCCAATATAATTTTATTAAGTGAATTTTCTGAGATTTGTTTTGACAGTTTCAGCAACAAAGCTAACTGTCCATCAAATGCCAATAGAAAATGAATTTTATGTTCACCAATATACAAGTTAATGTAGATGTAGCCCACTCCGTGATTTTCGCGAATAGGCAAACAACAAAACAAGATATTACCGAATTAACAGCTTTTTATATACATTGCTTTTAGAAGCAAGGCGAAAGATTATTATTTCAGGATCTATTTTAAATGAATTCATGAGTAATAAGGCATCTAATAATTCTTCTCCTAAACATGCACGTAAACGTGATTTTAAAATTTTCAGATTAGAGAAAACACGTTTACATGAAACCTGCGTACATACTAGGGTTATTAAATATTTGTATGCAATATATAAATTTGAGTAAGTTAAGACGTGCATATTCAAATTTATTAATAAATAAAAACGGCAATGAATGCACCCATCACATTTGTCCCTATTCTTGTGAATATAGTTAAAACAAAAGTCAGTTTTTGTTTTGTCCATGCTGCTAAAATTATCGGCAAAACTTTTCAACTCTTTCTAAAATTTATCTAAAGCAACATTTATTTTTTCAGATAAATTTAGTAACTTGTCAATAGAAACTAACTCAGCTACTTTGTTAAAATTTCTTGGATCAAGAAATGAAAAGTCATTATATATTCTTTCATTTGCATCAAGCCTCTCTCTCCTCAGTACTGTTTGGTTAATTACACAGGCACACAAAATTAAAAAATGGTCTTTTCTGGTACTTCACTGGGCAACCTATATCTATTTCGACGTGCTGAACACAAATCAGGTGTCCGCTTAGCTCCATTGTCCACCACATTTTTGTAAATCGCGAAAATAACCTAAAAAAACTCACAATTTAGGTTATTTTCGCGATGTACTAGAAAGTGATTCGTATTGAGCATGTCGAAATATATAGGAGTCCCAGAAATAGATCACTTTTCACTGTCTTTGTGTCTGTGCAATATACGGTTGACTCAGTTTGATATTCGCCCCCCCTGTATCTTTTTTATTTTAACAGAAAACTACAAGAAACCATATATATTTGCAAATCGTTTGTCAAGTTCTATCGAATGACGTCCTGAAATCATCTCTTTGATCACATATGCCAAAATAACGATAGGCAACTTTTTTTTTTCAAATGGTATGCTATACATTATTTTTGCCGATTGTTGTAGAGCTTCTCTTTCTGCATTCAATCATGTGAAAAAAGTATACACTTCCATAAGGAAAATTTCGAGAAGATTAGTAAAATACGAAAAAACTTCATTTAAAGGTTTTGTTTCTGTTTCAACAAGGGAACAATTGAATTTTGTCATTGTTAGTTATGTCAAATTGAAAATACTGTTATTTGTGACTGTGTTATTCGTTTTTGTTTTATGTTATACTTCTAAATAGATTTACACAATGGTATCTTACAATAATGAAGAAAAATTGGACATGATATTAATTTATGGAGAGTGCGGAAAAAACATAAAGTAACCAAACGTTTATATCAAGATCGCTTTCAAAATAGGCCGGTACCATCAAAAAAATGTTTGCAAAATTGGCAAGAAATATGAGCGAAAGTGGAAGTTTTGAGAAAAAAAAGAAACGTTCACCAGAAGCGCAGAACCGCACGAGATGAGGAACATACAGTTGCAGTTTTAGCGTGTTTTCGTAGACCCGCATATTTCTATTCGTCATTTAGCGACAGAAACTGATATTTCATGTTCTTCAATTCAAAGAATTTTGAGAGACAATAAACTGTGACCATATAAAATACATTTACATCAGGCTTGCTTCCAGGAGATTACGAGAGACGTCTAAATTTTGTAGCGTGGTTGGCAGTTGCTCAAGAAATGACTATATTAGATCGCATCATGTGGTCAGATGAAGCTCTACAACAATCGGCAAATTATGTAATTCATATTTATATAAACAAACATGTAATGTCATATCTTTAGTTAATTAATGATAATAATACTCAACAATAATATTAAAATAACAACTAATAATAATTAACAATTACCAATAACAAAACTACCAATACTTGAAAACTAACTAACAATTAAGAAAATAAAAACATTATTTATTGCTTCATATGTTCGAAGAGTCCTCCGTTCGCTTCTAAACATAATCGTCCTCTGTTTATCACGCCTTGGGTACATACATGTTGAAGAATTTCAACATTTAATCTGCGGCATTCAGTTTGTATTCTATTTTTAAGATCTTCGACATCATTTAAAGGTGTAAAGTACACTCTTTCTTTTAGATATGGATAAAGGAAAAAATCTAACGGTGTGAGATCCGGTGATCTGGCAGGCCACTTGACTCCCTCTCTACGATTTCCGATCCATGTACCTGGATAAGCTGCATTTAAGTAATTCGTTAAAATTATTGCATTATGTGGCGGTGTCCCATCTTGTTGTAATATCATGTTTTGCCTAATATGTAATGGAACGTCTTCTACGAAATTCAACAACTCTTCTCTTAAAAACTGCAGATATTTTTCTCCAGTAAGCGTGCCTTCGTAAAACTTTGGTCCTATAATTTGTCCGTTGAGAATTCCACACCATACATTAATTCCCCAGATCTTTTGGAAATTAGTTTCCCGAAGCCAGTGAGAATTATCCTGCGACCAACAATGGCAGTTATGTCTATTGACAATTCCATTATTATGGAAACGGGATTCATCTGACCACATGATGCGATCTAATATAGTCATTTCTTGAGCAACTGCCAACCACGCTACAAAATTTAGACGTCTCTCGTAATCTCCTGGAAGCAAGCCCTGATGTAAATGTTTTTATATGGTCGCAGTTTATTGTCTCTCAGAATTCTTTGAATTGAAGAATATGAAATATCAGTTTCTGTCGCTGACGAATAGAAATATGCGGGTCTACGAAAACACGGGCTAAAACTGCAAACTGTATGTTCCTCATCTCGTGCGGTTCTGCGCTTCTGGGGAACGTTTCTTTTTTTCTCAAAACTTCCACTTTCGCTCATAATTCTTGCCAATTTTGCAAACATTTTGTCTGATGGTATCGGCCTATTTCGAAAGCGATCTTGATATAAACGTTTGGCTGCTTTACTGTTTTTTCCGCACTCTCCATAAATAAATATCATGTCCAATTTTTCTTCATTATTGTAAGATACCATTGTGTAAATCTATTTAGAAGTATAACATTAAACAAAAACGAATAACACAGTCAAAAATAACAGTATTTTCAATTTGACATTACTAACAATGACAAAATTCAATTGGTTCTATGGCTAACTATGTTGAATCAGAAACAAAACCTTTAAATGAAGTTTTTTCGTATCTTATTAATTTTCTCGAAATTTTCCTTATGGAAGTGTATACTTTTTTCACATGGTTGAATGCAGAAAGGGACACTCTACAACAATCGGCAAAAAAAATGTATAGCGTACCATTTGAAAAAAAAAAAAATTGCCTATCGTTATTTTGGTATATGTGACCAGAGAGATGATTTAAGAACGTCATTCGATAGAGCTTGGCAAACGATTTGCAAATATATATGGTTTATTCTAGTTTTCTATTAAAATAAAAAAGATAAGGGGGGCGAATACAAAACTGCATCACCCGGTATTTGCATACGCGATTTTCTAGAAAATGGCGGAGGATCCAGTGATATTCATATATTATACAGACACACACACACAAAAAAGGTCTGTTTCTGGGACTCCATTGGGCAGCCCCTATGTATTTCGACAATTACGAGTTTTCTTTAGGTTATTTTCGCGATTTACAAAAATGTGGTGGACAATGGAGCTAAGCGGACACCTGATTTGTGTTCAGTACGTCGAAATACGTATGGGTTACTCAATGGAGTACCAGAAAAAGACAACTTTTTTTATTTCGAGTGCCCGTGTTTTTTATTTTATTACCTCTCATTCACCAAAGATTAAAATATGACAGGCATCAAAAAGTGGTGCTTAATCGCATAAATTCTAACAGTGAGTGCAGGCAATATTAACGAATCCTTTCAGAAATCACTTATGTTAAAATGTTTGTATTGTACGAGTACTATTGTTTGGCTTTCTTATTTACAATACAATAATATGTATAAAAATGTACTTACCAAGCATAACACAGCGAAAATATATACCAAAATTTTGATACATTTAAACGCATTCATTTTTCAAATACGTGCTAAACATGAATTTGATACGAGTAACTGCTATAAAAATTAAAAAATAATCTACCTTCTTACTAATTGTCATGTAATCTGTTTCCATGTATTCGGAATGAGTGATAAGGTTAATCATGACGGAAAAACAAAGTTTTTCTTCAAACGTCAGAAAAACGACATTTCTTAATTCATATCATGACCACAGAAGACCAATACCAGAAGCGTCACTATCGGCGGAACGTCATCATTAAAGTTTGACTTTTTAGACGGCTATGCGTTGCGATTGATAACGGAGGTAAAAGTACGCTGACGCAGCAGAAAGACTTTATTTAATACTATGCGATATTAACACAATTAAATGCGTTTTTGGTGGTGAAATTCGAGATTTTTTATTTGTATTTTTTTTATAGCTAATCGTCGTCTGAAGAAAAAAATAGCTTGTTTTATTCGGAGTAAAAGCTACTTGTTGTGACTCGTCTGTAATTGCCGGACGAGCGAAGTGAGACAAACTACAGACTCATCACAAAAGTATCACTTTTACTCCCAATAAAACAATATACTATTATAGTAGTTACATTTTCAATTCAGAACATGTTCTTTAAAGCTGAATTCTTGAGAGAATATTCTAAAAAGTAGTAGGAATAATAGGAAGTCTCCATTTTTCTCATTTTCTCGTAATAAAGTCGTAAAAATTTAAAAAATATCTAATTCTTTTTTTAAAATTATCTCTATAAATAAAAAAGTTATGGTCCTCCCAAGTTTAAAATGCCACGATC
This sequence comes from Rutpela maculata, assembly GCA_936432065.2. Lineage (NCBI taxonomy): Eukaryota > Metazoa > Arthropoda > Insecta > Coleoptera > Cerambycidae > Rutpela > Rutpela maculata. The sequence continues at coordinate 32,406,200 of OW386292.2, forward strand.
ATCTGGGCTGAGGCTCGATTACGTCACATGATTCCGTTATTATTAGCGAGCGGGCGTGGGCACCTTTATACTCGCTGGCAGGCACCGGCAGTTTATAGCCATGGAGGTAGCGACAGTTTTCGTGAAATCGTTTGCATAAAGCTAGATTTTTTCCCATGATAGCTTAGACAGCATGATACTATGAAATATAAGATACGCTCGGTACGAGTACCAGCTTTCGACCTACTGTGCGCATAGCGTCACCCTCTAGTCAACTTCAAATCGAGCCCGCGCCGGCGACCATCTACCTAAAAATACATCGAAAACCATAATATAAAAGCAGATTGCAGGCAATTTTACTTTTTAATATCATAGAATTCTATGACTGCTTTTGTCAGCACTTTTCTTTCACATAAGGCCGTTGTGGGTTTAAATGTTTGTGAAAACACCTCGAAAATAATTGGTGCAAGCACATATGATCTTTTGCACCGTTGATTTTTCAACGTGTAAGTAAGCTATTTATTTTGTTTTTGTTTAATATCAAATTTTAATTTATTTAATTAAACAGAATAAATAGTAATAGTAAATAATATACTACTTTAATTAGTTTAATTATGAAACAGTGCATGTATCTAACGTTATTCAGGAAAATAGACAAACAGTCAAGAAGGAGAAATATTTATTCTGTTATTTAGACATAAATTGCCGGATTCTTTAACGGGTTTTTATTATGAAAAACATTTTGCATCTGCAAAATAGCGTTTTCGCAGTATGACTTAATTCAATAGCGCGAAATATATCAATGTGTTCTCTCATGGTAATTATTACAAATATTTAATATCCTCCATTGATTTGCTGAAACATCTCAAGAAAATCTGAATTCGATTTCATTAAACAACACTAACGTACATTAGTTCTCACACCGCATTCTCTGCGCTGTATCGTTCGCGAGGGGGTTCCGTATACTTAATTGCAATTTTCTCGAAAACTGTTAATTCTAGAAAAAAAAGTTTCAAATAAAAAAGTTAGCACCATCCTTTATCTTCATATGCCCTCGATATACTTGGTATCTATTTCGAAAGACAAAAAAGTTTCTCGTTTGTTGTATTCCCACCTGTAAATTTTCACAGTTTATCGACATAGCCTTAGAAAAAAAATCATATTTTCTACAATTATTAAAACTTGACCTTCATATTAACACATTTTGTTAACAAATATAGATTCATCACACGGTAAAAATTTGAGATTAACTCGTTGTCCCGTTTTTTAATTACAGCGAGTTAAACGAAAAAATAATTGTATCTATTATTTTACCATTTTTTCACATTTTTGGCTCTATCTTTTGTCTCGAACAACCAAAAGAGTCGTAATTTGTTATTTTATCGAATGATAAGCTTCTAAACACTTCGGTTAAGGTAATTTTAGTTTACATCTAAACTAAAAATTGACCACTGAACTAGTTGACTTTTACGTGACGTAACAGCGGGAACTGCAGTAAGGGGAGCTATGCGTGAGAGCGTATCTCTATTTCTTAGTATCATGCTTAGACAGTATCAATGATGAAGGTGCAATTCTACCAATCGATAAGTACCGCAAAAATGAGAAAAATATATGTTGCAAAAAGAGATATAGATTTTCTGAAATGTCACAAATTGTCATTTTTGATTCGTTCGTGCCGAGCCGAATTTTCGAATTTCGCTGATGGTGCAATTTACGATCAGGTTTATTTGGAAGACTTCCTATTTACGTCGCGACATCATACGGCCATCCCAATGGTGTTTTTCGAAAAATATGAACGTGCCAAGATTGCATGTTTTAGCAATTTTTTCGGCTCTCAAATGCAAGCTGTTTTTTGCTATTTTTCTCCGAAACGGTGGGAGTTAGCTCGAAATAAAAAACCGCTGCCCAAGGAATCACTACTTCCACATCCAGATTCTCTAGCCAAGTCACTCACAACGAAAAAACTTTGTATGTGAAAATAATAGTTTATGAAACTTTAATAATATAATATTTGAAATCCTCTACCCCAAAAACCCATAAAACGATACCCCACATCGGTAGTGTGGTGGGGGTGGTGATAGTGGGGGTGGTAGTGGGGGGTGGATGAAGCAAAAAATATTTTGAGGTTTCTGGTTCCTGTACATACACTAAATCACAATTTTTTTTCATCCCCTTTAATAAGGAGGTGGGGGTGGTAATGGAAGTGGCTAATGCCAAAAATTTTTTTGAGACCTTAGCTTCTCTTGTATATACTAAATACCAATTTCATGGACTCTTACCTGCTTGATTTACCCATTTACCCCAAATTTACCCCAATTTACCCCCCAACCCTTCGACGGAACAAGATGAAAATATAATCTAGTTCTAGATCTCGTTAAAGTACATATGTGTACCAAATTTCAAGTCAATATCTTAAACGGTTCCGGAGTAAACGTGCGCACAAAAAGAAGTTACAGACAGACCGACAGACAGACAGACCGACAGACAGACAGACAGACAGACCGACAGACAGACAGAAATTTTTTTTCGCTCAAACGTAAAATCTCGACGTTTCATGACATTTTAAGCCTATTTGGATAAAAATTTTTTAAAATTTTTTTGTCGTTACTATACTTCCACTGGACGTGGAAGTAAAATAAGGTCAAACGAGTATTTTCCACTATGATTTTTTTTTGTTTCGGAGATAACTACTGAAATTTCGGCCATGTACGGCAAAAAATCGCAAATTTTGAGCTTCTACAGTTGACAACTTTTTAATCTGGGTTCCTGTGCCAAAAGACTACTCTAGCTAATTTAAATAGAGTTAAATTTGCTAAAACCGTTTTTTCTAAAGGGTGTTTTTTTAGAGGAATAGAACTTTGAAATGAAACACATAAAAATCTTGCTAACGCCCATGGTATTGAATTTATTGGAAATGTAATTTTATGCCATTAGTGCTTAAATATGATTTCGGGCATGTGGGTGCCGCGGCTGGCTCGAATGTAGGGCAATCTGGAAGCCCAATTTTTTATCTCTTTTTCGAACAGTTGGGGCTGTATGTCGGCAATAACTCGTCTAATGTTGTCTTCCAATATCTCTGGATTATCGGCGTAGACTAGCGACTTCACATGTCCCCACAGAAAATAATCCAAGGCTTGATATCACACGACCGTGGAGGCCAATTCACAGGTCTACGACACAAAATTTTTTGGTGAAAATGAGGATCAAGAACAATCTTGTTTACGGCCCATTCACCGAACGTCCGACGCAAGTGATGGTCACGCGGCTTTACTTCGTGCACGAGCTGACTCTTGTAAGCTCGTAACCCAGGATCTTTCCTCAAAATCTTCCATAAGGTGGATGGACACAGCTCCAATTGCTGGGCACGACGGCGAATCGACTCATTCGGATCCTCCTCAACACTACGCTCCACAGCAGCAACAACTTCTTGGGTGCGCACTGTACGACGTCTCTGCGGATGTACATTATCAATCAGAGTATGCGTGGTGCGAATGGTTGTTCGAATGAGTTGCTCGGATTGACGATTATGTCGACCGTAAAATGGACGTAGCGCACGGTAAGTTTCGCAAACTGAACCCTGATTTTCGAAATAAATTTGCACAATTCGCAAGCGTTGTTCTACCGTAAGTCTATTTATGGTGAAATGGCAAAACATACTGAGCACAAATCAGCTGTCAGTTGTTAAATTAACTGTCTCTAGAAACAGGGTAGCCCATTCAAAAAACAAACTTCTAAAAAAAAACACCCTTTATTTTTTGAATTCCGACAAAAATGAAAGAATTAGAGGGAGCGGGATTTTTTTTTCGGTAAAATTTCTCCATTTTGTCACCGTAATTAATCGGTAATAAACTGAAATCGATCTCATATTCGATATTCACTTAATATCATGTACTAGTCGGAGAGCAGCCAATCTGTAGGAAGCATTTTAAAAGTAGTCTATACAACTCGCGAACACCCACCTAAAAAACAGATGATATTATGTAAAATGACCTTCTGGATTTGATTTTTGAGTTCGCCCATTAATTTGAGATTGCCAAATCGGTCAATTCGCAAATTTTTTGAAAAATTTTAAAATTATGTGTTAATTTTTGTTTTGCACATAACATATCATATCTTTTTTATTTTAATTCCGATTTTGACCAATATTTTACACATTATCCCTCCAATATTCTTGGACAGGCTGACGGCAAAGAATATAGTGTAACTAATAATATAGTGCCTAAAAAAAATATAATTACCCTCTATTGTCGCGGTTTTTTAAAATTTGCATTGAAAAATACCCGATTGAGGTAACTTTTTTATTTTTAAAGAGAGAGTTATAGTATAAACGAGAAAAATGTTCCATATACTTTAAACAAACTTTTTTATAAAGATATTTTTTGGAAATTCGGCTCATGTAACGAGATGACGCTGTTGGAAGCGGCCGCGCAACTCGTCCGCATTAATTTAAAGCATAACTTCTGTTAACGTCGCCCATCTGTGGTGTCGTTTAAGCGATCAAGTGAGTCTACGGATTATTTAGTTTCTATTTGCAATTAAATATTATAAAATTATGTAGATAATCTCGAAACATACACATTAAAAAATATATTTTCATTAATTATAACAGCAAGTGGGTACTAAAGATTACATTTTCCTTCGCATAAACGACTTATGTTACATTGCGCGTTTGCTTTGCTACACTTGCAGCTTGTAGTACAGTTATATAATTTACATATACAAAATGGAGTTAACTCAATAAAATTGAGTTTTGGGCTTTTTGAAATCATCTTTGGAAATAAGATTTCCTCCTTTAGGTACCATCCAAAATCTAAAACATTTGGAATTCTGGGCTTAATTTGGTAGGCTGTCTTGTAAATAGCACATTGCAGAAAAGCCCTTTTTACTTGTATTCTCTGTACTAGGATTTACAATTTCTGATTTTCTTTTATAAGCAGTTCGGGTATACGATCTTCTACATTGTGCATGGTAAACTGGATTTAGTGATAAAAATAAATTTTTCTGTTCTAAATATTGTTTTAGAGCCACAGAAATGTCATCGGATTTTGCATTTGATCGGTACATTTCTAAAGCCGTAAATATCGCTCGCAGACAAAAAATTTTCATACCATTGTGTTAGTGAACGAATTCTGAACAACTTTCAAAATGTCCGTCTGTCTGTCCGTCCATCACGTTTCTTGTAAGCACGATAACTGAAGAAAGAAAATTCCGATTGTACTGAAATTTGGACAGTAAATTAGTGTTAGCTAGAAGAAGAACCCTATTTGAACAAAATCGATCGATAAATAAAAATGTTATTACTTAATGATTTAAATTTGATAAATTAACTCCTATATAAAAAAGTCTATTTGACAGTCACATTTTGTCACTTTGACAGCGATAAAAAAGGTGCATCGTTTCTTATCACGATAAAAATACCTGTTCCTCAAAAGCAGAGTATATCTAGTAGTCGCACGTCATTTTAAAATCTGTACTGTCGGCTATAATTTTTAAGTCTTGTGGAAATTATACTGTACGATATGAGTCGTTTTGAGAAAATTATAATTATTTTTAATTGTTGTTCGTTCACGTATTCTGTCGTTAATTTATCTTGCCAAAAATCACTCGAGCTTTTCTTTTATGGATAAATTTCTTTTTAACTCAATATTTTGTCAATCAGTAATTTTGCTCGGAAAACTGACATTTGACAAAATCGCTCGATCTCCGGTCTCGCGATTTTTTCATGTCAGTTTTTCTCATAAAAGCACTGATTGGCAAAATTATTTCGTTACAAAGAGAAATTTATCCGATAAAAAAAAGCTCTTGTGATTTTACTGTTGAAAAATTTTTTTTTTAATTTTTATGTTTTTGTAATTGAATAGAAATCTGGTGAAATATTTCATTTTAATATTTCTAATTATTTATATATTTTACAAATATACATTTCATAATGTAATATACAACCGAGAAAATATGATTTTATAGCTCGTGTCTTATAATGTAAAAATTTACATTCTTCTACGTGTAAGGTGGTGGTGTAGTTCTTTTGACTCGGAATCGAAACCCAAATGGGGTTTGGTATAGTTTTTTTACCAAGTCTTTTACCAACTAAGATCGTACTATAAAATTAAAAATGTCTAAAAGTAACATTATTTACAAAAAACTGCGAACAGTATCCTATTGAATGTATAACAATTATATAAAAATCCAGTTAACAGGCGAAGAGTACGTTTTTAGCTTGTTTCCTTTGATTTCCTATCAGAGTAATTATAATTTATTATGCCAAACTATGTGTTTATAACGCAGTAAATATAAGGACTGAGACAAAAAGCACTTTCAACTTAACATAAATGGATACTGGAAAATAATAATCACCCGGCACGTGTCTGCGTTTAGCTCTAGATGCGATTGCGGCCGATTCATAGTAGCACGCATTCGTTCGGACGCTGAAACAATTAATGAATATTTCGATAAGGGAGAAAAATTTCAAAAAAAACTTCTTATAAAAGATTTTATTTAGTTCATTCGGAACATTTTCTTCGATTATAGTAGGCACCTAACTTTAAAAATAAAAAAGATACCTCGATCGGACATTTTACTCTGCAAATTTTAAAGATTTTGCGTCAAAGAAAAGTTGTTATTTTTTTTTGCCAACTAATTATTTTTTAGGTAAAGTTTTTTACTTTCAACATATCAAAGAATAGTTAGAGAATATTATGTAAAAAAATTAAAAAATTCTGAAGTAAAATAAAAAATATATGACGTGTTATATGAAAAACAAAAAATAACACATAATTTTTATTTTTTTTAGAAAATTGCCAATTTGGTGATTTTGGCAATCTCAAATCAATGGGCGAATTCAAAAATCAAGTTTAGCGGGTTATTTTACATCAGATTACCTATTTTTTAGGTGGGTGTTCGCGAGTTGTATAGAGGGTGTCGAATTCAGAGGGTCTGGTCTTCCACTATACTACTTTGACGCTCCGGTAATCTCGGCCCTTCGAAACAAAGGTTTCTGAGAAAAATTATTTTTTTAAGATTTACATACACTCTATAGGAAAACGTGTAGGTAATTTCCTACATTTCCTCGAATATCTCGATAATTATCGTTTTTTTCGAAAAATTTGTAGACAGCTTATGTAAAGAGAATTGATTGACCTTTCCGACACTTTTTTTTAATTTTTTCTCTAACATAAAAAGTATTAATGATGAAAGTGTAAGTCTAAAGAAACTTTTAGTGCTGAAAAAATGAGCAGAAAATTAAACATAAGAAGTTACATAAATGTATATATAAATATATATCTACAAGATTGAAATTTTACATACTCACATATGACATAAAAACATACCGGAAAATAATATTCTACCGCGTAGAAAGCGTTGTCATGTCAGGTCTACCACCCACGCAAAGTGTGGAAAAAAAACATTTTTTACTTATATCTACAAAGCTGATTTCTTTTTGTGGAATAGTTTATTTAATAAGACATCAAAAAAATACAGTCTACCTATCGTCTCATGTTGCTAAAGACTCGGTAGACGTAATGGAATGCAAGTGCGTGACCGCGGCCGTTGCGCTCCGGGCTTTTGCAGTTCGCGGAAAAGTTTTGCATTTTCCGCCGCTGAATATTAATCTACAAAGCTGATTTTGTCTCTACAAGCATTTTATGCACTATTTCGATTAAAAATCACATTCTACCTCCGCTGAAAGGTGGCTAAATCTTTGGTAGACGTTGCCAAAATGGCAATACATAGTCAAATCATGACAATTATATTCTGCATTAATATTATAGATGTGTTAATAATCATTTTTATTTACTTTTTAATATTGTGGTCGAGCTGCAGACGATTTTGTAGTAGTACCAATGACTAATGCAGACATATAAAAAAATGGTTGCATATGTTTCTGAGAAATGATGCAGAGTTTGTGATAATTGTTTTTGATACTTATTCCTTTCCTTCGATCAAAGATCACGAGCACGATTTGAGAGGGACACGTCGAGGTCGAAAAATTGAAATTAGAGATCCATCGACACGCCCTCCCGACTTCATGTCTGCAATTTTGAAGAGCTTCAGCCACCATTTAACATTCTCGTGCGATGCTCAGACACGATATATTGATAATAATGTTAAACAATATGAAAGGGCTTAGCCGGATAATTAGGGTGAAACGGCCCCCGGCCCTATCTTCATTGAGAGAAGGAATATAGTTAGCAATAAGTGAAGGGAACAATTTACGCAAAAGGGTGGCGCGTTTCACGGGGTGACGAGGGGGATGAAATCCAAAGGGCCATTTTTTTGTGTCAAAACGCAGCAACCGAAAATTTTGGAAAAAATATATATGTTGGACAAGCATTGGAGAGGATTCTCAGAAAAAATTGTCGGTCAATTTGGGAAAGAACTAAGGGAGAGAAGACATCGATATACTTTTCAAATATTTTTAAGGGTAACTTCCCCTCGTTGCACCACATTCAAAATTTTTTAGTAACGTCTACTTTCACCCCCATATAACATATTTTTTTCGCAGCGTGGTCGGAACATTACGTCATAGTGAAAAAAAATCACGTCCGTGGTCTTTCGAGACTAGTAGTCTATGTAATGAAGGCATAAAGATTGTAAATATTTCGTGCAAAGACGAGATTACCGTTTCCTCCCGTTTTTGAAGGTGCTAAACACGATGGAAGTGGTGGGAGAAGTTTTTGACCGCCGCAATTCCCTGAAACGACCAAAAACCACCTCTTTTATGGATCCCTTTATGTTTTCATATATAAACGGGTCTGGGGAGTGATTTATCGACTGGTTATACTTGAAATATAATGGAAGAGGGTTATAGAGTAAGTGGAATTCAGACAGCAGGCCTAAGGGGTTGATTAAATCCTCCCGAGACGAGGGGTGGGAAATCATTTTTTTTTCAAATGATTCTGTTCAAATGCGTATCCCCCCGTTTTCGGGGTAGCTGATCTTGGGAAAAATATTCATTTTTAGCTCCAATCCCTCGTTATCCTTTAAACGGGCAGAAACTACCAGAAAGCATGCTATCCAGGATTTACGGATTTTTCGGTACATGATCGTTATTCCTGTGCATATTCAGGCCTGTAGCCAAAAATTCGTTTTTTCCATTTAAAAATAGCTACCTCATTATTTTCTGCGGTCGCCGTAGGTCGGGCTACGCCCGCCCTGGCAGACACCTAGCTACAGGCCTGGTGCATATCCCTTAATTTTTCACGGAAGAGAATGTGGTAGCGACCTCGGGGGTTGCTTCAACCCTTTCAAGGGGCATAAAATTCATTAATTATATTTCTGTCGTGATTAGCGCCTGCGAAAACGGGGGAGGGCGTATTGACGATCCAAAGTGTAATTAATGAATTTTACACCCCTTGGAATGGTTGAAGCAACCCTCGAGGTCGCTACCACCTTTTCTTCCGTGAAAGATGAAGGGATATGCAGAGGAATAACGATCATGTGCCGAAAAACTTGTAAATCCTGTATAGCATGCTTTCTGGTGTGTGTGTGGATTGGTTTCTGCCCGTTTGAGGGATGAGGAGGGATTGAAGCTAAAAAATGAATACTTTCCCGTGAGCGGCGACCCAGAAAACGGGGGGATACGCGTTGGAACCGAATCATTTAAAAAAAAATTATTCCACCCCCCGGGGGGGTTTAATCAACCCCTTCGGCCTGCTGTCTGAATTCCACTTACTCTATAACCCTCTTCCATTTTATTTCAAGTATAACTCGTCGATAAATCACTCCCCAGTCCCATTTATATATAAAAACCTAAAAGGATCCATAAAAGGCCGTTTCAGGAGGTTGCGGCGATTCTCCCACCACTTCCATCATATTCAGCACCCTCGAAAACGGGAGGGAAAGGTAATCTCGTCTTTTCGTGAAATATTTACTCTTTCTGCCTACATTATGCATAGACTCCTAGTCTCGAAAGACCACGGACGTGATTTTTTTTCACTATGACGTAATGTTCGGACCACGCTCCGAAAAAAATATGTTATATGGGGGGTAAAAGTAGACGCAACAAAAAAATTGCGAATGTGGTGCAACGAAGTTACCCTTAAAAATATTTGAAAAGTATACCGATGTCTTCTCGCCCTTAGTTCTTTCCCAAATTGACCGACAATTTTTTCTGAGAATCCTCTCCAATACTTGTGCAACATATATTTTTTCCAAAATTTTCGGTTGCTGCGTTTTGACACAAAAAATTGTTCCTTTGGATTTCATCCCCCTCGTCGTGAAACTTACTACCCTTTTGCGTTAATATTTTGCAAAATTGTTCCCTTCACTTATTGCTAACTATATTCCTTCTCTCAATGAAGATAGGGCCGATGGCGTTTCACCCTACTTATCCGTCTATGCCCTTTGTGCATCCTGAAGTGAAGGTGTGGATGGAAGTTGGCGTTGGCACTTCATTAAGGTATATAAACGTTAGTAAATTGTACGAGAGGTTGACATCAAATATATGTATATTCGGTCATAAGTCTTTTGTTTTTTATGTTAGAGAAAAATTAAAAAAAAGTGTCGGAAAGGTCAATCAATTCTCTTTACATAAGCTGTCTACAAGTTTAAAAAAAAACGATAATTATCGAGATATTCGAGGAAATGTAGGCAATTACACGTTTCCCTATCGAGTGTATATAAATCTTAAAAAAATTATTTTTTTCAGAAACCTTTTTTTCGAAGGGCCGAGATTAACGAAGCGTCAAAGTAGTACATGATATTAAGTGAACATCATATATGAGATCGATTTCAGTTTATTACCGATTAATTACGGTGACAAAATGGAAACAAAAAATAGAAAAAACGGTTTTAGAAAATTTAAATCTGTTTAAATTAGCTAGAGTAGTCTTTTGGCGTAGGAACCCAGATTAAAAAGTTGCCAACTGTAGAAGCTCAAAATTTGCGATTTTTAGCCGTACATCATGGCCGACATTTCAGTAGTTATCTCCGAAACGAAAAAAAATATCAAAATCCCGATGGAAGTAAAAGATTCGTAGTGGAAAATACTCTTTGACCTTATTTTTTATTTCGAGCTAACTCCCACTGTTTTGGAGAAAAATAACAAAAACAGCTTGCCTTTGGGAGCCGAAAAAATTGCTAAAACATGCAATCTTGGCACGTTCATATTTTTCGAAAAACACCATTGGGACGGCCGTATGATGTCTCGACGTAAAGAGGAAGTTCCAGATAAACCTGATCGTAAATTGCACGGTGAAATTCGAAAATTCGGCTCGACACGAACGAATCAAAAGTGACATTTTGTGACATTTCAGAAAATCGATATCTCGAAGGAAAAAAAAGCCGAGGAAAAAAAAGCCGAGGAAAAAAAATCTGCGGATAAAAAAGCTACTTTACACAAAATACATTGACACAAAAAACCATCAAATATGTAAACAGATTCGAACCTGGGAACGGAAAAAAAAGCCGCGTAGGAAACTGCTGATAGCAGAGCTACGTTAAAAACTTGAACGATGAGACAAGATATGCAAAAATAGATTATGGCAACGGTAAAGACTCGTACAAGGAGTTTCTTTAAGAAAGTGATTTTTAACTTCCATTCCAAATGCTTAATTCGCTCGTGAGGGGTTGTGGGAGCTCAGATTGGATTCCACCCTAGTTTTCGGTTAATAACACCCAAATGCCTCTATCTATACTATTCATAACATTTGAAATACATATTAACGCGTATTTTTCAAATTTTGTGAAAAAATCGAAAGAAAATATTAAGAAAATTGAAAAATAAGTACTTTGTAATTATCGATATATTTCGCCTAGGTTTGGTTTCTGCATTCCATATGCCAATTTGCTTGATTACTTAATACCATATCAATAGTCGATGTAGTGAAGGACGTAGGAATTATTTTTTGACAAGCAACAAGGACATAAATATTGTTTTCATCGTACAAGAACAGATATATAAAATTAATGTATATGTAAGGAAATTTTTAAATAAAAAAATATATATTAGTGGATTCTCTAACTTCATTTTTTGGTGGTCCGTGCGCAAGTTCGTGAGAGAGTATTGTGATTGGTGTCATTTTATTCCATATGCTGTACAGAATGTGTAAAGTCATAGGTTAGAGGTTAATATTTATGATTGTTAATTATGTGAAAAAAATCGTCGTGTTTAGAAAATTTAGTTACTTTCCACACTTGCTATAAGAAATAACATTTCACAGTATTCATTCAATAAAATCAGGTGAAATGAGTGCCATATTGGATCTAAAATGGCGAAAAACTGTATTATACTTTACAAATTAGACATGAGCAACAAATAAAAGCTAATTATGTATGAGAAATAACTAACGTCCAGTTTCCAGAAATCTATCGAGAAGGTTTTGGAAGCTGCTAACATCAGGAATCCTTCTTTCAGGATACCTTTTCCCCAAAACAAAAGTCGTGTCTACCAGTTCCGCTTTATTAAAATTCATTTTGTAAAACTAGATATATTTTAAATTTAATACAAATGATTTACTGACGACTAATAAGTGCGATAAATGTTCATTTGTACAAGACAATTTATACCAAACTGAGCAAAAAAAATTACAAAAAACTATTACAGTAAGGGACCAGTGAAATACTATTTACCCACATCAATGGATTGGAAGAAATGGTTCCACTAAACGGCCTCATTTTAAAATTGCATAAAGACATGTGTCAATCAAAATGGGCAACATGTGGAGCACTTGTCATAATTTTTTCTAATGAATTATTTGAAGAAACCTCTATTTTTTGCTTATTCTTGAATTTTGCACTTATTGCTCAATAAGACGAAAATGGTTGCTATTAGCCAAAGGGAAGTACTTACAAAAATTGTTCGTTTTTCAGTTCTACTTCACATCGTCGAAAAATAAACAGGATGTTCCATTTGAGAAAATTGAGAAAATTCCATTTAAAAAGTTCTTAATTGAAAAATAATTTTTGGCCGCCCTGTACATTTTTAGGAAATAAAAATGTTTCAAAAACATTAATTAGATGTTTCGTAACTAGCATTCACATAAGTTTCTCTTAAAACCCATAATTGTGACTGGTGATTTTTTCAATATGCATCTGCAGATGGCATTATTTCAACAAAAAAATTAATTACATCCAAGTAGTTGGGTGATAGTCAATAATAATATAGGAATGAATAGTCTAGAAAGAAGCTTCGGAAATGTACTGATATACATACCATTCCATTTAAAAAGAAGGCACTTGATCCTGTAATTTCGTTTTGGCTCGCCCTGTATATTCAAAAATAATGTTGTTTTTGACTTGTTTTTTTTTTATTTAGTTTACTTGTATTTTTTTTTTAATAATTAACAATTCGAAATGTTAACCCACGCCTTTTTTTAATTCTGCATCAATAAAAACATATAATGACATATAATTAGGCACCTAAATTTATTATATTAAAATAATTCAAAAAATTTAAATTTTATGGGGACCATTTTTGGAAACATGACCGCCATTTTGTTAGAGGTTTCAGGAGGCTCCCCTTAAACGTTGAAAATGGGTCTGACAGGATGCATGGCAAGTTTGGTGTTGGTGATGAACATAAAAAATTCACATTTTTAGAGTACAACACAGCGACAAAGAACCGCTTTGGCAATATTAATTAAAAAAAAACCGAATGCTCGGATAGGTTTCCGCGGTTGTCTGTATGAAAAATACTAGGTTCACGGGTTGAACCGCGTCTGAGATTATTGGAGTCTCGACGTTTCGGCTCCCACTTTGGAGCCATTTTCAAGAGAAGAGGAAGAAGAATCGATAATATAAAGGTATATAGGAAGTCTAGGAAGGGTAAGGAATGGTTCGAGTTCGGGGCCTCAATCTGCCTACTCCCCAGGTCGAAGCAATTGAAATCGAGAAGCGTCCTAATTGTTTAAACACAAGGGACGACAGTCTTCGACTTCCAACTGCTTGGAAATCACTAATATCTCCACTAACTACACAACCCTCACTAACACCACACACCAGTGCTCACCACACCCACCAATACTACTATAAATACCTCTCACCTCAACTTACAACTCATCAGTTCTCTGTAAGAATTGAGATTGAGATCTTAGAGACGAACCAAGGTTCGACCTGGGGAGTAGGCAGATTGAGGCCCCGGACACGAACTATTCCTTACCCTTCCTAGACTTCCTATATACCTTTATATTATCGATTCTTCTTCCTCTTCTCTTGAAAATGGCTCCAAAGTGGGAGCCGAAACGTCGAGACTCCAATAATCTCAGACGCGTTTCAACCCGTGAACCTAGTATTTTTCCATGCCGTATAATATACTATCAGTTTTACAGTGGATACTGCTTCCGGTAATATTGGCAACCTTGTATCACATGGCAAGTAGGAAATGGTCTTGTGTGTTTTTAACGTTTAAAATGACTCTGCAAAGTGTTGCTTAGAAATACTTATTAAAATACAACTAAGATATATGTTATCGGAAATCATAAGTATTTTGAATTTTTAGTGAAAATATCTTTCAGTTACTATGGCGTTTTCGATGTATTTAGGACAATAATTAAAAACAAATTGTTTAATATTTTACTTAAGGATAACGCATGAGGGTTTTAGAAATCATAGATAGGAATACGAAATAGGAATTTAAATATATTGACACTTCATCTCAACTGAGAATATCGCATAAATAGCGGAGTAGAAAGAAATTTAAAAAATTGCGTGTTGTAGAACAGTGACTGTAAGTGTAACCCGATTAACGTTCGTTAGATAGTTTGAAAAATCTACGAAGTTAACTTAAAAAATTTTAATTCGTTATGTAAAATATTCCGCACATAATTAGCAATAGAGGAGGTCGACCTGATTCCAAAACTCTTTCATATGTACTTTCTGGAGCCTTTTCTGTGGATTTTATAATTTATGCCAAATTTTTAAGCTATCATATTTTTTTAACCATTTTTCCAAGTAGTTAAAATTTAGGGATTAATCGACTTACCTGTAAGGAAGGTTAATCCTAATTTTCCGAGCTTGTCCGAAGATATAATTACAAATACATATACACTCTGTAGTTTCCGTTTGACTCACTCACCACCACGAACGTTCAAAGAAAGAAAAACTTATCATACTGGGCCGGACTTATCGCACCAGGTCTTCATTCCGGTTTTAAATAATTACAAAATCGCTTATTGAGAGGGAATAAGGGTGGGTGGGTTGTAATTATATCTTCGGACAAGCTCGGAAAATTAGGATTAACCTTCCTTACAGGTAAGTCGATTAATCCCTAAATTTTCATTCGCTTGTCCTCGATATAATTACAAATACATATACACCCTGTAGACGTTTAGATTAAACGGCGATTTTGTAATAACGGAAATTTATTAAACAGTAACTAGATAAGGTAACGTATAATTAAAGAAAATTTATAATCATTTATATTTAATTTAACAATTACCTTAACATGTACATAAAAACATAATTTGATATAACAGCTGTTGATGCGTGGCGTACGCTATGGCTAGAAAATTGTGTTATATTTATTCCGCCTAGACCAAAAGTCTTTTTTTTTTTTTTGGAGTAGTGTGGTGGAAGGGAATTTTATGTGCAATAATTAAGTGATGGTCATTATTTCGGAAAGAAATTGTTTTTAATAAATAAAAATATGTATATATCTTTGGTTTGTTTCCGAAGTACGGAAAACTAATACGGGTTATGGTTTATTAGGTCAAGACGTTTTTATTTTTTCCTGATATTAGAATGTCAGTTTTTTCCCGTTTTTTTTTTTAAATATATATACAATATGTATACATATATACACACATAATATATCAATCAATGACAAGATATGCACTCTATGACCTGTTATTAATGCCATCAAGATAACCAATTTATACTATAAGTTGTTCCAGACGTGAGGATTCTATTTTGATAAAAGCTCTATTTTCGAGTTTCGGAGTTCCATGTAAATGGGTGGGTAATTAAGAGCCGACCTGCATGAAATAATTGTCATCTTGTAGCATCTCGGTTAAGAATTGCATGTAAAAGAATGTGTTATTAAAATTATATTCATAAGGATGAACTTTTCACTCACAGAAGGTCCAACATTTTTTACAACAAGTTGAATATTATTTCAGTGAACATCTGTAAGGGAAGCAATTAGAGTTGGGATGAAGATATTCTTATATTCAATAATAATAATTTTTTTTTCTTGCTGCGAGGGAAATTTTTCTCTAAAGTGGGCGACTCTTTCTGAAATGAAAAATGAGTAGACATATTTCTGGATTAAAATAATTGGCTCCCCAGTAAAAATTCTTTTGTTTCTGAAACATTTATGAAATAGGTTCATTTACTTTGGATGTACTACCTCATTCAGGTTTCTAATGAAACATTTATGAAATATATCAAAAATATATTTCAATTGATGCATATTAGATGTACTTTGAATTGTTTCATATATTTTTCGTGTTTACTGTAATAACTATTGACACACAGGATACCAAGCTGAGAGTCCAATAAAGGGCGACAACTATACCTAGATCTTTTTCTTTTATGATTTTTTCAATACGTTATTGAAAAAGGAAGGGAAGTATAAAAATCGTATTCTTCCATTTTGAAATGAATGCATCTACAGACAAGAAATCCGGCTCGGGAAACCATGAAATATATTTATCATACTTCTTATTAATACGTGTTATCAATAAATCTAATCCTGGTTTCTTCAATTTATTTGATATTAAGTTGATACTCTGTGTCTATTTTCATATTACTCATAACTCCTCGTCCGCATCTTATTATAACTCAATATGTTGTAAGTTGCATATACTAATAAACATATAAACATAAATACATAAATCCATCACATACAGCAGACAACTCCCTCCCCCCAAGTCCAAAGCCAAAGCTGCCCGGAAGGGCAGCTGAGGGCAGCACATTTGAAAAAAAAATGCAGACACACATCCATACTCACCGACATTATCAGTGATGGGGCTGGGAGTCGACCCAGTACAATGTAGGTAGTGCGACCAGCATATTCGCCACATGATACGCTTTAGCCGGTAATTTTTATAAAGTATGCACCAATACCACAAGTCTCTTAAGGCTTCGCTTATATAATTAAATTTGATACTTCCTCCACCAGTTATCCAAGAAATCGCTGTTGTATTATCAAATCTTGAAAGTAAAGTATTCGCGTTTTTGTTATTTATTTATTTATTTTTTATTTATTTATTTTTTTTTTAACAAATGATTTCAGTGCATAGAAAGCTGCTTTGATTTCTAAAAAATTAGTATGCATTGATTTTTGATTTTTTTTTTGTCCCAAAAATCGTAGTCCCTTGCAACAACTACTTCAGCCTGTCAGATACCTATCAGAGAATATTTCTAAACAAATTTTTCAGCTTAATGTCTTATCCATCTCCAATATTGCGTAACTCGTTTATTAAGAATTAAGAATAAGCATTTCAGAGCTATAATTTTTATAGTTTCCTCTTAAAGAACTATGCTTTATTTTCT
The DNA here is from genome assembly GCA_936432065.2 of Rutpela maculata. Classification (NCBI taxonomy): domain Eukaryota; kingdom Metazoa; phylum Arthropoda; class Insecta; order Coleoptera; family Cerambycidae; genus Rutpela; species Rutpela maculata. The sequence continues at coordinate 32,423,612 of OW386292.2, forward strand.
CGAAAGACTTGATATGATTAAAGCCAAATCTTGTGACGGGTAAGCAGAAGCCAAACTATTAACTAATTTGCAAATTGGATGGTTGTTACGTGGAATTTTTCTTTGTGATTTTTTACTTATTATGATTTTATCTTCAGGTAAAGTTATTGTCATATCTATTGTAATATATGACGGTTGAAGTTCTAAGTAACTTTCCATATGTCTATATTCATTTAGCATTCCAATTTAGTATGTGCTATGATTGAAAAGTCGTTTAACTAGAATACACAAATAATTTTCAATCACTTTTTGCTTAAGCAATGTAGTAAAGAGAAATGGTGCCATATAATTTAACCCAAATGGGTTACTACACTGAAATAATGTATCATCAGATCAAAATCTGAGATTTTTTTTTTTTCTAGTAGGAACAAGAAAATAGGAGTCTTTTAGAATCAAGTTTTTATCACTAAAAGGGAAGTCGACAAGACCTGATCTTTGACTGGCTGACATTTGCTTATAGCACCTATCTCTGAGAGAGTTCCTGGATGGCGTTTTTGTAATTTTTAAATTGTTATCCGAGATCTAAACTTTAGGGTCCCCTGATTGAAGAAGTTTACTATGAAATGATATTTTAATTCGTTTTACCCAGCAAATGTCCACTTGGTTCTTGGTAACATTTCTCTAGTTGGTAATGAGTTTAGGTAGAGAGCCTGCATAATTCGTTACCTGGGATGTTGGAACCTTTAGTTGCGGTGATATTGCATCTTCTTCTGCCGTGTTTACTTGAATCGATCCCTGAATGTATCCGACCCCCTCTTTCTCTATTTGAGTCTTGTTTTATATTGAGGTCGCCTGTAGTAATGGTAAAATAAAAGTATCAATTATATCAAGAGTTATGTGCAGATTATAGATTGTTTAAGAGGTCGCTTGGCCTTGAGTTAAAGCTGTATTTAATGTACACGGCACATTAAAGATTTTGTAAGAATCTTTGTGAAAATAAACTAATTCGCTTTTCTAACGTTAGCAAATACATTATCTTTATTTTTTTTTATTTTTTTTTTTTTAACTGTTTAACGTCGGCCTATTTCCGCTACCAGGGCCTATCACCGACGCCAGGAGACGAGCTACCCCCGACCTAGAAATTTTGCCGAACCTCTTCCCTTAAGAAGAGTAGGGATCTTTTACTTGCCTAACATTTAATAGACAAGGGACCGCCTGCTTTACATCCCCTCCGAAGGATGGTATATCCACTACGTAATCCTCGTCTGAAATTACGTAACTTCCGAGTATACACTGATATACAAGCCTCTAGAAGGTGGGACGAGAACGCTGTATTTCCCAAGATGGGAGCCCATCCAAGTACTAACCGCGCTCGACGTTGCTTCAACGGAATATCGACTGATATTCACATTGAAGTCGCCTCTACGCTCGCCCCCATTATCTTTATTATTTCTGTTCTTATTCATCATTTGTCAGAAAACCCCTGTGCCTTTGACGTAAAAGTCACAGGCGTAGAGGCTGTTTTCCAGTAAAATACTGGATAATTAGTATTATTTTGTAGATTTTACGGACAATGTTTCTATAAAAAAATACATATGGCAGATAATTCCAGTAAGAAAACAAAATAATCTGCAAGTTGTTATCAGATTTATATTTTGTAGAGAGATTTTATTACTTTAAGAGCATCGCATTATAACCCCACCGGGGATTATACTTTGCTAGGCGGCAGCTCTCTCGTCGGAAGCATTGGGGATGGGTAAGGATCTTTGGAAAATTTAATTTTAAAGTCTTCAATTATTTAAATAGGCGCCACTTAATCTTGTTTTAGTTAAGACCAAGAAAAAATGCCTATCCTAGCCTTTTGGGTTTGCGGGTGTTGCAAAAAAATAAAGTCAAGGTTGGGTCCTCAAATTTGATTTAATAATAAAAATGTATCACAATAAGGTATCCTTATGGGGTAAGAATGTGCTCTACGAGCATCAAAATGCTTAATACTTGATTGATTTAATTTCACAAATGGTCCGCTTTTTGGCCCCCTCAAATAGTACTATTTGCGGTTCACAGTAACTGTGGAACTTATTAAAAGTCGTAATATTAACGAAATTATCTGACTTAAATTGGCAAAATTGGCTTAGTAATTTAGCAAACAAATTCTTTGAAAAGTTTGGTAAATTTTATAGTTCAACGCCGTCGTCTCACACGACGTTTATTGTAAAATCAGAGGCTGGAATTTCACGTCGCCGTTTCTGAGTAATTAGAAAAAACAGTCTGACCTTATTTTTAATTTGTCGACACCTTACAGTACCATGGACATCCAGGGCAATTCCTTATTTACATAACGTGTTACAACCATGTGCTACAACCATGTGTTCTCATCAGGGTAAGCGACCTAGCGGCCGGGCGGCATGCTTCACGTGCGACCGTGGTTATCCAATAGCCGGTTGAATAATTGAATCACACAGCGCTTCCAACCATATAACCGTATTACAGCTCAAATTACATAGATCCAGGATCATACAATCATTAAATATTAAACAGCAAGTCTACAGGATACGAGTTATGAATTCGAAAATTCCAAGGTGCAAATTACAAAATGCAAGTTAGCCATGTGCAAATTAACCAAACGTAAGTTAGCTATACGTAAATTAGCTATACGTAAATTAGCTATACGTAAATTAGTTATACGTAAATTAGCTATACGTAAATTAGTTATACGTAAATTAGGCCGGCAAATCTACAAAACAAGAAATATTGTTATCGTTACTGCAAACGAGGAACAATTAACAAACTGCCTACACGGCGAAACAAATTTAGACGTACCTTCTCGCAGAATGGCCCTTCTTTTAAATATAATCTAACAAAATTCTCTAGCCATGTGCTCGGTGCCCCAACAGCTTCTTAAATGGCCGTTACTTCCTTCTAAACCCTCTTTTCTGAAACCGAATCCATGTACGTTGGAAACCCGTAATGAAAAACAATTGGTATTTAAAATTCATACATCGCGCAATGACGCGCTCGCCCTGTACCGACAGTGCGCTTAGCCAATAACCTGATTCTAAACTAAACGTAAACAACTAACATGGCTGTTTCTGTCCGAAAATTGGCGTAAACAAATGTTAACTGAGAAACTTATGACTTTCCTGTAAATAATCCCAGGCATAACGTGATGGAAAACGCATACAACATTACGCGGCACCTACTGCCTACATTTTTACAATACTGGGAAAAGGTTTCACTACTGCTTTGCCCCGTTTTAGACGCCCGCATACACTGACAATTTATCAACAAATTAATTTAAGCACTATGAGCCATGCTAATTACCAAACAAACTCTGAAGGTTCCTAGTACCATGAGGGAGTCGAACATTCTTCCAATAGGTATAGTAATAATAAGGTAACATGCTACTTCCTTAAATTAATCGAATCAAACTTTATACCATAAAGATATAATTATAAATGTGTTGTGTCGCTCCTATGCGCTCAATGAAGAAATGTTCCTACCACTTATGTACAGGACAAGGTAAGGTATACCAAAAAGAACCATGCATACAGGGTTCGCCCCAAAAAGTACTATTTACCCGTTACACAATCACCCCTGTTCAACGGTAGAAAAATAGGAATTGAAAATTACTATTTTTCATAAGGACCCTTTCCTCTATTTTAACCAAGTTAGACTGTTAGTAAACTTATCCTAAATAATCGAATCGATCGATCAACTACACCCTACCTAAACTAAGACTACAGCTCTAACTTAACGCTCCTAAGCTAACACGTCTAAGCTATCATATGTACAAGTTCCTACCTACCTATCGACTAGTATCTGCGCAGATTTAAACCTAACTTAGAACTAACATATGGTAAAATTTGCTGACTACAGCTTCCACAAACATTTAAATATAACGGCGCGAACGTCACATACAACAAACTTCCTGCCTCGGCGCCTAATTAACTCTAAAACAGGCAGACATATTTACATCGAAGAAAATATACTGTCCCAAAATAACCTAGGGTAGCCCTAAAGTTTCATTAACCGGATCTGCAAAATGCATTTCTTCCACAACGGGACCCCGTACTGCGCGGAGTTAAACACAATTTAATATGGCGAAGGTGAAATCAAAATCTATGTCCCCTCAGAATCGGAACATTCCAGATCATAAGTCGGATAAAAATATGGCTTGAGGTCTTTGACGTGCCAATTCCCCGCCCTTGAACCGTCTTCGTATTCCAACGTATAGACTAACTTGGAAAGTTTTTTACGTACCGTACAAAGCACATACCGTGGTGCTAACTTCTTTGAGAAATTTTGTGCGGCGTCAGACAGCACCTTATTCCGCTTCCATACCCTGTCGCCAACAAAAAATTCCACATCGCGTTTCCTCAAATTATACGACTTTTCATTACGCTTATACGCTGCATTTAATTTGTCCTGAACCTTTTTATAAATTTCCCCTAGTTTGCCTAGGCCGCGCGCATAGTGCGTGGTATCTCCAGGTTTTAACTTCTCGAAACTCGAACGTCCGTAATAATCTCCAGTCGCGGGAACTACTCTTCCAAAATTTAGGAAAGCGGGACTGTACTCGGTAACCTCGTGGTTAGCAGTACGCAGTGCAAAACCAATCTTCGCAATGTTTTTGTCCCAATGTTTATGGTCTTCTCGGATATAACTACGGATGGCTGTGCCAACAGTGCGGTTATATCTCTCGACAAAATTGGCCTGTGCATGATATTTGGCAGTAAACCAAATGTTTGACTTATATTCCTTTACAAGATTTTTAAACTGGGTACCCGCAAATTGTGACCCATTGTCGCAAATGACATATTGCGGCACACCGTACACCAAGAATACCTCATTCTCTATGAAACGTACAATACCCGGGGCGGTAGCTTTTCGCAACGGGTGCAAAAGTGTATACTTTGTAAACCAATCGCTTACCACCAAAAGATATGAATGACATGCGCTACTCCTCGGTAACGGACCCATTAAATCAACCGAAATGACCTGCCAAGGAAAACGTACTTGCTTTTCAGCTCCCATCAATCCAAACCTAGCAGTATTCGAAGCCTTTTGCGCATTACACACCTTACAAGATCTGACATAACGATATATGTCTCGGCGCATTTTTGGCCAATAATACGTCAGGCCGACTCGAGCGGCAGTCTTAGAGACACCTAAATGTGCAGCCTTTTCGTCATCATGACAGGACCGCAACACAGAAAGACGTTGTGTCTTAGGAACTAAGAGTTTCCACTCAGAAATATTCGTACTTAAAGGTACCTTCGAGGGTATCAACTTATACACATATTTATTTCTTACTGTCCATTGGGGAAAGTCATCAGGCCTACTTAAAATTTTCTCGCGCATCTTTTCATAGAAAGGGTAGATATTAGATAAATCAATATCGAGCGAGATACAATCATCAACGTTAATTGCGGCACCCTCGAGACATTCTGACTCGACGGGAGGGGGATCTACGGGACTACGAGATAAGGCGTCAGGGACGACGTTAAATTTGCCCTTTCTATGGACAATCTCAAAATCAAATTGGCTCAGCCGAACACACCAACGTGCAAGTTTCCCAGAGGGGTCGCGTAGTTTATACAACCACTTTAGGGATGCATGGTCTGTGATGACCGTGAACCTGACTCCCTCAACGTATGGCCTAAACTTTTCACAGGCGAAAATAACTGCCAAACATTCCCTCATAGTACAACTATAATTTCTTTCGCTCTTTGAGAGGCTCCTACTGGCGAAAGCTATCACCCTTTCTTCGCCCTGTTGCTCTTGTGTGAGTGAACACCCAAGACCTGTATCGCTAGCGTCGCACTGTATTGAAAAAGGTAAGTTAAAATCGGGGCTAGACAGTAAAGGTGCGGAAATAAGCGCCTGCTTGACATCGCGGAATGCATTGTCAGCGGCCTCAGTCCAAATTATTGGTTGTCCCTTTTTTCTACCGGCAAGCAATTCGTTGATGGGGCTCATAAGTGTAGAAAACTGTGGTATAAAGCGCCGATACCAGCTGCACATACCAGTAAACCTTTTTACTTCGGTTGTCGTTCTTGGCTGAGGAAAATTAACCATAGCCGAAACCTTCTCAGGATCGGTCCTCAGGCCTGCATTGTCGACTATAAACCCGAGATATTTCAGTGAAGGACGAAAGAACTCGCACTTATCAAAATTTACCGTGAGGTTCGCATCACAAAGACGTCGAGCCACCTCATTCAATAACCTTAAGTGCTCCTCAAAAGTGGAGGACACAATTATCACGTCGTCCAAATAAACAAAAATGTTGGGTTCGATCTCTGGACCGCAAATCGCGTCCATCAGACGTTGCTGACACTGCGCCGCATTGCATAGCCCAAAAGGCATAACGTTAAAATGGAATAAGCCCCTACCGGGTATGGCAAAGGCTGTTTTTTCTTTAGACGCTTGGTCTAAAGGGATCTGCCAAAATGCACTGCGCAAGTCGACAGATGAAATATAACGCGCGTCGCGAAGCATATTTAATATTCTATCCACAACAGGTAGTGGGTACGAGTCCCTTTTCGTCATGGCGTTTAACCTTCGCCCGTCGAAACAAAAACGAAACTCCCCATTTTGTTTCTTTACCAACAGTACAGGGGAAGACCACTCACTCATCGAGGGTTCAACAACTCCTAACTGCAACATTTTGTCGAGTTCCTTGTTAAGGTGACCCAACATGTAAGGGGATAACAAATATTGCCGCTGCTTAAACGGTCTGGCATCGCCCGTATCAATACAGTGGATCAACTTGTTGGTGCGCCCTAGTTTCCCGTCTTTATTCAACACATTAAATTTCGAAATTATCTCTTCAGCCTGCGAGATCTGTTCATCAGTAAGGTTAACTGAAGAAAGAACCCGACCATTTGGCTTGCAATTTCCCGTATCTAGAGTAGATATATCGATATTATTATCGTCACGTACATGCCACGAATTATTGCTAAAGTCTATATTAACTTTGAATTCCTTACAAAAGTCGCTACCTAAAATAAAGTCGTGCTTAAGTGATGGCACTACTAGAGGTGATATTACTTTACAAACACCATTAACACAAAGCGGCAGGTCAACTGTACCCTGTATAGATTGATGAGCTCCATCGGCCGTGGTAACGGACTTATGGGGAGACTTCCTAATTTTTATATTAAACATTTTCAAAATACTTAGGCCTCCTACTCCAACTATCGAGTTGGTTGCCCCGGAGTCTAACAATGCCACTAACTCCCTATCAAATAAGGTCACCATCACATAAGGTCTGTTGTCGTGATCCTTGTTCACTAAAACAGGAGAGGTATTCCTTTCCTCCGGTTTTCTGAAGTTATCAGAAAAAAACTTATTTACTTGTTCTAAAATTATATTTTGTTCACGAGTGCGCCTGCGGTTACTCTCTATTTTTTCGGCCTGTCTACTAGTGTCGGGTTGAACACGACCGTGTTGTCCTACCCCCCTGTCGGCGTTTCCCGAACAGCTACTACAATTTGAGGCAGTTACGCCCTTCTTCCCACACTTAAAACAAAACTTACTACGCCTCTGTCTGCAAGTTCGGAAGGTATGATTTGGTTGGTTACAGTTCCAACAAACTGACCGTGTGATAACATTACTACTATTTGCGGCATTACCAATGCTTGAACTCTGATTTACTATATTTGCCCTTGAATTACTCCTATTATTATTCCTAGCGCTCTCACTCGTTTGAGAACTACCCAGCGCGCTAACATCATTAGAACACCTGCAACTACAAGTGCAGTTACGAGGTACGGAATTGGTAGAATTACTTCCCCAGTGACTATTCCTAGCTCGACTTAAATTATTAGACGTGGACGGCTCCGTAACATATGCCAACTCTGAGTTCCGTGTACGCATTGACAGGACCTCTTCCCATCGTTTGCAGGCAATTGCAAGTTCACTAACTGACCCAAAATCTGTTAAAGCTAAGCGTTCATAATATTTAAATAGCAAGTTCTCGTGGATTCTATTTATCTTCGTAATTTCTGCTGGTGCGTTACTAAGACGCCTAAAATATGCTTCCATTTCCGCAATGAAAATAGTTACCGATTCGTTGTTACGTTGCTTGCGGTTCTTGATAGTTTTCCACAATTGTTCATCGTTGTCCTTCGGCAAAAAGTCACTCCTAAGTCTCCTGACCAAGGAATCCCAATCAGAGAGCGTTGGCTTGGCGTAGCGCCACCAGTCAAGACCCTTCCCGGTAAATAAGTCGACAGCCGAGGCAAAAAGATCTTTTTTATTAACACCCCTCGCGTCTGCTAGTTCCTCAACTCGTTCTATAAATGCTTCTACCCCCAAACGTTGGGAAAGCCCATCGAATTTTACTCCCCACTTATAAATTTGTAAAGGCTTGGACGACTGCGCAGGTATTTGTATGACGGCAGGTAATTGCGCATGGTGTTCAACAGCAGGTGTGTCTGACGTTACCCGCTCATAAAGTTCCGCTTCCAGTTGTATACACGAAGCGTAAGCTTCATCCTTGAAAAATTTATGGTCCGCGTCCTCTCCAGGTTCCATTCGCTTTACCCTACCTATGACGTGAATTAATCTGGAGCGCAGGCGTATGAACAACCCATCTGTAGCTGGCCTCTCAAAGTCACGTACTAACCCGCTTATATTTTCCACAGAATGCGTGATAGCATCCCTTTCCGTAAGAAAATCGAAATCAGGGTCCCTAATATCAAGATCTCTACCCCGCTCTTTATTTAGAAGTCGGCCTAAAATTTTTCTTTTGTCATTCATGTCACGATCTGTTACTACTCCGCGAATTCTAAGCTCATAATTAATTTCGTTTATAAGTAAATGGTTAGGTTTCATATACACGACTTCCTCCATCTTGCTTTATAAATATCCCCCCAGTCTAGACCACTAAGTATCTATATAGTTTAAGCGTATCGCGTTTAAAATACTACAAACAATTCTCCACAACAGAATACTAAAACCTAAATCAGGTACGAAAAAACGCTACTTCGAGACCGGTACTAAATTTCAAAAATCACAAACAATTCTGCTCCACAGAATACTAACACGTTAACCAGATATATGTAAAGTGTAAATCTGGACATTCAATAGGCCAATAGGCCAAATAGGCCAATAGGCCAAAATATCACAAACAGTTCGCCGCCACAAAATATTATTACGCTAAACAATATAACAATTAATCTAAAAAAATTCTGTAGAGCTCCGAGCTAATAATTTATTCTTTTCTAAAATGGCTTGTAATGACTAGACAAGGACAACTGTTACCCTATTTACCTAAATTGTCCTACTATCACTGCACTGGCCGTTACTATTAACTACCCTGTATATGACTAAATTCTAAGAAGCGTATGTTGTAATAAAGAATTGAAAAAAATATATAAATAATACCGTGTATAAGACTAGCTATATTGTACACCTGTATATGGATAATTTTATTTCACCCTGTATACGAATTATTTTAAAGACAAAAGAAAATATGCAGATAAGAGAGACACAACACTTTTGACTTGTGGCATAAAGTTCAAAAAAACTCCAGGTGTTTCATTACCTTATCATTAAATATAAGATTAACTACGTGTGTTAAGAACACATTTTTCAAAGTCAAATAACAATCATCGGTTTTTGTATAACAAAAAGCCTGTATATCAGAATAAAATTGATAAACGCTAATTTCAAAAAAATTTATCAGTTCACACAGCGATGACTTGTGAAATTCCTTGAGCCAAAATTACCTTAGACTTTATTTTTGCAACCATTTAATTTACCAAAATTCAAGGCCCCACGTTCGGGCGTCAACTTCGTATAACCCCACCGGGGATTATACTTTGCTAGGCGGCAGCTCTCTCGTCGGAAGCATTGGGGATGGGTAAGGATCTTTGGAAAATTTAATTTTAAAGTCTTCAATTATTTAAATAGGCGCCACTTAATCTTGTTTTAGTTAAGACCAAGAAAAAATGCCTATCCTAGCCTTTTGGGTTTGCGGGTGTTGCAAAAAAATAAAGTCAAGGTTGGGTCCTCAAATTTGATTTAATAATAAAAATGTATCACAATAAGGTATCCTTATGGGGTAAGAATGTGCTCTACGAGCATCAAAATGCTTAATACTTGATTGATTTAATTTCACAAATGGTCCGCTTTTTGGCCCCCTCAAATAGTACTATTTGCGGTTCACAGTAACTGTGGAACTTATTAAAAGTCGTAATATTAACGAAATTATCTGACTTAAATTAGGTGTAAAATTGGCTTAGTAATTTAGCAAACAAATTCTTTGAAAAGTTTGGTAAATTTTATAGTTCAACGCCGTCGTCTCACACGACGTTTATTGTAAAATCAGAGGCTGGAATTTCACGTCGCCGTTTCTGAGTAATTAGAAAAAATAGTCTGACCTTATTTTTAATTTGTCGACACCTTACAGTACCATGGACATCCAGGGCAATTCCTTATTTACATAACGTGTTACAACCATGTGCTACAACCATGTGTTCTCATCAGGGTAAGCGACCTAGCGGCCGGGCGGCATGCTTCACGTGCGACCGTGGTTATCCAATAGCCGGTTGAATAATTGAATCACACAGCGCTTCCAACCATATAACCGTATTACAGCTCAAATTACATAGATCCAGGATCATACAATCATTAAATATTAAACAGCAAGTCTACAGGATACGAGTTATGAATTCGAAAATTCCAAGGTGCAAATTACAAAATGCAAGTTAGCCATGTGCAAATTAACCAAACGTAAGTTAGCTATACGTAAATTAGCTATACGTAAATTAGCTATATGTAAATTAGTTATACGTAAATTAGCTATACGTAAATTAGTTATACGTAAATTAGGCCGGCAAATCTACAAAACAAGAAATATTGTTATCGTTACTGCAAACGAGGAACAATTAACAAACTGCCTACACGGCGAAACAAATTTAGACGTACCTTCTCGCAGAATGGCCCTTCTTTTAAATATAATCTAACAAAATTCTCTAGCCATGTGCTCGGTGCCCCAACAGCTTCTTAAATGGCCGTTACTTCCTTCTAAACCCTCTTTTCTGAAACCGAATCCATGTACGTTGGAAACCCGTAATGAAAAACAATTGGTATTTAAAATTCATACATCGCGCAATGACGCGCTCGCCCTGTACCGACAGTGCGCTTAGCCAATAACCTGATTCTAAACTAAACGTAAACAACTAACATGGCTGTTTCTGTCCGAAAATTGGCGTAAACAAATGTTAACTGAGAAACTTATGACTTTCCTGTAAATAATCCCAGGCATAACGTGATGGAAAACGCATACAACATTACGCGGCACCTACTGCCTACATTTTTACAATACTGGGAAAAGGTTTCACTACTGCTTTGCCCCGTTTTAGACGCCCGCATACACTGACAATTTATCAACAAATTAATTTAAGCACTATGAGCCATGCTAATTACCAAACAAACTCTGAAGGTTCCTAGTACCATGAGGGAGTCGAACATTCTTCCAATAGGTATAGTAATAATAAGGTAACATGCTACTTCCTTAAATTAATCGAATCAAACTTTATACCATAAAGATATAATTATAAATGTGTTGTGTCGCTCCTATGCGCTCAATGAAGAAATGTTCCTACCACTTATGTACAGGACAAGGTAAGGTATACCAAAAAGAACCATGCATACAGGGTTCGCCCCAAAAAGTACTATTTACCCGTTACAGCATGTTGCTCAGACTATTTTATGTTACGCCTGTTACGTATTTCTAGTGCGTATGCATGAAAATCAGGATAGAGAATCGTTTTTATATGAAAAAGTACCAAGCTAGGCGGGAGCAACGCATGTTGTCCAGAACTATTTATTTGTAACGCGTGTTACATAGTTCAGGTGCCTATGAAAATAAAGAGCAACGAGTGTTGTCTTGGAACTATTTATATTATAACGCGTGTTATATAGTTCAGGTACCTATCGAAATAAAGAGCAATGCATGTTGTCTAAGCACTATTTTAAATTCTAACGAGCAACGAGTGTTGTCTTGGAACTATTTATATTATAACGCGTGTTATATAGTTCAGGTACCTATCAAAATAAAGAGCAATGCATGTTGTCTAGGTCAATATATATCTGCCCAGCAAACCAAACCACAGCATTTTAACATCATAATGATGTGATTTTTGCAACAGTGACGTCGTCATTCTTGTTTGCAACCACGTGGTAATGCCGTCACAGTGACGCTAAACGGCCGCACTCAGCCACGTCGTCAAAAGTGACTCACTTATTTTCCACTTTTCAGCCACATCAGCACCACCCATTTGTGATGTAGATATGATCATATTGTGTACAAAAAATATATATTATAACAACTTGAATGTTACTGCCCAATTTCTTTTAAAATAAATAAAAATAATCTATTTTGCAAGGAATAAATCTACTTTTGTATTACAAAAAAATAACTCCATTGAAATTTTAAAATCACTGATTAAAGACTTATATTTTATATCCAGCTCCAATAAAAAATGATGAATTTTTGAATAAATTATGTTTCCTCATATTGAATTTTTTATTGTTGTTTTATGTCGAAAAAAATTAGTTTAACAAAGTCGGCTGACATTTTATACGTAGTGTGTGATTTTACATTCTGAACAACTTTTCTCATTTTTTTTAATTTTCAAAATAAAAGTGTATTATTTCTTAAATATTTTTTTCAAAATCCCCCTGTATACCTAAAATTATTCTCATTGCATAATATATATAGTTATGTAGCTGTGCTGTATATGAGAATATAATTTTAAGTATACAGGGTGATTTGCAAACAAATATTTAAGAAATAATATGAGTACCTACACCTTTATTTTTCAAAATGAAAAAAACAAAGGAGAAAAGTTGTTCAGAATGTAAAATCATACACTATGTATAAAACGTCAGCCGACTTTGATGAAATAATTTATTTCGTTAAAAAAACAGTATCAAAAAATTCAATATGACGAATCTTAAATTATTCAAAATTCATCATTTTATGTTGGAGCGGGGTATAAAATATAAATCTTTCATCAGTGATTTTTAAGTTTCGTTGAGTTATTTTTTCGTAATATAAAAGAAGATTTATTTGTTGAAAAATAGATTCTTTTTATTCATTTTAAAAGTAATGGCTTACTTCAGACAAAAAAATTTCATCAAAGTAGCCTGATATTGCTGAAATTTTACTCAAAAGGTATATTTCACACTCTTTTTACTTACCTTTTCCTTACATTTTTCTTGAGACTTCGGAAAATATATAAAAAGGCAGTTCATACATAATTGTTTGAAATCTGCGTATAAATCTTGCACGTATACCTAGATATTTTAATTGTTTTATATATTACTCACTAAAGTGAGGCCCCAGAAAAATGTCTCTAAGTGAAATAATAGAAATTAGATTTAAAAATGTAAAAAGTATTAAATGAATTTGAAGTGATCAATGAAACAAACATTTCTGAAACTATATATATTCAAGATATGATTACAGTTATATGCCTTATAATAAAAATTCACCTAGCTATTTCTTTCTTGATCTTCTTTGATCTCCATAACGGATTAAGTCTTTCACAATGTTCACATTCAAAGTCTGTGGTGGTTGGAACTACTTTTCATGCCACATCTAAAAATTTATAAGAAATAAATTATCATAGTTTAAAAATGTTTAATAAGATGCCATGTCATTTATGTCAGTAAAAATAATGTTAAAGTTGAGTATTGGTAGTAGAGAGGCTGGCCCATTGGTAACTAAAATGGATCAAGGTTGGGTATTAATAAGTGTACTTTACAAGGTAACAATAAAAAAAAATATTATGGAAACAGTAATTTTCAAGTCTAAAGCGAATAATCTAGTTCCAGATCTCGTTAAAATACATACGTTACCAAATTTCAAGTGAATATCTTAAATGCTTCCAGAGTAATCGTGCGCACAAAAAAACTACAGGCAGACAGACAAAATTTTTTTGCTGGAACTTAAAATCTCGACGTTTCATGACATTCTAAGCCTATTTGGACAATACAAACGTTCAATTTTTTTTGAGTTACTAATAAAACACCACAGCTAGTAAGTCTATGCATGGTCACACTATGTACATAATAGCATTTGAAATGTACACAACATCTTTTTTATCGGTTCCGTAACTTGTAGAGTTAAGTTAAAAATGAAAAAAAAAAAATAATATACTTATTTACCTTTTTTGGCACAAATAAGACGTTTTTACTCTTGTGAATTTATTCGAAAAATGCATATTTCTCGAGATAAATAATGTACTAAATTTTTTGTCGTGCCTCACATCCACAAGAATTCTTATTGTCAGATGAATTATTCCTTAAGAAAAAAATTACATGATATATTTCTTTTATAAATTTAACGATTTTTAATACTTATTTAAGGATAATGAAATAACGCACTTTTATGCAGTGCTTGTTTACTGTATTCTATTCTTAAATGGCATCCGAAAAGGTACATCACGAATTTTATCTGCTTTATTGTTATGAAACAAATGCTTTTTTGAAAAAATGTTTTCATTTTCATGTATTTTTGTGCAAAAAATGAAGCACATTATTTATCGTGAAAAACTGCCTGTAATTTGGAAAATTAGCAAGTTACAAAAAAAATTCCAAGAGACAAAAAATGTTTAGAAGGCCTCAATGCACACTTGAATACATTCAAATTTTTAAGCTAAATCTTTTTAAAGCGCTGCAATTTCAAAAAAGAAGTAGTTTTTCATGTTTTTCCGGAAAAACTCGGTGAAAACACACTTTACAGAAAAGTTGCAAATAAATAAAAGAAAGTCTTGTATTTCGATAATACATTCACCTAAATTTTTTCAGATTTTTTTTCCAACTTTTACATTTCCCCTCCCCCACTTTTAGGAATTTTCGAGTGGTCATGTGTCGAAAAACATGCATTTTTCGAAAAAATTCACAACAGTAAAAACATCTTATTTTGGACCAAAAAAAGGTAAATATATTGTTTTTTTTTCATTTTTAACTTAATTCTACAAGTTACGGAACCCGTGTTTTCTACTCTTTCCGATCATTTCCTACTCTAACCTTTTTTCAACTTTACAAACACATTGCACACAGTTGCACATTGCACATTTACACACACATTGCAAGGTTTCATCAAAATATAATCATTAGCACTCAAATTAGAGATTTTGGAGATTTTAGCGCTTCGTTGACTGGACTAACTGGGGTATTCGTTATTCAGGTATTAAAATGAAATACCTCTACTAGAGCAAAATAAATGAGGGTGAGTTTATAAAAAAATCCCAGTCCTAACTTAGCCTATCTTAGTCTTAATTTTTCCCTAAAACATATCTGATATCTTAAGACTGGTTTATAAAAACTTGCCTTTGTCCTAAGTTGATCGTAAAATAAATACGCGAACTTTTCAAGCTAATTGGAATTGATTTCTGATCTATTCTGTGGTATTAGCCCCTAGGAAAAATTTACATTTTAAAAATTTTAGGTTAAGTTAGGAACAAGATAGGATTACGACTTTTATAAAGGGCATATGGGTAACGTGTACATTTAACTTTTTAGGGAAAAAACTAAGACTAAGATAGACTAAGTTAGGACTAGGACATTTTTTATAAACTCACCTTGATAGGTAATAATTAAATCAAATGTGATTGCATTTTGTCGCAAATTGGAAAATACTTAATTACCAGTATTTAAATCTAAAATAAGCTAAATATGCTCTACATAAAAAATAAAGAACCAGTGTTAACCAAAATATTAAATGATAAATTAGCTTAACTTGCTTTTTTCCCTTAAACTTTAATGGCGTCATGCATGAAAATTATAGGCTAAGTAAAAAATAAAAATGCATAATTTCATAGTAACAGTGAAGTTAAAACAAGCAGGTACTTACCTTTACGTAAAAATGTGTTGATATTTAACAAACAAAAACTAAAGGCATTAAACAAAAGTTACTGACATTAATGACGACAACTAAACACAGACAAGTGTAAACTGGAGCACAGATACTGGAGCTGGAGATGACTGTGGAGTGGAAACGCCAGCAGTAGTACTAGACTAGTGGCGCTGGCGGCGATGGTCACAATTTAGTATGAAATGGGGATATCAAAGTGAGTGGTGGATCAGTTAGTTACATCCACGTTATAAAATTTTTCATTAAAATGATGCGGTGATTGTGGACGTCCCAATCTTCACTCACATAGAAGTGGTTATGATGTGAACGTTCTGAAACGGTCCAAAGAGTGTCATCACAGTGATGAGATGTTCTGCCATTCACAAAATCCACTAAAATGTGAGTGGCTATAATGTGGATGTGGCGGAGTGTGTTTACTGGATGATCCAATACTGAGAATTTTTATTTTGAAATAAAATGTATATTGAATATTTCCTATTGGAATCGGGCGACTTTTTACCACTGCGGTTATTTTATGACTAGTTTCTTTTTCAACTGTATGTATTTACGTTTTTTTTCCTGAATTAGGCGATACACTTTCCTTGAATTAGGCGATACACTTTTCCTTTTTGGCATTATTACCTTTCACCCACTAAATATTTTACTTAAAACTATTCACTTTAAATACATAAAACCGAACAATAAATTAACGTTCACTCGATGAGCACGAAAAACGTAATTAAGACCTGGTGCGATAAGTCCAGCCCAGTGTGATAAGTTTTTCTTTCTTTGAACGTTCGTGCTGGTGAGTGAGTCAGACGGAAACTACAGGGTGTATATGTATTTGTAATTATATCGAGGACAAGAGAATGAAAATTTAGTACATGCTATTGTAGTAGTTTAGGCTGCACGCTGCAATGTTTTTAAAAAATATAGTGTCGGACTGGAGAAAATGTTGTTTTTTGTGAAAATCGTTTTGTATAATTTTTTATTGAGGATACGAAAGCTACACAAATCAATAACAGATAAATATGCAATAACATTCTTGGGCATCAATACTGGTGAATACTAAGACTGATTGTAAATTCAGTTTCATAGTCTCTAGATGATGCCAACATGGTTGGCGAAACGCGAGTCGAGTAATATTCAAGTGTTTTGGTGTAGAAAGTACTTCAGAGAAAAAAAATGTTTATAATTTTTTTTGATTTACACTACTTAATAAAAATTAGTATTAAATGAATACAATGATTATTATAGTAAATTTAAGGATATGCCTCCTCTAGGAGACCTCTACTACAAAAAATAGAATGAAACTTGAAATTTACTCCGCCGTGGCCATAAGAAAATGTATATATAACAAGAAAAATCACTTAAATATGAAATAGTTTCCCTATATAATCTAACTGTGATGTGGAAAAACGTTCTTCTTCTTTTAGAAGGAGTGAATTGAGTGAGTGAGAGTGAGAGCGTTGCCGAATAATTTTGGAAAAACCAATTTTTTGCGCCTTTCAATCAAGATGGCGGCTCGCACCTACCCCCCAGGTCGAATACTACTACTCTACCGACTCAGTGGTGCATTGTTTCCCGTGTTAAGCTTGCGACCACGGGGCCCGGGTTCGAATGCTGGGGGTATGGATGTATTGCCGAGACGGTAGCAGTGCACTAGACCGCGGTTGTGTGAGAAACAACACGGTTAGTCCCTCTCCTCTCCTGAGTTCGAGTCTCAGCTGCGGCAGATGGCAATGTCGCAGTGTATAAGACGCCAAGGTTTGGGATTAGCTGCCCCCACTATCACCTGCATTGCCACTCCCACCCTATTATTAAAATGGTTCAAAAATCAAAATTATGATTTAGTGTGTGTACAAGAACCAAAGGCGTATTTTTTGAGGGTTTTTGAGGTAGACGATTTCAAATATTATATTATTAAAGTTCTATGAACAATTATTTCTACATTGTGGAGTGCAAATGTATTATGAATATTTTTTTCGTTGTAAGAGACTTGGGTAGGAAATCTGGATGTGGAAGTAGTGGTTCTTTATGGACCGAACGGCGGCTGTACAAAAGTGTTGCCCCATTGATTTAAAGAAAATTTCATTTTGATGGAATTTATATAAGAGGTTGATTCCGCCCCTCTCTGAGTAATTAAAGAATAAATTTATGTTTACCTAATTGTTCTTAAGCAACGTAACAAAGTAAAAATAGTCGGCTGCGTGATTTCTTGGTTGGTGGTGCGGGCCAACCGAAAAGGGTGGTAATTTCTAAGGGATACTTTTTACCCATCGATTCAAAGGATGAAATTTACGCCAAAATACAGATAAAACCTTTAACTTCTTTTTCTCGTTGGTCGTCTAAATCATAACTTGGTGGGTTTCTTCCGGACGACCAAATTCATCCGTGAATGTCAGATCAGATCACCCGTTACTCACTCCATTAATATATTGTTTAAACATAAGGCTCATTCAATATGAACGTGATCAACGAGTATAATATTTAAAAGTCTTTGTTTTATACTAATTTTTAGAGAGAAAACAATATTTATTGGATAAAATATTCCAAAAGGCCAGAGACCGAAATCTTTCAGCCACTAATTTTTATTTAATTAAAAATTGGTAAATTGAAAGTGTGAATTAATTTGACGATGTATTTATTTATTAATTTTCGATAAAAAATCTGTTGTGGGTCGATTATTTTGAAAATTGTAGATCCGTGTCAAAATTTTATTCTCAATAGATTTTAATAATACCAAATTTTTGTAATTTGGAAAATAAAAGCAGTTTACTCTTGCCAATTCTTAGAAAATTGGTTCTAAAATACGCTGTATATAAATAATTTTAATAATATTTGGAATATCTTAATTTCAAATCAAGTAGAAGCTAAATCCAGAACATGAACACCCATCAGTTCAAAATTTTTTGGTCTTTCATACCCATTTATTTATCTATCCATAAACACTTGCATATTATGTAGGTATAAAACCATGGAAATAAAGCAGAATTTAAAATCTATAGGCTAAATGCATGGCAACACTGCTGGAAGCCGTATCCACTGCAGATCCTAAAATAATTTATATTTCGGAAGCTATATATCTGCAGAATGTAATCCGCCATATATTGTCGGAAGCAATATCCACTGCATTCTATGTCGGAGCTTATATCCATCGCGATTTGTTGATGTGATGAAAACTGTTCCTGATTAATAACTGAGATGTGAATCACAAATGATGATATATGCTTGAGTCAAAATATATATATTTCTACTCCTTCTGGTGGAAGCCAGATATACGCACCATATACCGGAAGTCATATTTATATGGAGATGTAAATATATATATATATATATATATATATATATATATATATATATATATATATATATATATATATATATATATATATATATATACATATATATATATATATATATATGTTACAAGTTATAACACTGAATTTAACTCGAAAAGAAAAATGAAAATCAATTTAGGTATTTATTTATAATTATGTCTGCCAAATGAATACTTTATTAAACACAACATTATCATTATCTGAAGCTCCGATGATAGTTGCATACCTGGACATTTATCTCCACATTTCAAACAAGCAGCACCAGCCCCTGCTTCATGGCTCAATCTCGGTTCTAACCCCCTATTCACGCTTATTATAGCTTCTAATTCCTGCAACCATTTCGGTGTTTCTGGTACCTCAATTTCACTACTCATTATTGTTTAAAAGCTCAAAGAAAAGTTTATTACACCCAATTTGTCACAAAGCATATTCTACTATCAGCAAAGTGGTTGATGAGTAAGTCATGATGAGTCACGTAAGCATCATCAGAATGTAAATGTTATGTATGGATTTTGATCGGAATGTCAAATAAACACGGTTGAAGTTAGCTGCAAACTTAAAGTACGATTTACACTGAAAAATTAAACAATTATTGGATCGGATATGCAAACATTTTTAAAAGGTAAAAATAAATTAGATATTAGATTATTATCAATTTTATTGTTGTCTCCTCTAACTTAATAAATTCACAACCACAGTTTACGTTTTGCATGTTTCACAACAAATGTTACAAAATTGGGGCGAGCGTAGAGGCGACTTCAATGTGAATATCAGTCGATATTCCATTGAAGCAACGTCGAGCGCGGTTAGTACTTGGATGGGTGACCCACCTATCTTGGGAAATACAGCGTTCTCGTCCCACCTTCTAGAGGCTTGTATATCAGTGTATACTCGGAAGTTACGTAATTTCAGACGAGGATTACGTAGTGGATATACCATCCTTCGGAGGGGATGTAAAGCAGGCGGTCCCTTGTCTATTAAATGTTAGGCAAGTAAAAGATCCCTACTCTTCTTAAGGGAAGAGGTTCGGCAAAATTTCCAGGTTGGGGGTAGCTCGTCTCCTGGCGTCGGTGATAGGATCTGGTAGCGCAAATAGGCCGACGTTAAATAATTATAATGTAAAAAAAAAAATGTTACAAAATTGAACTATTTGTTCAATTAAGTATTACAAGATTGTCTAATAATATAATTATTGCTGCATAAACAAATACAAATTATAACATCTTGAACAACGTCAAATGTTATGCCTTTCATTACTGCCAACAAATACAAATATATTAAATAGCAACAATGTTTTATGTAAAAATAATGAACTTACATACTATACGATGACATATTTCTGGAACAGAAGTGGAAAATAGAATAAAAGAAGTGTGAGAACATTTTTCTCGATATATTTTGCCGCATTTTACAATGGTCTTACCTACATAACACAGGTACGATTATAATATAGTCTTAGAATAAGAAACAAAATAACAAATTTCAAATCTTCTTTTATTCTTGGCAAAGTTAAAGCTAAAATAATTATGGCCCTTTGAAAATAAACACATAATTTCCATACCTTGAACATTTAAAAACTATGATGTAAGTATTTCAATATAAGAATTTTGAAATTTTTGTTAATATAAAAGTCAAATTATTCATACAAAACTCGGTTTAATGAGCTTGTATATAACAAATAGACAGGGCCGGTTCTAGACATTTTTCAAGTGTAAGCGGACGATATTTTGGCGCCCTCTATCTCAGTGACAATTGCAGTTTTCTTCAATATCTATAGTTTCTCTAAGTCTATTTTAGTGGGGAAAGGGTGTTTGGTGCCTTTTCCTTTCCCTGTTTGGCGCCCTTTTTAGTTGCCGCCTTCCGCAATCGCGTAGTTCGCAGCATTCAAGATCCGGCCCTGTAAGTATATAAATTTCGTCATATCAAACCATTAACTTTGGTTAGTTACATGGGGTCTAGTCTGTGGTTGATTTAATGTTAAATAACAACTATTATTAGCCTTATAAGAAACGAGAAACTACAGGTAACATTGAAATAGTCACACACATTTTTAGATACCGTATTTTTTATGTCTCGGAAACATTAAAAACAAAGGAAACGATTATCAAGGGCTATATTTCATAAGATGCGAAAATCAGTTTTCTTATAGTAGGGTCTTTTCTATAGAAAAAAAAAATCACTTATCTGATGGAAGTGGTTCCGGTCAAATTAGCTGAATTTTTTAATATATTGTAGATTTGGACTTTCTGATCAGAAACTCTCATGGGCCCAACTCGATCCTACGTCTAGTTTCCGAGATACAGCTCAAGAAATGTACAAGAATGAAGAATGACCTCTTGTATACAATTAAAAAAATTTCGAATTCATGATTTTTTTCATACATTTTATATTGTGGTACGTTTCAATAGCTCTTTATAATATTAGTCCTTTGAGGTAAAGCTTTTACCCCAAAAGTTCTACGACTGGACCGCATCAAGTTCCTCTCCCCATTTCCGAGGGCGGGAACACGATGGTGACAATATTTTCCTCCCACTTCCCCTAAACCGAAAAAAACACCTCTTTTTCCGATTTTCCGGTGCTAGGCATTTTTTTATCGGAAAATTTTGTTAATGAAAGTTGTTCAGAATTGTCCAAAAACCCAATATCCAATAAAAATAACAAATGAAAAAAATATTCGATAAAACTGGCTAAAACGTTTTTTACATGAGGTATGTGTCTTCTGATCAAAGAACTTTAATTGAAAAACTTTCGGAAATTGCTCCTTTGACCTCTAATACCCTATCAATAAATTGAAAGTTCGGGAAGATACAGAATTTTACAAGAATTTATGGTTGTATCTCTGAAACTAGACATAGGATCGAGTTGGGCCTATGGGAGCTCTTGATCAGAAATCGAAATCTACAACATATTAAAAATCCAGCCAATTTGACCGGAACCACTTTTCCATAAGATAAATGAGGAGCTTTGCCGAAATTTGGCACAAAAAGTAACGAAATCTGTATTGATACATCGTTTTTTATATTTCTTCTACTTAAAATTCCATTGCGCAAAATAATTTTATGGTACTTATTTTCAATAGTTTTTTTGTATATACATTTCAATTTGACGTCATTAACGATCTAAAAAACATTCGGACCCGCCATCTGTTGATGCAAAGTGGAACTTTAAATTCAGGGAACCAAGATTAAAATTTTAAAAAGCTTATAGGGCAGAGGATTAGTTAGGAACACTCTATGTTTATTTTCAATTGGGCCTTCGGATATACATATAGAACCATGTATTCCAAGAGTAAAAAGATGGTCTTTCAACCTGGTCTGTTATTGTTTTTTCATACTATAATTTTACAAGTGAAACAGTAAGAACATAAGAATTAAAAAATAAACAACGGCCCGACTCGCTGTTGGTATTCACGTTTTTAAGTTGACGCATGAAGAATAGAGAGAAGGAGCAGGCACGCTGTATTTCAACTGTGTCCGTAAAAATGGAAGAAAGAAGGTGGCGCTGTGATGAGAGGATCGCGAAAGTAGGGAAATTATGCAAGCCCAGTTTGTGGCATCGTATTTTCCAGAACGCCTTTCCACAATATCTTCATAAGTGTGCTTACCCTTTTCCCTATTTCTCACGAGCTAACGCATTAAAATTCCGTATCAACCAATTCGCCATCCATTCTCATCAGTCACGCAGGCGCATTGTTGTTTATTGTCCATGCTGAACTGTATTTACCATTTTCCAGTGACCACCAAAATTTCGTAAATATAATATAACAGTTTCAAAACAAATCAAATAAAGACACATTTATTTCTATCTAATGCCTCCTGGATATTGTCCAACATCGGACTCTGATCCCTACTATTTAAATTATTCCCCGAGGGGGATTGGAGAACCAAGACAGCAGACACGCAACCAACGAGTGGCGTCTTCCAGTCCTCTGGGAAAAACGAAACGTCTGTCATATACTGGCTGCCCAAACACTTCGGTGTCCAGATCTAAGTATGAGGGCTTTCCCACTTTGACGAGGACAAAGTCAGCTCATCGTCGGACACACTATGGCTTGATCCTCACACCCTAACGCCTCACTGCAGGAGAGTACGCCTTTACTGGCTTCATTACCTCGAAGGATCAAAAAATGAATAATCTACACATCCTCGATTAAGGCAGTTGTCACCATTTCCAGCATCCTCTGAGAAGCAGGATTTTTAATTTTAATAACAGGATCAGAGGATTTATACAGAAATTAAACGTATTGCTAGGATACTGATGTTGGCCTCATCAGTGATGCTCCAGTATCTTCATCAGTCCCTATCACCGAGATGTTTAGGCAGTCAGTATATAACATAGACGTTTCGTTTTTCCCAGAGGATTGGAAGACGCCACTCGTTGGTTGCGTGTGCCTGCTGTCTTGGTTCTCCAATCCCCCTCGGAGAAACATCACGAGGCTAAACCATGCTCGATAAAGATTTGTAACTGAGATTTCTCAATACGAATCATCTTTGATCTTAGATAAATTAATTTGAGATAGTGATTCAACCTTCTGATGACCAAACGTCACTTTGATCATAGGTCAAACCATATGCGAACGTAGAACATCCCGTTCTTTCAGAATCCGTGGTCAAAACGCGTTTCCATTTGATAAACAAAAGTTGACCTTGGAATGACCTTGACCTGATGGGGTTGAACAGACCTCGGATTCGGATTCAGCAACCCCAAAAACGTATAAGAATCGTGGCTTTCTAGCTTAAATAATTTCCCTAATTTGACCTTGGAATGACCTTGACCCTGACCTGATGGGTCAAACAGACCAGGAGTTGGGATTTAGTTACCGTAAAAACGTATAAAAATGGTGGGTTTCTACGCTTAAAAGATTTTTCCCAATTTGATCTTGGATTGACCATCACCCTGACCTGATGGGGTCAAGCAGATCTCGAATTCAGATTTAGTGACCCCAAAAACGTACAGAAATCGTGGTTTCCTTCGCTTAATCGTTTTTTTCCCAATTTAATCTTGGATTGACCTTTACAATGACCTGATGGATTCGGATTAAGCGACCCCAAAAACGTATAGATATGTTGGTCCAGTCTGGTGAACAGAACACTTTTTTTTTTTTTTTGGAGGACTGTGTTATTAATTAGATCATTAAAACTCAGTACAGGTAAACTAAATAAACTGCTGAATAGTAGTGGGAGGTTCTGAATTATGCTAGGGGATTATGAATGGCGGTAGGGAATTATGAATGGTGGTGGGAGAGATGGGGGGTGGGGTGATCATTTTCCTTGTTTCAATTTATTCTAATTCACTATAAATAGATTCATTACACAGCCACACAAAAAAAATGTTCTGTGCAGGGGACCAAATTATATGGATATGGTGTATTTTTCGACACCGAATCCGAATCCATGGTCAAAAAAAAATCTATCGTGTCAGTTTTGTTTTTTTTGTCAAAAACACCCCTTAAAATGGTGTAAAATCATAGAAATAATGTAATAAGTCTTAATGAAATGTGAAAAATGGTAGATGTTTTGTAGTCGAGAGTAGAGAATATAAATTCGAGCCACAGTAAGCTATTTCTATAAATTAAACCGAAATCCGCCCTTATGAGGTGAGGGGCGGTTGAAAACTACCGCTAAAACTCAAAAGATGCAGGTGAGTATAAATAACATGTACAAAGGCCAAATTTTTGTATCTCTTAGTGCAAAATATTTGACTCTGGTGCGACATCCAGCCATTACTCTCAAAGGGTAGAGATTCAATCCTATTGAGGGTTAAAGCTACCCCCATAGGTTTCAAAACGGGAAAAAAGTCCAGGCAGGGTGAACAAATATGGAGTGAATTCATTCCAACCACCAATACATGACTATAGACTACCCTTAAAGGGTGGTAAGAGCTATCCCCATGCTTAAATGTTACATATGGGTGTTATTAAAATTCGGAAAGGGTCAAATACTTGTAGTTCATTGTACCAAATATATAAGTCTGGTACGACAACCATCTAATCTTTTCAATGAGGTTGAAAATCAAGCCTATTGGGGTGTGGGGTGAAAACTACCCCCACACACGGACAGAAATAGATAGACGGAAATTTAATTAATTTAGGTATATAGCTTACATAGATAGAAATAAATGGTCAATGAAGAGATAACATCCGATATCTATGACTAAAAAAATAGGAAAGAAAACCGCGGAAAAGATATTTTGAAAATAAGAGAGAAAAATCATAACAAAAGAAAGTATTTGGATTGATGATCTAAAGTATGATATAAATAGGAGAAAGAATAGCTTTACACAGATTAAAAGATAGATAAGTTGAAAATGTTAAGATAAACAGTTGAATAAGCAGGTATGGTATAATAAATAAAACACAACTGGTTAATGCTTAATGTATGAATTTACTCCATTTTTATCTACCCTGCCTAAAACTACAAATGCCTGAATTTTTGTTCTACGATATTAGAAGTAATGAAATCCGTCCTTCTGTGGGGGTAGTTTTTACCTCTCTCCCAATAGGGGTAATTTTCAACCTTATTAAGATTGGCTACCCTGCCTAAAACTACAAATGCCTGTTCCAGGATATTAGAAGTAATGAAATCCGTCCGTCTATGGGGGTAGTTTTTACCCCTCCCCCAATAGGGGTAATTTTCAACCTTATTAAAATTGGGTGGTTGTCGTACCAGATTTGTATATTTGCCACGATGAGCTACAAGTATTTGATCCTTTCCGAATTTCAATAGCACCTATATGCATCATTTGAGCATGGGGGTAGACTCTAGTCATGTGTCGGTGGTTGGAACGAATTCACTCCATATTTGTTCACCCTGCTTAAAACTACAAAAGCCTCAATTTCTTTTCCTGTTTTGAAACCTCTGAGGGGTGAGGGTAGTTTTAACCCCCCATAGGGTTGATTCTCTACACTTTGAGAGTGATTAGTCGAAGTAAATTAGGTTTTTCAAGAGAAATAATTTATAAAGTTTTAAAAATTTGGGTACGAACTCTCTAAAGGCAAGTGAATATAGATCAAAAGAGTTCCCACCTCTCAGGAGGGTGCTTCATCCCCTTTAGCTTAAGAAACCACCCTTCAATGTTACCTCCTGTTAGTTTTTTACATTTATCTCGAAAACCGTTACCCCCGACGTCAAAAATGAATAGGAATTAAATTATTCGCTATAAAATTCTACATAATTTATGTCCTATACAATTTTTCCCTATATGGCATCCTAATCTCACAAATTTAGATCAAACACTAAAGTTACGCAAAAACAAGTAATAAACAACTTAAAATACCTTGACCACAGAAAAATGTTACATAAAAAGCAGATTGTTGTTTAAAAACCTAGCAATAAAAACAAAAAAAGACTTCAAAAATGTTTTTATTACTACAATATAATACTACTAAAAACTAACAACTTGCTTATTCAATAATTGGATTATCTTCAGGTAATTCTTCCTCTACCAATGAATTAAGACATCCTTGTCCATGACAACTGGAGCACATTGTTGAACATTTTAATCCAACCTTAGCACAACCGCACCGTTTTCCGTAACCCTTTTTACAATTACAAGATATCAATTTAAGAATGAAAGTAGGAGCTGGTATCTCAGTTGTAGGATTAGGCACCAAAATTATTCTGACTGATTTCCAACCTCAATCATTAGGCTTGAAAATCTTTCCACGCCAGGAGTGAATTTGTTGGAAAACGCGATACGAATGTTGTCCTAAAGCAGCAGATGTGGGTGGTAGTTTTGATAACAGCACCGCCTGATTAGATTGACCGACAAATTTGTTAAATGAAATGAATCTATATTGGTTTAATGATGTAACAGTACGAGGTGCCTTCTGAATATCGAGAGAACTATATGCCCTTTCCTTGATATTTCCTTGAACATCTCTTAAAAATCGAACATTTTTATCAAGAGGACAAAGAGCAATTATAAGTATGAGAAGGTCAACATCCTGTCCCACGACAACAACCGTATGACTATTATATGCTTCCTTAATAGCGGTTTGGATAATTAGCGTATCAGCGTCATCTATTGCAGAAAGAGCTTGAAAGCTGGCACATTCCAATTTTTCCTTCAGTTGATCAATTAAACGTTGTTTATTCGCCAGATTGCTCAGAAAATTTGGCACAAAATATGCATTTTTTTTTTAATCAAATTCTTCAACCGACCTTAAAGTTTTTGCACTTCCACTACCTCCCGGGGCATTCTCTAAACACTGCCGAATATTTCGTTCTTTTATATATTCGCGCCTACATACTCTATGACCGCTCACCCTCGTAATGTTTTCTAATAGTTCGTATTTACCTTTCGCGTTTTGCTAACCGCTATTAAATTTGACAAACTTTTTCTACACTCACAGTTTCACCACTTTGAAGCGTCTTTTCGCAAATAAAGCAATTGCCAAACATATCCATCCTTGATCCACCCAATAAAATTAACGCACTATTACTTGCACCGGTATCTAAAGCAGACTAGATTAAAAATACTCGATGTGCAATGAAGTGTCGCACGCGTAGGTATACGGCAATGTTCTACCGACTCCCCCCTTGATAACGTACAATGGATCGTTCCAAGGCAACAAACAGCAGAGAATCGAGCTGAACGTCACGATTAAAATTTTGTAAAAATATGCTTGCTTCTATCATCGTAATTTTAGGGAATTTGTCTTCTCTACCATCCTTAATTAACTTCAAACGCTATTTCTGCGATTAGGGTTCGATGTCAGAAAAAAATGTATAGCACATAAAAGATGCAGAAGAATAAATAGAATAAATTAAGTTCTATACATTTTTCTCGCCAGATTAACGGTTTTCGAGAAAAATTTAAAAAACTGGCAGCATGTATCATTGGAGGGTGGTTTTTGAAGCAAAAGGGGATGAGGTGGGAACTCTTTTGATCTATATTTGGATGGCTATTAAGACTCTGTATACAAATTTTTAAAACTTTATAAATTTTTTCTCCTAGATGCCATTATTATATCTAATTTACATCGACTAAATGGCTGGTTGTCGCACCACAGTCAAATATTTTGCACTAAGATATACAAAAATTTGGCCTTTGCACATGTTATTCACTCTCACCTGCGTCTTTTGAGTTTTAGCGGTAGTTTTCACGCCCCATAAGGGCGGATTTCGGTTTAATTTATAGAAATAGCTTACTGTGGCTCGAATTTATATTATCTACTCTCAACTATAAAACATCTATAATTTTTCATACTTCATTAAGAGTTATTACACCGAATTTTACACCGTTTTAAGGGATGTTTTTGACTAAAAAACAAAACTGACACGATAGATATATTTTTGGACCACGGATTCGGATTCAGCGTCGAAAAATACACCATATTCATATAATTTGGTTCGCTGCACAGAACTTTTTTTGTGTGTGGCCGTGTAATGAATCTATTGATAGCGAATCAGAATAAATTGAAACAAGGAAAATGATTACCCCACCTCCCATCTCTCCCACCACCATTCATAATTCCCTACCACCATTCATAATTCAGAACATAATTCAGAACATCCCACTACTATTCAGCACCCCATTAATACGTGTAATTTCCCACTAGGCATGTACATTCACGTAGCGCGAAAGATATGACAACACAGCTGTCGTAAATTCCTCTGTCGGGCGGAGCATCCCAGCTCTGTTATTTCATTTCAGCCAGCTGGCACGTGCGATGTTGTAATTTTACTCCCTATGCCTAGCGCTCCGCTACACGCACGGTATATAGCATAACGTATGCTCAAATTTTTTGGTTTGTATACAGCACTTGCTTCAGCAAAAATAGAATTTAAACTTTAAAGGTATTTTCGATAAAACGTAATTTTGTTTTCCTTTTCCAAATAGGAATCTCAATAAATATTAGTTTTATTTAAGAATGGGTAGAGACCAAAAATAAAGCTCATAAATTGATAACGAATTTCGCTTGTTTATTTATTTGCATAGATTTAATAGTTTCGGAGATATGAAATTTTACAAATGGCGTCTGAACATTTATAAGAGATTGTGACACCTACGTCACGCATGATAAGAAATGAAATTAAAGACAATTAATTGCGCTTTCAAATTATTTTTTACTAGTTCCTGTAGAATAAGAAATAAAGAAGTTATGAGGGAAAAATGTGCGTATTTATATTTCTAAAGGTCGCCATTTTGTTACTCTAGCCAGTAATTTAAAAAAATTATCTCAAATACAGTTTTTCGTTAAGATGTAGCATTATCTGGATGCTCAAATTTTTTTGCCCATTTAAAGCATTTGCTTTAGAAAAAAATGCATTTTAAACTTTAAAGGTAATTTCGAAATACTTGGATACCAAATATAAACTTAAATATCTCCGAAATTATTAATTCTACATCAATAAATAAAAAATAATTAATTCTCAGTTTGTACTTTCTGTAATTGGCCTGTAACATTTTTTCGATAAAGTAATACTTTTCGAGATACTTGACGAAAGCCGTTTGGAAATACCTTTTTTTTTAAGCTAAAATCGCAATTTTCAAGTCGTTATAACTTAAAAACTATCTATTTATGTGAAAAATTGCATAGAACCTTTTATTCTTGATTCTATTTCAGCTCCAATAAATATATATATTTTTTAAGTACCTGAGAGGGGGTGGCACTTAACACTAAATCTTAATTAGCAAGCCCCCGCACAATATAGAAACTTTTCTGTGAAGCATTTATTACCCAGGTAGCAAGGGTACGTTATAATGACGTCAAAATCTGGTGATTCTGGTCAAAAAGACTTCAGGGCACTAAAAATCGACGACAGAATGACGTCTTATAAATGACATTAAAATGACGTGCTACACATCACGTCATATTGTCATCTTTTTTCGGTGTTAAATTTATTTATATTTTATAGGATTACAAACTTTAAAACTCGCTGGCGTTTTTATTCGAGGATATAATGTTTTTTAACATTATCCAAAATAATTTATATTCGAAAGAGTTTGCAAAGATTCGGCAGTTTATTTGTTTAAATTATATTTCTATCTATTCTTTTAATAATAAAATTAGATTAAAATACATTAAAAAGCAAAATCTATCCGTTGCGTGTTCCAACTATAAAGTCTTTAGGTAAGTAGCCTCAGAAAGGTTGGTGGCCGAGTGCTTAAGGCGTCGTCTTCCAAGTCATGAGGTCGGCGGTTCGGCCCCTGCTCATTCCGTTTTTTTTATTGCGAAAAAAATTTTAGTTGTTTTTTTTAAGGTAATAATTGCTTATTGGTTTTTTTCAATTTTAGGTCTGTTTTAGACCATTAAATATTCTATTTATGTTGTAGATGACGATATTACACCTTCACCGTTTTTCCTCCAACACGCTTCCCAGGTTTGTATAAGTACCTCAACTTAAAACTTTAATTCTTAAAATAGTTGACTCCTGACTTCCCCTCCACCGCTCATCAAATATGAGATAAGGAAAATTTTTTTTTTCGGATTTCTTCCTCTCTGCTCTTCAATTTCGAGATCTGGGGAAAATATATTTTTTTTAACGAACCGCCACTAATACTAATTAATGTAATAATTACATTGTTCAACACCTACTCGTACTTCTCAGGTGACACTGGTGACAGTTTAATTAAATTAAATAAGTTCTTCTTAATAATTATAAATAAATAAAAATACTAGTAACTCGAAGCGAGAACCTGAAAGATTTTCATATATTTTAAATAAGGCAAGAAATTCAATTTAACATAATAAAGACTTCATTCACCACCATAAATACTGCTTTTATCATCCGAAATAGCGGTCGCCAAGCTAGCTCAGTTGGTTGAAGGGTCAGTACTGTAATACGGACAACGGGAGACATGTAGGTTCGAATCCTACGGACCGCAATTGGTAAAGGTAAGTAAAAATGAATTTAATAACTTAATAAACATTATAATTTGCAGGCAACCCTTGTGAGAAAAAGTTGGAGTGATGGTAAACAATATTAGATATGTTAATGTAAATAAAATTACGGATGGTTAACAAACAAATTCATTAGGACAAAACTTATTTATGCATTAATTATTTTATTTTTATCAAGTAGATTACTAACTAGTATGTAGTTTTATATGTTCCTATTACTAAAAACCTGTGGGGGGGGGATTACCAAATATAACCTGAAAAAGACGTCATTCGTCTGAGACATTAGGAAGTCATTTTCACGTTTCATTTACGTCATCTAACTCGTCATTTCTCATCACTCCTTTTTTCACGTCATTTTCACGTGCCTTTGCTACCTGGGTATTGTACTGCCAAAAATGAACGAAATCCTTTCAATATGACATTATTCCGAAGTTAAAACCTCTAGTTACTGTACTAATAGATATTCTTAAGGAACTCACCGTATTTTATAAAATACACAACGTTTGTGTTTCCTTATCTCATCAATTCTAGCACTTACTGATAAATTTAAGAACGCACTACTATGAGCCTTTTTGCAATAGTAGCAGCTTAGACTTGACGTAGTATTGATACATGAGTTTGATTGACTGTTACCTTTCAATTGAAATTTATTTGAATTTTGAATGCCTCATTTATTGTGCTCCATCGTTTCTAGAACTTCACATCTATTTTTTTAGAAATTTACTGACTTCCTTCATTATTTATTTATTATTAAATAAATAATTAATGTATCCCATGAATCGGTGGGTTCTCCCAATTTAATGCACGTAAATTACTTATAATTGTATCATATAAATTTCTTGGTTCTCGTGTTAAATTTTCAGAATTTAAAATAGATTTTACATGATTGTACACAATAAGACATTTATATTCAAATCGTCTTGTAAAAGTTCCTAAGCAATTTTATAATTATATACTGAAACTCCAATCGAATGAATGATTTGTGCTGCTTCTCCTTGTAAACAAGATCGCAAATAATAGAATTTTTGAATTTCAGTGATGGATTTATTATTGTGAATTAAGGAATTAAATCCAACCTTGAATTCGAGCCACTGATCATAACGACCACTGAATGATGGTAAACTTATTGTAGGCAATTTTATTTGTTTCTGAAGTTGATGGCTAGAAGTTTCTTTGTTATCTCGTTTATCATTATTGTTACTGTTACCAAATTTAGTTATTACTGTTTGAATATCTGTTATTAAATCATAATATGTACTTTTGAACTCTTTACGTTTATTTGGTTCTTCATTTTCGATTGCAAATTCTATTTCAAATTGTATTTTATTGAATTCGTCTAATACTGACTTAAAATTAACTGACGTAAACTTAACTGAGAACTAATTGTATTGTTAAGACTCTCCAAATCTACACCAGCAAAGTAAGTATGAAATCTTGTAACATTAGGTTTTAATATACAGATTCGGCAAATGTAGTTGGTAATATGTAGACGTGTATCAGCGCAGGTAAACCACGCCTTGTCGTAGATCAACGCAGGGCATTGGTATTCATTCATACCACCACCGTTTGAGCGCGTCGATGACCCCACCACAGCCCACGCATTCTGCTTTCAATAGCCTATCCGTAAAGAAGTTTATTTCCTATATTACCAACTATATTTGCCGAATCTGTATACTACAGTAAAAACAGGGTTTGAACTACATAAAAATTAGTCCGTTCATAAAAACTTGGTTATAACTCCTATTCGACATGTAGTTTAAGAATCCAAAGAGTCCCCAAAAATTGGACCGGTGGAAATGAGGTTTTTGGGGGGAGGGAGGGGTGAGAAATTTTAGAGTAGTGGGGAGTCGTTTTCTATGTTATTTTGCATGCTGAATCGAATGAGACCAAAATCAAGTCGATAGGAACAAAAAAAAAAGATTCTAATAATAAAAATACGATAAAACGCAAGAGATTTTATTAAAAATTAAAAAAAGGTGTACAGTATTAATGTAGTACTTACAATATTTGTATATGAAGTATGTAGTACCTACTTGGTAATAAGTGTTTTTTTCATCTAACATATTATACTCTTCGCTAGTGACGTCATCAAAGTCTGAATCTTCATCAAAGGCCTCTATTGATGTGGGTAACACGTCTGACGAAACTGCAATTTCGGTGCAACTATTCATGCAGGCCCCTCCCTCACAAATTTTGCACAAAATTGAGCATTCCACACCGCTTCCATTGGCGATTTTACTAACCTGAATTTTAAGTTCATCAATGCTTTTCTTGGTACTCTCTTCAAAGATATTGAAGCTAATTTCCAGGTCAACCAGAACTTGGCGAGATCTCGCAGTATTATCACTTTTTTTCAAATTAATGATTTCATTCTTGAAATCATTAAGCTGCTTTGAAAATCCTAACTCGCCAATACGTGAGTTAATATCAACTCGTTCATCACTTTTAGCAGTGGCCGCTTTTCTAGACTACTCCTCTTTGCGAACATATTTTTTTTACACTAAGCACAAATATATTCACTGTTAACTACTTTTATCTGTTGATTGTTATATTTAAATATATTGAAACCTTTCAATCATTGGAGATACGTGTTCAAGCGTTTACTACCATACTACGTTTACTACCGTCCTTAATTCAAAGATATATCTTTTTCGCTATGTTCCATTGGTACAGATTGTACCAAAAATGTTTCTTAGAATTTTTCTTTGAAAGACCATCTGCTTTGCTAATTGTTCAGGTCTTGAATCCGTAGGTCAGGACTGGTATTATAAGAGTTTTGTGGATTAGTGAGAATAAAATATTTTTAGCTCTGAAAATTTTCTGTAGTACAAACCAATTAAAAAATAGCAGAGGTGTTGCAGAATATATTTCTTAGCAAGTTTGGTTGGATATTTTCTGCAAAATTTCCTTTATCACCCCGAGTTCCGCCACTTTTTCTAATTCGACAAGATTACAGTCTATATTATTATACTCATCTGATTTAATCAATGATATAACCAGACAAAAAGCTTTTAATAGCCGTCATAGAAAGAAAAAATACAGAAATCTGTTTTATAATATGCCGAACTTATATATCGGATTAAACATGGTGTTTTTGAATTACATCCATATATTCGGATCTATGAATACTTACATCTTCTTGATATACACAAAAATATTCATTTAGCAAAATGCTCAAATATAACCGAGAAAATAAATTTTAAAAATTGCAAATAAATATCGAGTAGGCTAATGATGTGGTGATGTTTCAGTGTCTAACCGTAACCTTGAACTATATCCACTGAGCTGGCCGGTGTCAAACCGCAGAAAGAAATCCAACAAGTTCAGAAGCACGTATAAGCGATAATAATGTAATGTTTACTGCTGTCAAAATACGCACTGGTCGTTACGCGTTGGTGGTATTTTACATTTTTAATAATGACGAATTTTACAAACATTGAGTGGACAAACTGTGCTTTGTTGCTTTGTTATGGTTTGGCTAGAGAAAATGCAATCAGGCTCGCATAGACACTTTACCCAGCAACGGTTTCCTAATAGTACGTATTTCTGACAAACGAACCTTCGTGTTTAGTCCAGTCAAAAAGGGTTGTAGAGAACATTGAGAAGGGGAGAATTTTTCTCTACAGGAATGTGTTGGAGGTAGTTAGGAGGTAAACATACTAAAAGTCCCCGCCCCTAGCCCTGCCGCTTCAGGGGGAGAAAGGGGTGGAAATGTTCCATTTTTCGATTCTTCGCTTATAACTCGGAAACTATACGTCGTACGGAAAAGGTAATCTATGCATAATTAAACGTAATTAAATTTCCCACAAGAATGTTTATATTCAGTTTCTTCCTATGTGTTATAGTTTACGAGATATTCGCCAGCGAAAATCAATTATGTACCTTGAATATTTCTATCAAAACGGTTTACCGTGGTCTGCTAATAAATCACAGATACAGAACAATCTCTATTTTACAACACTGGACGTATTTACTAACGTAATATTTTGTCGAAATATATACATTTCCTTAACTATACAGTGTGACTCACTTCAAATGAAGATACCCTTATAACTTTTTCATTTTGTTTCCGATTTGAATCAAATTTTACTCAAGTATAGAACAAATTAGGATCTACTTATGACTAGAAAATCATTCACCTGCTATAAAGGCAAAGCCACCTGCGGTACCAAAATATGAGAAAAAGATTAAAAATCATATTGACGAATTTCACGTAGCCACCACAAATTGCGGAAACTGAGGAACTCCTTTGCCAGATGAGCTTATGTATGAGAAATCCCACATCAATAACTAAATCAAATTTTGGTGTATGTACGTGTGTAGCGCCGTTCGGATGCATTTGTTAGAATTTCTAACATTCAAAATGTTTTATTTTTTTCAGCATATTTTGGTACCGCAGGTGGCTTTGCCTTTGTAGCAGCCGAATGTTTTTCTGGTCATGAGTAAATTCTAATTTGTTCTATACTTGAATAAAGTTTGATTCAAATCGGAAACAAAATAAAAAAGTTATAATAATAATAATAATAATAATAATAATAATAATAATAATAATAATAAATGTGTCTTTATTTGAATTAAATACAAAATAACAAAGCAATAAGTAGAACTTGATGGCGACGTTCATATACATGCTCTTCCACGTAACCATCAATAATCATAAGTCACTATCAAGAAATACTATCATGAGTCGTGCGTAATAAATAATCATAAATGACACGAATAAAATACAAAAATATGAATATATATAGGGGGAAAAAGGAAAGAAAAAAGAAACAGTAAAAGTACATTTTTGCACTAGTAGTAAAAAACAGAAACAAAATTAAACGGACAAACAAATTAAACTACCAGTAAATTTTCCCTGCTGTCCAAAGTTAGGGTTTTGACATGTCTTCTAAAAGTGGTAATATGTTGGCAGTCCCTGACATCTTGGGGTATCTTATTATATATGCAAACAGCATTGTAGGAAAAACTTCTTTCAAATAGGGCAGTTCTGTGTTTGGGCACTCTGAATAAATTACAGAAGCGAGTGGAGCGTTGGTGGGTATCATCACCAGTCACAAGTTTTGTAAATAAATATTCGGGACATTGTGTTTTAATAACGTTAAAAGTAAGGCATGCCATATGTACTTGATATCTTTCACTGAGATTTAACCATCTAGTTTCCCGAAATTTATTGGATATGTGGTCAAATTTGCGTAAATTGTAACAGAATCTTACACAAGCATTTTGTATTTTTTGTAAAGTAAGCTTGTCTCCCGTTGTCAAGGCAGGCCAGTAAACCACATCGCAGTAATTAATATAGGATATAATTAAGGACTCACATAATTTCAATTTCACATCTACACTTAGATAATCTTTATGCATGTATAATAATTTTAATTTTACGTAGGATTTTTGTACTATATAGCTGACATGTTTAGAAAATCTCAAGTTAACATCTAAGAATAATCCAAGATTTTTAGCAAATTCAGTAGTGTTTAAAGTAACATTATTAAGGTTAATTTGAAAATCACAGTTGTTTATTATAGTTTTGTTTTGAGGCCCAAAGAGCAGCATTACAGTTTTGGATTCGTTAAGGATTAAGTTATGTGCCTCAGACATTTCCGATATACGTTTTAGGTCAGTATTAATTTTATCAGCGGAATCTCTGAGATTATCAATCCGAAAAGAGAAGAAAAGTTGCGCGTCATCAGCATATTGATGACTATTACAATAGTTAAGGCAAGTATAGAAATCAGCAGTGTATATGGAGAATAATAAAGGTCCTAAAATGCTCCCTTGTGGAACACCTTGCTTAACTAGCTCAAAATTGGAAAAATTGCATTTTAACCCGACCCTCTGATATCTGTCTCGCAGATAATTACCAAAAAATGCGACGGAGGATTCACCGAATCCAAAATAAGCCAGTTTGTTACATAGGATATCATGGTTCAGGGTGTCGAAAGCTTTACTAAAATCAAGTAAAATTAAACATGTATTTAAATTAGAATCCGAAGCTTCGAATATCTCGTCAGTAACATGGAGCAAGGCAGTTGTAGTGCTGTGGTGAGATCTGAACCCTGACTGATTCGGAGGCAATATTTTTTTTATTGTTAAAAATGTATTAATCTGGTCTGCTACTATTTTCTCTAAAATTTTAGATATTGTAGGTAGAATGCTAATTGGTCTGAAGTGGCTCAAAGCAGTTGGATTACTGTTTTTGGGAATAGGTAAAATATTAGCAAACTTCCAAACATTTGGAAAAACAGAAGTAGCAAGACATTTATTAATTATAAAAGTTAAAACCTCACTAAGCTGTGGGAGCAATAATTCCAGCATTTTACGACCGATATCATCAGATCCTGTAGCATTAGATTTTATAGAACGGAAAGCCCTTTCAACGTCTTCAGGTGAGACTTCTGTGAACGAGAATTTATCCTCATTGTTCACATAGGTTTCATGGTATTTATCGATATGTGGATTGTTGGCGACATTGGCGACTTGCGGCACATTATTAATGAAAAAATCGTTAAAAACTGTTGGTTCAAATAAGTCAAAAGAAATAGGACCACTATTACTATTATTAATATTTAAATATTTTAATGTTTTCCAAAAATCTTTAGGATTTGTTTTAAATTTGTGCTGTAAATAAGCTTTTTTTTCCATTTTTATAGAATAATTTACAAAATTTCTAAGCTGTTTATATTCATTAAAAGAAATTAAGGTGTTCAATTTTTTATGTTTAGCAAGTGCCTTCTTTTTGAGTTTTATCATTAATTTTAAGTTGTCGGTTAACCAAGGAGCCGGAGGTTTTGTTATCCTAACAGTTTTATATGGAGCATGTAAATCGTACAGATAAATTACACTGGCATTCCAAAACTCGATCATTTCATTAACATCACGAAGTGAATAAATGTAATTCCAGTTGATTGATCTCAGATCCACCAAAAAAGAGTCATAGTTGAAGTTAGAAAAATCTCTATAGGTGTGAAAATTTTGTTTATGTTTTTCTTTAGAAATTTTTAGAGTACAAGTAACCAAAGAATGATCTGAAATATTTTCCATGCCAATAACATTAGTATCAACAATAAGCTCATTACTAGATGTAATTATAAGATCAATGATTTTATTAGATGTATTTGTTACACGTGTGGGTTGAGAAACTATCTGATGAAGATTGTATTTACTTAACAAATCTTGTAACTGTAAACTGTAATAGTTATTGCTATCAGAGACATCAATATTAAGATCACCACCGAAAATAACCAAATCAAATTCAGGTATCAGGTTGATTAAAATATTTTCCAAGTGTTCCAAACATTTTTTACAATTGAAATCTGGTGGTCTATATAGAGTGCCCAAACACACTTTCTTACCTGAGATTTTTACAGAAATCCACAAGCTCTCGAGAAGGTTTTCTTCACCATCTAAATTTGCAGTATCTAAAATATTAACTTTAAAGGTATTTTTAACAAAAAAGGCAACACCTCCACCTCTTCCATTCCGGTCTTTACGAATAATTTTATAACCAGGAAGCTGTATACCGTAATCTGGAAAATATGAATCCAGCCATGTTTCAGATAGTCCCAAAATATCTAAAGACTCCCCTAAAACCATTTCAGAAAACATGTCAAACCCTGTATGAACAGATCTTATATTAAAATGTGAAAAATTGATATATTTACTCGTTGCCATAATGATATATTAAATGAATTATTCCTTTTCGTTTTTCTCACTAGCCCCAATAAAATATATTACACAAGAAATAGCTAAAAAGCATCCTGTAAATGTACGTAGATTGGTAAGCTGAACATAATATATATAAAAATACATACATACAAATGAACATGCATACCTACATAGTTCTAAGTATTGTAATAAATTAAATGCATTTTATTGTGTACAGAAGATAATGGTTATAATAAATTAATTTTCAAAGATCAACAATTTTATCAAAATACAATATACATTAAATAATAATTAATCACTATTAATCCCAAAAAAGCAGAAATAAATATTAATCTATGCAGATAACATAAAATAGTAAAAAGTTAGAGAGCAAGAAATAGTCTTTAATAAAAAAGGGAACTTCGCCTGTGCCACAATTTGAATACAGGTCGACCATGTACCGTTATAAGGGTATCTTCATTTTAAGTGAGTCACACTGTATATTTAAGGAAATGTATAGGTTTCTACAAAATTTTACGTTAATAAATACGTCGAGTATTGTAAAATAAAGATTTTTTTGTAGCTGTGATTTATTAGCAGACCACGGTAAACCGCTTTGATCGAAATATTCAAGGTACATAATTTATTTTCTTTTTATTAATCATTGATTTTCGCTGGAGAGTATCTCGTAAACACATAGGAAGAAAACGAATATAAACATTCTTGTGGAAAATTTAATTACTTTTAATTTTGCATAGATTTCCTTTTTCCATACGACGTATCGTTTCCGAGTTATAAGCGAAGAATTGAAAAAATGAACCTTTCCATCCCCCTCCCACCTGAAGCGGCGGGGCTAGGGGCGGGGACTTTTGGTATGTTTACCTCCTAACTACCCCCAACACATCCCTGAAGAGGAAAATTCCTCACTCCTAAATGTTCTCTACAATCCTCTTTTGGGCATTCATTGATTGGACTAGTTAGCTGTGTAACATTTAAAGGACTATGAACATTTTCAATCGGGGACTATCACTTACTTTAACTAAATAAAATATCCACTGTGTATATGTCAGTTTTCGGTTTTCTTTATAATTTGATCATTTTGTGCAGCCTTGGCAACGCTGTAATAAAAGTGAACAACTTAGGTTGTAGGTCGAAATTGAAGGGATAAAGGTGAGTCTTTTTTTTTTTCAGTAGGTGTATATTTTTTTATTTGAATTTTTAATTTTAAAAAGTAGCATTCGTCTTGACATTATATCAGGATTCACAGATTAAAATATATGGATGTATTTCCAAAACACCCTGTATGAGTGTATGTGTGTATGTATGTATATATGTAGACTGTTGCTTTAAGCACGTAACAGATGTACTAGAAATACAGGTACAAACAGATTAATATTATTTAATGGACCAACTTGCCAACTATGATTCATGACGGTAAGTAGATATTTTGGTACAATAACTTAATTTGGATACAGATCATTTTTATATATTTCTTTTTCATTGCATTTCACATTTGATTTTTGTCGTGATTATATTCTCTTATACGTGGTAAATATCACCGTACTTATTAGTCAGATTCGCCTAGGTCCCTCAGTCTGATCTTCTTCGCTAAATATATAGGGAAAAGCGCTAGCAAAATCTGAAATCAAAACAAATGATTTAACAATAATAACAACAAACCGGGATAGTAGGATAGCTAGTTTCAAGTTAGAAGCACTATATATTTTTCTTACATCTCATATTTCTCACGCACTTCTGTCATCTCACCCTTCTTTCATCTATTTGTACATATTACCAATACAGAAACATAGTTTATTATTATATCAAGTCTCTTGATTTAGTTCAGTTCGCCTCTCCTCAAATCGGTACGGAGTGTACTTCCACTCGGTATAGTAAGCGGTATAGTCCGGGAGATGGCGAACATTTTTAACGTGATAAGCTGCAAGGCTGACATATTGCATACCGATGGTAGAGGGTTGTGTATAGAACACAATGAGCTTTATTGTCTGTCGGCCCGGCGCACAATGGGGCAGGAATTCGAAAACGTGGCAATACTTCTATTTCCCGTGACAATCCTTTAAAAATTCGTGTATAAAGATTTTTGAGGGTGTACATTTTAAACCTGGCGTTGAAATGTAGAAATTAAAGATGGCATTTTCAATATGGCGTTGTAAAACTTTCACTTCTGGATTGATTGTAACATTTTTAATAAATACAGGTTTCTGGTGTTATTGAAAATAAAAAAATGTATGCATTCTGAAAATGACATTTAAAAATAATGTATTCCAATATGGCGGCTGAAGTATGTGGGTTATTGGAACTATTACTAAGTATATTTATTTCTATTTTTTGGTGATTTCTAAGTAGAAAATGATACTCCTAATCTTACTTTTATTAACCTATCATACAAGGTGTCCCAAATTGCATATTCCAAACTTCATTAGGTGAACTGGGCGGTTTTAGTTATTATTTTGCCTTATAATCTATAAACTGTGAAACACCAATGTAAATTTTCACCTTGTCGAATTTGGCATATTTAATTAGAGGCACCCTGTATAATAACGTTGTGTAGAAACTGTATGGCATTTTCACTCAGTAATCAAATTGGTACCACTGATGATATAAACACACTGGCATCGTCCGCATCCCTCCCAACGCATCTTCGTTTATAAGAGATATGTGCAGAACTACCATCGAACCCCCACTTTGTCATCAAGCACAAATTTTTGAAGCGTTCAGGTTTCAAACTTAAAATTACTTCTTCCTGTAAACTAACCAAACGTTGAACAGTGTGATCCAACAAAGCTTGAAGTGTTACTTCCACAGAAGAAAATATGATGGATATATCTTTCTTACTTGGATAACAATTCTTTATCGCACGTTGTACTAGTTTATAGGATGGGAATCTGTCTTTATCTTTAGATCTTATTAAGTTATACGGGTGTCGTGATAGTTTGCCTTCAACCATAGTTGACAGAGCTTCCTTTGCAGTCATTTGTCTGGAACGATTCTGCTCATACACATTGTGTGCCTCTCTTTATTCAGTGGCACGCTTAGGTGAACGCATAATAGTTTCCAAAAGCTTAGGTGCATCGACCTAGCCAGCAGCGCTCAAACTCATTTTAGTTGCATATCCAAGTTGTGAAAAAGATGTACTTTTCCGCAGATGTTGAGTTTTGAGGCGCTTACTTCTTTCCGAACTACCTTCAAATTTACTTTCTGGGCGTCCCCGTTCTGGTTCTTTAACAGGAGTAATTTATGGGCCAA
This sequence comes from Rutpela maculata, assembly GCA_936432065.2. NCBI lineage: Eukaryota > Metazoa > Arthropoda > Insecta > Coleoptera > Cerambycidae > Rutpela > Rutpela maculata. The sequence goes on from OW386292.2 coordinate 32,465,568, forward strand.
ATGCTGCACCACTTAATATGAATATAGATGCAGCAAGGCAAAGCATTGCTGCATTTGTAGAAGAAGTTACCAACTCGGGTAAGGTATTTTATATTAACTTAATATGGATGTAAATCTACATTTATTTATTTATTTTGTGATTTAAATACTATTTATATATATATATATATATATATATATATATATATATATATATATATATATATATATATACCCAGTAAACATTAATGTAACTTTACCTCTCTGAGAGGTAAGATTAATAGAACATTTTTATATAAAATATTTTACATAATTTTACATAGCATATACGTAAAATAATATCATATTTAAGTCAACATATTAACTTAATTATACACAAGTTTACATATTTGCTACATAATTTTACTTAAAAATGTTTACCTACTTCATTTTACGACATCGAACTCATGGAACGCGTCAGTGTCGCACGCCAGTGTAAAATGATGTAAAATCTATTGTGGATGATGTCTTTTAATAACTTTGATGCAGAAGTGTGAACCATAAAGCGTTGTGACTTCTTTAAATATTATTTTGTTTGGACGTTTTATTAGTGTAGAGGTTAGTTGCAAACATAAACATGCCCTCTTGTTTGCGAATTTGGTGTACATACCTATATTGAAGGTGCAGCACCATTTTTTCAGTGAATGACCCAAAAGTAAGTTTGTGTTGTACCATTTTTATAAAGATATTTATTTAAATGAAACGTAATCTTTTTATAGGTTAGAATTATTTCATGGGCAATGGTTATTCTCGACAGACAATTATATCATTACATGGATTTTGTTACACAAAAGCTGTATGTTGGTGCTGCTCCCACATTATTAAGTTCAACTGAATCCAGCGTAAGAAGTTGTAATTCAAGGAAACCTAGATCACAAGCTTTTGCGAAGTAAGTACTATGCATAGGTATGGTTATTGTTTACCGACATCTTATAGCACCTATTTTGTGTTCGTTATTGTATTGTACATATATTTCAAGGTTTTGTATGTGTAGGCTAATATTTTCCTGCAATTTTTCTTTTGTCCAAAATTGGCTTAAGCACGTCAAAATAATTCAGAAAAATTAGATCATAACCTTAGGACAAATCCATTGCCCCTTTTTAGGGGATAAAAGGGGTGGTAACCAAAAACTGATAATTTTTTTTTTAATATCAGAATCGGTTTCAACATGTTAAAAAACAGGATTAGATGGTTCTGATCAAAAGCGCAGCCCCTTTTCTTGTTGTCTTGTGATTAATGATATTGCTTAAAAAAATTAATTTGATCATTATAAAACTACGAAGAAAACTAAAATTGTCTAAAACTTCATGGTTAATTTTGTTGCAATAAATTAAGACAATTAAGATTTGTCATTATTAAAAATATGCTTCTGGTAGAATTAAATCATCTTGGTAAAGGTCCCCGCACATTTTCTTATATCAAATGGCTCTTGGTGAATGTAATAGTATAATATAATTTAATATTTATACAAAAAACGCTTAAGAAACAGTAACAAGTTCGAAAATTGAATCGTTGATTGTTTACTTTTCAGTGGCGTTAATTAACAATTTGTTTATATGACTGTTAAAGAAACTACTTTTATCATGGGATTCTCACAAGATTTATGCACTCGTCTACAACTTATGCATGAAAAAAGTACTGCTTTACACACTTGTTACATAAATAAGTAGGTATTTTAAAATTATTTAAAACAATTTTTTGGCAATTATTTAACAAATGCATTTTTTTCATGCTTCACGGCTGCCAATTGGCGTAGAAAACCCCGTTTTTTAAAATTGTTTCTTTTTTGTGATCTTTTGAAGCATTCTAATAATTTTTAATTGTTTAATTCTGAGAAAAAACGTTTTTTATAAAAAATTTAAAATGATTTTAAATAGTTTAAAAAAAATTTGTTAACACCACTGAAGAGTAGGAGAAAAATCTACATTCTAAAACAAATTGTTTTATGACTTGATGCACTTAAACAGTCAACGGTTCAATTTTCGACTTTGTTATTGTTTTTTGGCGTTGTTATAAACATTTCCACTTGAAATTTGGTGTGATGATTTAATGGGCTTATTTAGCATATTTTTTGATTACATTTTGTAAAAAAATCTCTTAATTTTAGAGCGAAATTCAAAAAACCAGGATATTCTAAGATCTAAGAGGCTTCAAAAATTAATCAAGAATATAGAAGCTGCGTGAAGTCATTCACTCCTAGTTGCATTTTCATTCCCCTTTTTTTTTGGCAGTTATATGCTGCATACTCTTATGTTGAAATACTCCAATAGTCCCCAAATCACCATCTCTGACAGATTAGACAAATCTGATTTTAAATAGCTGGGTTTTAACAGTGTAAACTCAATTTTGAGGCAGACTTTCGGATTGAATGACAGCACTTTGAGCACATCGTTTCATGTTTAAAGCAGTATACTTCTGAAACTTATCGGATCGACCTCAAATTTTCCATTCCATTGGAAGCTTGTTTTCGTAAATTTTTGTTAAAATATATACATTATTATTTAAGCTATCATAAATTGTTTAATAACTTAACAAATTGATCAAAATAGTTTGCATCTAGTTTTCTTCACAATTTAGTAAAGGGATACAAGCTATATAACCAGATTTACTACACTATACAGGGTGCGCCACTTAAAACTCCCCAGACTTGTAACTTTTTTATTTTCGAAGCGATGACCATGTTGGGCACATCAACTTGTAGACATTTTTAAAGCCTTTAAATATCCATACAGACTGATTAATTTTTTTTTGAATGGTTAAGAAAGGAAACTTAATTTCTTTGAATATTTTTTTACCTCACCCTGTACATGGACTGTGTTATTGTTTTCTTATAAAGGTTTTAATTAGCTTCAATTTATGTTATTAAAATAAAAAAACTTAAGAAATAAAAAATTTGCAATTTCCTACTTAGTACATTTTAATATGTTAGTTTTTAAAAATATTTTTTTAAATTTTTTATTACTGTTTTATTACGCTGAATATTGTTTGTGATATGTCTTTTACAGATAAAGCATAAAATTATTATTTACATTCCTTTCAAAGTAATTAAAAAAAAAAAATCAGTTTGGAGTGTTTAATTCCTTTCTCTAAAACCAAAAAGAATTTCGAATATGACGTAATAATATAAATTGAAGCTAATTAAAACCTTTATAAGAAAACATTAATGTAGTTCATGCACAGGGTGACGTAAAAAAATATTCAAGGAAATTAAGATTTCTTTCTTAACAATTTAAAAAATTTTTTTTTTTTAAATGCTTTAAAAATATCTACAATTTGATGTGCCTTAAAAAATAAGAAAATTACAAGCCTGGGGAGTTTTAAATGGTGCACCACCCCCTATATGAAATAGACTAATATTTCAATTATTTTCACAGGTTGTGTAACTGATGTTCAAATAGCAAATGTCAGAGTGATGAAGGCTGACCAAAGAACGAGTACAATCAGAAACGACCCGAGAAATGCTTAACACTTATTGTAGATACTTAGTTAACTTGAATATAGAATAGTTACACAAAAGACACTAGTATTAATCTCTCCTAAATCAACAGTTAATAAAATAAATTAAATGAAATTTGAGCTTTACTAGGAATGCAAGGCAAGATAGGTAGGTGGGTATACATCAGTGGAGAAGAAAAAATATCGTATAGCTGCTTTCTAAAGAATATATATGTCACTATCAAGTAGTTGAATATACATACACTGAAAAAAAAAATGGTTTGATTCAAGCATATATTGGTTTATATATACGCAAATAAATGTATTCTTCATATAAAACAAATACATTTGTGGCAAGTAATCAAAAGCTGGCAGTAAATTAATTATTCTTGAAATAAATGTACTTGTTTTATATGAAGAATATATTTATTTGCGTATATATATAAACCAATATATTCTTGAATCAAACCATTTTTTTTTTCAGTGTATATGCTACATTATAAAGAGATAAAATTAGTTACCTATGCTTTACATAGCAAGTGGTTGAATATACATATACGCTACGTCATTTGTTCTATACCGTGAGGTCACAGTGTTACCTCTTCACTATGTAAAAATCATATGCACATGTTGCTGACATTTCGCAGAGTATGCACATATGATTATGCGTCACATTTTACATAGCACGTTACTTCTGCGAAACTTAGTTTACGTAGCATTTACGTATATGCTATATATTTATGTTTGCTGGGTATATATATATATATATATATATATATATATATATATATATATATATATATATATATATATATATATATATATATATATATGTATATATATATATATATATATATATATATATATATATATATATATATATATATATATATGTATATATATATATATATATATATATATATATATATATATGTATATATATATATATATATATATATATATATATATATATATATTTTTTTTTTTTTTTCTTTCATTAGTTAGCCGGGGTTCAATTAACCAAGGCTAGCTAAGTCGCACAATTTTGGAGATACGGATGTTTGACATGTGGGGGGCTTGTCTTCTCGCTGTTGTCTCCAGCGGTGGTAGTTGGGGAGAATTTGTTCACTTGAGTGCCAGAAACTTGCGTACAATATTTGCTGTGCCCAGTAGCGCCACTTTCTGCATGGTCCTCAAGTGCCAGTCCTGCAACTGTAGCTTCTGTTTCGCCTCCATCCAATCTTTGGTGACCAGGCCATTCGCGGCCATTATTATTATTATTATTATTATTATTATTATTATTATTATTATTATTATTATTATTATTATCTAGCTAGAAACCAGTCACCCTTCTCTGTGGCTCCGACCCTCACAGAGGGGAGCTGGTAGTACCGGTAGCCACTCCCCACGCCCGTGGGGTGAGTGACTACTGGGTCCGGGAATCGTGTGCCCTGAGCAGACGTAATGAACCGAGTATGACGGCCTTCTGCATTCTGTCGGCTAAGACCTCTGCCGAATTTCGGCATGCCGGTATGATCTTAAGTTCCGAAAGCAGTGTGTGTCTCGTTCCACCGAGGGCTCCTATAATCAGTACCACTATCTTAACAGTATGGTCTGGATACAGTCTGCGGAGTTCGAAGAGCAGATCTCGATATTTTGTCCGTTTTTCCTCCTCCTTCAAGACAATGTTGTTCTCCGCGGGAGCCGAGAACTCCACGACAAACATTGTCTTGAGTTGATGGTCGAGGAGTACTACGTCAGGCTTGTTGGCTTGTATTTGCCTGACGGTGGGAAAAGAGTAGTTCCAATAAATTAGACACTTCTCATTTTCCACAACGGACTCAATATCCCCCGGAGCGTAAGGCAGCACTGGTGTTTCGTCTATCCCATACGAGTGCCTTAAATGGTAATAAAGCACTCGTAATGCTCCGTCGTGCCTTTGGATATAGGCAGAGACTGCATATGTCGGGCAAGCCGACAGCAAGTGCATAAGAGTCTCTGGAGCCCTGCGGCATGCCCTGCAGCTGACATCAGGGACCTCTATACCCATGACACGACTACGATAGACGAGGGTGTTAAATACACCATCCTGGCAAGCCATTATGAATCCCTCGGTCTCAGACTTCAGCCCGGCTGACCTTAAGAAGGCAAAGGTCAGCTTTTCGGATAAGCCAAGGTTTTCTATATTTTTATAGAAAACTCCATGCATTGACTTATCCGTGTGCAGCTGCAGAAAGTTGTTGTGTTCTGCAGCTTTAATTTGGGCTTTTCGCCGAGCAGGTTCCAACTCGGTGACAGAGTCGCGATTTACCCGCTCGACGTCGAAGGAGAGACCAAGTTCATCGGCTGCTCTCTGTGCTGCCTTAAACAGAAAGGCTCCTACCCCTGCATTTTCATGGTCTCGGACCATGCAGAGGAGGGGATCCGAACTCCTGATGACCTTACAGGCTCCATCCAGAACCATCCTATTATGGAGACTCTCCAAACTCAAGAATCCACGGCCTCCCCGATGTCGTGGGAGGTATAGCCGTGGAACGGACGATTTAGGATGCAAACTCCTATTGAGATGCATCTTCTTGCGGGTTCCTACGTCGAGTTGACGCAACTCTTCTTGAGTCCATTTCACTACTCCAAAGGAGTAGAGAAGGATCGGAACGGCAAGCATGTTGGTAGCAGACACCTTGTTCTTCCCCGACAGCTCTAAATACCAGATCTGTCGGAGTCGGTGCTGATACTTGCCGCGGAGAGCGTTTTTCACTACACTCACTTCTTGGGTGGAGCGTTGCTCGACACCCAAGTAGTGTACGACTCTCCGGCATCTAGATGATGTAAGATGCTTCCGTCCACGAGCTGCGCGTCCTCTCCGTAGTTCCCGCATCGTCCTCTCTTGAGATGGACCAGTGCACATTTATCTAACCCGAACTCCATGCCGACAGCCTGCGTGTACTCCTGTACCACCCTGAGGGACTGGTGTAGGTCCCTCTTTCCGGAGGCATAAAGTTTAAGGTCATCCATATAAAACAGATGGGTGACCTTATGCCTCCTATCGCCAGGGGTACCGCAGTTGTATCCACGGGTTTTCCGGAGCGAAACGGATAATGGTAGTAGTGAGATGCAAAATAGAAGGGGGCTGAGGGAGTCTCCCTGAAATACTCCCCTTCTGAATGTTACCGACTCCGTCTGGACTTTACCATTACCCGATGTAATGGTAAAGCGAGTCCTCCAGAGCGGCATCAGTTCTTCGATACATCTCACTACGGGACCAGGTACCGCAAGACAACGGACCAAGTGTACAATAAGCTCGTGCGATGTCATGTCAAATGTCTTGCGGTAGTCGATCCAGGCCATGGAGAGGTTACGCTTATACTGCATGGAGTCCTGCGTGACACACCTGTCAATCAGCAGGTTCTCCTTGCACCCTCGTTGCTCATATATCCGCTCGTAAACCGGTTCAACTGCGTGGAGCACTCGCATGTACAAGATGCGCGTAAACACCTTGTAACATGCGTTTAAACAGGTTATCGGCCGGTAGTTCTTTGGGTTAGACAAATCTCCGTTCTTCAGGATCAGCACTGTCCGCCCCTTAACAACCCAAGAAGGAATTTGCTGCTCCCCATTTAGCCATGAATTGAAAATTCTGGCTAAATGGTGGTGGGTACTGGATAATTTTTTCCACCAAAAGTTATTGATCCCGTCGGCCGGTAGTTCCTTGGGTTATATATAGCCAGGGAGGTAGTGACAGTTTTTGTAAATCATTTGTATAAAGCTAGATTTTTTTCCCATGATAGCTTAGACAGTATCAATGACAAAGGTGCAATTCTATCATTCGATAAGTCCTGCAAAATTGAGTTAAAAATTAAATAACACGTTGCAAGAAGAGATACCGATTTTCTGAAATGTCACAAAATGTCGCTTTTGATTCGTTCGTGCCGAGCCGAATTTTTGAATTTCGCCGTTCAATTTACGATCAGGTTTATCTCGAAGACTTCCTCTATAAGTCGCGACATGGTACGGCCGTCCCAATGGTATTTTTCGAAAAACATGACCGTGTCAAGATTGCATGTTTTTGCAATTTTTCCGGCTCCGAAATGCAAGCTGTTTTTTGTTATTTTTCGCAGATCTCCCAAATCTACCCCCCCCCCCCCTCCTCCCCCGTCTTATTCCTTAATTTTTTTCGTAATTCAAAAAATAGAAAAAAGGGTTTCAGCAAATTTAATTCTATTTAAATTTAGCTAGAGTAGTCTTTTGGCGTAGGAGCCAAGATTAAAAAGTTCCCAATTGTAGAAGCTCAAAATTTGCCATTTTTTTGACCTAGTTATTTTTAATTTCGAGGTAACTTTCACCGTTTCGGAAATCAGTGGGAATCCAGAGAGGGGCGCTGGGGAGCCATTGCCCCCCCCCCCTCCCCCGGACCTTCGGAGGACTTTACCCGTCACCACTCGTAAATAATAATTAATAACACCGGTCTACAAAAGGTTCTAATCCAACTTTTCTGAAGTATTTTGAGCCGCTGAGCCAATTTTGGACAAAAAAAAATTCTATCGCGTCAATTTTTCATCCCCTAAAAATGGCAAGAAAAAGATATTGTCCTAAAGGTTACATCCAATTTTTCTGAAGTATTTTGACGCGCTGAAGCTAATTTTGGACAAAAAATTTTCCCTCTACCACCCCCCCCTTATCCCTGAAAAAACTGACATGATAGAATTTTTTTTAAAATTTTTGTTTTGTACGTATTGAATAAAAGTTATTTCTACAAATTTTACTTACTGTTAATTAACGCCCCCCCCCCTCCCCGGAAGCCTACTCTGGATCCGCCACTGTCGGAAATATCTGCGAAAAATAGCAAAAAACAGCTTGCATTTCGGAGCCGGAAACATTGCAAAAACATGCAATATTTACACGTTCATGTTTTTCGAAAAACACCATTGGGACTGCCGTACCATGTCGCGAATTATAGAGGAAGTCTTCCAGATAAACCTGATCGTAAATTGAACGGCGAAATTCAAAAATTCGGCCCGGCACGAACGAAATCTCTTTTTGCAACTTGTTATTTAATTTTTTACTCATTTTTGCAGGACTTACAGATTGGTAGAATTGCACCTTCATCATTGGTACTGTCTAAGCTATCATGGGAAAAAAATCTAGCTTTATGTATATTAACGCGAAAAATCTGTCGCTACCTCCCTGGCTATTAGCTAACGCTACTCTACCACTTAACCAGGACCTCGAGATGGGATACGGCCACCCATCTAAGTGACGGACTCGCGCGGCGTGCCTTAACTTCGCCGATCGAGGTCTCGCCACGACAACAACAACACACATTTATTAAGTGTTAAATGGTACAAGAAGGCGCCTCGTCGGATACCGGCCCGGAGCCAGCCCGACAGTCACGGCGTGTAGCGCCGTGGTAAATGTGGAACTGGGGTGGGTCCACTTTGGCTTAACGGTAATTAAGTTGGTTTATCAGAAACTCCTGTCTGCCGCAGGCAGACTTGAGAACTAATTAAAAATTAAAAACATGTGCCCACATGGGCCTAAAACTAATTAAAATACTCTATAAATAACTAAAAACTCACTAGGCAAACGCACTTTTGAAAAATTTTGATTGTTGATACGGGAAAACAGAGTTAAACGAAAAAACCCGTTTGAACAAATGACGACTTCGTGGTCTGACCCAGGGGCGGACTAAAGGGGGGGCTTTAGGGGCTTAAGCCCAGGGCCCCGGATAGTAAAGGGCCCCCGAACGCTGAAAACGGACTTAAAAATCAAATATGATATGATTATGACTATGCTCTGTGATCTCATTGACGCTATAAATATTAAATCAGAGATGGGTCCAGGAAACTTTCCATATTTGATAAAAGTCTGTAAAAGTTATGTAAATAATATACTTGTACGTATGCACTTATTTGGTATCAGAATGAAGCTTGCATCATCACGAATCAGATTTCACCATAAAATAGCCTATCAATATACCCAATGGAAAGTTTTCCTTCTAACTTTCCATTGGGTATATTGATAGGATATTTTATGGTGAAATCTGATTCGTGATGATGCAAGCTTCATTCTGATACCAAATAAGTGCATAAGTGCATACATGACTTACAAATGTGCAAAGTTTCCTCTGTAATAAATATAAAAATAAAACATTTTTTGCTCTTGTCTGCTTCCGCATCGCAATCCACAGTCTTTGCGCCACTGTATGCATCTGGATTTGACCAGTCGCAACCAAGGCCCAGTGTAATGCAGCTACTCGCTATTATTATTATAGTTTTATTTAGTATTTAGCCAAAACAAAGTGAAACGTGTCTTGGTGGTGCGTGCTCTGACCTGATCTCAAAAAAATACTATCTTATGAGGTGGGAGGGGCCCCAAAGCATTAATAGCCCAGGGCCGCGCACCCGGTTAGTCCGCCCCTGGTCTGACCGCCGTCGCGGAAGGTAGAGTAGGTTAAAAGTTTTATGATTTAAAAAGTTTAAATTTAAAGGATGTTATAGGCCTAGAGGGGATTTACAAAGACAAAAAGAGGACAAAAGAACAAACAAGATAAAAGAACAAAATTGTACAAACATTGAGGAAAGATAAAGAGTAGAGTAGAGGTAAGTTTTCGTAGAAGGAAGTGTGACTAAGGAAGTTGTCGGAAGATAGGCAGCGCCTGGTATGGTAGAGGGTGTCTTATATCGAAAAGTATTGCGTTATGCGTTATGTCTGATTCGGGTAATATTGCGAGTTAGCTTAATTTGGTAGAATTTGTATGATGTTTCTTGGACGTAGTCCGCTAACGGGGTTATGTTGTGGCAACGTGCATAGAGTTCTCTGAGGGAGATGTACTTACCAGAGTCTAAAATGAGGCGCATAAAGTATTCTAATACTCTTAATTTTCGCATTGTCGTGGCCGGGATGCTGCACCACACCGGCGCCCCGTATGTGATGACCGGCCTGATTACCATTGTGGCGGAGCATCCCAATAAGAAACGGAATATATATATATATATATATATATATATATATATATATATATATATATATATATATATTGCTATGACAAAATGCACCCTTTGTAAGGAAATGTTTGATAATGAAAAGTGAGTTTAAATCTAAAACAAATCGACAAAATATTTATTATACTTTAAACACACCGATGATGCTTACTGTTAGTCTGAAAGCTTCGCAAGGCTAGTCGACTATGCTCAGCCGGGGGGGAAGTTTCAGAAAGTATTTAATCATAAGCTAGGTGCAAAAGCACATTTCATAGATGTAAAATTGATAAAAAGACACATTTTGTAAATCCATTTATTGAAATTTGTTAACATACCTTTAAGAGTGAAACACTCCATAGTAAGTAAGTAAAAATAAAGTGCTTCGAGTTCACTCAACGACACAAAAGGACCACAGTGCGGCAATGTTGTTTGGAGTGACCAAAAACCTTCATAAGTATGCCAATAGACTAAGGGCATCAAAAATAAATAAAAAACAATTGGTCAATAAAAATTCAGTAGTTAGGAAAAAAATCTGAATTATTATGGAGATGAAATGGTTGAGAGATATGAAAATGAAGTAATAAATCAAGATTATATCAGAATATAAATAACAAGAAAAATACAGAATCAATTAAAGAAAATTAAACATATTTCCAATATTGTGATTTAAAGTATAAATTACATGGTATATCGTATGAAAGCAGTTAACCAAATATATGTCAAATCCAAAAAGTCAAATTTGACTTACCAGTTGTAAATTGTTGCAGCATTGTTTAAGGGATATTTTCGAGTATCCATTTTCATTCATTTCAGCAGAAAATTGATGTTATTGAATTTGGTGATCAAATCTAAATATCAAGACACAAATTTATAGCAGACTCAAGAATCTATGGACTCAAGTATCAGAAGTATTTAAGAACGTGTCGTCATCTAGACATGAGAATCTATGGACTGAAGTATCAGAACTATTTAAGAACGTGTCGTCATCTAGACATGTTATGAAATTAGTGGAAAACTAGTGAAGTCGCGTAGGAGTACAGGTACCTGTAGGACATAAATATAAAATAACTTAGCTCTCTAACATTAATTTATTTTGCATAAAATATATAAAATTGCTAAGAGACAATTTCTATTTTACAAAAAACTAAAGTTTCAAAAGTAAAGGCCTATTATATATAAGTTACGTACGAGTTTATTGTTCAATTTTCTTTAAAAAATATTCCAGGTATTTAAAATAAATACAAACTTTCTTTTCTTTGTAAAACTGTGTCTCTTTGACTGCTTCCTATATTTGAGCAATTTTGAACCTGCCTTCACCCTGAAAAGAGTCGACTCATGCTGAAAATTTGCAAAGCGTTGCTAGGTAAGATTTAAAATAAACAAATTTTGATAGTGTTATCCATATATTATCTGGCGTCCATAGCAAATAAATGTCGCCAAGCAACGTGGGGCAAACAGGAAGCGTGTAGAGATAATAAACTCAGCTAAAATAAAATTCATTATCAAACATTGAAATTTCAAAGATAATTCAATAATAAAGTTTTCAAAGGCTAAGGTTTTTTCTTGAAAGGTGTAAAATTTGAAATTTTATTAGTATTAGTCAATGCGATTGAGATCAGGTAAGAGTGCAGCTATGGCAGGAGACAACCCAACATCTGGTACTTCTACCGATAGCACACAAGAAAACCAACAAGCAGACGACACCACCGTGCAATCTAGTCCAGACATGATGACAAGATTAATGGAAATGATGACTGGCATAACTAATAAAATGGAACAAAACAGTCAAGAAATGAAACAAAATAATCAAGAAATGAGACAAAATAGTGAAAAATTGGAAGAAAAAATCGAACAAAATAGTCAAAGATTAGAAGAAAATATGGCTTTGAAACTTGATCAAACTATGCTGGAGATGGAGGAAAGAACCAAGTGGTTAGAGGAACAGGTTGCGTCTGAGTTGGCACAAGCTCACCGGAAAATAGAAGAAAGAATACTAGCAATCACTGAAAATATTAACAAGAAAAACGATGAAAACATGAAAAAAATTGAGGAAAGCACTCAAGAGTTAAAAGGCAGGTGTGATAACCTTGAAGAGAAATGGGAAAGCATGGGAAACACCATAAGCCAAGAAATAAACAAGAAGGTTGGTGAAGCTACCAGAGAAGTGAGGGAGGATGTACGAGCTGAAGTAGTGGGGGTTCTTGAAGAAAGTATGAATGCGATGGATACCAGAATCAAGAGGCATGAAGAAAAAACAGATAAACAAGCAAAAGAACAGGAGAAAAGGGCATCTGAGAGCATGCGAATGTTACGAGATAGTACACGCTTACAAACGCCACTACACAATTACACGTGCAACAAGACACCATTCTACTTTTACGGGGATCATCGGACACACCCCAAAGTTTTCATTACACGACTCAAACAGCACATGGACACACTACACAGTTCAGCAAACTTAAAAACAAATATACAAAACATGATCAAGGGAGAATGTGAGTTCTGGTTCCAGTCAGTTGAAAATCGTTTTGAATCGATCCAAGAGTTTGAAGTACTACTAATGAAGCAGTACTGGAGCGATCATACGCAGCGCAAGGTACGGGAAAATTTATTTAATGGGAGATACAACGACAAGATGGGAATGTCTAGGGAAAATTACATATTAAGGAAAGTGTACAATATTAAATATTTAGAACCTGCATTCACTGAAAATGAGATAGTGAAATACTTAGCGCGACACTTTTCAAATTCAATACAAAATGTAATAGTTACCCAAAGGATTAATACGTTGGACGATTTATTAGAATATCTCCGGGAAATTGACGATTATACACCAAATTATTTCAATAATCAAAATAAATATGGTAGCAATAACTATGAGTACAGAGGTAGAAATGACAACCGATATAGAAATTCAGAAAACCGGTATGATAACTATGAAAATGCACAAAATAGAAATGAATTTAAATATTTCAGGGGTAACAATGAATATCAAGGGAGGAATTACAACAATCCGGGGAACAATAACGGTTACAGGAGAAACCAGGACCGTAATTTTAATAGATACGAAAGGTATGATCGTAACGAGGGACAAAGTAGGAATTTCAATGGGAACGATCAGTACAGGGGACAAGCAAATGTGATCGTAAACAGGGATTTCAATAACCAGGGAAATGAGAGAAAACAGATACATTGGGACACTAGAAAGCCGACATATAACGATGCGAAAAATGAGAATAGATCATATGCACAGGTAGCAAATACTGCGGTACGAAGGGGGGATACGAGAGATGATACACAAAATCGGATGCACCGGGTAGAAACTGAAGTACAGATAAATAATAGGCCTGAAAATCAGGATTTTTAGTAAGTAAGATTTTAACTGTCAAAGCCAATTATGAACATATGCGTGAGTATTTAGGAACCGAGTCGGATAATGATTTAAAAACCGTTAAAATTAGTCAATTACCAATAATAAATTTACAAATAAAAAATAAAAATGTTAAGGCACTTATTGATTCTGGGGCAGAAATAAGCCTGATAAATGAAGAAATTTTCAATAAATATTTTAATAATGGGAAAAATGAATGTATCAAAATGTCTAAAATACAATTGGTAAATTTAAATGGACGTAAATTCGCGGAATCTAACAGGGTATTTAATACAGAATTTAAAATAGAGAGGCAAATGTTTAAGGGAGATTTTGTTATTGTGGGACGGATGAACTATGATGTTATTCTTGGGGAAGATATTTTATCAGAAATTAGGGCAATTATAGATCTAGGGGAAAAAATCCTAGTAGTTGAAGGTGAAAAAACACCTATATTTAATATGAAAGGTATAAATGGCGGAGATGCCAATGGAAATGATAATTATTGCGGTAAAAATATGAAAGGCGAAGGTGCCAATGATGAAAATAATTGCGGTAAGCATATGGTGGGAAGTACCACGTATGTTATGAATATAAGTTACAAGAAGCCCGAAGAATTACTGATAAAATGTCCGAACAAGTATGACAAAATAATGCAAGACATGTTACAAAGATATATATCTTTAATTAATTATGAGCCTAGAGTTGCAAGAGGTTATGTTCATAAGTTAGATGTTGATGAAAATAGACCATTTAAATGTAAAACCTATCCTATTCCATTTAAACATAGAGAACAAGTACAAAATGAAATTAAAAATATGATAGATTCTAATATCATTGAAACGGCTAAAACAAATTACATCAATCCGCTCGTTATTGTTAAAAAGAAAGATGATACAATCAGGTTATGCTTAGATGCTAGGAATCTAAATCAAATCACTAAAGCACAATTCGACGCACCACAAACGATCGCCGTACTATTGTCCAGAATTGGCAAAAATTCAATTTTTTCAAAGCTTGATCTTAAAAATTCGTTCTGGTTGATTCCTTTACATCCAGACTCGCGTAGATTCACGGGATTTAGCATTGAAGGCCACATATTTCAATTCAAAGTGGTACCATTTGGGTTGCAATCGGCATCCTCTGCTCTCGTTCGGGCTATGCAAAACATACTCGACAAGTATGACAGTTTCTGCATACATTACATTGACGATATACTGGTGTTTTCTGAAACGGAAGAGGAACATCAGAATCATCTTGATACAATTTTAAATGCATTAAATGAAGCCGGTTTAAAGCTAAACATTGACAAATGTGAATTTTATTGTACTTTTGTAAAGTATCTAGGATACAAAATAAAAAGAGAAGGCATAAGTATAGGCCAAGAAAGGATAAAAGAAATTAAGGACTACCCTCGTCCAGTTAATTTGAAGACATTGCGGGGATTTCTCGGAGTCCTAAATTATTATAAAAAATTCATACCGCGACTATCGGAGCTTGAAATTCCATTATTAGAACTTTTGCGTAAAAATGTCAAGTGGGAGTGGAATGAAGAACGGGAAGACGCTTTTCAAAAGGTGAAAATGAACTTCCACGACAACTTATTACTACACAGTCCCGATTTCACATTACCATTTACATTAAGGACCGATGCGTCCGACAATATTATAGCCGCTGAACTGACACAGGTAATAGGGGGAATAGAAACACCTGTATGTTTCATCTCCAGAATTTTAAAACCGTACGAAATTAGGTACTCAGTACCGGAAAAAGAGATGTTGGCGATCACTTATAGTATTGCTAAGCTATCGTTTTTCTTGACAGGAAATCATTTCATTATTGAAACGGATCACGCAGCTTTGTGTTTCCTAATGAAAAACAGGTTTGCAAACAACCGAATATATAGGTGGTCGTTACTCATACAGGAGTACTCCTTCACCATCAAACACAGGCCTGGTAAGCAAAACGTCACTGCTGACG
Source organism: Rutpela maculata (assembly GCA_936432065.2). Classification (NCBI taxonomy): domain Eukaryota; kingdom Metazoa; phylum Arthropoda; class Insecta; order Coleoptera; family Cerambycidae; genus Rutpela; species Rutpela maculata. The sequence goes on from OW386292.2 coordinate 32,481,351, forward strand.
CGCTTACACGAAACAGACGGACAGACACTATCGACAATCACAACACTTTCACAATAGGTTTACACACATTAACACACAATAGTACACTATACACCTACGAACAAGTATTAAACAGCCAGATACAACTACACGATTTGAGAAAACACGTAGAACAAAATCCACACAACAGAGGCTTCTCTATTAAAAATAATTTCATCATTAAAACAATTCAGAACGAGGAAAAGTATGTGGTAGATGAAAGTTTAGCTGCGGAAATATTAATTGATTTGCATATCAAATATGGGCACATAGGTATCCGGAAAACCTGGTTGATTTTCAGGGAAACATTTTATAGTAAGAGGGATCTAGTACTGACGAAGGAAATCTTAAGCAAATGTCATGAATGTTGCTTATTAAAGACTAAGAATCATGTAAATAAAAACAGTACACAGCATTGTTACCAGTAAACCATTGGAGCTCGTGGCAATGGACTTTATAAGCAATTTGATACCGGACGAAAACGGTTTTAAACACATCTTAATAATTGTCGATGTATTTTCGAAATTTGTAAAATTGTACCCTACAAAAAGGTGCAATACCGTTACTGTTCTAAGAAAATTGTCTCATTTTTGTAAAAACATAGGGAAACCAGATAAAATATTGGCAGATAATGCAACTTACTTTAATAACGACAAGTTGTTTACATATTTAGAAAAGAGGGGGACAAAATTAATATTTACAACTATAAGAAGACCTCAAGCCAACCCAGCGGAGCGCTATATACAAGAATTACTTAGATTCTTACGTATTGTGACCCAATATGATCATCGAGAATGGCCTTCAGCCCTAATAGACGTGGAAAATTATATAAATAATGTTCCTAGTACGGTAACACAAGTATCACCCATCGTAACTATGCTGGGACAGTTACCAGTTAGACCATGGATAAATAGCGACAATTTAAACCTGGAAAATGTCCACAAAATAGTCAAGGAAAGACTGAATCGCAATGCGAGACGCTATGAACACAGGGAAAACAAGAAAATCAAAAAGAAAGTCTCTTTCATGACAGGAGATAAAGTGATAATCAAAAGATTACGAGTATCGGATTACAAAAATAACATTTGCGCAAAACTACAATACCCATATGAAGGACCATATGTGGTAAATAAAGTACTCAACGAAAACACTTACGAATTGAGAAGTATGTATGATGGATCGATAAGGGGGAGATTCCACATTGGATTGATGTATCCGTATGAGCAAGGTTAGACTAATCAAGACATAAAATTTAAAATTTGACTGTGTGCATGTCATACCATAATTTGAAAACTAAAAGAATTTTTTTTACCAGTCAAAAATTATTTTAGTTTAAGGGGGAAAATGCTATGACAAAATGCACCCTTTGTAAGGAAATGTTTGATAATGAAAAGTGAGTTTAAATCTAAAACAAATCGACAAAATATTTATTATACTTTAAACACACCGATGATGCTTACTGTTAGTCTGAAAGCTTCGCAAGGCTAGTCGACTATGCTCAGCCGGGGGGGAAGTTTCAGAAAGTATTTAATCATAAGCTAGGTGCAAAAGCACATTTCATAGATGTAAAATTGATAAAAAGACACATTTTGTAAATCCATTTATTGAAATTTGTTAACATACCTTTAAGAGTGAAACACTCCATAGTAAGTAAGTAAAAATAAAGTGCTTCGAGTTCACTCAACGACACAAAAGGACCACAGTGCGGCAATGTTGTTTGGAGTGACCAAAAACCTTCATAAGTATGCCAATAGACTAAGGGCATCAAAAATAAATAAAAAACAATTGGTCAATAAAAATTCAGTAGTTAGGAAAAAAATCTGAATTATTATGGAGATGAAATGGTTGAGAGATATGAAAATGAAGTAATAAATCAAGATTATATCAGAATATAAATAACAAGAAAAATACAGAATCAATTAAAGAAAATTAAACATATTTCCAATATTGTGATTTAAAGTATAAATTACATGGTATATCGTATGAAAGCAGTTAACCAAATATATGTCAAATCCAAAAAGTCAAATTTGACTTACCAGTTGTAAATTGTTGCAGCATTGTTTAAGGGATATTTTCGAGTATCCATTTTCATTCATTTCAGCAGAAAATTGATGTTATTGAATTTGGTGATCAAATCTAAATATCAAGACACAAATTTATAGCAGACTCAAGAATCTATGGACTCAAGTATCAGAAGTATTTAAGAACGTGTCGTCATCTAGACATGAGAATCTATGGACTGAAGTATCAGAACTATTTAAGAACGTGTCGTCATCTAGACATGTTATGAAATTAGTGGAAAACTAGTGAAGTCGCGTAGGAGTACAGGTACCTGTAGGACATAAATATAAAATAACTTAGCTCTCTAACATTAATTTATTTTGCATAAAATATATAAAATTGCTAAGAGACAATTTCTATTTTACAAAAAACTAAAGTTTCAAAAGTAAAGGCCTATTATATATAAGTTACGTACGAGTTTATTGTTCAATTTTCTTTAAAAAATATTCCAGGTATTTAAAATAAATACAAACTTTCTTTTCTTTGTAAAACTGTGTCTCTTTGACTGCTTCCTATATTTGAGCAATTTTGAACCTGCCTTCACCCTGAAAAGAGTCGACTCATGCTGAAAATTTGCAAAGCGTTGCTAGGTAAGATTTAAAATAAACAAATTTTGATAGTGTTATCCATATATTATCTGGCGTCCATAGCAATATATATATATATATATATATATATATATATATATATATATATATATATATATATATATATATAGAGTGCCACACAAGCATTGTTTAAGGTCCCAACAAACACATTTACATTGGGCCGCTGTCGGGGGAATAACCCCCTGCCGGAAAACGAAACGTTGGTACAATGCTGGCTTCCAATGCATCTCCAGAATCAAAATGCGCCGGCGGCCGCTATTTTTACGACTTAAGCGGCCCGACGTTAAATTGTGACTTAAACCCATCAAACTTAATGGTCCTCTTCAGGTAAGATGCCGTTGTTCTGTACTTTTCGAAGAAGTTACGATTGACTACCAATGCTGGACTTACGTACTATCACATAATGTTTAAATAAGGTTCGCCTACAGTGAAATGTCGTTGGTCACACAAATGATGTACATTGGCATTACATCGGTCTATGCTTAAATAACTGAATCGTCCAGATTACTTTTGAAAGTCAGACCTGCATTGCACCATGGACTACCTAGGAAGCTCCTATAGCAGTTTACCCCTGGAGCAGGGGACATGATTGCTTAAACAATGTTTCGGCAGAATTACATATGCCATCTAAGATGGCATATGTAAAAACGTTGTTTAAGCAACCATGTCCCCTGCTCCAGGGGTAAACTGCTATATAGGAGCTTCATAGGTAGTGCATGGTGCAATGCAGGTCTAACTTTCAAAAGTAATCTAGACGATTCAGTTATTTAAGCATAGACCGATGTAATGCCAATGTACATCAATTGTGTGACCAAAGACATTTAGCTGTTTACTCTACTGAGGTTTCTCTTTATTTGAACTGACTTAGTTCATGTAACGATGGTCCGTAGTAAGCAGCTACCAGCGAGAACCTAAAGATGACCGATGATTTTGTCGAAATGTTGTTCAAGCAACCATGGCTCCTCTAGGAGTCTATTAGAGTCGAGAGACTAGATCCTCCATAGACAGAGACACACACAGACATATGTATATTTATACATAACACAAATAAGCTAAAGTTAGAAATTAACTAATGTTCAAAATGAAATGCCTCGTATATTTTCAAATATTTCGGAAGATTAAAATCGGAACAAAAATAAGGTGTTCATTTTGACACACTGAAAATTATTATATTTCTAAATTTAAAAAACTGTCATAATTTTTCTATTATACCTTTTTTGTTCAGTATTTAAAACAATTTTTTTTGGAAATATCTGAAAACATAGAGGATGACCCATGCAAAAGAAATATGCTACATATTTTTTGTTTTCAACATTATAATCTGCAAACCAATCTACAATACTTGTGAATCAACCAATGCAACTAAAAATAATAAGTTAATAATAGTGCACATACAGAGGACGACATTAAAACCTTACTCATTTTTAAAATTTCTAATTTTCATCATAGCAATGTTTTCGAGACATGGAAGTTATAGGACTATAACATTTTTGACCAGTAAATACAAAAAAAGCATCTGTCATCCGTGGACAAATGGTTCGTTTTTTGTCATTTATTCCCACATGACAAATTTTTTTTATTTATTTACTATTCGTAAATTGAATAGGCCTGTATATAACTTCTAAACGAATAAAAATCTCACTACCATTTTTGTTTTTTAATCTTACAATTAAGTCTATGCTCCCAAAATTTGAACATAACGATATGGGACATCTGCAACTTAATTAGGCCATAAGTAACGACCCATTACCTTTAAGATAGAATTTTTCTGTTTAAAATTTTTTTGCTAGTACAGCGGTTCGAATCGTGCTTCCCGAGCGAGCGGACGCGTCCGAAAAATGCTCCCATTTAAACGCGAGAACACCAGATATAAGTCCGCTAAATTTGATAAAACTTAGGTGAATTTATAGCCCAAAACATACCGCGTAAATTGATATGTGATAACAAAAGAACAAAGTTGAAATAAAAGTAATATTTGAAAATAACTAATACAGAGTTATAGTGGCAGAACAGAGTGTAGTGATATTCATAAAGAAACCAGCTTAAAGGACCAGGCAATAAATAACGGGAATATAAGCTAAGTATACCCATTTTCATTCTTAAAGTACCTATCCGCCACCCAAGTTTATTTATCCAAGTTTATTTATTTCTTAATGACTATTAAGAAGTGCCTGCAGTGTTTTCAGGTCCAAATTCTAGCTATATACAAAGTGTAAATGATATCATTTTAAAGTTAAGTGAGTGACATAATTTGTATTTGTATTAAAAAGAGTGTGTTTTTGTGGAGTGTGTATAAATGCTGTAATAAACTGCTGAGGGGCTGACTCAAACGACTTTCTTAGAAAATCTGAGAAGTGATTGTACACCTAAACCCTTGAAAATGTTGACAGCTGCCATAAATTTATGGCTTTATTGAAGTGTATTATTCCTTAAGATAAACAGGGTTTCTTAGATAAACAAGCCGCGACTTGGATAACAAATGGACAACCGGACAACCAGAGGCGTACTATTGGTAAAATACGCCGGGGCGCTGAACCTCTTGCAGTTCAATGGAAATGCACAGATTTTCCTAGGAAATGGTATCTATACACAAGAATGATGGATCGAAGACAGAACGTAGGAACGAAAGATCATATGGTAGACACAGAAACGGGGGAACGAGTCAGGGGCGTTAAAGCGGGGGGTGAAATACAGAAGAAATGATAACACATACACGAGAAGAGGCATACCACAGCAACAGTGGAGATAAACTGGAGGAAGAAGAGAAAGCAAAAAACAAGTACCGGACTATATACGAAATAACATAGACTATTCCACCCCGTTCATGCTAGCATCTATCACCGTACCGGAACCCTGTTAAAATCAATACAGCATCAACAAGGAAAAGACAGAGGTGTTCATCGGAGACCTGAGAAAAGACGGTTTCTGGGGTGGGCAGGAGACGATAGCAGCAACAGCAAACTTGAAGAGGACAATAATAATATACCAAGAGGAGGGTGAAATCATAACCTTTCACCTGAACAACCAACAAGAAGACGACAACACGCCAATTGAGACTGTGTACAGGAAGCAGGGAAATAATAAAGATAACAAATTTTGAGCTGTCATGTGGGTGATGGGTGTTTGAAGGGTAATACGTACCTCGGGACGTGCGATTAACGATTTTGTGAGTAGTGATTGGTTTCGTACATAATCCAGATCTACAGTGTGTTTCACTTCTCGTGAAGACACCCCTGTATCTTTTTTATTTGTTGCCGAATTAATTTCAAATTTTTATCAGCCATGCAAGTCCATAAGGTGACTTTATTCAACATATAAATGCCGTCTAAATCTAAAACGCCGGCCTACTGCGATAAAAAGAAAATGTCAATTTTCGAGAAATCATAGTAGGCTTAGAGATAGACAAAAATTTTGTTAACAAAAGTTGTTCGGAATCACTTGATATGTCCCCCTGTAAAATTTTGTGAAAATCGGAATATTTTCAAAAAAAAATTTTTTGTTTCACTTCTCGTGAAGACACCCCTGTATCTTTTTTATTTGTGGCCGGATTAATTTCAAATTTTTATCAGCCATACAAGTCCATAAGGTGACTTTATTCAACATATAAATGCCGTCTAAATCTAAAACGCCGGCCTACTGCGATAAAAAGAAAATATCAATTTTCGAAAAATCATAGTAGGCTTAGAGATAGACAAAAATTTTGTTAACAAAAGTTGTTCGGAATCACTTGATATGTTCCCCTGTAAAATTTTGTGAAAATCGGAATATTTTCAAAACAAAATTTTTTGTTTCGCTTCTCGTGAAGACACCCCTGTATCTTTTTTATTTGTGGCCGAATTAATTTCAAATTTTTATCAGCCATACAAGTCCATAAGGTGACTTTATTCAACACATAAATGCCGTCTAAATCTAAAACGCCGGCCTACTGTGATAAAAAGAAAATGTTAATTTTCGAGAAATCATAGTAGGCTTAGAGATAGACAAAAATTTTGTTAACAAAAGTAGTTCGGAATCACTTGATATGTCCCCCTGTAAAATTTTGTGAAAATCGGAATATTTTCAAAAAAAAAATTTTGTTTCACTTCTCATGAAGACACCCCTGTATCTTTTTTATTTGTGGCCGAATTAATTTCAAATTTTTATCAGCCAAACAAATCCATAAGGTGACTTTATTCAATACATAAATGCCGTCTAAATCTAAAACCCCTGCCTACTGCGATAAAAATAAAATGTTAATTTTCGAGAAATCATAGTAGGCTTAGAGATAGACAAAAATTTTGTTAACAAAAGTTGTTCAGAATCACTTGATATGTCCCCCTGTAAAATTTTGTGAAAATCGGAATATTTTCAAAAAAAAATTTTTTGTTTCACTTCTCGTGAAGACACCCCTGTATCTTTTTTATTTGTGGCCGAATTAATTTCAAATTTTTATCAGCCATACAAGTCCATAAGGTGACTTTATTCAACACATAAATGCCGTCTAAATCTAAAACGCCGGCCTACTGTGATAAAAAGAAAATGTTAATTTTCGAGAAATCATAGTAGGCTTAGAGATAGACAAAAATTTTGTTAACAAAAGTAGTTCGGAATCACTTGATATGTCCCCCTGTAAAATTTTGTGAAAATCGGAATATTTTCAAAAAAAAAAATTTTGTTTCACTTCTCGTGAAGACACCCCTGTATCTTTTTTATTTGCGGCCGAATTAATTTCAAATTTTTATCAGCCAAACAAATCCATAAGGTGACTTTATTCAATACATAAATGTCGTCTAAATCTAAAACCCCTGCCTACTGCGATAAAAATAAAATGTTAATTTTCGAGAAATCATAGTAGGCTTAGAGATAGACAAAAATTTTGTTAATAAAAGTTGTTCAGGATCACTTCATATGCCCCTCTGTAAAATTTTATGAAAATCGGAATATTTTCAAAAAAAGAGAACACATAAAGAGAACTTTTTCCAACAAATGAAAGTTGTGAACAAAAATCAGCATTCAATAAAACACTAAAAGGGCTTTTTATTTTTACGTATCAAGTTGAATGTAATATCTTTTCTTTTTTTCTTTTTGTTATCTCTCTTCTGGAGGAGTAACTCTCCATCATATCCTTCCTCCTTATCGGCTCAGAAATTTAGGAACATGGACGGTTTTATTGCGTTGAATGTAAAGAGTGCCGTGAAATTAACTGTCAATATGTATTGTTTTATTTATTTCGTCATTGCTTTCATGACAGAAGTGATTGTTGTTATTTTCTGTGGAGTTTGTTAGTTTTTCTTGTTTTAATAATTTTATTCATACTAAAGTTTCCTTATTTCATATCTTTTCTCATAATGGTTAGAATACTTTTAACTACTGATGAAAAAATTGAAATAATAAAGATAGTCGGTGAAAATGTACGGTCTTCAAGAGAAGCAGCAGAAGAATTTAATTTAAGACATCCTCTAAGACAACCAATACACCATGGTACCGTAGCAAGAATATGTCACTTGTTCAATACAACTGGCAATGTGCTTAAACCGAGAGTACATCTTAATCGAAATCACGGAGATGATAATGTTATATTAGCGGCGTTTAACGCCAATCCCACTACCAGTCTTCGAAATATGGCTCGTGACCTTAATTTGTAGGCATCAAAAATTTGGAGATGTTTAAAACGCCATAAGCTACAACCGTTTAAACCAAAATTTTTACATACCTTGGAGGAAGGTGATGAAGAGAGAAGATTAGAATATTGTTTATGGATCCAAGGTAATTATTTAAACAATAGAGACTTCTTGAAGAAAGTAATTTTCACGGACGAGGCAACTTTCTCCACCAACGGGGTAGTGTCATCACAAAACTCTAGGTTCTGGGCAGTAGAAAATCCTGATTGGATAATAAATTGTAAAAGGCAATATTCCCAGAAAGTAAATGTGTGGTGCGGAATTTTTAACGAAACAATAATAGGGCCGTTTTTCTTTTTTCAAAATATAAATGCGTTAAATTTGCTAGAATTTTTAAATAATGATCTTTGGAATGCAATTGTTGATTTTCCTTTGGAACAATTGTATTTTCAACTCGACGGAGCATCTATCCACAATTCCGTAGTAGTGAGAGCATGGATGAATGAACATTTTCCCCAAAGATGGATAGGACGAAATAGCCCTTTAATACATTGGCCACCCAGATCACTTGATCTCACTCCAATGGATTTTTATTTTTGGGGTCACATTAAAAACAAAGTTTATATGACCAGACCTCAAAATATAGAGCAGCTTTGTGAGAGGATAAGGCAAGCATGTTTAGAAGTTACAGCTCAAGAACTGCGAAGAGTTGTAAAAAATAACAGAAAACGGATTGAGAAGTGTATTACACTTGAGGGTGGGTTAGTGGAAAGGGGCGCAATATAATAAATAAGTAAAAAAAACCATTAACTTCTTTTATTTTTGAACTATTCTAACACTGCGGCTTTTGCTTTATTTGTATTTTTTTTTCCGACAATATTATCATTCATTATTAGTAGTCTTCTCTGTAAAAACAACGGCCCTTTTCAGGGCCACCAATTTAATTCAAAAAGAATTCGTTATATGACAGCATCCTACCAACCTACATATTGTTGACAGATGTTAAAACTCATTAAAGTAATTAGATTTTAATTTTAATTATTCTAAGGCCGGCATTTTAGATTTAGACGACATGGGGCGTATGAAGTGATCCTGAACAACTTTCATTAACAAAATTTTTGTCTATCTCTAAGCCTACTATGATTTCTCGAAAATTAACATTTTCTTTTTATCGCAGTAGGCAGGCGTTTTAGATTTAGACGGCATTTATGCGTTGAATAAAGTCACCTTATGGAGTTGTATGGCTGACAAAAATTTGAAATTAATCCGGCCACAAATAAAAAAGATACAGGGGTGTCTTCACGAGAAGTGAAACAAAAATTTTTTTTTTGAAAATATTCCGATTTTCACAAAATTTTACAGGGGGGCATATCAAGTGATTCCGAACAACTTTTGTTAACAAAATTTTTGTCTATCTCTAAGCCTACTATGATTTCTCGAAAATTGACATTTTCTTTTTATCGCAGTAGGCCGGGGTTTTAGATTTAAACGGCATTTATGTATTGAATAAAGTCACTTTATGGACTTGTATGGCTGATAAAAATTTGAAATTAATTCGGCCACAAATAAAAAAGATACAGGGGTGTCTTCACGAGAAGTGAAACAAAAATTTTTTTTTTGAAAATATTCCAATTTTCACAAAATTTTACAGGGGGGCATATCAAGTGATTCCGAACAACTTTTGTTAACAAAATTTTTGTCTATCTCTAAGCCTACTCTTATTTCTCGAAAATTGACATTTTCTTTTTATCGCAGTAGGCCGGCGTTTTAGATTTAAACGGCATTTATGTATTGAATAAAGTCACTTTATGGACTTGTATGGCTGATAAAAATTTGAAATTAATTCGGCCACAAATAAAAAAGATACAGGGGTGTCTTCACGAGAAGTGAAACAAAAATTTTTTTTTGAAAATATTCCGATTTTCACAAAATTTTACAGGGGGGCATATCAAGTGATTCCGAACAACTTTTGTTAACAAAATTTTTGTCTATCTCTAAGCCTACTATGATTTCTCGAAAATTGACATTTTCTTTTTATCGCAGTAGGCCGGCGTTTTAGATTTAAACGGCATTTATGTATTGAATAAAGTCACTTTATGGACTTGTATGGCTGATAAAAATTTGAAATTAATTCGGCCACAAATAAAAAAGATACAGGGGTGTCTTCACGAGAAGTGAAACAAAAAATTATTTTTTGAAAATATTCCGATTTTCACAAAATTTTACAGGGGGGCATATCAAGTGATTCTGAACAACTTTTGTTAACAAAATTTTTGTCTATCTCTAAGCCTACTATGATTTCTCGAAAATTGACATTTTCTTTTTATCGCAGTAGGCCGGCGTTTTAGATTTAAACGGCATTTATGTATTGAATAAAGTCACTTTATGGACTTGTATGGCTGATAAAAATTTGAAATTAATTCGGCAACAAATAAAAAAGATACAGGGGTGTCTTCACGAGAAGTGAAACACACTGTAGGTACAGTTTTTGGTGTAATGCAATAGAACAAGTCAAAAAGAGAAGAGAATGGAAGGGAAGAGAAGCATCACAGTTAGGGACTGCTGATCTTTGACTTTTGTTGGTGTCTGGTTCAATAGGAGTGTGTTTTATGATATTGCATGTTCTTTGCGCTGTGGGTGTTATAATATAGTGTTGATAATCTAATTTCATAATATTTTCCTAGGTAAAATTATCAAGTGACGGTTTTCAGGTCAACATTGTGCTCGTTGTTAAGTGAAAAATTGTACATTAAATTCTACACTAAAAACAGGGAGACCAGGTTACACGTGGAAAACAACAACCGAGAGGATCATGAACAAACTACCAAACATATTGGGAAAGAAAAGCAAAGGAGAAAAATAAAATGAATTCCACAAAGAAATCGCACTGATATGTACTCTACCGAACCAGAAACCCAGGAATCAGAAGACTTAGAAGAAGAAGAAGATTTGTAGAAGCAGAAATACAAAAAGAGGAGCACAAACATTCCACAGCATGATACAATGCGGCCACGCATTTCACATATACCTACAGACATATACTCTACCAGAAGCAGAAACGAAAGAATCAGAAGACTCAGAAGAAGAAGACAATCTGTAGAAGCAGAAACATAAAAAAGAGGAGTATAAACATCACGAACACAATGCGGCAACGCATTTCAAAAACAACTGCACTGCCCACCCCACACTCCTGTACCATGCGTCATGTGGCTCTCGCTGCTGACAACAAGCATGACCCAAATCCAACCCAGCATTGGAAACCGAGGAATCAGAAGACTCAGAAAAAGAAGGCGAACCAAAAACACAAAAAAGGGAGCTTAAACGCTCCCTCACAATACAACGCGGTAACACATCTCACAAATACCTACACCTCCCATCCCCCATTCCTTTACCGTGCGCCATGTGGCACTCGCTGCTGGCAACAAGCCTGACCCTAGTCCAACCCAGCGTGGACGTAGCAGGCCCAGCTATATAATCCTTGGGAGTGGCAAAAGTGCCTACCGCATGTTGGTAAATCAATCAATCAATCAATCAATTAAACAGCAAACTAAAAATAGGGAGACTATGTTACACGTGGAAAACAACAATCGAGAGGATCATGAACAAATTGGGAAAGGACCAAACATACTGGGAAAGAAAAGCGAGGGGAAAAATGAATTTCCACAAAGAAATCGGAGCGATATATACTCTACCAGAATCAGAAACGGAGGAATCAGAAGTCTCAGAAGAAGAAGAAGAAGAAGGCTTATAGAAGCAGAAGTACAAAAATAGGAGCACAAACAGCAGCGACACAACGCGGCAACATATCTCACAAGAAGACCCAGAATAGGCAGAAGTCCAGAACCAAAAATACAAAAAAAAAAGGGAGCTTAAACGCTCCCTCACGACACAATGCGGTAACGCATCTCACAAATACCTACACCTCCCATCCCACATTCCTTTACCATGCGCCATGTGGCTCTCGCTGCTGGCAACAAGCATGACCTTAGTCCAACCCAGCGTGGACGTAGCAGGCCCAGCTGTATAACCTGGGAGTGGCAGCAATGCCTACCGCACGCTGGTAAATCAATCAAATCAATCAAAATTTTTTTGCTAGTACAAAAATTAAGTTACCACCATATGCATATTTATATTCAAAACTTCTTTTACATATTACCCATGTACGTTAATAACCACATGCATCACATAACACATACTGCTTGATTAGAATTGTCAACTGACATATTTGGGAACGTCTAAATGAAACTTTCATTAAATAAATATAACGTGGTTTTTAAATTTGCCCCTTCTAAAAAAATGAAAACCGGTACATTTCTATGAAGTCTTGACACATTATTTTCCAAGTTATTCCAAGTTACTAAGAAAAAATTAAAATTTAATCAATACGTTAACATTAAAAAATATCAAAACGCAGTTCTCTGAACATAATAAAATACATTTCATATTCCAACAAATATATATTCTCCTGGTCTTATTTCTGTTCTCCTGGTCTTATTTCTGTTCTCCTTTGCTTTTAATTATCTTCTTCCTCTTCTCGATTAGCAAAAGATCGTACCAAACCTGTTATGGTAGTTCCTATTTCCCATTGGATTTCCTCGTATTACAGCTGAAACAAGTTTTCTTACATAATATTTTCGGATTTATTTATTTTTTGACCTGATAAAAAACAAACCACATTTTTATTGTCCAGGACTTAAATCCTTAAAATTTAAGAAAACGTGAACATGTGACAGAATATGTGTTTTAATGTTATGCAACAAAATTTCAGACAATTAGGAATTGTTTAATATGCATATTGTGATTTTAATATATTTTCCGTGTTGTACCTTTTTATAATATTTACAATTTATATGACCTATACTTATAATATGTTAGTAATTTTTCTCCATAGATCTCAAAATAGATGAGCGGGGGGGATAAATCTAAAAAAGAAATTTCTCCAAATCTCATAACTAATGATTAAGGAGGAGAAATCTGAAAAAAATTTTATTATCCAATTGCAAGATTGACATTTATTTTTTGTTTTGTACTTGAAATTAATCCGAGTATATTGATTCGGATGAAATTTTAATACTCGGAATTAAGCGAGTATTTTGATACTCGGATTAACCGAATATTTTAATTCGAATTCGCCCAACACTAGTGGTGGATCCTCCACAGTTAACACACTCTAGTGGTTGCTCACATTGAGATCCGTCATGACGTTGCCGCCCACATACAGTAGTGGCATGTTAAAATATTGAGTCGATGCCAATGTAAGGTAGAAGAGAAGAGAAATGGACAAATAATATGCTGAAAAGAAAGAGATTTAACCTACGCTGTTGCCACTTTTCTCTCTAGCTACTTTTAGTCGTCAAGATAATCCTTCCTCTTTTACTGAATTTTCTTTGTGATACATTTGCGTCAACTCATTCTGTTTCTGTCATTTCTTCATAATTAGACAAAGATTATGTTTTGAGGACATGGGAGAACTATGGATAAAAAAAAACGGCACGCCCATATTTGCCTGCCTGTTTAATTCAGACATCCCAACGGGAGGTGCGCACGTGTAGGCTGTGGGAGGAGCCTCTTACCTGTTGCCGACAAAGCTGCCTAGATTTGACATTTGGGGAGATTGGGGAACGTAAATTATTTTACGCCATGTTAAAATACGCAGCATAAATCTAAATAAATTTAACAAATCATGATGTTTCTATGAGCTACTATTAATTAAATTATTTTAACAAGAAACCAATTGCAAATAAAGCCGTATTAATCAATAATTGAATTTCATCCGATTTTGCATTTTCTTTTTACCCCACTTTATCCCATCATTGCAGAGTATTCGCTTAGACATCCCCACCTAAAATCTCTGTGATCTGGAAAGGGGAGAAATCAGAAAGACAAGTAGCTTCCAGATTTTTATTTTATTTGAGCCATTGCGTGTGCGTTAAACAGTACTATCGTAGTCGTAGATAACTCTTTTAAAATGACGATTTATACAACGGAAGAACGAGTGCAAATTATTAAATGGTATTTTGGAAATAATACGGCTGCAGAAGTTGTCGCCCGATTTGTTTTTACATTTGAGGATCGACCCGTTCCGACGGAACAAACAGTTTTGAACATTGTTCATAAGTTTGAATCGTCTGGATGTGTAAAATCTTGCAGAAAATGTAATAATGAAGGTGGTGACAACGATGGCAGACAGATGAGTGACGAACGGGAACAGAGGGAAATAAATGTATGTAGTTTTGCGGAGGCACATGCCCCCTGTTCCAGCAGGCAAATCTCTGCCGAGCTCGATGTACCTGACCGTACGATTCGGGCAATTTTAAAACGTAACAAATATCATTCTTATAAAGTTGCCGTCACACAAGAAATTTTTCCCGATGACTTTATACGACGTATGGTATTCTGTGAGACCATGATGGAAAAGGCGAACGAAAATGAAACTTTCATTAAAAATATTTTATTTACTGACGAAAGTTCATTTTCGCTGCACGGTCGTCACAATTCATCCATTACTAGATATTGGTCCCGGGAAAATAAATATTTAAGTATGCCACACCGAACTCAGTACCCACAGAAAGTCAATGTGTGGGCTGGAATTTTAGGTAATTCAATAGTTGGCCCCTTCTTTATCGACGGCAACCTTACAGCACAAAAATATTTAAATTTGTTACGTGAACAAATTATTCCGGCCGTTCGAACTTTGGGCATTGACCTCGAAGAGATTTGGTACCAGCAGGATGGTTGTCCTGCTCATAACGCGATAGTGATACGTAGATTCCTAGACACTACATTTCACGATCGCGTTATAAGTGGGACAAGCACAATTAAGTGGCCAGCAAGGTCTCCTGACCTAACGCCCAGTGATTTTTTTTTATGGGGGTACATGAAAACAAAAATTTATGGACACGAACATCAAAGAGCGCGTAACCTTGATGAGTTACGTGAGAAAATTGTTACTGCCGCACAAAGTGTGACACCAGATATGTTAACAAACGTCAGGACGGAATTCTATGATCGTTTGGGATATTGTCTAGCACAAGAAGGCGATGTTTTTGAACCAATAATTCGTTAATTTTTAAAAGAGTTACTTTTTATTTTTCATAGTATTATTATTTTATTTATTTATTATGTACTTATTTATTTAAAGAATTTTTATTTATTTTATTTATGTACCTACGGAATGCTAGTTTAATTTTCACGCCACATGGCTAAAAATGTGCAAAAATAAAACAGTATTTTAGTTATTTGAGCATTAAAAAATGTATCAAATAACTACCCTCCAGCAAACTCCAATACGCGTAACATCATTTTTGACAAGAGTAGTACATACCAACGCATCTTGAAATGTACTAAACAATTTTTAGGAAACTGCTGTTTCCATCATAAACGTCTCAAGCTGTAGGAGGGACAATAAGAGGGGATAGAAGGCGGAACTCTTAACATGCACAAGTGCTGGCATCGTTGTTATAATATCGGTCTCTTTCGAGTACATTATTTTCCTCTTTATATTTCACTCTATCTTATTATGGGGATCGACCCAAGAAATTTGGCTGCCACTACTGTATACATATCTCAGGTTTTTCGCATCTAATAGAAGTGTGTCCGTATTTTTGACAACGGAAGCATCTTAAAATTTAAATTCGTTTAAACTATTTAAAAACTATTTAAAATAAAAGTAAAGAACTGGATCTTTGGCATTCCGAGAATTGTAGTCCATGATATGATTGACATTAAAAATGCATTTGGACGCATTTAAGAGTCACTACATACAATTTTCATTATTTCTTTTCTCTCGTTGTTCTGCTCATTAGAATTAAATAATCTAAAATTATTATTAAAAATGTAATTTTTAGAGTTCTTTGCATAAGTTGGAATATAGTACATTTGTTATTATTTACATCTAGCTGCAATTCGTAGTGACTGCCTCTTAAGTGTAAATGAATGGACACCGTGTGTGGATGTATGGCTGTTTCCGACAAGGTACCTACTTGACGGAATCTGCGTGGTATCTATTCAAGTGGTATTGTATATTACTATCAGATTTTATTTTTCCTCTTTTCGTTATCTACACCTACATTATTGTATCCTTTTTTTATATACCTTTTACTTATTCTCCATTTCTGTAAAATCATATATTTGCATACAGTATAGCGTCTATTGATAAATTATAAGTAAATATAGAATGCTACTCACGCGCAGGGTTTCCTTTGTGGGTCTACTTTTGTTTATTTGTCGTTTTCTATATACATTTCTTATTATATTTTTTTCCCGTACATTTAAGGATATCAACTTTAAATGTTATGTATTTGTAAATGTTATACGAGATGAATAGAGGTGGGTAGTACTCGTATGATTCGTATCATTGGTACGAATCCTTGCAGTGGTACGAATGGTACGAATTCCACAAAAATAAAATATTCGTACATTTCATATCGCCGATACGATTGATACATTTCGTATCACCGATACAATTGGTACGAATATGGAATTTCAGTATCGGTATTGCGATGCGATACTGGGCCAGCTGTATAAGGTTAAACTTCAAACGGTGGATGGGGACCGCGCGTTTAAACTGGAGATTCCAGATTTTAGAATACTCATAATCCCACAATTGAAAAAATTCCTTGTTTTCATATGTAATATGATGGATATACTCGAAATATTTGATTATTACTATATGATTATTATCAATGTACCTACTGCAAGATAGCATTCATTTTATACGCAACGTACTAATTACAAAATCTGTGATATATTACTTTTTTTACTTTTTTGTTATTGTTTTTTTGTTTAGTTGACTTACTACAAATGTACAAATATGTATATAATATGGTTAAATAAACGCTATCTATCTATATTTTTACTATTGTCTAATGACGACGACGAAATTATTAATGTAATAGAAGGTGCTCGACGTCCTAAAAGTTTAAACTGGACGGTTAATATAACATTATAATACTCTGGCCCTAACTAACACCACATATAATATTCTATAATCTATGCTGAACACTGTGGGGTGGAAGTGTGGGTACGAATTGTACGAATGGTACGAATCAGTACATGATACTGTTTCGTATCATGGAGTCAGTGGGATGAAACATACGAATAGTACGAATGGTACGAATGAGTACATGATACTGTTTAGTATCATGGAATCAGTGATACGAAGTGGTACGAATCGTACGAATCTCTCGATACGAATCTTTTCTTGATACGGATTGATTTGGTACGAATCCTTAAAAAGAGTCGAATCGCCCAACTCTATAGATGAATAAACATTGTTATTTTTTTTTTTTTCGCGCACGCGATTCTGGACAGTTCTCGCGTGTCTCCGACATTCTCACGAGAGAAGCGCCAGCGAATTATTCACAGCCACTCCCCGCATCCCGCAGGGTCAGTGACTGTAAATTCCAGACTCATGTGCCCTAAGCAAACGGAGGGACCCCAGGATAACTGCCTTCTGCATTTGGCCTGCCAACCATTCGGCTGACTTTTGGCAGGCTGGTATGGCCTTTAATTCCGAGAGCAGCTTATTCCACCGAGTACACCGATTATCAGGACGACCATCTTGACCGAGTAGTCTGGGTATAGCGCTCGGAGCTCATACCGGAGATCTCGGTATTTAGCCCGTTTTTCCCCCTCCTTCAAGATGATTTTTGTTTCGGCAGGTGCCGAGAATTCCATGACATACATCACCTTGGTTTGATGGTCGAGGAGGACTATGTCAGACTTGTTTGCTTGTATCTGCCTGACCGTCGGAAACGAGTAGTTCCAATATATTCGGCACTTCTCGTTCTCGACAACGGACTCGATCTCTCCGGGGACGTAAGGCAGCACTGGTGTTTGGTCTACTTCGTACGAGTGCCGAAGATGGTAGTACAGCACTCGTAGAGCCGCGTTATGCCTATGGATGTAGGCCGAAGTCGCATATACCGGACATGCAGATAGTAAGTGCATGAGCGACTCCGGCGCCTGACGGCAGGTCCTACAGGTAATGTCAGGGACCTCCACACCCATGACGCGACTGCGGTAGACCAAGGTGTTAATAACACCATCTTGGCAGGCCACAATGAATCCCTCAGTCTCCGACTTTAGCCCTGCTGACCGTAAGAAAGCGAAGGTCAGCTTTGTCGATAAACCCAGTGTCTCTATGTTGTTATAGAATACACCGTGCATGGGCTTATCGACGTGCTGCCTGAACAGATTTCTATGTTCGGCAGCTTTAATTTGGGCTGTCAGGCGATTTGGCGCAAGCTCAGTTACTGATTCTAGCTCAGCACCTTGCCGGCCTCCTCGCCTGAAGTCGAATATGAGACCGAGATCATCTGCGGCCTTACGTGCTGCCTTAAATAAAAATGTGCCAACTCCTGCAGTTTCATGATCTCTCACAAAACGCAGGCGTGGGTCCGAGCTCCAAAGGACGTTGCATGCCACACCCAATGCTACTCTGCCATGCGCACACTCCAGACTCAAGAGTCCTCGCCCCCCCCCGTTGGCGTGGGAGGTACACTCGAGGAACGGACGACCTAGGATGGATGCTCCTGTGAACATGCATCATCTTACGGGTATCCCTATCCAATTGGCGCAGCTCATCTAATGTCCATTTAACTACTCCGAAGGAGTAGAGCAGAATCGGAACGGCAAGCATATTAGTTGCAGACACCTTGTTCTTCCCCGAAAGTTCGGAAGCCCAAATCTTTCGGAGCCGGTGTCGGTACTTGCCGCGGAGAGTATCCTTAATTTGTTTCACGTCCTGGATGTGATGTTGTTCCACACCCAGGTACGTGTAGGTCTCTCCGGCATCCAGATGTCGTAAGATGCTTCCGTCTGCGAGCTGCGCGTCTTCAAGGAATATCCCGCTTCGTCCTCTCTTGAGGTGGACGACTGCACACTTGTCCAGCCCGAATTCCATGCCAATGGCCCGTGTATACTCTTGGACCACCCTTAGAGAGTTCTGGAGTTCGCACTCTCCGGAGGCATAAAGTTTTAGGTCATCCATATAGAATAGATGGGTGACCTTATGCCTCCGATTGCTGGGTGGGCCACATTGGTATCCGCGGGTTTGGCGGAGCCTGACAGATAACGGCAGCAGTGAGATGCAAAATAGGAGAGGACTCAGGGAGTCACCCTGGAAGACTCCTCTCCTAAAAGTTACCAACTCTGTTGATACCCGCTGAGCACCAGATGTTATGGTGAAGCGGGTTCTCCAGAGTGGCATCAGTTGTTCGATGCATCTCACTAGTGGGGCAGGTACCACAAGGCATTGCAGCAAGTGTAATAATAGTGCATGAGATGTTGTATCAAATGCCTTGCGGTAATCAATCCACGCCATTGATAGATTACGCTTGTATTGCACAGAATCCTGTGTAATACAGCGGTCTATCAATAGGTTCTCTTTGCAGCCTGCCACACCTTTCTTGCCACCACGCTGTTCGTGTATCTGTCGGTAGACCGGCTCAACTGACCTCAATGTCCTGGCATACACGATACGTGTAAATATCTTGTAGCAGGAATTGAGGCAGGTGATCGGTCTATAATTCTTCGGGTTGGACAGATCTCCCTTTTTGGGGATCAGTACAGTACGCCCCTCGGCAAACCAGTCCGGAATCGGCTGCCCCTCGTTCAACCATGAGTTGAAAACTCGGGCCAGATGGCGGTGGGTGGAAGGGAATTTCTTCCACCACCAGTTGTTTATGCCGTCTGGACCCGGAGCAGTGAAGTTCTTAGTTCCAACAAGTGCTTGTTGAACTTAATCGGTACTGATCGCCGGACACACTTCGTCTTGCTCTCCCAACAGAGTGTTGCAGAGCTCCTCGAAGCGTGCTATCGCTGGAATGCCGCTGTCGAATGGGCTCGTAGTCTCATAGATTCCCTTCCAGAAAGCCTCGACAGTTTCAACAGACGGCGGATTTTCGGCAACACGCGGTGGGTCTTGGAACAGACGAGAGGGACTTATTTGGAACAGATGGTTTTGTTCCATGGCCCGTGCTCGTCTGACCAAAGATTTTTTGATGACCATGAGTGCTCGAATCCTATCTAGACAGTGCTGTTTGATGGTTTGCAGCACTGCCAGATTAAGAGTGCGGTGTTGTCGTCTTATACCGGCAACTATACGCCGAATTTTCGACGTGAATGGCTTAGCTGTCGTTACGTACTCCACCACACTCTGGATTCGAGACGCGTGTTGTCTCGCCGATTTAATTTTTGCCTGTATTTTCTGTACGCGCCGCTTAATCTTCTCGACCTTACCCAACACGCTTGCCAGGCGTTGCTCGGGAACGAGTTGCCTAGCGGCTGCGTACACGGCGCTGTTGATCTGCCATATGGTGGCATTTTCTGGAAGATCATCATTGAGCAACGAATCCATTCTTGCTAGGTCTTGTGGCTTTGGGTTAACCCTGGTGTTAAGGCTAACCCTTGTCCTGAGGGTGTCGTCGGTGTACTCTCGGGGATGTTCTCGGTCAGCAGGTAGTTGCCGCGGTGGAGATGCGGCTGGCCTTTCTTCCTGCTGACGCGGCCTTTCTTCGTAGCCTGTTCGACGCAGGAAGGATACCTGATCTCTCAGGTGTTGTTGAGAGAAGGCGCGGTACTCCGGGTGCATATCGCACCACAACCGGTGCAACCGCGCCATGTACCCCCTGCGTCCGGGTTCGCTGCTCTCATAGCAGATAAGCAGGTCATCCCGTAGTCCCCCCGTCCACCTAAAGCGTCCACGTGCAATAGCGAGTTCGTCATCATTGAGACCGTCCGGTATGGCCCCTCCCACGTGTCTCCGACCCCCATCCGATTGGGGTCTATTGTGAGGGGCCCGTTCTCGAACATTGTTATTATTATTATTATTATTATTATTATTATTTTTTTTTTTTTAGTTTATAAAAGCCAGTCACCCTTTATACTCTGTGGCTCCGACACTCACAGAGGGGAGCTGGTAGTACCGGCAGCCACTCCCCAAGTCCGTGGGGTGAGTGACTACTGGGTCCGAGAATCGTGTGCCCTGAGTAGACGTAATGAGCTGAGGATAATGGCCTTCTGCATCCTGCCGGCTAAGATCTCTGCCGAATTTCGGCATGCCGGTATGATCTTTAGTTCTGAAAGCAGTGTGTGTCTCGTTCCACCGAGGGCTCCTATGATCAGGACCACTAGCTTAACAGTATGGCCTGGGTAAAGCCTGCGGAGCTCGAAGAGCAAATCTCGATATTTCGTCCATTTTTCCTCCTCCTTCAAGACAATGTTATTATTATTATTATTATTATTATTATTATTATTATTATTATTATTATTATTATTATTATTATTATTATTATTATTATTATTATTATTATTATTATTATTATTATTATTATTATTATTATCTTCATTATTAAAATCACAACTTTTTCAGTTGGTTGCATTCACGTCAGGAAAAGAATTCACTTTATCCTATGGTGAAGAATTTTCGAACCAGATGACAGGTCTGTAAAATAGTTGCTTTTTGCATAGTTTTACTAATATGTTGGGGTAATAATATTATTATTATTATCTAAGAATGTATGGTCTCACTGGCAACATATGAATTCCTGCTTTTACTTTTTGTGGCAAAGATAACCTATTAAAGATAGTAGTAGTACTCGTATTAAAGGTTAGAATTATAGATGCTGTATCTTCAAAGACTCCATTACGTTTCACAGTGATCCGTTTTACATTTATAACTCCCTGCTATTGCATATGTTCTTCAATTTCTGTTAAAGAACAATTTAATAAATCTCTGCAAGTTATTACGCCCTTACAGTAGTTCAGGGACGAATGAGGTGTTACTTCTACGTCAAAATCATGAAAAGATTTTAACGAAAGTAGCTTTCGGCTTTGTATAGAGTTGGATGTTTCTATTAGTAAACCATCCTTAATTTTTTTCACAGATTTCACAACTCCTACGCAATCTGATAAAACTTTATCAAGAATAAATCACCTTGATTTCTCTTCACTACCACAAACCTAGGAATTACCTCCACCGGTTTGTGGCTGGTCATGTCCATCTTCGTAAACGAAGATGGTTTTTTCGTCAGAGGGCGATTTGATGGGGCTACAAATGACCCATTCCCATTTTTTTGTTTAGCGGTAGTTCTTCGTGTTGTAGCGTTACTTTCGCCGCTGCTTGCCACGCTTCGCTGACTCCCTACTTTAGTTGATCCAGCAAAGTTCTCTTCCATAGTGAGTGTTTCTCCCCGACTACCAGTTGAGATTTTCGCGGATGAGTTGTGTTCCCTCTCCTCATAAGCCCACTTTGTCGCAGAGGATACACTCGCGGTCGTCCTACATGGTGCAGCGCCGCTTGGTCCACTGCTCTTCATGGTATGCTGTAGCATGCCACCTACGGGCCCAGTAACTAAATCCGTAAATGGTTGGCTTGTTTCACATCGACTCCCCGATGCATGCGAGGCCAGGCCATGAGTCGACATAATCATCCTTAATTCCCCGTTGTCGCCGGGCATACACGTCCATTTTGCGCTTGGGAGGCGAACCGTTAGGAACCCACTGTCGTAGGGCCATTCAATCCCATCAGCACGGTTAACACCTTAGGATTACGTGGAATATGATTAGTTTATTTTAGGTAGGATTTATATGGGATGTTCACGGGAAAGGTCCTAGGGGGAAGTTGGAAGAAACTGGGAGGATATAGTAGGCATAGATGGGAGTTAGTTGTGGGACAGAGGACAACTGCTCTAGTTAGTCGCCTTTTACGCCAGGCAGGAGATTCCTTGGGGCTATTCTTTGTACACCCGGGGCCCACACGGGGCATTATTATTATTTGACTGAAACCACTTTTTACATAGGTTCAGATACGGGATCCTTTATCAGTGCATAATTATGTTCGTACTAAACAGTTAGAATAATAATGAAAATGCGAGGCAAATTATTATTAAAAAAATATAATAATAAAGTGAGACTAAAGTATCATTTATAATCGAAAAGTTTCTAAAATAAGTCATATCATTTCTGATTAAAAACTTTTTTTAATTCTATTATGTTGTATACTTGGGCCTGTTCCGTTGAAATATGGATAAATAAATAAATAAATAAATAAATAAATAAATAAATAAGTAAAACAGTAAACATAATAAATCAGGAGTGTTAGTTTATTAAAATTATGTACAAGTATATAGTTAAGTAAAAAAAAATAGGTAAAAATTAATATATGCTATAATTGGCTCTCATCATCAGAATCAAAATTATCTGTATTTTAATCGGATGAGAAATCGGAAATCGACATCGAGTTGAATATAGGTGACTTAGAGGATGATTAGTTTATTTACATATTTATTTATTTATTTATTCAACGGAAAAGGCCCTAGTCTACAAAATAATACAACTTAAAAATATATATAATCAGAAATGATGTGACGTGATGCGAAGTTATTTTAGAAACTTTTCAATTATGGATGATACTTTAGTTTCAGTTTATTATTTTTTTCAACAATAATTTTGATAACATAAATATTAGATCTTCGTAGTTTTATTATTATTCTAACTGCTTAGTACGAACATAATTTTATGTTCAGATGACTCGACGCGTACGTAGCGCGCAAAAGTACTTTCAATAATTTCATTTTTCGCATCTACCTGCCAAAGCTTTAGCAACATTCTCGAACAGGCAGGCAATAATTTTTAATTATTTATGAAGTAAACAACTAGTATACAAAGTAGTATACGTCATGTAAAGATGTCGATTTTCATAACATATTGACGCTTGCCCAGAATTTTTTTTATGTTTTGTATCAACTAAATTATTAGAAAAAAAATCAGCTCAATACGAAAAGGTATTGCCTTTTTTGACAATTTTGAACCGCAGCCCATGTTTTTTGCAACCACGCCGGCCAGCAGGCAAAGCTTGTGTTGTGCTATAAACAATTCTTTATAAGTGGGCAAACTTTCAGCCCTGCGGCTTATAACGTTAAAAAATGTTCACTGTCTCCCAGACTATTGTTATTACTATTAATGTTACTTACATACAATATTGATTCGAGTATGTAAAATAATCCTGTGATAAATATCGTCTTAGACATTGGTGAGACGCAATCCTTTGAATTGGCATTTTCTATTTCACACGGTTCACCCGGGTATTTTGACAGCGGACAACAACTCCATATTATTGTTCCATTTGTTTCCTTAACTTCTTCCCCGTTTGGTCCATAGATACCACAACAACTAAACTATAACAAGAAAAGCAAAATGGATTGGAATCTTTCGGTGGAAAATGTTCTTCACTATTATTAACTTAAAATAAAAGTAGGTATCATAGAATATAATATACATCGCAGTTAGAATCGAGTATAGTTGTCTAAAATGTTTAGTGCGAATAAAAAAGGTCATAAAAACTGGTCATAGAAATATCAAAGTCGGCGCTATTAGCTGTTAACAAGAGTACTACATAACCGTACTTCAAACTTTTGCGTATTAGAATTAACAAAATAACACTAGAGATTTAAACATCGTGTTTTCAGTAGAAACTTAATGACGTTTCTGGTAAATTAAAAAAATCTTATTTTGTTTTGCGTCAAGATAAGAATATCTTATGCATTGGTGGACGCATTGCCCGTCCTTCGTGACATTGACAGATAAATTCAATGTACGGCTCTGTTTATCTGTTATAGCCAGGGAGGTAGCGACAGTTTTCGCGAAATCATTTCTATAAAGCCAGTTTTTTTTCCAAGAAAGTATTATCTATGACGAAGGTGTAATTCTACCAATCTATAAGTCTTGCATAAATGAGTAAAAAATTAAAGAACATGTTGCAAAAGGAGATATCGATTTTCTAAAATGTCACAAAATGCCACTTTTGATTCGTTCGAGCCGAGCCGAACTTTCGAATTTCGCCTTGCGTCGCGACATCATACGGCCGTCCCCGTGTTTTTCGAAAAATATGAACGTGTCAAGATTGCACGTTTTTGCAATTTTTTCGGCGCCGAAATGCAAGCTATTTTTCGCAGATATCTCCAAAACAGTCGGAGTTAGCTCGAAATAAAAAATAAGGCCAAAAGAGTATTTTCCACTACGAATCTTTTTGCTATCATCAGAATTTTGATTTTTTAAAATCGCAAATTTTGAGCTTCTACAGTTGGCAACTTGGCTCCTGCACCAAAAGGCTACTCTAGCTAATTTAAATAGAATTAACCCCCTTTCAGTTAAAATACCTGCGACTGATTTATTTACCACATATAAGAAAAAGCTTTTTAAGAAATGGCAATATCAATACGATCAAAAGTACACGGAGCGAGGAACAAACTATTATCAATTAAACCCCCTGATTGCTGAGTCTAGATGGCATGACGGATTCCCTGTTTCAAGACCTTTTTATTCTACTATTACACGGTTGCAACTTAATCACGGTAGATTTCCAGATCACTTATTTAAAATTGGAATCCTAAATAATGATCTATGTGCTTGTGGACAGAAAGGTGACATTAATCATATTTTCTTTGGTTGCTCTTTACACACCCCTGAATCATTGATCCTTGTAGGTGAACTAAGACATATGGGCTTTCAGCTACCAATGAATCTTAACTACGTTCTTTCAAGCAAAAATGTAAATGTATTCCGATTAATTTATAATTTTTTATCTCAATGTGGTACAGTTGTTTAACATTAGTTGTCGTTTGTCAAATAGTTATCTTGACTTGTGATATTTATTCCTAATATGCCTTTGTTTATATAACCTTTGTGGTTTAACCTACCATCCGCGGTCCAGTCTATGTGTAACGTTAAGTCGCCCTGATGGACCCCTGGGCGTGAAATGTGTCTATCCTTTTTACTTCCTTACCTTTTCCCTATCTGTGTAGCTGGCTGATGGAACCCATCCAAGGCCAAAAATTGGAGGAAAAAAAAAAAAAAAAAAAATAGAATTAAATTTGCTAAAACCGTTTTTTTATTTTTTGAATTCCGACAAAAATGAAGGAATTAGAGGGGGCGGGATTTGGGATTTTTTTATTTTCGGTAAAATTTCTCCATTTTGTCACCAATTAATAGGTAATTAACTGAAATCGATGTCATATACGATGTTCATTTAATATCATGTACTACTTTGACGCTCCGTTAATCTCGACCCTTCGAAACAAAGGTTTCTGAGAAAAATTATTTTTTACTTTACATACACTCTATAGGAAAACGTGTAATTTCCTACATTTCCTCGAATATCTCGATAATTATCGTTTTTTTCTAAAAATTTGTGGACAGCTTATGTAAAGAGAATTAATTGAGCTTTCCGATACTTTTTTTATTTTTTCTCTAACATAAAAAGTATCACTGATGGAAGTGCAAGTCTAAGGAAACTTTTAGTGTTGCAAAAATGAGTAATAAATTAAACAAAAAGTTGCATAAATCTATTATATCTACAATATTGAAATTTTACATACTCACAGATGACATAAAAACATACCGAAAAATAATATTCTACCACGTTGGAAGCGTTGCTATGTCAGGTCTACCACCCACGCAAAGTGTGAAAAAAAAACATTTTTGATTTATATCTACAAGGCTGAAATTTTTTTCTGGAATAGTTTATTGAATAAGTCATCTAAAAAATACAGTTTACCGACCGTCTCATGTTGCTGAAGCCTCGGTAGACGTAATTGAATGCAAGCGCGTGATAGCGGCCGCTCCGGGTCATTGCAGTTCCCGGAGAAGTTTTGCATTTTCCGCCGCGGAATATTAATCTACAAAGCTGATTTTTTGCCTACAACTAATTTGTGAACTATTTCGATTAAAAATCACATTCTACCTCCGCTGAAAGGTTGGTAAATATTTGGTAGACGTTGCTGAAACTACAGGGCATAATAAAAGTTAAACGATCCTTAACGTTCTGAATTTCTCTCCCGAGTACATAAAAAAATTAAATTTAGTTATCATAATTGAATTAGGACATACATGGTACGTTTTATAATAAAATTAACTGTCGAATTCTTCGCCATTGCAGGAGATTGTATGCCGGATGTATGGCCAAAAAAAAAAACTAATAAAATAAATGCAGTAAGGGCATTAATGTTTTTAAAAGTTTACAAAAACATGAAGGATGGAAAATTATTTTTCGGAAACGTTTTGATTCCTCTTCTTTGCCGCCTTGTCAATCGGAGCTTCGAGAACACCTTTTTGGTGGAAAAAGCTATCGAGCACCCACCACCATTTGGCCAGAATTTTTTATGCCTGGCTAAATGGGGAGCAGCAAATTCCTTCTTGGGTGGTTGAAGGGCGGACAGTGCTGATCCCCAAGAACGGAGATTTGTCCAACCCAAGGAACTGCCGACCGATAACCTGTTTAAACGCATGTTACAAGGTATTTACGCGCATCTTGTACATGCGAGTGCTCCACGCAGTTGAACCGGTTTACGAACGGATATATGAGCAACGAGGGTCGAAGAGAGGTGTCACTGGCTGCAAGGAGAACCTGTTGATTGACAGATATGTCACGCTGTCTGTTAATGGACAGTGAGGTGCGATATTTCATGTACGATGAAAACTTGAATGGCGAGGGTTATTTGAGAATATTAAGAGAAGTTGTGGAAAACTACCTGGATGATATGCCACTCAATCGACTTATCAATCGTTGGTATCAATGGACGGAGCTCCAGCACATTCGACTAGATCCGAAGAAGCCAAATTAACGGAACTCTTTGAAGATTGTTGGAGGGGAAACAGAGGTCCATCACTTTGGCCCCGCCCGATCTCCAGATTTTACTCCTTTAGATTTTTATTTATGGGGTCGGGTCAAAGAATTAGTGTACACAAATCCAATTTTAAATTACGAAGACTTGCGAATAAGGATAGTTGGAGCTTTTGATCGTTTGGAACCTTTCGAAATTCGGGGAGCAACGCAGTCTGTTCGGGAGCATATTGTAGACTGTCTCAATGAAAACGGTGCACACATTGAGCATTTGTATTGAAATAAATTATTTTGTTCATCTCTTTATTTGTTGTTATTTTGTTGTTACTATTTGTTATTGCAATACGATTTCTGAATAAAAATTTAAATTAATCGACTGAAGATACGCATACATATTTTTAAGTAAATTGTTAGAATTATCTTTTGTTTCCATGGCATACTTGAAAAACCAAGCAAATGATGTCAAAAAAAAATAGTAGGTGCCATTTGAAAAAATCGACTTTTTGACGATTCTTTATTGCGACATTTGAAAATCGCCTGCGCCCATATGGTACAAGATGGGACCACCGATGGGACATTAGGTGTTAGCCTGGACTTCCAGCTAACTGCTTTATCAGTTTGGTTTCATAATTTTGAACGGTTTGCGAGATACAAATTTGTTCGTAAACTACTACAGCGGCAATTTTTTTCAAAGAAATTGACATATGTCAAAACCTGTAACAGATAAGTTAACATAACTTAGGTTGTCTAAACTCAGAATTGGAAGGCCAATCGAATCATGTAATAAAAATTGTAGGTTCCCATTTAAAATAAGAAAGTTGGTACCGACTTTTGGCACACCCTGTATAGCTAGAGGTCTGAAAATATTTTAGGAAGAACGGGCATAATCGACTATGGCTGTGTACCAAATTTTGAGTTTTTAATCCAACTGCAAGTTGAAAAACTTCTAACCAACGGCCTACGTGAATCACCCTGTATATCTGTACCTTGTGCCATATGGCTGTCGCTGCTGACAACGAACATGACCTCAGTCCGACCCAGCGTAGACGTAGCCGACCAGGCGGTATACCCGGGAGTGGCAGCAATGCCTACCGTACGCTAGTAATCAAATGAAATCAAATTAGTCCATCAATATATTTTATATAATTTATATTAGGGTACTTACGTCTTTATGCATTGTATTTATGGTCTCCTTTATGATTTTGGAATCGTTACGAAGCTGATATAATTGACGTAAATCTTCTGAAAGTGTCGTTCTATTCGAAGACACTAATAGATGAATTCCGACCACAATAGAGAAGAGAAAAAATATCACATGTGCACTGGCATACTGAAAAGAAAAAATGGGAATTATTATATTAGGCAAACAATATTTGCTGATGTGCTTGTTGGCTCGAAATTAAGGCTAGGATTTTGCGGAGTGAGAGGGAAATATGCGTTTATTATTAGAGAATATTATTTAGGTATTATGCAAATCACAACTTACACACTTTTTTATTTATTATGAAAATACCTACTTTCTGTATATTATTGCCCTAATCTGGGCACGCTAATGTACTAGTTAGGTAAATACTTTAAAACACTCATTATTGGAGAACCAATCAAAACAACTACTCTTCTAGCTAATACTGACGAAGTATTGAATTACATGATAGGATTCTTAGCATTTTAAAGAAAAAATATATTGAAAATACTTAAATCATTCATTTACATTTAGTCATTCACACCTTTTTTATTTAATATGAAATTATTTGCTTTCTGTATATTGGTACCTTAATCGGGTCACGCTAATATACTACTTGGGAAAACACTTTAAAACACTCATTATTGGAAAACCAATCAAAACAACTACTCTTCTAGCTAATACTGACGAAGTATTGAATTACATGATAGGATTCCTGGCATTTTAAGGCAAAAAAAAAATATATATTGAAGATACTTAAATTATTTATTGAAATTCAGTCATTCACAAGAATTATTGAACCTCACATTCTATTTCAACTCTAGAAAAGTGGTACAAGTTTTTTCGAACTCGTTAGTTCTCATCAGTAGAGTATAGAAACATTCATTCATTATTTACAAGCCTATTCTTGATTTATTTTTTACCATTAATTATTTTTATTTATTTGCTTTTATCATGATTAGAGAATACTATTTAGGTATTATGCAAATCACAACTTACACACTTTTTTATTTATTATGAAAATACCTACTTTCTGTATATTATTGCCCTAATCTGGGCACGCTAATATACTAGTTAGGTAAATACTTTAAAACACTCATTATTGGAGAACCAATCAAAACAACTACTCTTCTAGCTAATACTGACGAAGTATTGAATTACATGATAGGATTCTTAGCATTTTAAAGAAAAAATATATTGAAAATACTTAAATCATTCATTTACATTTAGTCATTCACACCTTTTTTATTTAATATGAAATTATTTGCTTTCTGTATATTGGTACCTTAATAGGGTCACGCTAATATACTACTTGGGAAAACACTTTAAAACACTCATTATTGGAAAACCAATCAAAACAACTACTCTTCTAGCTAATACTGACGAAGTATTGAATTACATGATAGGATTCCTGGCATTTTAAGGCAAAAAAAAAATATATTGAAGATACTTAAATTATTTATTGAAATTCAGTCATTCACAAGAATTATTGAACCTTACATTCTATTTCAACTCTAGAAAAGTTGTACAAGTTTTTTCGAACTCGTTAGTTCTCATCAGTAGAGTATAGAAACATTCATTCATTATTTACAAGCCTATTCTTGATTAATTTTTTACCATTAATTATTTTTATTTATTTGCTTTTATCATGATTAGAGAATATTATTTAGGTATTATGCAAATCACAACTTACACACTTTTTTATTTATTATGAAAATACCTACTTTCTGTATATTATTGCCCTAATCTGGGCACGCTAATATACTAGTTAGGTAAATACTTTAAAACACTCATTATTGGAGAACCAATCAAAACAACTACTCTTCTAGCTAATACTGACGAAGTATTGAATTACATGATAGGATTCTTAGCATTTTAAAGAAAAAATATATTGAAAATACTTAAATCATTCATTTACATTTAGTCATTCACACCTTTTTTTATTTAATATGAAATTATTTGCTTTCTGTATATTGGTACCTTAATCGGGTCACGCTAATATACTACTTGGGAAAACACTTTAAAACACTCATTATTGGAAAACCAATCAAAACAACTACTCTTCTAGCTAATACTGACGAAGTATTGAATTACATGATAGGATTCCTGGCATTTTAAGGCAAAAAAAAAAAAATATATTGAAGATACTTAAATTATTTATTGAAATTCAGTCATTCACAAGAATTATTGAACCTTACATTCTATTTCAACTCTAGAAAAGTTGTACAAGTTTTTTCGAACTCGTTAGTTCTCATCAGTAGAGTATAGAAATTCATTCATTATTTACAAGCCTATTCTTGATTTATTTTTTACCATTAATTATTTTAATTAATGAATGTTTCTATACTAAAAATCAAGAATAGGCTTGTAAATAATGAATGAATGTTTCTATACTCTACTGATGAGAACTAACGAGTTCGAAAAAACTTGTACAACTTTTCTAGAGTTGAAATAGAATGTAAGGTTCAATAATTCTTGTGAATGACTGAATTTCAATAAATAATTTAAGTATCTTCAATATATTTTTTTTTGCCTTAAAATGCCAGGAATCCTATCATGTAATTCAATACTTCGTCAGTATTAGCTAGAAGAGTAGTTGTTTTGATTGGTTTTCCAATAATGAGTGTTTTAAAGTGTTTTCCCAAGTAGTACATTAGCGTGACCCGATTAAGGTACCAATATATAGAAAGCAAATAATTTCATATTAAATAAAAAAGGTGTGAATGACTAAATGTAAATGAATGATTTAAGTATTTTCAATATATTTTTTCTTTAAAATGCTAAGAATCCTATCATGTAATTCAATACTTCGTCAGTATTAGCTAGAAGAGTAGTTGTTTTGATTGGTTCTCCAATAATGAGTGTTTTAAAGTATTTACCTAACTAGTATATTAGCGTGAACAGATTAGGGCAATAATATACAGAAAGTAGGTATTTTCATAATAAATAAAAAAGTGTGTAAGTTGTGATTTGCATAATACCTAAATAATATTCTCTAATCATGATAAAAGCAAATAAATAAAAATAATTAATGCGTTTATTTTCGATTTATTGTAAATATTTAAAAAACTACACATAGTATAATCTTAAAACTGCTTTAGATACTTGTTATTGTTCTAAGGAATACAACTATATATATTTTTTATCATAAATTTCTGTTATATTTAAATCTCGTAGTTTGTCAATGAAAATAGTCCCTAATTTCATTATTAAAGTCTGGCATTTGACTATATACAAAATTAATGATAAAAACTATATATGGTTGTATTCCTTAAAGCAATGGGAAGTATCTGAAATTATTTTAAAGATTATATCATTTATGATTTTTTAAATATTTATAGTAAACCGAAAATAAACGCATATTTCCCTCTCACTCTGCAAAATCCTAGCCTTAATGGCATCTTGCTTAACCATAAGATTGTTTTCATGATAACATTTTTCATAAAATGTTGTTCCATGGTGCTTAGCTGTCGACACCTAACCCTTGTAAAATAACGTTTAATTTACAAGCAAATGGGAACAAAACGAACTATACTATCTTAAAGGTGAAAAAAATAACTACGAGAATATGTCTTTCATTTTTTCGTTTATTAATTAATTCTTTTAGCGTTTAAATTTATTTGATTTTTTCATTATAAAAACGTGAAACTTTAGTGCAACTTTAAAAGTATCAAATTTGCATCACATCTTTCGTAAAAGAAAATAATAAATTATTGGTAATTCATGTTCTGAATAGGCAACTTATATAAAATTTAATTTGGAAAATAATACTCACAAACGTAAGCTAATGTCATTGGAAAAACGAAAGAGAACATTTTTCAATTCCTTATATTAAATATAAGCTATTCGGTCTGCCTAATTTAAGCTATTCTTGTTACACTCCGTCATTAACAGTGACGTCATCCCGTGAGCCGACATAATGTCAGACTACTAAAACGTAGTCGATATTCGTGTGTTTACAAATATTGTGAACTATTTATTAATTATCAAAGCTTTAAAAATGTAAATATTGCTTTAAATGACCGATAAAGGTTTTTAAAAGTACAATCGGACAGTTCACCCACTGGGGACGTAACGCATCCCGTGGGAAATTTGAAGATGAAATTGTGGGACCAATGTTAATACATTCCTTATGCCGTCCCTAATCATGCCTTACCAGGTCCTTTGAGTGCTTGATTTTGTGGCAGACGGCCTATATGACGTCATATATCCAAGATGGCGTTCACCCCAGACATAATCGGA
Organism: Rutpela maculata; assembly: GCA_936432065.2. Lineage (NCBI taxonomy): Eukaryota > Metazoa > Arthropoda > Insecta > Coleoptera > Cerambycidae > Rutpela > Rutpela maculata. The sequence goes on from OW386292.2 coordinate 32,514,687, forward strand.
AGTTCTCGATTAAAACTCCTATCAATATTTTGTACAGAACCTTTTTTATTTACAAGGAAATTCTCTATAAAGAAGGTCCTTAGGAATTTATCGTTATCTTTTATCATTTAGGTGTTTTGTATAAAAACATTTTTAATTTTATTATCACTCGTATCATTTTAAATTAATATAACACAAAAGAAAAATACTTTAACACTATCCTTTTTTACCTCTCCTGAGCTGGAAAGACTTTCTACAGAAACCAAAGCAATGATTGGAATTGCAGAAGAAATAAAAACAAAACACCACCATTTGACACGATTTAGAGGAAAGCGACAACATGAAGATGTGCAATGTATCTATAACACTATCAGAACATGGACCAACCCTATAACATATGAAGGCAGTGAACTGATCAACACAACAACAAAGTGTGTATTTCATGAAACCATACAAACGGATACATTAAGCATTTTTGAAAAGGGTTGTGAAATGTACACCGTTTTTAAAAAAAATCGAATTGAAACTGATAGTACGAATTTCTGGGACCCAATGTAGAAAGGAAAACTTAATTTATGTAAAGCTACACTCAAAACAACAAGTTAGCTGACACTGTAGTACAATTCGATCAATCATTATTCACACGCTTGCTAGTTATATCGAGAAACCGTACTAATATTGAACTAAAAACATCATTAAGTAATTATGAATTCTCGGTAGTTCCGTTCTCCATATTTAATCTGGATGGATCAATGAAGTTGTCTACAAATAAATCTAAACTAATAAAGATCTTAGAAGAGCAACTCCCTGCAAAAATTCATAATACTGCACAAACTTCTATGTTTATAGCTTTGGTGGACTCAAATATACCAGAGCATCTGAATGCCGAATTCCACTGTGTCGCTGTTCTTGATGGAATGGCAAAGCTGCAATCATTGAAAAAATCAGTGCAGGTTAAAACATGATCTAGCTTTGAAGTTTAACAATACAATCAAGGGAACTCTTTTAAAATATGATGAAATTCACCTGGTGTTTGATACATATCTCGAAAATTGTCTTAAATCTGCGATGTGACTTAAAAGGACATCTACAGTAACATCCACTGAGTACAAAATAACCGACTCCACAAACATTGCAAATAAACAGATGAAATCCCCCCTTTCTCATATAAAAACAGAGTATAGCTAACGGCGTCTCTTGCAGAAAAAGCTTTATTGTACGCACGCAATATTGAGAGAAGCCTAATCGTAAGCTGGAGGACTGAAACCAAATCGTCTTCCGGAAGTGACGTAAGTGAACTTCAAAGTAGTCATGAAGAAGCTGACGTTAAAATAATACTGCACTGCCTTTTTGCATCCCAAAAGGAGCTACTGCGATTCATATATATTCACCTAATACAGACGTATTTCTACTAGCATTGTGGTGGTCAAAATCTTTTACATGTCTAAGCATGTTTGTTACCGGTATAGGAAATAATCGAAGAATGATTGACGTTGGCGAAATTTGCATAGGATATGAGTGATGGTTTCATCCTCCACTCCACACATCCGACAAGTTGGATGAAGAAACGGAAATTAATGTGTTAGCTTTATAGTACAGCAACTAGAGGTTTTAACTTCGGAATAATGTCATATTGAACGGATTTTGTTCATTTTTCGTAGTATTATAGTAAATGCTTCACAGAAAAGTTTTTATATTATACGGGGGCTTGCTAATTTATAGGGGGGTGGATGCCACCCCTTCTCAGGGGTGGCACTTAAAAAATATATATATATATATTTTTTATATCACTTAGAACTTGATTTGCTTTTTAAAAACTTTTATTTTGGTTTTACACAATATTTTATATTATTATATTTGGTTAGATATAAATATTACAATAGTTAATATGCTTGGTATAAAGATTAAATGTATACTGACTGCAAGTGTGTCTCTTGGTCATATTTATAACATCGTTATCAAGTAGGCACATGCATTTCTTAGAAATCATGCTGTGCCAGCGTTTTACATGAGAAAGCTTTGTTTTAAAAGGAAGTTGTTATCGCTTTAGATAAAGTATATCAAATTATATCACGTACCGAGATAAGGATATAAAGTTACTTGTTGGATAAGATACTTATGCATTTGAATGAATTAATACAGTTTGTTTAGCATATAACAACTCCCTTTCTTTTTGAAAAGTCGGTGTTATTCACCGACTTTTTGGGGAAAATCGGCCATTTCTTCTTCTTCCGTGGGTAGATGAGGTCTTCTTCTCAGAAGGGTGCCAATTCTTTTCAGCATCTCATTAGGGGTGGCGTCCTTGGATTCCTTACAACCACAGCATCTTTTTCTGCATTTCCAGGCGATGAAGGCGGCGAGGAGACAGATGGACAGACCAATAACCGTATACATGCTTAGGGAAAAATGTTTAGTTATAAATGGCTCGTTTATTAGTTTGTCTAGATCTCTAGAGTATTGTTCGAGTTTGTGGTTGGCTATATCTAGATTTTCTACATTTAGATGATCGAACTGGAGAGGTTCCAACTTGGGTAGCTGGAGTTTTTCGGGAATGTCACTACAACAATCATAGGGTATAACCACTGGATGTGAATTGTCCGTAATGTTGATGGTATTGCGACTTTCTGCTTGCACTTTTGTTATACCGACAAACGCGTAACAGTCCGGGTGGAGTTTTAATATAGAGTTCTTATTAACACTGGTGATTTTTGTGTCCATTTTATTACAGTTTATGGTGATATGAATGGGTTCAGAGACAATTATTAACCACACATTGCCTTGTAGTTTCTGAACGTTATAACCTTGTCCATAGACGAAGGAACTTACACAGTTTTCTGGGATTTTTCTGAAGTTTTTCAGTAGCTGGGCTTCGCATGCTGCACTGCTGTCGATCGGGTAGGCGTAGAGGTCTGAGCATAGTTTCTTATGGGAATCTAGTTGTTTGCATGTACTCAGGTCCTTGACGGGGATGTACATTAGTGAATCATTGTTACGCGCAATGAATTTTTGTGAGAATGACAAGACATGGTGAAGGCCAGTTCTGTTGTCTAGTATAGGGATAGGATACAAATGATACAGGGTATAGAGTTGCTGTTCTACTAGTGGTATTCTTAGAACGAAAACAAGATCTGATTTTGATTGAAAGGCTTCTAGTTCGATAATTTCTAAGTATTGGGGAATTTCTGAATATTTTACCGGTAGGGGTAGATTGTTTTTTACTAAGATTTGAGAGATTTCCTGAAGTGCAGTAATCAAACTTTCGGGTGAAATAATTGAAGAGTGTATTATTTTCAGACGAGCAAATGTGATCGCGTTCAAAATGTCATCAAGGTTGCTCTGGAGGTACAAGTAACTTTCAGTCAATTTTTTCACACGTTTCGATAAATTTTAGTTTGGCTTGAACCAGTGCAACTCTATCATTTACTTTATGCAGTCCGATTTGAATCTTTTTCATATCCTCGTTAAACGTTACTATATTAATTTGCATATTTTGGATCGTTTCGTTAAAGGTTTTTATGACGGTAGAGGTAACGGATATTTGATTTTTCAGGAGTTTTCTATTTGATGTTGATCTTTGTTTAATTTGTTAATACTGTCTGTGAAGAATTGTCCATCTTCAGCATCTAGATTGCCGGTAATTGCTTTAAATATACTACCTGCTCCATTTAATATACCGCGCTTGAATCGTTTGGTGTTAACAAAGATTTCTTCAAATTTTACCTTAAGGGAATTTGATACTTGGTTTAGGAGTGTTATGTGTGTTTTGACTTTGACTAGGAATTCTTTCGTTTCGCGTGTATCGGGGGTGAATATATTGACAATTGATTCTCAAATTTTGTTGTTGTTGATAAAGGCTTCTTCGAGGCTTGATAGATTTTTATGGACTAGCAGAGTCCATTTATTATTAGAAATTATTATCCTCGTTTTGTCGTGGTAATAGACTCCGACGGTGTTATTGATGGGTGTTATTTGGTACTGGGACATGGCTGCTCCGATCAGCAAGGTGAACCTGTAAGGCAATTTAGGCTTCAATATATGGTTTTAACCTGTCAAAGTTAGCTTTGGTTTTTTGTTTTGTTTTTTTATTAAGGAGGGTGGCTGAATTTTTGTGAAGTTCCAAAATCTCAAATGGCCCGTTATATTTATTACGTAACTTATCGGTGATTTGGGATTCTTTTAAATACACCTTTTGACCAATCTGATATTCGGGGGTTTCCTTTGAAACGTGGGCGTCGAACCGAACTTTCGCTTTTTGTTATTGTGTTTCAGTTCTGGCGCGCGCGACTTTATAATAATAAGAGAGGCGATTATTTAAGTCTCTGAAGTATTTCGTGACTAGTTCTTCCTGATTATATAGCGTTTCAGGTGGTCTGCTGGATGTGTGTCCGAAGACTAACTCGTAGGGTGTAAATCCGTGAGTTTTGTGAGTGGAGGTATTATAGCATATTATCGCGTAAGGTAATATGTTGAAGGGGTGTTCGTCAGGGTGTTCTGCCACGTGTGCTCGGATCATTTCCAACAAGGTAGCGTGAAACCTTTCTAAGGAACCATTAGATTGGGGGTGTCCGACACTAGACTGCGTTACTTTGATGTCATAGAGGAGACATAAATCTTTTAGGATGGCGTTATCGAATTCTCGGCCATAATCGCAATGGATTCGAAGGGGTGTTCCGAAGTGCTCGAAGTAAACGAGTAGAGTGTTTGCGATTGATTTTGCTGATTTATCTTTGATAGGATACGCTTGAGTGAATTTGGTAAGTTCGTCGCGTATAGTAAGCGCGTAATTTTTCGTTGGGACTTCTAGGACGTCTATGTTTATACGTTCAAAAGGGGATTTAGGCGTCTCCGTAATTACGAGAGGGTTATCTAAATTTTTGCGACAGATTTTTAATTCTTGGCAGATTTTGCAGGCTTTTATGAAATTTTCGACGTCCTTTGTCAATCCTTCCAATTGTATTTCTCTCGAATACGACGAATAGTCTCATTTATTCCGCGGTGGAGATGAGCTTTGCCAGTATGATGCTGGTCGATAATAATTGGGATTTCGTCGTCACTAGGTGTTCTAGTAACGTTTTGACATATTTTGAGTTTCACGTCTTTTTCCGATAAAAGAAATGACAAAATTTCAAGAATAGGGAGTTCGACATTGTTTTCGATACAATACGTTTTGGAGTCGTCGAACTCTTCACGACCTTTGTATAGGGAGATAAATAGATTTTGGATTACGGTTTCGGGGTCGTATGGTAGAGCCACGATAAAGTAATTTCTATGTCGCACCGACTTACTCGATAATTTATTTAATTCTAAATCTCGGAAGTCTGCGTTTTCTTCGAACAAATCTTCAAGGATTTTGTAATGAAAATCTTTGAGATTGTTTTGTTGGAAAAAGGTCACTATATTTTTGTTGGTTTTGTCTAAGAGTTGCCCGTTCGAAAATTCGATTTTAGAATAATCGATAAGTGACTTTGTTTTATACAACTTTATGAAGGTTTCGAATTCATTCAGGACATCTTCTTGGTCGTTTGTTTCCGTCGTGTCGCTTGTCGTGTCCTGACTATCAGGATCGGATTCTATTGGAGTCGAGGGACTTTGAATGGGGTACGTTACTAGTTTTGATTCTGCTTGAAAGTTAGAGGAATCTTGAATGTGATTTATCTTTATGCGGGAAAGAGCGTCTGCATTTTTATTAATGCGGCCGGGTTTATATTCGATTTCGTATTCGTATTCTTTAAGCTTCAGTCGCCAACGTGCTAGGCGGCTGCCTGGGTCTTTTATCGAGAAAAGCCACGTTAGAGGCCTATGGTCGGTTATTAGTTTAAATTTCCGACCAAATATGTATGGACGGAAGTGTTTCACGGCCCATACTATAGCTAAAAGTTCACGCTCTATGGTTGAGTATTTGGTTTCGGCTTTACAGAGGGTCCTTGAGGCGAAAGCTATTGGTAAGTCTTTGCCAATGGGGCCTTGTGAGAGCACGGCGCCGATGGCGAACACGCTTGCATCAGTGGTAAGTAGAAACGTTTCGTCGAAGTTTGGGTAGATAAGTACTGGGGTCGAAGTGAGGGCTTGTTTTAATTCCTCGAAAGATTTGTGACATTCTGAGTCGAAAGCAAAAGGGACATCCTTTTGTAACAATCTGGTGAGGGGCTTGGATAGTTTCGCGAAATTACTTATGAATCTGCGATAATAACCTGCCAACCCGAGGAAGGATTTAATTTCTTTCTGGTTAGTGGGTTGCGGGAAGTTTTGGATGCGCTGTACCTTATCGGGGTTTGGTTTCACTCCTTCTTTAGTTATGAGGTGACCCAGGTATGCGACTTCTTTACGAAGAAACTCGCATTTATCAGGTTGGATTTTTAAGTTAGCGTTTCGAAGGCGTTTGTACACTTCTGTGAGACGAGAAATGTGTTCGTGAACTGTCGGGGAATATATGATAATATCATCCATATATACCAGACATCTCTCGTTCTGAATGCCCATGAGGATGTTGTCCATAACCCTTTGGAAGGTGGAAGGGGCGTTTTTAAGGCCGAAGGGCATACGAACGAATTCATAGTGCCCGTTGTCTACGCTAAATGCACTTTTCGGGATGTCTTTCGGGTCTATCTCGATCTGGTGGAACCCAGAGGCCAAGTCCAATGTTGTGAAGTACTGGCACTTGCCTAATTGATCCAGGAGATCTGAGATGTTGGGTAGAGGGTATTTATCTCCTACAGTTAACTCATTGAGTTTTCTGTAGTCTACAACCACACGCCATTTTGGCTTACCCGAAGCATCGAGTTTCTTAGGGACAACCCACACTGGAGATGACCAGGGGGAGTTAGAGGGACGAATAATATTTTGTTCTAACATTTTGGATACCTGCGTTTTGACTTCTTCTTTGTGTATCTGGGGGTATCGATATGATTTTGTAAATACCGGTTTCGCGTCATTGGTATCTATCGCGTGTTTAATTTCATTGGTGAAGGTTAGTTGGTCACCTTCAAGATAAAAAATATCCGCATATTCTAGGCAAAGTTGAGTTATTAGTTCATTTTCTTCCATGTTTAGGTGGTCTAGACGGAGTTGGTTTTTTATTTCATAATGTCTGTCTACGAAAGTTTGGGAGGTTTCTTCGTCTATATAATTCAGTGAGAAATTTTGGATTGGTTCTAGTTTTAAATTTGAAAAATTAACGGTTTTGGGTACCGCGTTTACGTTTAATATAGAGGTAATAAATTCACCTTTATCGTCTATCTGAACTATCGCGTTAGGAAGTCTTACCTTGTCTACTTCGGTAGCTAGCAGTATAGCTTCCGTATTGGACAAGTGACATTTAAGTTTGGTAATTTGTTCTATACGTGGTTCAACTGAAATTATATTTGATATATTACGGGTGGTATCACGATTATCTGGATTTGGGTAATTTTGCATGTTTGGCAGACCCTGGTCCGTGACTTTTGTGGATCGGGATTGTTTTGAAATTTGTTACAAGTTTTTTGTTTCTTATATCCACTATACAATTGTAATGTTCTAAGAAATCAGACCCTAGGAGTCCATCGAATTCTATGTCAAGATCGCATACAAAAATTTTAAATGGTTCATTGTTGTCAAACGGGATAAAGACGGCTTCGTTAATATTTATTTTTTGGTCAGTTATGCCTTGGATCGTAATGTTTTCCGGACATCTCCTACTATAATTTTCACAAATTTTGGGTTTGAATATGGATAGTCCTGCGCCCGTGTCGATTAATAATCTATGCGTGTTAGTAATGTCGTAGATATAATGCAAATTTTTGGATTTGACAGACAATAAGGGGCTTATAGGAACTGTTGTTCCGGGAAGTTGAGATTTGGGTTGAAATTGTCCAAGTTCATTTTGCCAAATTGGGTTTGCAATACTGTCATCTCGGAGTCTCCGGTTTTGTGATAAGGCGGGTCCTACTGGGCATGTGGGCCTGATCGAAAATCCCGATGATATACAGGTGTTGTATCGAAAGTCGATCGTCCGTGTAATAATTTTCGGAGGGACTATTAGCAGTATAATAGTCTTCGTTGCTGTTGTCGTATTCCGAAGTATTAGCTGTATAATAGTTCGGACTTGCGTAGGGGTTATTATCAGTATAATATCCCTCGTTAATATTTTCGTAAGGGTTATCGTGAACGTAATAACTTTGATTTTGTTGCTCTAGATTTTCGGGTTCAGTATTTTGATTGAGATGAAGCGTTTTTCTATTTGAATTTGGTCTATAATAATTAGGGTTAGATTGAATCGCAGATGGTCTTGCATTATTGAAATTTTGGTTTGGTGCAATGACGGGTGGTCTTTGTTGCTGGAAGTTTTGTGAGCTTCCAGGATTTTGGTTATAATAGTTAGGTCTTTGTTGTTGAAAATTTTGCGAATTTCCAGGATTTTGATTATAGTAATTAGGCCTAGGATAGATTTGGGGAGTACCAAAATTTGGAGGTCGGGAACTTTGTTGTCTCTGACGACATTCATTAGCGACGTGTCCCGTACGTTTGCAAAATGAACAATGTCTTGCAGGTAAGGGGAAGTTTTGGTTACGCGTGGGAGTGATTGCACTATTGTTGCGATTGGTTTTTTGTGCTTCAAAATAGTTTAATTGGAGTTCTTTTCGAACTCTCGTTATTGCTTTTAGCATATTCTCGGGGTCGCTTGCCCTAACAACATGCGCGAGTTTGGGTTCTAGTCCCGTGAGTAGGGTGTTCAAAACCATACCCTCGGTTAATTGCGTTTGAGCTTGTTTTTGCGCCGCCGTTAACCGCTGTTTATGAACAGAAGCATGCATTTTTGCTTCGTGGGTTTGTAAGCGCGCAATAAACGTAAGCGGAGATTCACCGGGAAGCTGCCGCATTCTTTGTAAGTCCTGTATTAAGGAGGTTAGGTCTCTACTATCTCCGAAATGATTTTCTAAAAGAGTCTTAATTTCTTCCCAATGAGTGGGATTTCTAGAGTTCACTAGTTCAGCTGCACGACCTTTTAATTTGTTTTTTATGTGAACAGTTAAGAGTACCACCTGATTACCAATTGACATGCCAAAAGCAGTTCTGCATGAATTTAAAAACGTATTTAAATTTATTTGATTACCGTCATATTCAGGAATAATTGAAAATATTTCGCTCAATTTATACGGTTCAACAACGTCTGGTTGAGGTTGTGGCTCGTGCTGTTGTTGGTTTTGTTGTTGTTGGTGAGCCATATTTCGAGTAGTTACTAGCATAAACTAATTTGAATTTGAAAACTTAGATTTATTTTACTTATAATAGCAATGGACAACAGAACTGTTCTTTCCACGGACAATACGCAAGAAATGATGCGATTATTATTTTAATTAAATTTGCACTAAAAACGAGATGATTCAATAAGTACTTACACGTAATAAATCTTCATTTGTAGGTTCTTTCTTGATTTAGGGATTGGAATCCGCCGCCCGTCGTCAAAGGTCTCCTTGTTCCGGCGATCCTTTCCTGAAGTTAGGCCCTTTTTGGGGTGTTCCTTGTTCTTCTGGGAGGTTTTCGTTGGTTAGGCTCTTCTTCCAGGCGTTATTACCAATCCTACCGACTGCGCCACTTTTATATCACTTAGAACTTGATTTGCTTTTTAAAAACTTTTATTTTGGTTTTACACAATATTTTATATTATTATATTTGGTTAGATATAAATGTTACAATAGTTAATATGCTTGGTATAAAGATTAAATGTATACTGACTGCAAGTGTGTCTCTTGGTCATATTTATAACATCGTTATCAACGTAGGCACATGCATTTCTTAGAAATCATGCTGTGCCAGCGTTTTACATGAGAAAGCTTTGTTTTAAAAGGAAGTTGTTATCGCTTTAGATAAAGTATATCAAATTATATCACGTACCGAGATAAGGATATAAAGTTACTTGTTGGATAAGATACTTATGCATTTGAATGAATTAATACAGTTTGTTTAGCATATAACATATATGAATCAAATTTTAAGAAGAAAAGGTTCTATGCAATTTTTCACATAAATTGATGGTGTTTAAGTTATAACGACTTCAAAATTGCGATTTTAGCTTAAAAAAAAGGTATTTCCAAACGGCTTTCGTCAAATATTTCGAAAAGTATTACTTTATCGAAAAAATATTATAGACCAATTACAGAAAGTACAAACTGGGAATTAATTATATTTTTTGTTTATTGATGTAAGATTAATAATTTCGGAGATATTTAAGTTTATATTTTGCATCCAAGTGTTTCGAAATTACCTTTAAAGATTAAAATGCATTTTTTTTAAAGCAAGTGCTTTAAATGAGCAAAAAAATTTGAGCATCTAGGTAATGCTACATTTTAACTAGCTAATTAGAGTAACAAAATGGCGACGTTTTTATATAAAAAAATATAAATACGCACATTTTTCCGTCATATCTCTTATGCTACAGAAACAAGTAAAAAATAATTTGAAAGCGCAATTAATTGTCTTTAATTTCATTTCTTAGCATGCGTAACGTAAGTGTCACAATTTCTGAGATATTTAACATTTGAACTGCATTTTTCGTCTCATAATCGCCATTTGTAAATTTTCATATCTCCGAAAATATTAAATCTATGTAAATAAATAAAAAACCGAAATTCATTATCAGTTTATGAGCTTTATTTTTGGTCTCTACTCATTTTTCAATGAAACTAATATTTATTGAGATATTAGGAAAAGCAAAAAATTACGTTTTATCGAAAATACCTCTATAGTTTAAACTGTAATTTTTTCTAAAGCAAGTGCTGTATACAAACGAAAAAATTTGAGCATCTATGTCATGCTATTTATTAATGAGAAACAGTGTTTGAAATTCCTTTTTTTTTATTTACTGGCGAATTACAGTAACAAAATGACGACTTTGTTATTAAAAAAATGTGAAGACGCACATTGCTTCGGTCATAACTTCTTTGTTTTTTATGCTACAGAAACAAATAAAAAAATAGTTGAAAGCTTAATTAATAACCTATTATTCTACTTATTGGCATCCTTGACGTAGGTGTCACAGTTTCTGAGATATTTAACTCTCATCCTAAATAATTATCAACACTTGGATGCCAAATGTAAAATTAGATATCTCCGAAATTATTAATCCTACATCAATAAACAAAAAATATAATTAATTCCCAGTTTGTACTTTCAGTAATTGGTCTGTAACATTTTTTCAATAAAGTAATACTTTTCGAGATACTATCGATTTATATGAAAAATTGCATAGAACCTTTTCTTCTTAAAATTTGATTCTGCTTCAGCTCCAATAAATATATATATTTTTAAGCATCCACCTCTATAAATTGTAAATAATATGTCGAAATATCTCACAGTGAAGGAGGGAACACCAGCAAACACTGCTCTACCTGTGCAAGTGTGGATGTAGAAGTACCTCGGGGAAGTGTTCTTGCGCCCACGTTATTTTCTCTTTATGTGGCCGATATCGCAAAATATTGATCGGAATATAAAATAACTATGTATGCTGATGACTTATCCATATTAATTTCAAGGGAATCTCCTGAACTTAATCAGTCAGGCTGTAAACACCTAATGGATAAAATAGCACAATGGTTCTCCAAAAATATGTTATATTTGAACTCTAGTAAAACTGAATATCTATTGTTTCATACTAAGCAGAAAAAGGTAGAAAACATAACCGTAAGTCTAGGTGATATGGATATAAACAGAAATAATACCGTAAAATTTTTGGGGATAACACTAAGTGATACCCTTGAATGGGATAGTCATATATGTGGAGAAATAAAAAAAATTAAATAGCAAAATATACCAAATAAGATGTATGCGGAATCTACTTGATATAGAAGTAATAAAAAATTTTTATTTCGCAGAGATACAATCTCGCCTTCTATATGGGATTATATTGTGGGGTACATCTCTAGCAGCAAAAAAATTATTCTTAATTCAAAAAAGATGCATACGTACTATTTTAAATAAAGGCCAAAGAGAATCATGTCGAAACTTATTTGTACAGCTAAATATACTTCCCCTATGCTGCCTCTACATTCAAAAAGTTGCCTGCTATATATTCAAATGTAAATGTAACATTTCTCGTCAGAGTGATATACATAATTACAATACAAGAAACCGAGACCTACTCTGTACACCCCAAAATAGTTTAAACTTAACTCTAAGAGGGCCACTAAGTACTGGCATCAGAATCTACAACAAAATTCCAACATCTATAAAGGAACAGCCTACCTACTTCACTTTCAAAAAGTCACTGAAAAAATACCTTCTTCAAGGCATGTATTATACTTTAGATGAATTTTTCTCAATTTGACCTCTTTCCCTTTGTAAAATGTTTTTTGTATTTGACAGACGTGTTAATGTATCTTTCTTTTATAATTTTTTTATGTAGTTTGTGTAAAAATTTCTGTCGACTTGTTTTATACCTGTATTGGTCTTTTAAATCAATAAATTTATTATTATTATTATTATTATTATTATTATAAATTAACAAGCCTCCGCACAATATAAAAACTTTTCTGTGAAGCATTTACTATTACACTGCCAAAAATGAACGAAATCCGTTCAGTATGACATTATTCCGAAGTTTTGCATATTTTTTACGTCTAGGTACTGTACTAAGTCCTCTTCGGTTTTCTTTCCAATTTCAAATTTAAAACTTTAAAATAATATCAAAATTTTCTTGTATAGATTCAACATTCCTTATGGACGTGGAAGTAATACGTAGAAAATAGCATGACAAAAATATAAAAGATCATAAAGTGCCGTGGACGACACGGTAGAAGTAAAGCTTCTACTTCAACCAGTTTCTTCGAGGAAATCCATCCATAATGCTCGAGGTAACACATTGCGCATCCATACTAATCAAGGTAACCTTCTACGCATCAATAGTTCTCGAAAAGAGCCACTGCGCATCGATAATACTCGAGGAAATTTATTGCGAATCCAAACTACTCGGGGTAACCCTGCCCATGCATTTTACTGGAGGAAACCCCATGCGCATCCATAATACTCGAGGTAACCCAACGCGGATCCATTTTACTTGAGGAAACCTACTGCACATCAATACTACTTGAGGTAACCTACTACGCATCAATAGTACTCGAGGAAAGCCACTGCGCATCCATTATACTAGGGGAAACCTACTGTGCGTCCATTTTACCAGAGGAAATTCACACTACTTGGGATAAACTACTGCGCATCAATAGTACTCGAGGAAAGTTACTGCGTACCCATAATACCCGAGGAAACACATCGCCCATCCGAATTACTCGAGGAAACCCTCTGCGCATCCATACTAATACACTGCGCATCCACACTACTTGGGGTAACCTACTGCGCATCAATAGTACTCGAGGAAAGCTACTGCTCATCCATAGTACTCGAGGAAACCCAGTGCGCGTCCATACTACTCGAGGTAACCCACTTATAGAATCAAGAAAACAATAGAAGATCTATAAACACCGTACAGATTGCATAGTATTCTAATTCGAAATCGTAAAAGTTGGACATATACGCGATGACGTGTCACGTGGCTCCTTATCTACCCTTGAAACATTGGTATCAATTTAGCAATCTGCTAAAATAATCTTGAAAGGCAGGCACGCTGACGTTTGTTTGTTCATAACCTGTAGGGTGTTTATAAACCTTAAAACTCCACACCCAGATTTTCTATCCAAGCTTCTCACAACGAAAAAAATGTTGATACTCAATTTGCACTCCATATGTGAAATTGATTGTTTATGGAACTTTAATAATATAATATTTGAAATCGCCTACACCAAAATAGTCCCTTGAGGCAGGCCCCCCCGTATGGGGCCCCCCCGCTCATCAATTATTAAGCGCGGGGGGCCGTTGGCTTGCGAGGGGCCCGCCAGAGATTTTTGCATTTTTTTTTTCAAATTTCTCCCCCCCCGCTCATCAATTATTTATTAGGCGCGGGGGCCCGCCAGTGAATTTGGTACCGGGGCCCATGATTTGATGCGGGGGGCCTGCCTTGAGGTAAGTAAAGCTTTTACCCCAAAAGCTCTGCGACCGGACATCTGCAAGACATCTACCTCTCCCCCCGTTTTTGAGGACGGGCAACACGATGGTGACAATATTTTCCGACCTGTTCTCCAACCACTAAAACCGAAAAAACCACCTCTTTTTCCGATTTTCTGGTGCTAGGCTTGCAAGGGCTTGTTGGATCGGGCTTTGTTTGGTTAATTTGAATAAAATAAGTAAATATTTACCACAGGTGACCTAACCCACACCCGGGGGTTGAAAATACCCCCAACCCCAATAACGAAACACCACGAAAATCAGCTGGAAAGCGTTTTCGAGGGCGGAGAATACTATGGCGATCTTATTTCCCGACCTACTCTTCATTCACTATCCCTAAACTAGAAAAAGCACCCCCTTTTCTGAATTTTCGGTGCTAGGCTTGCGAGGGCTTGTCGTATCGGTTTTTTTTTGGTCAATTCGAATAAAATAGGACCTAGCCCACCTCCGGCGATTGAAACTACCTCCACCCCCAATAACGAAATGCCACGAAAACAACGAAAATCAGCCGGAAGGCAGTATACCCCCATTTTCGAGGGCGGAGAATACGATAGTGATAATATTTCACGACATATCCTTCACCCACTACCCCCGAGCCACCCTCCTTTTCAGAATTTCCGGTGCTAGACTTACAAGGGATTGTCGGATAGGATTTTTTCCCACCAATTCGAATAAAATAAGTAAGGTAAAGGGCAGGACGTTCAAGCAGCCTTTACACGAAGTGAACTTTTCCTTCAGTGATTTGTAGGGAATTAATTGAAACGAGTCATTAGATATTTTTGTTTTTTCATTGATTATAGATGTAAAAATATTCTCGTTCTTATTCATTCAATGATCATTCATTACATTTGGTTCATTATATACAATTCTTATTCTATGCTAACAGATCTATCGGTGCTTACAATTATTATCACACTGTTCGTCCGAGTCAAAATGGACATCACAAGCCATCTCGATACATTCATAATCATCATCTTCATCGTCATTACCGTCGTCTCTAGAATTATCATCAATACCATCGTTACCATGATTATCAGACATTATTATTCCTGGAATTAAATTTATGTCGTAATCGGGATTATCAGCATCCTGTTCAAGTGATTCCTCTACATGCACGCAATTAGGAAGTTTCCATTTTTCTCATTTTCTCGTAATAAATAGTCGTAAAAATCTAAATAATATCTGTATTTTTTTAAAAAATTATCTCTATAAATAAAAAAGTTATGAGCGGGCGCGGGCACCTTTATACTCGCTGGCAGGCACCGGCAGTTTATAGCCAGCTTGCATTTGAGAGCCGAAAAAATTGCTAACACATGCAATTTTGGCACGTTCATAATTTTCGAAAAACACTATTGGGACGGCCGTATGATGTCGCGACGTAAAGAGGAAGTTTTCCAGATAAACCTGATCGTAAATTGTACGGCGAAATTCGAAAATTCGGCTCGGCACGAACGAATCAAAAGTGACATTTTGTGACATTTCAGAAAATCGAGCACATACACTAAATAAAGGGAACATACGGCGGGCCGCCGGCATGGCAAGTCAGCGCGTTATGTATTGTGACGTCACGGTGGACTTCAGCCGAGGCGAAGTATTCAAATAAGAAATTGAACTAGTGGAAGCATTATACTCTTCGCCGCGCGCCGATTTACTGAGCTTTTTATATAATTGTTACACATTCTATAGGATACTCTTCGCATTTTTCTTGTAAATAATGTTAGTTTTTGGACATTCTAAATTTTGTGATACTAACTTTGTTGTGAAAAAAAAAATATATGAAAAAAAAATCACGATGTGAGGGATCGAACCCGGAACCCTTGGATTGCGAGAAGAAGAAGAAGAAAACACATTTTATTCTTAAGTTTAGTACAACTATATGTGCCTTGCCGGATCCTGGCACGGGGCCAACCAAACAACCACGGCACGTGGTGCCGTGGTGAATGTAAGGTGGGACGGGGCAGGTCCGGTTCGGCTTAACGGTTAACGGGGGGGAGGGGGATTAGCTCTCCTGTTTGTTATAAACAAACTTAAAAACTAATAATAATATTAAAAATTGCTGTCTACGCAGAGACCTAAAACTAATTAAAAATAACACAACACTTGGGAAAGCACTTACAAAATTTGGGTTGCTGACTCGGGTAAAAAGCTAAACGAAAAAACCCGTACGAGAACTGTCGGCCTGGTGGTCTCCCTGCCTCCAGGAAGATATGATAATGTAAAAAAGTATGGTTTAAAATGTTATAATTTTCAAGAATTTTCTCGGCCTAAAAAGAATTTACGAACAAAATGACAAAAAGAACAAAAAAGAAAAACAACAGAAGCATAAAAACGAACAAATAGAAAAGGAAAGAGGGAATTAAAGATAAAGTTTAGGAAAGATGATAGGATAGGGTTTTATAAAGGTTATGGTAGGTGAAGATTTGGCTAAGGGAGTTGCCGGAAAATAGGCAACTCCTGGTATGGTAGGCGGTGTCTCAGATTGAATAATATTGCATTATGCTGTCTGATTTGAGTTATGTTGCGGGTTAGCGGGACGAAACTCTTGCCGCTACACCACCATTTCTTATTACTAAAGTTGTTAATGAGTGCAATATATACTATTATTATTATTATTTATTGTGATTATTAGGAAACACATATTAGTAAAATGTATAAAAAAAATACTGATAGGAAATAACATTTCGCAAGATTTCTATTTATTACAAACCATAAAAAAATGTAAAAAATATTTTTTTAAATTTTAAATTACTAATAACTTTTTTATTTACCAATCTATTTTGTTAAAAAACAATTGAGTTCTTCCTCTAGCTAACACTAACTTACTCTCCAAATTTCAATACAATCGGATTTTTCTTTCTTGAGATATCGTGCTTACAAGAAACGTGGCGGACGAGACGGACATTTTGAAAGTTGTTCAGAATTCGTTTACTAACATAACGATATAAAAATTTTTTCTCTACGAGCGATATTTACTGATTTAGAAATGTACTGATCAAATACAATATACTCTTCGTTTTTGCGAAGAGTACAATAAGTTCGTGAGTTTTTCAGATATCTAGATAATTTTTTTTTTGTTTGACTAGTTATCTGAAAAAAATCACGATGTGAGGGATCGAACCCGGGACCCTTGGATTGCGAGACAACAACAAGCATTTATTAATATTCACATACAATAATGCGTCATTCCAGAGTCCGGACCGGAGCCAGCCAGACAACCACGGCGAACATCGCCGAGGTGGGTGTGAGGTTGGGCGGGGAGGGTCCGGTTTGGCGGTGACGAAAATTAATTGTGAGTTAAAACTCCTGCCTAATAGGGAAAGGCTTAAATTTAACAGTATCGTGCAACGTAGTACACGAGGGTACTTAAAAATAATTAAAATTAAAACTGTAAAACTATCGATTTCGCGCACACGCGAACACTTAAAAATTTTGATTGCTGGCACGGGAAAACAAACTCAACGAAAAAACCCGTTTGAGACAATTCCACCCTGGTAGTCTTCCTGACGTCAGGAAAGTGTCGTGGATAGTTAAAAGTGAGTAACGTTATGTGAAATTGTTGTTTGTTAAGAATTTATTGGTCGAGACTGAATTTAGAGACAAAAAATGGGCAAGGAACAAAAAAGGTAAAAACAAATAGATTGAATAGAGAGGTTGTAGGTTTTGGTGAGGATTAAAGGTGGGGAAAGGAGAAGTTGTCGTAGAGGAAAGTGTGGTTAGAGAGGTTGCCGAAAGATAGGCAACGCCTGATATGGTAGGGGGTGTTGGATATCGAAAAGGATCGCATTATGCTGTCTGATTCGTGTTATGTTGCGGGTTAGCGGACTATCGCCCAGCTTGAATTGATAGAATTTTTGGGAGATGTCTTGGACGTAGTCCGCTAGTGGCGTTATGTCGTGGCAACGATTATATAGATCTCTGAGGGAGGTGTATCTGCCCGAATCAGAAATGAGGCGCATAAATTTGTGTTCGAGAACTCGGAGTTTTCTCATTGTCGTGGTCGGTATGCTGCACCACACCGGCGCCGCATATGTGATGGCCGGCCTGATCACCATCGTATACAACAATTTTTTATTTGTCCTGTTGAGTCCGCTACCCCTTGCCAGGAGCGGATACAGACTCCTGGACATGGAGTAGACCTTGCGTACTGTCTCGTTTATGTGAATGTTGAACGTCAGTCTCTTGTCCAAGTTTACCCCTAGATACTTCACGCACCGTTTAATTGGAATTTGGCGACCCCCGATCGAAAGTGGTGTTAGAATCCGATTTTCGGTGAAACGGCGCGTGAATAGAATTGATTCCGACTTCTCGGCACTGATCCGAATTTTCCACTTGTCGTAATACGCCGTAACACGGGCCAAGTGAGCCTTCAGCAACATATTAGCTGCCTGTGCATTGTGTGAATGCACGTACATGGCCGTGTCATCGGATTGCGAGACGAAACTCTTGCCGTTACACCACCATTTCTTATTACTAAAGTTGTTAATGAGTGCAATATATACTATTATTATTATTATTATTATTATTTATTGTGATTATTAGGAAACACATATTAGTAAAATGTATAAAAAAAAAATGATAGGAAATAATATTTCGCAAGATTTCTATTTATTACAAACCATAAAAAAATGTAAAAAACATTTTTTTAAATTTTAAATTACTAATAACTTTTTTATTTACCAATCTATTTTGTTAAAAAACAATAGGGTTCTTCCTCTAGCTAACACTAACTTACTCCAAATTTCAATACAATCGGATTTTTCTTTCTTGAGTTATCGTGCTTACAAGACATTTTGAAAGTTGTTCAGAATTCGTTCACTAACATAACGATATAAAAAAATTTTCTCTACGAGCGATATTTACTGCGTAAATCATTAGGTAATGCATTTGGATCGAGAAAAATTTCCGAATCCGTTGCAGATCATCGTAGTTGATTTTTTGTTTTTTTCGTTGTGAGAAACTTGAATAGAAAATCTGGATGTGGAAATAGTGATTCCTTAGGCAGTGGTTTTTAATAAAATATAAGTGCTTATTATTATCGTCGTTGTCGTGATATTTCGTTATTGGGGGCGGGGGTAGTTTCAACCCCCGGGGGTGAGTTAGGCCACCTGTGGTCAATCTTTATTTTATTCGAATTGATAAAAAAAATCGATCCGACAAGCTCTCGCAAGTCTACCACCGGAAAATCGAAAAAATTCTACAGATTTAGGGGTAGTCTGTGAAGGGTAAGTCGAAAAATATAGTCGCCATCGTATTCCCCGCATTCATGGCATTTCGTTTTTGGGGGTGGGGGTAATTTCAACCCCCGAGGCGGGGTAGGTCACCTGTTGTCAATGTTTACATATTTTATCCGAATTGACAAAAAAAAACGATCCGACAAGCCCTTGCCTAGCACCGGATAATCGGGTGGTTTTCTTTGGTTGGAGAGTAAGCCAGAAAATATTGTCACCATCGTGTTCTCCGCTCTCGAAAACAGGGGAGAAGATGTCTTGTGGTCTGGTCGCAGAACTTTTGGGCTTTTTGCCTTTCTCTGGATTACCTCAAGGAATACCCCAGGAAATAAAGACAAAAAGGCCAAACTAGGAAAAAATTACGAGAAAGCTGGTTTTTTGTGCCCTTAGTACATCCTGAGAAGTTCTAACAATTTGAGTTGAAAGGGCGATTTTCAGTTCACGAGCAAAAATATTTTTTTATAAAATTCTACACAAAAAAGATTATTACACTTTTTTTCGTAGGATCAATGGTTTCAAAGATATAGCGTGTTTACTTGCCACTAAAATATTATTATAAATTTATAGAAGATATACTTTTTGCAACTAAATTTAAATATTGCACGATCATGAAAAAAGCAATAAAAGAAATGTAAAAACTGTATTTGTTCTTAAAATAAAGAGAAACAAGCAAGACAACTTTTTTTTAAAATTTATTTGTCTCTCAACGGATGGACTTCATAAAAGAAATATATGGATACAAAAGCAGGTATGTATTGTACTTAAGGTGTCATTACTATCAAAATAATCCGATTATTTAAAATAGAGTATTAAGCATTAATTGAATATTTTTATTATGTAAACTATTTGCATGTACAGTATAATACCAGAGCTTCAGCAACTGTGCTGAACCTATTTTAATACATATAATTATTATCAAATGTGGCACAGTCGCTTTCAAAATCTCCCTAACAAAATAAAGTACAGTGAAGGGTGATTAAGTTGAAAAAATTGTACCCTTGGGAGAAATATGTTTTTATATGTAAAAAGATGCAGAGTGATCACGATGGTGATGTCCAAATTTTTCTACAGTATGTGCTACCCTTTTAAAATACTCTCCCTCCAGAGCGATTTTCCAATATAAACTTTCTGAAAAGTGTAAAACTTTTCATATTTTCTCCGTACGGAAAACATGATATCAAACAACTTTTATTCTTACCTTTTCTTTTCAGAAAATTGCAAGGAAAAGAAATAATTAACATTATACATAATGTGCAATTTTTCAGCTTTCCGAACATATTTCACAAGGGCCCATTTTTGAAAAATTTGAACATTACCATCGTGATCGGCATATTTTTTTACATTTTTTTTTTACTTACAGGATTGTGCCGAAGTTTTCAAAATGCCATACACTTCGCGCGAATGAATTATGAAACATGGAATTAAATTACTTCTGGCAATGTACAGTGCTCCTACGAGTGTTACATCACAAATGTTGGTTGGCTTGAGGAATGAGAGGCTCGGTGGACATGCCACCACTTACGGGGGCAGCACAATGGGCCCGCCTATGAGGCCTGAGTGCACGTGAGTGTAAGCTCACCTCCCGCCAAACAATCCAGATCCAGATCCAGCTCCTTCGAGTGAAAATTCTATTGTTCAGTACAGGTATTACTCATTTGTAAAGGCAACCAGACTTAACAGACCAGTGAAATTATCCAATCTACCACCCACATTCAGTGCAGCACAACAGCATTTATTTAGAGTGTATCTCTAGGCCCAAAAATGGCTTGATAATGAGTTAAATCCTGAAGACTGGGGATAGAAGATCATCAACAATAGATTGGAACCTATTCAAAACATCTTGTCATCGGCTGCCGATCAGTTGATCAATACTATATTCTGCAACTGTACCAAAGGCTGTAACGTTAGTTGTAGCTGCAAAAAACTAGATCTCCGATATTCTGCAGTATGCGGGCATTGCCGTGGGCAATCTTGTTTGAACGCCGCGACGGAAGAAATAGATAGTAACAACGGAGCTATAGATGAAGATATAGTGAAGATACGATACCATCAACTGATCAGCCAATTGACGAAGCTCTTTATAAAGAGGACGATGAAGTTGACATGGAATTAGGTCTGCTAGAAGAGAACGAATGATTTATGCAAAGAGTTGTTTTGAGTGTTAGATGTGGATTAGGCCTATTATTTGTTACTTTAAAAAAAATATATAGACATTGTATCTTTCCGTAACTTTTACTCAAAAACGATTGATCCTACGAAAAAAGTGTAATGACCTTTTTTGTGTAGAATTTTATAATAAAAATTTTCTCATAACTATTTTTGTAGAAAAAGTGATACTTTTCAAGATAATGGCAAGAAACTGAAAATTTCCCCTTTAACCCCCCACCCAAAAAAAAAACCATGACTTAAATTGCTAGAACTTCTCAAGATGTACTAAGGGCACCTCAATGAAGGTCTTCACAAAAAAACAGCTTTCTTGTAATTTTTTCCAGTCGAAATGTCTTCATTTACTGGGCTAGGACTAAAAACCTATATAACGATATGCCACATCGGTAGTGGGGGGGGTGGATTAAGTAAAAAAAAAATTTTTTTTTGGTTCTTCTATATATACTAACTCACAATTTTATTTTTTTCACCCCTTTAATAGTGGGGTGGAGGTGGTAATGCGGGTGGCTAATGCCAAACATTTTTTGAGACATTAGCTTCTCTTATATACAGGGTGAGTCATGAGGAACTTCTACCGTAAGTAGAGGCACCTAAGACGAATACCAAGTGACCATTAAAAAGTGTTTATTCCTTTTCTTTACTATCATACAGAGTGATTTATGAATTTTGTCCAAAAATTGTTTTGGTCATAACATTTTAACGGTTGATCCGATTTGCCTCATTTTTTACAGCAATGTACGCTGTTGCCTAACAACCATTACACATAACCAAAATTAAAAAAATTCAGGGACGGTTTCAAAAAAATTTGTTGGATTGCTTCGTACACGATAGTTCACCCTGTATATGATTTATCTTAAACTTGATATGAAATTTGTATAGGACACAAATAGGTAGTAAAACCCAGTTAGTTCAACGGTTACATCCACCGCTGTGGAAATCTGGTGTACACGTAACTGGAAATCAGCGGAAATCAATGAAAATCACTGGAAATCAATGAAAATCATTGAAAATCAATGAAAATCGACGGAAATCATTGGAACTAAATTTAAAAACAATTGCACTGCGCATGCGCTCATAACGAATTCTCAGTGACCGGTTTACTGTGGTAAACTCGGCGATAAACTTATTCTTTGTCATCCAAGTTGCGTGTATAGGTAATATAATAAATGTGTTGCTCTTATAATGTCCAGTTCAATGTTTTGTGAAAACTCTGAAATATCGAAATAACCTCACTTTACAATCACTTACATTTCTTACAAATTAGCCTTGTTTACGTAATACTAGATCCGGGTCACAGATTTTATACGGTATTCAGGGAATCCCACATTGTATCAAAATTTTTTATAGGGCAAGCATATATATAACGAGATACAAAATATTAGTCTTTACAAGGGCCATAATAAAAAAAATGGAATTGTTTTAAAACTATCATACTTATATTACAGGTCATCTATGGACTCCAAAAAACACTTTCCATAGCACAGTAGATTTTTTAGATCTTTTTTTTAATTTAAGTTGTTACTACATAAATAAACTTCTTTATATTGTCATAGTTTCTTGCGGATTTCAAGTCTGAAATAACTTTCATGTGATTTTTTTCAGATTCTTAATTGCATTTTAAATGATCGTGACAAGTTGTTAGGTTACAAGCTCAATTATCAACTGTACCGTTTTAATTTTAGAGAATTTAGGGCAGTTTTAGAGATTTAAAAAAAAAATCTTTAAACCGTACCCCCCCACAGCCTTCCTCCTTGCACTTTCTAGGAGCAACTGGTTATACCATCACACAAGTACTGACGGTGTATTCAGGTGCTCATTTTAATCAAAATTGTTGAAGCCGTTTTAGAGAAAAAAATATTTAATTCTTTAAACCTTGCCCCCGCAGCCTCCCTTACTACATTTTCTAGGAAAAGGTAGTATCTATGCGTTAAATTTAATCAAAATGGTGTGAGCCGTTTTAGAGTATCCACGTGTCAAGTTTGATCAAAATCGTTAGAGCCGATTTAGAAAAAAAATTATTAATTTCTTTAATATCTACCCTCTACCCTCTCTGCATTTTTTAGGAGTAACTGATCATGACATTTTATATTGGTACTAAGGAAGTATTCGCGTGTTAAATTTAATTAAAATTGTTAGAGCCGTTTTAGGGAAAGAAATTGTTCATATTTTTTGTGCCTTTTAGGGGCTCACCCTCCTTCCCCACATTTACGCTAGGACCGATTTCACGATCTTTTTTCGAGGCGTAGCCGTTCTGAATATGCATGCAAAATTTGACCAAAACCGATCCAGTGGTTTGGCCTCTAGGTGCGACCACAGACGACAGATTACAGACAGATAATTTTTAAAAAACCCTTTTTGGGTTCAGGGGACTTGAAAACGTGTAAATCTACCAAAAACTAAAAATCGATTTTTGCACGATCACAATACTTTTCCTATATACGTATATGGGAACGTGAAAGATATGTACGTATAGTTTTTTAACCTATCTCGCTCAAATTTTAAGATGTTGACGAAAAAGCATAAAACCTCCTATTTTGTTGCTATTATTGTTAATAACTTTTTATCCGGAAAAAAGTGGAGTATATTGTATAAAGAAAATTATTGTGCTTTGTATTTTAAGTACTTCTGGTATAACTTCATACACATTTAAATTACATGATTGATACCTGTGTATTCCGAAATCTGAGTTTTATACGCAGAGCATCTCATTATTGTCAAATTTAAATACCTGCGCATGCGCACGTTTCCATTGGAAATCAATGGAAATCATTGTAAATCATTGGCAATCAGTAGAAATCAATGGAAATTATTGAAAATCAACGGAAATCTGGTGGAAATCACTGGAAATTTGGTGTACAAAATCTGAGCAGCGTTTCTTCATGAGGATGTAACAGATAGTGAAAGGTGGAATCTACCCTGTCACGGGGTGTAAAATTGTTTCTTTTTTTTTTTGTTAAAGACGTTTCCACCTCCCGTTTTCGAGGATGCTGATCAAGGACAATGATAAGAGTGAATTTTGACAACCTTAGGGGGTTGGTCCCCCCCAGGGGGTGGAAAATTCATTTTTTAATTTTCTAATTTGTATATTGAGTGGGTAGTTCAAAGTCATCATTTGTCCATTTTACATCCTCATCAAAAATGAACCTATCCTCGCAAGGATTTGAAATTCATATTCCTTAAAACGGGATATACGGAACTGAATACTATTGGTATTGGTAAAAATTTCTGTTTTTAATAAATTATATATACAGGACACGATTTTGAGTACAATATAATATTTTTTACAAGACATTAATAAAACCTAGGGCGCTTACAAAGAGAATTACATGGTTCATATTCCTCGAAATGAACATCACATTCAATGCTATTGCCTCTTCATCGCGCGCATAGTCCTTTTCCGATTCATGATCGGAAATATACACATCGGGTATAAAATTAAAACGCACAGATCTCCTCCCGAGAAGTGGACAGATTCCGGGGATATTAGCGCGCTAATCCTATGCCTACGATGTACCTATAGAGAAATGGTTGCACTCCGGATACCTCGAGGACACAAGATTTACCCAGAAAACAGTAAAGGCGGCGAAAACAAATAAAATGACGGTACGAGTTCCCAATATCAGCCAAGTCGCTACCTATTATTATTGTTATTAATATTATTATTATTTTATTATGAAAATAATGGTTTCCGATAGTTTAACGGTGAAGGAAGGGTCGAACCAGCGTAAAACCCTTTTTTTCTTGATCAACATCCTCGAAGACGGGGGGTAAACGTCTTTTTGGTTGAAAAATGACAATGAGAGAAGACTAAAAAACCTAATACATTCAGCAGGCCTTAAACAAATAGTAATGAAAGAAACTAGAATAACCAACAGGTCATCAACTCTAATCGACTATATAATTACAAACAACTTCGATGCTAAGGAGGTTCCAAGAGATTTTCCTGCGATAAGTGACCATGAAATCATTGGCACAGAGTTCACTTTTAATACTGTTCCCGAAGAACCAGAGAGTATCCGTAAAAGATATTTAAGAGATGAGACCATTGCGGCAATAATAACAGAATTAACTGGGGCAAACTGGAATTACACATCTACGGACGTAAACGTTTTGTATGCAGATTTCATGAATGTCATTCAAACAGCAATAGACAAAAAAGCTCCGAAAGAAAATCATAAACATAAGCAGAAAAAATACCCTTGGATAACAGAATCAGTACTACAGGCGCAACGCATGAGAGACACAGCATATAGGAAATTCTGTTTAACTGCTTCGGAAAGAGACTGGGAAGACTATAAAAAGTTGCGAAATAAGGTGGTTTCAATAATGCGTAGTGAAAAAACTAAATATTATGATCAAAATATAGATAGATGCAAAGGAGACAGCAAAAATATGTGGAGGACATTAAAAGAGATGATAGGAAACAAAAAACCAGTTACTTTCACAGATATTAATTATGGGAAGTATAGTGGAAAGGCAGAAGAAAATTTTAACAAGTTTTATTCAGATAGCATACAGGAAATATCAGACAGTATTGAAAAAAGGCATTGGGATTTCAAAATTGATGAAAATAAGTCAGAAAAATCACACTTCTTAATAAGATTTGAAAACATTACAATAGGACAGCTTAAAAAAATTATCTGTGAACTTAAAAATAAAAGTACCAGTGACAATTCGCTAACTATAAAATTGGTTAAGGACCTGTTCTGTGTAATTGGATATGCTTTATTGTATCTCATAAATACATCACTAGCAACTGGAAAAGTACCAAGTGAATTAAAAACTAGTGTGATAATTCCTATTCCAAAAATTACCAACCCTAGAATTCCTGCAGAATTCAGGCCAATTAATTTACTTCCAGTTGTCGATAAAATCATTGAGATAATCGTCTGTGAACAACTACGGAACTATTTTGAGACTAATCAGTTATTATTTACTGGACAATCTGGGTTAGAGCTAAACACTCTTGTGAATCAGCACTGCAGTATGTGTGTACAACATGGAGAAGAGATATGAATGAAGGGAAAGTGGTGCTTAGTGTATTTGTAGACTTGCAAAGGGCATTTGAAACAATTGACCATGACATTCTTATTAGTTATATGGTGTAAGTGGTAGTGCTTTAGATTGGATTGAGGATTATTTAACGAATAGGTATCAAATGACGAGAGTAGGAGATAACATATCAAGCAAAATTGAAATTACCTGGGGCGTTCCTCAGGGGAGTGTCCTTGGTCCCCTTTTGTTTGTCATTTATGTGAATGATATTTATATAGCTTTAAAAAAATAATTTGTCAATTTATTTGCGGACGATACCCTAATTTGTGTTCGAGGAAAAGATTTCAGGGAAATCGTTGATACCCTGAATGACAAACTTCTAACTTTGTACGACTGGCTTTGCCAAAATAAATTGAAACTAAATACATCAAAGACGAAGTGTATGGTGATAGGTTCAAAGGCTAATTGTAGAAAATTTGCTGAGTTAGACTTAAACATCAATATAAATGGTGACGCGATTGACTATGTGTCGGAAATTAAATACTTAGGTGTCTATTTAGACCCTCAACTCAGTTCCTCTCCTCACGTAGATTATCTCTGTAAAAAACTGGGTAAAAAAATCGGATTTTTTAGACGTATTGCTAGTTGTTTATCACAGTGGTCTAAAATGTTAATATATAATACCATTATTTTACCTCACTTCAATTATTGTAGTTCTTTGTTAATATCCTGTACAGAAAATGATATATATCGGTTACAGATACAGCAAAATAAGGCAATGCGTATCATACTAAATTGTAATAAATATACCCCGGTAGAAGACATGTTGCAAACATTAGAGTGGCTAACAATTTGGGAGAGTATTAAAAAGGCGAACTTAATACTAATCTACAAAATAGAGCATAGACAATTACCTGCATACTTAAATGAATTTCTTATTAAAAGATTAAATTTTCACAATTATGATATACGTTCTAAGCAAAGTTACAATATTGATTCAGTTAAACTGACGTCTTTACAAAAATCCATATTCTTCGAAGGAGTTTGTCTCTTTAATGCTCTTCCTGAGGAAATTAAGGCTTCACCTAATCTAAATGTCTTTAAACGCGAAGTGTTTAGTTACTTCAGCAATAGATAAGAGTGCAATTTATTTATTTATGTATTTATTTATTATTGTTAAATTTGTTATTATTGTTAGATATAGGAATACGTATGTATGTGTGTATTGCATGTAAGTATTGTATTGTATTATTGTATTTTTTCTTTTACTAGCCAAGTGCTAAATAAACAAACATTTATTTATTTATTTAACAGGAAAAAAAAAAAGAAACAGTTCTACACCCACTGACAGGGTAGATTCCACCCAAGGGCGGTCTACTACCTGACATCAGCTTTCACCATCTGTTACATTTCCAAGAAAAAACAAAGAATCCCTGCAAAAATAGTCGATGCCAAGCTGTCACATGAGAAATAAGCAAAAAGAGGTGGTTTTTGGCCGCTAAAAACTACATTTTGATATGCTTTTTATCCCTGTTGGGATGACTCAGTATATTTTGACATGTTTTATTTTTCTTTTATTTCTCTTTTTGCATTGACTAAAGTAAAGGCTAACTACATACTTGAAATACAGAAAGGGCATCGGTTATATTGTGGTCATGCATCTTTGCAAATAACTCGTTTATTTTTAATTTTTCCAAAAAACTCCGAAAAGGTCCGTGCCTTATATCGGTTATAAAGATTGATCGACGGAATACTTAATTTTCGATTTTTATTAGGAAACTGTTCGGTATTTGTAGAATTTATCAAAAAAATGAAGTTTTCCAGGATTTGTGGATTCGCTTTTGTTTTGTCAAATTTCTTACAAACGTCACTTAATAGAATTAATCGAGCCCTACAATCGCCATTTTTAAAAATCAAAATCGGACCTTCGGTTCGAGAGTTATCAATATCTTTGGAAAATCATACTCGGCCTTGGAAAAAATACTTGAGGTCAACGGATTCGGGCCGCCAGCAATAGGCTTCATTTGTGGCCGTGTACCTTCGATCCCACCAAGTCTCATCGAAATCGATCAATATCCTGGACAATTATTGTGCTTCCTGGCCCGATTTCGAGAAAACCAGTTTTTTGCAAAAAAATTCAATTTCCATTTGTTTTTCGACATTGTCTCTGGTATACTTATCTGTAGATTGTTGCCAGCGGCACCATATCTTTTTGAAATATCTCGATCCGACTGCCCGTTACCGAGTTATTCAATTTTTCCCGAAAAACTTGAAACCTCTATATCGGGTACTTCCGATTTCCGAACGGAGCCGAGCTTCCAGCGTTGAGGTTTCCTAAAGGCCTCCTATTAACCACCCAAGTTTCATCGAAATCCGAAAACGGATTAGGGGGGCTGAGCGTGACAGACCGACAGACAAACCGACAAACCGACAGACCGACTGACCAACGGACGGAATTTTCTAAATTCGCTCTCGAGTCGATAGATATGACTTTCATTTCGATCCGACGTTTTTTTCGGATTTCGATGGTCCGCTGGAAAAATGCAAAACCTATACTACATTTTTTTTCACCCTGCTATTCGTATTGAGCACCCTCGAAAACGGGGAAGGGGATAGGTTTCATAACTTTACACAATTTTGCTTTTTTTCGAGAAAATCCCGACTCCTTACTTCCACTAATAAGGTTAATCATAAACCATTTGAAAACAAAACAATCTGTTTTTAAAATTATAACAACAGTTACAATATTATATCCTAAAAAACAAACAGTAGTGAACTAAACACTTCATATTCGCATAGAAATGTAATAAAATGAGAGCATCTGTTGCCCGATACGGTTAGGGATTGCGCACCAGAGCAATGTTTGCTTCCTCACTTCCTATGCATTTTATAATAAAATGCTCCGAATAAAAAAATTTCCTCATTTTATGAGCTACAGCTTACTCGTTTACAGTAAGCAGTTATTTTGAAGAATAAAAAGTTACCACGATCCACACTTTTTCGCTGTAAATTACACAAAAATGGTTACTCGTCCATTAATGTTTATTTATTTTTCAGTCATCATAACAATAGTATATTACATTACTAGGAGTAGAACGCACTCTTTTTTGTGTTGAGCCCAGGATTTGCAAACTGGGCGAAACACAAAAAAGGCGTTCTACTCCGTGTAATATATACTATTTTTTCTTCAAGCGTATTAAAATGCAAAAATTCATTTATTTATCATAAATGTACAAATATTCAAACTACAGTCTTACATGTTGACACAATATGACAAGTGGCTAGTGGATAGCGCGCCACCGGTGGCTTTCGGTAATAACATTATGTTACTAGTAAAACAATTCCCACTACGGCGGCGCTTTCGGAACTAACATTATGTTACTAGTAAAACAATGTCCACTACGGTGGCATTCGGTACTAACATTTTGTTACTAGTAAAACAATGTCCTACTTCTACTTCTGTTTTTGGTGACATAATTTAACGCTTGAAGAAAAATATTATTTTTGCATACGCCGTTGTAAAGCCGAAGGTTTAAATATACTATTACTAAAATATCAAGTTCTTACGACAACAAATGACTATACAGGAGTGGGAACATGAAAAATGTGAGAATAGTACTTTTCGTAAAAAAGATGAAAAAGTACAATTTTCTCCACTTTCGCAATTCCAAATCAAATGGCGACCTCAAAAATATGTTTTGTTAGATGTTTGTACGTAAGAATGAATGTTTTTGCATGTTCGAGAGTTGCATATAGCATGTGTCGAATTCAGAAGGATCTCGCTCTTCGATTGTAAACTATCTTTTCAACAAAGTTTCAGTCAAATTCGCTCTAACCCAATTTCCATAAAAATTTGGCGGAGTCCTTTAAAAAAATACGTGGATAATTAATTTTTCACTTCGTTAACTTTAAAGTAAATAAATCTGTAGGGTCCGTCCATAATGCGGTTCCGTGTTGACAAATTGTTTTTAAAAGACATTTATCTTGATTGACTTACTAGCGTGCGGTAGGCATTGCTGCCACTCCCAGGTATACAGCTGGGCCTGCTAGGTCCACGCTGGGTTGGACTAAGGTCATGCTTGTTGCCAGCAGCGAGAGCCACATGGCGCATGGTAAAGGAATGTGGGATGGGAAGAGTAGGTATGTGTGCGATGCGTTACCGCATTGTGTCGTGAGGGAGTGTTTAAGCTCCCTTTCTTGTGTTTTTGGTTCTGGACTTCTGCCTATTCTTGTGGTAGAGTACATATCGTTGCGATTTCTTTGTGGTGTTCATTTTTTGATCTTGATCCTCTCAGTTGTTATTCTCCGCTGTAGCATGGTCTTCCTGTCTTGGTTTGTTGATGTTCGGTGCTAACGCTTTCTTCAGTAGAGGTGGTGGGTCGTTTCCTTGAGTATGTCCCCAGTACTTAATTGCGTACATCCTTTTTAATTGTCTTTCCTCCTAATAGTGTTGATGTTTTATTTCGCTGTTTTCGTCTTGTTGTTTTTGCGAGTAGTTGGACGATGTTCCTTTCTGCTCTACTCAAAAGCTTCTTCTGTTGGCTTTTGTTGTTGCCACGTTTTTGGCTCCATTTGCCATCGTTGGACGTTGTGGTATATTGTTGTTTCCTTTACGTCTGTTCTCTTCTTTTATTTCCAATTTTCCGCGTAGAATTTTGCGGTCTGTATTGACTTCTGCTGTCCTTTTTGCTATAACATATTTAACCCTTTTTCTTATCTCTCTACCTACTAGACAGGTTTGTCTTTCGCTCCACGTATTTATTATTGTTAAGTCAGACATGTGTGCTTGATTTTCCAGCGCGTGTCCATTTTCGTAAACCATGTGTGGGGTAGAGTTTTTCCAATGATGCTTATATCTTCCTCCATCTGGTCGTATTTTTCTATATATGCGTTGAAGCCTCCTAATATATCGACATTTTTCTTTTTTCGCTTGAGAAAAAAATTGTATCACATGAATTTCCATTATCCGTTTATCCAATGTAAAAAATTTAGTTTTGGAACGGTATACTAGTAAACTAATAGAACGCCACTGACCAGTAAATAAAGTAAAGTAAAAACTAAAAAGTATTAAGAAATTATTGACCTCTAAGAAAATGTGTTTATTTAATACAAGTTAAAAATATAGGCACTTATTTGATCCCTTAGTTCTTGATCGAGTTTCTGCAGGTATACGATGTTGAGAATCGAGGGTTGGATTGCACTATTTTATGGATGCATGTGTTTACTTACTGATAGTTTTAATTCACTATTTCCTTGTCATAAATTTATGGTGACAGCGGTCGACATTTTCAAGGGTTTAGATGTATAATCACTTCTCAGATTTTCTAAGAAAGTCGTTTGAATCAGGCTCTCAGCAGTTTATTACAGCATTTATAATGCCAAGAATATGCAACACCACAAAAACACACACTTTTTTTCAAATACAAATTATATATGAAATTAATCATTACTCACAGAATCACTAATTGCACGCAAGATATGTATTATTCCTCAAACCTATAACTCACTTGACACCTTAAAATTATATAATTTACATTTTGTGTCTAGCTTGGACCTAAAAAAGCACTGCAATGGTTTTATGCGGCAGACACTTGTTAGTCATTAAGACATAAATAAATTTGGATAAATAAACTTGGGTGGTACTTTAAAAATGAGAGGATACTTAGCTTATTTATATTCCTGTCATTTACTGCCTGGTCCCTTGTGCTTGTTTCTTTATCCATAGCACTGCACTGGTCGGTTCTGCCACTAAATAACTCTGTATTAGTTATTTTCAAATATTAATTCTATTTCAAGTTTGTTTTTTTGTTATGATATATCGATTTACGCGGGATTCTTTGAACTACAAATTCACCTAAGTTTTATCAAATTTAGCGGACTTTTAGCCGGTTTTTTTTCGTTTAAATGGGAGCGTTTTTCGAACGCGTCCGCTTGCTCGGAAAGCACAATTCGAACCGTTTCTCTTAGATAAGAACTAGGTACATCTTTTTGTTCAATCTGGAACATTCCCAATATAGCTGACCATTATACATTGCTTGACCACTAAAAATAATAGCGGCTGCATGCATAAACCCCACTAGTTGTGAATAATTCTACTTCAAACGCGTTTTGTCTTAAAATTCCTCTAAAATTACCAATCGTTCTTTAAGTAGGTACGAGGTATGCCGATTTATTCTTGCAGACGTATATTTTAAGCCTCATTGGTCTTAATATAGTCATTTCTTAAAACTTGTAGGCTATTTTAGAACCTATTCTAAACCCTTTGAGGAGTTAACACAGCCGCTTTAAGAGATAGGGTCTTTGTCTCTTATATAACCTAACCTGACAATTCGGTTTGATATTAATATTTTGCCCCTATTGCAAAAAGTTATTGGTAGTACCGCTTGCCATTATTATAAATTATCGAGGGCCGGCATGGATCTATTACATTCTGTCCGCTAAATTAAAACTCTAACAAGTAGTTGTATTTTTGAAGATTCGACTGGAAACTTAGTGACCTTAAAGCATATTGGATTACTAGGCCAGCATTAACAACCACCCCAAGATAATTTTATAGAGCGATTATAAAACCACAAAATTTTCTAAAATTTCCAATAAAACTCGATTCTTCTAAGTTGGACTTAACAACTAGATAGTTTTATTGGAGGCTTGACAGGTACCTTGATAAAGCAGTCATAAGCCAATACAGACTAAAAGATAATTTAGTTTTAACGTAAATTCTTGAATTTTAAAACTTTTTTTAAGGGCATTTGACATTTAATAAAGCTGGCATAAATCACTTGTTTATGAGGTGGCTATTATAAAACACTGATAAAATCTAAATAAATCTAAAAGGCATTTAAATTGTCACTTGGGAAGTGACTCCTTTGAGGGGGGCAGGGGGAGCAGCCATGATTTCTGAAGGTGGGTCTGTTCGAAAATCTACTTATTTTAAGTTGTTCTGTGCATGAATAAATTGATTTACCTTTACTGAAAAGTGGAAGTATCGAGGCGCTTTCGAGTCGCTACTCTGTCAGTTTTACTCCACTAGCCGTTTAATCAACTTTAATTGAATATTGTCAACAGTGTAATTGGGTTAGGATTAATTAGTTATGTTGAGTTATGGTGAATTAAATTAAACCTTAGATAAATGTAGTAATTTTATTTGAGGCCGAGTAAACTAAAGACAATGTTTGAAATAAACTTACCCACATTAAAATTCGATAATTCTCCTTACGTGCTCCATATAATCCAAGGAAAGAGAATATAACCAAACATATTCCACTAAAAAATGTTATAACTCCAAAAAGAGACTCGATTTTAATCCTGTAGATTCCAACGAAAATTTCAAATATACCACCTATCTGAAAAACACCATTATTTTTACTTATTTTGAAATATTTTTTTGTTCAAATACCCACACAGCACAGAATATTTTCAGAATATTCTCATTAAGTGACAATATTCTGTAAACAGAATATTCCTAGAACCTCCCATAAATATTTTTATCTAGTTTGGAATATTCATGAAACATTTTTGATCAAATATTTCTGTAATATTTTAAAAGAACGTTCGTGGTACGAGCCACAAAAAAATATTGTACCGCAAAATTTTTATGCGATACAGTGGTTATTATTTTTAACTATTATTATAATTATTTTGGTACACTTAATACAAATATTTATTTAAGTACCTATTTGGCTCTCAGAAATAATGATATCTTAATTTATATGTCTTTTTTTTTGCAATAAAAAACTTCTACGTAACTACGAAAAGAATAATGACTAATAAACTATTAATAATTATAAATGATAAATAATATAAAAAAGTAATATGCTCAAATCACCTGACAATTTTAAATATTTCCGCAAGGATTTGGTTTTAATACGCAGGCGTACCGTTCTGTTCGAGCTTTCTTAAGTTCACGTTCTGTGATTGCAACTACCAAGCTACAGGCGACACCAACAATCAGTCCGCGTTCTTTTTTTTACAACCGTTTTTACGATATTTATTCAACACACATAGGTACAAATAAATTTAAGTTTAAACTTGGTGTACAATTTTGAACTCTATTTTTTTATCAGCAAATATGAAGATATAGGCCGTTGGAATTAATAAAAAAAAAGGTGATTTTCAAGAAGTTTTGTCTCCAAAAGATTCTGAATTTTCCGATTTTCTCTTCAGATTCGTAAATAGTGATCTCGAAAACCCCCGAGTATAAAATTTGGACGATATTTTATTAATCTTAGAGCAATTATTAAATTTTTTTTTAAACGGATGCAAATTATGCACTTTAGGGTGCGTTTAATGGCTACAATAGGCCCATAAAGGGTCTTAAATGACCCAATATGTTACTTTTAGGCTTTATAATACTAAAACAAACCATTTTTCTCAAATTTTTATGAATCATAAATGAATATCTTTGAAAAACCCTTGAAAAATGCACAAAAACAGCAAAAAATGCACTTTTTTGCATAATTATGCATTTTTAGGTACTTTCCCCGTCATTCTGTGCGTACCGACTATGATTTTTCAAGCTTTTATACCTAAAAGATGCATTCTATGCAATAAAATCTTTTGGAGATAAAACTTCTTGAAAATCACCTTTTTTTTATTAATTCCAACGGCCT
Source organism: Rutpela maculata (assembly GCA_936432065.2). Classification (NCBI taxonomy): domain Eukaryota; kingdom Metazoa; phylum Arthropoda; class Insecta; order Coleoptera; family Cerambycidae; genus Rutpela; species Rutpela maculata. Next base: position 32,549,692 of record OW386292.2, read on the forward strand.
AATAATTGTATATACAAAGATAGATAGTGAACATATAATGGTAAATAAATAAACGGAGTATCCCACTAAAGGTAAAACCTTGAGGTGTGGGAATTGTGGGATATACAAGTTTATTAATGAGTGGTGATAAAATGCAGGTAGGTCATGCAGTTTTTAATAAATAAGTTAGTGACAATAATTTCTGCTAATATTCTGTCATTTAGTGGTCCTGGTTTAATGTTATTATTTGATCTCACATACTATGTTTTACAATATTGTAACGTGTTTCCACCCTTAGGAAACTACCTCTTGCAAATTCCGTGGGTTCCAAAAATTATAACAAGAGATGTCCACTAACACACTTTATTAAATATTTACTGGATACTTCACAATCCTATTATTAATTTAAATACACTTTACTGACTAAAATCACAATGTTTATTACTTTGTTTATCATTAAACTCTTAACCTCACTTTCTATATTTTCTGAACTTTCTGAACTACTCGCCGAGAATGCGGTTGGTCTTTTATACCTAAAAATGACAGATCTCGATTGTTCTGTGATGACGCCACCATTCTCTAGAGAATTCCAGATGTCACTTTGGAATCTTCTGGTAGGTTCTTTTTCGAGTAGGTGCAAATACACTACATTCATTCAGACATTCGATCTGTTGAAGTCTGCCTACTTTTTAGTAACATAACCTTAAATTTTAAGGGGTGCAACATATTACACTGCCCCCTCCTTAAGCCTGAACGTCCCGGTCAGGCAATTCAGCCTCTTTCACATACTTCGCCAGTCTATCTAAGTGTACGATCTTCATCTTGGACTTTTTGTTTCGTTGAATACGATAGACGACATCATTAATTCGGGTAATAACAGTATAAGGTCCTTCCCAAGGAGGTTGAAGTTTCGGTGACTTCCCTTTCTTCCGCTGTGGGTTGTACAGCCAAACCAGATCTCCTGCCTTGAACCCTTCTGAACTACCCTTACGGTCGTATCGAGCCTTCATTCGGTCACTGGCTATGGTGATTTGGTCTCTAACCAGCTCATGAACATTTCTTAGCCGTTCACTCATTTCATCCACATAGCTGTTCACAGGAAGCTGTTCTCCGCCTGGTGTTCCGAAAATCAAATCACACGGCAGTCTGATCTCGTGTCCAAATACTACACGGGCTGGTGTTTGTTTCGTAGACTCGTGGATAGCAGCTCTGTATGCCATGAGGAAGAACGGTATGTGGAGTCCCAATCGCGTTGATTCTTATGAACCACTTTAGAAAGATGTTCTTTCATGGTCTTGTTATGTCGTTCCACCATTCCATCTGATTGCGGGTGAAGGGCTGTTGTCCGTGTTTTGTGTATCCCCAATAACTTGCAGATTTGTTGAAACACCCCTGACTCAAAGTTCCTCCCTTGATCTGAGTGCAGCTCCAGGGGTACACCAAACCGACATATCAAATTATCTACCAAGACTTTGGCGACAGTGACTGCTTCTTGGTTTGGAATTGCATAGGCCTCTGGCCACTTACTAAAATAGTCCATGGCAACCAGTATGTACTTGTTACCGTCCTTGGTTACTGGGAATGGGCCGGCTATATCGATCGCAATCCTCTCGAAAGGAGCTCCGACGTTATATTGTTTTATTGCACCCCTACTTCTAGTCTGCGGTCCCTTACTTGCTGCACAAATTTTGCAATTGCGACACCAAGCTTCCACATCCTGACGACTATTTACCCAATAAAATCGTTCTCGTACTTTATTCAGGGTCTTATTAACGCCGAAGTGTCCACCGGATGCTCCATTATGCACTTCCTGAAGTACTTTCGGTACTCGACACCTGGGAATCACTAGACGCATAACAACTTCCTTGCCATCCGGGCTTTCCCAAGCTCTCTTTAGCAGCCCGTTCATAACTTTGAGTGAATCCCATTGGGCCCACAAAGCCTTCAATCCAACTGCCTTGTCCGAAACATCCTTCCACGCTGGTCGAATTCCTTTCTCTTTTGCTCTCAATATAACCCCAATCTCTGTGTCATTCAGTTGTTCTTGTCTAAGGGCTTCAGTTGTCCAATCATCCGGAACCTCTATTTTAATAGTGTTGACGGCCACCGTACCCTGAAATTTCTCAACGTGGTGGCAGTGCTTGCAATCTTCCTTGCATGGTCTTCTAGATAAAGCGTCTGCGTTCTTATGAGATCTTCCAGGTCGATGTTCGATTTTGAAATCATACTGTTGCAGCCGTTCTATCCAACGAGCCAGTTGACCTTCAGGGGTTTTCAACTGCAACAGCCATTTTAATGCAGCATGGTCGGTGCGAATCTTAAAATGTCTTCCATAAAGATATTTATGAAAATGGTCCACTGATTTAACGATGGCCAGTAACTCTTTCCGGGTTACACAATAATTTCTTTCCGGTTTGGACAGCACCTTGCTGAAATATTCGATCACTCTTTCCTGCCCATTCTGGATTTGGGACAGTACACAACCGACCGAAGAATTGCTGGCATCCGTGTCTAAAATAAAAAGTCCTTCCCGTTGTGGGTACGCTAGCACAGGACCAGTGGATAGAGCTGCCTTCAATTTTCTCCATGCCGTTTCACATTCCGGTGTCCATTGGTACTGCACTTTCTCTTCTGTCAGCCGGTGTAATGGCTTCGCAATTTCTGCAAACCCTTCCACAAAGCGCCTATAATAAGTGCAGAGGCCAAGGAAGCTCCGTACTTCATGAACGTTAGATGGTCTTGGCCAATCTCGTACAGCAGAAATTTTGTCGGGGTCTGTTTGTATTCCATCCGAAGACACCACGTGACCAAGAAATTTGACTTCTTTCTGGAATAGCAGGCACTTCTTCGGGTTCAACTTCAGATGGGCATTCCTGACTCGCCCAAATACTTCTTGAAGATTTTTCAAATGTTCTGTAAAGTCCTGTCCCATAACAAGCACGTCGTCAAGGTAAACCAGGCACGTCCTCCAGGTTAGCCCTCGCAGTACGAATTCCATCAATCTTTCAAAGGTAGCTGGCGCATTGCAAAGTCCAAAAGGCATCACGGTAAATTGATAAAGACCACTGCCTGCTGAAAACGCTGTCTTTTCCTTATCATTCGGATGAAGCCCCACTTGCCAGTATCCACTCCTAAGGTCTAACGTAGAAAACCATCGTGAGCCTGCCAACGTGCTTAATGTGTCATCAATTCGTGGTAATGGGTAACTGTCTTTCTTCGTGACATCGTTTAATTTTCGATAATCGACACAAAATCTTAATGTTCCGTCCTTCTTGGCAACCAAAACTACTGGCGATGACCAGGGACTCGTTGACTCCTCAATGACTCCATCTTGCAGCATCTTGTTTATCATTGCCGAGGCATCCTCTTGTTTCGCTAATGGAAGCCTCCTAGGTGGTTGTCGAATAGCTGGTGAGTCGCCAGTATTTATCCGATGCTGGACTATGTCTGTTTTTGTAAGAGCCTCTGTATTCTTGGCAAATACTGAACTTTCCTTTTCTAGGAACTTGATTGCCTCCCTTCGCTCATCCTCAGATAAATGCTCCAACTGGGTACTCAGCAAGGTCAAAACTTCCCGGTCTATTTTCGTAGACGAACTTCCCTCTGTTTGTTCCTCGCACCTCGCTACCCATGTGACCGGTTCATAGGAGCCAATCGGTTTGCCTTCCTTAATTGTCACCGAGTGGGAATTTAAATTGACAACTCTAATTGGGATTTTGTCTTGAGTTCGGGTTAAAGTTCTCGCCACAATAATATTGGATAGGGACTTAATCGATTCGTCATCTTCAACTAGGCCAACACGGTACCCTCCAGGATTTCCTTCTACGGCAGCATCGATCATTTGTTCTGAATGAGCAGGAATCTTGATCGTCTGTGTTGTTAACAATCTCGCTTTATGGAATTGGTCGTCTGCGGTTGCCAGAATAAATTCCTCATTTCCAATTTTTAAGACTCGCTCCCCTACGTCAACAATAAATCCCTGCTCTCCCATGATGTCCAGACCCAAAATGAAATCATCTATAATGTCAGCCACAATGACCTTGTAATTGAACCTCAACCGTCCAACCTGCAGTTCCAAGTTGATTTCTCCATGGACCGCAGCCCTGTCCCCCGTGGCTGTCCGAATGATTACTCCATTTTGCTTCTTGTCAATCTGCAAGCCTGATATAAACCCTGGCCGCACTATTGATGACGTAGCACCGGTGTCAATAGTAAACACGCATTTTCTTCCATTCACATGTCCTTGCAACAACAGACTGCTTGGAATTCTTTGGAGCTGGGAAATCTTTATTTCTCTGGGGGCACCGCATTCCCTAGCCAGCACAGCCCCCTTGGTGCTGGCTATCTTTAGTTTTCCTGCTTCTCTTCAACATTCACAGCATTTACTCGACTCTCCGAGTTCTGCTGTCGACAGTCTCGTTTCATATGTCCCATCTTGCCGCAGTTGAAACATTTAATACCTCCGCTCGGCTTTCCTTTATTTTGTTGTTTTTCCTGATTTCCGAGGCCATCCAATTTATCGCATAATTTGGTGAATATTTTCTGCATCTCAGTCAGCAAGAGGTTCTGGTTCATTTCTGGTTGCGATTCTTCAAGAGTCACAGCTCGCACTCTCCTTGGAGTATCCCTGTAAGCGGCTTCTACTTCGAGTGCACGCACCAAAGCTTCGCTACTACTTTGGTGTCTCGTCAGCCTCAGAACTCGCCTGACCTCTTCGTCCCTTATACCATCCAAAAAGGCCCCCACGGCTAATTGTTCCTGGAATTCTTTAGGTGCACTCGGATACGCCAGGTGTGCCAGTCTCTCTATCGCAGCTTCAAATTCTTGTAAACTTTCCCCAGCTTTTTGCATCCGGGATTTCAGCTGAGTCTGGTATAATTGGGCAAGGTGTTGATCGCCATACCTCAAGTCTAATGCAGCTTCCAAAACTTTGAAGTCCCTTTGTTTCTCAACTGGGATGGTTTGGAGTAACTCTGAAGCTTGGCCCCTTAGTGCTAGAACTAATGCCATGGCCTTTTCCTCATTATCCCAATTGTTCGCACACGCTGCTGCCTCAAACTGCCTCTTGTACGTCGTCCAGGAACTTTGGCCATCAAAAGAAGGAGGTTTTAGTCGCTGTCCTGATGATACCACCTGCTGGCTTCCTCTATCTCTCAACTGTCGTTTAAGCCGGTCTATTTCTCCTTTGACTTCTTCTTCGAACTCACTCATCTTTTCTTCAAACTGATTTACTTTTCCTTTTACTTGACCGACTTCGGTCTTGACTTCACCTACTTTTTCTTCTACCTTGTTTATCTCTTCTTTGACTTCACTTTTGACAGAAATGATTGCGTCCTGTTGTATTTTTATTTGATCGCTCAGGATTTTCCTTAATTCCTCCTGGCGTCTTTCTTCCAAGTCTTCCATTATTTTTCTGAGTTCGTCTTTTTCCTCTTGACGTTGTCTTTCTTGCTCCTCTTTCTCCTCTTGTTGTCGTATCTTCAGGTCCTCCATCATTTCTCTTAATTCGGCCCTTTCTTCTTGACGTCTTCTTTCTTGCCCTTCTTTTTCTACTTGACGTCGCTTTTCTTGTTCTTCTTTCTCCTCTTGACGTTTTTTCTCCTGTTCTACTTTGTCTTCCTGGCGTCTTCTTTCTTGTTCTTCTTTTTCTTCATGACGTTTTTTCTCCTGTTCTTCTTTGTCTTCCTGCCGTTGCTGTGCCATCATTTTTTGGAACTGTTCTAATAAGTCCTGTATTTGTTTATCGGATGCCATACTTCTTGTTGTTACGGGCATACGATGAAATTAAAATAAAATAAATTTAACTGTCACGTCAATATCGGTAATGGAACTTTCCAGAAAAATCTCGAAACAGCACGAAAAAGTCTTATCCAGAGTCTTTTGTCACTATCCAGTTCAGAGAATTTAATAATCTCCACTAATGTCCAAATAGAAAAGTTCTAGTAATTTCCACGCACTAAATGAGTCTTTTTTTTCAGTGTCTCTATCACTTCTCAGTTCAAAGGATTTAATTATCACACTAATGTCCTAATAAAATGTTCTACAATGTCTCAAAAATGCACTTAAACACTATTTTCCTGTTCGAAAACAACCCTCGAACAATGTCCAGTAAATTAGTCCTGTGTTAGCACTAACCCTCGAGAATCCTTCTCGAACACTCCAGTACAACTTCAGAGCTCCTCTTGTCATAAAATTCCGCTTCTGACACCAATTGTAACGTGTTTCCACCCTTAGGAAACTACCCCTTGCAAATTCCGTGGGTTCCAAAAATTATAACAAGAGATGTCCACTAACACACTTTATTAAATATTTACTGGATACTTCACAATCCTATTATTAATTTAAATACACTTTACTGACTAAAATCACAATGTTTATTACTTTGTTTATCATTAAACTCTTAACCTCACTTTCTATATTTTCTGAACTTTCTGAACTACTCGCCGAGAATGCGGTTGGTCTTTTATACCTAAAAATGACAGATCTCGATTGTTCTGTGATGACGCCACCATTCTCTAGAGAATTCCAGATGTCACTTTGGAATCTTCTGGTAGGTTCTTTTTCGAGTAGGTGCAAATACACTACATTCATTCAGACATTCGATCTGTTGAAGTCTGCCTACTTTTTAGTAACATAACCTTAAATTTTAAGGGGTGCAACATATTACAATATATTCATTTACTTGTTGCCTGGTTATATTATGACATCCATTTTTTATTTTATTTTTAAACAGATTAATTGAGTTGAGGATTTTATTTTCAGGGGGGACCAGGTTATAATGTTTTAGTTCTAAGTATATGTAATTTCTTTGTAAAATATTTTTTTCGGATTTAGGGATTAATGTAGAGTTTAATTTATATCTAGTGTTATGATCGTGGTCAATGTTTTTTAATTCATGTTTGTTACAATGCTGCTTAACAATGACTCTATAAAAGAACAGCTGACGAGGGTCATATATTTTAGCTTCTAGATATAGTTGATCAGTTGGGTATGTAAACGCTTTATTGTATATTACTTTTAGTACCAATTTTTGTATTTCAGGTTATGTACATAAGTGTTTGATGATCCGCCGCAGGCTATTATGCCGTAGTTAATATGACTCTCAATTAATGCATGGTATAGTATACGCATCTGTTCAATTTCAAATTTTTGCGAGAAATACTTAAACTTGTACAAGATGCAGTGGATCTTTTTTATTAGGTAGTTAATGTGTGTCTCCCATTTCAGATGAGAATCAATGTACAAGCGTAAGTATTTGATATTCCCAACAGAACTTATATGCATCTCTGGAGAGATTGTCAGTTTCGTGTATGATATTTTGAATAAAAGGTGAAGGGAATGTAGTGAGTTTTTTTTTAAATTTATTGTAAGTAGTCGAGTATTAAATCATTGTACTATGTGGTTAAAATCTTTTTCTGCTATATTTTTTAGAGTGTTCCAGTTGTCCGCTTTATATAAGATAGCAGTATCATCAGCAAAACTCACTACATCACCCTCCAGCTGTAACTTATATAAGTCACCGGCCCCAGTACAGTTCCCTGTGGAACTCCATATTTTATGGTTCTAGTTTCACTTAACGCGTCGTTGATTCTTACGCATTACCGTCTGCGCATTAAATAACATTCCATCAGTTTATTTGGAGTTCCTCTAACGCCAATGTTCTCCAATATGCGTAAAAGTTTGATATGGTCAACGGTGCCAAACGCTTTGGCCAGATCGACGAAGATGCACAATGCTGGATTTTTTCATCAATAGCTTTACTAATTTTTGTTGTTAAATATACTATGGCATCCTCCGTCGATTTGCCCTGAAACGGAACTGGTTATTCGAAAGCAAATTATATTTATCTAGGTAGTTAGTAAGACGCTTTTTTAGTAACATTTCGAATAATTTTGCCACATTTGATATCAAAGAGATGGGTCTGTAATTAGCCACCCTCTCCATTTTTATGTATAGGTTGTACCAAGGCAAATTTAAATGCAGAAGGGCATTTGTCTTTTTCGAAGGCTAAGTTAATTATAAATACTAAAGGTTTTGCAATAAACTGAGCTACATCTTTTAGAGTTTCGGTTCTTATGTTATCAATGCCAGGAGATTTTTTGTTTTTTAATTTATTTATAGTTTCCATTACTTCATTCTCATCCGTGAGGATGAGAAAAAGTGAATTTGGCATGTTATTTTGGTTATTATTGTCTGTAGGTATAGTTTGTCCGGTTTTCTTTATTTTAACAATTTGCCAATTTTGCAAACATTTTGTCTGATGGTATCGGCCTATTTCGAAAGCGATCTTGATATAAACGTGTGGCTACTTTACTGTTTCTTCCGCACTCTCCATAAATTAATATCATGTCCAATTTTTCTTCATTATTGTAAGATACCATTGTGTAAATCTATTTAGAAGTATAACATAAAACAAAAACGAATAACAGTCAAAAATAACAGTATTTTTAATTTGACATTACTAACAATGACAAAATTCAATTGTTTCCATGGCTAACTATGTTGAATCAGAAACAAAACCTTTAAATGAAGTTTTTTCGTATTTTATTAATTTTCTCGAAATTTTCCTTATGGAAGTGTATACTTTTTTCACATGGTTGAATGCAGAAAGACAACAATCGGCAAAAAAATGTATAGCATACCATTTGAAAAAAAAAAGTTGCCTATCGTTATTTTGGCATATGTGACCAGAGAGATGATTTAAGGACGTCATTCGATAGAGCTTGACAAACGATTTGCAAATATATATGGTTTATTCTAGTTTTCTGTTAAAATAAAAAAGATACAGGGGGGCGAATACCAAACTGCATCACCCGGTATTTGCATACGCGATTTTCTAGAAAATGGCGGAGGATCCAGTGATATTCATATATTATACAGACACACACACAAAAAAGGTCTGTTTCTGGGACTCCATTGGGCAGCCCCTATGTATTTCGACATGCTGAAAACGAATCAGATATCCGCTTAGCCTCGTTATCTACCAATTTTTAGTAAATCGCGAAAATAACCTAAATTATGAGTTTTCTTTAGGTTATTTTCGCGATTTACAAAAATGTGGTGGACAATGGAGTTAAGCGGACACCTGATTTGTGTTCAGTACGTCGAAATACGTATGGGTTACTTAATGGAGTACCAGAAAAAGACAACTTTTTTTATTTTGAGTGCCTGTGTTTTTTATTTTATTACCTCTCATTCACCAAAGATTAAAATATGACAGGCATCAAAAAGTGGTGCTTAATCGCATAAATTCTAACAGTGAGTGCAGGCAATATTAACGAATCCTTTCAGAAATCACTTATGTTAAAATGTTTGTATTGTACGAGTACTATTGTTTGGCTTTCTTATTTACAATACAATAATATGTATAAAAATGTACTTACCAAGAATAACACAGCGAAAATATATACCAAAATTTTGATACATTTAAACGCATTCATTTTTCAAATACGTGCTAAACATGAATTTGATACGAGTAACTGCCATAAAAATTAATAAATAATATACCTTCTTACTAATTGTCATGTAATCTGTTTCATGACGGAAAAATAAAGTTTTTTTTCAAACGTCAGAAAAACATGACATCTCTTAATTCATATCATGACCACAGAAGACCTATACCAGAAGCGTCACTATCGGCGGAATGTCATCATTAAAGTTTGACTTTTTAGACGGCTATGCGCTGCGATTGACAACGGAGGTAAAAGTACGCTGACGCGGCAGAAATACTTTATTTAATACTATGCGATATTAACACAATTAAATGCGTTTTTGGTGGTGAAATTCGAGATTTTTTATTTGTATTTTTTTATAGCTAATCGTCGTCTGAAGAAAAAAATAGCTTGATTTATTCGGAGTAAAAGCTACTTGTTGTGACTCGTCTGTAATTGCCGGACGAACGAAGTGACCTACAGCACTTTTACTCCTAATAAAATAATATACTATTATAGTAGTTAGATTTTCAATTCAGAACATGCTCTCTAAAGCTGAATTCTTGAGAGAATATTCTAAAAAGTGCTAGGAATAATTAGGAAGTTTCCATTTTTCTCATTTTCTCGTAATAAATAGTCGTAAAAATCTAAAAAATATCTGTAATTTTTTTTTTTTAAATTATCTCTACAAATAAAAAAGTTGAGGTCCTTCCAAGTTTAAAATGCCACGATCATCTGGGCTGAGACTCGATTACGTCACAGTACATGATTCCGTCATTAGCTAGCGGCCGTGGGCACCTTTATCACAGTAGATATTTGTTGTACTCGATTATATTTTTTTAAATCTACTGCGCATCTACTGTTTGTATCCCACGCGTATTTCGTCGTATACTGTAGACAGTATCAATGATGAAAGTTCAATTCTACCAATCGATAAGTACCGCAAAAATGAGAAAAAAATTAAATAACGTTGCAAAAAGAGATATCGATTTTCTGAAATGTCACAAAATGTCACTTTTGATTCGTTCGTGCCGAACCGAATTTTCGAATTTCGCCGTGCAATTTACGATCAGGTTTATTTGGAAGACTTCCTCTTTACGTCGCGACATCATACGGCCGTCCCAATGGTGTTTTTCGAAAAATATGAACGTGCCAAGATTGCATGTTTTAGCAATTTTTTCGGCTCCCAAATGCAAGCTGTTTTTTGCTATTTTTCTCCGAAACGGTGGGAGTTAGCTCGAAATAAAAAATAAGGTCAAACGAGTATTTTCCACTACGAATATTTTACTTCCATCAGAATTTTGATTTTCTTTTTCGTTTCCAAAGTCCTGTGCCAAAAGACTACTCTAGCTAATTTAAGTAGAGTTAAATTTTCTAAAACCGCTTTTTTCTATTTTTTGAATTGCGATAAAAATGAAGGAATTAGAGGGAGCGGGATTTGGGTTTTTTTTCCGGTAAAATTTCTCCATTTTGTCACCGTAATTAATCGGTAATAAACTGAAATCGATCTCATATTCGATATTTACTTAATATCATGTACTACTTTGACGCTCCGTTAATCTCGGCCCTTCGAAACAAAGGTTTCTGAGAAATAGTATATTGTGTATTTAGGTGTGAAAGCAATACATTCCCGGACGACGATACAAATTGTTGGCCGAGGCGCTAGCCGAGGCCAACAAGCATCGAAGTCCGGGAATGTGCTTTCACACCGAAATACATATACTATTTTTTCTGAAATCACAATCAATATTATTATGAATTAAGGAATTTGTATTAATGCATAACATTTCTTCATTACAATCTAACTGCTTACTAATAAATGCAATTTTAATGTGAGTTGGTTTGTCTGCGTGTTTTTATTTACTGTCTAAAATATACATAAAAAAACGTACGGGAATGTTACTTTCCCGGCCTAGGCCGGGAAAGTAACATTCCCGTACAGTTTTGTTAATCGTTGCTTGGCAACGGATCTTTTCCGGTTTGTTTTGTGATAGTTTCTTAGCAACGGACTAAAACACTGGAATTGTGCATTTTTCGATCTGAAATCACGCCGAAAATGTAGACATTGCCGATCGATTTCAGAAAAAATTGTTTTTTTAAGATTTACATACACTATAGGAAAACGTGTAGGTAATTTCCTACATTTCCTCGAATATCTCGATAATTATCGTTTTTTTCGAAAAATTTGTAGACAGCTTATGTAAAGAAAATTGATTGACCTTTCCGACACTTTTTTTAAAATTATTTCTCTAACATAAAAAGTATTAATGATGAAAGTGCGAGTCTAAGGAAACTTTTAGTGCTGAAAAAATGAGTAGAAAATTAAACATATTATAAAAAGTTACATAAATGTATATATGTTATATAATATTACACGCTATCTTATTAAGACTTAGCCATAATAAACCTTCACAGGTATATCGTATTACACGATAACAGCTTCTCTTATTAATTGCTTATCTTCAAGATATCATATTACACCTTTGTTTCTTATAACTTGTGATGACTGCAGAACTGCAATTCCTTTGTTCTATATTTTGCTTACTCAGGTTCTGTATGTTATAAATATGACTAAACACGCTTTGTTGAATCAGTTATTAAACTCGCTTAGAATGAAATACTTCTAATTATTATTATATTCTTTCTCCAAGAGCCAACGTTGGCTCCATTTAAGTAAATAAATCTTTTTAAAAAGTCACTCAAAAGTTCTAGCCGCGAATGACGAAGAGTCAGACGACGACGGAAACCCAGATAACAACAAAATCACTAATGAACTTTCCCAAGAATTTGAAACTTTCACCAACCTATATAAAACAACATCTTTAATTAACTATTCGAAAATCAAAGCCTCGAACAAACAACTTTTGTATCGAGAACATAAAGATATTATAACCTTTTTCCAACAAAACAACTTACAATACCTACATCACAAAATTATCGAGGACATATTCGAAGAAAACCCCGAATTTCATAACGATAAAATCAATATTGTATCGAGCAAAACAGTCAGACATAGAAGATATTTTATCATCCCTCTACCTTTTGACATCGAATCCGTAATTGAACATTTATTTTTAGTACTGTTTAAAAACCAAGATGTTCTAGATCTCTCTAAGACATACTTTGTCGAAAATAGTTTAGACCTCCCCCTACTGGAAATCCTCTCATTCATTTTTGCGGTAAAAGACTTAAAAGTAGTAAGTCAGAACTGCTGACGAAGATGAAATTCCAATTATATTGGAGCAAAATCATGTTGGTAAAAATAATCTACACCGTTGTTATACTTTCAACATTACGGTACCCCGCTAAGAATCCATTGCGATTACGGTGGCGAATTTGACAACCGTTTGCTCAAAGATCTCTGCACCCTCTACGACATAAAATTAACTTATTCAAGCGTAAGACATTCCCAATCGAACGGATCCATAGAAAGATTTCATGCTATTTTAGCTGAAATGATAAGAATTCATAAAACTGAAAACCCGAACGAACATCCGATCACGATTTTACCATATGCTATAACAATTCGGTAAATAAAACACACGGTTTCACCCCATATGAACTTATCTTTGGTCATACATCTAACAGACCACCTGAAACTTTATATAACCAAAAAGAGTTAATAACCAAATACGTTAGAGATTTAAACAACAGAATATCCCACTACTATAAAATAGCCCGTAGTCGAACACAATCTCAAAAAGAGAAAGCAAAAGTTCGTTTCGATAAAAATGTTCCCCAAAAACGATCTGAGTACAAAATAGGTGACTTAGTTTACGTAAAAGAATCACAAATCAAAAACAAATTGCAAAACAAATTTAACGTTCCTTTTAAAATAAAAGAAATTTTCCAAAATTCTGTTACCTTATTAAATCTCGAAACAAAACAAGAAACTAAAGTAAATTTTGATAGAATGAAACCATATACTGAAAATTAAATTTATTTTCAGGTTTCTCCTGCTGTTCGGATCAGCACTCTGTCAATACAAAATTACCCCGATCAATAATACTGTTGGTGTATACTACCACCAAGACACGGACATCGTGGTGACAAATGACAAATGGACTCTGCTAGTGCATAAAAATATTTCATCCCTCAAACTAGCTTTTGACAAAAATCAAAATATCTTAGACAAAATCTTGTACACTCTCAATAATGGTGATCATAAGTCAATTATTTTTACGAGTGAAATTAAAACAGACTTCAACCTTTTAACACAAATATCCAACTCTATAAAAATGAAATTTGACGAAATCTTTTCAGATACAAAAAGATATAAACGAGGAATACTTAACGGTATCGGTACAATATTCAAACCCATAACTGGAAACCTAGATGCTGAAGATGGCCAGTACTATACTAATTGTATAAATAAACTAAATAACGACGAACATCAAATGGAAAACTTAATCAAAAATCAAATTTCAGTTATGACTTCTGTTATTAAAAACTTCAACTCGACTATACAAAAATTACAAATTGACGAGGAAACGTTTAACAAAGATCTCGAAGAAATTGAACGCACAATTCAAACCATGACTCAAGCTATTGAGGCTGCTCATATAAAACTAAAATTCTTATACATTTCCGAACAGCTAATGGCAAGCTATTTGTATATCGAAGATAATTTAAACGACATTCTAAATTCAATAACATTTGCCAGATTAGGAATTATTCACACGTCAATCATAACCCCTAATCACTTAGTGACAGCACTACAAGAAGTTTCACAGAGCTTACGAAGGAACAATTTGCCTCTCCCCATTAAATTATCGGCAGTTGCTAAGTATTTGGATATTATTGAATTACAAGCGTTTCAAATGGATTCTAACTTAGCATTTGTTTTAACAATACCACTTGTTGAACCCCAAAATTATAAGACCTATCGCCTATACCCTATCCCGATACTTGATAACAGAACTGGTCTACATCACATTTTATCTATTTCACAAAAGTATATCGCGAGAGACGATGATTCTTTAATGTACATACCTATACAAAATTTGAAAGAATGCTCTTTATTTTTGGAACCAAACTATGTTCGAACCTGTTTGCATATCCTATCGACCAAAATGCCATATGTGAAGCCAGAATACTAGAACCATTGCCGAAACTTCCAGAGAACTGTCAAACTCCCTTCATTATTAGTCAGGGATACAACGTCCAAGAACTTGAAGACAACACATGGCTAGTAATTAATTCCGAACCACTTCACATCACCATCAACTGTCCAAAGAGAGAATCCACGACAGAGTTAATCAACAAAAATTCCATCATCAAACTACAACCAGGATGTTACGCCTATGCAGGCATTACTAGAATACAAGCCAGTGCCAAAGACTTTCCGAAATTAAGGACAATTCACATCCTATCCAAATTCCTTTTGAATGCTGTAATCACATGCCCGACAAAATCGAAATTCCAAAATTAAAACCGCTCAAATTAAACAGTCTCTACGTAGAAGATCTAGATATTGCGAAAACCAAATTGGACCAATATTCCAAAGACCTGGATGACCTCATAAACGAGCCTTTTGTGACCAAACACGTATCTTGTATCACATATTTCATAATCACTCTCATCATCCTATTAGTTGCACTTTACATAACTTGTAAATGCAGAAGAAGAAGATGTGGAGCATTGCGAATCCAACCTTCAACGGACAACCCTCCTTCACCTCCTTCAGAGCGAAGCAGAGTATTCACCAAATTTCCTAGACTTATCCCTCCAAGAAAGCGACCCGGTATTAAACCTCAAGAAGAAGAGGACATCGAGTTAACATAGACTTTCATTTGTGGAGTTTTACCCTTGTCTATTAACTTAGACCATTGTATTTTATTTTTATTACATTTATGTAATGTATTACTCACTTATTATTATTATCATTTACCAATTTTAACTTTTACGTATTTTATTATTTTGCTTTGTATTCATTCAACATTGTTTCAATTTATTTTGCATTATATTCATTTAACGCTTTTAACAATTTTCAAAAGTTGCTGCATAACATCAACTTTTTTATTAAGGGGGAAGTTGTTATATAGTATTACACGCTGTCTTATTAAAACTTAGCCATAATAAACCTTCACAGTTATATCGTATTACACGATAACAGCTTCTCTTATTAATTGCTTATCTTCAAGATATCATATTACACCTTTGTTTCTCATAACTTGTGATGACTGCAGAACTGCAATTCCTTTGTTCTATATTTTGCTTACTCAGGTTCTGTATGTTATAAATATGACTAAACACGCTTTGTTGAATCAGTTATTAAACTCGCTTAGAATGAAACACTTCTAATTATTATTATATTCCTTCTCCAAGAGCCAACGTTGGCTCCATTTAAGTAAATAAATCTTTTTAAAAATTCACTCATGTGAATCGTGATCTAACATATATAAATATATATCTACAAGAGATGACATAAAAACATACCGGAAAATAATATTCTACCGCGTCGAAACCGTTGTCATGTCAGGTCTACCACCCACGCAAACAGTGGAAAAAACAAACATTTTTTACTTATATCTACAAAGCTGAAATTTTGTTGTGGAATAGTTTATTTAATAAGACATCCAAAAAATAAAGTCTACCTATCGTCTCATGTTGCTAAAGACTCGGTAGACGTAATGGAATGCAAGTGCGTGACCGCGGCCGTTGCGCTCCGGGCTTTTGCAGTTCGCGGAGAAGTTTTGCATTTTCCGCCGCTGAATATTAATCTACAAAGCTGATTTTCTCTCTACAAGAATTTTATGCACTATTTCGATTAAAAATCACATCCTACCTCCGCTGAAAGGTGGCTAAATCTTTGGTAGACGTTGCCAAAATGGCAATACATAGTCAAATCATGACAATTATATTCTTCATTAATATTAAAGAACAGACAATTTTCTTATAGATGTGTTAATAATCACTTTTATTTACTTTTTAATATTGCTAGTGGTCGAGCTGCAGACGATTTTGTAGTAGCACCAATGACTAATGCAGACATATCAAAAAAATGAGAAATGATGCAAAGTTTGTGATAATCGTTTTTGATACTTATTCCTTTCCTTTGATCAAAGATCACGAGCACGATTTGAGAGGGACACGTCGAGGTCGAAAAATTGAAATTAGAGATCCATCGACACGCCCTCCCGACTTCATGTCTTCATTGAGAGAAGGAATATAGTTAGCAATAAGTGAAGGGAGCAATTTACGCAAAAGGGTGGCGCGTTTCACGGGGTGACGAGGGGGATGAAATCCAAAGGACCAATTTTTTGTGTCAAAACGCAGCAACCGAAAATTTTGGAAAAAATATATATGTTGGACAAGTATTGGAGAGGATTCTCAGAAAAAATTGTCGGTCAATTTGGGAAAGAACTAAGGGAGAGAAGACATCGGTATACTTTTCAAATATTTTTAAGGGTAACTTCCCCTCGTTGCACCACATTCAAAATTTTTTAGTAGCGTCTACTTTCACCCCCATATAACATATTTTTTTCGCAGCGTGGTCGGAACATTACGTCATAGTGAAAAAAAAATCACGTCTGTGGTCTTTCGAGACTAGTAGTCTATGTAATGAAGGCAGAAAGATTGTAAATATTTCGTGCAAAGACGAGATTACCGTTCCCTCCCGTTTTTGAGGGTGCTAAACACGATGGAAGTGGTGGGAGAAGTTTTTGACCGCCGCAATTCCCTGAAACGACCAAAAACCACCCCTTTTATGGATCCCTTTATGTTTTCATATATAAACGGGTCTGGGGAGTGATTTATCGACTGGTTATACTTGAAATAAAATGGAAGAGGGTTATAGAGTAAGTGGAATTCAGACAGCAGGCCTAAGGGGTTGATTAAATCCTCCCGAGACGAAGGGTGGGAAATCATTTTTTTTTCAAATGATTCTGTTCAAATGCGTATCCCCCCCGTTTTCGGGGTAGCTGATCATGGGAAAAATATTCATTTTTAGCTCCAATCCCTCGTTATCCTTTAAACGGGCAGAAACTACCAGAAAGCATGCTATCCAGGATTTACGTTTTTTTTTCCGAACATGATCGTTATTCCTGTGCATATTCAAGCCTGTAGCCAAAAATTCGTTTTTTCCATTTAAAAATAGCTACCTCATTATTTTCTGCGGTCGCCGTAGGTCGGGCTACGCCCGTCCTGGCAGACCCCTAGCTACAGGCCTGGTGCATATCCCTTGATTTTTCACGGAAGAGAAAGTGGTAGTGACCTCGGGGGTTGCTTCAACCCTTTCAAGGGATATAAAATTCATTAATTATATTTTTGTCGTGATTAGCGCCTGCGAAAACGGGGGAGGGCGTATCGACGATCCAAAGTGTAATTAATGAATTTTACACCCCTTGGAATGGTTGAAGCAACCCTCGAGGTCGCTACCACCTTTTCTTCCGTGAAAGATGAAGGGATATGCAGAGGAATAACGATCATGTGCCGAAAAACTTGTAAATCCTGTATAGCATGCTTTCTGGTGTGTGTGTGGGGTGGTTTCTGCCCGTTTGAGGGATGAGGAGGGATTGAAGCTAAAAAATGAATATTTTCCCGTGAGCGGCGACTCAGAAAACGGGGGGATACGCGTTAGAACCGAATCATTAAAAAAAAAAATATTCCACCTCTCTGGAGGGTTTAATCAACCCCTTCGGCCTGCTGTCTGAATTCCACTTACTCTATAGCCCCCTTCCATTTTATTTCAAGTATAACTCGTCGATAAATCACTCCCCAGTCCCATTTATATATAAAAACCTAAAAGGATCCATAAAAGGGGTGGTTTTTAGTCGTTTCAGGAGGTTGCGGCGATTCTCCCACCACTTCCATCATGTTCAGCACCCTCGAAAACGGGAGGGAAAGGTAATCTCGTCTTTGCATGAAATATTTACTCTTTCTGCCTTCATTATGCATAGACTCCTAGTCTCGAAAGACCACGGACGTGATTTTTTTTCACTATGACGTAATGTTCGGACCACGCTCCGAAAAAAATATGTTATATGGGGGGTGAAACTAGACGCAACAAAAAAATTGTGAATGTGGTGCAACGAGGGGAAGTTACCTTAAAAATATTTGAAAAGTATACCGATGTCTTCTCGCCCTTAGTTCTTTCCCAAATTGACCGACAATTTTTTCTGAGAATCCTCTCCAATACTTGTGCAACATATATTTTTTCCAAAATTTTCGGTTGCTGCGTTTTGACACAAAAATTGGTCCTTTGGATTTCATCCCCCTCGTCACCCCGTGAAACGCACCACCCTTTTGCGTTAATATTTTGCAAAATTGTTCCCTTCACTTATTGCTAACTATATTCCTTCTCTCAATGAAGATAGGGCCGGGGGCCGTTTCACCCTACTTATCCGGCTTATCCGGCCTTTGTGTATCCTGAAGTGAAGGTGTGGATGGAAGTTGACGTTGGCACTTCATTAAGGTATATAAACGTTAGTAAATTGTACGAGAGGTTGACATCAAATATATGTATATTCGGTCATAAGTCTTTTGTTTTTTATGTTAGAGAAAAATAAAAAAAAGTGTCGGAAAGGTCAACAATTCTCTTTACATAAGCTGTCTACAAGTTTTTTAAGGAAAACGATAATTATCGAGATATTCGAGGAAATGTAGGAAATTACACGTTTTCCTATTGAGTGTATGTAACTTTTAAAAAAATTATTTTTTTCAGAAACCTTTGTTTCGAAGGGCCGAGATTAACGAAGCGTCAAAGTAGTACATGATATTAAGTGAACATCGTATATGAGATCGATTTCAGTTATTACCGATTAATTACGGTGACAAAATGGAGAAATTTTACCGAAAAAAAAAAAAAAAAAAAACCAAATCCCGCCCCCTCTAATTCCTTCATTTTTGTCGGAATTCAAAAAATAGAAAAAATGGTTTTAGAAAATTTAAATCTGTTTAAATTAGCTAGAGTAGTCTTTTGGCGTAGGGACCCAGTTAAAAAAGTTGCCAACTGTAGAAGCTCAATATTTGCGATATTTAACCGTACATGGCCGACATTTAAGTAGTTATCTCCGAAACGAAAAAAAAATAATCAAAATCCCGGTGGAAGCAAAAGATTCGTAGTGGAAAATACTCTTTGACCTTATTTTTTATTTGAGCTTACTCCCACCGTTTTGGAGAAAAATAACAAAAACAGCTTTGCATTTGGGAGCCGAAAAAATTGCTAAAACATGCAATCTTGGCGTTCATATTTTTCGAAAAACACCATTGGGACGGCCGTATGATGTCGCGACGTAAAGAGGAAGTTCCAGATAAACCTGATCGTAAATTGCACGGTGAAATTCGAAAATTCGGCTCGATACCAACGAATCAAAAGTGACATTTTGTGACATTTCAGAAAATCGATATCTCTTTTTGCCATGGGCGCAGCCAGGGGGAAGCCATGCCCCCCCCCGCCCAAGCCGTCTTCCATGAGCCAAAAAATAAAGAAGCATATAATCTCTACCAGTACAACGCACTATCCAAATTATCCCTTGAAATAAATATTTTGTAATTAATGCCAATATTATTAGTAGAGGAATCTACATACACATCCGTTTTCAACCATTTTCTGAAAAATTTTCCTCATCGTCTGGGGAGTCCGGTTCTATTGCCCCCCCCCCCCCCCCAAAATGAATTTTCTGGCTGCGCCACTGCTTTTTTGCAACATGTTATTTAATTTTTTACTCATTTTTGTGGTACTCATAGATTGGTAGAATTGCACCTTCATCATTGATACTGTCTAAGCTATCATGGGAAAAAATCTAGCTTTTTGTATATTAACGCGAAAAAACTGTCGCTACCTCCCTGGGCTATCATCATTCAGTGTTATCGAGAAATTTTAACCCCACTAAATGAACATGAGCGAGCACATACACTAAATAAAGGAAATATATGGCGCGCCACCGGCATGGCAAGCAGTGTTGCCAATTGCCGGAGAATTCTCCGCTTTTCGGAGAATTTGACTGTCTGCGGAGAATATGGCGGAGAATGTCTATTTGACGGAGAATTGGCGGAGAATATAGGATGGACAAAAATTTAACATTATATCTTTATTAAAACAAATAACAAAATACTGTAGTTTTCTGTTTTCTTGTAGTTTAGTAGTTTAAGTAAAGAGACCATATTTGAATGTTGCTAATGCGGGATATTAAAGAAAAAAATCCAGGTTAAATAGGTAATTGATAAGCGAGGGGGGAGTGGGTGAGAAAACGGAAAAAAAAATTGTTCCGGTTTCAAAATTGATGAGCGGGGGGAGAAATCTGAAAAAAATATGTTTTTATTCAAATCTCATGTCTGATGAGCGAGAGGGAGGAGACAGTGGCGCAGCCAGAAAATTCATCTGGGGGGGGGGGGGGGGGCAATAGAACCGGCCTCCCCAGAGGATGAGTACTGTAGATTCCTCTACTAGATAATATTGGCATTAATTATACAAAATATTTATTTCAAGGGATAATTTGGATACTGCTTTGTACTGATAGAGATTATGCTTCTTTATTTCTTAGCTCATGGAAGACGGCTTGGGGGGGGGGGGGGCATGGCTGCGCCCATGGGAGGAAAAAATATGGAAAAAAAATTGGCAAGGCACCTCTTGCGAATTCAGTTACACTATTTAACGGTCAACTAGGGCCGGCTGTCTACCAATGATCTTAAGCGTGCTCCAAACCTGGTTTGGATGATTCATCACAACCAGGTTTTATTAATTCATCACTGATGAATTAAAATATCGATTTGTGCAGATTAATAATGGATTACATATTGAGAAACAAATAAATGGTCAATATAATTTTTGTTGTATGAAAGATTTTGATATTTATTTTTGGCGGAGAATTTCTTCGATTTGCGGAGAATTTTAAGGCAGTGGACGGGAATTTTAGAAAGCTCTGTTGGCAACACTGATGGCAAGTCAGCGAGTTGTGTACTGTGACGTCACGGGTGGACTTCATCCGAGGCGAAGTATTCAAATAGGAAATTGAATAAGTTCGTGAGTTTTTCAGATATCGAGATAATTTTTTGTTTGTTTGACTAGTTATCTGAAAGACTACTAAATGAGGTTGAATGTACATGATATTTCTAAAATAGGAAACTTCCTAATTGCAAACATTGCACCAACACGACTAGGTAGGTTCTTTGTTTCTAGCGTGAAACAAATTAATTGATTTCACAAGTGATAGCGGTACATGCTATAGTAGTTTGTGCAACAAGAGTGGATATGGATAATCCACTCGAGTTGTACAGTATACTTTTTCTACGAACAGCGTAAAAAAAAACTACAAAATGTATTAAACATTAATATATTACACAAATACACACTGACAGTTACTTTGACAGCTTACGCACTAATTTGATTTTAAAACGAATAGTTGTCTATGTACTTAATACACGAACTGTGATTGGTCGGTTTCATTTCATATCCATCCTAGAACTGATATGAAATATATCCATTCAGTTAACTGGAATTGCCTACTTATCTATTCTACAGACTGTACAGAAAACATCAAATTTACATAAGGGAGTAGAAAAAATATTTTTTTGATACCAATGATGCAATTGTCTGATGGTTTTACTTTTTATTTTCAGCCAAGGACAGACGGAAGAAGATACTCATGATATGATGATAGATGATGTGATCATAGACGACATGCTCGTAGATGATGTAGAATTGTAGAAGAATCTGGGTTTTGACTGGATTTGCATATTTGAACAATATTTTATAATTCACTTTGTTTTCCAAATTTTTGTGGTGTTCCTTAAAGATATTTGTCTTTCATTTATTACACCCTCTAATTAGAAGTCAACTATTACCTACATCATAAAACTTACAATTTATAGAAAAACATTAAATAGTATTCATCAGCCGAAAAAGAAAGAAAAAAAAAAGAACACGATCACGTTATAATTATTACACTGTGGTCATTTTGGTCGCCATGTTGAATACTTCGTTCTATGGACTTCTGACAACGTTTTAGAGCCTTTTTTAATTCAGCATCCATAAAAACATATAATTAGGCACCTAATTTTATTATATTAAAATAATTTAAAAAATTTAAATTTTATTGGGACCATTTTGGGAAACATGACCGCCATTTTGTTAGAGGTTTCAGATGGTTCCCCTTCCTAAACGTTGACAATGGGTCTGGACAAGATGCATGACAAGTTTGGTGTTCTCTGCAAAAAGTGCAGTTTTTTTGCTTACTCCACCTACTAATATTATGGTTATGGAATGCTTTTCTAAATGAACATGTAGTTCACGACAACCAAACGCGGTTATTGAAACTTTTGATGTGATGAACATAAAAAATTCACCTTTTTTAGAGTACAACATAGCGACAAAGAATCGCTTTGGCAATATTAATTTAAAAACCCGATAAATGTATGTTACAAGTTACATCACTGAAGTTAACTCGAAAAGAAAAATGAAAATCAATTTAGGTTTTTATTTATAATTATGTCTGCCAAATGAATACTTTATTAAACACAACATTATCATTATCTGAAGCTCTGATGATAGTTGCATACCTGGACATTTATTTCCACATTTCAAACAAGGAGCACCAGCCCTTGCTTCATGGCCCAATCTCGGTTTTAGTTGCATACCTGGACATTTATTTCCACATTTCAAACAAGGAGCACCAGCCCTTGCTTCATGGCCCAATCTCGGTTTTAACCCCCTATTCACGCTTAGCTTCTAATTCCTGCAACCAGTTTGGTGTTTCTGGCACCTCAATTTCCCTACTCATTTTTGTTTAAAGGCTCAATAAAAGTTTATTACAAGTGGTTGATGAGTAAGTCATGACGTCATGAGTCACGTAAGCATCATCAGAATGTAAATATTATGTATGGATTTTGATCGGAATGTCAAATGAACACGGTGGAAGTTAGCTGCAAATTTTTAAATTTATCCGATGAACAGTTCATGAACAGTTCATTCCAATAATAGTTTAATTTTTCACTGTAAATCGTACTTTAGTACGATTTACACTGAAAAATTAAACTATTATTGGAATGAACTGTTCATCGGATATGCAAACATTTTTAGAAGGTAAAAATAAATTAGATATTAGATTATTATCAATTTTATTGTTGTCTCCTTTAAGCTACAAATTGTAATTTGGCGTATTTTACAGTAAACTTAATAAATTCACAACCACAGTTTACGTTTTGCATGTTTCACAACAAATGTTACAAAATTGAACTGATTTGTTCAATTAAGTATTACAAGATTGTCTAATAATATAATTATTGCTGCATAAACAAATGCAAATTATAACATCTTGAACAATGTCAAATGTTAATGCCTTTTATTACTGCCAACAAATACAAATATATTAAATAGCAACAATGTTTTATGTAAAAATAATGAACTTACATACTATACGATGACATATATTTCTGGAAGGAAAATAGAATAAAATAAGTGTGAGAACATTTTTCTCGATATATTTTGCCGCATTTTACAATGGTCTTACCTACATAACACAGGTACGATTATAATATAGTCTTAGAATAAGAAACAAAATAACAAATTTCAAATCTTCCTTTATTCTTGGCAAAGTTAAAGCTAAAATAATTATGGCCTTTGAAAATAAACACATAATTTCCATACCTTAACAATTTAAAAACTATGATGTAAGTATTTCAATATAAGAATTTTGAAATTTTCGTTAATATAAAAGCCAAACTATTCATACAAAACTCGGTTTAATGAGCTTCTATATAGCAAATAGACAGGGCCGGTTCTAGACATTTTTCAAGTGTAAGCGGACGATATTTTGGCGCCCCCTAGCTCAATGACAATTGCAGTTTTCTTGAATATCCATAGTTTCTCCAAGTCTATTTTATTGGGGAAAGGGTGTTTGGTGCCTTTTCCTTTTCCTGTTTGACGCCCCTTTTAGTTGGCGCCTTCCGTGATCGCGTAGTTCGCAGGATTCAAGATCCGGCCTGCAAATAGATAAATTTCCTCACATCAAACCATTAACTTTGGTTAGTTACATGGGGTCTGGTCTGTGGCTGATTTAATGTTCAATAACAACTATTATTAGCCTTACAAGAAACAAGAAACTACGGGTAACATTGAAAGTCACACACATTTTTAGATGCCGTATTTTTTATGCTCGGAAACTGTAGTATCTCCGGGTCTGCGCACTAGAGTGAGAGCGCCTATTTAGATCACGCATGATTTGTAGTAGTCAGTAGTAAGTTGGTTTTCATATGTAATGTAACGTATGTGAATAAATGTTAAGTTGTTTGGGTAACCACTTTATTTAATTTATAATAACCCACGTAGTGAAACCTAAGGTTATAGGTAGTGCGAAGACACTACAGTGGCGACGAGTTACGGAAGAATTATTGGTATATTTTACTATATTATAGCGAAAATTGCAAGTTTTCAGAACGCTGAAACATGCCAGGTGGTAGCATAAATGCGGAAGGCGCAAACGCGAGCAGCAACGCCGGTTTTAAATGACAGTTGGAAGCATCCGCGAGTTTGACCTAAACGTAAACAACTGGATTGTGTATAAGAAACAATTATCACAGTTTTTCTTAATAAACAGTATAACCGATCCTAATTTAAAAGAGCGTTTTTGTTAAATAACCTCAGTGAATCTGCTTATAGTACTTTATGTGACTTATTAGTACCAAACGAGCCCGATGAAGTAAGTTACAGTGATATCGAGGAAAAATTTGATGAACATTTCTGCGTAAAGAAAAGTGTTTGGGGCGAAAGAATGCTATTTTATCAGCTCATCAAGAAAATAGCGAGTCTATTACGGACTGGGCGGTAAGAGTAAGACATTTATCCACAAATCGTGATTTTGGAACATTTTTAAACATAGCAATCCGAGATAAATTCATTTTTGGTATGCAGAAGTGTCGTGCTTTAGAGAAACTTTTACAAGAGTCTAGTAATACTCTCGATTTTAAAAAAAGCAGTGGAATTGCCCAGAGTGTTGAATCGGCGAGGAATTATTACCAGGAAAGTTCAAATATTTTAGAACAGAATGTTAAACTGGAACCTCAAATCCACCGAGTCAAGGCTACAACGAGGGGAGCAAGAAGTGGTCCACGTCACAGCGAACGTTCTGCGAGGTCGCCAAGACGGCAACATCCGAGAGGTACTCCAGACCCAGGAACCAGCAAAGGATACTACTGCACAGTATGTGGAAAGGAAAACCATGTATCATCAAAATGTCGGTATAAAAATTATACTTGTAATGCTTGCGGTGGAAAAGGTCATTTGTCAAATGTATGTAAAAAACGTCCAAATTCATCGAACTAGAAAAACATCTCATTTTTAGAAGTAAATGAAAACAAGCAACATGAAAATGACAGTTTTTTACATATATTTAACTTAAATGTTGATAATAAAAATTCGCCAATTAAATTAAATGTTAAAATAGAAGATATTTACGTAGAGATGGAGTTAGACAGCCGGTAGCGCAATAACTGCATTTTCAAAAGAATTTTATTTAAAAATTTCGCATATACAGGGTGTCCCAAAAGTCCCGGAACGGTCAAATATATCGCAAACTGCTAATATTTTGGGAGACAAAAAAACACGTGTTCGATATTTAAAAAAACCTATCCAATGACACCAAATTTGACTGCCCCCACCCCCCTCTGCAGGGGGGAGAGGGGGCAACTTTAAAAAATTAAATGGGAACCCCATTTCTTATTGAAGAAATGGATTGTACGGCCTAAAATTACGCAACTTTCGTCTGGAACATTTTTTTGGATTCGCTATAGATGGCGCTGTAATCGCAAAAAATTAACTTAAAGGCGTAAAAGGCGTAAGTTTGAAATAATCGATTTACACCGGAAACAAAAAAACATGTGTGTTCAATATTTTAAAAAAACCTATCCAATGATACCAAAGTTGACGCCCCCATCCCCCTGTGCAGGGGGGGGGGGCAACTTTAAAAAGTTAAATGGGAACCAACATTTTTTGTTTCGAATTTGCGTTCTTCGTAAATTAGAAAGACAAATTCATTTTTACAAATAAATACTTTTACAAATAATACTTTTTTACAAATAAATAAGGACATCGTTGATTAGAAAAGAAGCACTCACAATTTAGAAAATTTTCACTTGAACAAATTGAGCTCTTGCCTCCAAGAAAGTTGGAAGAGGAATAAACATTGAAAAATAAAAATATTCAAACTACATGCAATACTTCCCAGAAATGTTTTTAACAACAATTCAGGGAAAAAGAACCAAACAAACTTTTTTTACAAATAAACATGTTTTTTCTCTGAATTGTTGTTCTTCCAACTTTCTTGGAAGCAAGAGCTCAATTTGTTCAAGTGAAAATTTTCTAAATTGTGAGTGCTTCTTTTCTAATCAACGATGTCCTTATTTATTTGTAAAAAAGTATTATTTGTAAAAGTATTTATTTGTAAAAATGAATTTGTCTTTCTAATTTGCGAAGAACGCAAATTCGAAACAAAAAATGTTGGTTCCCATTTAACTTTTCAAAGTTGCCCCCCCCCCCCCTGCACAGGGGGATGGGGGCGTCAACTTTGGTATCATTGGATAGGTTTTTTTAAAATACTGAACACACATGTTCTTTTGTTTCCGGTGTAAATCGATTATTTCAAACTTACGCCTTTAAGTTAATTTTTTGCGATTACAGCGCCATCTATAGCGAATCCAAAAAAATGTTCCAGACGAACGTTGCGTAATTTTAGCCGTACAATCCGTTTCTTCAATAAGAAATGGGGGTTCCCATTTAATTTTTTAAAGTTGCCCCCTCTCCCCCCTGCAGAGGGGGGTGGGGGGAGTCAAATTTGGTGTCATTGGATAGGTTTTTTTAAAATATCGAACACGTGTTTTTTTGTCTCCCAAAAATATTAGCAGTTTGCGATATATTTGACCGTTCCGGGACTTTTGGGACACCCTATATACCTTTGTCTCACTCTCTTTAATTAGTTATTCTGGAACTAAAATTTATCCTGCAGGGATAGTAAGCTTAAAAATAACTTATAATAATAAAACACACCCGATTGATGTTTTTGTAGTAGATAAGGGTGGTCCTCCACTTTTAGGGAGAGATTTTATGTACAAGTTTAATTTGTGCCTCAAGGAAGTGAATTCTATAGATGTTGATAATAGTAGTAATTTGTATGAAAAATATGGCGAAATATTTTCCAATGGGGTAGGCACTTTTTCAAAAGGGAAAATTGATATTAAATTGAAACCGGAGGCGGAACCGAAGTTTTTCAAGCCAAGATCACTTCCATTTGCATTAAGGGAAAAGGTCGAACACGAATTAAACCGTTTGGTAAGTTTAAATATTATAAAACCTGTAGACTATAGTTCGTGGGGAACCCCTATAGTTCCTGTGTTAAAATCGGACGGAACGGTTCGCATATGTGGCGATTACAAGGTAACCCTAAATCCATTTATTGCATTAGATAGATACCCGCTTCCGAGAATCGAAGATTTATTTACGATGTTACAGGGTGGACAAACTTTTTCTAAAATAGATCTTGCGCATGCTTATCAACAAGTTTTATTATCCGAGGAATCTAAAATGCTTACAACAATTAGCACTCACAAAGGTCTTTTTTGCTATAATCGTTTACCTTTTGGTGTTTCCATAGGTCCTTCAGCTTTTCAAAAAATTATGGAAATTGTACTTCAAGGTATTCCGGGTGTTATTTGTTTCCAAGACGATATTTTAGTTACTGGTCGGAATACGAAAGAACATGTCGAGAGGCTAGAAAAAGTATTTTTGTGTATAAAGGAGTGTGGACTCAAAATTAAAAAAGAAAAATGCGTATTTTTCCAAAAATCGGTTAGTTATTTAGGATTTGTGTTAGACAAGGATGGTTTAAGGAAATCTCCTGAAAAAGTAAAAGCTATGTTAGACGCACCTTGCCCTACTAACAAAGCTCAGTTACAAGCATATTTAGGCCTTATAAATTATTATAGGAAATTTATACCTAATATGGCTACAATAGCACTTCCTTTATATAGACTTTTAAAGGATAACGTTGAGTGGGAATGGTCAGAAAGTTGTCAATCTTGTTTTGACAAATTAAAAAAAATAATAGCTTCCCCGGAGGTATTAGTTCACTACAACCCTAGTTTAAAATTAAAGTTAGCTTGTGACGCGTCACCGTACGGAGTCGGCGCAGTATTGTCCCATGTTTTTGAAAACGGGGTAGAAAGACCTATATCTTTTGCGTCCAGAACACTCACCGAAACTGAGAAAAAGTACAGTCAAATTGACAAAGAGGCCGTAGCCTTAGTTTTTGGAACGTTAAAATTTCATCAATATCTTTTTGGACGTAGCTTTACATTAGTAAACCATTGTTGGCAATTTTTGGTAATAAAAAAGGAATTCCGCAGATGGCGGCGAATAGGCTGCAGAGGTATGCGTGGTTATTGTCTGGTTACACATATAATATAGAGTATGTTAAATCCGAAAAAAACGTATCTGATTGTTTCTCCAGACTTCCCCTGGACCACGATTTTGAACCTGTAAGCGACTATACTTATTTAAATTACTTTGAAAAAGCAAACAATAGTTTAAATCTAGAAATTATCAAACAGGAAACACAAAACGATTTAATTTTGAAAGAAATATTTAATTACGTAAAGGACGGCTGGCCAAACGTAGTCGAAAATAAATTTAAACCATATTATTTAAAGAAAAATGAGATAACCATAGAAGACGAAATTTTAATGTGGGGTCACCGCGTAATAGTGCCGCAAAGCTTACAAAAAATATTATTGAATGAGTTGCATAAATCACATATGGGTATAGTTAAAACTAAATCTTTGGCACGTAGCTATACTTGGTGGCCTACTTTAAACGAAAATATTGAACAAACTTGTAAATCGTGCGAATCATGCTTAAAATTTCAAAGCAATCCTGAAAAAACACCTTTAGTTCCTTGGCCTTATCCCGAAAATGCGTGGGAGCGCATTCACATAGATTTTTTAGGTCCTTTCAGAAACAAAATGTATTTGTGTGTTAGAGACGCTTTCTCTAAATGGTTGGAAACATTCCAAATGAGTAATATTACTTCCACTAAAACCATCGAAAAATTGAGTTATTTGCAAGGTTCGGGTTACCAAAAATGTTAGTTTCAGATAACGGACCTCAATTAACTTCACTCGAATTTGAACAATTTTTGCTTCAAAATAATATCGAACATAAAACTATTTCACCTTTTCACCCTAGTACAAATGGGAGTGCCGAAAATTCGGTCAGGACAATAAAACAATTTTAAAAAAAAATTAATCCCGACAAAGACGTTAATAAAAATTACACGAGTTTTTATTTGATTATAGAAATACGGTGCATTGCTCAACTGGCGAAACGCCGTCGAAGTTGTTGCTAGGACGGAATGTTCGAACCCGTTTTAATTTAATCAATCCTATAGATTGTGCTAAAATAAATAAAAATGTATATGATAGAGTTTCTAAACATGTAGAAAAAAAAATCAACGATGTGAAATAAAAAATGCTGGGGGGGGGGGGGGGGAAGGAAAGTACATTTAATGATAGGACAAATTGTAATGTGTAAAGATTATCGCAAAAGAAATGAGCCAGTTTGGACAAAATGTAAGATTGTAAAATAGGTAGGGCCATGTACATTTATTGTAAATGTTTGTGATTCACCTCTTTCTTGGAAGAGACACATTAATCAAATTCGCGAGTGTGATTTGAGTGACGACAAGAAATTACCCGGTAGTGACCTAGAAAATAAAATCGTGAAAGGTGATTATGAAAACTTTGATTTTAGTTTAGCCGATGATATGTTAAGCAAAAATAGATATGTGGCTAGTAATAATGAAAATTTGAGCACGAATTTAAATTCAGATACTAATTTGGAGAATAGAGTTCGTGCTGGAATTTTAGAACGACCGCACCGTGTGCGCAGACAACCAGACCGATTAATTTACGAAAATTAGTCCTTATTTAGTGCGCGGGGAGTGTAGTATCTCCGGTCTGCGCACTAGAGTGAGAGCGCCTATTTAGATCACGCATGATTTGTAGTAGTCAGTAGTAAGTTGGTTTTCATATGTAATGTAACGTATGTGAATAAATGTTAAGTTGTTTGGGTAACCACTTTATTTAATTTATAAATAACCCACGTAGTGAAATCTAAGGTTATAGGTAGTGCGAAGACAAATTAAAAACAAAGGAAACGATTATCAAGGGTTATATTTCATAAGATGCGAAAATCAGTTTTCTTATGGTAGGGTCTTTTCTATAGAAAAAAATAATTCACTTATTTGATGGAAAAGTGGTTCCGGTCAAATTGGCTGAATTTTTAATATATTGTAGATTTCGACTTTCTGATCAGAAACTCTCATGGGCCCAATTCGATCCTACGTCTAGTTTCCGAGATACAGCTCAAGAAATGTACAAGAATGAAGAATGACCTCTCTTGTATACAATTAAAAAAATTTCGAATTCATGATTTTTTTCATACATTTTATATTGTGGTACGTTTTAATAGCTCTTTATAATATTAGTCCTTTGAGGTAAAGCTTTTACCCCAAAAGTTCTACGACTGGACCGCATCAAGTTCCTCTCCCCATTTCCGAGGGCGGGGAACACGATGGTGACAATATTTTCCTCCCACTACCCCTAAACCGAAAAAAACACCCCCTTTTCCGATTTTCCGGTGCTATGCGTTTTTTTATCGGAAAATTTTGTTAATGAAAGTTGTTCAGAATTGTCCAAAAACCCAATATCCAATAAAAATAACAAATGAAAAAAATATTCGATAAAATTGGCTAAAGCGTTTTTTACATAAAGTATGTGTCTTCTGATCAAAGAACTTTAATTGAAAAACTTTCGGAAGTTGCTCCTTTGACCTCTAATACCCTATCAATAAATTGAAAGTTCGGGAAGATACAGAATTTTACAAGAATTTATGGTTGTATCTCTGAAACTAGACATAGGATCGAGTTGGGCCTATGGGAGCTCTTGATCAGAAATCGAAATCTACAGAAATTACAACTTATTACGCATTTAAAAAGCAAGTTAAATTATCTTTCATCGAAAAAACTTTTTATACCATTAATGAATTTCTAAATTAATTCATTGTTAACGTTTTAATTTTACACTACATGTTTTAGTACGTGCTATTTTATACATTTCCTATTCATATGTTTATATACTTTGAACATTTTTGTCTATGCACTTTTATACAGTTTATACATTCCAATATATATTGTACATTTATATATTTGTAAATTTTTTACTCTTTATACATTTTTGTATGTTCTATTTTTTATTCTTGTACATTCTTGACAATTTCAATGTGTATGCACTTTTTTCTTGTATACAATTATTTGACATATCATATGTACTCTTACTGTACTTACAAATGATGAATAAACGTTATTATTATTATTATTACAACATATTAAAAATCCAGCCAATTTGACCGGAACCACTTTTCCATAAGATAAATGAGGGGCTTTGCGGAAATTTGGCACAAAAAATAACGAAATCTGTATTGATACATCGTTTTTTATATTTCTTCTACTTAAAATTCCATTGCGCAAAATAATTTTATGGTACTTATTTTCAATAGTTTTTTTGTATATACGTTTCAATTTGACGTCATTAACGATCTAAAAAACATTCGGACCCGCCATCTGTTGATGCAAAGTGGAACTTTAAATTCAGGGAACCAAGATTAAAATTTTAAAAAGCTTATAGGGCAGAGGATTAGTTAGGAAAACTCTATGTTTATTTTCAATTGGGCCATCGGATATACATATAGAACCATGTATTCCAAGAGTAAAAAGATGGTCTTTCATCCTGGTCTGTTTTTTCATACTATAATTTTACAAGTGAAACAGTAAGAACATAAGAATTAAAAAATAAACAACGGCCCGACTCGCTGTTGGTGTTCGCGTTTTTAAGTTAACGCATGAAGAATAGAGAGAAGGAGCAGGCACGCTGTATTTTAACTATGTCCGTAAAAATGGAAGAAAGAAGGTGGCGCTGTGATGAGAGGATCGCAAAAGTGGGGAAATTATGCAAGCCCAGTTTGTGGCATCGTATTTTCCAGAACGGATTTCCACAATATTTTCATAAGTGTGCTTACCCTTTTCCCTATTTCTCACGAGCTAACGCATTAAAATTCCGTATCAACCAATTCGCCATCCATTCTCATCAGTCACGCAGGCGCATTGTTGTTTATTGTCCATGCTGAACTGTATTTACCATTTTCCAGTGACCACCAAACTTTTGTAAATAAAATACAGCAGTTTCAAAACAAATCAAATAACGACACATTTATTTCTATCTAATGCCTCCTGGATATTGTCCAACATCGGACTCTGATCTCTACTATTTAAATTATCAATCATATTAATTAATTCCTTAAAAACAGCAACTACTTTCCAATTGTACTTGGCGCTGCATTCAATATAGCCCGATTTCCAATGTTTCTTCACTAAGTTTACTATATCTCTACGTTTCTCATCAATAGTACTTGTAATTGCCGGCTTTGAGCTATTACTAGTGCCTTCCTCAGGAGCTATGAGATCTTCTTTATTACCTACTACCAGTAAGGGAACATTTTGCATATTGCGTGACTCGCAGATCTGCTCCCTTAACGTTCTTACGTATTGGAAGGTGTCGATATTGGAAAGATCAAAAACTAATATGTATGCTGTTGCACTACGAAGACCGTAGTATCTGTAGTTTGCCCACTCATAATAGGAATTTACAGGAAAATAGGGAATTACGGGCAAATCTGATATTTTTATCTCGTACAGGCGTTCGTTTGTTATTACGGAGGGGTAGTAAGTGTGCTTCCGGTCCGTCGCGATGTATTCTTCGCAGAACTCGTTCCAAACGAATTGCTGGTTTTTTCGAATGTGAAAGGAGATGGTGATTTTTCCAACGATGAGGTGGGAGAAAGCATGAAACAAAGAAAAAGATATATTTAGAAATACTATTTTGGCATGAAACAAACAAAATAAGTAGGGATTGCAATACCGGTTAACCGGTTAACCGGTTAACCGGTTATTAGGACAAAAAACACATGATGATAATTACCGGTTATTTTAATTTTTTACCGGTTATTTCGGTAAATTCTAAACTTACGATAATGTCACGTATTCAGCGTTTCTATTTATGTCAGTGACTAGTATTTACTAAATACAGAGTGACTGTCCCAACACTGAGCACTTTTAACAATAAATAAATAATATTATAAAAAGTAAAACCCAGACACCAAGCTCTAAGAAATACAAGTAAGAGAGACATTGACAATATCGTGCGATAGGAAATTGAATATTTCACTACCGCAAATATCCGTGGAATACATTTAGAAGTATGTTATTATCAATTCTTATTAACTTATCGACCCACCAATATCGATTGAGGAAGGACATCTTCAGCTGGTGGTATTCTATGCACAAATATCAGACGACTAACATATATAGCTTTGAAAAACTAACCCTTTTAACAGGCCGTTTTTAAAAAATATTGTATTTTTAGATTGGGTATTCAGTAAATGCCCTATTTGTGTTTATGTTTATAATTTTTGTTATTTAAGTTGATATTTTTGTTATTTACAGAATAATTATTTATTTAAATTTATTTCATTTATATTTTTTCCTTTTGATAAAAAACCTTTGGTTTGTTCATTATATTAAATATACGTATATAATAGCATATTATTCAACGAACATATAATGATGGCTATTATTCACGAGGATGAAGTTTAAGACACGAGCTGTAGGCGAATGTCGTAAATCACCAGAGTAGCCATTATATGCGAGTAGAATACTATACTTTGTCCACGACTATTAGATATTTTTGTTAAATTGTTTACTGAAGAAATTAATTAATGAATTATTTATATTATTCTTTTTGAGTAATATGTAAAATTATTTAAATAACGTTGACGTTTAAATTTAATTTGACACATAACGGCCTACTCAATCAAATTTAAAAACGAAATTGTATGATAAAAGAGGATTTGTTTCTGAAACGCTAAATAGTTATCTATTCATAAATTTGATAATAACAGTAAAATTGTTCACACAATTGTAGCTATGACAGTTAACAGTTAACGAATAATTATATTTAAGGTTTCAGAAACTAGCCATAAATTCTACTAAAAAGTTGCGAGATTGTACTCGAATTGAAAAAATACCTGCCCATGACTTCTTATAAACAGCTGACTGTTCTTATTATTCACTAGTGAATACTGAAATCATTATTCACTGCAGGGAATAATGGATAGAATTATCCTTGAGGAAACACATACATAATGAGTACATTATTTAATAGTCGTAGGCAAAAATTTTTTTGGTCAAATTTAGATAATTTTGTACATGGAAAAAGATAATTGCCATTTTCGCCACCTTAATCATTCATTCTAAAAATTACCGGTAAATACCGGTTAACCGGTTATTTCCATTTTTATTTACCGATTTACCGGTTATTAAAACTTCCGGTAAATTGCAATCCCTAAAAATAAGGTATATAGGGAATTTGAAAAATTATATAGGTACTATATAATGATGCTATGTAACAATTCGGTACATATGAACAATATAGATTTTGTTGTGTAATATCTCTATACAATGTGTCCCACTTTTCAAGGCAACACCTTCGTAGCTCAGTTATTAGTCCTTTAATTTCTATTCTAAAAAACAATTCTAAAACAAAACTTATTTCGGTCATTGATATGCATTTTTATTAAGAAAAAGAGGGTAGATTTTTCGAGAAGTCATATTAGGCATTTTTCTAATGAAAAACGAATACAATCTTATTGATCAGCATACTTTAACGACATTTTCATTTAAGGTTTTTGAATTACGGCTCCCTTAAAATTACATTTTTCAGTCATTAAATAATTAATAACTCGGAAACGAATTATTTAAAAAAAAGGCATTTTCATACTTTCAAAAAACATATCGTAATGTTCACTTTTTAGCCCTTGGCAATAGTTTATTCAATTTACCGAATTTACCACATTTTATATCTTTTCGGTATAAAACTGTTTAAGCCGACCCTGTATTTATGGTATATTGCCAGCAAAAAATATTTCTGAATCCTCGCGAAGTTCCGTTTTTCCCATGATATAATGCTATCGAGCAAGATAGAAGCGTCCTTGATTCGGCACATTCGTGCTTTCGCTAGCTTTTTGCGCAAAAACGTAAAGAAGATTTCATCATTCGAGTGGAAGCCATCAAAACATTAACAAGTAGGTATAATGCCGTAGTGAATTTACTAATTTGTCGGTATAAATTTCACTTTCTAGTTTTAAGATATCCAGATAACTACCTATTAAATATGCATTTTGTTCTGTTGGTAAATAAATCTGTGAGTGCCAAGTAGTTCCAGATTAAAAACTGTAAGTACAGGAGTATGTCATTTCTGGCCTGGCAAAATGGCTGCGCTAAGAAGTCACGTTCCTATTTTTCTACGAGGATGTTGGAGTTGTCTTCTACATGCCTCCAGCGCACGTCTTTGTGTATAGTGCGTGGTCCCGTCCTTTGATTCACGTTAACTCTCAAAGATTTTTCAATATAGTTCATTTATTTACATATATGTACAGTTTTGATATGCAAAAGGCATATCGCGTTTGTAAATTTAATTTAAGTATGCTTATATGCATTTTATGTAAGTCCATTTTTGGTACAGTTTCTTTTGTTCACGTAAATTGCAAGTAAAGCAATTTGTTTACTGATTTCGGTTATACAGTAACGTTTGTGTGTGTAATTAATGTTTCAAGTAATGTCTTTACTTGATATCTACAGCTGGCTGGTTAATGTTGTTTTAGTTTTATGTGCAAAATCATATATTGCCGTTTTACTGTGCATTTTTTATGTAATATCACTTGTTTGTTGACATCTGAGAAAGCATTATTGTTGCTCACCCCTGAAGAGATTTCATGCTCTCCGTAACAAATATTTTCCTGTAATATATTTTCTCTGAACTCGATCGGCAATGTCTACATTTTCGGCGCGATTTCAGATCGAAAAATGCACAATTCCAGTATTTTAGTCCGTTGCTAAGAAACTATCAATAACAGACCGGAAAAGATCCGTTGCTAAGCAACGATCAACAAAACCGTACGGGAATGTTACTTTCCCGGCCTAGGCCGGGAAAGTAACATTCCCGTACGGTTTTTTTATGTATATTTTAGACAGTAAATAAATACACGCAGACAAGCCAACTCACATTAAAATTGTAATTATTAGTAGGCAGTTAGATTGTAATGAAGAAATGTTATGCATTAATACAAATTCCTTAATTTATAATAATATTGATTGTGATTTCAGAAAAAATAGTATGTGTACTTCGGTGTGAAAGCACATTCCCGGACTTCGATGCTTGTATTGCTTTCACACCTAAATACAGAATATACTACTGATATTGTTTATTAGTTGGTTTTTATTTATTGAGTCCTGTGCTATTTAAAATCAGGATCATAAAATATTTCAAATTACAAAATAAAAAAATAAACAATACATGGAATATGATCAAATACATAAACTTCAAGAAGTTTATACATGGTACCTACGCTACGCATTATTTTTTCATTTCCGGGAGCTTTAAAATACATAGAAATGCATGTCTGAACCCACATCGACCGGTAGATTTTTTATGGAGATTCTTATCATCAGCTATAAACTGGAATTTGCTTTGAGTGAGTTACTATGTCTGTTTAATGGAAAGCATATCAGGAGGGAGATTCTCGGATCTCCTAGATCGTAAAAGCATCTCATAAAATGTATAAGTACGATGAAACCATCATATGCATGATATATATGTGCCGAGAGACGTGTTCTTGTTTAATGGAAATTCGTTCACTAACGGGCTATTATTGTATATTATCGCCATTGATAGACATTGTGATTGCCATCTATATAAATTAGGCCATTTAATCCGGTGATATTAGGAAAAGGTTTCGAAAAGTTTTGGGACTAGCCAAAAGTTACAGTTACAGAATTTCCTCAGGAATCCGAAAAAAAAAATAGTGTTGACCACTCAAAACGGCGACTGTAATTGAGGAGCAAGCATGCAAAACCCGATAAATCCACCTTTATGATCGTTGGGTAATTGCGAAAAACTTCTTGTACAAAATCCTAACAAAAAAGTTGAAATTTTCTTTTACAGATTGCTGTTTTAGAGGTTTTAAATACATCTGTGAAACTTTGAAAAAAAAATTACCAGCACCTAATTTTTTAAAAAAGTTTTTTGTTTGGATTTATCGGTTTTTGTCTGAAAATTGTTGTATTTTGAAGATTTTTTGAAAAATATAACATTTTCCAATTCGGTATTATATAGAATTTGCAGGAAACAACTACTCAGCACTAATTTAGTGTTTCGCGCGGGAAATGAATCTGTTTTTGTGAGGTTAGTGGTAAATATTATTTTATTAGATACTTATTATGTGATGTCCTACACATGATATTTTTTTCAGACTCCTGCAATGATAACCATTGTTATATTAATGCTTGCTACTATTTGATACTAGATGGCAACAGCACAATAGTTTTTATCGGGTTTTGAATAAAGGGCATAGCAGGATAAGCATGTGTTAGGTGCCCCCGCACCAATCGGGTCGAAATTTTTAGCACAAGTTGATAGTAGTGTTAGATGAAATTTCCCAAAATATTATTTTTGGAAAACCATTTTTACGGGAGTTATGGGGGTAAAAAGAAAAATAAAAAAAATATTTTTTCTCGAGAAAAGATAAACCGATTTTCATGAAAAAAATATATGTTATGGCTTTTGATGGTGCAAATGTGGGAAAAAATTATTGAACCCATTTGTCGAAAAAAAGTGGTGAAAAAATTTTTTCAAAATAAAAAAAAATTTTTTTTTAGAGGATGTTCCAGAGGCACACCCACCATTTTCTTCCAAATAAATGCTTATATGCCCCTTTAAAACATATCCAATTTTCAAAGCGGTCGGAAGGGTACAACATACTCAAAATTGATAATCATTGGCAGACTGCGGGCGGCGCGTAGTCTATGTAATGAAGCACGACTTTTTTGTAAATATTTCGTGCAAAGATGAGAGTACCTTCTCCCCCTCATTTTCGAGGGTGCTGAACACGATGCAAGTGGTGGGAGAAGCTTTTGACCGCCGCAACCCCCTGCAACTTTTTTGAAAAATTTTTTTAAAATAAAATTTTTTTTATGAGATGTTCTTGAAGAATGAAGACTAAGAAAAGTCTCATCAATATAGAGTAACCTGATTCGTGAGAGGCAGGAGGACTCACGCAAAAAAGTCAACCCGAATTATAAGAGGCAAGGGGACTCATAATAACCAAGCACCTCGACTAATGAGGGGCAAGGGAACTTACAATAAACAAACGACTATTTAGAGGCAAGGAGACTCACGATAAATAAACACCCCGACTCATGAGAGGCAAGAGGACTCACAATAAACAGGCACCTTCACTAGTGAAAGGCACTGTAACCTCCTCGTAGTGGACTTTGAAAACTAGTTCTTTCGTAGGCTGACTGCGGACGTCATCCTTGCAAAATCTTCAGATTTTCAAACTAGATTTTGTTTGACCCCACAGTTGACGTCAGAGAATTTTTGCACCACACTTCTTGAAGTTTGATACTGATTTAAATGGTAGGGTTGTAATGGCCGCCAGTGACCGTTGTAGTAAGATGTAGTAATGAACCGCTAGTCTATGTAATAAAGGCAGAAATAGTGTAAATATTTCTTGCAAAGACGAAATTATCTTCCTCCGTCCGTTTTCGAGGGTGTTGAACACGATGCAAGTGGTGGGAGAAGTTTTTGACCGCCGAAAACCTCCTTATGGATCTCTTTGTTTTCTATACGGGTCTGGAGAGTCATTTATCAACGGGTTATACTTGAAATAACATGGAAGATGATTATAGAGTAAGTTGAGTCCAGACAGCAGGTCTAGGGGGTTAATTAAACCCTTCCGAGGAGTGGAAAATCATTTTTTATCAAATAATTCGGGTTCAAACGCGTTTCCCCCGTTTTTGGGCTGATCATGGGAAAAATATTCATTTTTAGCTCCAACCCCTCTTCATCTCTCAAACGGTGAGTGAGAGGTGATTTCTGCCCGTTTGAGGGGGTTGGAGCTAAAAATAAATATTTTTCCTGTGATCAGCGACCTCAAAAAAGAGGTATACGTATTTGAACCGAATCATCTGAAAAAAAAAAAAAAAAACTACACCTCTCGAGAGGGTTTAATCAACCCCCTAGGCCTGCTGTCTGGACTCTACTTGCTCTATAACCCCCTTCCATATTATTTCAAGTATAACCCGTTGATAAATCACTCCCCAAATCCGTTTATATATGAAAACATAAAGGGATCCAAGAGGGATGGCCGTTTCAGGGGGTTGCGGCGGTCAAAAACTTCTCCCACCACCTGCATCGTGTTCAGTACCCTCGAAAACGAAGGGGGGGAGGTAATCTCGTCTTTGCACGAAATATTTACAAAAAAGTCGTCTTATAATGCTTCATTACATAGTTGTACCCTTCCGATCGCTTTGAAAATTGGATATGTTTTAAAGGGGCATATAAGCATTTATTTGGAAGAAAATGGTGGGTGTGCCTCTGGAACATCCCCTAAAAAAAAAATTTTTTTTAATTTGAAAAAATTTTTTCACCACTTTTTTTTTGACGAATGGGTCCAATAATTTTTTCCCACATTTGCACCATCAAAAGCCATAACATATATTTTTTTCATGAAAATCGGTTTACCCGTTCTCGAGAAAAAAATTTTTTTTCATTTTTCTTTTTACCCCCATAACTCCCGTAAAAATGATTTTCCAAAAATAATATTTTGGGAAATTTCATCTAACACTACTATCAACTTGTGCTAAAAATTTCGACCCGATTGGTGCGGGGGCACCTAACACATGCTTATCCTGCTATGCCCTTTTGGATTTATCGGCTTTTGATTGAAATGGTCATATTGAGGCTTAGTTTTCAATGGGATTAATCAGGTTTTTGTCGATTCTAACTTTACAGATCCATAGAGCGCACCCGAATTAATAGGAATTCATATTTTACTCGAAAATTACCAAAAGTGGGTTTTGCATGCTTGCTCCTCAATTGTTATTTTGCTTTTTGTAAACAAAATGAATTTTGCAACTTCGTTTTTTGCTTATATCTTCGCTTCTAAAGGTCGGAGAAAAACGTTCGACCTGTCAATTTCTTCGACATGAGCTCCCCTATAAGCTCCCCTATAAGGAAAGTATACGCAAAGAACGAATCTCTGATTGTTAATTACAATTTAAGGCAAAAAACTGAAAAATTTGAATTTTTCAATCTTCGAAATTTGAAGTACTGTAGAAACAAATGTAAAATCTGTATGTTAACGATATTATGAGAAATAGTACATATTTTTACCATTAATAAAATGCACTTTGTCCCGTTGCAAAATATTAATTATTTTTTTTGCAATTAATTTATAAAAAAAATAATTCAAACTGTTATATTAAAAAATCAAATTAACATTTTGCAGTTCTGTTTCAGTAAATACATTGTATTTGACGTACATTTACATAATCAAAAAGAATATCACAAAAAAAAATTTATTTGCGACTTTTTTACGCAAAAAATCAATTTTACAACTTAAACAAATGTAAATATTTCAGTGGATTTTGCATAAAATGTATTGCAACCAACTAGTAGGAGGCCTTAGGGCGAAAAAAAAATGGGTTCGCTTGAACCAAAGTGCCGATGATTGGCAACCTCTATGGGGTTAATAAGAGTGACTTCCTGTTCACGAAAATCCATCTTGCCACCCCCACCCCCGCGTCGTTTACCCCTACCACCCGTTTTTATAAAAAAAATTCAATCAGTCATATCTGAGCAATGGAAACACGTAGAAAAAAAAGTCTTTCATCGTTGTCTAGAAGACATCAAACACTAAAAAATGCTTTTTTGTGAAAAACCAAAAAAATCCAAAATTACTTCAT
The DNA here is from genome assembly GCA_936432065.2 of Rutpela maculata. Classification (NCBI taxonomy): domain Eukaryota; kingdom Metazoa; phylum Arthropoda; class Insecta; order Coleoptera; family Cerambycidae; genus Rutpela; species Rutpela maculata. Next base: position 32,591,006 of record OW386292.2, read on the forward strand.
ACAAAACTTTTCCCTCATTTTTTTAGCTTTTCAGAAAGGTATATGAGTATGGTATAGAATCGCCCCCACTCCTTAAGATGTCAACGCGCGTGCCGCTATTAATAAACAGTAATTCATCTGTTTCCATGTTTAGTTTTTGTGTTTATATCCAGTGTTTGTAATGGACTTTAATTACATATTAAAAAACCGCTGCCCAAGAAATCACTACTTCCACATCCAGATTTTCTATCCAAGTCACTCACAACGAAAAAAATTTGTACGTGGAAATAATTGTTTATGGAAATTTAATAATATAATATTTGAAATCCTCTACTCCAAAAACCCATAAAACTATACCCCACATTGGTAGTGGGGTGGAGGTGGTAGTGGGGGTGGATGAAGTAAAAAAATATTTTGAGGTTTCTGGTTCTTGTACACACACTAAATCACATTTTGTTTTCATCCCCTTTAAGAATGAGGTGGGGGTGGTAATGGGGGTGGCTAATGCCAAAATTTTTTTTGAGACCTTAGCTTCCCTTGTATATACTAAATACCAATTTTAAGGACTCTTACCTGCTTGATTTACCTATTTACCCCAAATTTACCCCAATTTACCCCCCAACCCTTCGACGGAACAAGATGAGAATACAATCTAGTTCTAGATCTCGTTAAAGTACATATGTGTACCAAATTTCAAGTCAATATCTCAAACGGTTCCAGAATAAACGTGCGCACAAAAAAAAGTTACAGACAGACCAACAGACCGACAGAAATTTTTTTTCGCTCAAACTTAAAATTTCGACGTTTCGTGACATTCTAAGCCTATTTGAACAATAAAAATTTTAAAAAATTTTTTTATCGTTACTATACTTCCACTGGATGTGGAAATAAAATGAGTGCAAACTGAATTTTACAAATTGTGTTGTTTGTCAGACTAAGAGTAAATGGATCCAAATTAATGCATGCTTTGGAAGAAAAAGTTCCCGAAAATCGACGTGGTAACCTTTGATGTTTGTTTAGTATTGAGTATTGTTTTTATGGCAGTTAAATACCTATTATTTTTTTACTTTTAGGTCTACAAAATTCGATTCCGAATTTTATAACGTTGTCATCATTGATGGATTTGCAGAACTACACCCGTTTCAGAAAACAGGGATCATACAGACGTGTTTAGAATTATCGAATGATTTTGCTCAATATCTTTGGAATAAGTACCACCAATTCAATGAAGTACATCTAATATTTGATCGCTATGATGAAATGTTTCAGAAACAAAAAATCAGAGACAGCAGATATAAAAAAATCTCTCAAACAATTAGTTATTGGAGACAATATTAACATAAACAACATTAAAATGAGCGACTTACTGCCGAACAATCAAATAAAGTATTATTTGGCTGAGTATTTATCTAAACACATTATAAAGACAAATTCCGTGTTCAAAGAAAGGAAAGTTTTTACTTTCTGTGGCATTGCATCATATTCTAACCTATATGGTTATATTGAAGAACTGTCTACAAAGCATGAACAGGCAGTTACTAAAATAATTTTGCATGCACAATACATAGCTGCTAATGTAGATATTTTGGATTCATCCTGCATAACAGTTTGCTCTCCAGGTAAAATTGTGGTGATTACAAAATAATTTATTTCTACCTCATCCATATTTCTCTTGTGCTGTTAATTTTTTATTTTTTAGATACCGATGTTTTCCTGTTGCCTTTAAAATACTGTGACAGCCTGCGTTGTTGTTTGCATTATCAAACTGGTATTGGGACAAGAAAACGCCTTATTAATGTAGCAAAATTGCTAGTCAATTAACAGTTCTTCAAAAAGAAGCTCTTCCAGCATTCCATGCTTTGACAGATTGCGATGTAACGGGAGGTTTTGCAAGAAAAGGTAAAAAAAGTACAGCTTTTCCAACACTCAAATGTTTAATCATATACTAAATTTTTTAGTAAAACTTACTTTTCTGAAGGCCTTCTATGAAGCTGATGTCAAAATCTTTGCAGCTCTTATTGCTCTGGGAGACATCAACACATATAAAAGACGTATCTAAAGAGTTGGAAAGGTTCATTTGCTTAGTATATGCTCCTAAAGCAAAAATCTCAACATGCAGTGGTGGGTACAATCAATAAAAGCTATTACTTACTATATAACAGTACATTTCTAATAGTTTATACAATTATATATTCAATAGTTAAATAGGGGAAATGTGGAGAGGAGTGAAGCAAATAGGAAAATTGTAACGACAGGGATGATATGTAATATAGTGATATACCTTTTTGGAAAGCTAAAAAAAGTGCAAAAAGTTTTATTAAAAATATTTTTTTATTTTTTGCTTTGTTGTCAAAATAATCAAAAAAATATAAAAAAAAAACTAATATTATCTTCTGGTGAAGATATCTCGTTTAGTTTTTGAGATATTACAAAAACTGTTATAACGTGTTTAATTCTCTGTGATACTCTCTGTGTAACGGTAAAAGAATTTTGATCCTAGGCCATTCCGTTCCTGAGACATAGATGATCAAAATTTTAACCATTTAAGGGAGGGTGGGGGAGAACGACGCGGGGGTGGGAATGGCAAGATGAATTTTTGTGAACAGGAAGACACCCTTATTAACATCATATGGGTTGCCAACCATCGACATTTTGGTACAAGCGAAATGCCCTAGGGCCTCCTACTAAACGGCACTTCAATTGCCATAAAAAAACACGAATAAAAAAAAATGCGTTTCGATGCGCTTTAGAGTCGAGATATGAAGAATTCACGTTTTTTGCGATTACGGCGAAATTTGAAAATATTTTTACTTGAAAATTTAACTGAATATTTCTCAGAGTGTGTAACTTACAAAAAGTGCCATGCCTATATACAGCGTGTCCTCCGATTGAGTTCGCTGTATGTGAAATGGACAAAAAGAATTATATACTAGATCAAACACTTTAGTAAACTGGCATACTATTTTTTTTTTTTTCGTAAAATGCAATTATATTGAAAAAATCAAAATCATCAAAGTAGGCTTGTGTTCTTGAAACTTTGCAAAGGGCTATAACTTTTTAATCTGAATAACTTTCCTTAATGACATTTTCTTGTATCTTTTACGGAAACGGTACTTTACCTAACATGAAATTCGTTTTTGCTTAACTGTCATGGCCTAGATGATTTAAAAAAAACAAAAGTACACCCAAAATTACTTTTTAGATAAGCAGGGGTTCATTCCAAATATGAAAAAAAAATTCGAAATTTTTTTGTCCATTTCATCTATAGCGAACTCAATCGGAGGCACGCTGTATATGTGTATATATGGGCTTTGGAAAAAAAATCGAGAAAATTCAATCTTTGGAGCTCGCGTTGACGCTAGATGCCGGATCTCCCTCCCCCACTCACTACGAGCGGCGTACTTGGAATTCAACTTATTTTTCCCTCAGCTTTCCGATTCTTCGATTATGCATAACCTAGATACCAAACGATTGTTATAACAATGGCTACAACAACCGTCTGTCCGTGAACCACTTTCACAGGTACAGTAATACTCATAGATCGAATATTTTCCAGTGTTTGCATTATCGACTGGGATAAAAATCTGATGATATTCCCACTACGATATCGGGATTTCATGTAAGCTTTGATCAGTAAAGGATCTTCGACATCGATCTCATACCTAGCATAATCCAACGTAGCTGTTCGGTGTTTCGGTGGCGGAGAAAACGTTTGCACTAAGAAAATGCCTCCATGTTTATTAACGCGGAAATAAATCGGACGAAGGACCATTCAGCGTAATGCTGACAAACTGAACTAATATTAATAATTGAATTTGAAATACCTTGTGACCTCGTGTACTAGCGGCACTTCCTGGTGTTGTTCTCTTCTAGTTGGGCCCAACAAACTCCAGGTCTCCAGTATGGGAATATGGCAAGGTACACAAGACACTCGCGTGGTGATAAATAGCGGTTTTTATTATTTTTTAAGTTGACCGAAAAAATGACTTTTTATATTTTTTTTGTAGCGTTAGCGTTTTTGTTGATATGGAAATCAAAAACAAATTGAGTTATAGAAACAAAAAATGCTAGCATTGTTTTCTGAACATACCGCCCATCCAAATGGCGAAGCATTTGTAATAAAGTTTGTAATTTCCGTGGGAAACGTATTTATGAGTACAAGAAATATATCTAAAACTATGAAACTAAAACTAGGTTAAATAATAATACAAAACTAGTGAGGAGTAGGTAAGGGACATAGTTTTACAAGAGGTCTCTTAAGGACACCGTTAGCTGTTCGCACAGTAGCAACACGGGTCTGCCCATCAGGACTAGAGTGCAATTCGACAATTCGGCCAAGATGCCATGTTAGCGGTGGGACATTGTCCTGTTTGATGACAACAATGGTGCCAATATTGGGAGGTTTTGTAGAATCTGTCCATTTATGTCGTTGCTGGAGAGTGTGAAGATACTCGTTATGCCAGCGCTCCCAAAATCCTTGTTGAATTTGTTGCAACAACTGCCATCTGGACAAACGATTTATGGGTACGGAGATTAACTCCTCGTCGGGAGGAGTTGTTAATGAAGATAATGTTAAAAAATGACCTGGAGTTAAGGCCTGAAGATCATTTGGATCACTACTAAGCTGACATAATGGTCGTGAATTTAAAACTGCTTCGATTTGGTGAAAAACGGTATTAAGCTCCTCGTAGGTCAGTACTTGATCACCAATAATTCGAGAAATGTGATGTTTGACTGATTTGACTCCTGCTTCCCATAAACCACCAAAGTGAGCCGCAGACGCGGGATTGAAGTGCCACTTAATTTGCATGACTCCGGCGGCGTTTTGGGTTAATTCATTCAGTTGACGATTAGCGCCAACGAAATTAGTTCCGTTGTCACTGTAAAGATGAGAGCATTGGCCTCGAAGTGGAACAAATCGCCGTAATGCTGCTATAAATGAATCAGATGAAAGATCTGAAACAAGTTCAAGATGGAGAGCTTTAATGGCGAGACATACAAATAAGTATAGATATGCCTTTTGAGTTTTACCACCCCGGCGTCTACCAAAAGTAATATGAAACGGCCCAGTGAAGTCTACTCCGGTGTGCAGGAATGGTTTAACTTCAGAGACTCGAGGAGTGGGTAAATCACTCATCAGAGGTGTATAGGATTTTGGATTATGTCGCGAACAACGATAGCAATGAGAAATGCAATGATTAATTGCTCGTCTAGCGGACAATATCCAGAATTGTTCAGCTAATAAAGCCTGAAGAGCGGTTGCGCCAGGATGCAGATACTTATTATGATACTGATTAATAAGAAGTTTAGTTAATCGGTGTTCCCGTGGTAATAAGATTGGATGTTTTCTCTCAAAGGATTCTTGAGAGTGGCGAAGTCTTCCGCCCACCCTGAGAATACCCTCCTGATCTAGGAAAGGTGCAAGTTTGCGTATAGGTTTAGCACAAGGGCTTTTTGAACAAATTTGCTTTATTTCATTAGCAAAGACTAATTGTTGAATATGTTTTATAATGATAAGCAGCGCATTATGTAGTTCCAAATTTACCAAAGGACCTCGAATTAAATTAGTTTTATCCTTTAAATAGCTGGTAAATCGAATTAAATAAGCTATGCTTCCTTGAACCTTTCGCAAAGAGGAAAATCGTGATAATAAAATTATTATGAAATCATGTTGTCCAGTGACAACGAGAGAGATTGTATTGGTTTCTAAGTCTACATCGGAAGGCAAGGTAGAAGATGAACTAATAGGCCAAAGTTCAGGCGGAGAGCTGAGCCACTTGGGACCCGCCCACCATGAAGAACATTTCAAGAGGTCATGGGGAAGAAGACCCCGTGAGGCGCAATCAGCAGGATTATCGATACCATCAATATGATGCCAATTTTCCGGAGATAATTTTTCCTGAATTTGTGTAACACGGTTTGCAATAAACGTTTTCCACTGATGTGGAGAGGATTTAATCCAGGTTAATGCGACTGTGGAATCGGATCAAGCGTAAATATTTTTAAAAGCAATGTTGGCATAGGTGTCACGTACAAAATAAACTAAATCTGAAAGTAACAGTGCTGCACATAATTCAAGGCGTGGAATTGTGATACGCTTAAGCGGAGACACCCTAGATTTAGCACAAACCAAAAAAATGCGTACAGAACCATCATTTTCTGTAACCCTAAAATATACTACACATGCATAACCAGTCTCAGAAGCATCACAGAAACCATGAAGGTCACATGCTTGATAATTGTCCGTTATAACGCGCCGAGGTAACTGAAGTTGAGCGAGACATAATACCTCACGCTTGTATTGTGACCAACGTGAACAAATCTCAGCGGAGGGAACCTCATCCCAAGACAATCCTTGTGTCCAAAGAATCTGGATCAAGTGCTTTGCAAAAAGAGTAAGCGGAGCTAACAATTCAAGTGGGTCAAATATGCGTGCGACTTCAGAAAGTATTGATCTTTTGGTACAACAACGGTCGATAGTGTCTATTTTGTAAGTTAGGGAATCATAAGTTGGATTCCAGTTCAAGCCCAACACCTTTTGAAAGTAATCAGCAGTGTCAAATGATTGACAATTAGTTTGGCGTAATGATGGGGGTATGGAGTCTAATACGATAGGATCGTTGCTAGACCACTTCCTCAAATAAAATCCACCACTTTTAAGAAGATCTCGAAGTTGAGATTGTAAAGTAATAGCTTCTTCAGCAGATGAACAGCCCGTGACTACGTCATCTACATAAATGTCGCTAAGTAACACTTTTGCAGCGTGAGGAAAATTATCTTTTTCATCTGAAGCAATTTGTAAAAGAGTGCGGATAGCTAGATATGGAGCAGATGATACTCCGTATGTAACAGTATTCAATTCAAATTCTTGAACAGGAGTGTTTTGAGAAAAGCGCCATAATATGCGTTGATAGGCTCTGTGATCAGATGTTACTAAAATTTGCCTGTACATTTGTTTTATATCTGCAATAAGTACAGTGGAATGGGTACGAAACCGTAAAAGTAATGATACTATGTCTTGTTGTAATTTAGGACCTGTTAATAAGGTGTCATTCAGAGAAACATTATTAGTAGACTTTGCTGAGGCGTCAAAGACGACACGTAATTTCGTGGTAGAACTTTCGGGCTTCAACACACAATGATGAGGAATATAATAACACGAATCAGAATGATTGGAAGCACTTTGACCACTCACAGGAGACATGTGTCCACAGTCAAGATAATCCTGCATGAAATTTGAATATTCTTGTTTTAATGTAGAATCTTTATTCAAGTGATTTTCCAGAGATAAAAAACGACGCATTGCGGTATTAAAAGAATTACCTAAAATAGGAATATCTTCACGAAAAGGTAATGAAACGATGTATCTGCCTGATTTGTCACGAGTATGAGAATTGATAAAATTTTGCTCGCACTTAGTGTTCTCTGGAGAATTGAATATTTTGTCAGGTATACTTTCAAGTTCCCAAAACTTCTTTGATGTGGAATCAAGTTGTGAATAAACAGACACATGAAATGAGTTAACAACAGCTGGTGTAGAAATATGAATTTTTCCAGATAGTATCCAACCAAAGATGGTTTTCATTGCGATTGGTTCACCAGGACGACCATATTTAATAGCGGGTTGTATTATTTGTGAGTAGACATCAGCACCAAGCAAGATGTCTATTTCACTCGATTTCCTATAATCAGGATCAGCGAGAGGCAGGTTTTTTAAATGTTCATAACCTTGAGTGGTAATGTGACTAGACGGAATATCATTACAGATGACCGGCAAGACCATTGCCTGTATATTAAAACTGGGATGATGTCTAAACATCGGAGTGACCTGACAAAAAGTCATGCCAGTACAAGCGGGTGAAGAAGTTCGACCAATTCCTTGAATAGGAACGGAGCATTGCGTAAGCGGTAAATTAAGTCTGTTTAGACATTTCTCAGTTATTACTGATATTTGACTGCCATTGTCTATAAGAGCACGGCAAGTTTGAAAATTACCACTAGCATCACAGATAGATACTAAGGCGGTGGATAAAAGAACTGTAACTGGAGCAATAGCACTAGCAACAACTTGAGGAATGTCAGCAGCGGCGGCATTATCTGTAGAATTAAAAGTCGAGATCGTAGTTGCTTCACGTGGAAAATGTAGCATCGTATGATGGCGTTTTTGACAAACGCGACAAACAGACAGGGAAGCACAAGTCGTGTTCCAAAGCAATTTACACAACGTCTGCATTCTTTAATAAAGTTATATCGATCTTGAGGCGACTTATTTAAAAATAAATCACATTTAAAAATAGAGTGGTTAGCATTGCAAACAAAGCAAGATGCTTGTTGAGGTTTTGTAAGAGGCACTGCTGAACCAATATTGTTTTGAGAAGATGTTTCCACCACGAGAGACTGCTGTTTTGATTTTATGGGAGATTGCGTATGTTGCTTATGAGATAATGAAGGAGAAAATATTCCAGTGTTAGAAGTTGAATACTGAGAGACACCAGAAGAAATATTTGACAACATAGTGCTAGACTCCAAAGCATTGCATTGATCGGTCAAGAATTTAATTAACTGTTCATATGTGGGCAACTCCGTAATGCTACGATGCATTTCAAATCGTTTTCTAGTATTGGGATCAATTTTCTGCATTAACCAATTAAATAGAGTAAAATCCCACAAGTCAATTTCATATTTATTGAGAGCAAAAATATTTTCAGAAAATATATTTAAGAGAGTACGAAGAGAACTTGTGGAATCAGGTTTAGCTTTTGGTGAATTAAGAATATTTCCCCAATAGGTCGAAATAAGTATGCGTTTATTGTCATATCTTTTCTCTAGGGTTCCGAATGCAATATGATAATTATCAGAGGTTATTGGTAAATGTTTCACTAATTTTAATGGTTCATCAGATAAGGCATTTATTAAGTATTGGAATTTCTCTGTTAGACAATTTTGTGTGATTGTGTATCAATGACTTAAACAGTTCATAGAATGAAGTTCATTCAATAGCATTACCTGAAAATTTAGGTATCTGAATCTCCGGTAGATGAACAGTATTTTTATTGCTTTCAACATCAACCTTTTGATTTGTTGTAACAGCATATGCCATTTTGGTTAATTGTATGTCAACAGCTTGAATGTTATCATGCAAATCATCAATTTCTTCCACCAGTGAATTCAGTTGATCCAAATTTTCAACTGAGAGTTGACTCAATTTTAATGATTTGCGTTGTTCTTGAAATTCCTCGTAAATGAGGTTAGATCTTTTAAATTTTGCATAAAACATAGAGTGCGTTGAAGTGTCTGCCACAACGGCAGATGAGTATTCTGACACGGCGGTTAATTTTCTAATTACCACATTACATTCCCTTACAAAATCCTCAAACTTCATTTTGTAAGTATTGATAAGCTTCTTAATAAAGTTATATTAACCAAATGTAAATAAAATTACAAAATAGTTCTATTATCAGTACTCACAAATACGTTAGAATGACAATATAATAACGAAAATATGTTTAGAGGAAACAAGAAAATGAATTAATTATAGCGGCGGTTCAATAAAAAACACCGTGTGCTAGTGTCAAAATGAATTTAAGCAACAAATGTCAGTTATGAAGTAATTAATTTAAAACGGTTTTAGATGGATGTAAGGCAAAGCTGGTTTTCTTTTTTAAGGTATCCGGCTCGAAGGACCAAAAATGTTTATTAACGCGGAAATAAATCGGACGAAGGACCATTCAGCGTAATGCTGACAAACTGAACTAATATTAATAATTGAATTTGAAATACCTTGTGACCTCGTGTACTAGCGGCACTTAATCAACAAAAAAAATAATAACGCTACAAAAAAAAATACAAAAGGTCATTTTTCGGTCAACTTAAAAAATAATAAAAACCGCTATTTATCACCACGCGAGTGTCTTGTGTACCTTGCCATATTCCCATACTGGAGACCTGGAGTTTGTTGGGCCCAACTAGAAGAGAACAACACCAGGAAGTGCCGCTAGTACACGAGGTCACAAGGTATTTCAAATTCAATTATTAATATTAGTTCAGTTTGTCAGCATTACGCTGAATGGTCCTGCGTCCGATTTATTTCCGCGTTAATAAACATTTTTGGTCCTCCATCTGTTTGAGAATTTTAAGATAACGCAAGAGGTCACCGAGAATGTCGGATTCGCCTTGGCGTGGATGTTTCAAATAACGAGTTTAACTTGTCATATCTCCAAAACAAAAACTATGCTCAACTTGAAATTTCACCAAGTTTAAAGTATCACCATAAGCTATCATTTAGACCACTTTTAAATAAAATTCATGAGGTCCCCAAATGCGACGAAAAATATGTTTTTTTTAGGTCACTCTTTATAAGTTAAAGATTCATTTTACATTGCAGTAGTAAATTCAACTGTAACGATCATTAACATGATCAGTAGAAGTCCATGTGAAGTAACAGAATAACAAACATTATTGTCTAAAGACGCAGTAAGTAGCTAAAAAGAAAATAACAAAATAATACAAAATACATTCTTTCAAAAGTATCGCTATTCCAGGAATTGGCACGACAAACAGGCTTAAGGGCCGGGCAACCCGGGCGGCCGCCCGGGGCGCCGGCTCGGAGGGGCGTTAGAGGGCAAACATTTTTTTTTAGATTTCTAATAGCACCCCCTTCATGAGGCGAGAAATTTTTTTTTCAGATTTCTAATAGTACTTCTCCATGAGGTGAAAAAAAAATTGTTTGGATTTCTATTTGTATTCCCTCCATGAGGTAAAAAAATTTTTTTTAGATTTCCAATAGGACTTTGCTGTATGAGGTGAAAAAAAATTTGCACCCCCCCATGAGGTGATAAAATTTTTTCAGATTTCTAATAGCATTCCGCTGGATGAGGTGGAAAAAAATTTTCTCCGGATTTCCATTTGCAAATATGAGGCGATAAAAAGTTTGTACTTTTTAGTATGAAGTACGTCCATGATGACCTCAGGAAAGGGCGCCAAAGAGTGCTCCCGCCCGGGCGGAAAATTTACCTTGAGCCGCCCCTGACGACAATCAAAGTGGGTACAGAGACTCACCGATAACACACGATTAGGAAGTTTCCATTTTTCTCATTTTCTCGTAATAAATAGTCGTACAAATCTAAAAAATATATGTAATTTTTTTTTAAAATTATCTCTATAAATAAAAAAGTTAGCGCTCATCTGGGCTGAGGCTCGATGACGTCACAGTACATGATTCCGTCAACAGCGAGCGGGCGCGGGCACCGGAAGTGTTATTCTTACCGGACAGAGTGTAAGATATTTTTGTAGTTGGGCTTGTTTAACGTTTTAATCGTTTGAAGAAGTAATTATGCCTAAAATAACAGCGAGTTGTGTACTCTGACGTCACAATCTAGCGCGAAGTATTCAAATAAGAAATTAAATAAGTTCGTGAGTTTTTCAGATATCGAGATGATTTTTTTTTGTTTGACTAGTTAACTGAAAGACTACTAAATGAGGTTGAATGTACATGATATTTCTAAAATAAGAAACTTCCTAATTAGCGCTCTGTAACTTGCTTACTTCTGAATACAAAAAAGGAATGACAAGGTTTCAATAATGACGAAAGATTTATACTATTCCAAAGCCCTATTATCGGTGTATTACACTGTTGCCAGCACGTCTATTATAGAATTCGGTAGAATCACAACGAAAAATCGGTAGATTTCAGGAAATACCGGTAGATTTATTTTTAAATGTAAACTGAAAGTAATAAATCATGTGCACAAGTTATATTATATAATAATAAGTAAAACACAAATAAAAATCTTAAGAAAACGATGTAACTATACCTAATATAATATTTTTTTATTCCCTCTCGCCTCCTAAATGCAGATTCTTTTGGACATATGTTTTAATAATACTTTATTCATTTCAAAATTAAAACACTAACAGCCGGCTTCACAATCGTTGGTTAACTTTTTGGTTGACTAACCAGAACTTGAAAGTTATAATTATTATTAGTAAACAAATTTACCAGACATTCTTTTTCTTTTGTTCGGGAGCCGTCTAACTTTCGTTTCCGGAACCACTGCAGCCTCTTGGGCTTATTGTGATATTCTCCCATTTGTATGATGATAACCAATCCAGTAATCTGGTCCCTTGCACTAGCTTGTACAACCTGTGACGTAAACAGTCACGACCAAATTTAAATGGTCCAAATTGATCATTCAAAATTCGGCTACTCGGCAGCTCATATGTCGACAGCGGGTCGTGGGCAAGGTCTCTTATGTCAATTATAAAGTTTCAAAAGATAACTTGTGTATATTAAATGAACAGATGGAAGTTTATTGTAAACTTCGGGCGCCAGCCAAGGTTAATTGGCAGATGTAGGGAAAGAGCAGACAAAACACAAACTTCAAAGGAAAAGTATAACAGAAATATATGGTAGCATAAACAAAAGTATCACGATGCAAGTGGAGGTTATCACAGATAATAATAGCAGCAAATATACTTATGTATATGGGTAAGTAGTTATATAAATTATATAGAATGTGATATAATTAGCATAAAAATTATTTGCAGAATATATCATCTAGCCATATGTCGATAGCTTTCAGGACCGCAAACAGCTGTTTTTGGCTTACATTCGATGACAAAATAAAAAAAATAGGAAGTTATATCAGGATTAAGTATAAGAAACATAAAATGGCATAAGTATACACTAGATAAAATAACGAATAGTAAACGGTACCAATATACAGGCAAGTGCACAAATATACGATGGCCAGCATTCCGCTTACCACCTGCAGACCCTCTACGAGTGATTGCGATTCCAATAAAAAATAAGCTCTGCACCCAAGGCAAGGAATTTTCATCAGGCCTCCTGGATTGCGATTCCAATAAAAAAAAATAAGCTCTGCACCCAAGGCAAGGAATTTTCATCAGGCCTCCGCCTGGCTCCAGTTAATCATTAATTTGCTATGTATATATTTGGTTGGTTTTAAACGGCTCATATGCCCAGTAGGAACAACATAAGAGCTGATAGAGGCTGAAGGGTAGTATTTAAGGGCATACAAAAAACCTAAAAAGTATTACACCTATTACAACTACCAATGTATGTATATTTATTTAAAATTTAAAATATTATTAAAAAAGAAACTACTGACCTTGGCTCTTATTAGGTTGATTTATTTTAATAGGGAACTTAAGTTCACATCTGGAGAACACTTCCCTGTTCAGCAACCAGCCAAATCAAAAATGTCTCCTCCTTTTTTGTCTTTTTGAAAGCAAAAAAGGGTGATTTTGCACCAATTTGCAAATCAGGCTGTCCATTCATATTACTATTAAAATCCCTAACTTAAATTTTGACATTTGTCAATCAAAATCAAAACAAATCTGAATAATATTTACGAATTTAATTTATTAAATATTTATTATACCTTATACTATCCAGGTAATCTATTAGTCCTTTATTTAATTAATTACTTAATAATGTGATTACAACATAACCTTGTATTTGTTATAGGCAGTAATGTAAACATTTGGGGGGCGAGCGTAGAGGCGACTTCAATGTGAATATCAGTCGATATTCCGTTGAAGCAACGTCGAGCGCGGTTAGTACTTGGATGGGCGACCCACCTATCTTGGGAAATACAGCGTTTTCGCCCCACCTTCTAGAGTCTTATATATCAGTGTATACTCGGAAGTTACGTAATTTCAGACGAGGATTACGTAGTGGATATACCATCCTTCGATATACCATCCTTCGGAGGGGATGTAAAGCAGGCGGTCCCTTGTCTATTAAATGTTAGGCAAGTAAAAGATCCCTACTCTTCTTAAGGGAAGAGGTTTGGCAAAATTTCCAGGTTGGGGGTAGCTCGTCTCCTGGCGACGGTGATAGGCCCTGGTAGCGGAAATAGGCCGACGTTAAATAGTTAAAAAAAAAAAAATGTAAACAATTGGGACCCAGAGATTTTATAAGGTGCCAGTGGAGGTAACATTTAATTTAATGTAATGCATGGAGTTGCAAGAGGTAACCAGACGTAGTGGGCCTGACAAATGGTGAGGCAAGTGTGTTCGGAGGGCTACCGCTACTGTGCCGAGATCTGTATGCTGCATGTCAATGAAACTAAGCAACGATAATATTGTTCACCTGCTGTATCCTTATTGAAATATATCTGCATTCATACTATATTTTTAATTGCTAATTCTGAACTGTTACAAACCCCATCGCTGGTTTGGTTTCATATTCTTCTGGACTCAGTCTTGGTTGTCTGTCTGTCTTCTGTGATCCAAAGCCTCACAGTCGCACAGGATGTGGTAGGATGTCTCCGTTGCCTTATTGCATTGTCTGCATTTTAGGTCCCCGTTGAACAATCCCATTTTGTGTAGGTGTCCTTTCAGGGTGCAGTGCCTTGTTAGGAAGCCAGTGATTATGCGGAGCTGATTCCTGCTTAGTGACAGCAGTTCTTCAGCCTTCTTCCTGGAGGGTTCTTTGATAAAGATTTGACCATGTTGTTGCCCGGTTATTTTGTCCCAGTATTCTTTGTGTTGGTTCTTGACCCAGTTCCTCATTTGGCCCCGTACTATAGTTTTAGGCACTCCCAGGGCCGGTTCTGGGCCAATATATGGAGCTGACGATCCCTTTCTCGCTAGCTCGTCAACTTTTTCGTTGCCTCCGATTCCTGTGTGTCCCGGCAACCACTGAAGGGTTACCTTATTGTGGTCCGCTAGGGCTCTTAGTTCTTCTTGGCATTCCCATACCAGCTTGGACGTCACTTTAGGGTTTGACAGTGCCCCTAAAGCCGCCTGGCTGTCTGTTAAAACACTGATCTGCCTGTTTTTATAGGCTCTCCTGTTGTTTTCTATTACGCAATCTAGTATTGCGTATACTTCTGCCTGAAAGACAGAAGTGTATTTTCCTAGCGATGTGCTGAACTGTGAGTTCCTCATATCGCTATATATGCCGGCGCCAGTACCTTCCGCGGTCCTTGATCCGTCTGTGTACCAGACCAAGTCCCGTGATCTGATGCTGTTACCGGTTACTGACCATTCAGTTCGATCTTCTATTTTTATTCCGAAGTTTCTGTTAAAGGTGTATTTAAGGATCAAGTGGTCTGTTCTCATCAGAGATGTTGTCACTCCCACTAGATTTCTAATTCGGTTGTACCTCAGCGCAGCGTATTTGTCACTGGGTTTGCATTGCAGCCTGAAGTGTCCCATCTACCCCTCCCCCATTACCATCAGGTGGGGGGGGGGGGGTCCAGAAGGACCTCCATGGCTGCTGTTGGTGTTGTTTTCATCGCTCCTGTTACCACCAGACAGGCAAGTCTTTGTACCTTGCTTAGTTCAGCGGCAGCAGTGGGCTGCAACATCTTTGGCCACCATATCAAAGATGCATATGTGATTATGTGTCTAACCACCATGATATATGTCCAGTACATCATGCTTGGCCTTAGTCCCCATGTTTTCCCATGGGTGCGCCTGGCCAGCATGAGTGTGGTTTCTGCCCTTTTTTGGTTCTGTTTAACTGTTGGTTCCAGGTAAGTTTGGGATCTAGTATCACTCCCAGATATTTTACCTCGCCCGATAGTTGTACCTCGAAATTTTAGTGATCCAAGCCCCTCTAATTTCCTTCTTATGGTGAATGCCATTATGGTTGACTTAGAGAGACTAATGTCTAGTCCCTCCTCATCTGTCCATTTCGTTACAACATTTAGGGCCTGTTGCATACGTTCCCTTATTGTGTTGTTAAATTTGCCTTGTGCTAAGATGACTAAGTCATCTGCATCCCCTAGTGTTTTATGTCCTTCTCTGTCCAGTAACGTTGGCAGCTCATCCAGACAGTCTTACCATTATAGTAATAAATCATTGGCCAAATCCTAACTATTAATTAGCCAACAATTGTAAAACTGGCTGTTAATGCCACAGATTTTTCTAATAGACTATTGGTCAAATCCTAACCATTAGTTATCCAACGATTGTGAAATGGCTCTAAGCAGCTCTGCTGAATTCCGCTACAAATAAAGGCCATTTATTATTATTAATGGTTCCTCACCCTTTTCTATGTAATACGCCAATGATATAAATTTGGTATTTAAAAAACCCTTTCATCATTTGCCGAAGAATACGGTAAACATATTTTAGTGATGAAATTATAATTTTCCTAACAATGGAAACCATTTTTTTTTTGCAAAAAAAATGGCAGATCGGATTTTGACCTATGCAGTTTTATTTATAATTTATTTATAAACATTTTGAAATAAAACACGTTTTTTAAAATTAAAACTTAATTTTCAAGAAACGCTCACTTCCCGTATTGGACAAAACTTTACTGTAACTTCCCGATAACATACAGATTACATTTCTATAAAAAAAATTGCCTCCAAGCAATCGTTGAAAAAGCAAAGTTTTATTCGACTCCTACCAAAATTTCTAACCATACAAATCAAAAGCAGCCGATTGAGATGAAAAGGACTGGTAAATGAGTTTATAAATTCCATCTGGAAAGACCGCAGCGAAAAGGAAGACGATTATCACATCAATATATCACAAGTTTTGTAAAACAAATTCTCTCTATAGAATTCTGTATCCGATCCAATACCGCTTTCCGTTTGATTATATCAGAAAAGAGGCAATAATTCCCGAGGGAGCATTTTAAACAGTGAATGCCTTTTTAATTCAGCGTTCATTCCTCGATTTTTCCCATTCCGTCTCGCAACTGCGTAAAGAATTTGAGAGGAACACTTTGGGAGAATTCAGTCAGCCATAAAGAGAATTTAATTACGACGTCTATCTGACGCTGAACAGGTTATTACGAAATTCTTTTATCCTCCTTCATGCATCGTTCACATGTATTAAAATATTTATATCTCGTAATAGGGTACGTGCGAGTGTCCGTCTTACACCCAAATGAGTTGTTATCAGATCGCATATTTTTGAAAATATATGACTACATCACAATGTAATTGTTAATATTATTTAAAAAAAATTGAACATTGCAATATCATGCGTTTTTAAACAAATCACTGTTCTTTCAAAAATAATAGATAAAATTCAATGAAATTTTGGAAAAATTGAGTTCTTATAAAGTACAATCACAACTTAAAATTTCAAATCAAAACGATTACTAAAACGGCTTAAATATACAATTGTTGCTAAAACTTTCCACCCTTGTGAAATCCTGCCATCAAGACCAAGAAATGTGTACGATGGCTCAAACTGTAGCATTCTATAAGTACTAAGATCACGGAAAGATAATTTTTTTTTCAAAATTTAAACCCGTTATTGCAGTTGTTTATAATTTTCGAAATTGTAGCTATGAATAAATTCAAATAACTCTCTGGTTTTTTTATGAAATCAAAAACGGAAAAGGAATAATGAAAGTAGATTAAAAAAGCTAACTTTAAAAAGAATTTAATGCTCTACTTGCATTTGGAGCTGAGTAGAGGATAGATGGAGCAAGTAGAGCATTAAATTCTTTTTTAAAGTTAGCTTTTTTAATCTACTGTCATTACTCCTTTACCGTTTTTGATTTCATAAAAAAAAGAGTTATTTGAATTTGTGTATAACTACAATTTCGAAAATTATAAACAACTGCAATAAAAAGGGTTTAAATTTTGAAAAAAAAATCTCTTTCCGTGATTTTAAGTACTTATAAAAAGCTATAATTTGAGCCATCTTACACATTTCTTGGTCTTGATGGTAGAATTTCACAAGGGTGCAAAGTTTTAGCAACAACTGTATATTTGAGCCGTTTTAATAATCATTATGATTTCCAATTTTAGAAGAGCTATAGCTATATTTCTCCTTGAATATTATCCATTATTTTTGAAAGAACAGTGATTTGTTTAGAAACGCCTAATTTTGCAATATTTATTTTTTTCAAATAATAATAAAAATTGGAATGAATTATAGTTTATGTACTTTGATTGTACAGCTTATAACGAACATATTTCTTCTTTTTGTTGTTTTCCATAGGTCTTATAGATTTCGAGATATTCAAAGAAAACCCATGGAAACACGGTCTAAAAAATTAAATTGTTTAAATAAACAATACGCCGACCTCGCAGAAACTACAAAACTGACCTTTGAACTTAAGTTGATCCCCTAAACACGTTAAAATAAAAAAAACTGCCCTGACCAGATAATTTCACATTGCGAATTTATTAGTCCTAATTTGACTCCACTAAATTGTACTAGAAACCATACCATCATACCCCTACGTATTTTGGCGAGCTGAATCCCAATCTGAGGTCGAAATGAACATCTATATTATTTTTTGTAAATCGCAAAAAAGAGCCTTTTTCGCATTTTATCTGGAGTTTACTGCAATATCAAAAGCTTAATGCTTTTGCAGTCTCCAATAATATTTTATATAACAAGTGGCTAAAATGGTGTTTTTTTTACAAATGGGGCGTTTATAGTACGAGCCGAGGGCGACTGCTATAAACCACACGAGTAAAAAAAAACACATTCTAGTCTCGACTTATATACAAAATTTTTTGTATCGCCATTCGAAATTAGAAAACAATATAATTTTGTAAAAATAGACTAAATTCTAGATTGCTGTTACCATAGAAACCAATAAGTTTTATTTCACTCTTTTTTCTTTATTTTACTCTTGTCAATAATGACATTGTTTTGATGCATTGAAACTGTCAAATAAATGTCATTTTAGGATATGGCGTTACAAAAAAATAATTTTCAATCTAACTTTAGATTTTCTAAGGTCGACAGAGGCATAATAATAGAAAAAAATTACAGTATACAGGGTGTCAGTCTCGCATCGTACAAATATGGGAACGTTTAATAATATAAGTATATATAATATAAATAAAGCAGAGAGATTCATTAAAATACTACTGTGCTGATGCGTGGATAAGTATAAATGTAGAAATAAATTTGCGATATAATAATTATTATTAATTACATGTGTATTATTTTTCAAAAGTATAAGTAAATACAACAGAAAAAATAATGAAACGAGATGAAAAGCTAGTGGATGAAAATTGAGGAGACAAATGAAGCGAGGAGTGAAATTCGGTTATGTGGGTGCTCAATTTTGGTGGTATTAATTTATAAAGCAAGAAAATAAAATGTAAGAGAATGGCGATTTGCAATAAACAGGGTGTCGTTTAAAGTCATCAGCAATCGAAAATTAGAAGAAATTATTACTAAATAAGACACTATTTTAAACAAAAAACTATTTTGTTACTAAATGTCGATAAATATAACCGTTTTTTAGAAATTTAAAGATAAAATTTTCAGTGCCAATGCTTAATCTAATGTATCTGGATATCATTGCTGTAAATTAGCCTACGAACCACAGTTGTATATCTTATCAGATTACTCTATACACGGATGCTTCTAAGTCCCATTTAGGCACGGGATGTGCGTATTACAGCCCACAAGAAAATACCAAAGCCTTGTATAAACTCCCTCCGGATATGTCGATTTTTTTCTGCAGAAGCCTTTGCTATACTACAGGACATAAAATATATTATGTCTAAAAATATACCATCCTCCGCCATTTTCTTCGACTCACTCTCCGTTCTAACAGTCATCAAAAATAGTTACAGCCCAAGCACTATTTTAGACCCATTTATTACAAGAATTAAATTACTGTTGGCCAAATGGAAAGCAAATGGTGGGTTTATCACGTTTGTATGGACTAAAGGGCACAATGGTTTACAATATAATGAACTGGTTGACACATTAGCAAAAAATAGTATCTACTTTGGAACCGACATAACGGATGATATATGTTTGAATGATTGCTTTACTGTTTTCAAGACAAATATAAAAAAAAAATTGCTTTACATCTCCCACAAGATATTCATTTATTTATCCGGAAATACCGATAAAGTTTTGGCTTAATATTCCCCGTAAGTATATAAGCATTATAAATATATTAAAATTTGATCATAGATGTTATCCAACACACCTTGCCAGACTCAATTTAATTCCATCAAGTTTATGTGCATATTTCAACACCGAGGGTAACTTAGATCATTTAATGTTTAACAGTCAAAAGTATATGAATTAATGCAACACACTGCATACAAATTTAATCATGAGCGGAGTCACGACTCCATTCAACTTACTACATGTTTTGTGTCAAAACAAAGTAGAAATATTAAAATATATAATTACTTTTCTCAGTAGAACATGGGTAAAAATATAGAAATATTTTAGATTGTGTAATACATAGGTCCTATTGTCTAGCCTCATGTTGTTCTCCCTCTTTACCGAGGCCTTACCCTGTTTGTTTGTACTAATTTAAATCCTGTTTTCGAGGACCAAAGTGTCACTTTTTATGTAGGAAGAATTACATAATTACAAAAATCCCAAGAGATAAAATAAAAAATAAAGCAATTTTCAACACAGTAACTAATAAACGTTAGGAGGTTCTCACTTCGACCTGTATGTATGTTTTTTTAAAAAATGGCTACCTGTATTTATAAATTGCTAAGTGCCCAAGTATGATTTGTCACCATCAGAAACTACTATTTTAACTTTGATGTTTTAAAAAGATGGATTGTTACACTGACAGCACATTTTAAAATTTCAAATTAATCGGAAAAAGTGAAAAAAAATATTTTACCAAAGAATACTCTCTGTCTCAAGCTTCATATTTGCTGAAGTATGCGTCACTATTTCTAAAACACCCAGTACAATAGTTATGTCGCAGCTTTTGTTTTCATTCTAGCATTAATTCACTACAAGCGCATCTCATTATGCACGTAAAATGGAAATGATTTCTCAACTTCCTGCAACTGTGCGTTTCCCATGTCGCATCGCCAATAACAGAGGCAGAATTACATTGCCGGCTGAGTTTCACGGGAATAATGTATCATTTAGATTTAAAGTAGTAAGTACCTATTGTAAAATATAGGGGATGTGTGATGGTAAATAAAACACTATAATTTAAATTGAATGGAAGTTAGAAAACACTATCACCGGCGACTTCGCCAAAACTTAAAAAATTATCGTGCAAAGTATAATAGGACACTTTTCAATATTCACCGCTATATTTACCAGTAGAAGGAATCAGTTAGAAGAGACATTTTTTTCTGGTAGATGTCCAGGTTGTATGCCGTTAAAAATTTTGAAACGCTTCGGTTAGGTTTCCCGGTCTTTTTGACAACTTTTATATTTTTTTTTTTGGTGACAAAATATTCAAAATAACCTTGTGTAACCGCTGTATTTAAAATTTTTGTTGTTTTCTGCTTTTCTATCAACATTTTGTTACTATTTCACCTGTATTTTTATTACCGCTACGTAGAGAATGCTAATAAAGCTGCTAGTATGCTAAATGTTACAGAAGCTGAGAAAAAAATTACATTAATTGAAGAGCTAAGTGGATAAAGGTGTTATGTCACAAAAACACGTTATTGAGTAATTTAACTCGAACGTTTTTAGGCGAGAACTTTTTTGTTATAACGACTATATAGCTTGCATTTTGCGATGATATTGACATTTGATGTACTTTTCAGAGACAAATAACTAAAGTTGTCAGTTGTCATTATTTTCGAAATTTTTAAAAAATTAATGTACATAACACCTTTATCCGTTCATAAGTTTCTCTGAAATGAATAAGGAATTAGTGAATAAAAACGTTAAGAAATTAAACATATTTTATTATTATTAAAACATTGTACAATTTTTAGGTAGTCGGACAGTTCTACGGTTTTGAGCCACAGTTTGGTCATTTCCAAGTATGTTGTGATAATACGGCCTTACCATTCATTTATGAATGGTAATTGTTCTTTAAGATTGGCCAGTTTTCCTACACTTAGGCTGCCCTTGTTTTCATTAAACACCGTTAGAGCAATACGGTCGGAATTTATCTTATGCATATTCCTTTTCTTTAAAATATCGACTTTGTAAAATGAAGTCATTTCATCTAGTGATGTAATAGTAGCACCCTGTTGTTGTACAAATTGAGTTTTGAGGCAACTTCATCAATATCCTTGAAATGATTCTTCATATCTATGACAACGGCGTCTTTGGGAGTTCTTAAAATTTCTCGATTCTGGTCCGGAACGTAGATGTTTTGATGTTTCCTTAAAATTTTCTCGACTCTGCCAAAGTCTCTGTCTGAATCTAAATATGAATGACCCACCTCCGAAAATTTATGGTCGATAACTTTAAATTCTCTCTTTAAAATCAACAACTCGTAAAGTGTAATGATATGGAAGTTTTTATTTTGTCCACCACAGGAGTCGGGCCATATTATAATGTGATAGATCTTTTCTTGGAAATATTCATTGTAAATTTGTGAAAAGGTATGTAAGCAACTAGCAATGTCTAGGCTTTCACGGCTGGCCATATTTTGAGTCCATGTGAAAAAGAACGTTTTTTTTTCTTCAGTATTCCTCAATGTATGTATGCTAAGAAAGTAGGTATTTTCATAATAAATAAAAAGTGTGTAAGTTGTGATTTGCATAATACCTAAATAATATTCTCTAATTATGTATGCTAAGGTTGTAAAACCACATTTGACGAAGGTAAAATGCTTTCGATGTACTTAATTTTGGCAGCGGCATGGTTTGCTGAAGATCTAAAGTAAGAAAGCAAATCGTTCTATCTACTGTAAATTTTGCTCCGTCACGCTTTTGTTGTTCGAAAGCTAGTTTGTAATTTTCTCCGTATTCTTTAGTATTATTTATTTTTTTTTTTTTAATTTTTTTTAACCCAATAGATGTAAGCATTGTAATTCTTGTATGATAACTTAAATGATAACCTTACAAACCCAAATGACCTTTGGCTTGATTGGCGTAATTATCATACTTATTATTTTTTCCGCAAGAATTTCGGAATTCGCCAGATTTGCCTTAAACAATTTAATGCTCTTTCAAAATATTGGGTGGGCAGAAGCCATACCAGATATCAGTTTTGCTCTTGTCATAAAAATTTCTACGGTCCAGCCCTCTTCTACTTGTCAGCATAAAAATGTTTGTACAAAAATCAACACCGCAAAGCGTCACTTTCTAGTATTTCTGATTTACAGACTAATTTGCTAGAATACTTTGGTAAATTCGTATTTTAATATTGCATTTTATATTGATAATGTTTTGTTTTTAAAACATTATTAAAACTTGCCTGGGAAGAAATTGCCACTATGTGGCTTATTTCTGCTGAATTGCCAAAAGGTATAAATGTGTTTACAGCAATTAGATACTCAAGTACCATCTCGACTCTTGTACCATCTCATACCATTTCGAAATTGAACGAAATGAATATATGGATTAAAACACTATAAGCATTATTTCCAAATATCAGCCAATTTATAAAAATCTTAGGTTTATTCATTGCCATTTGTAATATCAGTTTACTACGACTGGCCATTTTCACTATAATAGTAAGAAACAACACAAATTGTCACATTACTGTCAATATAACATAACTTTAAAAGCAAAGTGTTTTGGATTAAAACAATTTAATATCGCACAGTAATGGATAAAGGTGGTATGTGATCATGACACCTTTATCCATTAAATTATATAAAAACCATATGTACATAACACCTTTATCAAACATTAAAACGCATTTAGGAAATGTTTATTATCCCAAAAACTTATTGAAATGATAGATTATAAGTTAAAATAGTTGTCTGTGTAGATATCTCAAAATTTTCAAAAATGTCACATAACACCTTTATCCACTTAGCTCTTCAGTTACCATTTTCAATTTTAGTCCACTCAAGTTAGGAAAAGTGGGGGAAAATTTTGAACAGCGGTTTCTGTGCATAGAAAATAGTTATTCAATTTTTAGAACAATGTTTTGCTAATGCGCAAAAAAAACATTATTTTAAGGAATTCTATCAGCTGTTTGATAGAATTGAATTGAAATTAAGACGATAAAAGGTACCTTACTATTCAAACAGTGCATTTGGGATTATATTTACAATAGATTGAAAATTTCAAAAAAAAATCAAAGGTCTCGAACACAATGACATCATTTCCAATGTCCATTTGTATTTAACCACAGTTAGTTTTAACTGTTGTTGATTTATATTATCTAATAAATATTTTAAAACTGAAATGTATGCTGCTAATCTTTTATACAGCTAAGTAAAAAGAAAGATACAAAGCTAGGTTTGAGAACTTGCTACAGACGTTTGAGTTGTCTCATAGTCGAAAGTCTCTATTTTAAGGATTCATTATTTTGAAAATTGGAATACAAGACAACAATAAGATTAAATTTTATTACATTTAAAAATATTTTAGACAAAAACAGAATTAAACAAAATTTAATTCAAAAATAAAATATTTTTCAACATTTAATAAATCCATAATAATCTTAAATTTCTTCTATTTCTTTTTTTTATTTTTTACGTGTTTTACTATTATTTTCTAATAATAATTTTAACTTTTTAACATTCCTCTTCTTCTTTCTTCGATTATTTATTTTTTATATTATTTTTTTTTGTTTAAATCAGAATAACAAATATGAAATCGCTGAAGAGGCCATTTCGGACACTATCGGATAATCAGATAAAATATAGATGAAAAAGAAGGCGCAGTTAAAAACAGTTTGCGTCCGACACATCTTCGGTGTCTGGGCAGATACCCACCCGCGCTTGGGTATATACTGTCCTGTGTCCAGACACTTTCTTGTTTAAGTACCTGATATAAGTGGTAGCATCATCATTTTGTAAATGCAAGCAAGTTCAATGTTTACCGAGACTAACTTCTTGTTTCTAAGTTAACATTTTATGAATATAAATATATTTAAATAGTATTCATTTAAAACAATAATTTCTAATGCTAATATATTAAAAATAATGCTATAAAATTTAATTATTGGAGTTGGAATTGCTGAAGAAGCCATTTCGGTGACTGTCAGTTAAAAAACGTGAAAAGATAAGCTCAATTAAAAAGAACAGTTTATGTCCGAGAAATGTTATTGATTTTCAAGTTAGATATTTCACTTCACAATTATTTCCAGACCGTATAACAATTTAATATATCTATATTGTGTTTTCCATGCCAGATTGTACCAGTCACCAACGCAAATTTAAACTGACAGCTCTCGGTTGTGACACCATAGGAAACAAAGCAAATTTTTTCATTGTAATTCAATTTATCACATATGGATATATCCATTTTATCAGCACGTGTAACAATATGTAAAAAATTCGATATGAATGGGAAAATATAATATTACTGGCGACATCGCCATAATTTTAAAAGGCGTACTCTAGATGAGATTAATAATTATTTGTATAGACACAATAATTTTTGTCTGCTGAGTTGCTGCAAATGTATTTAGCTGCACATAGTGGAGGTCAATAAACATGTATCTACCTATTCTTTCTCTAACTTCTCCCCAATTCAAGGTCGGTAAATAAGTTACATCCAAATAAGTACGTACATAAAATAGAAGACAAATCGAGACTGAGATTTGTCTTCTATTTTATGTACGTACTTATTTCTATTTCCACGTAATATGGCTCTTCTTTCAGGTATTTTAATATTTTCACCGTAAGTCCTCATTAACGTTACTAATATATTATTGTAAATATGGAGGCAAGTTACAAAATTAAATTTCATACCAATATTTGTCATATTTTGTCGTAAGAGATTAATATTTTAAATCAATCTTCTTTGAATACATTTAAATTTATAAACACACTTTAGTAATATAGACTAGGTCAATATTAGTAAACAATAGACTTGCTTGCATTTACAGAG
Organism: Rutpela maculata; assembly: GCA_936432065.2. NCBI lineage: Eukaryota > Metazoa > Arthropoda > Insecta > Coleoptera > Cerambycidae > Rutpela > Rutpela maculata. Next base: position 32,616,649 of record OW386292.2, read on the forward strand.
TGCTGATGCCTCCCCTGTTAGGTTACCAGACAGGAAATCTCTGGGTACGAAGCAATGGCTACCTGGTACGGGCGAGTGCTACCGATCACATTCAATCCGAAACGGCAGTTTATAAATAAGTTATGCTATTACTATAGCGTACACATTTCACAAACCTTAGATTCAGACGAGTTCTTTAACAACTAAGTTGGCGTTATAATGCTAAAAATGCTTAAAACAAACATAATTTGTATTTTAACAAAATCGATCGTAAATAAAAAAAAATGTTTTCTGATTTTTTTAGATTTGTAATTGAACAGAAATGTTAAATGCTCTTTCCTATCATTTATTTATATATTTAACTAATATATATTTCATAACAATATAATATTAAAACATAGACATGATTTTCAAAGAGTGACATTATATTAGCAATATTATCGCTTTCCCCTAATTGGCCCACCACCCCCATCTTCCGGCTTCACCAATTCTTATCTATTTCACCTACCTCAAAAAAATCTCTGGTGGTGTAATAGGTAGAATTTTAGCTTGAAATCCAAGGATCGCAAGTTTGAACCACAGACAGGTTATTATAGATGTAGTTGCTCCTTTTTACTTTTTTTTTATATTGAAAAGTGTTTTATACACGACAAAAATTCGAGAGTAATCCATTGTACCGTTTTTGAGTTAGAGCGAGTTAAACGAAAAAATAATTGTTTCAAATATCCAATAGACACCTAAAACTAGAGAAATGGGCCGCGAAAACTCGTGATGGTGTTAATTGTTTATAATAAGTTTAATATTTGATAAAGGGTAGATTGATAAAATATTAAGATGGAAAAAAGATTTATATTGCCGAATATCAAGGTCCGAAGTCCCTATTCCTTTTCGTTGACCATTTATTCCCGCAAAAGCATTATGCCCCTTCCCTCCCTTCCTACTGCTTCGATTGCGATATATATATATATATATATATATATATATATATATATATATATATATATATATATATATATATATATATATATATATTTTTAAATTAATGATAAAAAAAATTCTCCTCTGAACCCTTTCCTTCGTACTCAAAAATGCATTTGAAAAAAATGAAAAATGTTTTTCCCCTCCCAGTAGTTTGTTTATTTGAAAAAAATTTAAAAAATCAGTCAAATCCTAGAGGTAATAACGAACAAATTCCATTTTGGTTTTTCAAAATCTCACGATAGGGAAAAAAGTTATAGGGGGTTGAATGATTTTCCTTTCCCTACCTCCACCTTTTCCCTAATTGGCCCACCACCCCCATCTTCCGGCTTCATCAATTCTTATCTATGTCACCTACCTCAAAAAATCTCATCCCCCTAACTCCTTTTTTTCGTAAAAAAATTAAGGAATTACTTTTTTGTATATTAGTGTTACAAAAACACGAGCATTTAAAAAAAAAATCACGAGAAGTTACCGTCCGATTTGAAAAAAATTACCAGATTATGCCCAGTGTGATTAAGCTGAACTAACTTGATAACATGATAAAAGAGAACGCGCCTAACCGAATTGTCACAAAAAGAAAATAAATTAAAAAAAAGTTTCATTTCAAAACCCAGATCCGCTCCGCTATATGTAACAAATCCGATTTGAATGGAATAATATTATATTACGGGCGACTTCGTCATAACTTTAAAACTCTTACTCAGCATTAGAGGAGATTAATAGAGGCAATACACTTTAAGGACCTAATCAGTTGTAATATATGGCATCAGCTTAAGTGTAGAGATTGGTTGAATAATATATTGCACTGGGAGAATCGTTATTTTATATTTATTACAGCCTATAATAAATTGTCGCGTCGTACGTGGAATAGTAGATGGAAAATAATGTATCAAATAAATAGTAATGACATGAGCATCCTTACTATGAAAACAAGGACGTTAAATAACCTGAAGTTTTTAAAAGCATATTTAAATAACGAGATAAGCCTGAATTCATTCAATGGGCTTGCTACCGATTATTATTTTTTCGTTATTTTTTTATGGCATTCAATAGAATTCGATCATCTAGATAAGCTGTTAAAATGTCAGCTTCATAAGAATATCCAATCACTAGATATTCAATGTTAATGATTGAGTTCCAGTACAAAGCGCTTTGCCGACTCGTGACGTCATTCTGCATAAACACTACTCATTTTAAACCAGCAAGAAGATAAAACAGATATAATTTAACAATCATAGAGAAACACAAAGACACCCGCCACACGCTTGGCGGGTGACTTTTCAGAATTTTTCAAATGCAACTAATTTTTAAATGGAGAAAAAAAATTCATGTAACTCCAAAACGGCTGGTATTTACAAAATTTTTGACATAATCAAAATTATTCACAATTTATTCATTAATCGTATGAATCGTGTTTCATCCCCTTTAATAATGGGATGGGAGTGGTAATGGGGGTGGCTAATGCCAAAATTTTTTTTGAGACCCTAGCTTCTCTTGTCTATACTAGATATCAATTTTATGAACTCTTACCTGCTTGATTTACCTATTTACTCCAAATTTACCCAATTTACCCCCCAACCCTTCGACGGAACAAGATGAAAATATAATCTAGTTCTAGATCTCGTTAAAGTACATATGTGTACCAAATTTCAAGTCAATATCTCAAATGGTTCCAGAGTAAACGCGCGCACAAAAAAGTTACAGACCGACAGACAGACAGAAATTTTTTTTCGCTCAAACTTGAAATCTCGACGTTTCATGACATTCTAAGCCTATTTGAACAATAAAAATTAAAAAAATTTTTTTTCGGATTTCTCCCCCCCACCGCTCATTAAAAAATTTTTTTTTGCTATTTTCAGCACGCGGCTGTGTTACCCCCCCCAGCTCAAGGTCCAAATCCGCCCTCGGTAGGAAGTCATATTCTGAACATGTTTACCTATGTAAGAGATATATACGTCTAAATGAAAAAAAAAACACGAAAAAACGTGTATATATATTAGGGTGGCCCATCTCTATAGGGGGTGAATTTTTTTTGCGTATTTTTTAAGTCTCACCCCACGAAAATATACTATTATACTAGGAATAATTTATGTCAAAGTTTCAGATAATTCGGTGAACGGTAACCCGTGCCGCATTCAGGTAGAAATTTGTAGATAAGATTTTATTACGGTAACCCGTACCGCATTCAGGTAGAAATTTCTAGATAAGATTTTATTACGGTAATACACTTAAATTTTACTTAAAATACAAATATCTACCTCTTTTCTCATAATGTTTTTTTGGTGTAATTATTTCCTAGAAATTATTTGTTTTGGAAGTTTGGAAATATAATGCACCTACGGTAGGTTTTTATGTCAGTTTGCAATTGTGTTTTACAGTGGTGACATTATACATACGTTTCTTTTTGAAAAAACATTTAACGATGGCTGATGTTAGATCCTTACGAAAGGATACTTTCATTTACTTAGTTGGACACTATTCGTCACAAATCATTGGCAATAAATTGCCGTCTAATAGACAAGTATTACAAGTGCTCTTTTATAACATTCGTGAAGTGAAGCTAAGTGTACATGAAAGTGCTAAATTAACAATAAAAGAGGTGTCAGTTTTTTGGGATAAAGCTCGCATTCCGACACGTCAGGATTTTCATTGTGTTAAACAACTAGATAAACTTTATGCAGAGTGGAGGAACTTACAAAAATCGGCTAAAAGGGCCAGTGCGGGAGTAAAGAAAAAAATTTCGTTGAAAAATTGGACGATCTTTTTGACATTTCTCATGCAAATGCATTGGAGTTGATGAAAATAGATGAAGATAAGCAGTTTTTAATTAACCAAAGAAAAAAGGGACGTCCTGGATTTATGCATGGTATTGATTACCAACTTGCTTCTTAAGAAAAATCAGCTGAGGAGAAATTACAGAAATTATCCGAACGAATGCAACGAAGTTAGAGGAAACAGTCACCTGTCCATCATCAAGTAGTAATTCAGCCGACTCCAACGAAAATGAAGATAAAATAATCGAAGCCCAAGAAGAGTTGTTACAAGACCAGCCTGACCCGTCACAGCCAAAAAAGAGGAGATTGTATGGAGCATGTAACATCATCACACCAAAAATAGCCGCTGCATTTGATGCTTGCAAAATAAGCGACAGGTATGGAGTCCATATTTTGACGGCAGCACTAGGACATGACACCACATCTTTGGCCATCAGCAGAACCACACTTCAGCGCTCTAGACAACGTATCCGCGAAGAAAGAGCTGAAATATTAAAAACTGCCTTCGGTAATTCTGAATTGCCGGCCCCAGTCATCCATTGGGATGGAAAACTTTTACCTTCTCTCACTGGAATGGGAAATATCGATAGACTTGCTATCTTAGTTACTAGTGGAGATATTGAACAACTACTTGGAGTACCAGCTTTGCCCAATTCAACTGGAAGAGAACAGACTGAAGCAGTTTATGATGTGCTTTGTGAATGGAATTTGGACGAAAAGGTAATAGCTTTGTGTTGTGGTACAACAGCATCAAATATGGGTTATATAAATGGAGCAGCCACACTATTGCAAGAAAAATTAGAAAGAGATATTCTATATTTTCCTTGTAGACATCATATTTTTGAAGTGGTTTTGAGAAGTGTGTTTGACACAAAAATGCCTTCCTTATCTGGTCCAAATGTGCCACTATTTAAACGTTTTAGGGGATTTTGGCCTAAAATAGATCAAAATAAACTAAAAACCGGATTCCAGGTATCAAAAATTAAACACATTTTACAACCAGTTAAAGCCGAAATTGTAAAGTTTCTAAATGCAGCTTTAACTTTGCAACAGCCTCGTGATGATTATAAAGAATTTTTAATGCTTTCTAAACTTTTTGTTGAAGAAGAGCCCACTCACACGACATTCTATCAACCAGGGGCATTTCATCATGCACGTTGGATGGCCAAAGCCATTTACTGTCTAAAAATATTTTTTTTCCAAGATCAGTTCCAACTAACTAAAAAAGAAAAAATAGGTTTACAGCGTCATTTGCTAGTAAAGCACCGCTTCATGACTTCGACTTTTGTAAAGAACTCATTAATTATCAAAATATTGACAAATAAATATCTCAAGCCGCAAGTAGGAAAATAGTGAACCATTTGTGGCACCTTAATTCAGTAAATGTTGGCTTATCTTTCTTTGATGACGATATTTCAGTTACCACTAAAAGAGAAATGGTTAAAGCTTTGAATAGGAAAGCACCAAATCAAGAGGGTATTAAACGACTTATGATTAGTAACATTACTGACGTTGAAAACAAGGAAATTCAGGACTTCATATGCGAGAACACTAAACAGTTTTTTCAAAAATTAGGTTTGTCTATGGATGATCCAACAACATTGAGGGAAAATGAAAGTTATACCCGATGTTTCAATATTGTAAACAAAATTAAAGTTGTAAATGATGCCGCTGAGAGAGGAATCAAACTTATTACTGACTATAATGACATTTTAACAAAAAATGAAGACCAAAAACAGTTTTTACTCCAAGTTGTAAATGATTATAAATCACAGTTTCCAAATGTAAAAAAAGAAACCCTGTCGCATGCTTTGGCCTACTGCAAAAAATATTGTTTTTACTACTATATGTCTTGTAGATTTAGGATAATATTTGGTACTATGTATGAAAAAAACGTTTCATAATAAAATACACAAGGATAAAACGAGAGTTTTATTTCAAAAACTTCTAGTCTAGTTTTCTTAGACTACGAATTTACAGTAGTATGACACATGTCATAGTCACAACAGATAATGTCTTTGATATTTGTATGACTTGATTAGTCATTCTAAAGATAAATGTTGCTGATTAAAAAAAAAACAATGCATCAACCAAAGAATGTAAATAATTCCATTTACTTTTATTATTGCATAATAATGCATTCTGCGGCACCCCTTGCCTTCAATTTGCCTCAATAATATTTTGAGGGGACTGTTTTTTCTTCAAATGGAACCATTTGCAGGGGTGAGAAATAAAAAATTTCGATTTCGAAAAAGATGGGCCACCCTATTGTATATATGTATATATCTCAAAAATCATTTCTTTTTTTTTCTGCGCATAAGCAAAACCTTGTTCCAAAAGTTGAATACTTACTTCCTATGCAGAGAAACTGCTGTTCAGAATTTTTCTTCGCTATTTTCCTAATTTGAGTGGATTATTGCAAAACACCACTTTCCGGTCTTGTAATGTAAATTACTATTTCGATCTGAAACCTAGCGACCCAGCGATTGCTTTAGTGTTAAATGTAAACACGCAGCAGAGTCACAGACACAGTAGCACTCTGGACAAATTTTGTGCTTATTTTGGGAGAAGGATTAGTCGCTTGCCTGTCCTTCTAGTCCATTAAATCAGGGAATGCATCCTCAGATAAATCAACAACTATTCTTACATTTTATTGATATATCTGCCTTGGTATACTCCTTTACCCTTATTAAACAAGTTTATGTCGTAAATCCATTTATATTTCACTCGTTCGTTTCTTGAAGTGCAAGGGTCTATTCAAATCAGTTTGGCACGTATTGTTTTAGGTGAAGTTGAAATAGATTTATTTTCTTACACGTCGCAGGTCGCAAAATGAATTACACGAAAATCCGGTTTTGTGTCGCTTGTTGTTACATAATTCATGTGAAACACAGCTGGCAATTTAATTCTATATCAGCAGCTTTTCAAACGTAGTCCAGTACGGGAGTTACACAGCTGGTAGAAGTAAAGAAGTCAATTACGTTTTCAGAGATCTGACACGCGACAAAATGTAGGCCATGAGTTATATTTAACTCAACGCTTTGATGAATTGTGGTAACCCGGCAGTGGCTGCTCTGTAAATAAATATTCAGACCACCGATGAAATTAAATAAATTTCTAAATCTTGCACTGCTTTTTAGATTTTCTCCGGATAGTGTGCAAATCCGCATTGACTATTTTGTGAATAACGAAAACTCAATCAGGGTGTATACACAATTTTGAAATTCCCTGATTTTTCAGGTTTTCCAGGACTTTTCAATAAAAATTCCAGGAAATTTCTCTGCTCCAAAATGAAAATTGATGAGCAGGGGTGTGGAAACGGAAAACATTTTTTGACTAGCGGGGGTCGCAAGATGGGAACGACTTTAGATATAAGTAGTTAATAAATTTTCCCTGACTTTTTTTTATAAATTTATAAATTCCTTGACTTTTCCCTGACCAAAATGAAATTCCCTTACTTTTCTAGATATCCTCTGTTTTCGAGAAAGTATACACCCTGCTAATCCAAATAAACTGATATTGATACAAAAGATGAGCTTCTTCATATCGAACTACTATTTCTGATTTTTAATTAGCTATACAGGGTGTCGCAGGTTTCATTGAGAGTCTCTAATATCTCAAAAATTACTTATGCGATCTTTCTTTTTGGGTGGATGGTTACTGCCTCCAGCTCGAACTTATCTAAATAGCGTTTGAAAAATGCATGTATAACAGAATTGCAAATTATTTATATAAATCAAAATATTTTAACTCACAGCAACATGGGTTTATAAAAGACAAATCCACAATAACAGCCATATTTGATACATTGCATAATATCTATGAGAGCATTGATTCCAGAAACAAGGGGTATTTATTTTGATCTTATAAAGGCGTTCGATTTGATGGACCATGATACCTTATTTCGTGAATTGGAGTCGTGCGAAATTGTGGGTACTGGTTTGGACTGGATAAAATCATTCTTAGTAAATCCTGAACAGATCGTTGAATTAAAATCTTGTCATAATAATATATTAAATCACCGATTTAATCAGATTCACAAATTAATAACATGGTGCCCCACAAGGGTCTATACTCGCACCAATATTATTCCTTATACTTTCAAATGAGTTATCACAACGTGTCACCATTAATGGATCATCTGCCTGTCAATTTGCAGATGACACATCAATAAATGTCTCAGCTAAAAATGTAAATGATGCTGTTAAATTTGCAAATAGAGTGGTAAATAAAATGGTGGGATGGTGTGATGAAAAACTACTTAAAGGTTTCAAATACTAATATAATTCACTAAAAAATATCTCCAAATCCTGCTGACTAGAGTCTACTGGTAAGGTGCATCAATAAAACAAACAAATACAATAAAATTTCTAGATATTTACATTAATGAAAATCTAAATTGGTCAGAACATGTCAATATATTATCAAACCATTTAAATTCAGTAAATTATGCACTATATAATATTCGGGGCTTTGATTCAGAGTTAACATTATTAATGTTTTACTAGGCAAATGTTCAGAGTCGACTAAGTTACGGCATATTTTTTTGGGGCACCCATTATTCAGAAAATAGATTATTTCTAATTAAAAAAAATTATATGTACAATCAGTAAAGCCAACTATAATTATCATTGTAAACCATTATTTATAAGTTTAAAAATCATGACTATTTTCTCTTTGTATTTATATAATTTATATGTTCTTGTTTACGAAAATAATAATAATTTTCCACATTTACAACGAATACAACAATGATACCCTAGTAAAATACCTCCACATTCTACATCTTCATATGAAAAGGGCCCATATTATATGGGTATAAAAGTTTATAATAAGCTTCCCAATAAATATAAAAAGAACACTGTAAGAACTAAATTCAAATCAGACAAACACTTCTTTGTAAGTAAACCCCACTATAGTTTAAATGAATTTTTAACAGATATTATTTAGATAATATTCTGTATTTTTTGCTTTTTTGTAAACATTTGACGAGTTCAAATATTTCCTGTAATTCTAAAGAAATAAAAGGCATTTTTATTATTATATTACTATGATTATTAAGTAAAATTTGAGAATCACCACAAGATTACATCGTAGTGAGTTCAAAGGTGTTTGAGATGGAGGCCCAAAATTTTTTTTTTCAAATAAAAAATGTATTTTCTATTTTTTGTCCAGCATAATGTTATACTGACAAAACACTTAGTGTGCATATTATACGTACATACATTTTTGTAACAAATAAGGTTCAATAAAGACCTAGGCAAGCCATGAAAATAAAAGTTATTACTAATAATAACCTGTGCCCAGACACTTCCTAGTTTTAATACCTGAATAAGTGATGAATCAGCAATTTGTAAATGCAAGCAAATTCAATGTTTACCGACAATAACTTTGTTTATGTTGCTAAACTTACATACTAATAAACATATATGTATTCAAGTAGTATTGGTTCAAAACAATATTTTCTAATGATAAAATGTTGGTATTAGTATAGCATCCTTTCACTTTTATAATAATATATTAACAAGGTGAGTGACCATAGGCTTGACAATATCTCAAAGACATGGGTGCAACAGCAATCTGGACAAGTTTTGGGACTCTCTATGGAAGTGTTAGTCGATCGTCCGTCCTTCTAGTCTGTTGATTTAGGGAATGCATCTCCAGATATTTTTATTAATTTAGATGGAATAGGCTCTTCTTTCAGGCAACACCCTTCGGAGGGGATGCAAAGCAGGCGGTACCTTGTCTATTAAATGTTAGTCAAGAGAAGAGGTTCGGCAAAATTTCCAGGTTGGGGGTAGCTCATCTCCTGGCATCGGTGATAGGCCCTGGTATCGGAAATAGGTCGACGTTAAATAAATAGTTAAAAAAAACACCAAAAAAACATTAATATTGCCAAATCTAATGCCTCATTCACCTCATTAATGTATTATTGCAAAAATGGAGGCAAGTTATAAAATTAAATTTCATACCAATAATTTCAATATTCTATTTTTTAAACTCTTTGAATCAATGTTATTTGAAAATATTTATATTTATTAACAACCACTTTAACAACATAAGCAAGGGCAATGTTATTAAACATCAAACTTGCTTGCATTTATCAAGCGCTGATGTGTCCCTCGTTAGGTTCTGAGATGAGGGTTTATCTGGACAAGGAGGTAGTGGCTATCTGACACTAAATGTAACTAGAGCATCTGAAAGAGAAATTTATAGGAAGAACATGTCTTCCTACAAATTTCTCTTAGCAACAATATGTAACAAATCCGATTTGAATGGGAAAATATAATATTACCGTCGACATGGCCATAACTTTAAAACGCATACCCTGCATTAGAAGAGAGTAATAGGGGCAATATACTTTCGGACCTAATCAGTTGTGATATATGATATCATCAGCTTATGCGTAAATATATTGCAATGGAAGAATCGTTATTTTATATTTATTACAGTATATAATTATATTAAACTGTTCCAGGCGGAATAGTAAGCTGGTTTATAATGCACCAAATAAATAGTAATGACACAAATACACTTATTACAAAAATAACTACTGCAATGAAATATGTCTGAATTAAATCGATTCTACACATTTCTTCTAATGAAAAATTTGAAATATGAAAAAAAAAACATCTGAAACTTAGCGCTTGCTTTATTGATAAATATAACAGCGCGCCGCAGAGACATGGGTGCAGCAGCAATCTGAACAAATTTTAGGATTTTCTGTGTATCACGTCCCTGAAAACATAATTACTTCTATTTACTTCTACCAGCTGTGTAAGTCCCGTATTGGACTACGTTCAAAAAACTGCGGATGCAAACTTAAATTGCCAGTTGTGTTTCATATAACTCATTTTGCAACCTGCGACATGTAAGAGCATAAATCTATTTCAATTTCTTGTTAAACAAATATGCGTAATACTATTTTGAATAGAACCGGCGACTTCGCCAAAACTTAAAACAACTTTGTTAACGCTCCAAGATGACATAAACTTCTTTAATAACGCGCAATAGAGCATTACCAAGACAAATATATCAGTAAAATATGTTACTGATTTATCTAGGGATTCATTAACTAAGTCAACGGACTAGAAAGACTAACGATTTCTCGCAAAAAAATCCCAAAAATTTGTCCCGAGCGCAGCTGATCCCATGGCTCTATTACGAGCTGTGTTTACATTTTGCAGTAAAGCAAGCACTAGGTTGCAGACTGAAAATATGTTTTTTATATAAACTGCTGCAGAATTGAACTGGATATTGTCAAAATATGGGTCATATTTTGTCTGCTATATTTTTGGAACAAGATGGTTAATATTGATGCGTTTTTTTGTGACCGTTAGCAAAATTCGTTGACTATCGCCCGTCGTAAACAGATTTCTAAAATTACGATTGTTTCTTTTACCTACAGGGTGTTTAGCCAGACCCTTACATTGTTGCTAAAAGTCATCGTTCTCCCAAATTCCTAAAAAATATTTAGATTTTTTTTTAATATGTTAATTATAATCTATGAACAATACTTATGAAACGAATTTGGAATTTTTTAATTATCTCTCTCATTAAATGAGATACAATTTATATCTTTATATGAAATCGTATAATTTGCATTTGAAAGGTACTTGAATCACATTAAAAATCTATGGCAGTGTGATGCGATATATCGGTATTATTATACAATACTGGTCACTCTTTTTTAAATCACTGGCGTACTGTAAATATTTTCTAGAAGGTGTTTTTTTTCGACGCCGCCACTGGAACTTGTGAAAGTTACCTTTAATTTTTACACATTCTAAAACATTTTTAGCTTTGTCTTATAAGTGCGGTAAGAAAAAATATAAAAAACAAATTCGGTAATATCTAATGATTTAATGAATTAACAACAAATGAAAAGGAGAAAAATAAATCATGATACAAATAATAAATCTAAAAATCTAGGCACATCTAAATAAAACGCAAGAAATACCTGTTCCTACTATTTCGATATCTTCTACCAATAATTACATAAATATTTACTTAGTACTCATATATTAATAACCATAATATGTGACTAAATACATTTTATTTGGAGGTAAATGACTTTTTTCACAAATTTCATACCAACGAAAACTAATACCTTGTATGGCATTAATAACTGCGTCACATCTGCGAGGCATACTTTCAATGAGTTTATTTATAAAATTTTGTGGTACCCCCTGCCAGTCTTTCCGAATAGTTACGGCAAGTTGGTCCAATAGCTGCGGTGCATTTTGCGTCCTATTTCGACGAACATTTCTAATTAACAATCGGGCTTCCCTCACACCTATTTTTTTAGCAGGACCGACGCCATGCCGATAGTTAACATTGCCAGTGTCAGAAGATCGTTTGCGTGCCCTAGAAATGACGCTTTGAGAAACACCGTAAATATGTGACACGTCTTTTTGGGACATTCCAGTATCTAACACTCGAACGCAATTATTCAATTATTTTAAAGTGAATTGCTTTTATCACGAAATACTCAAATGTCAGAAGTGTCAAATTGAATCTATTAAATAACCAGTATTTCATTTATTAAAACTCGGCCTACTCTGAAAATATCAATTAATATTTTTAGGATAAGTTGTCCCATTCATCTACCTTGTCATAGAATTAGGTAGGCTCAACAGCATGAATATTGAAATATCGCAGACTGGCGAACATGTTTAGAATTTTAGATTCATTGTTTGTATCATGTTTTACTTTTGTCCTTTTCGTTTGTTGTTAATTCGTTAAATCATTACATATTGCAAAATTTGTTTTTTATGCCTTTTCTCACCACGCTTACAAGCCGAATGGAGGAATGTTTTAGAATATGTAAAAATTAAAGATAGCTTTCACAAGTTTCAGTGAAAAAAAATATTTGCAGTACGCCAATGATTTAAAAAAGAGTGACCAATAATATCGATATATCAGTTCACACTGCCTTAGATTTTTAATGTGATTCAAATACCCTTCAAATGAAAATTATACGATTTTATTAAAAAAAAAATATCATTAAATAAGAGAGATAATTAAAAAATTTCAAAACAGTTTCGGAAGTATTGTTCAAAGATTATAATTAGCATGTTAAAAAAAATCTAAGAATATTTTTATGAATTTGGGAGAATGATGACTTTTAGCAACAATGTAAAGGTCTGGCTAATCACCCTGCAAATAAAAGAAACAATCGTAATTTAGAAATTTGTTTACGATGGTAGATAGTCAATGAGTTTTTCTAACGGTCACAAAAAACCGCATCAAGATTAACCATCTCGTTCCTAAAATATGCCAGTCAAAACATGGCCCATATTTTGACAATATCCACTTCAATTGTGCAGCGGTTCATTTTAAATATTACGACAGAAAAAGTGTGTAGAATCGAAGGAATCTAGGCATATCTCGTTATTTAAGTGTGCTTTTACAAAGTTCAGGCAGTAATTATTTAATATCATTTCCTTATAGTAAAAATGCTCAGGTCATTCTATTTATTGATACAATATAAATTTTCAGCTGACTATTCCACTTACGACGGTTTAATATGGACTGCAATAAATATAAAATAACGATTCTCCTAGTGCAATATATTGTATATACAATCTCTACACTTAAGCTGATGATACCATATATTACAACTGATTAGGTCTTCAAGTTTATTGCCTCTATTAATCTCCTCTAATGCAGAGTATGAGTTTTAAAGTTATAGCCGGTAATATAATATTTTCCCATCCAAATCGGATTTGTGACATACTGTTGCACGTGCTGATGAAGTGGACATATCGGACATATTAGAAATTATTGTTTTATTTCTTCGATACAATTTGAATTCATTTATATTTATGAATACGTAAATTCCACAACATAAACAAAGGTAACCCCGGTGAACATTTACCTTGCTTCTATTTATAAAGTGCTTTTAGCACCACTTATCTCATATACTTAAAAAATGAAGTGCTTGGGTATAGGACATTATCTACCCGGACGTGTATGGGTAGATTCGTAATTGGAGGGTATATATTTATTTTGTGCATATATGGTAGACACTCACCCATACCCAGGTAGCCATTGCCCGTATACAGAGACTTGCATTCCCTGAATCAACGGACTAGAGGAACGGATTGGCAACTAACACTTCCCCAGATAAATCAACAACTATTATTTTTATATCTCACTGATATACTTGCCTTGGTAAAGGTGTATGATGTTTATTAAAAAAATTTATGTCGTATGCATTTCACTCGTTTATTTCTTGAAGCACTGATAACAAAGTTTTCAGTTCTGTCTGAATCGCCGGCTCTATTCAAATTAGTTTGACGCACGTATTATACTTGAAGTTGAAATAGATTTATATCATTACATGTCGCAGGTCGCAAAATAAATTACATGAAAAATCTGGCTTTGAGTCGCTACATAATTCATATGAAACACAGCTGCTAATTTAATTTTGCATCTGCAGGTTTTCAAACGCAGCCTAGTACTAGATTTACACAGCTGGTAGAAGTAAATAAGTCAATTTCATTTTCAGAAATGTGACACACGACAAAATGTAGGCCACGAGTTTAATGTAATTCAACATTTTGCTGAATTATGGTAACCTAGCTTTATAAATAGATATTTTGATCACTGATGGATTGAAAGATTTTATACTATTCGATTGAAATCATTTACCCACTCCTTGAACTCCTTGATACTATAACGCCTGCCGGGTGGATTTGTTACAACTAAGGTCAATTTCAATAAAACCGGTCGCAAATCATAGCAGTTTCCTGTAAGCTTGTACGAATGATAAAGGTAATTGTCTCCTAGAGAGGTCGCCAAAAACACTTCATTAAAAATCCAGGCGGCATTGCAGTCAATGCAATTTTTTAAATTTGATTATCGGAAAGATCTTATAATTTTAAGACCATGTGCAAAAAAATAGAATTTTGTGAGACCCAGGGGCGGCTTAAAGGCCGGGCAACCCGGGGCGCCGACTCAGAGGGGCGCCAAACTAAGGGCAAAAATTGTTTAATTTTTTTTTACTCTTTTTATTAGTTTTCTTTGGAAGAGCTATGCCAGTTAAAATGGTAATAATGCAGAACATTCGAATAACATTAAAACCGCCTAAATAATTCAAAAATGTAACACAAACATTTTTGCTTAGCTATGAGATAAATCACTACCCATACCTCAAGCTTCCCGCCGTATTATTGACTGACACGGAGTTGATCATTAAAGATTTTGCATAAACAAAGGCCGGCAACATGCACTTTCATTCAGAAAAAAAATTACCCCAAAAACCCATAAAACGATACCCCACATTGGTAGTGGGGTGGGGGTGGTGGTAGTGGAGGGTGGATGAAGTAAAAAGATTTCTTGAGGTTTCTGGTTCTTGTACACACACCAAATCACAATTTTTTTCATCCCCTTTAATAATGGGGTGGGTGTGGTAATGGCGGTGGCTAATGCCAAGAATTTTTTTGAGACCTTAGCTTCTCTTGTATATACTAAATACCAATTTTATGGACTGTTACCTGCTTGATTTACCTATTTACCCCAAATTTACCCCAACCCTTCGACGGAACAAGATGAAAATATAATCTAGTTCCAGATCTCATTAAAGTACATATGTGTACCAAATTTCAAGTCAATATCTTAAACGGTTCCAGAGTAAACGTGCGCACAAAAAAGTTACAGACAGACAGACCGACAGACAGAAATTTATTTTTCGCCCAAACTTAAAATCTCGACGTTTCATGACATTCTAAGCCTATTTGAACAATAAAAATTTTTAAAAATGTTTTTGTCGTTACTATATATTCCACTGGATGTGAAAGTAATAAATGGCAATTTGTTTTGAATGAAATATTAAAACAATAAAAAGTCTCTAAGTAAACTTGTGTGTGTGGTCCTCTCATTATAATAGCGATCAGATGGTGTAGACAAAAAATTTGATATTACAAATTAATTACACAGGTCTACAATAAAAAGGTTTTCATCCAACTTTTTTAAGTATTTTGACATGCTCAAGTCAATATTGGACACACTTTTTTTCTGTCGGGTCAGTTTTCCTATACCACCTTTCATCCCCCAATTTGTTTCTATGCAAAATTGGTTTCAACACGTCAAAATACTTCAGAACAGTTAGGTCAAAACCTTTAGGACAAGGCCTTTTTTGCTATTTTTTTAGGGGATAAAAGGGGTGGTAGAGGGGAAACTGACATGATAGAAAAAGATATGTATCCAAAATTGCCTTCAGCATCTCAAAACACTTCAGAGAAGTTAAATCAGAACCATACGACAAAACCTTTTTCGCTTCCCCTTTTTAGAGGATAAAAGGGGTGTAGAGAAAAACTGACATTAAAGAAAAATATCTTTTCTTCAAAATTGGCTTCAGTGCGTCAAAATATTTCAGAAAAGTTGAATCAGAAATTCAAGACAGACAAAACCTTTTTTTTGGATTGACACGAGAAAATTTTTTTTTTATCCAAAATTGGTTTCAGCGCGTCAATATACTTCCGAAAAGTTAGATGAGAACCTTAGGACAAGACTTTTTTTGTAGACCTGTGTTATTGTTAATAAAATGTTGTAAATGCACATTGATGTGTAAACATAAATTATTTGAGAATGGTTTATCGAAATTCTTTTTTATTTCTAATGATCTGAATTTTTAGAAATATGTAAAGAATAAGAAAGTTAGAGGTAAAATATCGACAGCCACCTCCTAAAACTACCCCTTAAGCAGAAGAGGGGCTGATACTTGACTGATACTATATAAAGTGATGCCCAGACGGGCGGGCCATAACTAATTTAAAATACGAATTTTATATTTTAAAGCGGTCGATATTGCAGAAGAACTGACATTTATTGTTCCCTTTTGAAGGTACTTTGAAGGTATTTTTGGATGCACTATCGCCCACATAAATATCGAGAGATAATTTTGTATTAACTTAAAAAGTAGTGATCGGGAAGGCCTGAATGGATATTCTTGGATTTTAGTAAGTAGTACGTCTGTGAAATTTTCGTGATTATCTGTGGGAGGGGCGCCAAAAAGTGCTCCCGCCCGGGTGGAAAATTTAAATTAAATTTAATTGGTAAGAGTAATTAAGGGAAGGTGGGACAGGGGACGACAAGGTGGGACGAGATGGGGGATAAAACAAGATTAAAATATGGATAAATGGGGATAATCTACTACTTATTAATATTTCACGTCATACTCTGAAAGAGTAAACATATTTACATGTAATGTTTGTAATGCAACATTCACTTGGTCTTGCTCTTTTTATGAATTTTTTTTTTCGTTGTGCTAGACTTGGATAGAAAATCTGGATGTGGAAGTAGTGATTCTTTGGGCAGCGGTCTTTTTAATATGGTAAGCCTCGAATCTTTTTTTTTAAATTAAATACATAAGAACCGAATTCCGCTGTCGTTTCTTCTGTCGCTCTTTGTTTTTCAATATCTCCACATCCGTTAAGGGAATGTTTATAATTTCTTTTGCATCTGCAGATAAATATCTTCTTTGGTTACTTTGATTTGTCCACTGCGGAAATACACTTAATTTGCTCCATGAACGTGTGACGTCCACATTTTTGGACAATTATAAGCATTTTTTATATTCGCAACCGGAATTAAAATGACTAATTATTGTTAGATACCACTACTTATTCCAAATTATCTTTCCTTTTTCCCAAAAATTCAGAGGCTTTAACATTAGTAGGTATGCTTTTAGAGGGCAGAATATTTACTAGTACTAGTACTACTCCTCGTTTCCTTATTTTTCTTTTCCTTTTTATTCCTTATGTATTTCAGGAAATGTATAGAGGAATTCGACAAAAATATTTCACTAGTAAATATTCGGCCCTCTAATAGCATACCTACTAACTGTGCCCATGTCAGGGCTACTGCTGTTTCGATTGTAACTGAGATCAGCTGCTAGATGGAGCTTGCCATTTTTGTTGCATGTCGTGGTTTTATAAATCTCGTCATGTACCAAGAGCGAACAAGGACCTCGTTCCGGCCATCTCAGACCTACCTTGCACTGACGAGAGCCAATAGCTTAAAACTGCAGTCTGCAAGTGGTGTGGAGTGGCTGGCAAGAGAGCTCTTTTGAATAGGAAAAAGTATTTCGGCTGGTGTTTGTTGCAATCGAAACTTTAGCGTTTTGTGGCAATACATAGTTATTGCACTTAACGCATCCAGGCGTGTAATTCCCAATTCAGCGCTCGGCGGGGCATTAGTCCAGAGAATAGCCGTTGGTTCCAGTCTGGTTTTTTTATTCCTTATATATTTACGGAAATGTATAGAGGAGTTCGGCAAAAAATATTTCACTAGTAAAAAAATGCTTTAAAATTCTTAGAAAATTCCAGGTATATTCTCGATAATGCCTTGATAATAAAAAGTTTATTGCAGCTGTTCGAGCTACATGCTCGGTTTTTGACTAAAGTTAGCGGCAGTGGGCAAATATCCACTTTATTACTATATCTGGGAATAAGTCTTTATACCTTCTAGAACAGAAACTTCAATTCAAATTCAATTTTTCATAAATGTCGATATGATGCTTAACGTTTTGTCGATGTCTTATAGGCCATAAACTATTTATAATTTCCATTGAATAACTCGAAAAAATATAAATGGATACAATTTTCAGTTGCCGGAAACGACGCACAGTGGGAAAAATATGCCCATTTTTGGACAAAAATCTGCCGACACTAGAGATTTCAATCAAATTAAATTAAAAAAATGGAAAATACCCTTAAGACATTGTACTTTAGAGTGGTGCTGTGGCAAAGTGGCTTTGGGTTAACCTAACCTAAAAATCGCAGATATTACTTCCACATCCAGTGGAAGTATAGAAACGACAAATTTTTTAAAATATTTTTTATTGTTCAAATAGACTTAGAATGTCATGAAACGTCTAGATTTTAAGTTTGAACAAAAAAAGATGTTTGTCTGTCTGTCGGTCTGTCTGTAACTTTTTTGTGCGCACGATTACTCTGGAACCGTTTAAGATATTGACTTGAAATTTGGTATACGTATGTATTTTCAAAAAAAATTGCTCAAAAAAAATTTTTGGCATTACTACCCCCACCCTATTATAAAAGGGGGATGATTTAGTATGTGTACAAGAACCAAAGGCTTCAATTTTTTTTACTTCATCCACACAGGTAAAAATAAGGATAGTTTTTTATCCACATGATTTTATTCCTATGCATTCAGACTAACCTAATTAAAAGCTTTAAACCTAATATAACCTATAAGTGAAAAATTGTATGTATTAAATAACAATCATAAACCTAAAAGTTGAACCTAACATTATATGTGAATAAAAGGGCCATGAATGTTATTGGGCAGCTGAGGGTCGTTTCCGAGGTAACTTTTCGCGCGGAATTGGCCCATCATGTCAACAATAAAAGCGTGATTTTTAGTTTTTTAAACTATTAATTTTATTTTGTAACTTTTAATCTTAAATAAACTTAGAGTTTACTCATATCAAAGAGGTTATAAAGAAAGAAGTAGTCCGCCTTCTTGGCGATAGCCGTCATTTTGAATTTTTGATGATGTAATATGGCCTATATTTCATTGTCAGTTAACTTATGATCCCATAAAAATGAATTTGGTACCCAATATACATGAACACTACTTCGTTTGTTTGTGACTTTCGACCAAGAAGGAAAACGATGAATAATTTTTAGGTTAGGTTAGCCACTTTGCCACAGCACTACTCTAAAGTACAATGTCGTAAGGGTATTTGCCATTTTTTTAATTTAATTTGATTGACATCTCTACTGTCGGCAAATTTTTGTCCAAAAAAGAGCATATTTTTCCCACTGTGCGACGCTTACAAATGATAATTAAATCCAAAAATATACTATTTTAAACATTCCCATATGATACCAACATAGTTGGCGAAATGTCCGTCGAGTATTAACATTCAAGTGCAGTGTTCAACTGTTTTAATGTTTGTGGAACATACTTCAGAGACAGCGCGACACCGATGGTTTCAGCCCCCTCCAATAAAAATATACATATTCCTTTAGAGCCGAACTCATCGACGTATATTCCCCTGACAGAGTTGAATTGAAGACCCGCCAGGACACCGTAAAAGGGGTGCAAGTTGTTTCAACTCCGAACATTTTTATTTTTGTCCTTTCAATCGACAATTTGATCGGAATCCGGCTACGTGACCTCGGCGCGACGTGACCTGTGGTGTAAATGGTACGTGACTTTATTTCGAAAACAGTACTAAGTCCACCATTTGTCAAGGAAACTTCATTCTCTTTGTTTTCTGGCCATTATTGCCTGTACAATGGACCTGTATTTGTCACTGGTGGATTTATTTCGCATGGAATCCTTAGATTTCACTTTGGGTTATTTCCAGAAAGTACATTTGTCTAATTAACATTGGTTTCTATGATAGGGCCAGAATGTAATTCGGGACGTACAATGGTGTATGGCGTTTTTCGAATACTAGCATATTTAATGAGGATGAATGTATGTTTTTATTTATTCTCTATTTCTCTTGGCTATATTTTCAATCAATTTTTTTTTAGAGAATAAAAAGAAATCGACGTTTTGATTGTAGTAAGGATTAAAAAAAGTAATTCCTTTGAGGTGACGCAAGGTGTTGTTAGTTGTGATTTGCACTTTTCTTAATGCAAAGTTTTAAAAAATATATTAATTAATTAAAATTAGCTTAATTACAGATCACTAGATGAGTCAATTAATGCCCCAAAACCGAGAAAACTATCCTAATTACTTCACCTAGCTAGCTCAGAAAGGTTAAATAAATAATAGTGCAAAAAATATTATTTATGAAGATTATAAATAAAACTCTCAAATAAGAAAGTCCATACATTAATTTCTAAAAAGTTAAATTGGTAGGGCCAGAAACATTCTCTCGGGGCGGAGAAAATAATATATATCATTTTCATTTAAACAAATAAACAACACAGAAAAATGTCATTTCATGACTAAAGTTACTTATAAAATATTAACAAAAAGTTATCAAAGAAAGTAGTTGATCGGCCGACCTCAAACTAAATTAATTTACCTATATTTAATTAACTTGTCAATAATATACCGTCAATATAGACATGTAATAAGCAATAAATTTTATAGTCAATACAAGAATTTTAACAAAATTTATATACTGGTCTAACTGACCAGGTAAAGATTAGAAGAAACAACAGTTCCATTTCTTACTAAAAACTTAAAAGCAAACGTTAATTTTAATTTCTTTCCACGACAGTTAATTCAGACACGAAGCGCACACTCTAATTTACGTTGCACTAGGTAAACAGCTCCCAGAAATTAACATGGTGGCCGTTAAAGGCCGATGAAAGTAAAACTGACACAACACCTTACGGCTAATTACAGCAGGTAAACCTCGTTATTAGGTAGTTATAAGCATTAAACTTGTTGCAAAATAACTCACTAAAATAAAACTTTGAGCATTCTTTACTAGCAAATTCTTTAGTAAACCTTCTCAGATTCTATTACTCTTGTCTTTTACTTTAATACTCGGGAATCTCAAAATGACGGTAGGCCGGCAGAAGCCGGCCCTTCTTGAGCAAGCAGCCCTTTGACTGCCGACTTTACACTCTGAACTCTTGAACTCTAGAGACTGTCCTAGACTAGACTGTCATGGAATCCATTATCTTTACTATTTATATGGCAAGGTGGAGAATGACTCTTTGGCATAACGTACCGATTAAATTAGGCCTATCGTGGGCCTAGTTTAACATTATTACCTTATATGAAAGTAGGAGTCGCGTCATGGCTTGGCATCAACCTCATATAGCGGGTAAAATTAAGAAAACCGAAAGTATGACTACAGGGTCAACATTATGGATATCAAGGTTTGATAAACACTAAAAATGTTAACAACAAAATATAATTTGATAGAAAATATCAATAATAAACTATATTTAAAGGGTTATATAAAATGGACCGTTACACAGTTGAATAGAAGTCGTTGCTTAGTTAGTTTTTATTTTGTACCAAATACATTCTCGTACTCGCAGTTGTTGAATTAATTCATTAATGTCAAAGTAAAGAGAAAAACGTATTCGGTTTATTCTAATGTATTATTTGTTCACGATTTCCACGATCATAATAATTATCAGATCATGCGCCTTAATCTTGCGAATTTCAGTGCAATGTACTTAAGGCGAATAATTTGAATAACTGGCGTTTTCGAATTGTAACTTTCACAAGCATTATAAATATAGACTAGAAAAGTGGGCGCGATTTTTGGTTATAATAATTCGAACTTGCGGACTAGTAATCTTCCAGCGCTCTCTGATGTGTTGTTATCCGTCAGTTTAAACACTGTTATTTGCGTTTACAGCTATTGTCAGTATTTTTGTGTGGATATTAAAATCTTTCTTTCATTTGTTTTGTTTTATTCAATTTGTGAAAATGGAGAGAATGGAAACAAATTCACCTCCGCCAGACTCCTCGTACAATAATTGACCAACCAACAAACCCTTCATTTGAACTGGAATGGATTGTAATTGCCCCTCTATCCTTTAAACCTCGATGGTAACTTTATTAAGAAGAGAACAACGCAATGATGCCATTGATACTGATGGACCAACTGCAACTGCCAGTAGTGAAGTAAAGGAAGATTTCATAAAAATTGTTGCCAATACCCAATCTATAATAGCGCAAGGAGTTTCTGATAAACATCTCGACATAATCAAGGACTTATTAACAGTATTAAAAGGCAAGAACAAGTCAGTCAGAACAAATTCGTTCACTAAGCTTGAGAAAGCTGTTTAGTTTAAGATCTGGGATAAATGATAGCCCAGAAGACCAGTTTCTCAAGTTTGATACAAATATAAGGGACCTCAAAGATCTTGGATCTAAAATCGACGAAAGCGATCGTGTATGTCATTTGTTGTTATCTTTACCATCAAAATTTGATACGGTGCACTGTGGGGAAATTCCAAATTTTACTGTTCAAAAATCTCTAGAGGCCTTAATATCCATCGGATCGGGATAATTTTCTTTTTAAATTAAAGGTAATTAAATTCCCTACACATCTGTCGAGGCAAATTTTTAAAAACAAATAACTTGCATGTTATACATATAATATTTTTTGTGTTAATTTTATCTTTTTGACAGCTGTCAGCTGTCAAAATATGTATTTGGGAGTTTTATTTTACTACTACATAGTTTATGTACTATGTGTAGACAAAAAAATTTAATTTTAATATGAATATATAATCCAGTCGCTAAAGTAAAAAATACACCAGAAGTTCGCAAAAAATGTTATCTGAGATTTTCCTTCAGTAACTGTTAGTGGATGGGTTATACATCACAAAACCACAAAAATCCGTTCTGGGGGTTCCGCACAGCCCCCCAAAAAACCACCCATTCGGTGAAAAAAATCTTATTTTACTGATAACTCGTTAACCGTTGAAGATATAAAAAAATTGTTCATCATAAAAAAGAAAGCTTGACTAATTTCCTAAAAAAAGTCCTATTGTAATTTTGTTGTATATGCCATGGTTTTCGAGAAAATCGATATTGAAAAAAATTCCAAAATTTGTATTTTTAATGCGCGCGAATTTTCGTTTATCTGAAATTTATTGCACGCGGCCTATACAAAAAATTGAATTGCTCGGAAACCATACAAGCTAGGAAGAAAAATCAAAATGAGTTTTAAAGGGGATATAAAATACTCTCTTGTGTTGCCATTTTTGATGGCTATTGATATTTATTAGTATATAAAGATAACAATATAATATAGTTATCTTTTAATTTTTTGCGTCTCTTACTATTCACAGGCCCATAAAAAATAACTGACTTTAATATCAGATCTAAATGCATTATATTTTAGTTCAAGGTAGTACCTCAATGCAGAAAAATTTAGGAATAAAAATATTCACATTTACAAATTTACCAGCATGTTGAAATTAGCCAAATTTTGGCCAATTTTTTATTTTTTATTTTGATTTTGCCAATATAACCATTTTCATATAGGTAATCCAAAGTTTGGCCGTTTTTCCTCTCTTCTCAATTTCCTCCATTTTACTGAATCATTTTTTGAGCTAAATTTTCAAGGTGTTTGGGTCTTTTTTTTTAGGAAGCAATAAAAAAATGGGCAAAATTTGGCTAACTTCAACATGCTGGTAAATTTGTAAATGTGAATATTTTTATTTCTAACTTTTTCTGCATTGAAGTACTACCTTGAACTGAAAGATAACGCAATTATAACTTTAAGTCAGTTATTTTTTATGGGCCTGTGAATAGTTAGAGACGCAAAAAATTAAGAGATAATTATATTATATTGTTATTTTTATATACTAATAAGTATCAATAGCCATCAAAAATGGCAACACAAGAGAGTATTTTATATCCCCTTTAAAACCCATTTTGATATTTCTTCCCAGCTTGTATACTTTTCGAGCAATTCAATTTTTTCTATAGGCCGCGCGCAAAAAATTTCAAACAAACGAAAATTCGCGCGCATTAAAAATACAAATTTGGGATTTTTTGTCAATATCGATTTTCTCGAAAACCATAGCATCTACAACAAAACTGCAATAGAACTTTTTTTTAGGAAATTAGTCAAGCTTTCTTTTTTATGATGACTAATTTTTTTATATCTTCAACGATTAACTAGTTATCAGTAAAATAAGGCTTTTTTCACCGTAGGGGTGATTTTTTGTTGAGGTAGCGCGGCAGCCCCAGACGGGATTTTTGTGGTTTTATGATGCATAACCTCTCCACTAACAGTTACTGAAGGAAAATCTCAGATAACATTTTTTGTGATGGACATTTTTATAATTATTGGACTAAGAGCGATATTGGTTGATTATTTACATTATTTATATATTTTTTTACAGGTCTTAGACAGTTTATTATGTCATTAATAAAAGCTCACCAAGTCATTTAAAAATTTGCCTCGACAGATGTGCAGGGAATTTAATTACCTTTAATCTAAAAAAAAAAAATTATCCCGATCCGACTATTATATTGGATGGATATTAAGGTCTCTCGAGATTTTTGAACAGTAAAATCCGGAATTTCCCCACAGTGCGGTGGTGATAGCTTCAGAGACTGTAGATATTGAAAGCGATTTTGTAAAAGCCAGATTGCTAGATGAAGAAATTAAAAAACATTCTCGACAAGAAAATAAATTTGACTCGGACAACAATGAGGTAAGCCTCAGGGCAAGAGCAAAAGGATGCAGTCCAACCAAAAAACATAAACATACCACATACCATAAAGCAAAGGCTGTCCGGAAGAGGGTTACACAATGAGAAAACCGCAGACATACATCCATTCCTCCGACATTGTCAGTACCGGAGCTGGGGCTCGAATTCAGTACTTGATGGACAGTCTGACTATTATATTCCCCACACAATATCTTTAGCTTATTGAGCTACCGTGCCGGTAGCGATAGGCTGAATAAAGTAAGTTCGTAATGGAAAAATAGCATAAGTAAATCTTTTTTAACTATTTTGATTTGCCTCCAGAGTATTTTATCAAGTTGGTCAGGACGAAGGGCAGGTGCATTAGTCGCCATCTTTGCGAATAGTTCAAACGTTAAATATCTAGTAAAGCACTCTACAATTTTTATATCAAACTGGGAAGAATACAACTAAGATAAAAAATTACTGAATTTTCCTCCATTTTTGCTTCCCAAAAGTTCTTATTAAATAATATGTTTCATCGCAAATTGATTCCCTGGTCCACACGCCGAAAATATAGCCCCTCTTTCTAGTTACATACAGCTGTCCTTGGAAACTATTTAAATATTGATAAAGAACATCATGATGAAATAATTAACAATAATGGAAACGAACGTCATCTGCATTACATTTAATTTTACAAATTGCTCTTTTAATAATTATGTTGTTAATATATAGTTTTGAATAAATAAAATAAATTGCAACAAATTTTCTACGCGAATGCCCCTCGAACGTTGATAAACAGCTTATAATTTTATCACTTCCTCAAGCACGTTGCTTTTAGGAAATATCCCTCAGCCTACGGCGCGGCGTCGGAATATTACCAGGCAACGTGCTTTCGGAAACTGATAAAATTTAGTGTAGGCTCAATTTTCTACAAAGCCTTCGGAAATCACTCTTAGAAGCAAATCATATTACTTTTTGTCAACCTATGTTTTTAGGGTAACTCGACCTCGCTGATTCTGAAAATTTCGGTTGTCATCTCGAATTCGGGGTTGAACCACCCCAAAACCACCCGTAAAAGTACATTTTCTCAATTTATCGAGAATATCTTCGTAAGAAGTTGATTGAGAGAAAAATGTCAAAAGAGTTAAAATGCAGTATACAAAATTTAGTTGTAATTTCACTAGCTCACTGGCGTGCAATGGGGGTCTAAAATGATACATATTTCAAAAAACAACAAAATCATAATTGTTTCTTCACATTGTGTGTAAAATATATTCAGACTTTCGTCATTTTGTAAAGTTTGAAATTCCATGGGCGTCCAAAAGAGGTAAGCAACGTGAGTGAGTGAGTTTTAATATTTCCTTTTGTTTCAGAATAGACATTAGAATGGATTCACTTATTAGTTTTAGCTCAGAAGATATTGACTTTAGTGCGTGTGTGTTGTGTCAAAAAACTAAATCTGATCGTTTATGCGCGGTTGAAGATACAGGACTGTCCAGCTTATCTGAGGTAACACATCTTCGGAAAATACTACAAGATAAAAACTAGGACTGTGTAATTTTGAAACTGGAGAATATCTTACAAGGAGCGATCTAAACAAATTATGTCATTTAATATGGAGAATAAAATAAAGCAACTCGCGAAAGTCAACTACGAACTTCGCCTCCATATCGCAGATATGTCGATCTAATAGCTTCTGAGGCTCATTAACACAGCAGCTTTGTTTTTAATCTATTTTTTTAACGTCGTCCTATTTCCGCTACAAAGACCTATCTCCGACGCCAGGAGACGAGCTACCCCCAACCTGGAAATTTTGCCGAACCTCTTCCCTTAAGAAGAGTAGGGATCTTTTACTTGCCCAACATTTAATAGACAAGGGACCGCCTGCTTTACATCCCCTCCGACGGATGGTATATCCACTACGTTATCTTCGTCTGAAATTACGTAGCTTCCGCGTATACACTGATATACAATCCGCTAGAAGGTGGGACGAGAACGCTGTATTTCCCAAGATGGGTCACCCATCCAAGTACTAACCGCGCTCGACGTTGCTTCAACGGAATATCGACTGACATTCACATTGAAGTCGCCTCTACGCTCGCCCCACAGCAGCTGTTTACTGAAGAACCAGCAAAATGCGAAGAAAATTGAATGTTCGCCTTCAGAAGTGACACGCAACGTTGGTTTCGTTCAGATTTGTTTCCAACTTACTGCTGTTACAAGTAAAGGACACGTACGTAGATTGTGGTGAAATTAGGTAATATTATAATTCCATATTATTTTCTGTAGATATTCCAATTAAGCGATGTAAGGAACACATATTTGGTAATGAAAATCTAAATATATTTTACACATAACGCAAAGTAATATCCTGCTGAACAACTATAATGAACTATTCTGTCTCATTTTAGACCCCCTTGCACGCCAATGAGCTAGTGGAATTATAACTTTATATACACCATTTTAAAGAAAATTTTATAAACTACATTTCAACTCTCTTGACATTTTTCTCTCAATTCACTTCTTACGAAGATATTCTCGATAAATTGAAAAAATGTACTTTTAGTTTTGGGATGACAACCGAAATTTTCGGAACCAGTGGGGTCAAGTTATTCTAAAAACATGGGTTGGCAAAAGTAATATGATTTACTTCTGAACGTTCGAATTTGAAGAAATAAACCTAGACAATGATTTAGTATTATCAACGTCATTAGGACATTATAGCTGAAAATGATGTTTGTAAAAACGTAATTTTTCCCAGGATAACTAGATTTACATGTTCAAAAATCATTAGTCGATACTGATAAATGAAGCAATTTGAATGTAATTGTTTTAATCAAGAACTGTGCGTCTGGCGAGAAAAAAGAGACCGATTTCATGTAGAATTGACCAGGCTAACACCCTGTATACTGTCAATACTCCTGTTAACAATAAAATATATTTACCAGAAAGGAATGACAATTAAAAAAAGGTAGCGTAAAAACACTTTACCACAATTAATGCGACTTCAAGCCTGAGTAGTATCTAAGAGCCAAGCGTCATTGACATTTGGAACTGTCCGCCATTTCTTATAGCAATCGGTAAGACAAGATTAAAGCAAAATATAGAAAAAAACTGAATAAAAGCAGAACGGTTATAAGCAAAAAATTAGGAGTCATACATTTTCTGACCCACCTTATAATGTAATTACGCCTCGGCGTATCACGGCCGTATTTCATTTAACTCGAACAATAACATTTTTCGGTTTTCACTTAGCGCCGAGTGTTCCCATTGTATGCGTACGGGAACAACGGCGAGGCTTTTTGGCATAGTATTACATTCTAAGAATGCCAAGGAGGAACAAAACTACGCATAAATCTTATCAGTCTGGATCGCCTACAATAATTAAGCACAACAAACACTGGGGCTCCTGTTTAGGAACAATTTATATCGTACGCTAATAACCCGAACTCCACTACGACGCAACGCATGATTTAATATGTAAAATGTGCTTTGTCTCGTGACAAGACTTTTTGCTGTATGTAGGGTGTACAGGGTGATTCTTTTATAAAGGGATATGCGTTTTTCTTGTGAACTACTGAAGAAAATTATATTCTGTATAAATAGTCCAGTGCAATTAGGTTTATACCTCGGAACCCAGCTATAAAATAGAAGCCAGTTTGTGCAATATCAGGGTCATAGGTCTATCGAGTTTATATCTCAGTCAGGCGTTCCTCAAGGGTCGGCTTTAGGACCCTTATTGTTTAATATATTCATAAACGACATCGTCATTGACCTCCATTGTCCATCTCTCTTATATGCAAACGACTTGAAAATATATTTCAGGGTCAATAGTTTATCGGATTGCAATAAGCTACAAGCGGATTTAAACTTAATTCACGAATGGTGCGATAAATTTAAACTATCTCTAAACATAAATAAATGTAATGTAGTCTCATTCACAAGAAAACTAAACAAATTGCAATTTGATTATACTATTAATAGTGTTAATCTGACACACCAAGACAGTCTTAAAGACCTAGGTGTAACATTTGACTCGCAATTATCCTTTAGAGAACACACCAATAACATAGTGACATCATCATTTAAAATGCTAGGTTTTATAATACGCAACGCTCGTGATTTTCAAAACATAGATACCTTAAAAACATTATATAATACCTTGGTACGACCTAGACTAGAATACGCAAGCGTAGTATGGAACCCTCACTACCATGCTCAGAGTAACAATACTGAAGGAATTCAAAGGCGGTTTTTAAAATTCTTGGCATTTACAAACGAACACCAGTATCCGCCTATAGGATATGACCATTCCTCACTACTGAATCGTTTTATGTACAGTTCTATGAAGCAGCGTAGAGAGATGCAAAGCGTAATATTCTTATACAAGCTTCTAAACAACATGATTGACTGTCCAGAATTACTTGAACAAATCAACTTTAGAGCACCTACCAGGCCAACTAGATCTACGTCACTGTTTTACCTTCCTAATACCCACACGAATACCTTAATGTTTTCCCCACTATATAATATCTGCCGAAGTTACCAAACCATAGAAAACGATGTTGACATTTTCAACACTCAATTAAGCCAAATTAAATTAAGTTTCTCGTAGTTTATGTTTATATATAATTATATTAATTTAGCAATAATAATTATTAGTTAGAGTAGTATCTGTTTAGTTCTAGGTTATAGTAATTTGGGTTATACATAATATAATAATTGTACTTCTGTTATATTCTACATATATTATAAGCTTACGTCTGTAAGCCCTATTTGTAAACAATTTGTATTATCCCGGTCCTGTAAATGGAATGTAAATTCTGTAGGGTTCGTGTATGTAAATAAATAAATAAATAAATAATGAATGGGTTTGAATGATTTTTTTTTTGTTGGACTTCTAATGCCATAAACTAAAAAGTTCACCCATTGAAAATTACGGCAATTTCGAAAATATGTAAATAAAAAAAAATAATAAAATTTTTAGAAATCTAAACAAAAGTTTAGAGTTTTCGAGGTTGTTTATAAAGAATTTGAAAAAAAAAGATATAATAAAAATTTGAAGATGGCAGAAGCTCCAAAAAGCGAAATAAATGAAAGAAACGTTAAATAATACAAATATATAAATTTTTTATAGAAAAGAATTTGTTAACAACATATGCTAAATAATAATTATTATAAATTGTAATGACGTAAATAATTATAAATTTTTATTACAAGAATAATCATGTAAACTAATTGTCTCGAAGTTTTCATTTTCGATGTCATCCATTAACATCATTGGTGGAGCAGTTAAGCAGCTAGGCCCGTTCAACATTTTTTTTATTTTAGAAATCGAAAGTAGAACACTTTTTAAGGCAATTTCCAAATTTTTAGGTTTTTATTCGAACGTTTAAGCCCTTAAATAAATTACCAAAATTGGACGGTGCGAAAACGGGGCAGAGCTTCGAGTGACGTCACTTTGTAGATGTTGATTAGGCGACAGTCATGATTTAATAATTAAAAACATTGGAGGTGAAATAGAATAGAATTTTAAGAAGAAAAGGTTTTATGACACTTTTCATAAAAATTGATTTGATTTAAGTTATAACGACTTGAACATTAGGATTTTACCTTAAAAAAGGTATTTCAAAACAATATTCGTCAAATAACTCGAAAAGTATTACATTGAGCGGAAACATGATAGAGACAAATAAGAAAGCTACTAAATTGGGGATGAATTTTGTTTTTTTCTAATTTCTGTAGAGTTAATGGTTTTGGAGATCTGGAAGTATAAAGGTGGCGTTCTAACGTCTATAAGACGAAGTATTTAATTTACATGTTAAATATCTCAGAAACTATGGCACTTACGTCAAAAGTGGTAAGAACAAAAATGAAAGACCATATTAGGCTTTCAAATGGTTTTTTCTCTATTTCTATGGCATAGAAAACAAAGAAGTTGTGACAGAAACAATGTACTTTTTCAATTTTTGTTTATGCAAAATGACGTCACGAATCGGCGAAGCGCTTTGTACTGAAACCCAATCTTTAACATTGAATATCTAACGATTGGATATACTTATGAAGCTAAAATTAACAGCTTGTCTAGATGATCTAATTCTACTGAATACCATAAAAAAATTACGAAAATAAATTATCGGTAACAAACCCATTCCTTCACAGTAAACATGCTATAGAACAAAATAAGCCATGTTTTCTACATCCACAAGCAGAGCCTCCCTCACCCAGTTTTACATGAACAAAAATCATTTTCAATAAATTGTCAGAAGCTGGTGGTTGGTTCATTGTAACTGGTACTAGTGAATTACCTTTTTAATTTTTGATTAAAATAAGCCTTTAAAAATTTGCCAAGGAAAGTTCCTTGCAAGCAGCAATAAAAAAAGCAGATTCATCGAAATGTTAAGGATGAAACTAGCTGATAACAACATTTTCTCGTGTCAAGCAGAAGGTGATGCTGATACATGAACCATACAAACAATTAATATTGAATCAGAAAATGTTGTTGTTGCTAGATATTGATCTGTTAGTTTTATTAACAGCTTTAATGCCTCCTCATAGAGAAATATATTTTTTCAAACCAGCAAAACGCATGGTATCTGCAAAAATTTATTCTAATAAAAGCTTGAACAAACATTACCAATGTGTAAGAAGCATATTTTTTTACATGCATTAACTGGATGTGATAGAACTCCAGCGTTTTACAAGAAGGGTAAAAATAAATTTGCTAAATTATTCGAAAATCGTGCAGATTTACAAGATGTTGCTATTATCTTTACTGATGAAAATGCTGACGTCACTAATATTTTGCAATCGGGTATTTTATGCATTTTAGCATTATATGGTGTTCCTAAAAATCAAGAAAATATAAATAATTTTCGATACCAATCGTTTCTTAAGCTACAAGTAAAAATACCTGTATCAACTTGGCTTCATTGATACCTACACTCGATGCTAGTTCAGAACATATAAAAAGAATGTATTTATAAGTACAGTTGTTGATGGGATATGATAAGTTGCCAAGAGAATGGGGCTGGAAAAAAAAGATAATTTACTAGTACCAGTTACAATGAACCAACCACCGACTTTTGAAAATTTATTGAAAATGATTCTTTGTTTATGTAAAACTGGGTGTGGCTCTGCTTGTAGATGTCGAAAAAGTGGCTTAAATTGTTCTATAGCATGTTCACTATGTGAAGGAGTTAGCTGCTTAAATGCTCCATCAATGATATTAATGAATTACATCGAAAACGAAAACGTCGGAGACAATTAGTTTACTTGATTATCCTTGTAATAAAAATTTATAATTATTTATGTCATTAAAATTTATAATAGTTATTATTTAGCATAAGTTGTTAATAAATTATTTTCTATAAAAAAAATGATGTATTTGTATTTATTTAAAATTTCTTTCATTTATTTCGCTTTTTGGACCTTCTGCCATCTTCAAATTCATTTTAAAAAGTTTAATTTTTTTACAAATTCTTTATAAACAACCTCGAAAACTATAACAATCATTATTTTCTTAAAAAGAAATATTAAAAAATTCCGATAATTGTATTTTTCGTTGAGATTTCCAAACATCTTATTTCTTTTTCAATGGGTAAACTTTTTAGTTTATGGCATTAGAAATAAAAAAAAAATCATTCAAATCTCTTCATCATAGCTGGGTTCCGTCATTTTTCATTTATAATGATTAATTTCACTGGACTAAAAAAAGTGTTATTTTCCTGTCATTCAAAATTGAGGTAGAAAAATAAAAAAAAATATGCATGGCAGTAGGTGTCGCGCGTCGCTACGCATAGTGGGAAATTTTTCCATTTTTTTCGACAAAAATCCGTCTACAATGGAATTATTAATGGATTTGAAAACATTTTTTTTTAAATAATTGTTAGGTATCACTCGTTGTTTGAGCACTGCCCAAATTTTAAAAACGATCAACATAACTTCAAGAAATCCTATAAATATATGAAATTTGTGTATTTTACTTCAGTAAAAATGCGAATTTCTGTTTTTTTAAAGTTTTACTCAGAAAATATCCTTTACTCCAGTTTTTTTGGGTCGCTGAATAATTAACCAGAAATTGATATAACACCCTTAAATACCGAAAAACACCCCCAATAGGGATTTCTTCGAAATATTCTTATTAAAAATGTAAAATAGTCTAGTAAAGTGTATTTTTTATATGATAAATAAAAAACCTTAGTTATTCAAATAATAATTCAGTAAACATTTACCCTAAGGGTTAATCAGGGGGTTGAAACAACCCCCATTTCGACAAAAAATATAGTTACAATGGTTATTTTTTAGTTTTTGCTTCAAAATAAGGTAAGAGAGTACATTGTGACTATGAGAGTGTATCTCAACCCCCTTTAAGGGTGAAAACCACCCTTAAATGGCTGTAGAATTTGAAAATACGTTTCGAATTTTTTTGAAATTTTAGAATCACGTCTTCTTCGATATTTTCACTAAAATCAGTCTCCGAACCTTGTTTGATAAAATTCTTACATACTTTGGCAATGTGAATAAACAAATCCTAAGTTTTTCAACGTTTTTAAAAAGCTCGTAAGTTAGAAATCGCATTTTTTCCATTTGAAAGGAAAAAAAATATTTAAAATGAAATGAAAAATTTTCATCCATTCTATGCAATGTGAAACAACAATCTAATTTTTAGTAAACATATTTTAAGCATCCTAAAGTTCAAAAACAATTAGGTGCTTAAAAGCAATTTTAGACATTTCAAAAAAAATCTTTTAAAATAAAGTCTAAATTTTTCATTCATTCTACTCCATGTGAAACAAGTATCCAAAGTTAAGAAAAAACAGATTTTAAGATAGCCTTAAGATAATTTAATAATGAAAAAAATTGGACATTAAAATGGATGTTAATCAATTTTTTTAAAATTTTTTTATCAATTGTATACTTAGTAGTAAAAAATTTATTAATTATTTTAATTATTTTAAAAGATTTTTTTTGAAATGTCTAAAATTTAGTTTTTTTTGAAAAAAATAGAGATATCTGCTGATTTTAAGCTGCTATTAAGCACCCAATTGTTTTTGAAGTTTAGGATGCTTAAAATATGTTTACTAAAAATTGGATGAAAAATTTTCATTTCATTTTAAATATTTTTTTCCTTTCAAATGGAAAAAATGCGATTTCTAACTTACGAGCTTCTTAAAAACGTTGAAGAACTTAGAATTTGTTTCTACTCACATTGAATTGTTGTTTATTCACATTGTCAAAGTATATAAGAATTGATTAATTTAACCTTTAAAATAATTTTTATTTATCAAACAAGGTTCGGAGACTGATTTTAGTGAAAATATCGAAGAAGACGTGATTCTAAAATTTCAAAAAAATTCGAAACCTATTTTCAAATTCTACAGCCATTTAAAGGAGATACACTCTCATAGTCACAATGTACTCTCTTACCCCATTTTGAAGCAAAAACTAAAAAATAACCATTGTAACTATATTTTGTGTGGTTGAAACAACCCCTCTGATTAACCCTCTAGGGTAAATGTTTACTGAATTATTATTTGAATAACTAAAGTTTTATATTTATCATATGAAAAATACACTTTACTAGACTATTTTAC
This sequence comes from Rutpela maculata, assembly GCA_936432065.2. Lineage (NCBI taxonomy): Eukaryota > Metazoa > Arthropoda > Insecta > Coleoptera > Cerambycidae > Rutpela > Rutpela maculata. The sequence goes on from OW386292.2 coordinate 32,651,095, forward strand.
ATTTTTAATAAAAATATTTCGAAAAAATCCCTATTGGGGGTGTTTTTCGGAATTTTAAGGGCGTTATATCAATTTCTGGTTAACGGGACCCCATTTTTCTTAATCAGCGACCCGAAAAACGTGTAGTAAAGGATATTTTCGGAATAAAACTTTTAAAAAACAGAAATTCGCATTTTTACTTAAGTAAAATACAAGAATTTCATATATTTATAGGATTTTTTGAAGTTATGTTGAATGTTTTTAAAATTTGGGCAGTGCTCAAACATCGAGTGATACCTAACAATTATTTAAAAAAAAAAAAAATTCAAATCCATTAATAATTGCATTGTAGACGGATTTTTGTCCAAAAAAATGGAAAAATTTCCCACTGTGCGTCGCCTCAAACATTTTTCCAGCAACACACAAGTTTTATTACATTATTGAAGGTGATGTTTTAATTTACAGTCTTTTTTGTACCAAAGTATTATTTTCCTGTTTGTTTTTTCAAAAGTTATGATCGAATTTATGTTATTTATGTTATACGTACTTAAAATATTTTTATTAGTAGGCATCTCTTTTCTTATAAGAAGCTAAACTAAAAATTATTCTATAAAATAAAGTAGACTTTGAACAAAATAACTTACGACATTTGTTAGCGACTTATAACTGTCACTTATATTAATGCTTGTTGTTTTAAAAAATTTAAGTGTTGTAGTTATTTAGTAAAAGTTAAAATCAAGTAAAGAAATAGTTATAAAATGCTTGCATAGTGAAAAGGTAAATATGTTGCTGATTTATGAAGAAGTCAAAAAAATGATCTTGCTGCAGAATTGTTATATGCAGTCACACGAAACCATTCAGAACATAAAATATTTTCCACATTAAGAAAAAACCTACGTCAACATACAACGCGTCTTTAATTTAAAAGGTGGGACAAAGAACTGTAGCAACTGTAAGCATAAAAAAATAAAAAATTGATAAAGGCATGCAACAGCCATTTTAGCCACCACTACCAGCTTTAGCAGTAACCAAAGAAATTTTAAAAGCTGTTGAGCTATTACAGCCTGCTTATAAAACACCATCCTGAAAAGGTATATCATCCACTTTGTCGGAGAAATCTACGAAGAAGAAAAAAAGTGTTTTGAGTTTGGTCGATTCTTTTGTAAATATGACCATTAATGGATGGTCCAATCTTCAATATTCAAATAAACCAACAATTTAGTGCACACTAACTAACGACAAAAGATAATCTTATTTATTCACACGTTTCTATAAATTTTTGTTAATCAGTATAATGACGTGAGAAGAATAATAACTTAGTATGCACCGTATGACAGCTTAATCGAAATTAAGCATTGCGTTTTCATTTACATAGAAAACTTGACGTTTTCTTGAACGCACATACAATATCCACGTAACATCGAAAAAAAATCGACTTGTAACAAAGTAATTTGGAGTTGCTCTAAAGGTTTTAATAATATTGGGCTTTATTAGAATACGACAAAGTGATAATTATAACTTTCCAAAGGCGACGAAAGTTTACTAAAATGGAGAAAACAATGTTCTCGACTATTACTCTGAAATTACCGAGGTGAACCGCAAAGTAAAAAGTGAGTTTAATCGGTTTTTAATTAGCTTTTATACACCCGTGCAATTAAAAAGGCATTTTACTTTCGGAAATTACTATTAGTTAGCTAACTGCTTTGTAAAATTTTACGTTAAAATTAGTAACATAGCAGACTCAACACAATTTCATTAAAACACCATGGAACTTCCAATATAATCAGGGTGTCAATCAATGAATTTTTTGAAAACTTTAATTTACCAAATGTGGGCATGTGATACATCATTTTCTATGTTTTTCAGGTTCTAGAATACAAATCTGAGGACTAAAAAGACTTAGGGGCAATTCCTTCTGTGTTGTCCTATTAAAACATAAAATAGGTGACGGTTGTAGGTGTTAAAAACAAATTTGATACAAAAAGCAACGTACCTCAGAAATAAAATGCAATTATGTTTTACAACAAATAATTAAATAACACAGCCCCACAAAAAAAAAGTTTTTGATTTGGATGACTGACCATAGTATTCCTATGTATTTTTCGACGCTGAATCCGAATCCGAGGTCAAAAAAATTCGCATACCCCCAAACTTTTGCGCTAGAGTCAAAAACAACCCCGAAACCGTCCCATATATCAGGATTCAATGAATGGATGTAAATTAATGGTGAAAAACATGGGAATGGAAAATATTTTATATTCAGCAGTGACTTACTTGAATATTGACTGGAAAACTACCCTTATAATATGCTGAAAACTCCCCCTGTACAAGCACAGAGTATATAAATGCCAATAAATCGCAAGAAATGTTAAAGTTTTTATAGTTTGGAATACAGTACATGAATCTTACTCATGTCTCAAAACCACCCATATAACAGGGTGGAATAGACTGCGTGAATACCAATAGATTGTGGGAAATGGAGGAGTTTTTGATATTTTAATTCCAGAATAGAATCTTGGGTTCTACCTTATTCTTAGTCGGTACAAAAACTACCCTTATAAAAGGGTGGAAATCATATTACAGAATAAAGCACAAATGCCAGTAAATCACGGGAAATAACTTTTCTATAGTTTAAGTGACTCCCAGGGCACCTCGTTTACTCGTGACCCAAAATCTCTTCTACAAAGGGTGGTAGCCACCCTTATATAAGAATAAATTGCATGAATACCAATAAATCGTGAGAAATGTTGGAGTTTTCGTTGTTTCAGTTCCAGAATAGATTCTTGAGTGACGTTGATCTACCCTATTCTCACTTGGTACCCAAAATCATTACTAACAAACCACCCCTACATAATAAAATGTACATATGCCAGTTTTTCAATTTTTCTTCTCAGAATACCTTTTCTTCTCATTTTCAAATGATCTCCTCACTGGCTCTCTTTTATGTTCTTCCTGCGTGTCTCTTTTCATAGACCAATAGTAGTCGGCCATCATGTGGACATCCCACCTTCCTTGATACCGCTTCCATATCTCCGAAATATCCTGGTGAAAGCGTTCGCCTTGCTCTTCATTGTATTCACCCAAATTTTCTGGATGGCGGACAACTGTTGGTCCATAAAAAGAGACACACACGAAGAACACCATAGGGAGCTAATGAGAAGATCATTTGAAAATAAGAAAAAAGGTATTCTAGGAAAAGAAGATTAAAAAAATGTTCATATTCTTCAGTCAAGCTGCATTTATTGCACGAAAAGGTTAATGCAGCTTGACTGAAGAATATGAACGTTTTTTAAATCTTTTTTCCTAGAATACCTTTTTTCTTATTTTCAAATGATCTTCTCATTGGCTCCCTATTATGGGTGGTTTTTTAGGGATGATTTTGGGTACCAAGTGAGAATAGGGTATTTATTGGTATTCATGCAATTTATTCTTATATAAGGGTGGCTACCACCCTTTATAGAAGAGATTTTGGGTCACGAGTAAGCGAGGTTCCCTGGGAGTCACTCCAGATTCATGTTCTGTACTTAAACTATAAAAAAGTTATTTCCCGTGATTTACTGGCATTTGTGCTTTATTTTGTAATAAGGATGGTTTCCACCCTATTGTAGGGGTAGTTTTTGTACCAACTAAGAATAAGATAGAACAGGGTCACCCAAGATTCTATTCTGGAATTAAAACATCGAAAACTCCTCAATTTCCCACAATCTATTGGTATTCACGCAGTCTATTTTTATATTTTACATTTACATTTACATTTTATTGTTTATTATTAATTATTAAAATATTTCAAAAATATTTCAAAGAATGTATACAAAAATAAATAGAATAGAGTTAGGTTACAGTATGCAATATGCAATAAGTGACACCTGCATCTCAAAGCATCAACCAGGAAGAGATGGAATCACCTAAGCACAAAATGCTTGTTTTGTGAACTCCATACTTTCCCGGTTGATATGTAAATTGATTGAAATTGATTGGAACAGAAATGAACAAGGAGAGAGGAGAATATAATTTAATATTTAATAAAAACAAGTCAGTAAGGGTTCAAAACAGTAGCACTCGGTAGTAAGTACTTAAAATCAGAAAACTATAATTGGATAAGATAGTGGATATATAAGGGTGGTTTCCACCCTGTTATATGGGTGGTTTTGAGACACGCGTAAAATTCATGTACTGTATTCTAAACTATAAAAACTTTAACATTTCTTGCGATTTATTGGCATTTATATACTCTATGCTTGTACAGCGGGAGTTTTCAGCATATTATAAGGGTAGTTTTCCAGTCAATATTCAAGTAAGTGACTGCTGAATATAAAACATTTTCCCTTCCCATGTTTTTCACCATTAATTTACATCCATTCATTGAATCCTGATATATGGGACGGTTTTACCCCATTTTCGGGGTTGTTTTTGGCTGTAGCGCAAAAGTTTGGGGGTATACGAATTTTTTTGACCTCGGATTCGGATTCAGCGTCGAAAAACACATAGGAATACCATGGTCAGTCATCCAGATCAAAAACTTTTTTTCTTTTGTGGGGCTGTGTAATGTTAAACTTTCTTCCGCAAGGAATTAAAAAGTTATTTTTAATTTCTTACGGAAGAAAGTTAGGACATAATTTATGCTTATGTTTTTTGACAGTGACCCTCATTCAAATTATGGATGCGAGACACTCTTGAATAGTATGAGCTGATTTTTTTTTTAGATTACGTCTAATCTCAGTTAACAAAGTTTAAAAATGAACATATATATTATTATTTTTTTTCTTTTAAAAATCGTTTAATCGTTTCGGGACTACAAACTAATCCATTTCAGCTACAAAGCGGTGTGAGAGGGCTGATCTAGCGACGCAACATGAAGAAGCGGATACCATTATGGTGAGGCAACTTATTCACGAGATTAAAGGAAATCCAGACGTCGTAAATGTAATAAATGATGACACCGATCTTTTTATCTTACTTGTATAATATTAAAATTTACTAGATTTGAAGAACGAGGTTTATATGATTTCTTTTAAGTCACTGCGAGCCACTACAGATATTAGGGCCACGGTTTTAAAACGCAAACAAATCATACCATATTTACCTTTATTTGGTTGCGACACGGTGGCTCAGTGCAATGGGATTGAAAAAAAAAAGCTTAATTATGCTTTTAGACCACGGATATTCGTTTTCAGCAACTGTAAGTCAACATATCTACATGTACACTTTATCACCATAACGTAACTTCCCTTCGTCTAATTCAGTGTCTGACGGGGAAAATTAAACACTCTAAACTAGATTTACGTGATTTGGGACAGCAAATAGTTGGTTAGGGTATGAATTTTAACCTAACTCAATGTTGGTCCCTTGATACGAGCGTATACAAATAAACATCAGACTGGAAGACGAGCTTTGCGGTTGTTAGATATATACCGGTTGTCAACAGAATTGCACAGAATCTACATGTATTTTCATTTCGCAGCAACCAGGGAAATAGTAGACAAATGGATTTAAGTGACTGTCACGAGGACTAACTACTTATACACATTTATTTTGATTATATGATTGTACAATATTTTTATAGCAGTTTCGTTTAGAACGTTGAGGCATACACATATATTAAACCAGATATAAACCGAGTACAAAGATATGCAGGTACCTAAACTGCGTGGAAAAATTTTGATAAAGTGGCAGTAACCACAAAATTCCATGGAAATGCGGCTATACATAATATACATCTGTTATTTTATATAAAAAACTTGCAGACTAGTGCTGAAATTGACAGGAAGAAACAAAATATAACAAAAAACTAGTCCAAATACAGAAGGATAGAAAATACAACCAACAAAGGATAAGCTTTTTAAAGGACCCCGCACGAAAGTATAGAAAGAAGTCGTTCAGTCAACGGTTTAGAAATTTTGGGTCCTGGTTATACTGAATAAAAGTTCTCAAGGGCACAATGCTCAAAATTCAATAGTTAGGCCTCCGCGCGCCGGTGGCCTTTGAAGTCTAAAAATATAAAGTTTTTATATAGTCTCTTGAGGTAAAGCTTGTTACGGTCGATTTTCACATTTAAAAATGGCCAGAAATTTATGTACTAATTTTCGTTATTTTCCCAAATTTTATTGTGCATTTGAGCCTATTGATACCGTCTCTCGCCAATAGATATTAATAGAGTATAACTGGTTGCATAATAGCACTATCTGGTTCATGTTGGCCATTGAATGCGTTTTGTTACAGGAAGTGGGGGTGAGTGCGTTCAGATATTCATTAAGAGAGTGCATTGCAAAAACGTCCTTTTAAAGCTTCTACAATGGCTAGTATTGTTGATTAAACCTTCTTTTGGTGGGTAGATTTATGAGGGGACGGCTTTCAGAGTATATTATGATAATATTTGTGGATATAAACGAAGTTAGGAAAATCTATTCTAGTTGTGGGGTACGCCGTGGAGTGGAAATTCTTAACGTACCGAGACGGAAGACTTGACATTTTGATAGAGGATATTTTCTTGGTTATTTTTCCTTTTGCTGCTAGAAGATTGAGTCGTCTGAATACGAGTTTTAGCAATATTGTAAGTTTTGCTCCATTTATGGGATTTAGTATTCATCACGACAAGATTAGTTGTATTTTCATTTGGTTTTGAGTATCGTTTTGGGGAAATGCAGCTACGGATTTCCGGATAAAGTCAATTTTCAAAGCACGTGGCGTCGTCTGAATGCAAGATTTTGGAGTGCCATTTTGACGGCAAAGGACCTCTTTCAGCCCACATCACATCTCAGGTACGTCTCTGAAAACCCACTTAAAGTTGAAATAGATTTGTAATTTAGGTTATTTTATTGCAGGGCTTTTGTTTGTTGTTCGTTTGTTAGTTGTTTCCTTGTTGAGTATATTACATGTATTGGGATCTATTTGTTAGTTTATGGCTATTTGGATTGATTATGATTTTGATTTTATTTGGATCTGTTACTCGTATTCTACTTGAGCTTTGTCATATTCTGCACTTTACGAGGGACTTTCAGCCTGACTCTGGTTTCAACTTCTAGTTCAGATTTTGGTGTCTAGATGGTGGATTATTGACTGACATCTTGTGTATGTATGGTACTGGGGATCTCGGCACGTTACCTTAGACTCCACATAGAAGGTCTACCACCTGCGGCTGTTATCACCTGAATTACGCTACCCTGGTAGGACGGGAAAAGGTATTCAGACACTACCAAAGGTAAGCGGAATCATATTCTCTTAACGAGGGATCTGGTACATCAACTCAACGTTCACGGGACAGTAAAATAAATTTTCAAGGAATATTGGTAATATTTTGTGTATCGTTACTTCACTAACAATTGTTTTACCTTATTTTACAAATAGATGAGATAATTTTATGTTTTACCGTACCTTGGGTCACTTGTAGTTTTTTTTGTCACGCTTCTGGCATATGACCTTTTGTACATTTATCAAGATTTATTATTTTGTAAGATATTTTGTGTATATTAGGTTAAGCATATGGGCCCCACTTATTAGTTCACTTATTAGGGTATATTGTGCTTCTTGTACTGCGTATTGAGTTATCGGTGATACCTAATTGTGAAATATTTTGTACTACGTACCCTTATATTTTATTAAATGTTTAATTAGAACGACGTTGTCTTTTATATCTGACCACCTACACCACCCCAATTATCGAAGCCACCCCCAAGGACCTGACTAGTCAGCCATGTGAGACTCCCTCCTCACTAGTGTATTGCAGAGGGGGTAATGCACGTAAAATATTAAAATTTTGTTCAGGGCACAGGGTAACTACCCTACCCTGCGTTCGAGGTTTAACAGCCTTTGGGGCCCCCTTTTATAAGTGGGCCTAGGCCCTGTAACAAGCTTTGACCCCAAAAGTTCTGTGACCAGACCACAAGTCATCTACCCCCTCACTTTCGAGGGTGCGGAACACGATGGTGACAATATTTTCCGAGCGACCATTCACCCACTACCCCCTTTTTCCGATTTTCCGGTGCTAGGTGAGAATATTCTTACATATATGATCAATGAAAAAACAAAAATATTCAATCAATTCCCTACAAACCACTGAACGAAACGTCCACTTCGTGTAAGGGCTGCTTAAATCCCCGGGTTGGTTGGGTCTCATTTGATCGAGGCTTACTTGTTTTATTCGAATTGACTATCCTATTTGAGTGCTTCGTAAACTTGAAGACAACTATACCGGAAAACTGGAAAAGGTTCAGGGGTAGTAGGTGAAACATTGTCACCATGGCATGGCGTTCCCCGCCCTCGAAAATGGGGGTGTACCGTTTTCCAGCTGATTTTCGTTGTTTTCGTGGCATTTCGTTACTGAAGGTATGGGTGTGGGTTTCAACCTCTGTCCAGGGGTGGATTAGACCACCCGTGCAATCCCTTGCAAGTCTAGCACCGGAAAATCGGAAAAAGGTTCTTCGGTTTAGGGGTAGTGATATTGTCATCATCGTGTTCCCCGCCGTCGAAAATGGAGGGAGGGTAGATGTCTTGCGGTCCATTAATATAGGGGCACTCATTTTGACTTGTCGCTAAAATAAAATTTTTATCAATTCCTATTTCTTTACACGTCACATTATGATTAGACGTGAATAATTAAATACTTACTGTACACATTGTACATAATCGTTGCTGGTTTAGTGTACTTAATTTACTTTGTAAAAACTTTACATGTCATTTAAAAGCCTGCATTTTATATTTATATGTGCTGTATTTGACTTTTTGAGGTTACATTTACATTTGCGCCTTACATCACACTGGTTGTTTTCTGTTTACCCTTATGGACACTTGGCACACGGGGCAAGTGACATAGTACATAACTGCCATAAGGATTAGTGGCTGACAGTTGACTGATGATCCCTATTGTTTGTTTGTCTAATTTTAATGTTATATTTATTTGTCCCACTTATTTTTCTATTTATTACATTCATTAAATTTAAGGCACAACATACATACGAATTAGTTATTAAGCTTGTTTTATACCTTTGTCATATACTTACTAATTTTGTTTAGTAAATTTTACTTCCACGTCCAGTGGAAGTATAGTAACGACAAAAAAATTTTAAAAATTTTATTGTCTAAATAGGCTTAAAATGTCATGAAACGTCGAGATTTTAAGTTTGAGCGAAAAAAAAAATTTCTGTCTGTCGGTCTGTCTGTCTGTCTGTAACTTTTTTTTGTGCGCACGTTTACTCTGGAACCGTTTGAGATATTGACTTGAAATTTGGTACACATATGTACTTTAACGAGATCTAGAACTAGATTATATTTTCATCTTGTTCCGTCGAAGGGTTGGGGTTAAATAGGGGTAAATTTGGGGTAAATGGGTAAATCAAGCAGGTAAGAGTCCATGAAATTGGTATTTAGTATATACAAGAGAAGCTGAGGTCTCAAAAAAATATTAGCCACCCCCATTACCACCCCCACCTCCTTATTAAAGGGGATGAAAAAAAAATGTGATTTAGTGCATGTACAGGAACCAGAAACCTCAAAATATTTTTATACTTCATCCACTCCCCCACTACCACCCCCCTATCACCACCCCCACCCCACTACCGATGTGGGGTATCGTTTTATGGGTTTTTGGGGTAGAGGATTTCAAATATTATATTATTAAAGTTCCATAAACAATTATTTTCACATACAAAGTTTTTTCGTTGTGAGTGACTTGGATAGAGAATCTGGATGTGGAAGCAGTGATTCCTTGGGCAGCGGTTTTTCATTATTATCTTGACGTTTAATTTAGTTTTGCCTATACACCTCTGTCAATTTTAATAATTGGCTGGCGCCCAGGGTAGTTTAACCGGTGCACCCCAAATTCTAAAATTCAGAATAAGAAAAACGAATTGACACCCGCTCTCCATTGATGGGCTTTCGAGCATACTTGGGGTGTGCTTAATTTTGCCATTGGGGACACGTCACAGCCTTTCATTCAGGAGAAAATAGGCTCTCTGTCACAGAGTTAAGCCTCACAAAGAAAGTATATTATATCAGAAACCAGACCATGTATTCTGGTGCGATGAATTCGAATTTGAGGTAACTGTAATTTTTTTGAAAATCACGTGTTTTTGTCGCATTTTACAGCAATATTTAAAGCTTAATGCTTTCGCAGTCTCTAAAAATAGCCTCAGCCTCGCATCGTACGAATATATATCTTATAGAAGATATCGAAAATTTTTAAAAACAGGATGGTTGAGGGCACAACGCTGTACAATTTTATAATATTTTGAAACATACATGGTGATCCATTTTACCGAGACTTTTGGTTACACGAGGTCTAATTCAAAAGCATATGATCTTAAGAATTTGTTCTGTACCATTAATGTTACTATTGTTATTAATATTTGTTTACCAAATATTTTTTGTTGTCTCTTTCATTAGATGTGAAAAAAGGGAACGTGAATGTGAAAAAGGAAGTTGGAAATTTTAAATAGCCCACCCTGTTTTTCCTAGACAGGTAAGTATATAAAAGTGGCGTAGAACCAGATGCGACCTCTAATGTAAATTCTCTCCCATTCTAGCCAGATATATAAAGAATTCGCGTATACATGTGGAATAATATTTAATAAACCTGAAAGGCTTGAAAAGCATTACGTATTCGTATAAAGTTTACATTTCGTATCGTGCAGATGCACAATATATTTTATGCTTAAAATTTGTTTCCATGTAGATATGTGGGAGAATATGTGATAAGTTCATAGCCTTTTATTATATTATTTCAGATTAAAGGTTCGGCACTCAATATTGAAACTATTTAAAAATATTTAAATATAAAAGTACTTAAGTATTTTTACCTTATATTCCAGCAAAAATTCAGGTATTGGAAACTAAAGGATGAGTGTTCACAACATAAGAAAGATTCCCCTAAAAATCAATAAACCATGCCAACACTTTGTTACTGATATATGTTATGTGTTATTAAGAAATTAATAAAATATGTAAATATAAAAGTGTATTAACATTGCGCTCATAGTTAAAACACGACAAGAATAACGAGAAATCGACGATGTAATGTGAGTATACTCTACTCTCTGATTATTGGTCGACAAGAGGATAGCAATGGAAAAGGACCTGGCACATTCTATATGGGAAATTACTTTCGGTAAAATTGGCTGAACTGTTAATATGTTGTAGATTTCTACTGTAACGGTCAACTTTTTAAAAATTGGTAAATCTTTATTAAAATCCGTTAAATTACATTATTTTATATCTTCATTACAAAAATTACCCATTTTGATAGTTTTACCAAAACAGATTTAACGCCGGCCCTGTTTACGAGTTTGGCATTCTAGAAATCCCATAAAACGCGCGATTAAATGGCCATGCTGGAAGTTTTCCTCCAATAAGCGGGCACGGTCATGACATAATGTGGACGCTTGGCCTAGAAGGTAGTGTGCCAGTTGGGAGAACAAAACGAAACTTTAGTGTGATATATGGTACCTTTCCAATTGGGCCTTTGCCTCGCAAAGTCGTCAACTGGCTGGTAGAATCTCAGTCCCCGAGTTTTTTAGTAGTGTTATTTAAATAGCCATGGTGAATCTTACCAAGTAGTTTAAATAAAATATTAACACCATAATTTGACTCGTAAAGACCTGCAGTATCAATAAGAATCTGATAAAGTCGATATATTTTCTTTACGAGTAGTTTAATTAGGAAGTTTCCTATTTTAGAAATATCATGTACATTCAACCTCATTTAGTAGTCTTTCAGATAACTAGTCAAACAAAAAAAAAAAAAAATTATCTCGATATCTGAAAAACTCACGAACTTATTCAGTTTCTTATTTGAATACTTCGTCCCGGCTGAAGTCCACCGGGACATCACAATACACAACGTGCTGACTTGCCATGCCGGCGGCGCGCTGTATGTTACCTTTATTTAGTGTATGTGCTCGATTTTCTGAAATGTCACAAAATGTCACTTTTGATTCGTTCGTGCCGAGCCGAATTTTCGAATTTCGCCGTGCAATTTATATCAGGTTTATCTGGAAGACTTCCTCTTTACGTCGCGACATCATACGGCCGTCCCAATGGTGTTTTTCGAAAAATATGAACGTGCCAAAATTGCATGTTTTAGCAATTTTTTCGGCTCTCAAATGCAAGCTGGCTATAAACTGCCTGCCAGCAAGTATAAAGGTGCCCGCGCCCGCTCGCTGTTGGCGGAATCATGTATTGTGACGTAATCGAGCTCAGCCTAGATGATCGCGACATTTTAAACTTGGAAGGACCATAACTTTTTTATTTATAGAGATAATTAAAAAAAAATTACAGATGTTTTTTAGATTTTTACGACTATTTATTACGAGAAAATGAGAAAAATGGAAACTTCCTAATTATAAAAGGACATTATAGTGCCAGTGTTCATTACACCTAAAATGGTATATAATTATGCCAATTGTACATAAACAATTATTATCTTCCATTTGGTCGTCAACGATTCATAGAATTGAGGCCCTTATTTCCCGTAGGCCGACTTTTCAACATTTTGATCGTTAGTGCAGTGCATTCCGTTTACGTTTGCGCCACCCTAAACTTTAGTCCAGTTTTAATTTTTGTTTCTCTATTTTCCGTGTAAACCAACAGACAAAATTGTTTTCGCGAGTGCTACGTCTTCGTTGTTTAAAACTCAGATTAATATGCCTTTAAAGAAACAATGTAACATGTAGACTGTGTATAAACACAACATTTTGTACTGTTTAGTTAAGTCTGTTATACTGCTTTATAATTCTTGTAAATATCTAGTTATTCATTCTTAAGCAGTTTGTTTTTAATTTTCTTCATATTAGGTGAATGAACCATTATTTATTTATGACTACATTTGTATTATCACATTCGGAATTGGTCAATTTCCCATATCTTACGTTTATACGGATGACCTTTTGTTATTACGTTTTATCTATGTCTGTCTCTATGTGCACCGTCTATTTCATATTTGTTTGTGGGATATTTTTATCGTCAGCACATTTTATTTTTCCACACCCCGTATATCTCAATGCTATACCGGTTTATTTATATTTGCAATAAATTTTGTTATTGTTAAATAGTTACTTTAGTTAATTTACGAATTTTACCTTATTATATTTCGGACAGGGATTTATTCTCTCTCGTTGAAGTAATAAGCTAGGATTTTGATTTAAATTAGAGAATAAGCGTTTTACCTTTAAAACACAGTTTTTTATTAAAAAATTGTTGCTCCTTTTTGGGGGCTTTAAATATATATTTACTTTTAATAAAATAACGACGCTATACTTTGCGCTCTGTTTAATAGTTGGGCTTTCTGTTTTTGTCTTCCCTTAAGCAAAAATAGCACGTTATACTACTTTCTGATCAAATGCTATAAATTAAACATATTCGGATTAATCCTTTTCTATAAGTGAATATTTTATTTATATCACTGCTATTATCCCAACATAATATACTATATAAGACTACGGAGTGTATACAGCTATAATAGTATGATTTTAGTGCATTGAAATTCACTAAAGCTGTTAGTTGCATTATAGAAACATTTTTGGTGGCTATTAGCCCAGTAAATGAAGATATTTCGACTGGAAAAAATTACGAGAAAGCTGTTTTTTGTGGAGACCTTCATTGAAGTGCCCTTAGTACATCCTGAGAAGTTAGAGCAATTTGAGCCATGAGTTTTTTTTTGACAGGGTAAATTTTCAGTTTGTTGCCATTATCTCTAAAAGTATCACTTTTTCGACAAAAATAGTTATGAGCAAAAACATTTACTATAATCGTCCTCTTCATAAAGAGCTTCGTCAATTGGCTGATCAGTTGATGGTATCGTATCTTCAACTATATCTTCATCTATAGCTCCGTTGTTACTATCTATTTCTTCCGTCGCGGCTTCAAACAAGATTTCCCACGGCAATGCCCGCATACTGCAGAACAGTGGAGACCTGGTTTTCTGCAGATACAACTAGCGTTTCAGCCTTTGGTATAATTGCGGAATATAGTATTGATCAACTGATCGGGAGCCAGTGACAAGAGGTTTTGAATAGGATCCAATCTATTGTTGATGATCTTCCATCCCCAGTCTTCAGGATTTAACTCATTCTACTGGGACTAGAACCGGCGCGCCTCTGGTGGTTGTAAGAAAATGCAAACGACGAGGGGCGGTCGGCGGGAACGTTGAATAATTTTGATGGTAAAATTTAAAATAAATAATATTAGAGTAGACGAAGGAAGAGCTGGAGTACATTTTGGGAAATTTTGTCATTTTGGTTTGGGATAAATATGTTTTTAAATGTAAAAAATGTGCCGATCACGATGTTAATGTCCAAATTTTTCAAAAATGGGCCTTTGTGAAATATTTTCGGAAAGGTGAAAAACTGCACATTATTAATAATATTAATTATTACTTTTCCTTGCAATTTTCTGAAAAAAAAAAGGTAAGAATAAAAGTTGTTTGATATCCTGTTTTCCATACGGAGAAAATATGAAAATCGTTCTGGAGGGAGAGTATTTTAAAAGTAGAAAAATTTGGACATCACCATCGTGATCACTCAGCACCTTTTTACAGATTATTTCACTCATTAACGCTATAGCCAATGAGAGCCCGTTTTTTTACAACATTGCTCCAATCAAACGTCATTATTAGTGGTAATTCAAGATAGATCTGCTTTTGACAGGACCAACATGCAAAATTTATCACTCTAATTTTTTAGGTCGCTGCAGCGGCAAATATTGCGAAAATTTTTTACGTTTTGTGTCGTGACATGTTTTCGGCAAAAAGGACAAATCGTGCTTTTAAATGTTATCTATAAATATCTTCTCTAGTTTATTACTAATTGTTAACGTAAATTGTAAATTGTAGTACTGTATTAATAACCTAAAAAGCCAATGCTGTGTGGAACTTATATAGGTTCGGGACAAGTTATGGGTACATAGCTTTCAATGGCTTAATACCTAACATAATTACACAATAATTTTCCTAACTAAAATTAAATATGAATATCTACGAAGCAGACAAATCAGTTATTTCATGATAAATACACAAATGTAGGTACTTACGTATGGTAATTCATCAATCATTACAAAGCAGCTAACACTTATTTGGAAAATCAAAACTCTGCAGTATCACTATATACATTATAATTCGTTGTACTTAAAGTCTCTCTACTTAAACAAGTAAACCTTAACTTAACTATCATACATAAATATATATTAATAAACACTTTAATATAATAATTCAATTCACTGTTTAGGCTAGTAACTAAGTTAAGCTAGCGGTACCATACCATCTGAGTCGGCAGCCTTAGAACGTAAAAGGGATAGATTGGTAATATGCAATTTGTGTGATTTCACCCGTAATGTGATTCGTCGAAGCGTGCTTTGTTGTGATGACTAGTCTTATAAGTTACAGTACCTATGGTTTAAGGTATATTGTTTTTCTTGATTGTCATAATTTAAACCTACTTTGTTTTTTATTAGATAAGTCGCTTTGGAAATGCATTTTTATGTGACGTAAATGATGAAATTGAAGATAAAGGTGAGTAATTTTTAAAAAGCAACAAGGAAACGTCTGAAGGCAATTAATTACTGAACATAATATTGAAGATATACTCAATGAATTATTTATTCGTGAAATATTCTCCACAAATACCACTCGTGCTTTAAATTTTATCTAAAAATTTTTTCTCAAGCTAAGTTGCCCCTAGTTAATATAACTCGTGCAAATTGGCAGTTTATTATCAAAGATTTAAATCCCTCCCGCTAAAGCGGTCGGGATTTAATCAGATAATAAAGTGCCAATTTGCACTCTTTATATTACCAGACAACACGCTTTCGAAAAAATTTTCGATAAAATTTTAAGCACTAGTGATATTACATACGATAAAAACATATTTCTTCCAAGGATAAAATTTTATCAACTTAATCACCAGCTCTCCCTTCGTCTACTGTACTTTATTTTGTTAGGGTGATTTTGAAAGCAGGAGTGTGCCACATTTGATAGTAATTATATATATTAAAATAGGTTTAGCACAGTTTTTGAAGCTCTGGTATAATACTGTACATGCAAATAGTTTATATAATAAAAATGTTCAATTAATGCTTAATACGTACTCTATTTTAAATTATCGGATTATTTTGATACTAATCACAGTTTACGTACAATACATATCTACATATTTCTTTTGTAACCTTAATGAAACCCATCCGTTAAGAGACAAATAAATTAGTTGTCTAGTTTTTTCTCTTTATTTTAAGAACAAATACAGTTTTAACATTTGAAAATTAAAATTTAGTAGGAACAGTAGAAACTAGAACTAATTTATCTGCAACCTCATTTGCTATTTGTTTTTCTGCTGCTTCTATTATTTGTTTATTACTGTTTTTCTACTGATTGATGACTTCTAACCATTTTTTAAATCGATTAATGTCTTTCTTGGATTTGGGAATGGATGACTTTGTGAAACTTTGTCCTCTCAATTAGACGATTTTATGTACGTACTGTATATCTTTGAAATGACTGATTCTACGAAAAAAAATGTAATCACCTTTCTTGTCTAGAATTTTATAAGAAATATTTTTACTCATGACTATTTTTGTCGAAAAAGTGATACTTTTCGAGATAATGGCAAAAGAACTAAAAATCGCCCCCCCCCCCCCCTCCCAAAAAAACCCCATGGCTCAAATTGCTCGAACTTCTAAGAGCATCTCAATCAGTGACGGATTAAGACCATTTGGCGCCCTGGGCACTACATATTTTTTCGCCCCCTAATAGATAACTATTCACCAAATAAAAATATCAATTATTTATGCACTTTAATCATTTTATAGAATTTAGGTTGATCGGGTGTTTTGCCCCTGGGCAGTTGCCCATTTTGCCCTATGGTTAATCCGGCACTGATCTCAATGAAGGTCTCCACAAAAAAATAGCTTTCTCGTAATTTTTTCCTATTTTGGTCTCAAATTTATCTTTATTTACTGGGGCATATAACGTTTTTTCCAGATTACGTATATGTAAATTCCACGTTAGACTGGAATTCAACCAAATTTAACAGATTCACTATGGGCTCATTAGCACTTTTTTTCTAAATTTGATTATCGGAAAGATCTTACAACTTTAAGACCCTGTGCAAAAAATTAGAATTTTGTGAGACTTGTAAATCGTCTAAAAAAAAATTATAAACATGGACCGCACCCTTGTCGAATCTCGGCCCTGACGTCACTTAATAGCAACCCGCTAGTCGCACAGAGAAAGACTCGACGATCTCAAGTGGAATCCACGAGCTTTGATATGTTGCGCGACCGTCTCGTTTCCTATCCTCTGTCGTCACGATGTTGGTCGCACCGCGCTTCCAATTCCCTCTTTAGAAGTCGTATATTTCGAGAAACACATATCGAATTCATCTGAAATTTTCAACATGGCCTAAAAATAATTTATCCACAAGAAGTAACAACTACTAAATAAAATTCATTAAATGAGCGCATTGACCATGCCTTCACCCTCTGAATACACCAAAATATAGTTGTTTCGTTTTACTCCATTTGGTAAGCATGTCATTAAATTGGTTTTATTAAAATTCAGAGGTAGGTAAGCATCGCTATTCTACCTTAACATATTGGCAATATCAGATTTAGCGTTCTGAGACATCTTCCGCCTTTATAATCATTGAAACATCATCAGCAAATAGTGTCACAAAGTAGTCAATTTCAGCAGCTAGATCATTTATGAAAACAGTAAATCACAGCGACCCCAGCACACTGCCCTGAGGCATCCCAGTATTAATGGCTATTTTATCGAAGAGAAAACTTTTGCCTACATCATTGACTTGTACGACCTGATCTCTGCCCTCCAGATATGAAGCTAACCGATGATATACAAGACCACGTATTCCATATGCGTATAATTCTGTTAGAAGTAATTCCTGAATTATGGCGTCAAACGTACGGTAGAAATCATAAAAGATTCCCAAAAAGTCTAAAGCTTTTTATTAAAGTTTTCTAGAACATGTAAAAGGATATAATGGTTTCTTGGATAGATGTACCATTGCGGAAACCATATTGGCAGGTTGTACTTGTCAAGAAATGAGTTCTTTTTCGAATGCTCTTTCAAATACCTTTGAGAATACTGAAAGTAATGCGATTGGATGATAGTTTTTCGGTTCGCTTGAGTCCCCTTTTTTATATATAGGAGTCACCCCTGCAGTTTTTATCTCCTGTGGGAAATATCCATGATCAAAAGATACATTAATTAGATACGTGAACGGTTTGACAATATTCTCTACGACATTTTTGAGCAAACTGCAGGGTATTTCATCAGCGCCCGATGATTCTTTTGCGGAAGCAGCTATCTTAATGAGATAAACTTCGTCGGGGGAAATAAGAGGTCATTATTAACTATATTAAGTTCATTTCGGCATACGCACCACTTGTTATCAAATTTATTGATTTAATAAAATATTTATTAAGTATATTAGACTTTTCAAAACTTGATTATTATTTTTTGTTTTCCCCACATTTCTATTATTTTCCATGGTTTTGAGATTTATTTACTGTATTTCTAATTTGATCTCCATAAAACTGCTTTATTGTTTTTTCTATTACTCTTTGTCATTCTTATTTAAGTTTTTTATATGGCTTAAGTAGCCCTACGCTATTTGTAAATATTTTTGTTAAATAATTTATTTCCTTAATGAACCTGCGCTCCTTTGTTATCCAAGGTTTAGGTTTAGTATTTTTATTGATTGTTACATCTGTTAATGGAAAAGCTATACAAAATATACTTGTTTAATTATTATAAATAGTTATTTAACACCGGCAAGCGTTTTCAGAGAACCATTTCTTTTGTTCTCGGTATTTAACAAAAATAATTAAAAACACAATAAAACAATAAATGTTGGGCTTATCTTGGGTCTAAAACTTTTATCGTGTTGTCAGTATACAGGGGTGTCCCAGCCGTTTCAGAGATATTTGATATTATACAAAAAATTTGAGAAGTGAAAGATCCTCATTTGCTTTTTGGCATGCAGAAAGACCATAAGGTGAGCTACGCTCTACAGTATTAAAATATAACGATATACCAAGTGTTTAGTATTTTACCTTACATCTTGTCAACTTCAAACCGCGAAAATGGTGCATTTTTTTGCATTAAATTATGTAAAATTAAATTCTCCTCTTTTTTCTTGTAGATATTGTAGGGGTTTAAAATACGACTTTTTGAATTATTTGATATTTTCTTAGAAACTCAGCAGTTCACGGTGGGACACCCTCTATATTTGTCAACAAAATGTGTTAATATAAAGGTAAATATTAATTATCTTATTATCTTATGGAAGTTTCATGGTTTCTAAGATATTCAACACTTAAACTAAAATACTTCATCCTCTGATCTTTCTGACGTCATCTATAAACTTAAATATCTCTGAAACTATTAATCCTACACTGTAAAAAATGAAGGTAAATTTACCGTCGTTGCGTGCAAAATTTTAATGTAAGTTTACCCGCAAAAAGAGCGTAAAATTCCATTTACCAGGGAGGATTACCCAAAATATAAGGTATATAGAAATTTTACACTCTCTTTTCGGGTAAAATTCCATTACAATTGGGTGTAATTTTAAGCGCTACGACGGTAAATTTACTATGAAAAGGAAATCCTGTCTGGATAAGGGGAAATTTTGTTACACCACGGTACATCCAATTGTAATGGAATTTTACCCGCAAAGAGAGTGTAAAGTTTCTATTTACCTTATATTTTGGGTAATCTGCCCTGGTAAATGGAATTTTACGCTCTCTTTGCGGGTAAAGTTACATTTAAATTTTACACGCACCGACGGTAAATTTACCCTCATTTTTTACAGTGTACATAAATATAAAATTCATTTTTAGTTTATAAGCTTTATTTTTGATATCTACCATTTTTTCGCTTAAACCAATAATATTAGCAAAAAAAAAATTTTTTTACGTTTTCTCGAAAATCCCTTTATAGTTTATAATGCAATTTTTTCCTAAACCAAGCGCTGCAAACGGACGAAAAAATTTGAGCGTCTAGGTTATACTATACCGGGTTGCTCTACCGATAAGGACACTCTTGTAACTCTTGACCGGGAAAATACATTTTTTCAAATTCGGTCTGGTGATTTGGGATAAAATGTACAATCATATGATGTAAAGAACCAAAATGGCTGACTTCCGGTTTCGTTGCAATTAACATGAAAATCAAACTTTTAAACGGGACAACCTGCTGCTGTAAGCAAATCTTGTAAGGCTGTAAGCCCGTTCCTGATATTTTTCTCATTTGCGGTACTGAATTGTGAAGACCTCTATTAGTGAAACATGTCTACTAAATTTGGTTCGATTTGGTGAAGTCAATCAAAAAATATAGCCGATCGAAATTTTGGCAAAAAATAGAAAATACGCTGTATATCAGAAACGAAGGGATATAATAAAGGCCATTTTGAAATCATCTGAGGGTACTGTACTTCTCACTAGCGTATGGCTAGTCACTCACAAAACACCCTGTATTAATATAATATATCAATAAATAAAAAACAGCCAACAAATTATGGAATTTGCGAAGCTCATAAACTTGCACGCCAATGGGTCTACTGTCAAGATTTTCTGCTTCTAATATAAGTACATTTTATCGGAAATTACAATAGCTCAGTTCAAAACATAAGCACACAATTCAGAAACTTGTGAGTCTCGTAATCCAGTAAAAACCTTCAATGTAAGATCAATAATAAACTTGATAAAGTTACTCAATACCGCTTTAAAATTATGTTAGGATAACTTTGGAATTTTGATTTCGTTATATTATTCGGGTATTCATAATAGCTCTAGGTATAATAAAGTCGCGAAAGTTGAATAGAAAACAACTTTACCACTGGAAAACCTGAAGACTACAACAATAAACATAAGTCGCGCAGAAGGTATTACGTCTCAAAGCACACAATACAAGTTGAAGAATATGCTTTTCTATTTTATTATTGGCTTTCTTGTCTTCGAAAATTCATTTTATATCTTGCCAACAATTGTAAAAGGTTTTAAAGTACATCGTTTACAATAGCATATCCACATCGTCGAAAATTGTTTTAGAACAACGTTCCAAACGTTCAAAAACATTTTGCGGCTTAAAAATTAATTTAGACAGTAAGTATGTACTTATTTAATAGCGTTTTTACCGTTATAAAGAAACTGTCTTTCTCGTGTGATAAGGAGAGTTTAAAGATATGTTTTTTATAACGTTAAAAAAACTTTGTAATAGCCGACACATGTGGATAATGTGCAAGAATGAGTATCTTACGCTATTTTTACCTTGCCAGCAATTCTAAAGGGTTTTAGAGTCCACACATAGGCCACAAGGCCACAATACATAAAATTTACAAAGTATACTCTAACAATAAAACAGATATTTAGTTGGCCAACGTAATATTACTATAAGAAAACCTTAATTAAAATATTACTAATAAGCAGCATGTTTTGATTCTTTTTGTTTTGTCTGTTCAAACAACGAAATAGACACGAAAGTTACAATATTTCCACAACGACGTGAAATTAAACGAAAACGAACAACACATATTGAATGATGCCAAGTATAGCACTCACAGTTCCGGTATCCGGAGGAAAGCGAGGGATATAGCCGTTAGATATGGCAAGTCGCTGACAGGCATAACGAAGAAATATAAATATTTTTGTACTTACAGAAACTGCAGGGAAGTACCGGATACATTATATAATGGTTACAGAAACAAATTATAGGTTATCAGGTGTATTTCGACGAAATTACGAATCTTTACCATTACTAGACAAAAAAAGCACTGTCACCATTATGTACTTTATTGTTAAAATTCACTAAGAGCAGCTATAACTACAGTATCAAATTATTATGTAGTTCTTCACTAGATAAATTCTTGTGTTAAAATCTCAAAACTAATTGGTAAAATTCACCATAAAAGTCAATTATATAACACCACAGATAATCGACTTCCAGGACTAAAGCCCGAAGAAAAGCAACCCGAAGACGTTAAGTCATCATTTTATATGTCCCATTTCTGCATTATGGGCATGTACCAAAGTCAGCGTAGGATTACAAACCCATCACAATTCATTACGTCAAATTTGAGCTCTCCTATTGGAGAAATGTCTGACATTGAGGTCTTCAAAGCAGTCATTTCCGCTTAATAGTCTGGAATGTCTAAAGTGCCTTGAAAGCAGTGACTGCGTTAGGTATTTTGTTGATAAAAAATATAAAATAATGTAATTCAGCAGACTTTAACAGAAATTTATTAATGGCTAAAAAGTGAACTGTTCCACTTGCTTCTTTACTATAGTACTTTATAGGCTATTGTCTATGTACAAAAAAAGAAAGGAACTAAAACGTTAAAGGGTTTTTATTGTTTATTATGTTCAATTGACCCCAAGATATGAAAAAACCGCGGAGTGCTACCATTTAAAGTGGTGCGTTTTTGAGATCGAAGTAAAAAGGTTCACTTTTCATATTTTTTTTTGCTCGAAAACTATGATTTTTTTCTATAAACACGTCAATAGAAAAGTGTGTAGAGAATTAAATTTCCAATCGAAATGGCACCTTCAGAAGTCAAATTTTTTTTTTTTTACAAAAACACGTCCAAAAAACAAAACAAAAAAAAAACGAAAAAATGCAATTTTTATTTTTTTTTATTTTAGCCTGTAACTATTTTTCGGGTACATTTAGGCATAGACATTGCTGCATAACAAAAAATTTGGCGTTTTACCCGTTAAAATGAGATTTTGTAAACAGTTTTACGATTAATAGTGACCGAGATATTATAGCGTTTCAAAGTTTTCAACTTTTAACTTTTTTGCTAATTTTTACTATTTTTTTTCAAATTTCGTCGTGTAACTTTTTTCTGAGTGAATTTTGGTGTAGACATTATTATATTAAAGTGAAAGCTGACTTTACGCCCGTTGAAATGGTGGCTGGTAAAAGTCTCTACGACAAATAGAAACCTAGATCAGCGTTTCGAAGAGTGTTACTTTTATTAATTTTCTTCCAATTTTTACGTTCTTTTTTAAATTTCGGCCTATAACTTATTTCTCAAATGCTTTAAGTACAGATATTGCTAAATGTTGTTATAGTTGGTCAAGATGTCGATCTTCTTATCCTATCATTATTACCAGAAGAAAATGAAAAAATATATTTTTTTAAACCTAGTATAGGAAATGTAACTGCCAAATTATATAACCATAATAGTTTCAAATTTAATTATCTACAAAAATACCTTGGCTTCGTCCATGCATTCAGTGGCTGTGATACAACCTCTTCCTTTTTTGGTATTGATAAAAAGAAATTCTTGAATTTCATTAATAAGAATATTTTGCTTTTGGAAAAGTATTTAAATGAATTTTTGTGTGAAAATGCAAGTCCAGCAGCCATCGGTTCTGCTTCTGAATGTATTGTAACATTACTATACGGTATGAAAATTGATGGCCTGTCGCTATAAGTTATTTCTGAAGTATTCAACAGGTGCGAAATTCTCATTGTCCCGATTGCCTCCAACAACTGATGCTGCTAAACATCATGGTTTAAGAACTTACTTGCAAATGCAACATTGGAAAGGAAATATTGTAAATCCTCTCATCTGGGGTTGGAAAAGTTCAGAAAATGGACTAGTACCAATTTTGACAAATAAACCTCCCGCACCACAAGTTTTGCTGGAAAAAATAGCCTGTAAATGCACCAAAGGATGCAGAAGAAACTGTGATTGCAGGAAATTGGGAATGAATTGCTCCAGTTTTTGCAAAGAATGCATGGGAATGAACTGTGAAAACGCTGATGTACCTCAAATAACGGAAGACGATGTTTACATAGATGCCGATGAAGAAATCGACTTTGATTTTGAAAATATGTTAAATCCAGCATTTGAATAATTTCATAATGTAAGTTATTAATCTAAGTTATTTCAACAAAAAAAAACACGTGATATTATAATGTTCAGAAGTGGAAAAATGTAAAAAGTTATTTTTTAAGTACAATAATCTACTATATCTAGACTGTATCTTGGTTACTATTGATCACATAAACTTCTATTGCAGACCATTTAAACAAGAATGCTGCGAGTACATTCCATGTAGCAATATCTGTATTTGACAAATAAGTTATAGGCCGAAATTTAAAAAAGAACGTAAAAATTGGAAGGAAGTTAATAAAAGTAACACTCTTCGAAACGCTGTATCTAGGTTTCTATTTGTCGTAGAGACTTTTACCAGCCACCATTTCAACGGGCGTAAAGTCAGATTTCACTTTAATATAATAATGTCTACACCTAAATTCACTCAGAAAAAAGTTACAGGACGAAATTTGAAAAAAATAGTAAAAATTAGCAAAAAAAGTTAAAAGTTGCAAACTTTGAAACGCTATATCTCGGTCACTATTAATCGTAAAACTGTTTACAAAATCTCATTTTAACGGGTAAAACGCTAGCTTTTTTTGTTATGCAGCAATGTCTATGCCTAAATGTACCCGAAAAATAGTTACAGGCTAAAATTAAAAAAAAATAAAAAATTGTATTTTTTCGCTTTTTTTTGTTTTGTTTTTTGGACGTATTTTTGTAAAAAAAAAAAATGACTTCTGAAGGTGCTATTTCGATTGGAAATTTAATTCTCTACACACTTTTCTATTGACGTGTTTATAGAAAAAATTCATAGTTTTCGAGCAAAAAAAATATGAAAAGTGGACCTTTTTACTTCGATCTCAAAAACGCACCACTTTAAATGGTAGCACTCCGCGGTTTTTTCATATCTTGGGGTCAATTGAACATAAGAAATAATAAAAACCCTTTAACGTTTTAGTTCCTTTCTACAGTACATGGACAATAGACTATTAGTAGTACTTTACTACTTTCCAGGAAATTTTCTAGGTTCTTTGAGTTTTCAAGAAATCCTTCAACGTTTCTAAAACTTACCAATGCTGCTCTCTCAAAGTAACACATTGTTATCAAAATTTTAGATTAAATTTAGATAACAATTTAGATTAAATTAGATAGTTGAGGAAATTTATCTTCCAAGTATTTGAAACATGTACTTTCTTTATCCAGTGCTTTTACAAATTGTTTCGTGATACCAACTTTGATATGAAGAGGTAGAAGAAGGATTTTCAAAGACTCAAGGGGGTTCATTTATATTCTTCCCTCCATGATCCATACGTGAACTTCTTTTTTGTAGTGATTCTGTCGATCCCTGCTATCCCAAGGACATAAGAAGTAGGGATAATTATTGAATCATGATTGTTGTCCTAATTAGTCCAATTAAATAAGTCGGCAAATCAAAATTTTGAGGTAAATACTTGAATTTTTGATATAACTTACTTTGATGTATTAGAACACGATTAATGAAAGAAATTTTTTTCTGAACCCCCGGGAAGTGGTGAAAAAGAATAAAATAAAGTGTTTTTTCAAAATTACTCAAAATGTGTAAAAGCTAGTAAAAAAAGTTTCAAACAAAAATTGTAAAGCATGAAATTTTATATAAAAATGATCTCTAGACTTTTTTTGGTATTACTAAAATTAACGGAGTTAGGCTGGTCAGAAATTAAGGGATGGTATATACAACTTTAAAAAATCATAGCGTGCTGAAAAGTTAATGAATTTAAAAAATTTTTTTTTTCTATTTACTCAGAAAAATATAAACATTCGTTTCAGAGAAATGGATTTTTTTTTTAAATTGTTATAAAAAAGTTATAAAAATTTTAATTTTTTTATTTTCAATTAAAACCACTTTGAACGGTGAAACAAAATTTTTTTTATACCATTCTGTTCATTATTTAATATATTGAACATTTGCTTTTGAAATTTTTTTTTTACCCATCATTTTCGAGCAGGTATGAATTTATTTACCTGTTTAATTTTTTTCCAAACGTAAGACACTGCTCTTGTGACGTCACAATAACTGAAAAGAAATAAAGAATGCGTACGACAAATATAAAATGGTTTCGTAGCTGCTGCGTTGCCTACAAGACGCGTATACGTCACATCTATACTGCCGTCATAAGTCATAAGGAGAATAGCCCATCTGTAAATTGTCGGTTGGCGAGGAAAGTAACAAATACGTTTGTTTTTTTCCCAACTAGTAAATATTAATTAAGAAAATCATGTAGCTGCTTTTTATCCACTTATGTTTTTGTATTTTATAATTTTTTAATAATATTTTTAACTGCAGAACTCTTGGGTGCTCATATATTATTAGAATCTCATTTATGACAAATATCTAGATGCTGCTTTTCACCTTATGACGGCAGTAAGGGCATCTGCGAGTGACATCACAACTAACCTCAAAAAATATGTGTTTCTTAAAATTTAAGAGTATTATGCAACTATTATTAAAATTTCTGCCTGGTTCCCGTATTTTCAACTAAAATCTAGTTCAGTGTAATGTTTATGAAGTTCTAAATACTTTGTCCTAATAAAATAGGACTCTTTTTGTAGGTTGGAAATCTAACCTGTAATTAGCAGTCTATTTCTATTAATCAACAATATTGAAAAATTATTTACGCGAATTTTTAAATATTTGCTTAGAGCCAGTACCGGCTCCAAGCTAAAAATGCGTATACAAACATTAAAAATGAGAATAAACTTGAAAAACTTAAAATTTAAGGTTATGTTGGTTACATGATGCAGATGCCCGATATCTCAATGCAGCGGTTGTGAATGTTTTGGTGAATAAATGCTCCTACAAATGGTTAACAAAATTTTTAATTGTGTGGTCAAGTATAATAAGAGTGTATTGCGAAATCTACATACTTGTGTACACGCTTCGTTTTATGTACATTTTGGTTTTGCAGACGAATTATTGGAGTATTGGAAATAATTATTTGAAACATCGTTTTAAATTAGTCGAAATTCGCGTACTTCAACTAAGGTTGCAAAAAATGGTTTTTTATGCATTTTCGATTAAATTAATAAACTAATCCGTAATGTAGAAGTAAAAATTATTTGCAAAAATGAATATTTGCAATAGTGAAAATTATTTTTTTTCCACATTAACAATTGAAATAATTTTTCTTAATTTCAAAAAAATTGACAATTACAAATATTTACATTACTTATTTTTTTAACTTACAAAATTTCAATTATTTTAATTTATTATTTTTTAAGACCATAAGAAATTATTATAAAAATTATTATAATTGTATACATATTTTAAAAATTGTGTACTCAGAAATATATTAATCAACACATTTTTTTTTTTGGATCATTAATTTCAATTTTGAATGAAAAAAAAATGACATTAAAAAAATGATCGATACATTTCCATTAAAATAGATCATTGATATTATTCTATTCCTAATCTAAATAAAAATAAACAGTTTAAAAAATAAAATTGGATAAATTAAATAATAAATAATTGAACCATTTTTTGGATGGATGGATAATAACAATTGGAAGAAAATAATTCATTCTTAAAACAAAATGTATGATCCATTCTATATTAAATTAATCCTACATACACCATCGCTGCATTGAGATATATAGACTAGTTCACAAGTTCGAAGCCGTGTTAATGCTTAATAAAGCTCGTGAACATATGAGTGAGGGCTCATTGGATTCGGAATGACACCTAGAAAAATGTGCAAAAGTTTCAAACCCGCATATAAACAATTGCAAAAGTTACAAACAAATGAAGATTGAAAAAATAACGAGTTTCGTTTTTTGCAAATAACTCGAAAACTATTAATATTTAAGAAAATTTAAAGGAAGATTTTTAAAGAGGAAAGAATTTCAAATAAAAAAGTCCGAACTCCCGAAACTCTATGTCTATTATTAATAATTTCAATTTAATGTTGAAAATGGAGCTCTGCGCGGCGAACACTAAGCCGTTACGATGCTCTCAAACCGGCCGTAATAAGTAAAAATATTTTTTATGTTATTAAATATTAATTTAAAAAAATTAAAAAAATTATGGTATTATTTAGACACTTAAAGGAACAATATCCCGTTGGAAAAAAATTGTTTCACTGATTTTTCATAAAATGAGCCTATTATTGTTTTGAGTTTTGCTCGAAAACTATGCATTTTTCCTATAAACACGTCAATAGAAAAGTTGTTGAGAATTAAATTTCCAATCGAAATGGCACCTTCAGAGGTCAATTTTTTTTTTTACAAAAACGCCCAGAAAACAAAACAAAAAAAAACGAAAATTTTTTTAATTTTTTTAAATTTTAGCCTGTAACTTCTTTCGGGTATATTTAGGCATAGACATTGCTGCATAAGAAAAAGCTGACGTTTTACCGTTAAAATGATTATTAACGGGTAAAACGTCAGCTTTTTTTATGCAGAATATCTATGCCTAAATGTACCCGAAAAAAAGTTAAGGCTAAAACAAAAAAAAATGCATTTTTCCGTTTTTTTTTTGTTTTGTTTTCTGGTCGTATTTTTGTAAAAAAAAAATTGACTTCTGAAGGTACCACTTCGATTGGAAATTTAATTCTTTACAACTTTTCTATTGACGTGTTTATAGGAAAAATGCATAGTTTTCCAGTAAAACTCAAAAATGTGAAAAGTGGACCTTTTATTTCGATCTCAAAAACGCACCCCTATAAATGGTAGCACTCAGCGGTTTTCACATATTTTGGGGTCAATTGAACATAAGAAACAGTAAAAATCCTTTAACGTTTTAGTTCCTTTCAACCCTCTTTTTTTGGACATAGACAATAGCCTAAAAATATTGCGATTAAAAATGAAAAAATTTTCTTTAAAATTTTTTTTTAATTGTTTATAATATTTTGTTCCATTGTTTCATTATTTAAACAAATTATTAAAAAATAAATTCATTCTTAAACTGTATTATTTGCAATTCTCTACAAGATGGAAAAAAAGAAAAAAAATTGTTGTTAATTTATTTGTTTATTTAATAAACAATTTGTTATTAACAATCGCCGAATGTGTTTATATTCTTTTTAGATAGAAAAAAAATAACAAAAACAACCGTATACATAAACATGTTAAATTTATTTTTCTTTTTACATGTTTATGTAAACGGTTGTTTTTGTTTTTTTTTTCTATTTAAAAACATTCGGTGATTGTTAATAACAAATTGTTTATTAAATAAACAAATAAATTAACAACAAAAATTTTTCTGTTTTTCGTCTTGTAGAGAATTGCAAATAATAAATTTTAAGAATACATTTTTTTCTTAATAATTTGTTTAAATAATGAAAAAAAGAAAAATGTTATGATAAACAATTAACAAAAAATTTTAAGACATTTTTTTCATTCACCAATATGTGACACAAATTTATATATCATGACAAATTTCCGCTGTTACATTACTATATAAACTTTTCCTTATACGTGAATTCCTTTGTATCGAAGGTAAATCCCTACTGGGTTCATTTGTTTGATTTTCGCGAATAATAAAATGGCAAAAAATTTTTTATAGGGTCTCCATGAAGCGAAATAATTTTAGTTGCTTTTGTTTAACAATTATCCGACTTGATAAACGTAAACTCTAAAAAAAAATTATTAATTAACAATAGGCTCATTTTATGAAAAATCGGTGAAACAATTTTTTTTCAACGGGATATTGTTCCGTTAAGTGTCTAAATAATACCATAATTAAAAAAAAATTTAAATTAATATTTGATAACATAAAAAAATATTTTTACTTATAACGGCCGATTTCAGAGCATCGTAACGGCTTAGTGTGCGCCGCGCAGAGCGCTGAGAGATAAAGTTTCGGGAGTTCGGCTTTTTTATTGGAAATTCATTCCTCTTTAAGAATCGTTCTTTCAATTTTCTTAAATATTAATAGTTTTCGAGTTATTTGCAAAAGACGAAATTGTTATATTTTCAATCCTCATTTGTTTATAACTTTTGCAACTGTTTATGTGTGGGTGTGAAAATTTTACACTTTTTCTAGACGTCATTCCGAATTCAATGAGCCCTCACTAATATTTTTATCAAGCACTAACACAGCCTTGAACTTGTAAACTAGTCTGCATCTGCATCATGTACCTAACATAACCTTAAATTTTAAGTTTTTCAAGTTTATTCTCATTTTTATTGTTTGTCTACGCATTTTTAGTTTGGAGCCGGTACTGGCTCCAAGCAAGTATTTAAAAATTCACGAAAATAATTTTTCAATATTCATGATTAATAGAAATAGACTGCTAATTACAGGTTAGATTTCCAACCTACAAAAAGAGGCCTATTTTATTAGGACAAAGTGTTTAGAACTTCATAAACATTACACTGAACTAGATTTTAGTTGAAAATACGGGAACCAGGCAGAAATTTTAATAATAGCCGCGTAATACTCTTAAATCTTAAGAAACACATATTTTTGAGGTTAGCTGTGACGTCACTTGCAGATACCCTATAGATGTGACGCATGCGCGTCTTGTAGACAACGCAGCAGCTACGAAACAATTTTATCTTTGTCGTATGCATTCTTTATTTCTTTTCAGTTAACATGACGTCACAAGAGCAGTGTCTTACGTTTGGAAAAAACTAAGCAAGTAAATAAATTCATACCTTCTTGAAAATGAAAGGTAAAAAAAAAATTTCAAAAGTAAATGTTCAATATATTAAATACTGAACAGAATGGTATAAAAAAAAATTTCGTTTCACCGTTCAAAGTGACTTTAATTGAAAATAAAAAAATTAAAATTTTTATAAAAAATCCATTTCTCTGTAACGAATGTTTATATTTTTCTGAGTAAATAGAAAAAAATTTTTTTTAAATTCATTAACTTTTCAGCACGCTATGATTTTTTAAAGTTGTACATATCATCCCTTAATTCCTAACCAGTCTAACTCCGTTAATTTTAGTAATACCAAAAAAAGTCTAGAGATCATTTTGATATAAAATTTCATGCTTTACAATTTTTGTTTGAAACTTTTTTTACTAGCTTTTACACATTTTGAGTAATTTTGAAAAAACACTTTATTTTATTTTTTTTCACCCCTTCCCGGGGGTTCAGAAAAAAATTTCTTTCATTAATCGTGTTCTAATACATCAAAGTAAGTTATATCAAAAATTCAAGTATTTACCTCAAAATTTTGATTTGCCGACTTATTTAATTGGACTATATTATAAATAAGAATTACAGATCTCCACAAATTTTCCATTTGTAATTGTCCTAATTTAATCTGTCTAGGATCAGTTTCATGGTCTTGTATCCTTCTTTCAGCACTTAGTGTGCAATTGGAATAGATACAATTTATTGATTCGCTCTGAATCCTAGAGAGTACATAAGATATTTATATATGTATATTTTAATTCAATTTTTATAACCGAGAAATTTTTGCCTAGAAAGATCGTTTACAACTTGAACATACTTATAACTACAGGGAGTTTAACATCTAATATTACTTGTAACTGAATAATTTTGTCACCTTAGTTATAGTTTGTTACCTTATAGAGCAAGATACCGTGAACGCTAGACCTACGTTATTTTATAAAATCTGAAAATTTTTCTACGGAAGTACACTACTACAGGTAAGAAGAATTGGCTACTATGAACAGTCGGTTGCGGTGGCTTTGACAGGTAACAGGTAGCAAAGGTGTATAGAATTGCTGCTCAAAATCGTCATACTATAAAGCTTAATTTTTTGATATTGTTTACGAGATGCTATAATAATTCACGTCCTCCACTGCCAGACACTTTCTATGGTGGCAACCCCTTTAAAGTATAAAAAAATGTAATTGTACTTACGTTATTTTATAAAATCTGAATTTTATATATGCTACTTCGGCAACTATTTTAAGGTGTTTCCCAAGCAGCCAGACAGTTTCCCAAGCAGCCAGACAGTTTCCCAAGCAGCCAGACATAGTTGAAAGTCAGCTGTATAGTCCACGCAAATTAGACTATTTAGGAGAAAAAATTCATATACAAATTATATTTGGGCTATGTATAGTTCATAGGAATAGAATTGAGGATCCGAAGAGTTCCCACCTTATCCGTTGATGGAAACACCTCCAGAAGAGACTTAGTTACGGTTATTCTCATTTTTCTTCGGATCCGTCATTCCCACGAAAAACAGGTATAGGAACAAAAATATTCTTCATTAAATTCTACATAAAAAAAGTTCTATGGTCGATTTGCGTACTCCCCACAGTTTTTTCGCTATCGACTTCAGAGTAGAGGGTAGTTTGGAGCGCTCGGCGAAAAATCGGTGGTATGCGATTTTTCACAGCGAATATCTCCGAAACGGCTACTTTGACGTCAAAAATGGTTATAATGGTTATAAGTATACGGGCTCTGATTATAAATAAACAATTTGTCCATCAGACATTTTATTATCAAACTATTTTTTATTATTAGGTTCATAGTAAACAATAAAATTTCAATAAAATATTGAAATTTTGTTCATAATTACTTTTAAATATATTTTAAAAAACCACGTTTATAAACGGAAATTAATTTGCTATTGATTTATTAAATTTATTTTTTAACAATTTATTAACTGTAAAATTATGGTAATAGCCAAAGGAGGAGGGTCAATTTGGGCGGTTTCTGCCCCAAATCATTTTTGGACGAAAAAAAATCAGAAAACATTTTTTTTAATGCCTGCTAACAATAATAAGTCGATTTTACCCTAAACGGACGATCCCCCCCCCTCAATCCTGAACATGCCATCACTTGCTAACAGCGTTCTTGGGGAGATATATAGCTTTCAAACTTATATTTGCTTGATAAAATACCACACTACCACACTAATTCCCTTTTAACTGTATCCGTTTTCATTTATCATTTTTTCCCTTTTTACAAAAGGGGGGTGGAGAGGGTGGTTTTACTATTTATTCGTTTGCGGGAAATATAACAAAATATCTAAGCTTGCTCACCAGACTTGACCAGGGTATCCTGGGATTTTTGGGGTCACTGATTTCGAACCCGAAGTTCGCTAACCTGTATCACATCAAGTTTATAAGGTCATTTAAAGGTAAAATTGAAAAAAAAAGGTGACAAAAAAATCCAGAAAAATAGATAAATACGTTATTGGCGTCTCTGAAGTGATGGCATATTCAGGATTGAGGGGGGGCTAGGGGAATGGGGGCCGTTTAGGGTAAAATCGACTTAGTATTGTTAGTAGACATTAAAAAAAACGTTTTCTGATTTTTCCATCTAAAAATAATTTGGGGCAAAAACCGCCCAAATCGACCCTCTTTCTTTATTTTTAATTTATAAATAATTTCTACATAATTGAATTATCCGATAAACCTAACTGACTGTCTCATTCGTACTCGCTTTTATATACATTTGCCTTCCTTTGCGCTCATACATACAGCTGACCTTCAACTATGTCTGGTAGGGGGTTGGAACCTTCGAAACTGTCTGGCTGCTTGGGAAACACCTTAAAATAGTTGCCGAAGTAAGATATATAAAATTCAGATTTTATAAAATAACGTAAGTACAATTACATTTTTTTATACTTTAAAGGGGTCTGGCGGGGGGTTGCCACCATAGAAAGTATCTGGCAGTGGAGGACGTGAATTACACAGGCCCACAAAAAAAAAAGTTGTCTGCGCCGGGGTACTGACCATACCTATCCCTTGTATTTTGTGCCGCTGAACACGAATCTGACCTTAGTTTTTCCCCTATACGTCAGGTTTTTTTTTAACAGCAAATAAATATATAAATATCACGATTCAACACGACTTTTTTTGCTGTTAAAAAAAAACCGGACGTGTAGGGGAAAAACTAAGGTCAGATTCGAGTTCAGCGGCTCAAAATACAAGGGATAGGTGTGGTCAGTACCCCCGCGCAGACCACTTTTTTTTGGTTGCCACTGTGTCACACTCAGTGTGGCACAATCCCACAAAAAAAAGTCATCTGCGCGGGGGTACTGACAACATCTATCCCTTGTATTTTAAGTCGCTGAACACGAATCTGATCTTAGTTTTTCACCAGCACGTCAGGTTTTTCTTTTAATAGCAAATAAATATATAAACATTAGGCTTTTTTGCTTAAAAAAAAAACTTGACGTATAGGGGAAAAACTAAGGTCAGATTCGTGTTCAGCGGGTCAAAATACAAGGGATAAGTATGGTCAATACCGCGGCGCAGACAACTTTTTTTTTTGCGGGCCTGTGTTATTATAGCATCTCGTAAACAATATCAAAAAATTACGCTTTATAGTATGACGATTTTGAGCAGCAATTCTATACACCTTTGCTACCTGTTACCTGTCAAAGCCACCATGACCGACTGTTCATAGTAGCCAATTCTTACCTGTAGTAGTGTACTTCCGTAGAAAAATTTTCAGATTTTATAAAATAACGTAGGTCTGGCGTTCACGGGATCTTGGTCTATTAGTTCTACTTGTAACTCTACAGTTTTGACCATGCTTATCTTCATTTTTGATTTTTCATATTTTAAATTGGAAGATTTTCCACAATGGATGACCTTGAGGCAGCAGTATGGGTAAGTTTTAGAAACTTCACTAAAGGATTTCTTGGAAACTCGAAGAACCCAGACTTTAGAAACACAGTGGTTGAGCTTATTAAGGATTTAGAGAACCTGGGTCGCCTAATAAACCTAAAATTGCACTTCTTGCACTTCTATATAAATTTCTATTTCGAAAATCTAGGAGACTATAGTGAAGAGCAACGGGAACGGTTTCATCAGGATATTCGCGAGATGGAGCGTCGATATCAAGGAAGATGGTACGCTACAATAGAAGAACGCAATTTATAAAGATTTTCTTGGGGTAAAAATTCTAATATGAAGTGTCAATGCTTATCTCGGGTTTGGTTTCAGCGCCCCAAATACATATAGGTACGTAAAGCTATCTATTTTCTTCTAATGCAGATAATGTAAAGTTTCTCTATTCTTTATAATGTAACCAATCTGGAAATGTTACATTTATTTAAAGCCCCATCTCTCTCTCTCTCTCTGTGTCGTTTTGATTTTTATTATATCAGTAAGTCAGAGAGCTTTTGACTCACTCTTATTGTCTACAGACATGCATTTTTATCAAACAATTTAAGAATGTTGAGAAGAAATTCGACTTTTTAATTTATATTAGGAGGACACATTACTTTCACATCCAGTTGAAGTATAGTAAAGCAAAAAAAATTTGGAAAATTTTTATTGTTGAAATAGGCTTAGAATGTCATGGAGAGTCGAGATTTTAAGTTTGAAAAACATTCTGTCTGTCTGTCTAACTTTTTTTGTGCGCACGATTACCTTTTGGAACCGTTTAAGATATTGAGATTTGATACACGTTTGTGTTTTAACGAAATCTGGAAATGGCGGTAAATAGGTAAGTAAAGCAGTAAGAGTCCATAAAATTGGTATTTAATATACAGTGTGTCCCAGGATAGATGTAACAAGAGGTGTAATGGACCAAAAATTTTGGAATTTTGGAATGGTATTTGGGGATTGAGTCCTGCTTATTGTAAAACTAAAGTATACCAAAAACCACTCGATTTGGTGTTCTACAGGGTGTTTTATAAGCAAAGTTGTAAAAATCACCACTAATAAAGTACCTTTATTTGTCAAAATATGAAAAAATTCCACTAAGAAAAGTTATTTAGAATGCAATTTTGTACCTCTATACCAAATTTTAGGAATATAAAATTATTTTTTTGAAACTTCCCATTTTTTCAATAAATTAGTATTTTATTGAACCATTCAATTAAAACTGCATAGAAATTATTTTTTGTGAATTAATATTTAAAGTTATGTAGAAGCTAAAAGTAGGCTATGAGAAAAGCAGTGGATACACATTTATCATTTATTATTGACATATCTGTCAAACGTAGTCAATATTATCCTTAATTTCTGTTTCAAATTAAGGAACCAAGCATAAAAAATTAAGTGAAAATGGTACTCACAGTGTGTGAAAAAATTTATATTGTGCAATGCTACGGAATTGGCGGTGAAAATTCGCTAAGAGAAGTGGTAAGCCGAAATTTCTAAACACTGCTTTGTCACGTACTCAGGCTATGAGAATAATTAAAAAGTTTCTGGCTACTGGTAGTGTTCTTAACATGAACAGAAAAATAAAAGCATATGATGAAGACAATGTTGGGGCTATTATAGCTCATGCCTCTGTTATAGAAAATCCTAGGATGCCACTTCAGCTCTTATTAATATTAGCAAGTCTGAACTCCAAAGAACTTACAAGGCAAAGAAAATTAGGGCATTAAAGCAAATTATAAACATACGCTTGAAGAGGGAAATGACGGCCGTAGGTTGGATTTTTGTTTAACCATTGGAGAAAAAATCATGGAAGAGAGATTTTTTCATCATTTCATAATTTTCTCAGATGAATCCAATAGTGTTGTTTCATCTCAGAATTGTCGATTTTGGGCTTCTGAAAATCCAAATTTTAGAATTCATTGTAGAAGACAATATTGTAAAATGAATGTGTGGTGTGCCGTTTCTTATCACGTTGGAGTTATTGGATCTTATTTCATTGAGGGAAGGTTAAACCAGCACACTTATTTACAGCTTCGTAAAAGATTTTCTAAAAAACATTTAAATATTTTAAGAGATATGTCTTTAGTTCATTTTCAACATGATGGTTGCCCTGGCCACTCCACAGAAATGGTTAATCGGTGGTTGAATTTAAATTTTGGAGAAAATTGGATTGCCAGGAATGGACCGATCAAGTGGCCGGCGAGATCCCCGGATTTATTTTTATGGGGTCGCCTCAAGCAGTTGGTTTACGCTGAACCACTTCCTAACGATGTAGCAGTATTGAAGCAGAGAATTACAAATGCCGTAAACTCCATACCGTTAGATCATATTCGAAACAGTTTTAAAGACTTCAGGCGAAGGATCGAAATGTGTGTGGATATGGGTGGTAGCTACGTCGAATAATAAAAAAATTGTAAACATTGTTTTGCATTGGGCAATAACTAATTTGTTTGTGAATCTGTTATGATTTTGACATTTATTACTTGTTATAATTTTTAAACCTCATTAATCTTCTGTTAGTAATTGTTTCTTGTTTTACAATTATTTCGATTAACATTAGACCTTCTTACATTTCGTATATTCAATTTTTTATTTACCAATAGCCTACTTTTTGAGATGATTAACATTTGCTCCTACACAACTTTAAATATGAATTCAACTCTTAATTCGTAAAAAATGGGAAGTTTCAAAAAAATAATTT
The DNA here is from genome assembly GCA_936432065.2 of Rutpela maculata. NCBI lineage: Eukaryota > Metazoa > Arthropoda > Insecta > Coleoptera > Cerambycidae > Rutpela > Rutpela maculata. The sequence goes on from OW386292.2 coordinate 32,688,127, forward strand.
TATATTCCTGAAATTTGGTATAGAAGTATAAAATTGCATTCTAAATAACTTTTCTTAGTGGAATTTTTTCATATTTTGAAAAATAAAGGTACTTTATTAGTGGTGATTTTTACAACTTATAAAACACCCTGTAGAACACCAAATCAAGTCATTTTTCGTATACTTTAGTTTTACAACAAGCAGGACTCAATCCCCAAATAACATTCCAAAATTCCAAAAGTTTTGGTCCACCTCTTGTTACATCTATCCTGGGACACACTGTATATAAATGAGAAGCTATAGTCTGAAAAATTTCTTTGGCATTAGCCACCCTCATTACCCCACCCCACTCTGTCCTCATAAGGAAGAACCCCGTATGTTAAAAAACATAGAATGTAGTAGATATTTGAAACATTAGAGTAGTAGTAGTACCGTGTTTTCGCTTAGCATTCTCATCTCTCATGTACCATGTTTATTCCTAAGAATAAACATGGTATATATCATAGAAATATGCAATGTTTTGTCTATGTAATGAATAGATACGGTGTTCATGTGGGGTCTATTTTTAAGGTTTTTTTCGATGTAACTGATGTATTTTTGTCCGCTGACTTCGTTGAAACTAAAATTTCAAAATACCCAAAAATGCCACCACATACGGGGTTCTTTCTTATGGGGGCAGCACTGTTAAAGTGGGTGAAAAAAATAAAATTGTGATTTAGAGTGTGTACAAGGACCAAAGGCCCCATTTTTTTTACTTCTACCACCCCCATTCTACTAAAATGGTTAGCTACCCACTACCGATGTGGTATATCGTTTTATGGGTTATACGATTTCATATATTACTAAAGTTCCATAAAGAATTATTTCCACATACAATTTTTTTTTCGTTTTGAGAGACTTGGATAGTAAATCTGGATGTTGAAAGTTTTCAAGTTTCCAATATGAATAAATTGTTCTTTATTTATTAGAACCGAAATATTTAATCCAATTTAATTTAAATATTAATCATGTTGAGCCATACATTTTCCATCCTCCCTATATCGTCGTGGCTGTTGAATGATGGCGTATTCCAATAAATAAATAAATAAATAAATAAATCAATACGAGCACGTTCCTTATTTACCGAATCATATTTCTGCGCCAGGCACCACATTGGAATATGATTATATTTCCCCGCGATATTAAATTTTCCGGGACCAGCAAAATAAACTCAATAAAACTCATCAAGTGCATCCGCATAAATTCAAAACATTTCCATTTCGTCTTCAAATTGAGTTAGTTTTTAGATCGTTTAACAATTTTCCTCCACGATATTTCTAAGTAAGTTAACTCGTATAATTTTCTTAAGGAAAAGTTTAGAGGTAAATCTTCAAATGAGTTGTACTTTATTAAAGTCTTACGCTTCCTTGACGCCATTTATTACATCTGTGCTCTTTAATTTGCATTTTTAAGATTATTGTAAGTGTTTTTACCGTCGAAGATGATATTAAAACCTGCCCTACTAAGTTTGAATAATTAAAGTGTTCATTTATATTGCATATTTCAATTTCAACCTGAACGTGACGGAAGTAGTCAGTATTTTAATTATTATAATCTTCATTCAGCAGACCTCCGCTGCGGGCTGGAAATTTTAATACAATAAACTTTATAGGCGAGGTACTTATCTACAAGAAGTCATCTAGATAAGAGGAAGGGGGCGCCGACACCTTAAATTAATAGCTTTAAACCTAAGAGTCAAAGAAGTTCTTACAAATAATCAATACCATGTAGTCTTTGTTGATAGAACATTTATAAATATACAGTAGGAGAGCAGATTTTTCCGAATCTGGTCCTGGATTTTTCAAAACAAAGTAGGTTATTCTGACAAGTTCCAGCTGGGGAATGTCACCGGTAAATTTTATTCGTTTACATTCAACCGGAGAATTTTGAATGTTCATACCAAATGCATAAAACACCCTGTATCTTCTTAACCAGTGGCCACAACCTTTTTTTTTTATTGGTGACCTAAACTCGCCTTGAAGTGCTCTATCTGCCATTAGGCTACGGCACATTCCTCGCGAATCACCCTGTATAAGGTTTTTGCCTTTAAGTTATAAGTTGGAATTACAATACATCTTTAAATGATGATGATGACGATGGTGACTCTATTAATTTATTATCTAACAGAATTTCTACATATGAACCTTCTGTATTACCAGCACATAAATTAAAGCTTAAAACTTAAATCCCCTTCATATATGTAATGAAATTAGGCTTCAAACTTTAAGTTTTCTCATTCCTTGTGCTGACATTTTATATACATTTTCTCAGGAGTTACTTACAAAAATCACAGCGGTATCATCAGCGAATGATAGAATTTCTCCACCTACACCCTCTATTTGTGAAATTGAGTTAATATAAACTAAAAATAAAATGGGCCCCAGTATATTACCCTGGGGAATACCCATTGTAACGGAGAGGGGGTCACTGTATATATTGTTGACTTTTACACGCTGATGTCTTCCTGTAAGATACTCCAGGAGGATCTTTAATCACCTAACCTCTTACGCCTAAACATTCTAACCGTTTCAATAGTAATTCATGGTTTACGGTAACAAATGCTTTTGCTAAATCCAAAATACTGCCAAACATATTTTCATTAAAATCATTTACAATTTCACTTAAAAATTCCATAATTGTATCTAGGCTACCTAGATTTTGTTTGAAACCAAATTGTTGTGTTAAGTAATTTTTCATTTTCTAAAAAAATTACTAAATATATTTTATATTTATTTCTATTCTATTAATTTTGCAAAATGGCCTATGACAGATATTATAGGCCTGTAGTTTGTTGTCAATTTTTTATCTCCCTTTTTAAATACTTGTGTTATGACTGACTCTTTCATGGCTTTATTCATTTTTCCACTGGATATGATTAAATCAAATATAAAGGTAAGAGACGTTAAAATACATAAGTGTATAGTTTTTATGGTTTTAACAGGACTAGTTAATTTTCCGTAAACGGTAAAGGAAAATATTTTCATGATATCATTATTACCACTATCATTAATATTACTAAATTTGTTAGTTTTTTGGTGCAAATTTGTGTTTTTAATTAATTTTTGTTACCATATTTTCACCAATGTGGGCAAAAAGCCATTAAAAAATCGGGTTTGTTTTTATTATTATATATAAATTCATTATCATTGTTTATGATCTTAAACTTTTCATGATTATGTTTTTGTTCACTACTTGAGGCTTAATTTACTATTGTCAATTTTTTTTATAGTTATTATTTGAGTTTAATAATTCCTTTTTATAATATTCATTTTTTGTAGTCTTAATTAGTTTATTTAGCCTATTACGATTGTTTATATTCTTCGTAAAGTTCATTATTATAATATTTAAATCATACTACTTGTCAAAGAACACCCCCTAACCAAATCTGCAACGTAAAGGTCACAGACGTGGAGCTATTTCTATAATTTTGTAGATTCCACGGATACTATTCTTCGAGTATGATTTCGAATTATTCTTCGTAGTATTCTTAGTTTCATTTTTCATTCTTTATTATAATTTGTAAATACATTACTCCCTATTTACTTCATCTAGTTGTTAATTATAATTTAGACCTGTAACACAGCACGGTTATTCTGCTAATAAATAATTAATTAATTAAATAAATAAACAAATATACTGTGCTACAATTTTTTTTCACGTTAAAATGCGTATGGATTAATGACTTAAAAATTCTACTTCTTATCGAATGCTTTCATGCATACCAATTCAAGATAAAATCCCTAGACTTCCAATCTCAGGATCCTATTAAATTATTATGCATTCAAGCCATCAAAAGGATTAAATTTGAATCGCTCAGGTACAAGGCTCAAGTACTCGCCTGTATTATGGACGTTTTGCCAACGGCTGGTGCCCCCAACAAAATAACTTTAATTCGGTCCACTGACTCAGGGCTGATTTCAATAGGTGAGCGTCGCTCCTCTTGGCTTGTTTCCTGCGAAGTGGCATGCTGGCGCCTCTCCAGAAAATCCAGATCCAACTCTGTAACAATAAAACAAAATATTTAATATCATCTTGATTGGACTGTAGCGTTTCGCTTAGATTAAAATGCATTTTTAATGAAAATCCAATAAAACAAACTTTATTTTGGTACACACTGTACATTATATTTACCATCTTTAAATTAATAATGCCCAGACATGTATTTGACAATAGCTTCTGTGTTTAGATGAAAGTTATACCTTTTTGTGTATTTATATTTAAACCATCTATTTATCTCTTTATTACAGCTCTTATCGTATTGTTATTCATATATGGTTAAAAGGAACATCAATTTACGTAAAGTCGATTTAGTAAATCGACTTAGTACAATTTGTGGATAAAGGTTTACATGTCTTATTTTACACATATTAGTATTATGAGTTGTCTTTATGGTAAATGCTGTTTTAAATCAATATGGCACTTTTGCGCAGTACTTAGGGTAGGGTTAGAGGTAATTTCTTGTCAGCCGCGTAGGCTGAAAATCATTTCCAATTCTTCAGCAGCATTAATAAGTTAAACTCAACTGTAAGATAATCGATAGACACATACCGCGTCACTTTTATAGTTACCTGAAATTACATAGTGCACCCAACAGGATTAAGGTAATTAAATCTATTTAATTCATTCCTCAACTCGATATTTTGCATTTAAAAGCCATATTTTTCAATTGTGTAAACCAATTTAATTTATTTCATATGATAACCTTTATCCTACGCTAATAAGTGTTTTTTCTTTCTTTCACAGAGTTTTGCTGTTGAAGTCTTCTTTTTGTACCGAATTAAATTGCTATCGATTTATTTAATTCATTTATGGGGAATCCATTTAGTATTTGGAAATAAAAATTATACCAACTTTCATTTATTATGGAAACGAGTAGTTATCGAGTATCAATGTGCTTATTGCAATGAGATGGGTCCAACTAGGGTCCAATTGCAACCAGTTTGGAATCTTGAATACTAAATGTTAAGTCAGTAGTGGTCAAGTCAACTTACGATCCAAGATTTATGCAACTATAGTCCAGTCAAAGTCAATCGATTTTGAGTCAAGTTAGAGTACAGTATAGTCCAGTTCAATTTAGATTGGGTAGAATCATTTTGGAGTTATTCAAGTTCAACTCTCGCTTAACAAAACGGTTAGCATTATCCAGGTGTTCCAGAGTAGTAGATACGTGCCATGAAGCCATCTTATGCGGTTTGCTACGTTATATGAGAGAATTTGGTAGGAGCTGAGGAGCCTGACCGGAATTCATCCTACGTACGTCAATTATCAGGCGGTGAGATATGTGTATATTCAGTTAAATTTTTATTGTGCTACGATTAACTATTGCAAGTATTCAGTGAATTTTACCATTTTCATCAACTATTCAGAGATCGCAATTTATATATTTTCGTATGTTTTTAGGACCGATACATTGGCATCGGCATCGGCGCCGATAGTACAAAATTTCACCCATCTGCATCGGCCACCTGCAAAATATAAGACCGATGGTGCCGATGGATTTTCTGACGGGTTGCATACTCAAAGTCTGTTGAGAATGAAATGTTTATTATTGTAATAAACATAAACAAAATCAAGTAAGATTTAATTAGATAAACTTGCCATTAATGGTAAATTTTAGGTTTACCTAATTAAATCTTACTTAATTTTGTTTAAGTTTATAACATTTATTATCTATTATTTCTATTATTATTATTATTACCTATTTATATTTATATTGAATATGAATACTTAATTTTTTGTTATTTTAGAAAGCTGTTTTATGTTTTTTTTTTATAATGTATACCTTTGTTTCTGTTTTTGTGAAATAAATATTAATTTTTATTTTTGAACATGTTGATTGATGTCTAAGTTCAAAATTCAAACATCGGCCATCGGCATTGGCATCGGCCGATGCTCAAGTAAAAACATCGGCATCTGCAACGGCATCGGCCCATCGGCAAAATGCTGCCATCGGTCGAGCCCTATACGTTTTGTATTGATTTTTAAACTTTGATATTTATTGCTTATTTCTCAGATTGTTATAAGATAATCGGTGTGTTTACCAATAATATCTTTGACAATCTCATTATGTTTAAATAAATATTACTAACAATGACCATTCAAACCTTGTGGCTATTTATATATAATTTTGTTTTTTTTAGAATTAGTGTATTTTTCTTGTAATTCACAGAAGTTCACAATTTTAAAGGATGTTTAATAAATGATACGTTTTATCTTAATATTTACATCTTTTTACTTTATTTGTTTGTGTCTGTCTTATTATCAGTCTTTTCCACAGCAGTCCGTTTTGTGATTAACGAGGGTTATTATCAGTTTTACTTTGGATGGCGTCCCTTTTATTCTGTATTTTCACTCTCTTTTTGGGGAAACTATTGGTTATCTCTCTAACTCATATAAATACGAGTGTTTTAGGGCTAATTGATACGCGGCCAACTTCCATATCACATGAGAATGAAATGAGGACCATATTGATATACCAATAATTTTAACTCTTTATTTTCTTACCATATATCTACCTAATCAGGACTTCTTAACTTTTCTGATGTACTTTGACGCGCTAAAGTTAATTTTGGACAAAAAAATTCATCCGCCATATTGGAGCCGCCATTTTGAATATTCTAATTTTGATTTGTAATTAGCGAACTCGAAAACATAAATAAACCACTTAAAGAGTAGTGCTCTTTCTTAACTATTCTACTGAACTGTAAAAGCTGTTTAATTGCAAATTCCTTCTAACATAAATTGTTTAAGACTGTATTCTCGACCTCAAGAGTAACGTTTACAGTTCATTGTACGTTATATACTATATAAGTAGGTGCATATACATGTGCATATATAAGTATCAAGTGAATACATAATTTTAATTTAGAACATTTGTAAATTAACATTTTAATGAGAGGGAATATAAAACTTTCTCTTCAACATGTCTCAGATCTCTGCTATGAATTTCAGTTCGCCTTTATATTTTGTTAAATGTAAAAGAGAGGGACCGTAAAAATATCAGCGTAATTTAAGTATGACAGAACCACAGTTTAGAATGCAACATTTTAGAATTTGTATCTAAATTTTAAATGCATATAAGTTTAAAATAAACGAGGATTTTTTTACAAATAGTATTAACGTGACCAGAAAAGCTTTGTAAAGAATCAGAACTAACAAGATTAGAAGGAATGATTGAGTTTTGAGAGTTATTCAGAAAGTTGTTCATATAGCTAATTCAGTAATTTTCAGAGTAAACGAAAGCAAGCAAATGGGGCGGCTTAGATCTCCAAGTTGTTCAGGATTTTCTTTTTTGAATGTAGACTTAACACAGGAAGGATATTTTCCATTGAGAAGGAAGAACACCCATTATTAATAATATTACAAGTTGTAATATTTTCTCATTAAGGCCTATGGTGTGAGGTTTCTGTTTATTTATGATATCTACAATTTTTTGAACAGTAACCGGTTTGATTTCATAAACTTAGTTTCTAAAAATGTATCGTTATGTTCTTCATTTTATTTTAAATTTGGTATGCAATCCATAAAATAATTGACATCGTCAGCATTACAAAGGCTTTTAGAAAAGTTTCAGTTGATCTCATCTTTTATTTGATGTTTTGCTTTCTTTTCAAGTTCTTTCATTGTTTAATTTCTAAAATACTCATTTATTCTCTTTCAGAGCGTATATAATACTTATAGTTGGCTTGCATGTTAGACTGTTGTACTTTATTTTCATAGTTTGAAAGTAAATTCGAGAGCTTATCCTTTAAACCGCTTAAAGCACAACTATATAAAGAGGATAAAATTTATGAGACTGCAAAATTTTGTTAAAAAAAAATGTGGAAAACAGCAGATGGGGATATATTATACAGGAAAATAGTTTAAATTTATGAGATTTTCACAGAAAAGTAAAAATCACCCAAAACTAAGATTTTTGGAGAATTTTTTAAAAGTCGACGGCCTCTTTTTTATGTTAGAAACCTCTCATAAAATCAGTATTCAATTCTTTTAGTTATTATAGTTCATTTAATGGCAAGCTATAAATGTCTTCAAAAAAAATATTTTAATAACCATTTTAACAAAAATGGCAATTGGACATTTTCCCACGTATACGTTATTCATGAATGGCAATTTTGACCACTGTTGTCATCATTTGGTCTGGCTGCCTTCATTTAAAGTTAAGATATATGAATTTAAAATTTAATGAAAATATTTTTTTGTTTAGACAATGATTTTTAAACAAATTATTGCAAATTAGCAATTTTCCATAAAAAATGTGACAAAATAATCATGTAATTGGATCATTCACTAACAAAGAGAATCAGATAATTACACATGCAATTAAACTCGTTTTTAAATAACCAGTCACAGATTCTCAGATTTTACAATCTAGATAATATTCTCTTCTTTTATAGTCCGGGAGACATTTTGGAGCCAGCCATTTCATTAAGGCTGGTTTTCATTTATATAATAGTTTATTACGCACACATACACGAAACGGCGGTCAGCTGCTCAAGTAACGGTGGGAAAGAAAGAAAAAAAAGTGGTTAATTTTCGAAAAATTTAATATATTTGTGAAGAGGCCATGGAAAACTATTGTAACGTGTTTCCACCCTCAGGAAACCACCCTCGCAAATTCCGTGGGTTCCAAAAATTATAACAAGAGATGTCCACTAACACACTTTATTAAATATTTACTGGATACTTCACAATACTATTATTAATTTAAATACACTTTTACTGACTAAAATCACAATGTTTATGACTTTGTTTATCTTTGAAGTCTTAACCTCACTTTCTATACTTTCTGAACTTCTGAACTACTCGATGAGAATGCGGTCGGTCTTTTATACCTAAAAATGACAGATCTCGATTGTTCTGTGATGACGCCACCATTCTCTCGATAATTCCAGATGTCACTTTGGAATCTTCTGGTAGGTTCTTTTTCGAGTAGGTGCAAATACATCATTCTAGGGGTTGTAACACATTACACTGCCCCCTCCTTAAGCCTGAACGTCCCGGTCAGGCAGTTCAGCCTCTTTCACATACTTCGCCAGTCTATCCAAGTGTACGATCTTCATCTTGGACTTTTTGTTTTGTTGAATACGATAGACGACATCATTAATTCGGGTAATAACAGTATACGGTCCATCCCAAGGAGGTTGAAATTTCGGGGATCTCCATTCCTTCCGCTGTGGGTTGTACAGCCAAACCAGATCCCCCACCTTGAATCCCCCTGTACTGGCATTCTGATCATAACGAGCTTTCAAGCGGTTACTAGTTCTGTTCATCTGCTCTCGATCATTCTTTGGCTGTTCTCGACTTCCATTTCTGTAGTTGCTCATGGAAAATGGTTCCCCACGGGCAGCACAATTCTTACACTTGCGACACCAGGCCTCCACATCCTGGCGACTATTAACCCAATAGAATTGTTCCCGTGCTCTACTCAATGTCTTGTTTATGCCGAAGTGTCTGCTGGACGTTTTATTGTGCGCTTTCTGGAGTACTTCTGGTACACGACACCTGGGAATCACTAGACGCATGGCAACCTGCTTCCCATCTGGGCTTTCCCATGCTCTCCTTAAAAGCCCATCTACGACCGTAAGTGAATCCCATTGTGACCATAAAGCCTTCAGCCCCACTTCTTTGTTGGAAACATCCTTCCATGCTGGACGCGTTCCCTCTTCTTTTGCTCTCAACATGGGTCCGATTTCTACATCGCGCAATTGCTCTTGCCTCAGAGTTTTCTTTGACCAACTCTCTGGAAGATCGACCTTGACAGTGTTGACTTCAACCATGTTCGACAATCTTTCCACCTGAGGGTAGCGCTTGCAATCTTCTTTATCTGATTTTCTGGATAATGCAGGAGTCTTGACTGCCTGCGTTGTCAACAGCCTGGTTTTCTCGCATTGGTCGTTCACTTTTGACAAAATAAATTGTTCGTTCCCAATCCTTAAGACTCGCTTTCCTACGTCAACAATAAATCCATACTGTTCCATAATGTCCAGTCCCAAAATGAAGTCATCCGTGATGTCAGCCACGATGACCCTGTGGTCGAACCTTAACTGTCCAATCTGCAAACCCAGGTCTACTTCTCCATGAACCGTAGCCCTGTCCCCCGTAGCTGTCCGGACGATCACCTCATTTTGCCTCTTGGTAATCTTTATGCCCGATATAAATCCTGGCCGTACTATTGATGACGTAGTACCTGTGTCGATGGTAAACAAACATTTTCTTCCGTTCACATATCCATGCAACAACAGACTGCTTGCGATTCTTCGAAGCTGGGAAATCTTAATTTCTCTGGGGGCACTGCATTCTCTAGCCAGAACAACCCCCCTGGTACTGTTTTCCTGCTTCTCTTCAACATTCACAGCATTTACTCGACTCTCCGAATTCTGCTGTCGACAGTCTCGTTTCATATGTCCCACCTTGCCGCAGTTGAAACATTTAATACCTCCGCTCGGCTTTCCTTTATTTTGTTGTTTTTCCTGCTTTCCGAGGCCATCCAATTTATCGCATAATTTGGTGAATATTTTCTGCATCTCAGTCAGCAAGGGGTTCTGGTTCATTTCTGGTTGCGATTCTTCAAGAGTCACAGCTCGCACTCTCCTTGGAGTATCCCTGTAAGCGGCTTCTACTTCGAGTGCACGCACCAAAGCTTCGCTACTACTTTGGTGTCTCGTCAGCCTCAGAACTCGCCTGACCTCTTCGTCCCTTATACCATCTAAAAAGGCCCCCACGGCTAATTGTTCCTGGAATTCTTTAGGTGCACTCGGATACGCCAGGTGTGCCAGTCTCTCTATCGCAGCTTCAAATTCTTGTAAACTTTCCCCAGCTTTTTGCATCCGGGATTTCAGCTGAGTCTGGTATAATTGGGCAAGGTGTTGATCGCCATACCTCAGGTCTAATGCAGCTTCCAAGACTTTAAAGTCCCTTTGTTTCTCCACCGGGATAGTCTGAAGTAATTCTGAGGCCTGGCCCCTTAACGCCAGAACTAATGCCATGGCCTTTTCCTCGTTATCCCAGTTGTTCGCACATGCTGCTGCCTCAAACTGCCTCTTGTACGTCGTCCAGGAACTTTGGCCGTCAAAAGAAGGAGGTTTTAGTCGCTGACCTGATGATACCACCTGCTGGCTTCCTCTATCTCTCAACTGTCGTTTAAGCCGGTCTATTTCTACTTCAAACTCAGTTACTTTTTCTTCTACCTTATCTACTTTTCCTTCAACCTTATCTACTTTTTCTTCGACCTTGTTTATCTCTTCTTTAACTTCTTCCTTGACAGAAATGATTGCGTCCTGTTGTATTTTTATTTGATCGCTCAGGATTTTCCTTAATTCCTCCTGGCGTCTTTCTTCCAAGTCTTCCATTATTTTTCTGAGTTCGTCTTTTTCCTCTTGACGTTGTCTTTCTTGTTCTTGACGTCTTCTTTCTTCATCCTCTTTTTCTTTCTGACGTCTTGTTTCTTCATCCTCTTTTTCTTTCCGACGTCTTGTTTCTTCATCCTCTTTTTCTTTCCGACGTCTTGTTTCTTCATCCTCTTTTTCCTTCCGACGTCTTGTTTCTTCATCCTCTTTTTCTTTCTGACGTCTTATTTCTTGATCTTCCATAATTTTCTTTAATTCGTCCCTTTCTTCTTGTCTTCTTTCTTCCTCTTGACGTCTTTTCTCCTGTTCTACTTTGTCTTCCTGGCGTCTTCTTTCTTCATCCTCTTTTTCTTTCCGACGTCGCTTTTCTTGCTCTTCCTTTTCTTCTTGACGTTTTCTCTCCTGTTCTTCTTTGTCTTCTTGACGCCGTTTTTCCTCCTCCTGGCGCTGCTGTGCCATCATTTTTTGGAATTGTTCAAATAAGTCCTGTATTTGTTTATCGGATGCCATACTTCTTGTTGTTACGGGCATACGATGAAATTAAAATAAAACAAATTTAACTGTCACGTCAATATCGGTAATGGAACTTTCTAGACAAATCTCGAAATAGCACGAAAAAGTCTTATCCAGAGTCTTTTGTCACTATCCAGTTCAGAGAATTTAATAATCTCCACTAATGTCCAAATAGAAAAGTTCTAGAAATTTTCACGCACTAAATGAGTCTTTTTCAGTGTCTCTATCACTTCTCAGTTCAAAGGATTTAATTATCACACTAATGTCCTAATAAAATGTTCTACAATGTCTCAAAAATGCACTTAACACTATTTTCCTGTTCGAAAATAACCCTCGAACAAATGTCCAGTAAATGAGTCCTCCGTGTTAGCACTAAACCTCGAGAATACTTCTCGAACACTCCAGCACAACTTCAGAGCTCCTCTTGTCATAAAATTCCGCTTTCTGACACCAATTTGTAACGTGTTTCCACCCTTAGGAAACTACCCCTTGCAAAATCCGTGGGTTCCAAAAATTATAACAAGAGATGTCCACTAACACACTTTATTAAATATTTACTGGATACTTCACAATACTATTATTAATTTAAATACACTTTTACTGACTAAAATCATAATGTTTATCACTTTGTTTATCTTTGAAGTCTTAACCTCACTTTCTATACTTTCTGAACTTCTGAACTACTCGCTGAGAATGCGGTCGGTCTTTTATACCTAAAAATGACAGATCTCGATTGTTCTGTGATGACGCCACCATTCTCTCGATAATTCCAGATGTCACTTTGGAATCTTCTGGTAGGTTCTTTTTCGAGTAGGTGCAAATACATCATTCTAGGGGTTGTAACACATTACACTATTAACAACAACAACATTTCTTATAATATAAGATAATTTTGCTAAAAACAGGAAAAACTAAACTACAATAAATGTTCGAATTGTCTTCCATTGACATCTATGCATTTTTGACACCTTCTCCTCACAGCATTTGTTGCATTTCCAATCATGACAGGAGTTATTGTCCGGAACGCAGCTAATGTTTTGTTTTCCAATTCTTCTATCTTAGGCCAGGCAACACAGGGTTTGTAGGCGAATTAATTGTCGGAAAGCTGGAAATAGTTTTGATCTTTTCATTTGCGTGTAAAAAGGGTTTTTTAAAGTTTGCACCAAATTTCTGATTGTGCTGTATGACGGGCGTCCCAAAACCTCGGTATTTTAGGACTTTTTTCAGTTTTTTACCAATAACTCCTAAATTATCCATAAAATTCTACGTCGAATGACTGCCATATACTTTAAAATGTGCAAAGTCGTTAGGAAGATATGCGAAGTCAAAAAACGACGATAGTTTTCATTTAAGAAAAAAATGTGTTTTTTACATATTTTCGCAACGTAAAATGTAATATATGAAATATATAATGTAATATGTGAATATCCTATAATATTATATCGTGTAACTGGTCAATACTTGTCGTGGTCAATACTTGGTGGCGAATTCCTAGGTTTTAAAATAAAAGCGCACATTGTGATTATAAATATGTAATTAAAACGTTAAAAATCGACTGAAAGTATAAAATGCTTTAATGGTTAATTTTGATGTGTGGGTAATTAACAAAAAAAGTAGAGTATACCAAATTATGTAAATACAACATCAATTAAGTTTGCTGCGTTTGGAAGTAGAAGCTGAGTGAAGCAATCGGTCCAATTTATGGTCCTCATCATCCAGGTCTTCTAATTGGTCATCATCGTCAGGTAGTATTACTTCGTCGTCATTGAAGTTTGGTTCGTCATCAATTTCATCTGATGTATTGGTACAGGACGTGCCTCTGCAATTATAGCATATTGGAGAATATTTCATTCCTTGCTTTCTGCAACTACAAGCATTTCGGCACCCCTTTAAGCATTTGCACGCAGTGTTATTGAGTAGTTCCTGCGGGGCTTGTTCGGCTGTTGATGGCACTGGGAGTAGCCCATGCTTAGTGACCTTCCAACCCCAGTGAACTGGGTCCATCAAATGACCCTTACACAGATTAACTTGTAGGAAAACCCTCATTGAGTGCAGTCTAGCAGCTTCTTCAGTTGGAGGAAGAGTAGCCAAGTTAAAATTATTCTGTACTAAGGATTTGGTGGACAGTTTAAAGCGTGTTTCATTCAGAGAACAAGATTGAAGAAGCGATCCGGCATACAAAGCAGCAATTACTTTTTCGCCAGCAGCACCAATTTCATCTGTAGTCCTTGTCCTTTGTACCTCCGCATCTTTGTCGAGTAGCTTTACAAATTTCATCTTCCCCTGTCTGAAAACGGCCGATGTTGAATCGCATCCGCTGAACGCGTGAAGGAATAATATATTTTCCTTCACTTTATTTGACATTTTAAAGTGTGTCGGATAATAGAAAACGATCTCTGACTTTCCTTTTCCGGGCTTCATGACTAACAACGGATCACTATTAGGAGCTAACGCAGTAATAAGTACTAAAAGATCTATATCTTCTCCTAATGCATGTTACTCTAAAAGTTAGCAGGAACGGAGATATATAAAGAAATATAGAAAAAGTGTCTATTTCATTCACTAATTGTCAATTATATAATCAAGCGGTTCATCAATTTGTAAGCAAACTTAGGTTGTTCAACTACACCCTAATACGAAGCGATTCCGACCATAATCTCGCCTACAGGCCAAAAATTTATTTTTTAGCATTTTTTCCTCCTTACCGACTAGCCTATGTATTATTATAGGGAACAGTCTACCGACCCATGTATATCGTCAATATAGCGGCAACACCGGTTATCTCATTTTTTGAGGAAATCGAGATAACAGTTTTTTCTAACTTAAAATTTCGTTAAAATAAAAAATAAAATAAAATCGTTAAAAATAAATAATCGTTAAAATAAAAAATAAAATAAAATAAAATCGTTTCCTGGGCTCAGTTTCTCGGTTGGCAAAAATGAGATAGCCGATCTTGCCGCTACATTGACGATATTTTGAGATGGAACACCATCGTTGCCATCCCTACTCACCTGTCCTTGTAAACTACCACCACAGATAAAACATTCTGATTCCGTCATCACTTTTCACAAAATATCACTGCAACGCATGGAAAACTAAATCTTGAAAAACAGCGAGTAATTTTACTTGACTCATGTAATTTGCAGAACTCGCTGGCCTCGCTCGCTCGTTTTGGCAAACGTTACATTCTTCATGTAAAATTACTCTTTTCATAACTGGTTACGTAAATAACTATTACGTAATGGAAATTAGGTTTAAAAGTCCAATATATGATTTTTCCTTTAAAAATTAAAAAACGGTTGTTTTTTGAACATGCATATCGTCCATACCACTTGACTTAATTTCTAATATGCGATGCTCATTGGATGTAGAATTTTGTGTACTTTACTTTATAAAAGAGTAAAATTTTTTTAGAAGTGCATCCTTTAGGAGTTATCAGTGAAAAACTGAAAAAAGTCAGAAAATGTAGAGGATTTTGGGACACCCCTTATACAGCACAACCCGAAAATTGGTGCAAACTTCAAAAAACTCCTTTTACATGCAAATAAAGAGATTAAAATGATTTCCAGCTGCCCGACAATGATTTCGTCTACACCACCTTTTTTGGCCTATGTTGCCTGGCCTATTAGAACGTTCTCTATATATAATATTTTCTAAATAACCCCAAAGCCAAAAGTCGGCATGGGTTATAACGGGAGATCTAGCTGGCCACAAAATGGGATCATTATTTCCTAAAAATTAAACAATATCTAAATTACTTTGTTGTTTGTTAATGCCCAGTTAGCTAACTAGACATTGATAAACTAGTTCTGAGTGATATGTAGATACCTATCCAATCCTCCCCAAATTGAGCATTTAAATAATTTCGTGTTTCATTTGACGTATGATCTGGGGTGCCATCGTGTTGGTAACTTTGAAATTGTCTTACAGGCATTTTGTCTACAAAGGGCTCTATTTCTGGTCGTAGAATGTTAATAAAATCTTCGGTATTTAAATTATCGTGAAAAAAATGAGGACCTATTCAAAATCAATATTATTTGGGATCCAATAAAACCACACCATACACCAAATCCAAATCGTCCTTGACGATTAACTGTAGCGATTGCGTGCGGATTTTCATGAGCCCAGTGGTGGTTATTATGCTGATTAAAAATTCCGGCACGCCTTATATGTGGCTTGTCTGTCCATATAATTGTTCCTTGAAATCCCGGCATTTCATTGCACTGACGCAAAAACCACTGGCAAAAATCGAGACGCTTTTGAAAGTCGTTTGGGTATAGATGGCGACTAATTCTAATTTTGTAGGATTTGAATTTGTTTTTTTTAAGCAACGCAACGCAGTTGTTTTTGGGATTCCTAAATTTTTCTGTATTTCGCGAGACGATATACTAGGATTTTCTCTTACAGTTTCTAAAACAATATTTTCTACAGCTTCTCTACCTGCTTTATTATATATTTTTGCTCGTGGTTTTACAAATAATCCATACTCTTTTAAATTTTGTTGTAGCCTTTTGAATATTTTTATGTCTGGCTGTTTATTTTCTGGATATCTAAAAATATTGTTTAGGCGGCACTTTTGGCACAAAGTTTTGCTGTCTATAACTTACCTATTAAAATAAAGCTCGGAAGCTCAAGGACCCCGCAATAATCTTTTGGAAATTGGGTTTCGGTCAAATCGTCTGAATTTTGGATATGTTTTAGGTTTCGTCATCCCAAGCAAAAGTCTCAATGGGCACAAAGCTTGAAAATCAATACTTTGGCTGCTACGGAGCTTGAAAGCTCCAAAGCTCCACCACAGATTTATTTATTCGTGCAGTCTTTATAGATTTTTAAATAACTTATTTTTTCGATTTTAATGTCTAGGTTTATGTTTTTGAGGTTGCTGAATTCAAATCCCATGTCAAATTGTCCAAATTGACACTTGACAGCTGTTAATTAACAGTCAAAGTGCCTTAACAAAGTGCAAATCTTATTTTTATGTTATGACTTTATGCTTTTTAGGTAACTCAGTTCACACATGATGTGAATACAATAATTCGACAATTGGCAGCTGTCAACAGGCTGTCAGCTAGCTGTCAAAGTGCAATAACAAAGTGCAAATCTTATTTTTTTGTTATGACTATACTTTTTAGGTAACTGAGTTACCTAAAACACAGCCTGTTGACAGCTGCCAATTGTCGAATTATTGTATTCACATCATACATGAACTGAGTTACCTAAACAGCATAAACTCATAACATAAAAATAAGATTTGCACTTTGTTAAGGCACTTTGACAGCTAATTGACAGCTGTCAAGTGTCAATTTGGACAATTTGACATCGGATTTGAATGCAGCAACCTCAAAAACATAAACCTAGACATTAAAATCGAAAAAATAAGTTATTTAAAAATCTATAAAAACTGCACGAATAAATAAATCTGTGGTGGAGCTTTGGAGCTTTCAAGCTCCGTAGCAGACAAAGTATTGATTTTCGAGCTTTGTGCCCATTGAGACTTTTGCTTGGGATGATGAAACCTAAAACATATCCAAAATTCAGACGATTTGACCGAAACCCAATTTTCATAAGATTATTGCGGGGTCCTTTGAATCTTCTTTGCATTCTATAAAACACTTAATCATATCATACTTTTCACCATTACTAAATTGAACCATCTTTAACAATGCTCACTCACAATTAACTCACAAATTAGTTTTTGACATTACGATTATTTCGATTTTCTTTTTTTTACCATGGCCTTCTCAATAAATATTAGAAATGTGACAAATATGCATAAATGCCAATGGAAGACAATTCGAACATTTATTGTAGTTCAGTTTTTCTATTTTTGGCAAAATTATTTTGTATTTCAAGAGGTCTTGTTATTGTTAATAGTTTTTCATAGCCTCCTCACAAATATATTAAATTTTTCGAAAATTAACCACTTTTTCTAGAGATAAATATGACATATGATATATCACTGAATAGCTAATTTAAGTTGTGATTGAATAATGAAATAATTTGCAGGGTGTTCCATTAAAAAAAAACACAAGTTATATCTGTATCTGAGGCATGCATAATTTTCTTCGTATCAGCAACGGACTCTACTTAAAAAAGTGCCTTAAGAATGTGTTACTCAATTTTCGATTCGACACTTGATAACTGAGATATAAAGGTCATCCAAAAATGCCAATTTTCCAAAAACGATACGTAGCTTGGTAGTCGAAAAAGATAGTGTGCGTTCGTTAAATAAAATCTATATGTATAAACGAGTCGCCACTGCAGCCTGTACAGTAGCCAAGTCGATTTGGCTGAATATTTTCAAAAGGAAATTTACCCGTGAAAATGTACAAATCCTACCCAAACTGCCTCATTCACTACGCCAGAATCCAGCCCATTTACCAAACAATAAAACGCGTGAATAAAAATAAGCTAAGCCGTCCTTTCAAATACCTCTTAACCACAAACGAAACAGTGGAGGTCGGAGTTTGCAATTAAATAAACGTTGCATATTTCATCTTGAAGCAGCTTTTATTCTCCGGGCGGCCACTTGTGTCTAAACCGTCGAGGAACTCGCAAAAAGCCGATATTTGAAGCGGGATACTAGAACGCCTGCCAGAGGGAAAATATTGTGTGCATTAAAAGAATGGCGGAGAGAAATCTTTCTCTGCGGACAGAAACGAGTTGAAATTATTTATGAAGGAAATGTGTCGCAAAAAAAAAGAAATTGGTTCTTTATTGAGAGCCCTTCGACACGGTAGCATAAATCTAATAAATTGATTAATAATAATAATAAACTTTATTTTCCTTTTATGAAAATATGATACAATATTATATAGGAATAGTCAGTCTTAATATCTAAAAGAGAGAAGAAGAAAAAAAGAAGTAAATCATAGAGCACTTTACATTTTAAAATATTCTTCTAGATTGTGGAAGGTTTTGCTAATTAAGAATACTTTAAGTTTATTTCGAAATAGTGAAAGTTTATTGCAATGTTTTATTTTCACAGGGAGGTAATTAAAAAGTCTAGGTCCTAGACAACTGGGTGAATTTACAGCGACATTTAATTTACAGAAATGCACATACCAGGCACGTGTTTTTGCCTGGTATTTACAGAGATCCCGCAAAATAACACGAGTTACACAAGATTGTCTTTCGAAACGTGTTACATACATGATTTTTTCTAATTTTAAAATTCTAAAAACAATTTAAACATAAATGAAATAGGTGTATTTAAAGATCTTAAAAATTAAGTAATCTTTTTCATAGTTACCTTTGCTGCTATCATAGATTATAATTTTAATGTCAAAATTGACAGACGTTATTCAGCCAGGTTACAATATTATTTGAAATCCTAATTTGATAACAAAGTAAATCGTATTAATGAAAAAGTTTTGTTGGCGTATTTTAAAAGAAAGAAGAATTTAGAAGCTTCCACTTATGGACTTAGTATTCCATTTTGTGTTGAATAAACTTGTTTTTTTTATCTTTTTGAGAGTTGTTTATCTTTCCTAATTGATGACAACGAACTTTTCCTCACCAGTTACGTAAAACTTTACTTTTCATAACTGGTTACAGAAAGTAGGACGTTTTGACACTTACGTCAGTTTTGAAAAGTGTCCCTTTATATGTCAAAATTAGAAAAACACATTTATTCTTGTTTTTAAAGACAAATAAACATAGTTTAAAAACCGCTGCCCAAGGAATCACTACTTCCACATCCAGATTTTCTATCCAAGTCACTCATAACGAAAAATTTGGAAATAATTTTTTATGGAACTTTAATAATATAATATTTGAAATCCCCTACCCCAAAAACCCATAAAACGATACCCCACATCGGTAGTGGGGTGGGGGTGGTGATGGGGGTGGTAGTGGGGGTGGATAAAAAAAATACTGTGAGGTTTCTGGTTCTTGTACACACACTAAATTACAATTTTTTCTCATCCCCTTTAATAATGGGGTGGGGGTGGTAATAAGGATGACTAATGCCAAATTTTTTTTTGAGACCTTAGCTTCTTTTGTATATACTAAATACCAATTTTATGAACTCTTACCTGCTTGATTTGCCTATTTACCCCAAATTTACCCTCCTTCGACCGAACAAAATGAAAATATAATATAGTTCTAGATCTCGTTAAAGTACATATGTGTACCAAATTTCAAGTCAATATCTCAAACGGTTCCAGAGTAAACGTGCGCACAATACAAGTTACAGACCGACAGTTACAATTTTTAAATTTTTTTTGTCGTTACTATACTTCCAGTGGATGTGGAAGTAAAATGAACATTGACGGAAGTATCAATATATTATAGTCCTTAAATTTATTTTTACAGGTCTTTCTTGTGGATAATCCTACCATACATCTTATCACACGCTTTTCATACGCCAAAAGTTCGAAAAACGATACGGGCGGCTGGCAAACGACTTTCCTTCTGTCGAAAAAAATATCGTAAGTTTTATACCGCGAGGCAGTTCCCGATTAATTCTCGTTAAAAATGATGAACAAGACATGAATTAATCGAGAACTGCCATTTTTCATTGGCCTAAGTTCCAATAATATCAATCAAAGTTGTATCAAATTAGAGGCTGAAATAATCAAAGCAGCGAGGCTAAAGTTTTTTCTATTTATAGATGGGTTGCATAAAACGGTAAAAAAAATGCGAACTGCCGTTTTCCGTTGGCCGCAGCTGCGGGAAATCGATATAAAAATTTAAGAATTTTGGCAGAAATCGATGTAGATCGGGTTCAATGCCAAGATCATTATTGATCAATCCCCGATACAAAAGATATCTTATTTGCTTCCAATTAACGAATCTCCAAGAAAGCCTCTACTGTCTATCAAACTCTTCAAATGGCATTAAAAATAGCAGATGAATGTGAATTACCATATATTATCAACGGGAAAGTTCAGGAAATCAGATTACAACGGGACATTTTTGGAGCATTGCTCAGTCTTTCTCTGAATGCCCAGGTTGACCTGCAGGTTGCTCTTACTTTCCCAATATCCCCCGTTGCATCTTCTTTTTGTCACCCTAGCGGAGCACATCACAAGACCGAGAAGGCGACTTTGCTTCGGCTGTTGGAAAAGAGAATTGATTCTGAATGCCCCGATTCTCCGGGCATTATAATTATTGCTGTATTCGTTGAAAGATGCTGGTAGCACATACGGCGATATTTCAAGAAGGGCACTTCGCCTCTTAGGTAGTAATGAAGCACAAGAAATTCATCAGATGACGATGGATTTAATGTTTAAAACTACAATAATAAACCTGGCAATTTGAATCCTTCTTTTATCATTACTGTATGTACGGAACCTTGAAATTCAATTCCAATTACATTTAAATAAACTCTCTGAGAGACCGTGCTTACAAATAACCTTAATTTGCTTCTTCTTTTTTTTTTGCCGCGGCGGAAATCATTTTTCTCAAATGTGAACTGGGAAAAATTTCAGTTCTTATTTTTTTCGTCTTCTTAATCTTTGGAATAGCCTGAAGTGGAGAACTGCCTCGCCGCGATGATTTGATCAGCCCTCAAAATTAAGCAACATGCGAATGTAACCACCCGTAACTGAACCAGAAAAAAGTTCCGTTCGAACTTTCTTGTGGTTAAGAGACATCAAAACTACTCGATAATGAGCAGAACTGCCTCGCCGCGATGACCAGAATTTTGACCGGTGGCTATTTGTCATTATTTCGGTCTTTGTAACTCGGCGTATCAGTCAAAAGGGCAGTTCTCAATTTTTTCTCATCATATTTACTTTCCTCGACAAGAAGACAAAAGAAACTGCCTCGCTGCGAAGACCGAGATGACCGGTTTTTCTTTACATGTTCAAAGCCTGTTTTGAACCCTTTAGGACAGGTAAAAAGTCCATCACCCTTCTTCTCAGCTCTCCCAGAACTGATGAGAAACGATGGAATTATCTTCGCTAAAGTAACTCGAAAATTTTGGTAACGGGCTGCCGTACTACAAAAACAAACACCATATCTTAACCGAGAATCAACCTCAGCAAAATATAAATTTCTTAGTTGAGCCATCTTTATAACATTTTTTTACATTTTTGAACTAATAAACTGTATGTAATTTGGCTATCAGTAATTCACAATGGCTTTTCCAGTTTAAGCAGCTGTCAATATTTATACCCAAAAATTTGACATTAGACGTCCTTGTTGATATTGACGTATTATCAAGTTGGATATTTGGATAATCACATTTCTTTTGTCTATTGTGAAACACTAATGCCTGTGTTTTCTCAATATTAAAATAAAGAGAATTTTCACTAAACCAATTATTAAGGATTTTCAATAAAATATCATATTTCATTTCTAAAATATCAACATTTTTACCTGATAGTTTAATGGATGTGTCATTTGCATAAAAAGTAAAATTTGTTAAAGTACTCAAACCATCCAGATCATTAATATATAATAAGAATAATATGGGACCTAATTCCGACCCTTGTGGCACGCTCATATTAATTTCTACAGATGCTAAGTTAACAAAATCAATTGTATTGCGCGTAATATTGGTAACTATTGCGACATGACAAATAACTTTCAACCCAGTCTAAGGCTAGGCCCCTAACCTCGTACTTCTAAAGTTTGGAGATAAGTTTTTATGATTGACGCAGTCAAATGCCCTGCTTAATTCGCAAAAGATACCAACAGGACATTCACCTGCTTCATACGTTATTATTTCTTCATAAAACGATTGCATTGCACTAAGAGTTGATTTAAGAATTCGTGCTGGTTATGTGAAAGTGTATTATTTTTATTCAAAAAAATAAGTAATCGGTTTAGAAAGCCATATTCAATAATTTTTGAAAACTCTGAAGGTATGGTATCTGGTCTGTAATTTTGTAACTATTGACATTGTTTTTTTATGAACAGAAATAACTTTCCCAATTTTTAAAATTTCTCGAAAAGTTCCAGCAGAAAATGATAGGTTTGTAATATAAAATAAGGGTTTGATTATTTCCATTATTACTCTTTTAATGAGAAATGAGGGTACATCGTCATGTCCTGATGAGTGTTTATTTTTAAGTTTATTTCTTATGATATTACACATTTCTGGTTCTGGATTAATAGTATAATAAGTCACTTACAACCAAGTCCTAGACGGACGGACGGGCAGACGGACATTTTGAAAGTCGTTCAGAATTCGTTCACTAACACAATGATATGAAAATTTTTTGTCTGCGAGCGATATTTATTGATTTAGAAATGTGCCGACCAAATACAATATACTCTTCGTTTTTGCGAAGAGTATAATAATGTCTTTCCAAAAGTCTCAAACTGTCTGAACTGTTACCTTTATTAAAAACTGTATTGATGATCTGGCAAATTACAGGCCTATTTCTATTGTGCCAATATTTTCCAAAATCTCTGAAGCAGTTTTTAAATCTCAAATCACGAATTACTTTGAAAATTTTGATTAATTTAATAGTTGTCAATATGGTTTTAGATCAAAATTCCCAACAACGCGACGTTAGTTTTTAATTTGTTGATAAATGTAATAAATAAAGGTTTTGAGGCCAAAGAATTCCTGCAAGTGCAATTTTTAGGCCTAAGTAAGGCTTCCGTCTTTGTGCCGCAAAATAATTTTAGTGAACAAACTGAAATCTTACAATTTCTCTGAGAGTAGCAAAAAATTGATTATGTCGTATTTGACTGATCAATTTGTTCTCTTTAATAATGCTAATTCTGGTAACACTGATATTAAATTTGGTGTTCCTCAGGGTTCTGTTTTGGGACCAGGTTTATTTCCCATTTATATTAATGAGTTGCCAAACCGTAGTCCCATAGCGAACGTCACTTTCTTTGCAGATGCCACAATATTGGCTCATTCCCATAAAGATAGTAACATTTTAATACCAGAGGTTCAAAACAGTCTGTTGTTTATGGTTCGTAAAAGACAGAAACAATGATTTTTTTGTTGAAGACAGCATTCTATACAGATGATCACTCAATGCATGTCAAGTTTTTGGGCATTATTTTGGACAGTAAGTTAACATCGGAAGAACACGTCCTACATCTGCAAGAATACATCAAGTAATATTTTCCTATTGCGCAATTTAAATAATTGCTTGTCACAGTCAACAGTTTTAATGGCATACCATGCACTAATTCAATCTTCCCTTATTTGCTATTTTGGTATGTGGCCACTCGACACATACCTTTACAGTTTTTTTACTGAAAAGAGATTGTCAGTTGTTGGGTTATCAAATATGGATGTTTGTAGGGATGCTTTTAAAAACATTAAGATAATCATCTTACCCTGTGTTATTCGAACTGTCGTGTTTTCATTGATTGAACTGTTGACTTTCAATCTTATCCCTCAATGGCTTTTGTGTGTTATGCCGGAATTGAATATCGGGCGTCTCCAGACACTCACAAGTTTGTAACTCAATAACCGGTCACATCGCGAGGGCTCGAGAGGGATTATTTTATGAAGGAAAATCAGAGATCTCTAAGCCACAAGATCCATTAAATTGTTAGGTAAACAAGATAAAGTGTGTCAAGAGAGAAACCAATTTTGGGGAGGGCGTCCTTAGCAATCTATGGTAAGTGCAGCTTTTACCTTTCTCGTCTATCAAACATCTCATAAATATATACAGCACCCGCCTGGGACTGAAAATACGAACAAGGGAGAACGAGACTGGCGCCCTTTAATAATAAATAAATTAGTGTCGCGCCCTTCAGACGGCGTTTGTAGTTTTGCGTTCTTCCACAATAATAAGGTAAAATTTGAGACCAATTCATTGTTCCATTTTTTACTTACTTACTACTTATTTATCCAGTAGACACCTAAAACTAGAGAAATAGTCCACGAAAACTCGTGGCGATGTTAAATAATTATTTATAATAATTAAACTACTCAGAGGATCATTTTTTTGAAATTCAAAAGGGTTCTATTCTGATGGTAGACAAAGCGATTACAAATTCAGATGGATCGGTTAAGGAGAGTGTAGAGTGTTTCTGCACGTACGTACAGATCAACTGATGGAGACGTGTGAAACTTTTCAACAGCAAAAGAACCTAACAAAAGTTCAAATCAACCCAAAAACCGAATCATTTTTTAAAACATATTCAAAAACCTACTATTAAAATCATTTACAGAATTAACCCATTAAAATGAATTATATCATCGAAATTGAGCGCTGGTGCACTGAGCGAGAATAGAGCACATACCTAGCGGGGTGTGCAAAAATGATTCCAAAGCTATCTTTGATAAACGCTTGAGATATAGCGGTTTGAAATACCACTTAAAAAAGTGATAAAATCACGTGAAAATGCCATATATTGCGTTCGCGAACTTCTCTGACGCCCCGGAAGACAGAATGCATGGGTAGGAATTGGTTTGAAGTAAATTATATATTGAAAAAAAAATGAGCTCACGCAAATTACATTATATTTTATCTTCATTACAAAAATTACCAAAAAATATTTAACACCGGCCCTGTCGGCCGTTTATTTGTTTACGAGTTAGCATTCTAGAAATTCCATACAATGCGCGGTTAAATGGCCATGCTGGAAGTTTTCCTCCAATAAGTGGGCACGGTGACGCTGTGGACGCTTGGCCTAGAAGGTAGTGGCGCGTGGGGAGGATATAGAACGAAAATGTAGTGTGGTATATGGTACCTTTCCAATCGGCCCTTTGGCTCGCAAAGTCGTTAAATGGGTGAGTCCCTGAGATTTTTAGTAGTGTTATTCAAATAGCTATGATGAATCTTACCAAGTAGTTTAAATAAACTATTAACACCATAATTTGACACGCAAAGACTTGCAGAATCAATAAGAAGCTAATAAAGTCCGTTATATTTACTTCACGAGTGGTTTAATTATAAAACGACATTATAGTGCCAGTGTTCATTATACCTAAAATGGTATATAACTCTGCCTTTAATTGTGCATACAACTGCTACCAATCTATAATGCTGTGCTGCACTCATTATTATAGTGTATACTTCAAGGCCCAGCAGATTTTGTAAGCACATAAACAATTATTATCTTCCATTTGGTCGTCAACGATTCATAGAATCGAGGTAGAATTGAGCCCTTATGTCTCGTTCGCCTTCTTTTCAACATTTTGATCGTTAGTGAAGTGCGTTCCGCTTACATTTGCGTCACCTTAAACTTTAGGACAGTTCTAACTATTGTCTCTCCATTTTGCGTGTAAACAAACAGACAAAATTGTTTTCGCGAGTGCTACGTCTTCAGATTAACATGCCTTTAAAGAAATTATGTAACATGTAGACTGTGTATAAACACAAAATTTTGTACTATTTAGTTAAGTCTATTATACTTCCTTAGATTTATAGTTCTTGTAAATATCTAGTTATTCATTCTTAAGTAGTTTGTTGTTAATTTTCTCTATATTAGGTGAATGAATCATTATTTATTTATAAACACATTTATATTATCACATTCGGAATTGGCCACTTGCCTATGTGTTACGTTTATACGGATTGCCTTTTATCATTATGTTATATTTGAGTCTGTCTGTCTGTGTGTACTTTCTATTTGATATTTGTTTGTAGAATATTATATCGTCAGCACATTTTATTTGTCCACACCCTGTATATTTCAATACTCTACCGGTTTATTTATCTTTGCAATAAATTTTGTTATTAGAGAATATTATTTAGGTGTTAAGCAAATCACAACTTACACACTCTTTTATTTATTAAGTGTATAAGTTGTGATTTGATTAATACCTAAATAATATTCTCTAACCATGATGAAAGCAAATAAACAAAAAATAATTAATTGTAAAAATTTTGTTATTGTTAAATGGTTATTTTTTATTTCAAAGGTCCCTTAGTTTATTTACGAACTTTACCTTATTATTATATCCTGGACAGGGATTAATTCTCTATCGTTGAAGTAATATGCTAGGTTTTTGATTTAAATTAAAGAATAACTTTTGGTCCCATGTTACCTTTAAAATATAGTTTTTTATTAAAAATTTGTTATTCCCTTTTGGGGACTTTTAATATATATTTACCTTTAATAAAATAACGATGCTATACTTTGCGCTCCAAGGGGGCTTTGTTTAATAGTGGGGCTTTCTGTTTTTGTCTTCCCTTAAGCAAAAATAGCTCGTTATATGAAGCAGCGACATCGACATAAAATTCGTCAATTTTACCCTGATTATCCCAGTTTTCTTGTAAAATATTTCCCACAAAACAATTTTTGTTATATTTTAATTTACAAAAATGTGCATGAAAGGTAAATTATTAGCTGAAATTTTTAAATTTCGTTATGTGATTTAGGATGATTTTAAAATTTAAAAAAAAATCACTATTGAGTCACAAAAAAATTTAAGTAAAATGGTTGTTAAATACGAATGAAAATTATTTTCAAAGTAAGGAGAAATTAAGCCCATTGGTTAGCACATAAAATAAATATATCTAGTATTCACGTAGTTCAAACATACTTCGAAACATATCGTTTTCTACGCATTTTTGTCATCAAAGGCGTCAAAAAGTTTGAAAATGTGGCGGTGAGATAGTATTCTTATAGCTAAATTATTTCCCCAGTGGTTACTAGTGTTACTACCATTAATATTACTTTGTCGTTTGATGTATATTCTCAAACTGTTTTATTCAGTTTTATTCTGCAAGATACTAATTATATATCTTATAAAAATTAATGCTTTCATAGGCAGAGACTGGTACTAGAGGTAACTAATTTTGTTCATGCCCGTGGATGGTGCGCTTATCATTAATTAACCTGCATCTCCATGGAACGATGTTCTTTAACCCGGTTAAGCTGTATAGCCTAGGGCGTGGGTTGGTAGAGAGGTGTATATAATAACCACTAGTAAAGTCAAAGTAAATGAATCGAATTCTTTTGCTGCAGTGATTTTATAGCTGAAAGGACAAGGGTAGATAAGCTATATATTCTCGCTCACTAATTTCGTTAAACGTTAACCCTAAACGTTATTTATTTATAGTTCAACATATGATCTCTATGTTTCTATATGTTTTACATTTGAAAAACAACAGTAGGTCGTAATAATAGCATTTCAAAGTAAGCATGTCTGCAGTTTTTTTTAGTAATTTTTAACATTTCTCTACTTTTAATGTACATTTTAGTTAGATGCGCTCGATGAACTAAGAAAATCTATAGGTACCTCATTTCATTGTTGACTATTTAAGTTTTTAAATAATGGTCAATTTGTATTGGTTCATCAAGCGCTTCAATGTATAAAAAACAAAATCGTTTCCTCGGGAGTCGTAGTGGTGTCGACGTTGCATGTGAATTTAAACGTGTCAGCGCTCAAAACCACATATTGACGTGTGTATTGAATAATTTTTTTTCTGAAATCGGTCAAGAATGTCTACTTTCTCGGCGCAATTTTAGATCCCAAAATACGCTATCAGAAGACAGTCCGGGAAAGTTACTTTCCCAGCCTAGGCCTGGGAAGTAACTTTCCCGGACTGTTTTTTTATATATATTTTAGACAGTAAATAATAAGCGCACTGAATCACTGGCTTTTATTACAACAATAAAAATCTTTAATTTATAATAATAATATTAATTGCAGAAAAAACAGTATATGTACCTAGTAGTAAAAGCACATTCTTGGACTTCAAAGCTTGTTCAATTAACAACGTCGTCCGGGAATGCATTGCTTTTACTACTAGACACACAATGTATTATTTCTGAAATCGATCAAGAATGTCTATTTTCTCGGCGCAATTTCAGATCCCAAAATACGCTATATACGCTAGTTCGTTGCTAAGCAACTATGAGAAAATAGTCCGGGAAAGTTACTTTTCCGGTCTGCTTTTTTATATATATTTTGGACAGTAAAAAATAAGTACTGAATCTCTGACTTTTTCTTTTCTTTTATACATTAATAAAAATTCCTTAATTTATAATAATATTGACTACGTTTTCAGAAAAAATAGTATGTGTACCTACCCTTGTCCTTTGTTTTTCGATGAGACAAGTACTGTGAGAAGTTTTGGATTAAATCTGACTTCATGGAAAATTTAAACAGTTTGTGTTGCAAAATTAATATTTTCGGAATGTTTGTTATTTACGATCCTGGTAATCACATCGAAAAATAAAAAAAAAGATTTATTCGCAATAAAATTTCTAATAAAAGATCTATAGAAAAAAAAACTTTCTGATGATTTGTTAACTTGTAAAAAAATAAACTTCATAAAAATGGCCCGTTTTGTAAAATCTAATAAATGTAGGGTTATAATGCATAAATCAACTAAAACTGAACTAAACCTTCATGCCAAAAAAAAACCGCTACTTCCACATCCAGATTTGCTACCCAAGTATCTCACAACGAAAAAATTTTTTATGTGGAAATATATGTTTATGGAAGTTTAATAATATATTTGAAGTCGTCTACCCCAAACGATATATACTACATCGGTAGTGGGGTGGGCGTAGTGAACGAAGTAAAAAAAATATTTTGAGGCATTTGGTTCTTGTATGTACGCACACTAAGTCTCAATTTTTTTTCACCCCCTTTTATATAATGGGGTGGGGGTAGTAATTGGGGTGGCTAATGCTAAACATTTTTTTGAGACATTAGCTTCTCTTGTATATACGTGCCAAATTTCAAGTCAATATCTTAAACGGTTCCAGAATAATCGTGCGCCCAAAAATTTAGACAGACCGACAGATAAATTTTTTGCTCAAAGTTAAAAGCTCGACGTTTCATGACATTCTAAGCCTATTTAAACAATGAACATTTTTAAAATTTTTTAGTAGTTACTATACTTCCACTGGATGTGGAAGTAATTAATCGCTTATAGTTTAAGTGCGTCGATTCGTAGGAGGGCAATTTCTTAATGTACGTTTTTTGCAATGGTATTAAGAAACATTCTTTTTTTTTAATTTAAACCATTTCTTTGTATTTGTATGTAATTTCGATTCAAGGTTGCATTTCATTTCTCTCGATAATTAATTAAATGTGTAAATATCTTATTATTAATGCGCTTCATTTTGAGAGCTAACTTCTGGAATTCAAATATTTGTCTTTAATTTCGTATTGTGCTCACGCACACTGGCAATGTGCAGATATTTCAAGAGATATTTATACAAGAAAATTGTATAATGGTTTATAAATGAGGTTTTCTAAGTAAATTTCATTATATTTTTTTTTACTGTCTGTGTAACATGCATTTTTTATATTGTTTCCAGTTTCAACTAAAAAATTTTTTGCTTTGTACTGGTGAACAATACATACCGGGTGTCCAAAAAGTCTGGAAATGGTCAAATATCTCGAGAAATACACATTGGATCCAAAAAAGAAAAAACACATCCTTAATAGTTTTGAAAGGGCTATCCAATGATACCAAACGCGACCCCCCATCCCCATCCCTTGGTGTGGGGCGGGGGGGCAACTTTAAAATCTTAAATCATCTTATACAGATGTACAAGATGTTGCTATTATCTTTACTGATGAAAATGGTAACGTCACTAATATTTTACAATCGGGTATTTTATGCCTTTTAGCATTATATGGTATTACTAAAAATCAAGAAAATATAAATAATTTTTGAAACCAATCGTTTCTTAAAGCTACAAGTAAAAATATATGTGTCAACTTGGCTTAATTGATACCTACACTCGATGCTAGTTCATAACATATAAAAAGAGTGTATTTACAAGTACAGTTGTGGATGGGATATGATAAGTTACCAAAAGAATGGGGATGGAAAAAAAAAAAGATAATTCACTAGTACTGTTACAATGAACCAACCACCAGCATCTGAAAATTTATTGAAAATGATTTTTTGGTCATGTAAAACTGGGTGTGGCTCTGCTTGTGGATGTAGAAAAGGTGACTTAAGTTGTCATTAAAATTTATAATAATTATTATTTAGTATAAGTTGTAAAATAATTTGTATTAATTAACGTTTCTTTCATATATTTTTGGAACTTTGCTATCTTCAAATTAATTGTAAAAAATTTCAGTTTTTGCAAATTCTTTATAAAAAACCTCGAAAACTAAAACAATTATTTTCTTAAAAGAAATATTTAAAAATTGCGATAATTGTATTTTTCGTTGATTCCTAAAAATTTCATTTTTTTTAAATTTACGGATTTTCGAAATTGTGGTAATTTTCAATGAGTAAAATTTTTAGTTTATGACATTAGGAATTTAAAAAAAAAGAATCATTCCAATCCACTCATTATAGCTGGGTTCCGAGTTATAAACCTAATTGCACTGGACTATTTTTGGACTTAATCGTTAACAACAACAACAAAAGAAAAACACCTTCAGAGTTGTGCTAACTGAGATCAATAAACTACGTTACAGTATTAATTGAAATCAATTGCAAACACAACTGCGACTCAAACTTAAACATAAAAAGAAAACGCAGGATGACTTGTGTATGTTAAGACTGTCTTCAATGGTTTTAATGCGAGGTCAATTATTATTACTGTTATTACGCGAACAGATCTATCGGCCCATTGTGCATTCGTGTGGTCAAAATATGGGGTATAAATGAAATGATTATTTGACTTCTCAGAAAAATAGCTTTTTACAAAATGAGTTTAATCTCAAAATGACGTCTCGGAAATAAAAGTAGTTGTGAAAAAAAGTTGTTCTGTCCAACCTGTATCTACATTAGTGAGAATTAGATTAACAATTTACTAGATTTTTACCATGAAAATCAATTTGTGGTTCGCTGTTCCTCGAGAAAATGTCTATTGTGAAATCTCGAGTCGGTTGTAAATACTTCTGTTTGGAACCAACATTATTGTGGGACAACCGTGCGTTTGCCAGATCATTTGTTTCTGTTTTTCTACGGAATAGTGCCCTATGGTACAAATAAACGTGATTTATGTTCAAAATAAAAATCCTCTTCCCTTTTAGCTCTACCAGTTTTACCCTCTATAAATAATGAATCCTTGAGTTCACAGGACTTCGTCTTGTTTGACTTCAGGCAACGAAAAGAAGACGTAATAAAATGTAGTAGGCATATAATAAAAAAGTTTATGCGGGCGAAAATATCAGAAAATTAAATCTGCATGTATACGTAAATTTATAGGCTTAAATGTGGAGCAAGCAGAAAAATATTTATGTCACTCTTCCAGAAGTTCCTAAACTTATGCTGGTATTGCACGAACAATATATTGCTTGTCAGAAACATGTGCGTTTGGCAAAATAAAGTTAATATACAAGCAATTAATTTTTAATTTATTATCTATCTGCTTCAATGAATATTAAAGACTTCTGGTCTAGCATTTTTTAGCTAAATGTGACACTTTTTCAGTTATTCGACGAAAATCGTTTTGAGATGTTTTTTTTTCATGCTAAAATAACAATGTTCAAGTTGTTATAGCTTAAATTCTATCAATTTATGTGAAAAATTACACAGACACTTTTTTCTCAAAATTTCAGTTCCAATAGTTTTTTACATACCAGCCCTTTGAAAAGGGTTGGTATTCACCGCCTATAAAACGGCAAGCTCTCGCAAAATATAGAAACGATTCTGTGAGGCATTTACTGTTAAACTGTAAAAAATAAAACTGAATTTAATCCGTATGACACTCTTTCCAAGTTAAAATTTCTATTTACTGTAAAGGTAAAAAATGCTGCCAACTTATGGTATAGGTGGCTTTACTTTCTCGTTGCTATGGAAACGAACTTGCGTTAATTGTTGAGATAAGTGTCAAATAGATAAGTACACTTAACTTTTACGAGTTTTCAAAGGTCAATTCACAAGTTATGGAAAATATGAATTCAGATTTTGAAGCGTTACAAGCAGAAGTTGAAGTTGTATAATAGTGTCGGTCGTAAAAATATTTTATTTAATTACTTAGTTATTATTGTTTCTCGTTGTGTTTGTTATAAAATTCATTAAAAAAATAATACAAAATTGATTTTGTATAAGCCGAAAAAAAAATTGTACGTTACATGACCGAAACACAGTGTTTTGCAGGTCTCCTCAAGCTTCCAGGACTCGCCTGCAGCTCGCCATGGAATCTGCTTGGGTTGACCTGCAAAACACCCCTTTCCGGTCTTGTAACGTAAATTACTATTTTCTGCCGCTCACAGCGTCAGAAAAAGTACTTTTAAATCCGTTGTTAATGGCAATGCATCGTCTAAAAAGTCAAACTTTAATGTCATGAAATGAGTTAAGAAATGTCATGTTTTTCTGACGTATGAAGAAAAATGATATTTTTTGATGTTCCGCGAAATGCATTTGACTCTTTTTCAGCAAGTGAGGAAGCAAAACGCATGAGATACATCCGAGCACGTTCGCATAGAATCTCGAAGCCTTGGTAACGGGAATGGGGAAAGTATTCTTGTCGTGTCAGTCGCGGTTTTGGCGAGCAACAACTTGTATGAATGCGCAATTGTGGGTATATTAAAGATTAAAATTTTTTTCACATACTATATAGAGAATAAGCAGTACACATTTTATATTCAAAATATGTATATGTTTGTATAGAAATAAATGCATGAAAGGCAAAAGATATGATATCTCAGCTTCTAATTGATGTAGAAGGGTCTATATATTTTTTAATTATTCGTATTTTGAAGCACTTTTAACAGATACCTAACAAAAGCATTTTGCTGAATATATTTTTTCGATAAAAAAATGCATATTACAAAAATAGACGAAACGTAACTTTAAAATTAAATACAAAATTGATTTTTA
The DNA here is from genome assembly GCA_936432065.2 of Rutpela maculata. NCBI lineage: Eukaryota > Metazoa > Arthropoda > Insecta > Coleoptera > Cerambycidae > Rutpela > Rutpela maculata. Next base: position 32,721,635 of record OW386292.2, read on the forward strand.
TCATCATTGTGAAGCACGTTCAAAAAGCTACAATTTAAGAAAAAGAAAGTGTGACCAAATGGTAGTTTTTCATGAAGCTTCAAACATTTTTCAAAAATCTCGCTTCTTAAAAAAAAACAATAAATATCTTTATTTGTAATTTTCCATATAGTCTGGGGTCCAACAGTACGAAATCGCTCTAAATTCCAAGTAACCTGTTCCGACATGACGTACATTTTTCAACTTCAGATTTGCAAAAAGGGTTATATAGGACACCAGAAATGACTTGTCGGATTCTTATCAGCTCTTGCATAACTTCTTAAATGATAAGAAAAGAGACGAAATGGTAATTCCTAAAAAAATGTTTTTTAATACATAACACGTCCTGTAAAAGAAACTATGAGTGCTATCCATCTAATTTTTTTATAGTATACATTAAAGACATAAGCGCTTGGATGAGGCTCGATGGCACTGTTTAAATATGTTTAGTTTTTTGGGAAAAAATATGAAATCTGTAACTATAAAATATTGTAGTAAGAATTTCAACATACGAGCAAGTACTTAAATTTTAAATTTTTTGTGTATAAACTATGCTAACAAAAATACCCAATATATTGAAAATGTTTTTAAGACAAGAACTAAGCTGATATTGCAGATAGTATTCGAGTTGTGAATTTTTAAAATGGGTGCATGATGCGGCTAATGTAATAAAGGCGACAGCTCTCCTAAAATTCATAAAGCGCATGAAAACAGTTTACAGTGGAATTAGCTGGTATGTTTATGTATATAGTGTGAAGTTATTTGTCTTAACATTTTAACATTATAAAAACTATTTGTTTAAATCGATTGATTATTGTTTGCGGTTTATATTTATTATTTACTAGCTATGCCCGCGGTTACGTTCGCGTGGAATTTTGAAATTGACTAAAAAGCTTCTTTATAAACGACGTTTGAGATAGAATCACCATTCTGGAATATTTCAGAAAACTCACAAATTTTCTGGAATATTCCAGAGTACTCTCGAATTTTCTGGAATATTACATAAGTTTAATCTTAAAAGTTTATGCCGTGCAAATACGCTTATTGTAGAGATCAAGCTGTATGTCCTGTTCTACTAGACCGATTTTCATAAAACTTGGCTTAGTCTAGGCCGAGTTCGATGAAATAAGAACTAAATGTTACTCCAAACTTAGATGAACCTCATTGGTTCAGCAGTTTCTGCGTGATGCGCGTTTAAACAGACAAGCAGACAAACAGAGAAAAATTCCAAAATCTGTCTTAATGTATTCCATTACTCATCTTACATCCCCCACATCAGTTTTTTGCAAATATTTTCAATGTACATACACGTCAACTTTACAAATGTATTATATGTATACGTTTGAAAATTATTAAAAGGTAAAATCATTTAATAAAAGTGATTTACGCTCCCTCCCACTGATGGAAGACGCTTTTCAACAACATGTTGCAAATATTACTTTTTTTTAAACAGTGTTGTGAACCGCCATTCAAATTACCTCTTGCACAAAATTTTGGATGCAGAATTGGAAATCAGGAGCTGGTACCGATAATGTCGACAAAAAAAAGTTTATCTGAACTTAAATTAAAAAGTGCAACTGTAAAATAAAATGCGACACAAAATGTTCTTATGAGTGGTATTCAGTTGCGTGCTCGTGTGCTGCTTTTCCTGAAACTTGTTTTAAGGGAAAAAGCAATATGCATCATTTTATAATGATAGTGATTCTGACTAAAATGTTAGAATAGTTATACACAAAAATTACCTAATATACAACATTAATGTTTTATTTAAAATATCTCCCTTTTCTGCTTTCTATTAAATTTGCTAAATACCTAAAATAATATTTCTCACTAATGTTTTATTTCTTAAACAATATAAAAACGAGTAGAAGTTGTACTCGGGCATGGTCAATTGCGAATACCTATTTGATTAACATTTTGCTCGAACACACAATTCACTTTGTATCGATTATTATTTTTTTAAATGAGTGGCCGCAATCGGCAACGCCCGACTACTACTTTCATTCGTTTTGTTGTATTATTAACATAAAGTAATTCAAATTTGCAATTATACTGAACAATATAGTGCTTTTTACTGTTACACTGTACCAATTATCGTGTAGACTATTTTTATTTTAATGCTGCATAATTACGCGCCTAATAAAAAAATCATGAGCAAAAAACTGTATACGTTATCGACAGGATCTTTTTTAAAAAAACTTTTTCAATATATGGACTATATTTGGTAAGCAATTGTAAATAAGAATTTCATAAATTTAACATAATTGTCCGCATATCGAAATTTTTAGAACGTAAATATCAACCTTTTGATTTTAATTATTTTTTTCCAAAAAAAATATTCTTTTCAAAAACACCAATAGCTTAGTTAGAATCACGTATATCTTTTGAGTATACAGACCAAAAATCAGATCGGTAGGTTACATAGTTTTTGTTTTCACGGAGAATAACCATTGTAAAACATAATTTTTTAATTATCAATCCGCCATCTTTTTTGCGATTTCTAAAGTTGCGCAAGAGCAAAAATTAATCCGACAAGTGTTTTCTAGTGCCCCAGGTAATGCTCTCTTCATTACTTATATCAACATTTGTACGTCATGTCGGAACAGGTCATCTTGATTTTGGAGTGCTTGAACCCCGGACTAATAATAGTTGACACTTACAGGACCTATAATTTCACCGAGTTGTATTAAAAAAGATTAATTATTTCTTTAGTAATTTTAGTTTATGTAAAATCAGAAATGTTCAAAGTTTTCATTTTTTTGCAAAAAACAGAATGGCAGATCGGATTTGGCTCTGTGCAGTTTTATTGGTAATATATTTACAAACATTTTGTTTTGCCTGATCTAACGAATAGAGCCAGATATATTCAAATAAAACGAAACAAAAACATGTTTTTCAAAAATTAGAACTTAATATCAAAAAGCGCTCACCTCCCAGATTGGATAAAACATTACTGGAACTTCCTGATAACACAGATTGCATTTCCATTTATCGCGTATTGCTGGTTGCATATAGACCGGTCCTTAAAATAAGAATTCATTACTTAAATTTCTTGGCACTAGGCGGCATATCTCGTGCCACGTTTTGTTAAGAAGAAATAACATTCATATTCGGTTGATTTCAATTGACAGGTTTAATCACGCTAAATACTGTTAATTCTAGATTATTGTTCGCATCGTAGTACTTTTTTGTATTATTTTTACATCTTTTGAAAGAAAATGTGTGAATGATTATTGGCACCGCTACAATATACTGGAGTATGTTGAGATCGAAAGGAGTCAGGGTTGTTAAACGAAAAGGCCTTTTCACCCAGCAACCCTCGTTGAAACCCAGGAGCCTTATTTACCAAGGGTAAGTTGTTTAGTGCCACCTTTTGTTCCGATATTTTATGCCAGTAACTGATCACATTAAATTCGCATCATCAAACTTTAAGTCATTTTACGCTAAATAAAAATACAGTCTATTTTTCTCGACCACATTTGGAGCTAGAGTACGCAACACCATTTAAAAAATTGCCTCCGCCCCCCAACAAGAGTTGAAAAAAGCACAGTTTTATTAGACTATTTGTAGGTAATTGACGTTTGTTTTTATTTTTTACGATTGCCCTGATTTTAACCGCCATATTGAGGCCGAATTATTTAACTTTGGAAATCGCCACACTGTCTTGGAAACTTCAGTTCTTAATGAAAATTTTGAGCACCAAAACATTTTTTTGGCTTCCCTATTTTTGGGTGTAAGTGTTCAGAGAATATTATTTAGGTATTAAGCAAATCACAACATACACACTTCTTATTTATTATGAAATTTCCTACTTTCTGTATATTGTTGCCCCAATCTGGGCATGCTAATATACTAGTTAGGTAAATACTCATTATTGGAGAACCAATCAAAACTACCACTCTTCTAGCTAATACTGACGAAGTATTGAATTAAGTGATAGGATTCATAGCATTCTAAAGCAAAAAATATATTAAAAATACTTAAATCATTTATTTAAATTCAGCAATTCACACTTTTTTATTTAATACGAAACTATCTACTTTCTGTATATTGGTAACTCAATCTGATCATGCTACTTAGGAAAACACTTTCAAACACTCATCACTGGAGAACCAATCAAAACTACTACTCTTCTAGCTAATACTGACGAAGTATTGAATTACATAATACGATTTCTAGCATTTTAAGGCAAAAAATATATTGAAAATACTTAAATCATCTATTGAAATTCAGTCATTCACAAGAATTATTGAACTTTACATTAATAATAATATGATAATAATAATATATTTATTAACCTTTTCTGCCATACAATAGAATGGATAAGGTAAGTCAGTAATTATATTGTATAAAAAATATATGAATATATAAAAACAAAATATAGTAAAAAACAAACAAATGGTACATAATACAAAACATTTGATAAAAAAAAACACAAAATATCAATACGCAAAATATACATACAAACATAAAAAGAAACTTATAGTGATAACCAACAGATAGTACAGGTAATCACTACATAAGTTTTCACAAGTCTTGTGTCATGTGCAACCGGTAATGAACTCGTCCAGTGTGTAAAAACGACCTTTGACTAAAAACGATTTTAACTTTCTCTTAAACTCTGCAAAACAATGTGATGATTTTATTGCAGACGGCAAAATGTTAAAAAAACTACAGCCTGCGTAGACTGGAGACTTCTTATATTTCTCGTGAGAGATTTTGCCAAGACAGAACATGTCTTTATTTCTAGTGGGGTAATCATGAAAGTCGACATTTTTTTAAAATTTACTTTGATTTAAAAATATGAAACATAGTGTTTTAAGTAAATAAATTGATATAAAAGTCAATATATACAAGTTTTTTCGAAATCGTCAATTCTCATCAGTAGAGTATAGAAACAATCATTCATTATTTAAAAGCCTATTCTTGATTTATTTTTACAATTCATTATTTTTTATTTATTTGCTTTCGTCATGATTGGAGAATAATATTTAGGTATTAAGCAAGTCACAACTTATACACTTTTTTATTTATTACGAAATTACCTACTTTCCGTATATTGTTGCCCTAATCTGAGCATGCTAATATACTAGTTAGGTAAATATTTTAAAACCCTCATTATTTGGGAACCAATCAAAACTACTACTCTTCTAGCTAATACTGACGAAGTATTGAATTACATAAGAGGATTCATAGCATTTTAAAGCAAAAAATATATCGAAAATACTTAAGTCATTTATTTAAATTCAGTAATTCACATTTTTTTTATTTAATACGAAATTATCTACTTTCTGTATATTGGTACCTCAATCTGGAATGTCCCATAGATATACTTTTTCCATTTTTTAAATCAAATTTAAAAAATTTACAGACGTGAGAAATAAGAAAATTATTTATTGTAAAACGTGTTTGATAAATAAAAAAAAAGCTCATAAATATAATTTAAAGTTATGGCGGAGTCGCCGGGTGCAGATGACATTTCCCATTCAAATCAGTTAAATGCATATTGTTCACGTGTGGGTGAAATAGATTTATTTCGCCATATGTCGCAGATATGAATTACGTACATTGTTCCTTTTGTGCTACATAATTCATGAAACATAAGCGTCAATTTAATTTTGCATTAGTGCATATGCAATCCATAATGATAGGCGCACACAGCTGGTACAAGTAAAAAAGTCAGTAGGGTCATCCCGCATATTTAAATAGTGATATTACGATGCATGCGATGAGCAGTTTAGAGGTTCTAACTTATAAATACATATCCAAAGTATTATAGCCAGGGAGATAGCGACAGTTTTCGAGAAATAATTTCTATAAAGCCAGACTTTTTTCCCGAGGAAGTTTAGATACTATCAATGATGAAAGTGCAATTGTACCAGTCTATAAGTGTTGCAAGAATGAGTAAAAATTTAAAGAACATGTTGCAAAAAGTTGCATAAATGTATTATAGCCATAAGATCAAAATTTTACATATTCACAGATGACATAAAAACATGCCGGAAAATAATATTCTACCGAGTCGGAAGCGTTGCCATGTCAGGTCTACCACCCACGCAAAGTGTGGAAAAAACAAACATTTTTGCCTTATATCTACAAAGCTGAAATTTTTTTTGGAACGGTTTATTAAATAAGGCATCCAAAAAATACAGTCTACCGATCGTCTCATGTTGCTAAAGCCTCGGTAGACGAAGACGCAATGCGCCCCGGGCCATTGCAGTTCACGGAGAAGTTTTGCATTTTACGCCGCTGAATATTAATCTACAAAGCTGATTTTTTGTCTACAAGCAGTTTATGCACTATTTCGATTTAAAATCATATTCTACCTCCGCTGAAAGGTGGCTAAATTTTTGGTAGACGTTGCTGAAATTGCAGGGCATAAAAAAAGTTAAACGACTTGTAACGTTCTGAATTTCTTTCCCGAGTGCTTAAAAATTTTACAGTTCCTATCGCTTAAATTCCTTCTTTTTATTCAATTTTCAATGGTAAAAAGCATGTGTAAAAATGTCAGATGGTATAGAAACGTTGTAGATAGAAATGTGAGAGATAAAGCAAGCTTATTTTCAGCGAATCGAAAGTAACTTTTTTTTACTTGCACCCATTATCGATATGTTATTATAGTTTCATGTGACATTTTTTATATAAATTAATAACACACAATATTTTAATAAAATAAATTTAATTATCATAATTGAACTAGGAGACACATAATATTTTTATAAACAAATTAACTGTCGAATTCTTTGCTACTCATATCTGAATCTCCATATTCACTCTCGTAGCTGATTTCGGAATAATTTTAGTATTTAATTGACAGTAACATTGGTAAATAATAATAAACTTTTAAAGAATAAATTTTTTGAATAAGTTATAAAAAACAATCATTTCTTACAATGAGATTTACATAGGATCGTGAATTTATTATTTATTAATATGTTGAATATATTTTCTCTGACATAAAAAATATATAAATTGAAAGACAAATTTCCTTACCGAAATATAGATCATAATGGAGTAAATAAAAGTGATTATTAACACATCTACAAGAAAACTGTCTGTTCCTTAATATCAATGAAGAATATAATTGATTTGACTATGTATTGCCATTTTGGCAACGTCAATCAAAGATTTACCACCTTTCAGCAGAGGCAGAATGTGATTTTTAATCTAAATAGTGCATAAACTGCTTGTAGGCAAAAAATCAGCTTTAGATTAATATTCCGCTACGGAAAATGCAAAACTTCTCCGCGAACAGCAATGGCCCGAAGCGCAGCGGCCGCGAACACGCGATTGCATTCCAGTACGCCTACCGCGGCTTTAGCAGCATGAAACAATCGGTAAACTGTGTTTTTTGAGGTCTTATTAAATAAACTATTTCAGAAAACAATTCAGCCTTGTAGATATAAGTAAAAAATATTTGTTTTTTCCACACTTTGCGTGGGTGGTAGAACTGACATGGCAACGCTTCCGACGCGGTAGAATATTATTTTCCGGTATGTTTTTATGTCATCTGTGAGTATGTAAAATTTCAAACTTGTTGATACAGTACATTTGCAACTTTTTGTAACATATTGTTTAATTTTTTACTAATTTTTGCAACACTAAAAGTTTGGCAGACTTGCACTTTGATCATTGATACTGTCTAAGCTATCATGGGAAAAAATCTAGTTTAGCTATAGATATTAACACGAAAAATCTGTCGCTATCTCCATGGTTAGTTATTAGTTTATCGTGTATTAGTATGTTATTTTAACGTACGAAATTTGACATCCCGCGCGGTGACGTTTGTAATCTCATTTTCAAAGATCGCGCACGAGTCGGACCGACGTTAATAGTCGATGTTTGTTTGTCCTGCTGGATTGGTTCCAGGCGATATGTCGTCACGTAATATTTATGTTACCTTGTGCATTTTTTTGGCAAGATATTCAGAATTAATACTACAAATTCTTGTGTACCAACCCTATAGCGGCGCGGACATAAGTCGGTTTGACACTAACGGCAGGGTTTGTTTGTTTTGATTATTCTTGGGCTATTTTACTTCCACATCCAGTGGAAGTATAGTAACGACAAAAAAAATTTTAAAAATTTTTATTGTTCAAATAGGCTTAGAATGTCACGAAACGTCGAGATTTTAAGTTTGAGCGAAAAAAAAATTTCTGTCTGTCTGTCGGTCTGTCTGTCGGTCTGTCTGTCGGTCTGTCTGTCGGTCTGTCTGTCTGTAACTTTTTTTGTGCGCACGTTTACTCTGGAACCGTTTGAGATATTGACTTGAAATTTGGTACACATATGTACTTTAACGAGATCTAGAACTAGATTATATTTTCATCTTGTTCCGTCGAAGGGTTGGGGGGGTAAATTGGGGTAAATTTGGGGAAAATAGGTAAATCAAGCTGGTAAGAGTCCATAAAATTGGTATTTAGTATATACATGAGAAGCTAAGGTCTCAAAAAAAATTTTGGCATTAGCCACCCCCCTTACCACCCCCACCCCATTATTAAAGGGGACGAAAAAAAAATTGTGATTTAGTGTGTGTACAAGAACCAGAAACCTCAAAATGTTTTTTTACTTCATCCACCCCCACTACCACCCCTTATCACCACCCCCACCCCGCTACCGATGTGTGGTATCGTTTTATGGGTTTTTGGGGTAGAGGATTTCAAATATTATATTATTAAAGTTCCATAAACAATTATTTCCACATACAAAAATTTTTTCGTTGTGAGTGACTTGGAAAAGAATCTGGATGTGGAAGTAGTGATTCCTTGGGCAGAGGTTTTTTAAAATTTTGTGGAAATATGGAAGGTTTTGCGAAAGGTGAAAATCGAATCTAAATCTATTTAGTCTGTTATGAAGTTAAAAGGTGAAAGACAAACAAAAACACACAAACTCACTGCCAGAGGCACATACCCGCCCTGTGCCGTCGGGAGTAAAAATATATACATGGAGAAGAGAATCAAAGGGCTGTGAACAGATGATGATTAAAAAATAAAGTAAAAAGTGTACATGAAGTTGATGACTCAAGATTTCCATTTTTCTTGGCGTCCTCGTCAGTTTTGGTTGCCAGACATTTTTCCTGGATTTTACAAGCTTCCCCCTGGATGAAATACAACTTCTTGTCCTTATTATTCTATTTATTATAAGAAAACGCGAGCAGATCCGAAGATTCGCAGTACTCAGGCCTATCGGCCCATTGTACGTTCGCGACATTTAGTATCCCCTAGAAAAGACCAGTGCTCTCCACGAAGGAGAAAGCCCTTTCCGTTCCGTAGTTCCTCCGGCTGTAGAAACTGCCTTCCGAAATACCTTGACACTCCCATTGGTGCACAATGGCATAGGATGTGAGTGTGAGTCCACACATCCTACAAGTAGGATTATCTTTCAACTGCATTGTATGCAGGTGCTTGTTCAGAGGACAGTGTCCTCTTATCAGGCCTACCACCCATCTCAATCATTCTCTATCGAGCCCAATCAGCCACTTTACGGTGGAGCCAGTCGAGGGCCCCTTTATACGAAGCCTCGACTGTCTCATTCCGGGGGCCTGAGCTCAATAGTTGTTAAACTGTACCGTAGCCCAGTCCTGCAGCTCTGATTGTATCAGCTTCTTGGCAGACCTAAGGTTGGCTCGGGGCCAGGGAAAGGAGTTTTTGCTCCTTCACCCGCCAAACGGTCTGCTCCTCGTTGCCCTCGACGCCACTGTTTAACTGAGTTGCGTTCACACAGCTCAATCAGAATGTTTCGAATGTTAGTTCAGCACCAGCTTAGAGGTCACCTTGTCTGACGTAAGAGCCCTCAAAGTTGCCTGACTGTCGCTGCATAAATAAATACGCTTATTGACGAAACCTCTTTTGAGGTTTTCGCGTGCACACAATAAAATGGCACATATCTCAGCCTGAAATACACTAGGATACTTACCAAGTGGCGCGGATATACAAGCCCTTGGTTTGCATCTATGTACACCAGCACCGGTTCCCTCCTGAGTCTTCGATCAGTCGGTGTACCATTCTGGACATCCGGGACTCAAAAGATTCATTTTATCGCGTTCCCAGTCGTCTCGACTAGGAAACACGACTGTATAAGGAACAGTGAACTTATAGACGGGGAGATATTCGTCGTCCTCTGAGTGAGCAACGATGCGGTCCCTTATAAAGCCTTTGTGTGCCCCAGCCCTTGTCCTGTCGCAATCCACATTCCACCTTTAAACACTCTATTTGCTGCTTCCCTACCTTCCAGTTTCACTTCGACATACAAGGGAGCGAGTCCAAGGATGGTCTCCATTGCAGCCATTGGGTGGTCATGATTGCTCCCGTTATTCCTAGGCAAGCTAACCCTTCAACTTGACATAAGTGAGCCCTAATTGTGGAGCGCTGCGCCACCACACAAGAACCGCATATGCTATGAGGAGTTCACCATAATGGTGTACATTCAGAGGGTGGACCTTGGATTTATTCCCGAAAATACGCTTGCACATCCATGGAGATGCGCAGGCTTTCCTCACTTGAACTTCCACTTGGTCCTTCCAGAACAGTTTGGAGTCTAGGATTACTCCCAGGTACCTCACTCTACGGGAAAGACAGACGTGTGGCCATAAGAGAAGGAAGCTGAAAATCGCTTATTTTTCTCCTTTTGGTGAAGAGCATTATCTCTGTTTTGCCATGGTTGATTGAGAGCCCGTGTCTGTTACACCATAACTGAACTTTGCATGAGGTCTGCAACAGCCACTTCAAATCGGCATCTTATCATGATAGCCTGATCGTCTGCATATGCTTGCGCATAGAAGCCTGCTTCACTCAATTCGGTCAGTAGCCCGTCGAGCATGAGGTTCCACAATAGCGGGGACAATACCATTCATTCTTTTTAACTATCCATGTGAATTTGTCCATTTCCTGTCGGATATACGAGCTAAGTCCCACGATAGAGAAGTCATAAGCAGAACTTAGCTCTATTAATCCACGGGCGCCGTTCTTTTTCTTAACGTATAACCTGTAGATATCTGCTTTCAGATGATGAATTCCGCCCATTGTTAGGATTTTTATTACTATTTACTGATGTTTTCTCTGATAAACTGGATGGTAACTTTAGTATTTTATTATAATTGGCGAGTTGTTGCTTTTCAAATAAATCCCTCGAGTCCATAAATAAGACCTTAATTATCATATTTTCCTGTGCTGCGTTGTATCAAATATATTTTCAGCATTTACAAGAAAATATATTTTTTTATAAAGGAACAAGGTACAAAGTATAAAATAATTATTTACAAAAATAGCCTGTTTACAGAGCAGTCTGTTTGGTTCGAGCTTTACTTCCAATTCAGTTCCTTTGTACCGATTATTTCCCAATTTTTAGGCAACTTGTTTAATTAATGTAGGTACATCAAATACATATTAGCACGGAAAGCGGTTCATTAATATTTCCACTCCCCCTCACTTTGTACGTTTATAATTAATACACTGAATTCAAAGTTATTTAGAGAGGCAAAAGGAAATTCAATTAAAATTGAACAGTGTCGGATTAAAAATACACTATAGTTAATTTAAATTTTGTTTAATTTCCTTTGGGAAACGCAGGTTGTTATTCAGAACAAAACATTCAATTTCATTATTTTATATACAATGCTGTTAACACCTCGTCTGAATTTCTATAAATTCTACTAGTTCGCTGAACTAAACTTCATGTAGAAGTTTATATCGCCACAAATAACAAATTTTCACTAACTATAAGAGCTTATTGGAAGAGCATAACAGACTAACGTAAGAGGCGGAGAATTCAGTTATATTCAAAGATTTCTCATCTACAAGTATTGCGTAAAACCTACTAACGTTCTAGTTTTCTCTATCTTTTTTACTCCTCTAGGCGACGATCGCGGCGAGCCGCGACCGCCTTGTAAAGCCACATTGTTTTGAGTCTTTCGACTCTCGAAACTCCAAGAGATATCGTTGCCGCCTTCGACAAGATACGGCCTTAGAGGCGTTGAGGCATAATCCCAAGGATGGTAGCTTCGCACCACTGGCGCCCGTTCGAGCGAGTGCCTGAACCAAATGTCCGAACCTGCGGTTTCTCTCGCACTGAGCAGGATTACTATCGCAACGACGAGTCACTAGTAAGGTAAAACTAACCTGTCTCACGATGCGGCGGTCTAAATCCAGCTCACGTTCCATGTTAGCAGATCGACGGCGTATTGATATTTTCTAGATGTGAGTTTGCAGACGGTTGCTACGAATTCCCTAGACAGCCCATCGCAGACATACATCCCTAGAAGCAACTCTCCAGCTTCGTAATTTCCTCCTCTCATTCGGAGGCCAACTAGAATAATGCATAAATCACAAAACGTCTGGCAAAATGTTGTGAATAAGAAGCTCAAAGCTTAATAAAAGTCGTTTGGAAGTGATTTAAGTAGTCTGATTTTTTCCCCTAGGGGTTGTCACACTGACGACCCTCTGTACTGAAGCTTAAGCTTATTGTACTCATAAATTGTCCCTCTAGGAAGTGTGCAAGACCTTTAGTCAACAGTTATGGGCACAGGAACGAATTGGCAACGTGAGTAATTGTCCATGAAGTTCCAACCCACGAGGTTCTTACCGGTTTTAAATAAAAATTCTTATGCAGGCGCTAGAGGTTTTCTTAAACAAAGTTCGACAAGGCATCTTCACCACACATATTCCTCACTTTTAAGTTGGTTATGTATCCATTTAGTGTGACTTCTGCTTGGAACACTGTTGTGATACTATTCGGGCTCGGACTGATGTCTGTCATTGGTTGATCCGCCCTAACTGTTCTGTTACTACTTGGCGTTTTTGATCTGTCACTGTACCCTCTGATTTCGTTTGGATGTCTTTGCACCTTCCTTATTTCCTCAGCTACCCAGTCGTGATGGTTGTATCTGAATGCATATCGAGTAACCGATTTCTTCTCAGTTGTTAAAATATTTTGTTATCTTGGAATGGTGTGATATCCGTTTGCTTTCAACTTATATGCTGCTGTCAGTACCTCATTCTCCACAACTAAATGTAGTGGAGGTAAGCAGAGTAGCACATGCACGACTCCGGTAAAAGTTGTCATTTTTCCCGATATCTTAGGTACACTAGACTGCAATATTTTAGTTTCTTACAGATCTGGAATGTATCTCTAGTGCATCTAGAACTTTAAGAGCTGCTTGGATGTCAGTGATGATACGGATTCTCTTGTCAGTGTATGACTTCCGTATCACTTCTCGTGCACAGACTTCTCTGGCTGTGACTTCTGCTTAGAACACTGTTGCGATGCTACTTAGGTTCATTAATATTTGCCGCTGGTTGATCCCCGTAACTCTTGTTCCAGTGCTTCTTGATGTTTTTCATCCGTCGGTATACCATATGGTATCGTTATAATAGTTTTGGGAGTACATACCAATTATTGCCGTGGGGATGTACTTAGCGGAACTTCGTAACTCAGATGAATTAATCAACATAGAATACACAAAAGCCGTATCAAAAAGTTTATGGATACACATAAAGTCTACAGTATAAAGGCAAAAAGACTTACCATGTATTCATCAACTAATCAATCAACTAACTAACTAACTAACTAACTAACTAACTAACCTAACTGCAGCTATATCAAGAGACATATTGCATGTATTTAAATGGAACCAAAATAGCCGGCACTTGCTCTTACATTGCAGCTGTATTTTACTATTCATCTAATGTCACATTCAAATCCCAAATTGTAAAGTATACTCAGTAATATATTTGTCTGCCCAACTACTGATGAAGTTAGTGAAAATAAATATTTTATATGGATTATGTAAATTATAAGTTAATATTTCTTAAATATGTCTACAAATATAGTATGCTATAATGTAATATGAATCTCAATATAATTAAAAATTAATTTTACAAAATACTAGAACACCCATAGTTTTGTTTATTGCATATTGTAGACGCACGCCGAAGCAGATACCACAGATTATTTTATTTCCCTGTTCTCCTACTACATAATAAATGAAACTTAGACACATTAGAATTAAGTCATTAATGCACATCTCATCAGATTATGGTGGTTGTACTAGCGAAGGTGGTTATTCTCAAAGGGGCTCAAATTATTTTTTACGTTTCTATTGTGGTTGGAATAGCCGCAGAAGACTCTTATTAATGATATAACAAGGGCCTAAGTCGCATAAATTGCAGAGCTGGCTATGAAGTGCAACAGAAAGTTTGTTACTGGTCCGATTTGGGTCGAGATGACCATAAAAGCTTCAGAGAAGCATATTTTTTCATATTTTAGATATTCCATGCATATTTTGTTCATAATTTTCCGTTCTAGTGCTGTAGGGCTTCTAAAAATTGAAAAAATTTCGAAATGGCGCCATTGCTGATAAATGTAGATTCGGAAGGGAAAACATATCTGAATAAACAATTCTCTTCATACTTTGGGTTTTCCATTGGTATGTCTACTTTCTCTGTAGCGTCACCCGTTACGGAGCTACGTCTCTCCGATGAGACTTGTTGCGAATTCCTGTTTGTATGTTATTGGTGTTTTATAAGATTTATTGAATTAAATTTAACTCAGAAAATGACTTTATTCGGCAAGACAATTGACATTATTGATATACTGGGAAGTAGGGTCGTCCGGATCATCATCCATATCCACTGACTGGCTATTTGTGTAGTCGGATCTACGAACCTGAAGAGAAAAACTGCAAATTGCACTGATGCTGATATTTGGCCTCAGCCGCGACCAGATCAACTGCTGCTCCTCATGTTTAGTGTCTCCTCTTTCCACACTAGCCCGAAGAAAAGTTGATGGTACACCCTGAACCACCACAACGTTTCCATCTTCAAGAGACAACTTAGAAAAAAAGCAAACGCCTGTGTCCACCACGACTTAACTACGATCACTCGATTTTCCCGCACCAATGAACCGATGGACACACTCCGAAGACTGACAGCTACTGAACTAAGCTGGCATAGATCGCTGTGCTCCTGCTTGATTGTTTAGACTAGACGTGATCGACGCACTTAACTGTCCGAGTGTCGCCGCGCCGAGTGGCTTAACTCCGTAATGGGTGACGCTACAGAGAAGGTAGACATACCAATGAAAAACCCAAAGTATAAAGAGAATGTTTATTCGGGTACGTTTTCCACTCCCAGTCTTCATTTATCCGCAAAGGCACCATTTCGGAATTTTTTCAATTTTTGAAATTTTGACAGCACTAGAACGGAAAATTATGAACAAAATATGCATGGAACGTCTGAAGTACGAACGAATATGCTTCTCCAAAGCTTTTATGATCATTTCGACCCAAATCGGACCAGTAACAACCTTTCTGCTGCACTGTATAACCAGCTCTGCAATTTCTGCGACTTAGGCTCTTGTTGCTCCACAAAAACACGGAAGCCGACGGGGGAAAGTAGGGGACTTTTTGGTACGCGTTGTCCTGGACCAAAACTATAATCCTGCAAATTTTCAGCTTTACAATAATTAATTCCGGGTAGAAGCGATATATTAACTAAAATTCCTGGGATATTTAAGCAGCTGCACGGGAATGAAACTTTGTGGAAATGATCCCCGCCATAAAATACAAATTACACCATTCTATATTCATGCATGTGAGGCACTTTTCAGTAGTTTATTTTGCTATGGCCTTTAGTGAGTAAATTTGGAGCATTGCACGTAATTTAAAAATCATGGGAACACCTAATTTAAAGCAAGTTCTGATTGCTAGATGTCTGCGACCAATAGACAATTATTTAGTCAATCAATTGGGATTACTCTGCTCAACATCTGTGGAGAATAATTAATTATGATTCAAAACGGTTACTTTTGTGAAACTTTGTCTACCAGAAATAGATTCAAAAGCATGCATCTGGTTCTAATTAGTTCTAAAGCCTAGAGTGATATAATGCCTCCCTAATGGGCGTATTATTAAATTGTAACTTCTCAATTAACCATTGGCGCCCTAACGTGACAATTATTTGACCAATTATCCTTTACGGACTCTGGAAAGTTTCCTATCCTGGAACCGGCCCCACCGTGAAAGCCACTTTTACAGTTTACAGACACGAAAGGCTCGACTAATTGCTTTAATTCGCTTTGAATTCAGTTTATGATTGTCTGGCGGAATAAAGACGTTTCTGTGTCTTTTAAAAGCATCCCCTTACCGGTAAGTACTTCGTAATTGGCTTTTATCGTTTTATAAGTGCACAGTTTATTGCGATGTCAAGGAATTAGAAAAAGAATTATTACGTTCTTGTACTTGCTAAATTATTATTTACTTTGTTTTCTCTAAACGAGTGAGCACGTGATTGTTTTATTATTTTATTCACAAATGCTCTTCTCAATGCTCGTGGATATATACGATAGGATCTGGTATTATATTAAACACTAATCATTTAACATTCACTGTGCGAAAATTCCTGTTGTTCATTTTAGATGATGATAGTTTATGAAAAATATAACGTTGTTGTTGTCTTCAAAGGGAATTATCTCTATGACAGTCCCCAAAAAACTAAATTTTAAAGGTAAAAATGAGCAAAAGTGAATCTATTAATTCAAATAAAAAAACGTAGCTTATTACATCAAAGAAAGAGAATAAATCCCACTCCGGGATATAATAAGGTGAAATTCGTAAATAAACTAAGGGACTTTTGAAATAAAAAATAACTAATTAACAATAACAAAATTTATAGTAAATATAAATAATATAAAATGTGTGGTTGGTTTACGGTTACAAAGATCAAATAGAATGAAAGATGTACAAAGACATACAGATTTATCATAAACTAAAAAAGGAAAATATATACGGTAACTTACAAAGATAAATGCAGAATTATTGGTAGAAGGCCACAATATACAAAAACTACTGTAACTCCAAAAAGATAGATAACTAAATTATTAGTGGCCAACGTAGTTATTACTAAATGAAAAAATTAAATAACATTTTACTAACAGACAAATTTTGATATGTTATATCATAAACAAATATCTAAACGTAAATTTTAAGCTACAAGATACATACAGAAAAAATGTAATGTGCTCTCCATAGAAAATTTTTTGCGGATATTAAACAAGAAATCTTATAAATAGTCTTTAAGAGACGATACGTACACTTCCAAAAATGATGTAGTTTGTCAAAGCAAAAAATGAAATATCCGACTAAACACAAAAAGTCGTAGTCGTATATGCGTCCTTGGACACGATGTAAAAGGAAAGTTACAAGAACTTTGCCAGGGGCTGTTACCAGTTGCCGGTAAATATAAGGTAGAAATGTAAATGCACTTAAAGAAACTGCAACAAAAGGGACGAAGGCACTGTTATGGGTTACAAGCTCAAATTTATAGGTTGGCGCCAGTTGTAACCTCAACAAACTGCACAACTATACCATTATAGGTAAATTAAACACTGACTCTAAACTGTAATTTCTAATTAAACTACACGTAAGGTAGCTAGTATTACACCAACAGATGCTACTTTAATTTAGAAACGTCTATACTAGACATATCTTGGTGTTAACTTCTTAACTACTCGGTGAAATACACCAAAGAAGTTACATCTCAAAGCTAACCAAACACTTAAATGGCCATAATTTAACGACCTCCAGGCTCGCAGCCTGTATGGAGAGTACGTATATAACATTAATTTGTGGTTTTAGTTTCTCCCACCCTACTTTCTAGGTCAAGCGTTCATATTATATCATAACTGTGCCCGTTTATTGGAGGAGGAAAATTTCTATACGTGGCTATATACCCGCGAATTTTATGGAATTTCTGGAATGCTAACTTGTAAATAATTACCATCTGACAGGGCCGGCGTTAAATTTTGTTTTTAGTAAAACTAACAAAATAGGTAATTTTTGTAATGAAGATATGAAATAATGTAATTTAACGGATTTTACTAGAAATTTATGAATACTTAAAAACTTCACCGTCACAAAACATATGAAATAAAGTTTCTATAGACGTGTACTTCCTAAGGTGGGGCTCCAGATAAAGTTTTTATTTAATATTCTAGGAATTCCTTATACATTCGGTACATTATTTAGTATCAATACGGGTTATTATTTCATGGTATTGGCCAAAATGAAATTCAATCAAAGAAGCAATTCGAATTTTTTTTGTTCTGTTCTCTTTTAAGTTTGTTACACTTGATTTCAAAAAAAAGTAATACCCCTTAGAATGCGGAACAACTTCGTGTCATGATTGAAGCTGAATGAGATAGTTTATGTAATACTCAAATTACAGTAAATTTAGCTGTATTAGTGCCTAGAAGTCTACAAGCAATTTTAGATAGGGATGGAGCAATGACTAAATATTAGTTGCTATTATTTATGCTGTAATTTGTTTATTTGTGCTAAATTTTTATTCAAAATGTTATATTTAAAAAATAA
The DNA here is from genome assembly GCA_936432065.2 of Rutpela maculata. Lineage (NCBI taxonomy): Eukaryota > Metazoa > Arthropoda > Insecta > Coleoptera > Cerambycidae > Rutpela > Rutpela maculata. The sequence continues at coordinate 32,740,014 of OW386292.2, forward strand.
TTGTATTAAAAATTAAACCGTTTATTTATAAACTTATTACTTAATATAAAACGACCAATATTACTGATTATTTCACTCATCAACGTGATAGCCAATGAGAGCCGGTTTTTTCACAACATTGCACCAATCAAACGTCATTATTAGTGGTAATCCAACCTAGATCGGCTTTTGACAGTATCAACATGAAAAATGTATCGCTTTAATGTTTTGTATTGACGCGTCGACAAATATCGCAGTAATATTTTGACGTGCTTTTAAATTTTATCTATTTTCTCCTCTAGCTTATTGCTGATTGTTAACGTAACTTTTAAATTGTATTATATACGTAGTAATATAATCATATAAATATAACATAATCAGACCACATAAGTTGACAACTCCGAAGTTGTGTGGAATATATAAGCTAGGGACAAGTTATATACAGCTTCAATGGATTATAATAACGTAATTACAAAATAATAATTATCACAAATTAAATACAAAAGTATTTACGTGTGGTAATCTATTACTGTATCCTACACTACAATAATTCATAACACTTATTCCAACTCAACTCTCAGAGTATAAATACCCTCTGCTTAACTAAACAACCATAACTTCATTTTTACACTCCTTAAATTGAAAATAAAAATTAAATAAAAAACATATATCTATAAACACTTATATAATAATTCTTTATATTACACTGTCTGGCGTTTCTCTGTATGTAGCGTTTAGCGTTATTATTACTAGATGGCGGTACCAGAACTATATTTCATTTCTCTTTGATCAACTTAAAATAGAACAAAGGGGCGGAACATTGGTAATGCTCTCTCTGTCTTTATGCATAATGTGATTGGTCGAAGCATGCCTAACACTATTTACAGTGAAGACTCTCAGCAGTTTTGGAGCAGTCTATGCATTACAATACAAGGTATATTGGTTTACTGATTGTCATTACATTTAAAGTATGGCGAATTTCGTGGACTTTTAAGCTTCTGCATCTGCAATTGTTAAATATTTATACCTACTTTATTCTTTATTAGATGAGTCGGTTTGGAAATACATTTTTATGTGACGCATATAATTAAATTCAGTAAACACTAAAAAATTATATGAAAACATCTGGAGGCAGTTAATATTAAAGACGTTTTATGTACTTTATTTATTTGTGAAATATTCTCCCCAAATACCACTCGTGATTTTAAATTTTATCTATAAACTTGTATGAGAATTATTATCAACGAAGAATACCCTTTTGTAATTGGTTACAGTTCCGCCAACTAACAAATGAGAATTTTATCAAAAACATTTTGTTCTTTGACGAATCGAGATTTACAAAATTTAGGTTATTTAATCGGAACAACGTTTGATGTTGGGCAATTGAAAATCCTCATATTATGAGATATGGGCGGTTTTAGGAGCGGTAGTGCTTCAATGTTTGGTTAGATGTACTGGGCGACCATGTCATAATATTTGACGAAAATCTAACTGGACTATATATCTAGGATTTCTTCAAAATATAATAATTCCACAGATTATTTCAATTCCCAATACTAATATTGACTAGGTTTACTTCCAACAAATCGGTATACTATATTAATAACGTTTTACAAACTATATTAGAAATAAAAATCAATTTATATTTTGTGGGTTGACTTTGGTCCCGGTATAGACATTTTCTGTTTAAAGAGAGGTCAGCGAGTGTTGTTTTATGGCACTGCGTTATATTTTGTTAAGTCTGAGAGAAAGGAAAAAAAATCCACGTATTTTCTTTCAAATCATGGAGATGTCTCTGTATTTTCAACCATTAATAAAATTGCCACTACTAGGTAACAAGTCATTAGTGTTGTTATGCCAAACGGAGCATGGCAAGCGTCGTATAGTATAAATTGAACGTGTTATGATATTTATTGTTGTAATTCGTGTAGCGAATATAATTTCCTGCAGTAATAAAATTAATTCAAACACCACCTCAAGGTAATATATGACTTTTTGTATTATCGGAAACCCTATAAGAAATCAAATTTCAATATGTTGGAACAACGCCAAAATTGTTATTATAGTTATATATTACGTCGCACATACTTCAACAAAGGACTTGGAATATACATAGAACAGAAACTGTCAAGCTTATACGAAGACATTGTTCGGTGGAAAATTCGCCTCGTGAACTTATAAGACGTGAAAGAGCCGACATCAAAGTGGATTTTATCACTAATTAATATCCACAAAAGTATCTGGCGTAATGAAAAGCCAATTACACACAATAAATATTCAGTTTACCATAGAAATTAATTGAGACTCTCAGTTATCTCGTACAAGTGCAAACAGAATCACAAAGGAAAGCATAAATTCACTTTTCGCAAATATACAATGTGTCCCATAATTGGTGATATAACAGAAAAACATGTCAAAGTGTGTGTATCAATTATGGCAAATGCTCAACCCAAATATGGACATCAAAGGGCACTTAGAAGTTGACTGGACATCGTATGATATTCGGTGCTGCTGTGGTGTGTGGCGTGATTTTAGGTTCAATGGGCTCATTTAGTGATATTTAATTTACAATTTATTTTTGCATTTTCCGAAACGCTGAGCAAGCATTTGTGACGTTGTAGAAGAACACACTACCTTGCGTCTAGGTAACGCGACACCAATTTTTATTAGAAGGGCGCTAGCCGCGTTCTGCCGCGTTCTTCCACTCCCAAGCGGGTTCGAAATAAGATATACTTCGATGGACTTGGTTACACTTGGGTAATGGACCAAGGCTACACTACTCAGATCATTAACGCTCTCTCAGGACGTGGTTTCAATTATTGGTTGACAATAATGGCTTTTACGTCTTTCAATTATTACGATTTTTGCATAAAAAAAATGCCTATCGAAGATTTCTCTTCGACGGGATTGGAATTTGACGTGATTGTGATATGTTTATACAGTGATAATTGGTCTGACGCCTTTTAGTTTCTGCTCTTTTTGCATAAAAAAAATCCCTATCGAAGATTTATCTCCGACGGGATTGGAATCTGACGTAATCTGTGTGTATTTACCTACTAATAATGGTCTTTGCTCTTAAAGATTTCTGGAAAAATCGCATAAAAAAATTCCTATCAACCTCCCGTAAGGTGACCAGAACACTGAGTATCAGACTTAAGGAATCATGAGACTCCGATTAACTGAGTAGTTTAGGTCTTCCAAACGAAAACTCCAGGTCCAGGACTAGCAACAAGTCCTTACGTCAATAAAATGCAATTAGTTCAAAGAATACCATTTATTTAATGAGTGTAAAATAATACAGTACTATGTGAAAGAATCACGTCTCCCCAACTAAGGCAAATGACTTTTTAACCAGTGAGAGCGTATGTTAACAATCGACTTGGTAGAAAAGATTCATTTAACTTCCTCAGAATTTAATGCAAGTCTTTTAAAAAGAATTTGAAAAATTTTGTATTTTGGTAATTATGGCTGACTGAAAATAATAAAAAAATATTTTACTTAAATTTTGGTTCGCTTATGAATAGCTTAAAGATCCCAGATCGTGATTTTATCATTCACAGGACGGAGTTCGACTAATACACGAGTTAAATAATTTTCGGCCAGTCTTACAACGTACTTGTCCCCATGCAGGTTCAATACAGGAAAACTGACAGCGACTCGCCTCCGAGCAACTTTTTGGAAAAATTAATTTTTGAGTAATTTGTGCACGACGGTTTTCTCTATAACTTTACTATTTGGAAAGCCCTGCATTTGGCTTTCTTACCATCGCTTTGTATTGACCACTCAACGCACTCGACTAAATTACGAGTCACTGGGTGAATTCAAACTTGTTTTATGCCAGAAAACGGCCTTGTACATTTTAAAGGATTTTTTTGCCAATATTTGCTTACAGGCGCTACGCCGCTTTTGCCAAATTCGTCGGTTTCACCTTTTTTTATACATTGCCTTGTTAAAATTTTATAGTCAGTCTTTAGGACAGGGTATATACTGACTGTACCTCCATGGTCGATGTCTTCGGCGGAGGAATTAAAGTTGAAAATATTTTGAATATTTTCAAAGTCCAACTTTGGCGTCCTTTTAATAAAAATTATTTTCAAAGTCCAACTTTGTCCCACCTTTTGAAAAAGTATATTATATTTTTGTCCTTGCCACCATATACTTTCGCCCTCATATCTCATATCCTGAACCAAAATATATTTTCCTAAGTAAAAATTCGGTGTTTCTTTGAATTTTTACCCGGTTGTACCTAATGTCTTATCGATCTCATAACGGTCCTTTTGGACTAGTTTGTGGCTCTGAAGTTTCTCAGACTCTTGAAAATGTCCTTAAATGAAATTTTTGCCTAAGTCAAATTTTTATTTTGGCTTCGACTTAGGCCAATTTTGGAAGGTTCTACAACAACGTCACACTACTCCACTGGTTCTATGAGTTATACGGTTATATCCAGTTCAAAAGATTTCGTTATACACTGGTATTATTTTTCCGAAAAAAATATGCCAGTTCGATCTTATCCTTCTGATGATATATCGAATATGTTACTACAACTGTGAAAAGGACAGTTCCGAACCTGCATCTTTATTCTTCCCTAACCCTCTCAATCAGGTGAGAAGTCAGGGAGGTATTAAACCAGACCAAGGCTAGATCACCGAAGTGCAGCAACATCGCGCGCGGTGAGGACTTGGATGGGTGACCGATGGTGGTTAGACCATCTAAGGGGCACCGCGCAGCGATCAGTTGCTAGCAATGCTAGTAAGAACACCTTACGGGCAATACAGGGTGAGCACAATAAGCCCTCGAGGCTGCAGTGCCCTCGGAGTAGTATACAGACGAGCCCGGGGAGGAGGGGGCTTTAGTCAGTAAGAGTCTGACACTTCCAATATACCATTGATTGATTGGAGCCCTTTAAAAAAAAAAAAAAAAAAAAAACCCTCTCAATCGGTCGTAACTTTTGAACCGAGATTGTCCGACCCTACTACTATACGTCAATCGAAAGATAAATGCTTTATATATTGATTGTCGCCTCAAAAAATACAGCAGATGCTTAAAAAAAAGTTTGTTTAAAGGCAACGAGGCATCCGCCACGCATTTTTTCGTTTTACGATTTTTTTTTTGTATTTTTTACACTTTAAACTTTTTATAACGTTTTTCTAAACCTATTTTTTTTTAAATACGAAAAAACAAAAAAAAATCTAAAATTTTTCTACGATCGTGCAAAAAGTTAAGAATTTTAACACTGTTTACAGTGAAAAAAGTTTTACTTTTTGCACTAGTGCAAAAAACACTTTGATATTCCTACCTTTTGCACTACTTTCAAGTTTGACAGTGACAATTTCTGGAATTACTTTTTAGTTGTCAGTTTGAAATATAAATATTTAGTCATAAAACTGTTAAAAATGAGAAAAACTATTTAATTCGTTCGTAGAAAAAATGTTGTAAAAAAGTATATTTGTTGCACTTAGCATGATTGCAGGTGCAGGTATGCTTTCGTGCAACAAATATACTAGTCAACCATCTTAGGATGGCAAGTAGCCGCACAGAGAGAGAAGAAATATCGTCACTGTTGGATAGAGACAAACAAGTTTCTTAAGCGATGAAAGTACAGTCGGAGGAAGAAGTGCGCGCCCCGATTCACCGAGAATACCGTGTGTTTTCGAATGAACACTTGAACAGTCATTTGTTTTTCTACACCTATTTAATTATATGGCAATTATTAGCATTTTTTTGGTGAAAAATCGTACCTATAATTCGCTGTAGTGAATTATCGACTCATAATTCACTGCATCCGGCCAATCACAAATACATATTCAAAAATCACTGTTTCGCTGATACAACATTTTAAATCCACTGCGATCAACTCTTGTTGCTGCGGTTGACAATCAACTCGCGTGATAGTGACAAGTGTACTCCCATATTGTTTGTTTACGTTTTCGACTTCTTATGAATAGGTACCAATTAATGTTATCTTTCAGTCTAATTTATTTGTTTAATGGGTGTAGAAAAAGCATAGTATTACATTCGCGATTATGAGCATTATTCACTCAGATGATTTGCGCCACTCGCCTACGGCTCGTGGGCTCAAACATCATCTTCGTGAATAATGGCTATCATAATCGCTCATATAATAATATACTATTTAGTTTCAAGTAAACAATACGATATAATAAATATACAAAGCAAATACACATTAAATTAAATAGAGGGAGCCTAAAGGTATAAAGATTGAGATAAGCGCTTACACTCTACTTTATTTACTCGCTCAACCCAACTTCTGAGGAAACCCAGTCAGAATACAAAATTTTAAACTCATAATAGATTGGTACACTTACTTTTGAAAATAGTATAATAGGGGCTTCAGCTACAGATTCCTGCTTCATATATTATATTTTTCGGCTTTGACCAGACAAAGCTTTATGTTTTACTTTGCTTTCAAACACCTTATAAATACTACTAGTGATAATAAACGTAACAATGCTTATAAGTGGGTACTTATAATAGGCACCTAAGTATGTATCAAATCTAAGTTATATACTGCAAGCACTTTTCTCGAGACTGTACCGATCTTTACATATAGAAGAAACCTAAAAAATGAGCTCCCTAACGGCGGACAGATTTCGACCACTGCGCATAGTGCGCATGCTAATCTCATCTGCCACTAGTACACTTTTGCACTTGTTACACAAATAACTATTTTGTAGCATCTCAAAATAGTTGTTCTCCAATGTGAATTTGAAAGCGATATTGTTATTTGTTTTTTTTAAATTGATTTTGTTTTTGTGAATTTTACATTTGTAATAAGTTTATTTTTCCGTCCGTGTCCACTTTCAGGGTTCATTGTTAGACACATGTTTACTTTTCATCTGTATTATTCCCTTTACTTGTATCATTCAGGAGCATATGAAACCCTTATTTCCTTTGGCGCTCACACTATCAGAAGGGTCGCAATAAAAATTCATATGCTGAAGGCGTCAAACGTGCCTTCTGCAATTTTTGGTGGTGTCTTTCCACTCTCAGGGTGAATCGTTACAAGTTTTAAAAGACGACTTAGACAACTAATAGTTTTTCTAAATCAGGTATTAGTGTCGGATTTCAACGCATTTTCTAGAATGTGCGTTGCCGGGCGATAAAATCTCTTTAGAGATTATATATTGGGGCGACATGAATAAGTCCAATTTTAGCCCACTTTCCATTTAATTTATCACCCTTGATCGATTCTATAACACTATCTGTGCATAATTTTCGCCATTTGAAACTGAGTAGAGCTTAATTGAAAGCTTGTTTCAAAGCAAACATTATTTATTTCAAATATCATTATTGGATCAGAATAGTCCTGTCCAAATATCCTTTGCCTGCCTTTAATACAAGTGCACGTGTTAAGTGACATCGTTAAGGTTCGTGTACAAATAAAGTTTCGTACATGTTTGAGTGGTTTGAGTATACTTAACTTAATTCTTATGTTTTCCTCGAATGTTTGAAGTAGCAGAGTAAATAAGGTATTCATAATTATATATTTGAGATCTTCACATAACTATGTTTAACTTATATCTACCTATATAATCGATTTTCTGTAAGCAAACATTACAAGTGTAGTTGGCAACTTACTTCTCGAGTCTTTAGGGTATCTAAGTTTCCGCTGTTAATTCAGTTGGACATTTTTCTTTACGCTACTTACATACATGGAGGAACGTTAAATATATTCACATTTTGAACTCTAATACGAGACTAGAATATTACATTTTATATGCGCAACAAAAATTCAAATGCCTGCATATTATCTATTTAAGCAACGATATTATATTACAAATATTATCAAAAAGAAATTTAGGGAAAGTAGTACAAATCCATTCAAATAATAAAAACAGAAATTAAAAAACTTTCAATATAATTTAAGAATATTTACTTGCGCGTCACTGGTATCTGGTTGACTGTACTGAAATAAAATTGAATAGACCAGCCGATCATAAATTCCAAGTTGCGTCGCACAGTGGCGCAGGAATTCGAAAACGTGGCATTAAATTGTAAAATGAAATGAGCTAAAGGACCATACGTTCATCATTTGACCCACTATCTAACTTCAGTCAAGGTCATCTCGCTTGTTAGCACCTCCATGACACAGTTGTTGTTAAGTAGTATCTGCAGATGATCGATGCGCTAAATTTGTTATAGAGCTTGTTTTTTGAATGCCTTATTTATAAGTGGTTAACCTCATTAATATCTGTAGTTCTTGGTTTAATTAACTATGGATTCAATACCGTCAGGTATGTACTGAATATATTACGTTATTTTACTTTAATTGTTAAAGTTATATAATAATTATAATTTCAAACACAAGCTTAAACAATTATAGCAATAAACTACAATATATTTTGTAACCATAGGATAATAGCTTATTTCCACATACGTCCACATTTACTATTATTATTATTTTTAATCGGCTTATTTATATTAATGTTCTGGCGGAGTTTGACTCAACCAGGACACACACGCACATATAGACAACATCACAACACCCATTCCCTGCGACATTGCCATCTGCCGCAGCTGAGACTCGAACTCAGGAGAGGAGAGCGACTAGCCGTGTTGTCTTTTATGCAACCGTTATCTAGTCCACTGCTACCGTCTCGGCAATACGTGAAAAACGCCACATCCATCCCTAACCAGGATTCGAACCCCGTGGTCGCAAGCTTAACACCTTAAGCATTGCGCCTCTGTGCCGGAATTGTGCCTCACTTTGTTTCGATTCTAGGTTCTTTTAGGTACTTTAAGGGGATAAAATTCAATTTTTTTAAAATTTTCAATAAAAGTGCATTTTACACAATTTTCAAAAATGCATTTTCTTTGACCTACCTTTTTTCATATATTATTAATATTATTACCATGCGTATGCTTAATACATTTCCTTTTCAGATTAATGAAGTTTTCTTTCGTATTAAATTATACTAGACTTTCTATGGTATATTTCATTTTGTTTAGATGAACATTGGGTGAAAAATAAGAGGGTCCAAGAAATGCATTTTTGAAAATTGTAAAAAATGCACTCTGTTCAAATAATAAAAAAAAAAATGAACTTTTTCCCCTTAAAGTACCAAAAACTGGCGCACAATTCCCCCTTGATACTCGACGAAGAATTAAAAAATTTTATTTCGTTCGCCATTTTTGACCGTTCTATTTGACTTACAGAGTTCGGGTTTGATGCATTATATTTGACCATAGATGAGTTTTATTTCTGCCCATTTTGGTAAAATTATTCGTTCTTATCGAAAAGATATTCAATTTTGATTTTTTCAGTCACTTTTAGTGTTTTCTATTTTTTTCCAAAATGGCGGATCGTCCTTTGCATATCGGACAGGCCTCTATTTTTTGCGAATTTTATTTCAAATAAGCCAGTATTTTTAAAATTCCGTTTCAGTTACTAAAAGATATATTAAGCAGATAAGTAGAAAATCCGCGAAAGCCTGTCAAAAAGTGCATATAACTTTTGACGCACCAGGAATTTTTGGAAGCATATATTTTTTCGTAATCAGGAGGTCATAATTACATAAAAAAATCAACAACAGAATTTCTAGTGAAATGTTCTTGCCGAAAATAATCAATTCAACTGCACTAGTGTAAAAATAAACAAATGAAAATTTAGATTGGTGTTTCATTGTTTATAGAATATAATACAAAATAATAACTAAAATCGAAACCGTTCAGTTCACCTGGTGAAGTTTTATGTAATTCGACACATCCTGTATATTAGGTTAACAAAATTAAGATTAAAAGTATTATTTTGTGCATAGGGAGGCAACATAATGTGAAATTGCCTAGTAGAAAAAAATAAAAATAGAAATAGTATACCACGATACAGTTACTGCATTTTTGTTATGGTCCATTGGATAATAAAATTTATTTATGTATTTATAGTTAAAAAATCCCACATACTTCAGCCGTCATATTAGAATTCGTCATTTTCAAATTTTTCTTTCAGAACGCATACACTTTTTTGTTTTCAGTAACACCAGAAACCTGCATTTACTAAAATTGTTTCAATGAATTCTGAAGTAAACGTTTTCCGCCGCCATATTGAAACCGCCATATTTAATTTCAACCTCAGATTTAAAATGTGCACCCTCAAAAACACGTATACATGATTTTTTAAGGATTTTTCCGGAAATTAAAATTAAAAATTTCCACTATCACGAGCGCGTTGAACCAGTGTCGTAAAAGTAGTATGATAAGGCACGTTCTGCCGGGAAATGATGCATACACTCAAAGAAATAGTATGGGTAAATTCAACAAAAAAAAATGGTTAACTAACAATATCGTTAATTTTGTTCAACCAAACTATATTGATGGTATTTTTAAACAAGAGGTGATTGTTATTTTAATTAATAAAAAGTTGTCGTACAACAAAATAAACATTAACTTAAAAAATAGATGAATAAGACTATTATTTTGTTCGTCTGACTATTATTTTGTTGAATTCTGTCAAATTAAACTAAATAATAGTATATTTTATTTTTAACTATTATCGAATTGTAATTCTAACCCAGTATTAGTTCGCTGTACTATTGTACTTGGTAGACAAACCAATATTATTGTCGTCTTCTAGAAGTTCTAAAAGAATTACCATAAAATTTGCTTGCTTACCACGTAGTCTATTACAGAAATTATTCCCAGATGACGCCACATACAAATCACTAACAATAATCCATCATGCATTATCTTGCACTCTTATGAATTTATAGAAAATTAATAACATGATTGCAGTGTTCAAATTCTCTCAGGGATCATCGATATATTTGGATGGATCTTATAAACGATCTCTAATCTTTGGTTTGGGTGGTCTGATGTCTCAATACTGAGATTTTGGCTAACCAAAAAAAACTTCATCATACAATAAAGTGTAGATCAACCCAAAAATTAGTTGATGAACAAAAAACAAAGTTGTTGTACTATTTAATTGTAGACTAAATTGAAAATGGTTAGTGAACATAAAAAAATGTCATTGTACTATTTAATTTGTTACAAGAAGATATGATTATTAAACTACTGTTTGTTTACGAAAACAAATAAAGTTGTATGACTATTCTTTTCTGATTGATTTAACTATGAAACTAGATAGGCGCGATTTCATATGCTCTTTTTGGTTGAATTTACTTATCATTTTCTTTGAGTGTACAAGTGAGAAGCAGCTAATGTATTTTGCATTGCCTCGTCATAAATTAAAAATATAACCTTCAACTAAGCTTTACTGCACATATGTGCCATTTTGAAAATAGTCTGAGATTGAGGTTACCACTGAAATAACAACACTAACCTAACACAAGTCAACTACTCTGCACGCAGCTATTAATACCAACTGACGAAATGTAACGTGACTCTTGTATCGGATACAGTTTGAATCAGGCTGTATACATGATTTCATATCTCAAATGTGAAATTTAAAAAATTCCGTGAAACGCGACTGGAGGTTGAGTGGGAAAATTGTATACTAATTGTTTATATACTATGGTTTACCATATATAAATAATTCAAAAAATTATTCCACTTATCACAATATCTTTACACGCGTTTTGTAACCCCTTGACATCCTTTGGCTGAATGGCAATTTTTTTTTCTACGATGATAATTAAAAAATTTTATCCGGTTGTAACTGATGAAATCATATAGGTATAATAATCAATTCTACTCATTTGCATCTAAAACAGACATTCACGTCTATTCGTTTTATTGTAATTTACGGGTAAACCGTACTCAGAGCTTATTATTCGAAAATTGTCGAGCAGGTCAATGAGCATATTCACTAGCTGCAGCTGCGGTTGTAGAAACACAGTTTTGCCAATAGCTACTCAGCACCGCCAGTCATTCAGCATGTATCATGTGTTTACTCTAGATGTTAATAATGGTGATAGAACACAGCCCTGTCTGATGCCTTGGCCAGCATTGCATTTGTCGGACTTGCGCTGACTTTTATCACCAGAGTTAAGACCATTGACAAAAATAAAAAAAATATTTGCTTCTCTTCAGGATGAATGAAACTTGATAAACTCTGTAAAAGAAGTTAAATTATACCAAAACATCCATACTTTATGAATCATTTCTATAGGAAAATGTGAATAATCGGTTATTTTTATGTATAGAGAAGAGACAGAAATGTTTGGAAAAGGTCTAGTCAACATGGCAACAAAATAACATTTAATTTGGATAATATTTCAGACACTTCGACGACACGACGTGGCGACACAATTTTAACTGAAACACCCCATTTCAAGTTTTACCAAACTCGTTTAGTTAATCATAAATTAAAGGATGATGTGGAAAGTATAATTTAGACAATCTGAAACAGCATTAATGGAACTGGTTTTAATTAACTATTTAAATTAAATGGTTTACCATTTATTCCAGCGGACTAGATATTTTTAACATTTATATTTAGAACAAAATATGTGATTTGATAAAAGGTTCTAGCAATTTATTTGTAAATTGATTTTGACTATTTTGTTACATATTCTGTATAATTATTTCAAATAATAATAAAGACTTTAGTCTTGTTAGTTAAAATTAGGTATTACCAATATTGTACTAAATGAAAAAATCTACGACTTTTATTTAAACTATTTTTTTCTAATATTAATATTTTACGATTTACAGCCTTCAGAATGGTGAAAATTTGTGCTTCGCTGCACATTTGTGTCTTTATAGCTAGGGAGCTGGTGGTAATACGGGTATATGATTTCATTGTAATTAACAACAACAAGGAATGAAGGTATTGATAAAACAGATCGATTAGAGAAGCTACCGAGCTTGGTTGCTGCTGATTTTTTAAATAAATGAATTTCAAATTTGCAAAAAAAAGCTGCTATATTATTTTTTTGTTTCAGTCATTGCTATAAAATTGTTCATGTATCAAAAATTTAAATAAAAAAAAGGTTGGCTGAAATCCATGACTCTAATTTTTTTTTATAAAACTAATTGTTAATTTGCAAAAAAAGCGCTATTAAGTCATTTTATTATACTTCGCATTGGTTTTATTTTGTTAGTTTTTATATCCATAAGTAGAGAAAAACATTGGCTGCCATATACGCTGTTGATTTTCAGAAATATTCATAATTTACTCCAAAAAATGTCAGAGTAAGAAATTAGTCCACTCAGTGGGGGATTTTGCCCTGCAAGAGGTGGAGTAGTAATGATTATGTTGTTTAAGTCAAGACCTTGATAAAAAATTCGTTTTCGACCTGAGGGGGGGGGGGGGGCGCGAGCCGCCATCTTGAAGTAAAGGTGCAAAAAATTATTTTTTTCAAAATAATTCGGTAACGCTAGATCCTACGAGAAAAATAAAGACAATAATGAAAAAGACAAAAATTCCTACATTTTTGTTAGAAATGTAATGTTTAAAGAGATAAAGTGTCAGAAAGATGGATTTAAGAAAAATTTTTTTTATTAAATAATGTTAATTATTAAAAAATGTCTAAAGCATCAGTTTTGTCTACCACCCCTTTCATTCCCCAAAAAGGGCAAAAGAGAAAGTATTTTGATGTGCTGAAGCTAATTTTGGGCAAAAAAAATTTTATCGTGTCAGTTTCCATCTGCCACCCCTAGAAGATAAAATGGGGTTGTAGAGGGTAACTGACGGAAAATTGGCTTCAGCGCGTCAAATTACTTCAGAAAATATAGATCAGAACCTTAGAACAGGACCGTTTTTGCCTTTCTTAGGGGATAAAAGGGGGTGGTAGACAAAATGACTTTTTTTTTAATATCAGAATCGGTTTCAACATGTCAAAAAACATGGAATAAGACGGTTCTGATCAAAACAACCGCCCTCCCTTTTTTATTGTCGGCCTGTGTAATTATTAAGAAACGTCAACCAATGAAAAATCAGTATAGCAGACTTCATCCACTATTTTTTTTATGTTTTTTTACGAACAAACAAAGCTTCCTGCAAAGTGGCTGACACAGTAAAATGATATAGAAGCGTCTTTTTGAAAATTCACCCTCTTTAAACGCAGCAGTACACAGGTAACTGAAGTATGTTTATGTATGTTTCTTATCACTTTGCGAAACTTTTGATACTGGTACACCGACAATAAAATCATTTAATTTTACTTCCACATCCAGTGGAAGTATAGTAACGACAAAAAAATTTTTAAAAATTTTTATTGTTCAAATAGGCTTAAAATGTCAGAAAACGTCGAGATTTTAAGTTTGAGCGAAAAAAAATTTCTGTCTGTCGGTCTGTCTGTCTGTAACTTTTTTTTGTGCGCACGTTTACTTTGGAACCGTTTAAGATATTGACTTGAAATTTGGTACACGTATGTACTTTAACGAGATCTGGAACTAGATTATATTTTCATGTTGTTCCGACGAAGGGTTGGGGGGTAAATTGGGGTAAATTTGGGGTATATGGGTAAATCAAGCATAAAATTGGTATTTAGTATATACAAGAGAAGCTAAGGTCTCAAAAAAATTTTTGGCATTAGCCACCCCCATTACCAACCCCACCCCCTTATTAAAGGGGATGAAAAAAAATGTGATTTAGTGTATGTACAAGAACCAGAAACCTCAAAATACTTTTTTACTTCATCCACCCCCACTACCCACTACCACCCCCCTATCACCACCCCCACCCCACCACCGATGCGGGGTATCGTTTTATGGATTCTTGGGGTAGAGAATTTCAAATATTATGTTATTAAAGTTCCATAAACAATTATTTCCACATACACAGTTTTTTCGTTGTGAGTTACTTGGATAGAGAATCTGGATGTGGAAGTAGTGATTCCTTGGGCAGCGGTTTTTATTATATCATAAATTAATAAAGAAAAATAATAAATTACAAAAAAAAACGCAGACACATAGATTTCAGCTGACTGCATTTATATCAATGACATATTGAAAAGCAACGCTTAAAACAAGTGGCTGACAATAAAATCATATATCATTTTATTGCATTTTTAATTAAGATTAATTAGTTAATTAAGATTATTGCAACTATCTCTGTTTCCATTCCTGCTAGGTAGTAATTAGTTATTATCAATATTGTAGATTATAAAATTTCCCAAAATTTTTGTTTAAAAATTTTACTACACTATCAATTGTTTATAAGTTACAGCAACTCGACAGTTTCCTAATTTTTTAAATTACGAGGTGCTGTAATTTCAAAACAGTTCACCATTGAAGAAAATTCTATAAACAAAAGTTTTAGTAAATTTTATGATCTACAATATTGATAATAGTCAATTACTACAAAGGAGCAACGAGGACAGAGATAATTGAAAAAATGTGCAGCGAAGCACAAATTTTCAACATTTTGACAGCTGTAAATCTCAAAATATTAATAATAGAGAAAAATAGTTTGGATAAAAGTTGTAGCTCTCTTCATTTTCTACAGCGTTGGTAATATCTAATTTTAGGGTAAAACCAACAGGAAAGGAAATAATTGAGAAAAACCTATTGTGACTGTCATTTTTTCAACATGGCGGCCGTAGCGGGCACGACATTTTTTGTGGAAAGCATTAATTAATGATTGGGGCAAGCCTCTCTATAGTGTAAAAAAAAAGAAAATTTCTTGTAGGAATTATTAGAGGGTACCTCCCGTTTTTAAATATCGATATTGAGATCACTGTAAAAATGAACAAATAGCGAAACCAAATGTATTATTAACCGACTTCAGCATCCACGTTAGGTAATAAGGTTCAAGTAACTGGGCCACTGCGACTGGTTGAAATTTTATTTCATGATAATTAGTTACCTGTTTTTCTGAAGGTGGTTCAATTTTTCACAAACTTTTTTTCTTTCATAAGAAAAGGCAATCCAGATGACTTCACATATTCTAGTTTAGTAAAGGAGTAATTTCAATACTCATTTGTACAAAAACGAATGCAGAAATTATTTCATTTATGGTCGTAGAAAAAAATATTACAGCGATTGAATTTTACTCCGATGAAGGGAATTTACACTACAGGGAATTTTATTGTAAACTGAGACACTTACATTCCAAAATGTTTTCTTCATCTGAACATTTAATGGGAAATTTTCTCGTTTCTAAGGGAAATATGATCCTTCATCATTTAGATGGCGTTCCCTATAATCATGGCGTTTAAGTAACACACAGGATTGGATTACGTTCAAGAAAATAGAGAAATATCAGTTTTATGTTAGCCGTGTGAATAGCTTGAAAATATTTTAATAAAAATAAAATGTTATTACAGTTCAAGCATATACAATCGCGTAAATTTCATTCATTTCTAAACACAGCCGTTTAGATGGTAATAAAAATTTTCTAAAACTTTGTGTTTATGTTACAATTTTTACGTTATTATACAAGAAAGGCCATGGTAGGTTAAGATAAGTGTTCGTGCCTTTGCAACCTTTTTGCGTGTGGTTCTTTCTAGTGATGATCTTTGCGTAAGATACTACCACAAAAAGTTTTCACCTCAACCATAACATCTGGGAATTTTTTTTTCCGAAAATCAGTAAAAATGTTTTTCCTCTTAATCAAGTGAACCTATTTTTTTGTATATCACATATATTGTAAATCTACTCGTGAACATTTATTAATGATATTTTCAGGACGTCCTTTCATAGAGAAAAAAAAATTTGATGATTTTGAATTTTTCTTTCTTCATGACAAGATTTCCTGAAAATACAAACAAATTGGTTCGCTTGATTAAGAAAAAAAAACTAAAACACTAAAAACTAATCAAAAACAGTGTAAAATTACTTCATTTCCTCCCACGAATATTTTTTCTTTATTATTAGTTTTTTGGTTTAATTGGCCACTCCTACGCACAGTTATACTAGAAAAATTATTACAAAAATTTTTTTTGCAAGTTTTTGAAAAAAAAAAATGGTGTACTCAAATGGGTACAATGGGAGAATGTGTAAGAAAAGAATGCAAAATTTTTAGTCATAAAAAGTTTTCATTCATTCAATCTCTCAAGTTGTCATTTACTACAAATGCCCCATCCATAAAGAAACCTTGAAACTACGCGTTTCCTACACATTGCAGCGCATCCTACCAAGACATTAGTTTGTAGAAATATTTTATTTGATGTCGCTGGGAGGCAAAAATTCACGGTGTACTCAGATAGGGAGGTAATGGGTTAATGACATGGCATTGGCTTTAACGCCACTGTCGTTAAATACTTACAATAGGTGAACAGAAATAAAAACTATGATAAATAAAAGGTACGTTAAATATTTATTTTTATTCTGAGTTTAAAAACAATGTTACAATCGGCTAATTAAGTACGTTATTACTATTAATATTAATTACGCTTGTAACATTTTGTAAAACACTCCATTAAACGAACGTTCGTCTGCAAACCTTCCCCCTCCGATTAAACTTAAAAATAAATTATGTTGAATAGATTCCCACGAGAGAACGAAATTGAAATACTAGATATAATTTATTTTTCATTTTTTTGTGAGAACTTTTCATATACCCTCCTATCGTTCATTTTGTCACATTTCCCCCTCCCTTCTCAAAGCGAACGTATTTTTTAAATGGCCCCATATTATATCATGAACTTCAAAATCTGAAAATTAAAACCATGTTGTTACACCCAGCGCCTCCGGCAAAACCTCGAATTCTCAGTTCCATAAATCCGTTTTGTGTAATATTAAAAAATTAATTCAAAGCGGAAAATTGAACAAAATAAAACGTCAAAATATTTTTTAAGGACTTAAAAACTGAATTAAATCTAAAAGCTTCATAAAGTTCTTCATACGCCTATGGCATTAAAATAATTTTATGTTCCTGACATCTTTTCCAATTTGACTACGTTTGATAGAGTTTTGTGAAAAATATATGTTGTAGCTTATTGTTTGATGTATACGTATTAAAGAAATGTGGGTGTCTCTAACGTGTAGGTGTACGTATTTAAATTTTTCAAAAAAATTCAAAAGCATCAAATTTTTTTTCTTCATGAAAAGGTGTCCTGAAAATATCATTGAAAAATTGTCACGAGTAGATTTTACTATATCGTGCGTGTAGCGGAGCGCCAGGCATAGGGAGTAAAATTACAAAATCGCCCGTACCAGCTGGCTGAAATGAAATAACAGAGCTGGGATGCTCCGCCCGACGGAGGAATTTACGGCAGCTGTGTTGTCATATCTCTCGCGCTACGTGAATGTACATGCCTAATGGGAAATTACACGCACGGTATATGTGAAATACAAACAAATTGGTTGACTTGATTAAGGAATTTTTTTTTTTCGGATTTTCGAAAAAAAAAATTCCCGGATATTACGAAGTTTTTGAGGTCAAAACTTTTTGTGGTAGTATCTTACGCAAATATACATCACTGGAAGGAACCACACGCAAAAAAGTTGCAAAGACAGGGACGCTTATATTAACCTGCCATGGCCTTTGAATTACGAATGGACGAATAATTTTTAGTGGTAAACCCAGATTTTATTTGTTGTCAACATAATTTGTACATTTGTGCGCACGTGCGTCAAATAGATACTCTCGAAACAACAGCATTGTCGTACAACAATTAACTTATACTACTTTACCCAATATGTTCTAGGACTCCAGGTATTAAGTAGAAGCTGTATACAGGGATTTGATCGTGTGATTCGTGTAAAGTTGCTTTGAAAATAAAATTGAATAGTTATGATGTGTCCACTAGCGCTTTACGTTTATTGGCATCTTACCTAACCAACCGTAAATTATTTGTAGAATACGAATACAAATCTGAGGTATCTATGGTTAGTTCGGGGGTTCCCCAAGGATCTAGCTTGGGGCCCCTCTTATTTCTAATCTTTATTAATGATATATATGCGACTGCATAGTTTTCCTTAAATTACTGTCTTTAAAATTTAAAATTTGTTAATGAAATAAGTACTGTCGTGCGTAAAAAAATGGGACGTCTTATAACGTATTTTTGCTAAAATCTAGTTGTGTACACCTAACTTTAATTTTTGTGACATTGTCAGTTATTTGTCATTACATTTACATTACAAAAAAAAAGTTGTTCTACTTTTTTTTGCTCGCGACAGTACCATGATGCTTCTCAAACAATCCTTTGAAAATATCAAAATAAAAAGAATAATTAGGGTGAATTTTGACTGGAAACGACGATCCATCAACATTTCATGCCTTGCATATGTGATCAAAATATACAAACGAACAAAACACAATCGCTGTCAACTTATGTAAATTTTATTAATTATTATAAAGTTCGTATTCTTCGGATAAATAAATTAGGTAATTAATTGTTACTCTTACATCAACTCTCATTATATTAATAACAGTTTTGGGAAATTATTATTTCATAAGAATACATTGTCAATGTTCTGACCAAACTTGTGTAAGGACAGGTGCACTCGAGCGTACTTAAAAGTACTTTGCCGCTCGTTGTTAAGGGAGACGAGCGACAAAGTGATATTATTCACAGCTCCTCGGCAAACGTCAACTTTGCGCTTTCAAAATATGAGCAAAACAAGCCTACTTTATATGTCGATTGTACATTACAAACTTTTTGTTATTCAATATATGAATTCATCGTATCATGAAACGGATTTCTCTAAAAAAGTGTTTCTATGGTGATTAAAAATGTTTGCACAGTTATACTTATGTATCTATTTGATTAAGTCAAGTAGGTATAATAAAATACTAAAATGTTTTATTAAAGATTTGACCAATACTTGTAGATATTTTTTGGAATAAATATTATTACACAGCCCCACAAAAAAAAAAGTTCAAAGCAGTGAACCAGACCCATGTATTCCTATGTATTTTCGGTCGCTGAATCCGAAAGAAATCGTACACCCCCAAAATCATTAGCTAGAGCCAAAAAACACCCCTGAAATGGGGTAAAAATAATATTAAGCTACGAGAATAGTTGTTATATCTTAATCAATCGAATTATACAAATTAAGGTTAAACAGCAGCGTACAAACAATAGATATGAAACACACCCCCAGGGAGGGGGTGACCGATGAAAAAGCTCAAAATGTCTAAGTTTTGTTAAAGTGATAAGAAACTGCATCAGGTCAGATGTAATCTTCATAAACTGCCCTTATAGAATTGAGAACAACCACTCCTGAGTTTAAAGGACACGAGAAAAACAAGGAAAAACGTAAAACGCAACAGGATTTCTATTTTCATGGATGCTATGATTGGCCGAAATTGCCTAGTATTCTAAAATAGAACTAGAAACTTACGTACCATCAACATTCTATAGTGGCAACCTTCAGAGGGTGTGAAAACTACCCTCAATGTAAGGTTTTGTCATAGGGCAAAAAAAAAGAAACTTAAAATTTTATTAACATAAATTATCGCGTATCGATAATTTATATGGTTTCAACTTCCTAATAACCTAGCCAACAATATATCTAGTTGTAAATTAAAATATATCTTTCATCTTCTTATTAACCGACCATCAGCCAAATAATAATAGGATATCCTTGCCTGAGGGCACACGTAAACAAACATTCATGTCATAAGAGCTCCACGACAGTACGACTACTGTCAAGCAAATGCCGAGACCGGCGCGCTGCATGTCATATTTGTATGAAACTGCGCAGCCCGCTTAGGCTCCGCCGCTTTTCAAATGCAAGCGGCCGACTTTGTGATTGGTATGACGGTAGTGCATAAAGTCAACGACTGAACGTCACTCAGTCTCAGTCGTATCCAGGCAGCGCTCGTGTGTGGACGTACTTGGTACATTTAGCTTTTGCATTAAAACTTTATTATTCATCGCTGCCTTTTTCAAGTTTAGACTATTTGCACTTAAAATAAATTATTTATTTTATAAAACTAGGGAAGTAAGGTACTCTCGAGATTTGGTGTGTCACAAAAGCACACACCAAATCATTTCAATAAAGAAATCGTTGACTGACACGGCTATAGCCTTTTCCAAGGTTGGCCCAGGTGCCTACGGGCGAAGCAGAGGATATTGTGGGGAACGAAGAGGACATCAAAGAGGAATCGTATGCTCATACCCAACCGTCCAATCCAAACCCAAGTGCCCAGTGTTCCTCGTCAATCCAGTTCCTGAACCTTGACCTAGACACCTCCAACGTCTTCCTAAGGTCGACTCCGAACACCGCCATCCCAACGTCAATTACCAGTTCCAGTCCCAGTAGTGTCCGCTTCCGAGGTCACCCAATTAATCCAAACCTCTCTCTTCTCAGGTCCAAGCCTCACCCTCTCAAGGGGTGCACATACGGTGATTCCTTCTGGGGCTCACCGATAACCACGTCCTGGTTATCAGTGTCCTGGTGGGAAGCGTACCACGTCGGGTGTAAATGCGGTGAACAAGGGCGAGAACCTTTGAGACTGGCTTGTAAGCCATTGGGGTCCTCACCCGAGTTCACTAAGACCGGGTATTGCGCGACAGACGAAGTAAAGTCAGACAGTAGGGAAAGATCAAATTCAGTCAGTTAGAGATCGACAGCCGGACGTACCATCGCACGCGACCTTCAGCCGCAGGGCGTCCGTGACAGGACCTAGTTTCTTCCATTTTGTCGGCACAGCCGTTTCTAGGCCCGACTGTATCACCACAAGCAACAACTCATCTCAGGTATCTCAACGACGCTCCATGGACCGCTCAATGGAATACTCAACGACTCCCCTCTCCCCACATCCGTGGGAGGAACTACTATCTACACCTCTACAGACAAGTACTGAATTTATGGCGCCAAATGGAACCAACCCTTTGGTACCTAACCATGTCAACAACTCATTTTCCCCTAGACCTGAGCCTCACTCAGGTCCAGGGACAGTGCCACCAGCGGGCATAGTACGCTTGGGCAGGCCCCAAGGCCAGGACGTGCCCCAGCCTCCGACGTCGCTCCACGACGTCGCCGGCGCCGGGGACGTTCTGGGTCTTGCCGGGCCCAGCCCTCGTGGACAGTTTGACTATAAAAAGTTACAGTGACTTCTATAAAAATTCTAAACACCTGCGTTGTGTGGAAGAGAGAAGAAACTAGACTATGTTCGACGCTGTGCTTGAACCCCCCCCCCCCCCCACGGGGTTGAAAGACGCCACCAACTTTTTCGTTACATCTTGAATTACGGTGGTTTACATTCTTTCTGGAGGTGTTACTTAATAACATTTATAGGACATGAGTGTCAAACTCTAAGTGTGCAACACGATTTTTGCCAATCATAGCATCCATAAAAATGTAAATCTGGTTAGCTTCTATCTGTTTTTCCAGCATCCTACAGATGTAGGTGTAGTATCTCGCAACCCCGTGGGGGTGGTTTTCAAGCACATCATCGAACATAGTCTAGTTTCTTCTCTCTTCCACACAACGCAGGTGTTTCGAATTTTTATAGAAGTCACTGTAACTTTTTATAGCTAAATCTTACATGGGGGGTAGTTTTCACACCCTCTGAGTGTTGACAGTGTAGGATGTTGATGGTACGTAAGTTTCTGGTTCTATTTTAGAGTACTACGCAATTTCAGCCAATCATAGCATCCATGAAAATAGAAATCCTGTTGGATTTTACGTTTTTTCTTGTTTTTCTCGTGTCCATTGAACTTGAAGGTGGTTGTTCTCAACCCTATATGGGCAGTTTATGAAGATTACGTCGAACCTGATGTAGTTTCTTAACACTTTAACAAAATTTAGACATTTCGAACTTTTTCAGCAGTCATTGCTGTTTTGGATCCATTTTTTTACATATGGGGGCTAGTTTTCGCCCCTCCCTGGGGGTGTGTTTCATATCTATTGCATGTACGCTGCTGTGATTTTTTGGCTCTAGTTAATGATTTTGGGGCTGTACGATTTTTTTTGACGGATTCGGATTCAGCGACCGAAAATACATAGGAATACATGGGTCTGGTTTGATGCTTTGAACTTTTTTCTTTGTGGGGCTGTGTTATTCGAGGAGTATTGCATAACTAAGGTAATGGCTCATTTGCTATCTACTTCCTCGGAGTGTCTCTCAGCAAGATAAGGTAAGAATTACAAATTGGTACTTAAATGAAAACAACGTTCTATTTTCTGTGCCTGTTTTTCTGATAGTAATTTCTCACTCTTTGATGGCATACGCCACTTTTTAACCTCGTATATGCCGCAAATGCCTTTGATGAAAATATTAACACTAACATTTCCCCATCTCGTTCGATTGCTGCGTCTAGGCACTTAGTGGCTAGACGGCGGAATTTTATTTTGTCACAGACCCCATAATATAATGGTAAAGGGAAACACCTACATCAAATTTAAGCGGCGGGCCTTTGAAGTAAATATGAACAGTGGAAATATAAAACGCTATTTTGAAGTTGGAAGGCTATTTACGTTTTATTTTATAGCGGGGTTCTTATTATGTGTTGGAGCTCATATCTGGGCACCCTATTTAAGCTTTCCCTCAACAAAAGGGTAATACACGAGCCCTTGATATAATTCCACCCGGCAAAGAGACGTCTATAGAAGAGTGCAGCATAGCCATTGTTCCAGTGCATACGGGTTTTACTGAATTGATAACATGCATACAGGAACAGCAAAGTTTTAATTGTTCCCTTGTATGTGAGGTTATTAATAATTCTTTTACATATTGTCTCATTGTTATTTCATAATTTTATATAGGCGTTCAAATGCGTTAGCCCAGTCGATGAAGGTATTTATCTACAAAAACTTGAAAAATGAATAATTTTTTTTAATGAGTTCGTGAAAGTGTCCTGAAAAGTTTACATTTCGCTCGGATGCAGAACAATAAAAAAACTGAAAAAAAATTATTAGCCCATTTTTTAAAATTTTGAAATTAAGTAAAGCTAGGAGAAAATAAAATAGATAGATCACGTATTTATGAACAAAAAGTGTCTTAACAAAATTTATCGCTAAAGCCACGGTTTTTCCCGAAAAAAATAGTCAAGTGTAACGTTATAAGTCGGAGCGAGAAACTTGCGTGCGCGCGCTTGGATACGCATTAAGTGTGACACCGACGAGACTCACTGAATTACATGTCACTAAATCAGAACTTGTTCAATCTACATGAATGCTGGTTCATTTAAAAGATGGAAATTGTAGCTTTCTGATGCTTTTTTGTTTTAAATAATACAATCAAATGATGGATGGGAAAAATATATTTATATACCGGGTGATTCAGTTTGGTATTCGCGCCCCTGTATCTTTTTTATTTCAACAGAAAACTACAATACTAGTAAATCGTTTGTCAAGCTCTATCGAATGACGTCCTTAAATCATCTCTTTGAACACATATGCCAAAATAACGATAGTCAACTTTTTTTTTTCAAATGGTATGCTACACATTTTTTCGCCGATTGTTGTAGATCTTCCGTTTCTGAATTCAACCATGTGAAAAAGTATACAATTCCATAAGGAAAATTTCTAGAAAATTAATAAAATACGAAAAAACTTAATTTAAAAGTTTTGTTTCTGATTCAACATAGTTAGCCATGGAAACAATTGAATGTTGACATTGTTAGTAATGTCAAATTGAAAATACTGTTATTTGTGACTATGTTATTAGTTTTTGTTTTATGTTATAGATTTACACAATGGTATCTTACACTAATGAAGAAAAATTGGACATGATATTAATTTATGGACAGTGCGGAAAAAACAGTAAAGCAGCCAAACGTTTATATCAAGATCGCTTTCGAAATAGGCCGGTATCATCAGACAAAATATTTGCAAAACTGGCAAGAAATATGAGCGAAAGTGGAAGTTTTGAGAAAAAAAGAAACGTTTTTAAACCCAGAACCGCACAAGATGAGGAACATGGAGTTGCAGTTTTAGCCCGTGTTTTCGTAGACCCGCATATTTCTATTCGTCAGTTAGTGACAGAAACTGATATTTCATATTCTTCAGTTCAAAGAATTCTGAGAGACAATAAACTGCGACCATATAAAATACATTTACATCAAGGCTTGCTTCCTGGAGATTACGAGAGACGTCTAAATTTTGTAGCGTGGCGGGCATCAGTTGCTCAAGAAATGACTATATTAAATCGCGTCATGTGGTCAGATGAATCCCGTTTCCATAATAATGGAATAAATTAATAATAGTATCCGTATCTAAGATTTCAATTAGGAATTAGTCGATGTATCGGATAAAAATAAAACGAGGTTATTTCCACTAGTCGACGTTTCGAATAAACTTTTATTCTTCCTCAAGACTGAAAAAACAACATACAACAAATATAATTTACCATATTACAATAATGTAATGAATTTGAAAAAAAATTTTTTTAGGTATAAATAAAATATGACACAATTACTTTAAAAGAACTAATTAAAATTTATGTAAATTATGTAAATAAATGAACAATTACAATGCATAAAATAATTTAATAGTAAGTAATAACCTTACCTTTAGTGAAACAAAACCACAAAAATACTTCTTAGGTGAGAAGGAGTTGAACAACAAGCGAGTTAAAAAATAAAATAAAATCCAATGGACAACATAACATATAATTACTAAACAATATGAATGTAAGGAACTTGAATAGTTTCATACCAATTACAATACTGAGTTGTAATAATTAATAATGATTAACAAGAGTTCTGTGTGTTCCTCACTCCGAAGTCGAGAACATTTTAGGTTACTTTAATAGTTACCATGAGAATATCAAGTTCACTCTTGGGTTGGAACATAATAATATGACTAGCTTTTTAGATCTCACTCTCATTAGAACTAATGAACAGAAAATCAGTAATAATTGGTTTGAAAAAGAAATTAATTCGGGAAAAATTCTTAATTATTTTTCTGCACATCCATTTAAATAAAAATTATTTATTGTCAATGCCATGAAAAATAGAATTTTAAAATTGAGTAACACTGAATTCCATAAAAATATATTAAAAATGAACAAACATCCTAAAAAATTGTACAATACCATAATTAATACCAATATTGACTCCCCTAGAGTGAGTCAAGAGGATAATAGTATTGTAGATAAAACATATATCAAAATTCCCTATGTCAGAGGATTATCAGAGAGTTTGAAACGCATTTTATACAAAGACAATATTAATTTAGTTTTTTATCATACAAAAAAGTGGGGAATTTTTTCTCATTAATGAAGGACAAACTCCCTAGGATTACAGTCCCATGTTGTATATAGAATTTCTTGTCTTGATTGCAATCAAATTTATATTGGTCAGACTAAACAACACTTACAAACTAGAATTAGGGAACACACATGTTCTTGTAAAGAAAAATATAGGAAAAAAACCGAGAAAACTATGCTAGCTCATCACCATTTTTCATCAGACCATAATTTTAATTTTGATAAGGCCAATATTTTAGATCATGAAACTAATTACCAAAAAAGACTCTTCAGTGAAATGATGTTTATCCATTTACATCAAAATACGGTCAAAAAGAAAACCGATAATTTAAGTGTTGTATATAACAATTTAATTAAACAATATCTAAAAGTTCCACCTTTTAAATTATAATTTTTATTAATTGTTTAATAATGATTCACATTATATATTTTTATCATCTAGGACGCAGTTCCAGTTTTTTGTTTAATCGTTCGAATCACTTACATTTTTTCGTGTCACCCAGAAAAAACTCTAGTAGTAGATTTTATTACTCACAGAACTCTTGTTAATCATTAATTATGATAACTCAGTATTGTAATTGGTATGAAACTATTCACGTCCGTATATTCACATTGTTTAGTAATTATATGTTATGTTGTCCATTGGATTTTATTTCATTTTTTAACTCGATTGTTGTTCAATGTTATGACTCCTTCTCAAGTATTTTTGTGGTTTTGTTTCACTAAAGGTAAGGTTATTACTTACTATTAAATTATTTTGTGCATTGTAATTGTTCATTTATTTACATAATTTTCATAAATTTTAATTAGTTCTTTTAAAGTAATTGTGTCATATTTTATCTATACCTAAAAAATTTTTTTTTTTGAAATTCATTCCATTTTTGTAATCTGGTAAATTATATTTGTTGTATCTTGTTTTTTCAGTCTTGAGGAAGAATAAAAGTTTATTCGAAACGTCGACTAGTGGAAATAACCTCGTTTTATTTATATCCGATACACCGACTAATTCCTAATTGAAATAATGGAATAGTCAGTAGACATAACTGCCATTATTGGTCGCAGAATAATCCTCACTGGCTTCGGGAAACTAATTTCCAAAATATCTGGGGAATTAATGTATGGCGTGGAATTCTCAACGGACAAATTATATGACCAAAGTTTTACGAAGGCACGCTTACTGGAGAAAGATATATACAGTTTTTAAGGGAAGAGTTGTTAAATTTCATAGAAGACGTTCTATTACATATTAGGCATAACATGATATTACAACAAGATGGGGCACCGCCACATAATGCTATAATTGTAACGAATTACTTAAATGCTGCTTATCTAGGTAGATGGATCGGAAATCGTAGTGAGGGAGTAAAGTGGCGTGCCAGATCACCGGATCTCACACAGTTAGATTTTTTCCTTCGGCCATATCTAAAAGAAATGATGTCGAAGATCTTAAAAATAGAATACGAATTGAATGAAACAGATCAAACGTTGAAATTCTTCAACATGTATGTATCCAAGGCGTGATAGACATAGGACAGTTATGTTTAGAAGCGAACGGAGGACTATTCGAATATATGAAGCAATAAATAATGCTTTTATTTTCTTAATTGTTAGTTAGTTTTCAAGTATTGGTAGTTTTTTATTGGTAATTGTTATTTATTATTAGTTGTTATTTTAATATTATTGTTGAACTAAAGATACGACATTAAATGTTTTTTTATATAAAAATGGATTACATAATTATTTAAAAACAGAACTTTGTTTGGTCAAAACATTAAACTTTGTTTCGAAATTTTTACGCCCCATCAGTGCCGTACACAATCCTCGATAAAATCCCTCTCTTTCGAATCTGATTTGCCTAGTTGGTACTAGTTACATTACTTACAATGTCAAAATTCAATTGCTTCCTTGGCTAACTATGCTGATTCAGAAAAAAACTTTTGAATGACGTTTTATCATATTTTATTAATTTCCTCGAAATTTTTCTTATCTTGAAGAATGAATTTTAACATTTATATTTAATCTGCGGTATTCAATTCGTATTCTAGTTTTGAGATCTTCGACGTCATTTAGAGGTGCAAAGTAAACTTTTTCTTTTAGATAGAACCAAAGGAAGAAATCTAATGGTGTTTAAAAACGTTTCATTTTTTCTCAAAACTTCCACTTTCGCTCATATTTCTTGTCAGTTTTGCAAACATTTTGTTTGATGGTACCGGTCTATTTCGAAAGCGAAAGCGAAAGCTGCTTTACTGTTTTTTCCGCACTCTCCATAAATTAATATCATGTCCAATTTTTCTTCATTAGTGCAAGATACCATTGTGTAAATCTATTTAGACGTATAACATAAAACAAAAACGAATAACACAGTCACAAATAACAGTATTTTCAATTTGACATTACTAACAATGTCAAAATTCAATTGTTTCCATGTAATGGTTCAATGCAGAAACAGAAGCTCGTTGTAGTAACGTGGATTCACAAAAAAAGTACATCTCAAATCATTTTAATTTCCTTCCTCGATGATTTTCTTGATAAGTATATATATTGGAGGCTCTAACTTATGCCGAGAACTTGACCCATTGGAAAAAATAAAATATCATTATCTCGGAAAAACTGTATATTTTTCGAATGTTTAAACACAAAATCGTTTACTTGTATGCATTTTTTCGAAAATATGATCAATCAGATCACGACAAGATTTTTACGATCTTATCCTTATAACTATTAAAATATCTTTGACTATTTTGAATGTAAATTCTGGAATTTTCCAATACATTAACAAATGTATAAGGAATCCACTGGATATAGTTGAAATGTGGATAGGTGTACCTGTAATTAATACATTAAAGGCACGTAAAAATTCATGCGAACGATTCAGGGGATATGTGTGGTGTCTGTGTATGCGTTCATAATTATATATTTTCCCTCCATACTTATTATTTATCCTCCTATTCACTAAGAAAAATGTTAAAAATGTGTAATCAGAAAGAGAAAAAGCTTTATTTTACTCGTTAGAACTGCTAAGAATTTTTAGAGGTTCCATAGAACGCATTTAACCCTGCACTTGGCCTCGCAGAGTGACAAAGTTACTTTACTATTTTTTTCCGTGGATTTAGAGATAAATTTTATTATGCCATTTTTTGTTCAGAAACACGTGGTATATCCAGCTGTATTTTTTATTTTTTCCTACCCTAACTTAATTTCAAAATGTTGAAAAAATAGACGACAAAGAAAAATTTTTTTCATTTTTTTTTTATGTTCTGCACCCGAGTGGAATGTAAACTTTTCAGGATATTATTATATGCACTTTCACGAATTCGTTAAAAAAAAATTATTCATCTTGTAAGTATTTGTAGGTTTCACTATAAAAGGTTATGTCATCTGGGCTACGTCGACGTTTGATTTTGACTGAATTCATTAACGAAACGAACTATACTAGTAACGTAGATACATTAACACCAGCACAAAGAGCCCTAAATATTGTCGACAGGTGGTGTAGTGAGAAAAGACCCTCCATAAATCCTCACAAAACCACAATAGTTGCTTTTACACGAGAAAGAGCCTTGAGGGGCTTAAAGCACCTGGCGCTCTACGGAGCGGCAAATTCTTTTGAAAATGAGGTAAAATACCCAGAATT
Source organism: Rutpela maculata (assembly GCA_936432065.2). NCBI lineage: Eukaryota > Metazoa > Arthropoda > Insecta > Coleoptera > Cerambycidae > Rutpela > Rutpela maculata. The sequence goes on from OW386292.2 coordinate 32,769,599, forward strand.
TTTGAGCACTGAATGACCAGATCCAAGAAGTCACATAGAAAGTAACAATTGCCCTGGGAAGGTGCAAGCAGATGTGTTGAAAAAATTGGGGGTTAAATCCCAAGAGATTCCATGGTTAAACATCAGTAAGACCCATGCTGGGCAATCTACAAACAATAAGCTCTGAGTACGGTTTGAGTATAAACTACAACAAAATGAAAATTGAGCAAAACGTAATGACGTACTGAATAATAATAATAAGAAAAAGTAAGACCCATAATAACTTACGGATCAGTGGTATGGTGGACTAAGACTTTGCAGTTCGGAAGAATTGTTAAGTGGTGTAATAAGGCTTGCTAATCTGTGCACCACAGGGGTCATAAAAACCGCTCTCACAGCTGCATTGGGAGTCCATCTATTGTAGAACATCAGAGAATTAATCTAAATCGAAAAACAGTAAAAAGGTCAGATCATATGTATTTTGGCCAGCAGAATCCAAATATGCAAAAATATACAGGTTGTCTCATTTAAAAATTAGAGTTTCATGTTAATTGCATCGAAACTGGAAGTCGGCCATTTTGGTTCTTTACATCATATAATTGGAAATTTCATAATATCAATACACTAAAATTAGAAAAATCCATTCGTCCATTCAAAAGTTACAAGAGTGTCCCTATCGGCTGAGTAACCCAATATATAAATTGTATATTATTTGATTGTTTATTCCGTACACTTGCGTCTTCACCTGTAACTAATCCCAACGCCACTAACAAGCTTAACTGTTGAAATCAGTGTCATCCACCTGTGAATTTTCCCAACCCCTATCGTAATCCCTAAGGTTTTTCAACCCTAAATATCCTTAAAAGCTTTTTATGTCACCCGAGATTTTATATCCGTTGCGACGCCAATATTGTAGCTTCATTTTTCCAGCATTCTGTTTACCGTAACCATACAATTTAGCCCCGAAGGTAAAGAGACGTTACACAATGTCCCCAACTTATTAAGGCTTTATAATCCCTGGAGAATTATTGCGGAGGCAACTATTGTGTAGAGATAATACTAATTGGTACGAGTGATTAATATTTATACTGTGTAACACCGTTTTATTAATTATTCTAATCTTTGTATTATTCTAATAATCACTTTAATATTTGTATTAGATTAGTCAAATACTGTGAGGATAAGCATTTTTTTCGCCGATTGACAGCAGAACACTAATTTTGCTGACTAATATCAATCTGCAAAGTGTCACTTTTCCTGCCTAGGCAGCAAGTATTCACTTTTCTGCCTAGGCAGCAAAATGATTGATCGTCATAGCAACTAAATATTTGACACTTTTTGGCAAGCAACATTTATTTTCATTAGCATAATTACAGAAAAGGCCATGGCAGGTTAAGATAAGTGTCCTTTGCAACCTTTTTGCCTGTGGTTTCTTCCAGTGATGTATCTTTGCGTAAGATACTACCACAAAAAGTTTCGACCTCAAAAACTTCATAATATTTGGGACATTTTTTTTTCGCATATCCGAAAAACATTTTTTTTCTTAATCAAGTAAATCGATTTGTTCGTATTTCACATATATTGTAAATCTACTCGCGACAATTTATTAAGATATTTTCAGGAAATCTTTTCATGAAGAAAACAAAATTTGATGCTTTTGAATTTTTTTAAAAATTCAAATACTTACTTACACGCTAGAGACACCCTCCATAATTAATTAATTCATTAAATTAATTGTATACCATATAATAACCTACAACATATATTTTTCACAAAACTCTATCGCAATCGAATTGGAAAAGATAATGTCAGGAACATAAAAGGATTTTAATGTCATGGGCGTATGAAGAACTTTATGAAGCTTCTAGCTTTAAAAGATATTTTGACGTTTTATTTTGCACAATTTTCTCTGAATTAATTTTTTAATATTGCACAAAAGGAATTTATGGAACTGATAATTCGAGGTTCTGCCGGAGGTGCCGGTTATAACAACATGCTTTTAATTTTCATATTCTCTGAGTTCATGATATATTATGGAGTAAAAAAAAATAAATTCGCCTTCAGAGGGGAGGGGGAAGTGTGACAAAATGAACGATAGGAGGGTATATGAAAAGTTCTTACAAAAAAATGAAAAATAACTAAAATTATTATTTAAATATAAGTTATAAGAAAACCATAGAGAATATTTTATTTATTTTAACAGAAACCTCGACACAGAGAAATTAATTCTACAAATAGCTGAAAAAATAAATTGAATAAATAATTATATATTAAAAATTTTAGCGATTCAAATTAATTGAAACATTGGAATTCTCATGACTGGGCAGTTCTACAAAGCATGGTCGATTTCACATTGACAATGTTAAAAAATAAAACGTCAGGAATTTATTGATGGCATACATTTTTGAAATGGTTAAAGTGTCTACTTTTCAGGTATGCCTTGTGGCACCAGCTTTTTTCCCGTGACTAAAATGTTACAGCTGTTTTTCCTTACTGAAACGTATAACAAAACGCACGACCGTCACATTTATATTTGTGCTGTGTATTAATATAAATATGCTAAATGGATTATGAAAAAGTTGATTCTTTGAAGTGAAAAATATGTCCTACAAGATATTAGAGAAAATTTTGGTCGTAATAATACCCATGAATAAAATAAAAAGTGATATAACTGGAAGTATCTATTTCTTTCTTATTTGAGCCTAATACTTTCGAATTTCAGTTAACTGTATTGACTCAAATTACCTTTTTGTGTCTAAATTTTGTTATCGATAACCAGTTGTGTTCATAATTTAAAGGACAATGGTCCTAACGAGATAAATAATATTTATGACACCATTGTGAATGAGGTACTGTGAGTTACGCGTGACGGTCGTGAGTGGCATGAGATGGTTGTGAGATTCGTAAAACGGTCGTGTAATTGCTGGCTGAGGTTGTGCCAAATTTTTGAAAATAATAATATTTGAGGGTCAAATCATATGTATTTTGGCTAATAGGAACCAAATATGAAAAAATATACAAGTTGTCCCATTTAAAAAACTTGATTTTCACGTCATTTGCCTCGAAACCGGAAGTCAGAAGTTGGTTTTTTACATCATATAATTGGAAATTTCATCCCATATCACTACACCAAATTTAAATAAAATCCATTCAACCATTCAAAAGTTACAAGAGTGAAGGAGAGTAATGCCAATGAAATTTCTCATAACCGTCACTAAAGTCTCAAGACCATCACACTCAAATTTGTGCCATGTGACGGTCATGAGTGTGACGGTCGTGAGGGCCACTAGACAAAAATGACTAAGAATTATGTTCACCCTAAGCTATTATTAAAGTAAGGTTAGGAGAAGACAGTGTACTGAATATCTCAAAATAAATATTAATAAGTTGATAAATGATAAAATACACAACGTGACGGTCATGAAAGAGAGCACAGGGCCATATATTAGACTTACCATATAAATTACTGGAAATTCAAAATGTTTTGGGAAACAGCACTTGGTTATTGCATCTCACATGATTTCACAACGAAAACTAAATTTCGATGTGTTTCTGAGTCGCTGGTAGTCCTAGCATTCAACTTATTAACTAATAATGAGCGCTGTGACGGTCGTGAGTATTAACCAAGTTACGCGACTTTAATAGTTTATATATTAAATCCTAGACATTAAAACATGAAAGTTGTATCTTGCCAACAAATTTTGGATATTTTGTAATAATTATAGCAGAGATGGACACTAACCATTTCTCTGGTAACAAAATTTCAGCCAAAACAAGTGTCAATCTGTATGGAGTTACGCGTGACGGTCTTGAGTTTTAGGAGTAAAACAGCCAATATTTTATTTTTGTCGTAATTTAGCTCAAGTTTTTTATTATAACAAGGTGCGGTAAGACCCATCTAAGCGAATATCGGACACGGGTTGTAGCTTGGACCAATTTTTGATCAGTAAGTCACTAATATCATGAATCGACCATGCTTTGTAGAGCTGCCCGACTATTGATGATGTTAACACTATGTTGTGTCTCTGAACATGAAATAGTGAGTTGTTGATTTGAAGTTGAGGCCTTGGAGAAGTGGATAAAGACGATGATTCTTGTACTTGAGATTTAGTTGTTGCGGATAACATATGCGCAATTTTTATTTGACCCTCCAGAGAATTTTCCAAATAACCTTCAGCTACGGAACTCGATTTCCTACCACCCACCTTCTTTAACGGAAGAATATCACCTCCAGTATTGGAAAGTAAGGTAACTGCTGTTCGTCTGAAGCAATGCCTAGTAAACTTCTGCGTCATTCAAATTTAAAAACATTGCTATTTTCTTGGGGAATTGCCCTATTGAATCATGTCCGTAGGGTTGCTCTGTGATTCTGCCATGCCGTAATTGCTTTAAAAATCTTTGATTTTTTACATCCTTACGTAAAATCATATACTCTTTTAAAATGGTAATCGTTACGTTACATCAGATATTACAAAACTTCGAGGATAGTAAGTTTTCGTGTCAGGAATTATGATAGTGACCCTTTTTTCTGTCATTTCTATGTACAATAATTCATTTTCATAAATAGTTCATAACTCCTGCAAGCGCCAGATATTCCGATTACTAAAGCAACCTAAAATGTTTAAATAAGTAACTGTTGAGGCAAATAAAAGATTGGGATTCTTACTTTCTGTGGAAGAAAATCCAAGGGGACAGTATTCAAAAATGTATCGATATCCTCCTTACTGAAGACATTTTGATTTCTTGTGTTTGTAACCAATATTCTGTTTTTTTAAGAACGCTAATAATTTTGAAATATCAGTCTTTAATTTACTTGCACATCCAGTGGAAGTATAGTAACGACAAAAAATTTTTAAAAATTTTTATTGTTCAAATAGGCTTAGAATGTCATGAAACGTCAAGATTTCAAGTTTGAGCGAAAAAAATTTTTTCTGTCTGTCTGTCGGTCAGTAACTTTTTTTGTGCGCACGTTTACTCTGGAACCGTTTGAGATATTGACTTAAAATTTGGTACACATAGGTACTTTAACGAGATCTAGAACTAGATTATATTTTCATCTTGTTCCGTCGAAGGGTTGAGGGGTAAATTGGGGTAAATTTGGAGTAAATAGGTAAATCAAGCAGGTAAGAGTTCATAAAATTGATATTTAGTATAGACGAGAGAAGCTAAGATCTCAAAAAAAATTTTGGTATTAGCCACCCCCATTACCACCCCCACCACCATTATTAAAGGGGATGAAAAACAAAATGTGATTTAGTGTGTGTACAAGAACCAGAAACCTCAAAATATTTTTTTACTTTATCCACCCACCCCCCCACTCCCACCCCCTGTCATCACCCCCACCTCACTACCGATGTGGGGTATCGCTTTATGGGTTTTTGGGGTAGAGAATTTCAAATATTATATTATTAAAGTTCCATAAACAATTATTTCCAGATACAAAATTTTTTCGTTGTGTGACTTGGATAGAAAATCCGGATGTGGAAGTAGTGATTCCTTGGGCAGCGGTTTTTAATGTAGTTCGTAGCATGGAATAGGTCACCCATAAGGTTGATGCTTTTTGATTAGAAGCCAAACGCTCTAAAATGAATTTATTGGCAAAATACCTACTTCGAAATTTTGTATTACCAAAAATATTCAAATAAAGCTATCGTTGCAACCTGTCTAATAATTTCGTCCTTAAAATAGCACTGCAACAACACAACGCATTTCATCCTTATTAGGACTCTTCGGAGTTTCACAGTTACTACTTTTGATTCTCCCCTTCCACATCTCTCAGTGTCCTGGCAAAGCCTTTGATGAAGGTCTAGTTAATGTTCTACTCTATTACATGGACCCAATTACCAGCATTTCTCAGAGAGATTGGGATAATCCAGTATGTTTACGTACACTTAGCAACCTATTGACTGATAATCAAGACCTAAAAGAAAAGCACATTTGCTCGCAGTTCAACAAAAAGAATCTGGCGCCTGACTGAATACTTGACTATCGCCTTCAATAGGACCTCTCTTAGATGACTCATCTTTTCGTATCGCCGTTGCCTTACGAACTGATCAACCTCTGCGAACCCCACAACTGCACTTGCGGTGAACCCGTAGACATTTTTGGTCACCATAGCCTCTCATGTCGCAAAAGTACAGGGAGGTGGTTTCGTCATGGAATTACAAACGACATCATCAAGAGAGCTCTGATTTCGGCAGAAATTCCTTTAATACTTGAATCAGTAGCGACGGAAAAAGGGGGAATGGAATGTCCCTTATACCATGGGAAGGGGAAAAGGTCCTTCTATGGGACCCTACATGTCGTGATACACTGGCATCGTCTTATATTAAATACACATCCTAAAAAGAGATACTAAGAGATGTAAATATAAAGAACTAGAATCGCGGTTTTTTTTTGCTATTTTCTGTTGAAACATCGGGTTCATGGGGCGATGAGGCTAAAAAATGTATCCATCGTATATGTAAGAAAATTCGTAGCATTTTAAATGAAAAGAAAAGTAGTTTCTACCTGACATCGAGAATCAGTTTGACGATTCAGAGAGGAAATGCCGCATCAATCCTGCCTACTTGGGAGAAATTTTTTATATTCTAAATTAATTAATTTATCTCTTCTTGTATCTTCTTCTTGTATTATTCAGTATTTTATTTGTATATGTTTAATATGCCACCTGTTATTATCATTAAGATTTTTATTAATATATATTTCTATATAATATTTTCATTTGTAAATATAAAAACATCCAATTTATTTATTAGCATTATCTGAAATACCCCATATACAATACAAACATTAACATTTCAGTTGTCCAAATATGAAAAATAGAACGGAAACAATAAAAAGTGTTTCCTTTATTTTTCGTCCGACGTATAAAACTTGAAAGCTGGGAAACGCGTGAGCAGAGAGAGAATATATACGAAATATTTATGGGCGGCTTTTCTTTGAGAAAATTGCTCTGCTAAAACAGCTTCCTTGGGAATGCGGATGGTAAATTTTACATATGCGTAGGACCAAATGGCTAGATTTTATACAAGAAAATGAGAAACGCCCCTTTAATATTTATACCGTTCCAGAAAGGGGATTTTAGGACATATCTAATATACGTCTGGAATTTCAATCTGCATATTTCTTTCTTTCCATTCCAGTAGGATCGAATACAAGACTAGGCTAGACCTAGGAGGGTTACAATCGAATTAAATAGGAAGTGTTTGGTTTCTCTGCAATTTCTGGTGGCAAGCAATTAAAAATAACAAAACAGAGAAAGATTTATTTATTTTTACAAAAGTAGTAACAGCAACTTAAATTTACTTTATTGTTATTCGCGTACTTAAACTTTATATTTTAACACTCTATGAACAATTAGTTTTGGGTAACTGTTTAAAGGGTCTGCTCAAATTTAGTAACGTATTAATTGTGTTTCATAAACGTTTGTTCAACATTTTGTGAAATTCGCAAGTCCCAACTTATTTATACTTTCGAGGTACAATAATGCCTCATATATAAAAATAATTGTCGGATTATCATCTGCATCAAGTATCTGCAGTGAATAACGGTAGATGGAGCTATCGACTTAATTTTCAAGTTGCTGCTTTACGACTAACCTAGTAAGGCGAATAGAGGCTGCACTCCTATCCCACGCAAAACCATAAAACACACAAAACATAGTCAACCCATACATAGATAACCTTAATCAAACACCTCCCTCCTTCCCTGCTAGTGCGGAGGCACTTATCTTCTCATTGTCGGAAGTGAGAGTTGCGGTGAATACTTTAACCCCAAGCAAGCTCCTGTCTCGACAATATCCCTACCTACAATATCTCTGCCACGTCTTAGCTATATCTAACGGAACTACTTAACATCTGTACCAGTTTATCCTACTATCCTAATAATGCTTGGAAAACACCAAAAAATCATTAATATCCCTAAATGTAGTAAACCAAAAATAATCCTGCCAATTAACTTCTCATAAGTCCAATTATATCTGTTGCAAAAATCCTTGATACCCTATTGTTAAGTCGAGTCCGGGAACACTTAAATAATAATGACATATTAAGTAAATATCAGTTCGGATTCCGCACTAGCCACTCTGCGTACCAGCAGCTATTTCGAGTTGGTGAAACAGTCACCACCGACTTTAACCGAGGTCTTCTCACAAGCTTTGTTCGTCGCCTTAGACTTCGAGAAAATCTTCGCCAAAGTCTGGCTCCCTGAGCTACTATAGAAGCTTCTATAACGATTCGTATCATTAAACTGGTGCAGTCACACACAAATAATCGCCACCACTTTCGAGTAGTAGTTGATTAGGAGTGCTCTTCTGCATAATCTATTTTATCCGGAAGGCCTCAAGGGTCCGCCCTTGGTCCTATCCCCTTCAAAATCTACATAAATGACCTACTAGCACCGACAGGCCATCGTATTACCATTTGTATATACGCTGATGATACGATCATCCTACCTCTAAAAACACTGACGACATGACAACACTTCTACAATGAGGAACGTACATAACTACGAAACACTGTTTTGTCTGGGGGCTCAAAACCAACATTAATAAAACACAAGTCATCTGTTTCACTAAAGGAGTATCTAAACTTACCACTACGCCACTAATTTAACCTTCAATTTGAACACTAAAATTTAAACAGCATTTGAGTGAGTCGGGAGGAAAGTGCCAAACTCCATCAGTGCATTCTACACGAAATTCTAAGAAAGTTGTAATCCGGTTTTCATTTGCTTTTGAGTTACAGCGTCTTAAAATTTTAGTCAAGAAATCTTAAAATATAAATCTGTGATAAATACTAATCTACTTTTTTTTTAGATTACTCTGAAGGAGCGGGCGATTGGCCTTCCCCCACTGCGACCTATAAGGTCTATTGTAGTACTCCTTTTTGTGTGCCTCAGGGCTCCCCATCCAAACATGGTCTTCCTAGACTTCGAGTCTGTTGATAAAGGCCCCCAGGCACGGTTATCAGCCTCTTTCTTTCTATCGCCGAGCCGCCTCAGTTCAATCAGGCTTTTACTAATCTACTTGAAATTCTAGCCACAGGTGAGGAAATCGTTTTCAATATTTTTCAACATCAGCATGAGTTTTTCCGTTACAAAACATCAAAAAATATTTGCACTTTCCAGGTGAGCGTAGATGTGTAGCATTGTTTATCACTTTAAAAAATCAGTAGCAAGTCACAAGTTACTATTTGACAGTTGAAATGTTCTAGATTACTTGATTAAACTTACACATCAAGGTGAACTTAGGACAGCAATATGCCCCCTTTGCAAACGATTTTTTACAAATTAAACTTTAAAGGCACTGTAACTCTAAAACAAATGAGAATTAGATTATAACTTTTGCGCTCTTTAGTCTTACAATTAGGTGTGGAATACACTCCTGAAGTTTGACAGTTTCCTCCCGACTCACTCTGTAGAGAATATTGTTACTAAATGTTGGAGACAAATCTCAACACTCTATCCACTCCTCACCATATTTGATAATTTATTAATAGGTTTTAACAAGCTATCGCTTCTTATTCTATCTACTCTTTGGTAAAACTATATTGGAATGTGAAAAATTGTTTACACTTCAATTATGAACCCATTTAAAAGGAGCTCTAGGTTATATTTGACATAAAAGGCATAGGTGGTTGAATACAGGCTGAAGATGTATTTTCTCGTAAAACAAAATTGAAACGGAGAATTACTGCCAGTCCATTTAACATCTCATCTATCACAGAAGTCTGGAGCACAGTTTTAAATCTTTTGAACATTGAAAACAACAAAAAACACTCTATAAATCTTCAATGACCACTCGAAGAGTTTCACTGCCGTCGTGTGAAATATAAAGAGAAAAAATACACCGATTAATTATTACTGTCACGGACAAGTATTCCCCTAGGGCTGCGAATTAGAGTGTCAAAGCAAATTTTAATTTTCAAGGTATGAGCTGTTTTATAGAAATTTCATTTCACCATACTTTGTTTACAATTAAATACAATTTCTGGTATAATAATAAAAATAACATTTACTGACCATTTTAGATACAGGGTGTATATATGTTAAGTCATTTTGTATAAAATTTGGAAAGAAATATACAAACATAAAATTTGTTACTATATACACAAATAAATACGATATATGTGGATTTTATAATAATAATAAGTAAATAAAACATATAATATACACAATATGGACATTTGAACGATGTACACACGATTAAAAAAATATATAGAGACTGAGTTAATCAACTTGAGTATATATTTTTTTTTTTCAAATTTGCTAATAGGTATATGAATAATTCCTCAAGGTTCTCTATTTAAAAGTCTCGAACGCTGTAAAAGCTACCTTCAAGCATATATCTCTAACTGCAGTTTTGTATTGTCAGCAGGAAGACTATTAATTGATTGTAGAACACAGTTTTAATATGGTAAGTGTTTATAATTTGATATACGGTGTGCGGATATACTAAGTAAATTGTCACAAATATATTAATATTTTTTTATTATATACGTCTAACATTTTAATATGAATATACCTAGAATGGTTAGTATTTTTAATTTTAAATATGTTTACAGTTCTCATTACAATCCATATGAAATACAAGTTTAATGAGCGTCTTTTGGCTAATAAATATTCTATCCGTGTCTCCTATACTTCTCCAGGCGATAATATTGTGTGAAATATATGAATAAGCAAGAGCATAATGTATGCTTAATAACCTCGCTTCATCCAAAGAACTCTGTAATTGCAATATAGCACAGTAGGCCTTATTAAGGTGTGAACATACATGCTCAATGTGCTTGTCCCACAACAATTTGCTGAACAGAGTTGGGTACCGAACAATTTCGTTTTATGGGACAAGACAATACTATCATGCAACATTATACCGTATGGAAATTGTCTTTGTGGATCAAAATTTATGATAACTGTTTTATTCTCGTTCATTATCAGTTTATACAAATTATTCTTAATTTAGGTGCTCCTTTTCTCTGTTTGTAAATTTTGTAAAAAAAAAACTTAAACAATAAAAGTTTATTATTATTATTATCTCTCTGAGCCCAAGTAGTGACCTCTTGGAATCATTGGTTAATCAGTACGTGCAGTTGTTCTTATTGAATCTGCTGATAATGTTAAGTGGCCAGTGGTTAAATAGATGGGAAGGTTGTTTATATACAACATAAATAATAGCAGTCCTAAAACAGACCCTTGCGGGACTCCGTACATTAAATTTTGCATATCTGATTGTACATTAATTAGTTTAAATTTTAGTGTCTTCCCATCCATATAGCTTTATCCATAACAATAAGTTTCTTCTTATATATAGCTTTGTTTTGGAACTGAATTGTTTATCGTATCAAAGTCTTTTGAGAAATCAAATATTATTGAGACAACGTACTTGCCGACGTCTAAGAAGGTATATACGTAATTTAATAAATGGTAGGTTGCTGTTTCTGTTGATTTGCCAGCTGTGAAACCATGTTGACAAGCTGTCAGGATATATATTATATTTTGTGCTCAAAGATATAATTCTGTTGTAAACAATTTTTTCAAAGAACTTAAAAATTACACTAAATAGTTTTCCTAATATCACTTGGAATACTTTATTTTAACGCTTTATTTATATTAACGTCAAGGTGGAGTTTAGCCGTAGCTATTCCACCACTCAACCAAGACATGCACGCAGGTAACAAAACAATAACCATTCCCTGCGACATTGCCATCTGGTGCAGCTGAGAGTCGAACTCAGGAGAGATAACAGCGACCAGGTGTTGTCTCACTCAGTCTCGGTCTAGACCACTGACCTAGCCAGGATTCGAACCCGGGACGCAGTGGTCTGAAGCCTAACATGTAAGCACTGAGCTACTGAGTTGAAAGGCTTATTGCTACGGCCTTACAATGCTTCAGAGTGAAGTGATCCAAATGCATTGATAATAAAATAACACGCAAATCATATTTAATATTGTTGAACTTGCGGAACACTAAACTCTAAATACATATTATATTTCAAATTTCTAGCCAATACTTTAGGAAATACATACAGAGAGACAGATAGACAGACAGACAGACAAACGCACACACGGGTGGACGGACGAACGAGTCATCCTATAAGGGTTTCGTTTTTATTTATCGTAATAAAGTTGCAAAAACGTTGTTCAAAAATAGTTATTACATTTTTTCAGATAACGCCTCTTTCGTCAAACTATATAGCCCGTCGGGCAGAGCGCGAAAAGCCTTCTTTTTCTTGACCTACCCAATACTGAAGTATAACCAGATGGGACCTACACTACTTATTATAATCAAAATTGACGACACTCTCCATTGGTCGAGACCGAAGATATAAGAAAAAAACTAAAAAAAAAAGAAATTTAGAAATTTAATATTTAATCAAATATAACTTTAGAGCTAAAACAGATAAAAATAAAATTTTTGTCTGGTTTTGACAAGTAAACATTGCTGTTTAATTTGAAGTATAATTTATTGCAATAATTAAAAAAATAACATAAAAAAACTGGCAAAATTCAAAAGGATACACAAATCAGCAACATTTTTCAAATTCTTAACTCGCCATAACTCGCTTATATAACGAGCTATTCAATTTTTTCTTTCACCAAAAACTGACAAATTTAATAGGCTTCATTTTGTCTCGATTCATGCCAGATCTAATTTTTTAACTAAAAGCGCTACAGCCCTTGAAACACAACGAAGCACACTACGACGACGAAGACACGAGGCTTCCTCTCTCGCCCCCGCTACGCTCTCGGCCCATCAAGAAACGTATCGGCTACTGGCCTCATTATTGTCTGGATAAGTATTAATATAAGTATATATTATTTTATTTACATTTAGGCTATTACAGTTTATGTATATTGTAGATACATTATCAATGAAAAAAACTGCTACTGTTACTTTTGCGAAACTGCTGAAAGCAGAGAAAATCTAATGGTAAAAAACCAACTGTTACTGGCATCAGGTCTATTATACATTGTGCAAATGAAAGAAAAATTCTTATAAAATAAAGTGGTGGCACTTATTTGCACACTCCTCGGTACTGATTTCATTATTCTTGTCGCACATATTTTTGTAATAAGAATGACATTAGTAGAGACAAGACATATTGCCTCTGATATTAGTAAAGTGATTAAAAATGTAAGTGAGCCTTCATGTGGTTATAATGAAGATAAAAATCAGATTAAAATAATATAGCATTGTCTGATCTGTGGAAAATCCATAAAAAAATAAGAATAAATTAAAAACATTTTTAAGAAGCAATTTGTACAGGAACGGGTACGGAAACTAGAAAAAACTATATATTAAAGCTGCAGTGACGCATTGTGATATAGAAATAAAAGGCAGGTTTTACTTTTATTCAGATTTATTTGGGGACGACGGAAATTATCATAAAATTTGTTATGCAAAATATATTAGCAAAAAAAAATTAAATGTGTACAAAAGACTGAAAGAAAAAATGAATTTAAGGTAGCGTTAAACATTTTATTTAGGGAGGTTGAACTTGCTGTTTTTCAAAAAAGAATCCTTAACTTTAACATTTCTAAAAACACTCCTTAATGATATATTTGAAGAAATCACGGAAGAAGAATTAGAATATTATACCAGCGGAAATATAAGAAAGAGCCTAGAAAGCATTTAAACAAACAAAGTGTTTTGGGAACACAAAGGAAATACAACAGTTCATTCAAGAGATAATAAAGCTAAAAAGACTAACGAATTTTTGTTGTCAGACACAAGTGTTGCCAGTATCTTAAATGAAGCTATAGGCGGACATTTTAAAACTGTAAAAAAACACGACTACTATTCAGAATAATCATCAATGTAAACAAGAAGCTTCAGATTTGTTATAAACATTTATGTCTTGGATACTAAATATGTCGGCACAGACAAATTTGATTTAAACGTTATTTCTATAGTAATACAATTTATATTAATAATTATGAAAAAGAAACAACCAGCATAGACAACTTTTTTAATCCTTTACATATAATTACATGTGTATCGTGCCGTCAGAAGAAAAAAACTTATTGATATGCTTTATTCTTTTGGCTATGGTTATTCCTACGATGAAATACGGATATTTAACATCTTTAGCTAGTCACGCATTAGTAAAAACTACGACATTTTTATTTCACCTGGAGTTCCTCCAGTAAGTTCTGAAGAAAACAATTACATTCATCGACATCGACAATTTTGATCAAAAGGCTAGATGATAAAAATCCCACTCCCATTACTGCTTGGAATGGTATTATTTAAAAAAAGATCGGCCTATTTACACAAGAATATCTATTCAATAAATTTTAACTGATTTTAACCCTTCTAGTTTACATGAAAACAAAAATATAGATGTACAAAAATCCAACTAATCGTTCAGATCCTCTACGAGTTAGTGAAAGCATGCCAAATAACTGTTTTGATTATGTGGTTACCTCTGACACTTTATGGAAAATATTAAAATTTACGAAGCAAAGTAGAAACTTTACTAGCTGGCATGAGTTTAACAATGATATCTGAAAATCAGTTATCTCTGTCTGATACCTATTATTTTCCATTTATTAATGCACCACCCGCGTTGTACGACTCCATATATAGCGGATTATTACAATTAATATCATATTATTCAATTTGATTTATTAATATTATCATCTTACAATAAAGGAAAATTATTGTAAAGCTTTTGTTACGGCCGCTGATTATAGCCTTACGCGGTTTATGGCGAACGCGGGATGTACCGGGAACGAGAGGGGAAGCCTTGCCTCCGTCGCCGAAGTGCGCTTCGTTGTGTTTAAAAGGCTGTACCTCTTTTATTTACAGAGCTAGACCCAGCATTAATTGAGACAAAATGAAGTCTATGAAATTTGGCAGTTTCTGGTGAAAAAAACATTCGAATAGCTCAATACATAAGCGAGTTACAACGAGTTAGAGCTTTTAAAAAAATTGACAATTTGTGTAACATCTAAATTAACGTCAATTTTCTAGTGTTAAAGTTATTATTTTTGTAATAAATTATACATCAAATTAAAGAGAATCGTTTATACTATATAAAATATATAATTCTATCTTTTTAGTTTGAAAGTTATTCGTGGTTGAATTTGAATTTTGTTATTTTCATTTTTTTGTTTGTTTTTTTCTTGTAACTTCAGTCTCGACCAATGGAGAGTGTCGTCAAAAGTGATTTCCTATGTAAAAAAACCTGCTGTATAAAATGAAATAGGTTTTGTTTGGTTATACCTCGGTATTGGGTTAGTGAACGCTAGAGCCTGCCATCCGACGTACTAATAAGCCCATACCATTCTCACAGTCAAGTTAATGAAGCCTACAAATCAGCGAAACTTTGGAATTTTCAGGAACAGTACCAATTGTGATGAAACTTTTTAAAAAAATATTTCTTATATTATATTACTTGAAATCAGAAACATTCCGGAATAAAATTTTTGAATTCTAATTTTGAAAATTGTGAATGTTTCATAAATTTTATTTTTCGACGAAAAAAATTGATGGGAGTTTTTGGGGTAGCTGATTACTAATACGTTGTTAAAAAGAATGTTTTCTTGAAATTTTCTCCAAAGTTTCCGAAAATTTTCCAAAATGGCGGCTAAAATATGGAGGATTTAATTTTTTTCTTTTCGCTCAACGTAATTCTTTTCGAATTATTTGACAAAAATCGTGTTGAGATACCTAATTTTTCAAGCTAATGTCTCAATTTTCAAGTTGTTATAAATTTAAGACTATCAATTTAAATGAAAAGTTGCATAGAACGTAAAATATGATTCTCTTTCAGCTCCAATATTTTTGTTTTTTTTTAAGTGCCATCCCCTAAATATAATTAGCCCTAACTGGAATGTTTCCGATTTTGAATAATTAAATATAACAAACATAAAAAAATCTGAAACATCAAAATCCGACCTGTTCCTGAGGATTCCGAAGGCAAAATCTTCATCGACTCGACTATAAGGCGCGACGTTTATTTCAGATAATAGAAAACGTCATGCATGCATTATAATGAAGTAATTAAGCACCCTCTATAAACTTTACTAACCACTTCAGAAACAATTAACTGCATAGATGTCACACACAGCTAAGCAACCTCCACTACATGCATCTAACTTCTTATTGGAAAACTTTTCTTGCGCGTTTATAGTTGTTTTCTGCAAAAAAGGTGATTGCTCTCGTGAAATATTCAATATTTAAACTTGTAAAACATTTCTCATTAAAAGTTTCACTGTACATATAGTGCTGACAACTTCAGCACTTTTTCTGTTCCATGTTGCGTGTTAAGAATATTTGACGCTCCAAAGATTATTTAGTGTATACAGTGTGTCACATCATTATTGAAAACACTTTAATAAGTACTAAAATAGTATATTATGCAACGAACATTTAATTATGGCTATTAAGACACGAGCATGAGAATTATGACATGAGCTCTAGGCGAAAGTCATAATGAATGCGAGTGTCATAAATATGAGTTGCATACACTATTTTTTCTACGACCAGTCATAATAAAACAGAAAATTAAAACTTTACTTCTGAAAATTCATTATAGATTACAGTTCAGGAAATTTGAAAAGTAAACTAAGGAAATATGAAGAAGAAGAAGAAGCATAAAGTTTGAAAATTTGCTAGGTAAACAGTAAGTATAACTTGTCAAAATTGATAAGTTTTAGATCTGTCAGATGTTCAAGCAAATAGTTGATATTGGCAGAATAATGCTATGTGTCGCGTTTCTATTGGTTATAAACTTGTATCTTAATGAAAAATTTGTATCTAATGAATCACATTAAAGTACAGGTAGGGAATGTCTAATAAACGAATTAAACTATGTGAGTAGAAAAACGGTATTATGACGTTTTGCTCCCAATCAGAAGAATTTAAGGAATTGATTCTTCCTCTTATACACAACATCTTGGCAGACCTTTTGTGACTCAATTCCAGCCGGCCTCCTTTTGCTGCATGGCACATCCGACCGCATTAAGCCATATGTCGTGGTTCACTGTTCACGACCTTATTATAGAAATCAGCAAAATCAGCGAAATCTAATTCAGCAAAATCCTTCCAAAATGAAATTATATCGGGCTTATAAAGATTTTCTGTCCAATGACAAATTTTTAGGAACTGCAATGAAATCTGACAGGAGACGGACGTAATAGAGGTAGTTGGAAAATGGAGTGAAGTCCAGTTATCCTTAAAAAAGTATTTATAGGCGATCAGTCCTCACGAATTATATAATAGTACAGTACCTAGAGGTAAAAACTGATGATTTTTCTTTATGGGTTATTATCGTAGAAAAAGGTATCATCTTCAGTTTTTATATGGTCCGGATACGCACTTTTACTCTCAAAGGGTGAAAACCACCTCTAAATTTAAATATTCAATATTTGAAAACGTAATTCTAATTTATTTTTGAAACGTAGGATAGTTATGTTTTTGGGATCGCTCATTACGAATCTGAAGTCAAAATTAAAAAATTCAACATGGCGGCTCCAATATGGCGGATGGAATTTTTTTTCTAAAACAAATATTTTAAACTTACAAAAAATCTGAGCCTTTAGGTGATGCTATATATTAACGAAAAACAGCATTTTTGATAACAAAATTTAATTACTGAGCAATTTTAATAAGAAAATGGCGACAGTTTGTCGAAAAAAAAAATGTGAAGACGCACATTGTATCGGCCAATACTTATTTATTTCTTGTGATGTAGAAACAAACAAAAGATTGATCTTTGTTCCTTATATTTTTTTATAGAAGTGCCACAGTTTTTAAGACATTGAAACTAAATATTTCATCCTTAAAATGATCGGATGCCATCTATAAAATTAAATATATCCAAAACTATCAATTCTCCACAAATATATGAAAAAAGTAAATTTATTCTCAATTTATAAGCTTCATTTTTGATATCCACCATTTTTTTCGCTAAAACTAATATTTATTGAAATATTTGCAGAAACAAAAATGTTACGTTTTTTCTAAAATCCCTTTAGAGTTTAAAATGTAATATTTTTCTAAAGTAATCGCTAAGAGGACTAAAAAATTTTAGCGTCTAGGTGATACTATTATATACTAAAGAAAAACAGAACATGGGAATATATTTTTTTAATTACCGACTATTTACATTAACAAAAAAAATTTTTTGATTAAATAAATGTGAAAATGTACACTGTTCCTATCATAACTTTTTTGTTTTTCACGCCATAGAAATAACCAAAAAATCATTTGAAAGCCTAATTAATGAACTTTCATTTTTAATATAAGTGCCATAGTTTCTAAGATATTTAACATTTAAACTAAATATTTCGTCTTATAGACGTTCAGACGCCACCTTTATACTTCCAGATCTCCGAAACCAAGGGATGGCAACCACCTTTATACATTAACAAGCCCCACATAATATATAAACTGTTCTTTGATGCATTTACTATTAATTTGTCAAGAATGAACGAAATCTAATTCATATGACATTATTCCGAAATTAAAACCTCTAGTTACTGTACTATAAGTCCTTATAGGGACTTATAAAGCTAGCCACAAGGGAACCGAATCTCAATAAACATAATTACTGTAAATCTCAATGCTTTCAACCCCAAACCAAACTTTCCAAACACATATATGTAAAAAAAATGAATCCCTTTGTGCGTCAATTGTTACTCTCACTCACACCGTCGTATGTAGTTGAGTTTAAACATTCGTGGGATGTGTCCCACCCTTACCATGTATGTTAGGCAGATCTGATTGTAGAAAGGTTCAAAATTAATAGATACTATAAAATCTTTTGTACTAACTTTACAGCGCCCAGATACGAGTCAGCCTGACATTAATGACAGATGTTTCGATTACTTTGATGTGTTTGGTGGAAATATGGAAGATTTTGTGAAAGGTATCAGACAACTTGGCAGGAGTGGCTTCAAGCATGATAGACGAATTTCAGTCACGAATATTTTACACTGTATTCGTTGTTGAAGTACAGATACGTGTTTAATTTCACTTTTTGATATTTCAAAATAGTGAAAAAAATGACGGATTTATATATCCATAAACCCTCCTGTAGAAATATCGAAAATCGAATCTAAATCATCCATCCATTCACCCGTTACACAGATAGAAGGTAAGAGACACACAAAAACACACCAACTTACCTCCCAAATACGCATACACGCTCCGTGTCGTCGGAAGTAAAAATATATAAATAGAGAAGAGAATTAAAGGGCTCTGAACAGATGATTACTAAGAAAAACAAGTAAAAAGTGCTGATGATTCAAGATTTCCACAAAAATATGCAACTTCAACTAAAAAACCGATCCAAAGTTGCCAACATGTGGGTTCTGGTATATATTGTAACGAAGGAAATTTTTGCAACTAAATATTCTATGTTTCACTCATTCATCATTTATACTTTAAAATCATATACTATGTAACTTTAGTTTAGTTGTTTATGTATTTTCAAGTAATAAGTCTGTGTTAAATCAGCTATTTCTTCATAAATACATTAGCACCGGTACATGAAAGCAGTGTGCAGTCTTCTTCGAGAGACTAGTTAGTACTTGGGCAAACATAAAATCAGTCTGAGGCCAGCCGCTCGAGTAGAAGTACGTGTGCAGTAGATACTCCTCCTCAGCCGTGATGTCATCCACCAGTGTAAGTTATTACCACTATTCTAAATCTGTAAAAATCACTGTGGTGAAATAAGTCCAAGTCGTGATAGAAATTTTCGAAGCCTATAAAATGTTATTAGATACTACTGCGTACTGATTTTGGACATTTCTCCCATTTCGATCACCGTTGAGTTCAATTGCTATTCGTGAAGTGAAAGATCAGTCCTGACCGACGCGCGACGCGACGGTCTGAGGGAAGCAGTCGTGCCCAAGTAAGTAAACCTAAGGCAGGAAATAAGTGACCAGGGGAAGTAAGTAATAAAAGTAGTAAGTAACAACTTGGCTGATACTAGGGATCTGTGCTAATCATTTTTACCTTTTCGGATCTCTATAACTGTTTGATCCGGCGCGACGACGTGACAGTGACAACCACTTCTTATGCTCTTAGTACATCCGGCGGGGTTGCTTCAACTGGATGAATTGAGACGTGCGTCGAGGTCTTGTTTCAGCTTAAAAGGTACTGCGTATTAGCCAAGTTTTAAAACGTAAGTTAGTAATTTCCTTTGTAAATATTTGTTGTTTTGCGTCCTCATTCCTGGTATCTGTTCACTCTCTGTGACATCACCCATTTCACCGCTTGCTCTGCTAACCCATCGTTTCCCATCATACCGCTCTGTTAATGGTATGTTCCTGTCACCAAATCATAACGGCCGCCATAGTACAGTTTTCGTTTCGCCTGCTGTAGCATTATGGACCTGCAGAATTGTACATAATAGGTTTTGGTATTAACAAATATCATTATGATCCGAATTGTGCTTTTTACTGCAGTTTGTGTGTAAAGTCTAATTTTTCTTGTGACCCACTGGACATTTCCGTTTCTTCACTGTAGCTCCTCAAGCCATGCTTCGCGGACTTTGAGGGAAGTGGTGTTCCTCCACTTGATCAGGAACTAGCGCCCGAGGATTCGTACAGTAATTACTGTTGCTAGGGTGTCAAAGTAACACTTAGTAGCCTCACTGGGAAGTACGTCATGCTTTTCTTTTGATTTAAATCAGTTTTAAATTTCAGTTGGTGCTAGAACGTATTGTGTTAATAGTGTGTAGAAAGAGATAGACATGAACACAGGAATTATGAGATTAGCCCCACAATAAGTTAAATTTTATCATATATAAATTAACCAAATTAAAAATTAAATATATGGTTCAAACTTTTACAGTACTGTAAAATCAGAGGTTCAAGCCATTAAAAAATTGGATTTATTTAATCAATCACGTTTCATTACTTTGTATTCCGGCCATGGAAAAATCGCGTTAGAGTACCAATATATCATGCTTAATTTCACTGGGGAATAAATTATAGGCTTGCAACGACTCTTTTAGACTAATGATAAATTCAAATGTCGCTGTGTCCCTGTATTTGCGCTGCCCATTCTGCCTGATTGGCCGGGTAAATTGGTTTTGCACGTAACAAATTGAATTGTTAATTTTAACTATAAATTGTTCAAACGTTTCATCAGAGTGTATGCACAAATTTCCGCTTGGAATTGCTCCAACTAGGTTTAATATATTTAAGAGCAGTTTGTCTAGAACCGTATATGCATACGAAAAGTTAGCCTCGTTAATTTTTATTTGCACAATGTATGATCCTTGAATTTAGCATATATATCATAAATTTATATCTCTAGCGCATACCCAACCTCGTGGCATTTAATTTGCGATGCTCGTATGCAGCATATTTCGAATTTATATTCTGTTGCATGTCATGAAATGTCATCTACTTGCGATATGATCACATTGAAGGCTGCAGCACGATATATTCGTTGCACATCTGTCAAATTTTACTTGATACCTAAATGGGTCAGAGGCCCATTCTATTTCTTGTAGCGTTCCGCTCTGATTAAAATGCACTTTTAATTAAAATCTAATACAATACACTTTATTTTGGTACACACTGTACAGTACATTTACCATATTTAAATTCATAATGCCCAGATATTTAATTATCTTGATAATAGCCTTGTTGTTTAGATGTAAGATATGCCTTTTTGTACATTTATATTTAAACAGTCTATTTATAAGTGGAAGTAAGGAGTCGGAAAGTATGCAAAATTGTGCTAAAGTAATGAAATCCCCCCATTTTCGAGGATTTTGAATACGAATAACGGGATGAAAAAAGTTTTTAGTCATGCGCAGCCCCTGAAACGGCCAAAAACCACTCCTTTCTGCTTATTTCTCATATGACAGCTTGGCGTCGACTAGTTTTGCTAGAATTCATTGTTTTTTCATGGGGATATAACAAATGGTGAAAGATGATATCAGGTCGTAGACCGCAACCGTCCTTAGGAGTGGAATCTACCCTATCAGGGAGTATAAAATAGTTTCTTTTTTTTTTCTTGTTCGCTAGGATGCTGATCAAGGACAATGGTAAGAGTGAATTGTGACAACCTCAGGGGGTTAGTTCCACCCTCCCCAGGGGGTGGAAAATTGATTTTTTTTTATTTTCTAATTTGTATATTGAGTGGGAGTGGTTTCAAAGTCACCATTTGTCCATTTTACGGCCTCATCAAAAATGAACCTATCCTCGCAAGGATTTGAAATTCATGTTCCTTAAAACGGGATATAACCACACAGTGGCGGATCTAGGGGGGGGGGGGGAAGCACGGGGGCACATGTCCCCTAAAACAGTGTTTTTCTTGATCAGCATCCTCGAAAACAGGGGGTAAACGTCTTTAACAGGAAAAAAAAACGGAAATAATTTTACACCCCCTGAGAGGGTGGATTCCACCTCTAGAGACGGTTGCGGTCTACTTCCTAACATCACCTTTCACCATATGTTATATCCCCATGAAAAAACAAAGAATCCCTGCAAAAATAGTCGATGGCAAGCATCATATGAAAAATAAGCAAAAAGGGCGTTTCAGGGAGTGCGCATGACCGAAAGCTTTTTTCACCCTGTAGTTCGTATTCAGCACGCTCGAAAACGGGGGTGAAAATAAGTTTCATAACTTTAACATGATTTTGCTTTTTTTCGAGAAAATCCCGACTCCCTACTTCCACTATTATCTTTTTGTTGCAGCTCTTTATCAAATTATTTCACATAAAACGCAAAAGGAACACCGCTTTACGCTTTACGTGGTATTAATAAATCGACTTGGTACAAATTGTAGATAAAGGTTTGTTATATGGCATATTTTAGACCAAGTAGTATTGTGAGTTGCCTATATGGTAATTGATTATTTCTGTTTTAATTGAATTATAATAGTTCGCGCAGAAATTAGGATATAGTTTAGAACTTACTTCTTGTCAGCTGTGTAGACTGGAAATCATTTCCATGTCTGCAGCATATAAAGTCATATTCAAATGGAAGATAATTGATAGACACATACCGTGCCACCTTTAAAGTTATCTGAATTTATGTAGTGCATCCGACAAGATTAAAGTAATTAAATTTGTTTAATTCAACTCTCAACCCGATATTTTGCAATTTAAAGCCATATTTTTCAATTGTGTAAACTAATTTAATTTATTTCATATCATAACCTTTGTCTTAGAAACATGTGCTAATGAGAATGTTTTCTTTCTTTCCTAACGCAGAGTTTTGCTGTCGATTTGTTCAATTGTTCTTGATATTTAATTAATTATCGAGTTTATTCAAGATTTTGGGAAATCCATTTAGTGTCTGGAAATAATAATTGTACCAATTTACATTTATTTTGGAAACGAGTAGTTATCGAGTATGAATGTGTTTATTGTAACGAGATGGATCCAAATAAACTGTAACTAGTTTGGAATCTTAAATACTAAATATTCAGCCAGTAATGGTCAAGTCAACTTGCGGTCTCAAATTTATGCCACTCTAGTCCAGTCAAAGTCAGTCAATTTTGAGTAAAGATCGAGAACAGTATAGTCCAGTTCAATTTAGATTGGATAAAGTCATTTTGGAGTTATTCAAGTTATCCAGGTGTTCCAGAGTTACATAAGATAATCTGGTAGGATTTTTTGAGGAGCCTCACCAGGACTCATCCTCCGTAAGTCCATTATCAGATGGTGAGATATATGCATTGTGCATATTCATTTAGTTTTTATTGTGCTCATCAACTATTCAGAGATTGCAACTGATATATATCTTGTAATTCACCGAAATCCATAAAAAGGGATGTTTAATAAATTATATATTTTATCTTAAAATTTACATCTTTTTAGTTTCATTGTTTGTGCCTGTCTTATTATCAGGCTTTTCCACAGTAGTCGGTTTTGTGATTAAAATGGTAGTTTATTATCAATTTTACTGTGGATGGCGCCCTTTTATTAACAACTACATTCAGACTCCCTTTTTGATCACGAAACAAACCAATTGCGCAAATAGCTGTGAAATTATTGGTTCTCTCTCTAACTCATATAAAAACCATGTTTTTTACATTTATCAGGTTTTGTTACGTTCTAAGTCCTCGCATGCCTGATAACGAGAAATAGGAAAAAGGGATGGTTTTATGCATTAAGGGTTAGTTGGTTAGGGGTGGGAGGCTAAATAATATCAGATTCGTGTTCCCCGACCTTGAAAACGTGTAGAAAACAATTTTCAGCACGTTTGGATGTTTTTTGTATTTTTTGGCATTGAGGGAGGGGTTGGTTTCAACCCCTGGGGGTCGTTAGGATGTCTTATTGAGAAATTTTACAGGGCTTGAGTTTCCTCAAAAAAAAAACTCGATTCAACAAGTCTTCGCATGCCTGATAATGAAAAATGGGGAAAAGGTTTTTTGCGTTTAGGGATAATTCGAGGGGGTACGGACCGGGCGACTATCACCATCGTGTTGGCTGCCCTCGAACACATAGGGATAGCCATGTTTGGTTGCTACGCTTGCACTTTTGGGTTTAACTCTTTTTTTTGCAACTTTGGTATGGATTATTGGGAGAATTGTGACTCTTTCATGTTCCCACAGCTCCCTGATCTTTTTCTATTTGTTTAGTTTATTATTATAGCTACATTATTTGGACTGCAGACTACATCATTAATAAATTCTCGCCTTGGCACACATGTCTGCGGTATTCAGGTCTACAAGTAACAAAGTAACAATACTATTAACAGTTGTTTCTTAGTCCAACAACCATCAATTACAGCAATATTTCATTGTTACAGACATTATTTCTTCTGCAAAGTTACCAGTGAGGAATCGCAGATAATAACATGAACAAAGTTATAAATGTAACTTCGGAAACTGTGACACTTAACACTGCCTACTCACTAACTTCTCTTCATTAAATTTTGCTTGTTTTGAGGTAAGATAATAAAGCTGGTATAATTGAACGTCAGGTCTTTGTATCAACGGTTGGGGGATAGATATTCTTGCTAATAAACGTCTCGCGTTAATTTTAGAGAATTATTATGACGTATACATATGAAACTCGTGTACTGAGGTCGCCATTAGCGCGCCTAAATAATTTTCCACGTGTGGAGAGGAAAATAAATGTCTGTTTTCAGCATATGAATAATCCACTAAGGAAAACAATTTAATAATTTGGTCATAATAGGAGGTATGTGTTGCTAAAATGGAAGAACTCACCAGATAAAATTTGTTGCATTAGGGGTGCCTCAGGGATCAATTTTGAGCCCCATACTGTTTTGTCATTTTTGCTTGATCTTTCAATAATAACCGAAATAAAGGGGGGTCAATATATAATGAATAACCCTGTACAATTAACAGAGTACACAAAAATTATGGAAAAATTGCTTAAAGGAGGACTATCCTCATCTTTAACTTTAGAGATAATACAAAATAAAAAGGATATGTATGAAATTAGAGAGTTAGTAAATTGATGGCAAATTTTAGAACATAACAGTTTATAAATAATTAAATTGTAATTTTTAAATAAACAAGATGGTGGATTCAATATGGCAGGCTGAAACCTTAAAAAATTATTTAAAAAACCTGATTCAATGCCGTTCATCTCTTTAGTTAAGAATCTGATAGAGTAAATTTTAAATATAAAATGGATACTGAAGACGCGACGGGCGTTAGAAAATCGTCAATTTTTAGGTTTCCATTCGACAGCTGCAAAGTTTTAAAATAAAGGGCTACAAAAGTTTTGCGTTTAGCATCGTCAAAGTTCGAAAAATGTCAAAATTGATCATAACTGACTCCAAAAATTCATGAATTCGATTTAGAAGCGCTTTGATTTTTTTCTAATATTTCGGAGAGAGACTTGTGAGAGGTAAAAAAAAATAAATTCCTCGAAATCTCAACATTTTTTTTTATGCTTTAAATAAATTGGGATGTTTTAAAAGTACTCACAAATACTGTTCCCATCGAGATGAATCAAATTTCACCAAAAATCATTATTACATGGGGACCCTCTAATTGCACTATAGTACAGGTAAGGTGCAGGTTGAATAATTAAAAAATTGGTCCCATCATGAAACTGTGGGTTTAAGACATTTTTAGCGCAAGTTTTAAGAATCTGAAGAGTCCCTAAAAATTGGAAGGGTGGAAAGGTGTTTTTCGGGTGAGGGGAGGGAGAGGAATTATCGAAAACCAGAAACTTAACAACCTAGGCAAGTGGGATGTTCTCTAGGTTTTTTTGACTGCAGAATCTAATACACACAAAATAATGTTGATAAAACCTATGTAAAAGAAAATTATATTTTATTGTTATAAAACTTGAAAAATCCTTTCAAAAATTTAAAAGTATAACAAAAAATTGAACCTATGAATGAAGACAAAATATTGTTTTTGTTGATCATAATCATCATTAGTAATTTCATATTCTTCTCCATCAAAGTCTTCTAAGTTGACTGCTGACTAGTCGTCGAGAGAAGTTTCTGAGTCTCAGTGCAGTTGTCTTATTTGATGGATATGATGATCCTAACAACATAAAAATTGTGAGCAGCTATGTAGATCTAAACGCTTCACACTTCAGTTCAACATAACAGAAGATACTCCAGTTTTCCTAATCAAGAAAAATTTCTATCTAATGTGGAGAACAAAAAGCAACTTATAACTGTGTTGAAAAATCAATTTTCTTGCAACAGCATTGTGAAATAGTTTTTAGGGATGCTGGCAACTTTATACTGGAAACGGTGATCCAAAAAGGTTCCACTGCCGTTGTTGCTCAAGATACAGACATTATTCTTCTGTTCTTATGACTGCATTGGTCCCTGAGACTTACAATGTATATATTAAAACCTAAAATCGGTCGTACCAAGCAAAAAGTCTTTTCCTCTACTTCACTACAACGACAACATGTGGATGTTAAAATCCCATGCCCATGCATTCAGTTTTTGTGGCACTGTAAGTGTAATCTATGAAACAGGAAAAAAACAAGTGCTGAGGTTGTTTGAAACAGAAATAGGTTTAAAGGAAAGCATAATAACATTCAATAACAAAAATGCCACTCACGACATACCTAAGTTAAATCCACATCATTCTGGTTGAGAAAGGCATCACGGAGACTTGAGGCTAAAGCAAACGACACTTGGTTCAGTTCCCGAGATGATCATGAAACTGATATCCTGTTCCTGCAAGGGAAATTTTTCCACAATGTTGTGCACATGTGCAAAAAGTGGTGTAAAGTGTTTCATCACTTTGTAAAAAGTGAAGAAATAACCTGCGTTAATACAGGCTCGGAAACGTTTCCCGAAAATTACTCAGCAATCAACATAGAAGACTGTGATGAAGAAGAATAAATAAATAAATAAATAAATTCACATTTATTTCAAACAGGTATAAATACCCAATTACAGGAAACATGGTATGCATGAATTAAAAGAGAAACAATAATACGAATTACAAAACTAGTATACAAATATAAACATAAAAGAAATACAAAAGGGTAAAGAAAAAACAAAAGGAAAAACATAGTATGATGGAATATATTATTACATTATTATTATTATGTGATCCATTTTTACGAATTTCTTGTAAGATATAAGTGTATTATCCTATCTAAGCTATCATGATTAATGTCACAGACGCCAGAATTATAGTATATTATATTACTAGGAGTAGAACGCACTCTTTTTTTGTGTTGAGCCCAGGATTTGCGGCTGAGGCGAAGCCGAAGCCGCAAACTGGGCGAAACACAAAAAAAGGCGTTCTACTCCGTGTAATATATACTATTTTTTCTTCAAGCGTATTAAAATGCAAAAATTCATTTATTTATCATAAATGTACAAATATTCAAACTACAGTCTTACATGTCGACACAATATGACAAGTGGCTAGTGGATAGCGCGCCACCGGTGGCTTTCGGTATTAACATTATGTTACTAGTAAAATAATACCCACTGCGGTGGCGCTTTCGGAACTAACATTATGTTACTAGTAAAACAATGTCCACTACGGTGGCGTTCGGTACTAACATTTTCTTACTAGTAAAACAATGTCCTACTTCTACTTCTGTGTTTGGTGACATAATTTAGACATTTTAATACGCTTGAAGAAAAAATATATTACAGGCATTAAAAATTGGTGACTT
Source organism: Rutpela maculata (assembly GCA_936432065.2). NCBI lineage: Eukaryota > Metazoa > Arthropoda > Insecta > Coleoptera > Cerambycidae > Rutpela > Rutpela maculata. Next base: position 32,797,644 of record OW386292.2, read on the forward strand.
GCTCATAAGGTTAGTTCGGCCAAAAGGACAATAAAAACAGTAATTTTCACGTGAGTTCATGCGAGGAACCAGAAAACGAAGCTTATTAACAACGGGCGGTCAGTCAATATTATTTGCAATATTGTACACAAAAGAGAGATGCAGTTGCTTCTTTTGCTTAGTGAGATTATATGAAACATATCTAACAAAAGTGCATTATCAGTGCCTCGCGGAAGATAAAAACCATTTAATTTAAAAAACACAAACTTAAGAAATTTTCTTTGCATAGATTCGATTAATAAAATGGAGTTTGGGTATATAGGAAACCATATGAGTGCCGCATATTCTAGTTTCGATCGAATATATGTAAAATACAATAATTTTAAGCTTTCAACATTTGAGAAACAGCTCCAATTTCTAACAAAAAACCCGAGTAACTTAGAAGCTGATTTGGTCATTTGATTAATATTGTGAGAAAACCTTAGCTGACAGTCAAATATAACACCGAGTTCCCTAAATTCGGAACAACGTTCGAGGGGAAAATTGTTAATATGATAATCAAATTTTATGGAGTTTTGTCTACTAGTAAATGTTATTATCTTGCATTTAGCAATATTTAGCTTAAGGAAATTGTTGCAACACCACACAGAAACGATATTGATTTCAGTTTGTAAATTAGCACAGTCGTTATAATCGTTTACACTTGCGTAGATTTTGAGATCATCTGCAAAAAGTAGCTGGTGGCATTTGACTGTTGACGTTATATTATGTATAAAAATTAAAAACATCAAAGGTCCCAGGTTTGAGCCCTGTGGAACACCTGAACTAGCTAAGTAATTTCGAGACCACCGTGTTCTACGAATTGTTCCCTAGAAAACAAGGAGGACGTAAAAAGCAAGATCAAGGTATCTGAGAATCCAAAGGCTTTTAGCTTGGATAATAATAAATAGTGATCTATCTGATCAAATGCTTTTTGGATATCTGTGTATATAACATCTACTTGTCTGGGTAATACAGGCAAGATTAGCTACTATTGATCTTTGCGTCATGAAGCCATGTTGAGCATGCGATATGAATGGTTTGACTACACTGTAAAAAGTGGTATACAAAATTATTTCTATAATTTTGGCGAAATTGCACAAAATGGCGATGGCTTTGTAATTAATTATGGAAGATGGATCACCAGTTTTAAGTATAGGACATATTTTAGTAATTTTCCAGATATCAGGAAATTTGGACGCGGTAAGGATCAAGTTAAAAAAGATATACAGTGGAGTTACAAACAGAGCAGCACAATCCCCAACCACAAAGCTGGGAACGCCATCTATACCAGTGGTCATTTCGTTCTTTAGCTTTTTAATTGCTTGGAAGGTGTCATTTTCAGTAATACGATTAATGCTTATTGCTTCGGATATACCTGTGTAAGATGGAATCGTCTGTATGAGTAGGGTCAGAATCAGGAACGAAAAGAAGTTTGCAAAACTGTCTATTATCTCTTGGAGCGAGTTAATTTTTTGTCGTTGTAAGTGACAGTTCCAGGAATTCTAGATTTACCTCTTTTGCATTGAACAAAAGACCAAAATTTGGCGGGATCGCACGCGATTTCACTCTCAGTGTTTAAAACATAATATCTGTAAGCAGAATTGATTTGTTGTTTTATAGTGGCCCTAAGAGATTTAAACTGATATACTTAGGTAATAATCGTTTTTATATTTTTTGCAGTTTTTGTGTACCAGAATATGAACTTGCATCCGAAAAACACCTTTCCATCCTTCCAATTTTTAGGGACTCTTCAGATTCTTCAAACTTATGCTAAAAATAACTTATCCCCAAAGTTTCATGAAGGGAGCAAATTTTTAGTTGTTGAGGATATTTTACCTACACTCCTGGCCTATTAGGCCAAATTGATAATATTCTGCTTAAAAAAATGCCACACCACTACATTTAATACTAGTTAATTTAAAAATAAATTAATAAAAAATAATTAAAATATCTTGGTATCATTGAAATATTGATACATTTTGGAATATTGCGAGTTCTACGCCATTGACTATAACTACCCACTCTCATTGGGCCTATTTGATCACAAAGTACCGTCATAAAGTTCAGTGTGTAAGTAATATTGTGCAACGTAGGGGTTAATGTCAATTCTGATATCAAACAAGCGAAAATTACGCAAGGCTAAGTAATCAAAATAGACCTATACAAACCCAGGGACGCGTTAACCGAGATATTCCGAAATAATAGTTTACAATGTATTGTTCCTGCTTTAGTCCCCTGTTTGGACCTAAATATATCATTATAAACGTCTTAATTAAATCTGACACTTTTAATGGCTTGTGGTGATTTTCTTCTTAAACAATCATAGTTTTTTAAAGTTGTTTCAGAAACAGCTGAAATACAATACATAATTTTTTTAGTTATAATGTACATATAGTCCTGTCAATGAATGGTTTCTAGACGGAAATGCCGAGATCACAATTTTTGACTTGAGAGCTGTGTTTGGACTATTTAGGAGGTAAACATACCAAAAGTCCCCGAACGCAGTAGGAGTGGGGGGGGGGCGGTACAAGGGGGGCACGAAGAAGATCCCGGTTTTTGGTTTTTCGCTCATATCTCGAAAACGGTTAGCCCTAATCAAGAAGTGACTATATGCAATTTTACAGTTGACTAAATTTTATACAATAATGTTTCTATTAATTTTTTTCGTACCCGTTATGGTTCAGTAATGAATTATATATCTTTTGACTGTATTCTAACTTTATTTTAAATTTATTATAAATTGAATAAAAATTTTAATAACCATCGTAGAAAAAAATTTCTTTTGCAGATATCGGTTTCACAGCAGACTGAACTCAAATATCGAATAAAAAATGTCTTGGCGTCTGTAAGTGTGTGCGTGCGTGTATACCGTTTCTTGTAAACACCATAACTTCTGTTAGACTTAAAATATTTAATTACAATTTGGAACATATGTAAAACAGCACATTACAATAATCCCTATTGAAATTGGGCCATATCTATAATACATGGTGAAAACCAGAGACCTATAAACTCTCACTGCATAGTAATCTTATTGCTCCATATTTTAGGATAACATTGATATATCATCTAATTTAAATAAAGTTGGTTTGCCTAACATACACCCGGTATATTGCGGTTTATAAATCTTATACATCTTCTCATTTTTGTATGCTTAATCAAAAACCTTAGTAATATTTTGCTCTCAAATTAAAATAAAACCTATTTTAAGTATGAGATTGTAGGCCTCTAGTTATCACCATGTATTACAGATATGGCTCAATTTCAATAGGGATTATTGTAATATGCTGTTTTACATATGTTCCAAATTGTAATTAAATATTTTAAGTCTAACAGAAGTTATCGTGTTTACAAGAAACGGTATACACGTAAACATACATATACACGCGCACACACACTTGCAGACGCAAAGACATTTTTTGTTCGAAATTTGAGTTTAGTTTGCTGTGAAACGGATATCTGTACTAGAAATTTTTTTCTATGATGGTTATTAAAATTTTTATTCAATTTATAAGAAATTTTTAAGTTAGAATACCTACAGTCAAAAGATATACAATTCATTACTGAACCATAATAGATTAGAAAAAAAATAATAAAAACATTATTGTAGAAAATTTTGCATATAGCCACTTTTTGATTAGGGCTAACCGTTTTCGAGATATGAGCGGAAAACCAAAAACCGGGACCTTCTTCGTGCCCCCCTGCACCCCCCCCACATCCTACGTTCGGGGACTTTTGGTATGTTTACCCTCTAAACAGTCCAAACACAGCACTTAAATCAAAAATTGTGATCTCGGCATTTCCCTCTAGCCCCTTTATTGAACGTTCATTGACAGGTCTAATAATCATTCTTTACAAATGTCGACATGTTTAAAAACTACATGTTTTGATAAAAAACTGAAATAATTTTTTTTGCCTACTAGTTTAATTTTTAGCGCAAAAATAAAGAAATACGTCATGGGGTTGAAAAAATTTGGTTTTCAGTGTATCCTAAATATTTATACTTAGTATTTAGTTTATTTAACGCCACTGTCAAGAGTCCATAGTACACTGAATAAAAAAATTATGCTTGTTGCTTAAGTAATGACCTGAAAAAAAAAAAATAGTTGTAATGGAGCAATCAATCTCAGACTATCTGACCTCAAGTTGAAGCGTCTGTAATGTCTTTGGGGGTTGGGTACATATATCTATTAAGATTATATCGCCTGAGTATAAACCTACAAGCGGGTAGTGAAGAGCCAAGATCGTCGGACTAAATCTACAGTACGAATGAACGATGGCCGATTAAACACCACAAAATATAGAAGAATTTTGAATTAAACAGGGTTAACAATAATAGAAATGGGTTTTTCCACCTTTTACCCACTGTTGCCAGAGTTCTTTGCATGTCAGATATTTGTTTTATAAAAATATATAATTACTAGCTGACCCAGCAAACGTTGTTTTGCCATATAAATTATAAATATTTGTCCAAAAAATAAAAAGAAAATTTCTTGATAGGGCCACCCGTATCACCTAGGGGTATGAAAAATAGCCTACGACCTCAGACCTACCAAATATACACCAAAAATTTCATAAAAATCGGTCAAGCCGTTTCGGAGGAGTTCTATAACAAACACTGTGACACGAGATTTTTATATATTAGATTATATAAATCGGTGATTCTTCCATTTATACGTACAAAAACAACTGCCAGAAAAAGTAGTAATTTACTGAAATCATGTTTACAATAATAAATTAAACAAAAAGTGGCAAATATAATACATAAGTAATCGCTACACGCGCAATCGCAGAAGGTACCGTGCTCATTGAGAGAGATTTTCTGTCTTATAATCACATTTTCGCCGGAAAGCGCGATATAGTCAATAGATATATGGTTGGGTAAGGGTAAGTTAGAACAGAACAGGACACTCCACGGAACTCCAAGTGCTTCGTCTCACTGAGGAAGTGACGAAGGGGTTCAAGCAAAGGCAAGTCACGGCAGCGTTGTTCTTGGACATCGTGAAGGTCTTTGACAGGGACTGGTACGATAGTCTTCTAGCCAAACTGATGAGTATGGGTTACCATTTCACTCGTCAAGTTAGTAAGATCATACCTGCACCGACGAAAAATGAGGGTGAAGATAATGGACAAACTGTCCACCTACAGAACAATGGAGGTAGGAGTCCCCCAGGGCTCAGTGCTCTCCCCGCACTTGTTCTCCATCTTCACCTCCGATATCCACGGACCGAGCGGACCTCCATGGCCCTCCCTCTACGCCGATGACACAGCCTTGATTGCCAGATCCTGGAATGCGAACATCGCCACCAGAAACCTCCAAGAGGCAAGCCTCCCTCCTAGCGGACTGGTGCAACAGATGGAAGGTAGCCGCCAACGCCGAAAAAAGCAAGGCGACACATTTCAGAAAGGTAAGAAAATAAACCCCGACAGGTCACGTCTCCATGTATGGTGAGGACATCCAACAGCACGATACCGCCAACTACCTTGGCGTGATCATGTTAGGAGACAGAATACAGAAGCCATCGTCAGGAAGGCCAGGAGGACGAGAGCTGTAATCTACCCCATGGTGGGCAGACAGAGCAGACTCAACCCGATGAATAAGCTCACGCTTATCAGGTCACTCATCAGGCCCCAACTGACGTACGTCTCCGTAGCCTGGGGCTACCAAGCTGATACCTACCTCCAGAAGATCCAGAGAGTGAAGAACCTCGCCAACCGGACAGCAGTGGACGCACCATGGTTCGTACGCAATGCAGACATCTTCAGGGACTTGGAGTACACCGAATTCATTCGGGAGACAGCCAAGAAGATATACACCCTTGTCGATTAGCATGGGAACCCGTTGATCAGGGAGGTCACTGACTACAATCCAGCCGGTGCACCGAAGCACAAGAGGTCCAAGATGCAGATCATGGATAACGAGTATGAGAACCATACCACCGCCGATGAAAACAACCCATAGAAGAGACATGACGATCACCCAACCACCCACCCACTACCCTGCGGGTACCGGACAAGCACCGTCCAGTACCCGTAATCACCTAGCTCTGTGCAGACCGAGAGTGCTACCAAAGCACTTAGATCTGAACTGTCTCGAGCTACATAGCTCATCCCTACCCAACCGATGATCCGGATGGCAGGATGTCAATTGACATTCTGCGTACCGGCAGTCAATCCCAGCCAAAAATACTTCAAAGTTTTCCAACTATCCCCGGGGGGTGACAAGCTGGCGAAGAAAGAACATCAAGCAAGAAGAGCGCCAGAGAAAAAGGCCTTAGCCAGAAAGGTCAGGGCCAGCACCAGGGGAGGTGGGCCGAAATCATCCACATTGCTCACATTTGTGAGTGGGGTTGATGTATAGTAAACTCTCTCGCCCCTCACGAGGCCAGTTCAGGTCTACAGCGAAGTACTAGGGTAAAGGGCAATAGTCTTGCCCGACCCTAGACATCCTAGACCGTTATCTTTGCCAAAGGATATTGGCGCGGTAAGTTAGACTAGTAATGGGCATGACACTATAAAAATGAGATACGCTCTCGCGCAGAATACCCTTACCGTAGCCTCCGCCGTGACGTCATTTGCTGGTAGCAACTAGTGGAGCGGTCAGACTATTCTAGCTATTAATTTCTTTGAGCTAGAAAGTCATGTAAGTTTAATCGAGATTATCGAGAGAAAAAAACTTTGGGCTATTTTGGTTGACCGAGACAAAAGATTGAGGCAAAAATGTGAAAAAAATTGCAAAATAATTAAAATAATTATTATTTCGTTTAACTCGCTGAGACTTAAAAGAACGGGATAATGAATTGGTTTCAATTTTTTACCGTGATGTAGAATTCAGCAAAATTGACTAAAAAAATAATTTTCCAAAGCACTCCAAAAACCAAAAGTTTCCAGTTTCATAAGACGTTATGCTATTTTGGAAACTGCACCAAAATTTGACTTTGACAAATAAATGATTCGATTTGATTATGGGGTATCAAGTTTTAGCTTTAATACAGCGGGTGGGTATGGTAAGGGGAAAACTCCTGGATAAGTAAAACTACTTTCTTTATTTAACAATTCGAAATAGAAAAAAATATGCTTTTCAGTTATAGTGTTTCTAATAAAAAATATATTCAAGGTATCTAGAATTTTTTATTAAACATCTCAAACTTTAGTTTTGATAAATTAGTAAAGGATATTAATTCTAGATTCAATTTATTTATTGCCTGCCTCGAGGAAAAAGTGGAGAGTCATTAACTGATTACCCTGTAGAACAAAACAATAATTTTTTATTAATAGCTGAATGATTACTGAGTGTTGTAGTTTCCATAGCACAGTTTATAAATATGTTCACTCACTTTTATTTCAAAGTTAGCCCTTAAAATGAGAAAGAAAAAAAACTAATCAAACCTACTAGCTGTCTGTATCACAGCACTGTTATAAAGTAAATCGTGAATATTCGAACATGCTAACATAAATCAGTCTTTACAGCACTACAAGAGCACCGATTAAAAGATTTATCGGCTGGCAGATTTAAAAAAAATACAGTGGAAAGTCCGGGGATCGAATTAACAAAAAAAAAAACATCAATATTGGCGACGAAACCCAGTGAAAGTGCAGAACTCAACAAAGTGGATGTAATTAAAGCAGGTGTCGTTTGGTATCAGCAAATGATTTATGGGTAAGGGTGGAAAGTAATTACCCCGCTGAGTCCTATAATAAACGACCATTTACTGTGTAACGGAAAATTTGGTAAATTTTTAATATCCCTTTGATCTTTGACATAGATGGGTAAATACTTAAATCGGTTTGCTAAATTAATTGTAATTTGTGATGCACAAAATTTTATATATACTCGCAGGATTATAATTTATATTTACGACATAAAAAGGAGATTAAAATAAATTTAAAACGCAATCAAAAAATTACAATTTGTAAAAACATTTGTTGTTTCATTTAATAATAAAGTAGTTATAAGTAGAATAATTCAAGTTTGACAAATTATGTTGATTAGCAACCAAAGTTAAGTTGATCAAAATAATTTTTAATAAAATACAAATCAATAATTCAACACGCCTACTTTGATTTGTGAGTATATTTTAGCTCACAAACAAGTAACATCTCACGTTGATGTTGAAAAATATCTCTTGATAAAGGCTTGGTTAACACATCTGCCTCGTTCACATGCAGATAAAATATTCCCAAGACGAACGTCTCCCTAATGAAGTGGTACTGAACGTCGATGTGTTTTGTCCTCTTGTGAAACTCGGGGTTCTTAATAAGACGTATTGTACTTTAGTTATCGATGTGCAGCGTCGTGAGTATTTTCTTAACTCCGGTGAGATCTTTTATTAATTTTTGGCACCATATAAGCTCTTTGACAGCTTGACATGCGGCAACATATTCAGCCTTAGTAACCGACAGAACAACAACTTTCTGTTTAGCAGATGCCCAGGCAATTGTTGCCTAGTTTCAACACAAAACCACTGATTGATTTTCTAGTCTTGACATCACCTGCGTAGTCTGCGTCACTGAATTCCAATATTAATGTGCTTTGTGAACTTGGAAAATGAAACCCATGTTTCAATGTTCCCTTTATGTAATTTAGAATTTCCTTAACAGTAGTCCAATGAATTTTCTTAGGGTTTTTCATATACTGACTTGTACTATTCACGGTATAAGTAATGTCAGGTCTCATAGCTGTTGATAAATATTGCAAACTTCAACTGCTTCCCTATAAGGCGCAATCATAATAATATCTTCATTTCCACCTGGATGCATCATTGCGTACATCTGATGGTGTTTATCTGCAGGAATCGCAATAGGATTTGCATTGTCCATCTTGTAAAGTTTCAAGACTGCTCTTGCGTAACTTTCTTGATGGAAAAATATCGATCAGATAATTTTTCTACTTGCAGTCCAAGATAATGACTGACTTCGCTTGTTGTCATTTCAAATTTAGTTTTTAAATCACATACGATAGCTTCCTGATTTGTTGATACTACCAATCCATCCTCAACGTGTATAGCTAAGATAAGCCGCTGCTGATTTTTGTTCTTGCTGACGAAAACACAAAGGTCTGTATCGGCCGTTTTCAACGAGAATTTAGCAAAAACACTGGTGAATCGTTGGTTCCAGCATTGGAAGTTTGCTTGGGTCCATACGCTATTCTTTAGTAAACGTACATGTTTACTGTCCTCAAATCCTGGTGGTTGTCTCATTAAAATTTTCTCATCGATATTTCCATACAAAAACGCTGTATTTAATTTGGGGAACGTTGGCAAGTATTTTTCATTCCATGCGTTTCCATCAAAAGCTAAAATATTTATACTCCCTTTTGCATAAGTTAGTATATTATTCCCATCACCAATGCACACAGAAAATTGACTTGAAAACTCTTCATAATTTATAAACCAGTTGCGTTGATTCGACGTGTGGTCAGTGGCACCAGAGTCAAGATACCAAGAATCTGCATCTCCTTTTTTATCTGAAACTACAGCTAATGTTTCGCCAATGAGTGCATCACCTTTTTCTACACGATGCAGCTTGGTGTTGTCACTCTTAGATTTATCTTCAATTCCCATTCACGTCTCTTTGATAGTGAGTCTAGGTATGAGATTAGATAATGTGCGTTCATCATGATGAGTAGAATCCCATGCCCTAACGAAATGTTTGTAGTTCTTTGGTAACGTCATCAAAATCTTGGTCATTATCACTGAATCTGAGAAATTTTCTCCAAAAGTTCTTAAGCGATGAACGAAATCTTGAATTTTCGAAATATTAGTAGCCATATCATCACGATCATTCTTTTTTGCATCATACCACTATTGTTGTAACATATGTATACTTGCCTTAGATCGTTGTTCATATACTGACAATAACTCCCACGTAGATTTTGATGTATCGCAGTTTATGATATGCATTAGTGGCTGGTCCTCGACTGACGTTCATTAGTGACTGGTCCTCGCCATTTGCGACTTCCCATGCATCAATCGCTTGCAACGTGACTCGAATTTGGAACTTCTACGTAGCCCAATTATCAATACCCTTCAGCTTTGTTACTTTTACATCATTATCCATTGTTTCCTTTTTGGATTGTTTCACTATTGCACAAGGCTGAAGTTTACCATAAAACAACTTCAAACTTTCTCAATTCAAACTTGACAAACTACTCACGAGTTTCCTGGGCACATAGCCTGTTTTTGATCTAATAATAAAATAGTTATAATTCCTGTTTGAATATTTTTATTAATTAGAATAATTCAAGTTTGACAAATTATGTTGATTAGCAACCAAAGTTAAGTTGAAAATAATGTTTAATATAATACAAATCAATAATCCAACACTATTTATGCAAAATTTCCCTCTTTACTTATTATTCTTTTTATTGAATGACCACCCTCTATATTTTTTTAACTACTGTTTTATATTAAGGTTAATTACACAGGTCCATGAATAAAAGTCACGTCCACCAGACTAGACTATCATATCCTTATATTTTTGGGGAGACTGAATCCGAATCTGATGTTAGGTTTCCATCACGTTAGATTTCCCCCTATCCTTCAAAAATAAGGAAAAAATGCTAAAATGACATTATTAGGGGTTGAACTCTAACTCTTAGCACTGAAATCATTTATAAAAAGTATTGCTTTATGTTTTTGGAGTCGCTGAATCCGAATGCGCTGTCAGATTTGCCCCATCAGGTAACAGTTCCTCCCTAACCTCAAGAAATTGGCAAAGAATACTAAAATGGCACTCTTGAGGGTTGAACTATAACTCTCACCATTGAAACCGTTTATAAAAATGGTTAATTTATGTTTTTGGGATCGCTGAGCCCGAATGTTAGATTTGTCCCATCAGGTTGCCAACTTGGCAAAATACTCCGTACACTTTAAAAAATAATAATTGACTTACGCTCTCTTTGCTTTACGAACACACCCTCTTTCTACCTATTGGTTGAACTACTATAGTAAGTAGAAAGGCATTTTGTAAAATTGAATGAAATTTTATTTCACATAATATTTGGTAATATTTGTTGGATGCGGTTCATCTTGTTTTTAAAACTTATTATTTGACTCCTTCCAGCGGCTTATTATACCGACTTGTTTTAATCAAATAGGTCTGTTGCCACCACAAACGACCCAAAAAGAAAACCTTGCGAAATTCTTCGACTATATTCCACTGTACGAGATTTTACTTTGTTAGCTTCCACCATTCGTGTCCTAACTACTAACTCAGTTTTTATTAACTTAGTCACTTTGTTCCTCAACCCTTACCCCAAAAGCAAAGAATGATCCATCACAGCAAAAGTTTTAGTTAAATCCATTACACCACTGCAAGTTTTTTTGTCTTTAAAATTGAAACTAATGGAGAGACGTCCTTTATAAATGTAACCACATTTATTTCGTCTGGAATAAGAGAACCGTAATCTGTTTACGGACAGTTTTTGTTAGAATTGGGAATGTTTTTTTATTTATATTATCTTTTTACACTCTTTGCGGGTCTGTATAAGCTCATTGAATGGAGTGGCAATCAGCACGGCACTCAAAGATCCTAAACAAACCATTATCCCGATAACATAAAAGGACTATTTTTTGCGTCCTGCACAAAATTAATAAAGTTTCTTGGTTGTGGTCACACAATGTGGTTTTCCGAGGCACGTATAAATATCCTTTGTTTGATTAAACTTTACGACTCTTCGTCTCAATGTCCGCTCATTATGTATTAAAACAAAGCCAAATTTAATGAAATGTAATGCCCTTTTGTACTGTCTTTGAATCGAAAGGTAATCTAATTGTTTTTCTCTCGCTATGTTCGGAACAGAAACTCCCTGAATGAAGGTAAAGCAAAGGCTTTAATAGGATTTGGTTTGACAATGAATGAAAAGGTTTTCTTTTATTTTCTTATAAAAACAAAGGTTTTAAAAGGAAAAGCAACTTTTTTTTGTCAAAAATCAATGAAATGATTAATTCTCATTTTTTCGTTGACATTTGGAATTGTGTTAGTTTAAGCATTGACAGTCATGATTTAGTAAAATTAGAAGTTATATGGTCAATTAGAGAGTATAACATTAAAATTTTTTAGAATTTGCGATCTTAGACTTTTCGGGTCGAAATAGCGATGCTCACGATGGGGGAAAGTGTGAACGGAATGGTGATCTAAGCGTAGCTAAAAATACTGATATTTTATTGGCTTTGTACTTGTAGGAGGCAAATGTTTTTCTGGTTATAAGTAGATACTAATTTGTTCTATATTTGAGTAAAATTTGATTCAAATGGGAAACAGGGTGTTTTCATATTAAGTAAATCATACTGTAGGGGGAATAAAAAGATTTATTCCTCTCCAATCAGCACAATAAAGATAAACTGATCAACCTACTGAGGTCTAAATTACACGAAAACGGAATCACAACGCAACAAGTATCAGACGATGTTGACGTGCTGATTGTATGCGCAGCTATTGAGCAGCCCATAAGAGAAACATTCAATGTGGCTGTCATTGGGGAAGATGCAGACCTCGCAGTGATGCTTACTGCAAAAATTCAACCAAATCGCAATAGCTTCTTCATAAAACCTGACAGAGAAAAGTTCAAACCAATGTTTACTCCACCCACCAAATGCAGCAACTGTGGCTGAAAGAAATTATGTTCCTGCATGCTATTACTGGCTGCGATTCAACATCTGCAACATTTCGGAAGAGTAAACTTGGTTTTATAAAACTTTACCATAAACTCCCAAATGTTCAAAGAGCAGCCGAAGTGTTCCACAACCTCTCCTCCTCGCATGTTGATGTTGAGGAAGCTGGATGATTATGCATGCTAAAATGTTACGGCGCCCCAGTAAAGGAGAGCTCCCTCAACACCTACTGATACCATTCAATTTTGAAATCTGTAGCAAATATCAAACCAGACCTCTCATCACTTTCACCAACCGAGGGGGCAACAAAAGAGCATTCACTTCACACATTTCACCAACTACACCCAGAGTTGTGGGGTTGGGAACACAAGGCAAACTATCTAGCTCCGGTGGTGATCAAAGACCCAGCGGGACAAAAAAAAAATTGGACTTTATGTGTTAATACGTCATGCATTAGCTTATATTATATAGTTGTAGCTCTGGAATAACGATAAAAACCACTGCCCAAGGAATCACTACTTCCACATCCAGATTTTCTATCCAAGTTACTAACAACAAAAAAATTTTGTATGTGGAAATAATTGTTTATGGAACTTTAATAATATAATATTTGAAATCCTCTACCCCAAAAACCCATAAAACGATACCACACATCGGTAGTGGGGTGGGGGTGGTGATAGGGGGGGGGTAGTAGTGGTGTATGAAGTAAAAAACATTTTGAGGTTTCTGGTTCTTGTACATACACTAAATCACAATTATTTTTTCATCTCCTAGGGTAGGGGTAGTAATGAAGGTGGTTAATGCCAAAAATTTTTTTGAGACCTTAGCTTCTCTTATGTTTACTAAATACCAATTTTATGGACTCTTACCTGCTTGATTTACCTATTTACCCCAAATTTATCTCAATTTACCCCTCAACTCTTTGACGGAACAAGATGAAAATATCTAGTTCCAGATCTCGTTACAGTACATATGTGTACCAAATTTCAAGTCAATATCTTAAACGGTTCCAGAGCAATCGTGCGCACAAAAAAAAGTTACAGACAGACAGACCGACGGACAGAATTTTTTTTTCGCTCAAACTTAAAATCTCGTTTCATGACATTCTAAGCCTATTTGAACAATAAAAATTTTTAATTTTTTTTTTGTCGTTACTATATTTTCACTGGATGTGGAAGTAAAACGACAGACAGACCGACGGACCGACAGACAGAATTTTTTTTCGCTCAAACTTAAAATCTCGACGTTTCATGACATTCTAAGCCTATTTGAACAATAAAAATTAAAAAAAAAATTTTGTCGTTACTATATTTCCACTGGATGTGGAAGTAAAACGAAAGAAGTTTTCTTGAAAAATCCTGAAAAGCAGGCAACTTCAAAGTGTCGTAACTTTTGACATGTTGAAGACAACATAGTAAGTATACATATTTTGAAGGAAATTTAATGCTCTAGAACTTCTTCTTTGACGTTTTTATAAAACAAAAGGCTGAGGAGTTATAAACTATAACACACAGGGAGAAAACGAATATATATATTTTTGTAGGAGGTTTAATTAACTTTAATTACTTCCACGTCCAGTGGAAGTATAGTAACGACAAAAAATTTTTTAAAAATTTTTATTGTCCAAATAGGCTTAAAATGTCATGAAACGTCGAGATTTTAAGTTTGAGCGAAAAAAAATTTCTGTCTGTCTGTCGGTCTGTCTGTCTGTAACTTTTTTTTGTGCGCACGTTTACTCTGGAACCGTTTAAGATATTGACTTGAAATTTGGTACACATATGTACTTTAACGAGATCTAGAACTAGATTATATTTTCATCTTGTTCCGTCGAAGGGTTGGGGGGTAAATTGGGGTAAATTTGGGGTAAATGGGTAAATCAAGCAGGTAAGAGTCCATGAAATTGATATTTAGTATATACAAGAGAAGCTAAGGTCTCAAAAAAAATTTTGGCATTAGCCACCCCCATTACCACCCCCACCTCCTTATTAAAGGGGATGAAAAAAAATTGTGATTTAGTATATGTACAGGAACCAGAAACCTCAAAATATTTTTTTACTTCATCCACCCCCACTACCACCCCCCTACTACCACCCCCACCCCACTACCGATGTGGGGTATCGTTTTATGGGTTTTTGGGGTAGAGGATTTCAAATATTATATTATTAAAGTTCCATAAACAATTATTTTCACATACAAAGTTTTTTCGTTGTGAGTGACTTGGATAGAGAATCTGGATGTGGAAGTGGTGATTCTTTGGGCAGCGGTTTTTGTAAAAATACCTTTTCCGTACGACGCACCGTTTTCGAGTTATAAGTGAAAAACCGAAAAAACGGGCATTTCCACCCTCCTCCCCACCTGAAGCAGCAGGGCTAGGGGCGGGGACTTTTAGTATGTTTACCTCCTAACCACCCCCAAAACATTCCTGAAGAGGAAAATCACCCCCCCCACACTCCATGTCCTCTACAAACCCCTTATGAGCATTCATTGATTGGACTAATAGACGTTTTATGTAAAAAATTATCTTCTATATGCTTCGCACTGTACAGATGAACAAATATTACTATTACTATTTTTCACACCTTTATTCTAGAGTAGTTTATGGCATGGAGTTTTGGGGTACTTGAAATCACTTCGAACGAGTTTTTAAAATCAGAAAAGGCAATAAGGGATATAATGGGAGTTAATAAAAGAACTTCATGCAGAAAGAAAGCTTATAAATTCGGAATGAATTTGTTTTCTTTTAATTTCTATAAGATTAAAAGTTTCGAAGATATCGAACTTTAAAGATGGCGTCCAATCGTTTATGAGACGAAGTATTTAGTTTAGATGTTAAGTATATTAGAAACTATGACACTTGCGTCAAAAATGTTAAAAACCTTTTTAAGATTATTAGTTAAGCTTTCATATGATTTTGGTTGTTTCTGTAAAATCAAAAATAAAGAAGTTAAGGCCGAAACAATGTGCGCCTTCCCCCTTCCTAATAAAAATGTCACCATTTTGTTGCTGTATTTAGTCAGTAATTAGAATAATAATTCTCAAATACTATTTTCGTTAATATACAGGTGATTTGCGTACGCCGTGCATTAGAAGTTTTTCAACTTGCAGTTGGATTAGAAACTTGAAATTTGGTACGCATCCATAATCGATTATGCCCTGCCACCTAAAATATTTTCTCTCCTCCAGATATACAGGGTGTACCAAAAGTTGGTACCAACTTTCTTATTTTAAATAGAAACCTACATTTTTTTTTTAAATGGTTAGATTGGCCTTCCTATTCTGAGCTTAGAGAACTTAAGTTATGTTAACTTAGTTCTCACAGTTTTTGACATATGTCAATTTTTTTTTAAATCGCTGAATAGTAGTTCACGAACAAATTTGTATCTCTCAAACCGTTGAAAATTATAAAACCAAATTTGTGAAACAGTTAACTGAAAGCTGAGGCTAACTCCTAATGTCCCATCGCTGGTCCCGTATTGTATCATATGGGCGCACGCGATTTTCAAATGTCGCAATCAAAAATTGTCAAAAAGTCAATTTTTTCAAATGGCACCCACTATTTTTCTTGACACCATTCGAAAGAAAACTGAATTTTATGGAGAGTTACTTAAGCATTTGTTTATATATATCGCCTATCGAATTATTCCATAAAAATGTAGAAATACCGTATCTTGTTGAGATATTGCTTGATTTTTCAAGTATGCCAGGGAAACAAAAGACAATTGTGATTAAGTAGGTGACACTCTGTCAAAGTGAAAAGGAGTTGTGCTAATTCTTAAATAAAATTGATTCGAAAACGGAAAATTACACAAACGAAGTTGTTTTAGACTTGTTTATAATCCATGGCATGTCAAACAATTATTCAGCGAACTAACCATGAGTTTAATTTGAAATATCCAAACTTACCAAGGATGACACGAGGAAAGTTTCCACGATTGAGAAATAATTTTCTAAATTTCGGAAAAGTGGCTAGATCCATTACGAAATTGAAACCAGTAACTGGCAATGATAATGAAACTACTATTCTGGGATATTTTCAAGCATATCCTCAAGCCTCAATACGAAAAGCGTCTTTAAAATTGGGTTTTTCATACAAAAAATTTTACACCGCCATAACCTACATCCTTTTCATTCGTAAGACTGCAAAAATTACACCCAGGTGATTTTTCCCGTAGGGTAAACTTTTGCGAGGATTTATTACTCAAAATACAAGACAACGCCGGATTCTTAGAAAACATAGTTTGGACTGATGAGGCAAAGTTTTGCCAGCAGGAAGTTAACAATGGGCGAAATCGACATTTTTGTGCTTCTGAAAATCCACTTTATGGTGCTCGAAGTTGAAAATCAAGTACAATTTAGAATAAATGTTTTGTTTGGTAATGAACCAAGAGGTACGCTATTTTATGTACGATGAAAATTTGAATGGTGAAGATACTTGGAAATTCTTCAAAACATGGTAGAAACATTTCTCTAGCCTCTGGCTAGAGCTGCACATTCATGGTACCAGATGGATGGGGCACCACCGCACAATACAATAACTGTGGATACCAAATTGACATCCTTGTTTAATGACCGTTGGTGGGGAAATCGAGGACCATTTCTGTGGCCTGCAAGATCTCCAGATCTTACCCCCTTAGACTTCTATATTTGGCGTCGAACAAAAGATTTGGTTTATTCTTCAGCAGTTCGCAACATAGACGAGTTGAGATTTAGAATAATACAGACTTTTAATAGTCTCGACCCCAACGAAAACAGAAGTGCTACACAATCTGTTGAAAGTAGAATAATAGAATGTTTGAACAAAAATGGTGGGCATATTGAACATTTATGTTAGAATTCTGTCAGCACTGTTCTTGTTCGTTAATAATAATTTGTTTTTGTTGTGTGTAATAAATAATAATAATACTTAAATAATAATAATAATAATAATTAAATAGGAATCCATATTTTTCATTAAATTGTTACAATTGACTTTTGTTTCCATAGCATACTTGAAAAATAAAAGGAATCTCTCGACAAGATATGGTACATATTTTTTTTATTGAATAACTCGATAGAAGATGAAGTTGAAACCATAAAATTCAATTTTATTTCGAATGGTGTCAAGAAAAATAGTACCTAGGTGCCATTTGAAAAAATTGACTTTTTTACAATTTTTGATTGCGACATTCGAAAATCGTATGCGACCATATGGTACAATATAGGACCAGCGATGGGACATTGGGAGTTACCCTGGGTTACTATTTTTTTTTCAAAAAAAATTGATATAAGTATGTCAAAAACTGTGAGAGCTAAGTTAACATAACTTAGGTTCTCCAAACTCAGAATAGGAAGATCAATCTAACCGTGTAAAAAAAATTGTAGGTTTCTATTTAAAATAAGAAAGTTGGTACCGACTTTTGGCACACCCTATATATCTGAAGGGCAGAAAATATTTTACGGAACGGGCATGATTGATTATGGATGCGTACCAAATTTTAAGTTTCTAATTCAACTGTAAGTTGAAAAACTTCTAATGCACGGCCTACGCAAATCACCCTGTATACCATTATCTAGAAGCTCAAGTTGTTTTTTTGTTCGTTTAAAGCACTTGCTTTAGAAAATATTCCATCCGCCATATTGGAATTGCCATTTTGAATTCTTTTGCTTTGACTTCAGATTCGTATACAGCAAGTCCATTTTTCCTCAACTAATGTACTAAATTGTAAAAACTGATTGAAATACAATTTTTTGTTGGTTTTAGGCCCCCATTGAGTCCACTAATTAAACAAACAAAGATCATCAAATTCTAAGTAGTAAAACTTTTAGTATTGGGTCTTAGCAATACAATGCAAAAAATAGCATGAAAATTTATTCACTGGTGATCTCGTTCGGCATTTTTCATTTTTTACGACTAACGAGTCTCCTCTATTATTAGGAAGTGGCTACCTATAGAGTGTTATTACTGAATCCCAATTTTTAAATTATTCGAACTGTAGACCTCTTTTACTGTCTACGTTTACGTCTCTGGAGGAAGAGTTGATAGAAATATTCCCACTGTTTCCTTGAAATCACAGTTAAATAATCCCACAATATTGAGCCATATTCCTCTAGTCCATGGATTATATGTCCATGGATAATAGTGTTCAAAATCGGTAATGAGTATTGAATGTTATGGTAACTCGACTCTATAGACATAAAAGTCAGACAAAGCCACTAATGAAGGCTAGTTCGAATTACATGTAGGGCGAAAATGATCGACCCCAGCCAGCATTTCAACATATATATCCGCTGACTGGGCACTGCCTGTCCTTTGACATTGCAAGTCTTATCGTGACAGTTGAACCCTAATTAGCAGGATTACTAACACTAATAATTTTCTAGCCCATCACCCCTAGTATAACACTCTGTAGGTGAAGAGGGTTGCCCTGGGAAGATTCCGATGATGGCGACTTATTTCCCGCACGATATTAATTAGATCCGACGCGATCCTTCGTACGGACCCCATCAACTTATCACAGTTTTGCATGAGAATGTCACATTCCGTACCAACAAGGGTATTATGGAATTTTCAACAAAGACCGCAAATTGCCTGGCCAAATGAGATTTTCTAAGTTCATTATGTAACTCCATTATATAATACCGAGTTGAAATTTTCTTTTATGAGTGTTGTTTTGGATTAACGCGTAAGTCATTTGTTTTACAAGTCCCCCGCGAAATATGTAAAGAGTTAATTCTTTTGAAAGAAGTTTAAGCCAGTCTGAGCTGCCTGGAGAATATTTGCACATAAAAGCCTAATAGCAGCATTTATTTTTTATGGGGTGTAAAGTAGAATGTTACATACAAGATTTTTCTAATTTTAAATGTCTAAAAACCCTTTAAACGAAATAGGTGTATTTAAAGATTTCAAAAACTAAGTAGTCTTTTTCATAGTTACCTTTGCTGCTATTATTACACATTATAATTTTAATGTCAAAATTGAAAATTTAGCCAAGTTATATATTATTTGAAATCCTAATTTGATAGCATAAGGTAAATTGTGTTGATGAAAAAGTTTTGTTAGCATATTTTGAAGGAGAGAGGAATTTAAAAGCTTCCACTTTGTGGACTCAGTATTCAATTTTGTATTTAATAATAATATTTTATATAACAAGTGGCTAAAATTGTGTTTTTTTTTACAAGTGGGGCGTTTATAGTACGAACCGAAGGCGAGTGCTATAAATCACACGAGTAAAAAAAAACTCATTTTAGTCTCGAGTTACATACAAAATTTTTTGTATCGCCATTCGAAGTTAGAAAACAATATAATTTTGTAAAAATAGACTAAATTCTATTGCTGTTTCCATAGAAACCAATAAGTTTTATTTCACACTGTGAAATAAAATTTCTTTATTTCACAGTTTATTCTTTATTTTACACTTGTCAATAATACCATTGTTTGATTCATTGAAACTGTCAAATAAATGCCATTTTAGGATATGGCGTTACAAAATAGTATTTTATATAACAAATGGCTAAAATGGTGTTTTTTTTACAAGTCGGGCGTTTATGAACCACACGAGTAAAAAAAAACACATTTTAGTCTCGAGTTATATACAAAAATTTTTGTATCGCCATTCGAAATTAGAAAACAACATAATTTTGTAAAAATAGACTAAATTCTATTGCTGTTTCCATAGAAACCAATAGGTTTTATTTCACACTGTGAAATAAAATTTCTTTATTTCACTCTTTTTTCTTTACACTTGTCAATCATGACATTGTTTTGATTCACTGAAACTGTCAAATAAATGCCATTTTAGGATATGGCGTTACAAAAAGTATATTATGTAACTGAGGTACAGACTCGGAAAGACAGATACGACAGTTGCAAAGATTGGTGGTGTATATAGTACACGCAAATTAGATTAAAAAACAGCGAATATAGGAAATAATTTATAAAGTAATAATATTTGAGATGCGTACTCTAGATTGGGTTAGAACTAGATACCCGAAAAGTTTCCCCTCCCCCATTTGGGGGTAGAACGTTCCTTTTTTTTTGCAAAAAACCACCCCTGATGGGGACTTAAAGCTGGTAATGTCCTATTAACCTTGTAGCTCATCCTCATCTATTTCGCGCTAACAGTCTCCGAACAGAGAGGTAATTTGGAACGCACAGGTGAAAATCGATCCTGTTCGAAGTTTCACAGCGAATATCTTAAAACTGGCTACTTTAACGAGAAAACTGCTCAGGAATGAATTTATAGAGCCGAATTCACTCTATAGGATGCATGTATAGCGAGTTTTGACTCAAATGATTTTTATTTATCTTCCCCGTTTTTTTCACACAGATGCGTTTATAATTGAACGTAAAATATGTATAGTACCGACGTAGATATAAGGACAGCCTCAGGCTATACCCGGAAGAATTATGACAATAAAAACTTTAGACATGAATAATTACCTTAAACATATACATAGTATACTTAATTTTTTTTTTATCTATTTATTTAACGTCGGCCTATTTCCGCTACCAGGGCCTATCACCGACGATAGGAGACGAGCTACCTCCAACCTGGAAATTTTGCCGAACCTCTTCCCTTAAGAAGAGTAGGGATCTTTTACTTGCCTAACATTTAATAGACAAGGGACCGCCCGCTTTACATGCCCTCCGAAGGATGGTATATCCACTACGTAATCCTCGTCTGAAATTACGTAGCTTTCGCGTATACACTGATATACAAGCCGCTAGAAAATGGGACGAGAACGCTGTATTTCCTAAGATGGGTCACCCATCCAAGTACTAACCGCGCTCGACGTTGCTTCAACGGAATATCGACTGACATTCACATTGAAGTCGCCTCTACGCTCGCCCCATACTTAAAATTATATTGCATTTTCTGTATCATTTTATTTACTTCTCTCTCAGATCCTGATATTATTAAATGTAAGTAAATAAACAGTCAGGAATTTATAATTTTTGGAGTGAATTTGTTTCAATTCCTCTTCTTCTCTTCGACGAGAAAGGGTTAATGAGAAAAACTAAGAATTCGTCCCTGTATGATATTTTCTATGCTGTACGAGAGAGGCCAATAGATTTTCTGATTGCCAGTTTATTGTTGATTCATCGAGTAGTATGGCCAAAGCAAGGTACCTTTGACAACGTTTATACAGCCTGCGTTCGCCTTATTCGAAATCATTACGGAAAAAAAGTGACTGTAGTGTTGGACGGGTATCCTGACAATGTCTGCAGTACGAAGAGTATCGAAAGACAGCATTTCACCGGAAATTATTTTCAATGAGAACACGCCACTGACTGAAACGCAAAATTTTGTGGTGCTCAAAATGTGCTCTAATTGCCATTGGCAAGGATGTTTAAATTCCGAATTTGAAAAAGAGTTCGTCGATGAAGAAGAACGACAGTTAATGAGTCAAATTGGACAAAATTTTAGTGGAATAGACCTACAGGGAAAACCACTTACAAAAAAACGCACCGAGAGCTCTACCTCGAAGATGATGTGGAAACGAGCTCAAATTAAAAAATACAGTGGAAAAAAAGGAAAAAATAAATAAAAATCACTTGCGTCATAACCCGCTATACATGCATCTTATAGACAGAATTCCGCTCTATAAATTCATTTCTGAGCATTTTTCCCGTTAAAGTAACTGGTTTTAAGATATTTGTTGTGAAACTTCTAACAGGATCGACTTTTACCTGTGTTGTGCGCTCCAAACTACCCTTCTGTTCTGAGGCTATTAGCGCGAAATAGGTGAGGATAAGCTACAAGGTTAATAGGATATTTTTTATGCAGAATTTAACGACAAATTTTTTATTTCCTACACGTTTTTCTCTTCCGACGAACGGTTTACAAGATAAAAGTGAAAAAGTCCCCATTAGGGGTGGTTTTTTGCAAAAAAGGGACGTTCCACCCCTAAATGGGGGGGACTTTCGGGTATCCATTTCTGACCTTCTCTAAAGTAAGCATCTCAAATATCATTACTTTATAAATTATTTCTTCTAAAATGTCTAATTTGCGTTTACTAATACAAAAGGTGTAAACGCCGTCTTTATAGTAATAAAGATTTGTGATTTGTGTTGTAAAATCGTGATTTGCCAATTTTGTATTACTTTCAATAACCACAGCTACACGAAAAATATATTTCAACCAGTACTATTTTTTGAAGTTAACAAGCACTTGTTCACAGTTTGTTGTAAAGGTGTAATAATTGAATAAAGAAAAACACTTTTTAAAAACAATGGTTTTATTTTAAAACCAAATTGCACTAAATAGTCTACTTTGTGAATCATTATATCAGCATTTCTATAAAACGCGTATTCACTTTAAAAGCTTATCAAACCATCACACTGTATAACTTTCATGACAAATATGGACTTTTGTTAATTCTTTATATTGTATAGTTTTTGAGACAATCGCAAAAAAATAGTCTATTTTTTCAAATTGGCGTGTCGAGTCGGCGAATTACAAATCATGTATTCTGACAGTAAAAATAACACTCTGTTAAATATACTCCACATGAAAATTCTCTCCCTTTATTTACTAGAGAGTTACTGTCTAATGTTCTCGTATTTTACTGGGTTAGAGGTTGTATCAGGCCCGATGTTCCGTCGTGAAACTGTGAATTTTACCCGTTGATACATGAAGTATGCTTTGGGAATAACTAGTTCTATTAAGCTGACTATTTTATTGAACTGAAGTTTTCAGCGAGCGTCGTTTTGTAACAAATTTTGATATTTCGAAAAGGACGCAAGTCATATATTATGATTTATGAGTTTCCATTCTATGACATATCAAATGAAAATGTCAAAAGTGATAAATGGTTAACAAGGCGTAGCATACCATCTAGAAGGCATTTAAAGTAATATTGTGCTCGGTAAAAACAACTGCGAGGCAATTT
The DNA here is from genome assembly GCA_936432065.2 of Rutpela maculata. Taxonomy (NCBI): domain Eukaryota; kingdom Metazoa; phylum Arthropoda; class Insecta; order Coleoptera; family Cerambycidae; genus Rutpela; species Rutpela maculata. The sequence goes on from OW386292.2 coordinate 32,821,151, forward strand.
CGTTCCTACATTCAACAAAGTATACAGAGTGTCCCAGATTTAAAGCGACATAATGCAATGAGAGGTGGCGCATACTTAGCTGAGTATAAAACACTCCCAAAGTCACCCTTAAATGGTAACAATTATTGAGATACCGGGTGCTTCGCGGTATTTGACTGAAAATTCAGTACGCCATATTTTTCGAAGGGATGTACATATTGGGATAAAATTGGGTATAGTATACTCTTTTAGTCAAATTAGTCTAATTGACTTATTCTCGGCGTACAGAGCTGGGTTAATGCACGGTCAGACACAGCTACTTTTGCTGCGGTGCAGTGTAAAAAACTGCGCAGTTCAAGTGAATCTTCATGTGAATACCTTTGTAACCTTAAAAGTAGCGCTTGCAGTTCGGTTGTGTGCAATATTTATTTGTTGCGTGCAGTCTCAAAAGTAGCTATGTGCGAATAGAATTTTAAAGAGTAGCAGTGGCTGCGAAAAATATCTATTTGGTTGGAACTGTTGCAGCGATAGCGAGTGCAGCATTTTAAAAGTCGGTGTCCATTTGTATACTGAACATTTCGAGGTTGGTAATTGCTAAATTTTAAATAATATGTTTGTGAATAAGTTGCGACTTGTCAAAAATATTAATGTTTTTAAATGAATCATATTTTGTTCGTTCATAGTTACAGAGAAGAATATTTAAACATAGAATACAGCTGCAGCATGTAAACGTCTTTATTATTTTCGTAAGGGAATATTCAATAGTTACATTTTCTTTTCTTTTCAAAATTTTACGAAAATAAATGGCGTTCAGTCTTCCACACAAAGAATGTGGTAACTGTTCTTCCACTTAACCAGAAACTAACACAATTTCAATAAATGTGTAATGTATAGTGGCGCTTATACATAAACTAAATATAGTTATAATTTTACATTAATCATATACATGATTTTATATGTATATTCTAAGGCTAACATGGTATACTTATATTATAAAAATATAAAATGAAGCATAAATATTGATTTAAATTTGTCGACTGGGTAGTGTTTTTTATATCTTAAATTGATGGATGATTATAAGTTTAATTTTTTTATACAGATATGGTGAGGACTTTGATATAATAACTTTATGATATAAAGTTGCTGAGTGAAGTTGTCTTCCATTTTGCATATTCAGCAATTTAACTTTTTCAATTTATATGAAATTCTTTGACACCTTCATATACCATATATTAAACGGAGACGAGAGTTTTGAACCTTTTGGATTTTATGTATATACAAGTAATTTAAACAAGGACCATAAAGTACATCGGCATAATTAAACAACGATAGAACCAAAGACTCGCATAACATAATTTTAGTTTTTTGAGGTAGACAGTGCCTGCTGGCATATATTATTTCAATATTTGAGTATGGATTTTTTAATAATTTATTAATATGGCAAATGAATCTAATCTCACTGTCCAAAATCACACCCAAACTTTTTCCATTATCAGTCTTAACCAGCTGAGTATTTTCTATGGTGAGGTTTAATTTGTCTTTACTTCTCTCTTTATCATTTCTTGGTCCAAAAACCATAACATCTGATTTGCCTGGGTTGACAATAAGACAGTGATTCTTAGCTTCCTAGGCAAAATTATGAGTGTCTTCGTTTATGCGGGTACAGGCTATGTCTACCTCTGACGGATGAAAGGAGTAATACAGCTGGGTATCATCAGCATATAAATGAATTTCACAATATTTTAAACAATTAATAAAATGACTGGTATAGATGGTGAACAGTAGGGGGGCAAGAATTGACCCTTGCGGTACTCGGACTTTTAAGGTGACAGCTTCTGAAGTTAAACCATCTAAGCATACTTCCTGCTTTCTGTTCTGCAAATAGTTTGCAAATAGCTCTATTGCATTTTCAGAGAGTTCGATATATTTTAAAATACATAATAATATATCATACTTATGTGTATCGAAAGTTCTACTGAAGTCCAATAGAACTAAAACAGTACAGTTCCCTTTGTCAGAAGCCGAAATAATATCATTACATGCAAGAGAGCTGTGGTACAGCTGTAACCAGATCTAAAACCGGATTGAATCAGTACTAATCAGTACTAATTTGAAAAAATAAAATTTAGTGATGAGAGATAGAGAGCTTTAATTTAAAAAAAAAAGAGATCGTCAAAATCGAAGAAGAAGAAGAAGAAAACGTTTTGTGTTTTAAATATAAATAGCTCTTATCTATATCCTCAACATTTTTGATTAATACATTAACAAAATATTTAAAACGTCTTCTGAATTCGACAAATTAAAATATAGCAATGTAAACATCTAACAACCAATTCAGTTTGTCAAGCATTCTTATTTCTTACCCTCGATCGTTTTTGTCGCCGAATTAATTTCGGTTTAATTATGTCCTCGCCAGACTGAAACCAGACTCGCAACTTTCCCGCACAATATCCTAATTAAAAGTATAAAAGTAAATATAACTTACCCAAGTGCCTCTTGGAGTTGGGCGTTATCACTGTTTCCGAACTTTGCGCCACCTTGGTGCAAATTTTAATTACTTCTCGAATAAATAAAATTATGTAACTTCACAGGGACAGCAATTATCAACTCGGGGGAAAATAAACACAAACGCCGTCTCGGGCTTAATATCGTTCAGCTTCAAGGAACATTACTTCTCGCCCTCTTGACACAGAAAATGGAAAATTAAATTAATATTTTATCAGTCAACTAATTTATTGAGTCTATATAAGATGGATCTAAAATTAATAGTAGAAGGTAAATTATAAAGTCGATCTAAAGTTTTGGAAAAAACCAAAGATGGGTGAAGGAAACTTTTCATTTGAAAGATTTCGGAACGAAATTTTGATAAAAATGAAAGTTTTAAATAAAATATTTGAATATTTGAAAGTTTTCAAAATTTCGGGAAAGTTTCATTTGGGAACTTGTGGAATATTCAAATATTTTATTGAATACTTTCATTTTGATCAAAATTTAGTTTCGGAAATTTTCGTATGGAAAGTTTCCTTTACCCATCTCTGATTTTTATCAAAAATTCGTTGCGGAAACTCCAGAATAATTTCTGGAAACGTTCATTGGAAAGTTCCCGGAAAAAAAACGCAGTTTTGGGTAACCGAAAATACACACAACTTTTTCAAAATTAGCTACTCAATATCATTCTTGTTTTCTGTTCTCCTCTCTGGGATTCTCTGCAACATGTATTTTCTTCTAAAAACAATGTCCTCGGAATCTACAAAACTGCAAATATCCGGTATATCCCTGAAAAATAACTTTACTGGAATTTCTATATGCTTCTAACCTGAACATTGTAACCAGAGGCGGTGCCCCTACGTTAGTAATCCAAGAAAGACAAGAAGTGATGGATTTAACTTTGGCCTCCACAAAAGAGGAGAAAGGTAAAGAACTGCAACCGTTAGAACCTTCCCTATCGAGCCAACGATATATATGATTCGTCCTCGAAACTAACTGACCGGAACCCGTCACCTACAGGAATCCCAGGTCCACTGACTGGATCCAATACACAAGGGACCTGCAAAAGAATTTGAAGGATATGTCCTATATACTAAGAAACCTGTAAGAAGTGCAAGCATCTCTGCAGCTGCAGACTACCATTAACTCCGCGTTTCATAATAACCGTCCCTTGCATATAAGCACTAGAAAAAATAACGCCCCATAGTAGAGGAAGGAACTAAGTACGCTCTAAAGTACCAGCTGACTGAGAGAGCTACAAATCCGCCCAGAAAAAGTATAAAAGCTTGATAAACAAGTGGAGAAAAGAGCTGGAGGGCCTTCTCTGCAACTATTGAAGACCTACTGGCAGCAGCTAGACCACGCGGCATTCTCTCAAGAAGCCCATCATCACGGCTTGATTATATCAGGCTTCCAGAGTGCCTCGTCGACGCCCATGTCCCAGGACCAGAGATTTTTTAATGAAACCCTCGGTGAAGGAATTCAAATCATAGGCAACTGCCGTGGACTGGAAAAAGCGTCAACGGTAGTTACATATATAAAAAAACATATATGACAGATTTCACTTTATCACAGAAATCTGTCATACTATCGACATGTCGCACAATTCGTCGTGTGTTAGCCACTGATGGAAACGCTGGCCTCTAAAGGCCCCGTCTCTGTCAGAAGTCACATCACCAACGTAAGTTGTGGAGACAAAAAAAAATAATAATAAGGGATAAGGATTCATTTTGGCCTGTCAGGATGGTGTAATAAACACATTGGTCTACCGGAGCCGCGTAATGGGTGTAGAGGTCTCTGATACCTGCAGGACTTGCCGTCAGGCGCCGGAATCGCTGATGCATTTGCTTTCAGCATGACCCGTATACGCGATTTCGGCCTACATCCACCGCCATAACGCGGCCTTACGAGTGCTATACTACCATCTACGGCACTCGTACAGGGTAGATCAAACACCAGTTCTGCCTTACATCCCCGGAGATTTTGAGTCCGTTGTCGAGAATATGAGGTGCCGAATTTATTGGAACTACTCGTTCCAGACTGTCAGGCTAATCCAAGCCAACAAGCCTGACATAGTCCTCCTCGACCATCAGAACAAAGTGAAGTTTGTAATCGAATTTTCAGCACCTGCTGAGACAAACATCGCTTTGAAAGAGGGGGAAAAACGGACCAAATATCGTGATCTCCGGTATGAGCTCCAAGTGCTGTATCCAGACTACTCGGTCAAGATGGTCGTCCTAATAATCGGCGTACTCGGAGGGATGAAGTCTTCGCTGCTCTCAGAATTGAAGATCATACCGGCCTGTCAGAATTCGGCAGAATGGTTGGCAGGCCAGATGCAGAAGACGGTTATCTTGGTTCCCTTCGTCTACTTAAGGCACACGATTTAGGTATTTACAGTCACTAACTCCACAGGTCGTGGAAAGTGGCTGTAAGGAATTAGCCGGCGCGGCTACCGTGTGGTGTCGGAGGCCACGGAAGTCCTGTCCGGCAGCGGGCTACCAGAAAAAAATAAAGAAAAAAAACAATAATAATAACGGATATATGAGCAACGAGGGTCGAAGAAAGGTGTCGCTGGCTGCAAGGAGAACCTGCTCATTGACAGATGTGTCACTCAGAACTCCGTGCAGTATAAGCGGAACCTCTCCATGGCCTGGATCGACTACCGCAAGGCGTTTGATATGACATCGCATGAGCTTATTGTTCACTTGCTCCGATGTCTTGCGGTACCCGGTCCCGTAGTGAGATGCATCGAAGAACTGATGCCGCTCTGGAGGACTCGCTTTACCACTACATCGGATAACGATAGAATCCAGACGGAGTCGGTAACATTCAGAAGGGGAGTATTTCAGGGAGACTCCCTCAGCCCCCTTCTGTTTTACATCTCACTACTGCCATTATCGCTCCGGAAAACCCGTGGATACATCTGCGGTACCCCGGCGATAGGAGGCATAAAGTCACCCATCTGTTTTACATGGATGACTTTTTTTTTTTTTTTTCTAGATTACTCTGAAGGAGCGAGCGATTGGCCTTCCCCCACTGCGGCCTATGAGGTCTATTGTCGTACTTCTTTTTATGTGCCTCAGGACTCCCCATCCAAACATGGTCTTCCTAGACTTCGAGTCTGTTGATAAGGGCCCCCAGGCACGGTTATCTGCGTCTGTCTTTCTCTCGCCGAGCCACCTAAGTCCAGTCAGGCTTTTACAGCTCAGCATATGGACTGAGATCTCCAGCGAGAACTTGGGTCACCATTCCAAGCGTTGGACGCGACCAACGTTGCTTAGCATCGCTGATCGAGTGCCGCCGCCTAGATCGGAGGCCGTACAGAGAGCCGCATGGATGACCTTACACTCCATGCCTTCGGAGAAAGGGACCTACACCAGTCCCTCAGGGGGGTACAGGAGTACACGCAGGCTGTCGGTATGGAGTTCGGACTGGACAAATGTGCACTGGTCTATCTCAAGAGAGAACGATGCAGGAACTACGGAGAGGCCGCACAGCTCGTGGACGGAAGCATCTTACATCATCTAGATGCCGAAGAGTTGTACACTTTCTTGGATGTCGAGCAACGCTCCACCAAAGAAGTGAGTGTAGTGAAAAACGCTCTCCGCGGCAAGTACCAGCACCGACTCCGACAGATCTGGTCCTCGGAACTGTCGGAAAAGAACAAGGTGTCTGTTACCAACATGCTTGCCGTTCCGATCCTACTCTACTCCTTAGGAGTAGTGAAATGGACTCGAGAGGAGTTACATCAACTCGACGTAGGAACCCGCAAGAAGATGCATCTCAATAGAAGTTTGTATCCTAAATCGTCCGTTCCACAACAGCGGGGAGGCCTTGGACTCTTGAGTTTGGAGAGTCTCCATAATAGGATGGTTCTGGATGGAGCCTGTAAGGTCATCAGGAGTTCGGATCCCCTCCTCTGCATGGTCTGGGACCATGAAAATGCAGGAGAAGGAGCCTTTTTGTTTAAGGCAGCACATAGACAGCCGATGAACTTGGTCTCTCCTTCGACGTCGAGCGGGTAAATCCCGACTCTGTCACCGAGTTGGAACCTGCTCGACGAAACCAAATTTAAGCTGCAGAACACAACATCCTTCTGCAGCTTCGCACGGATAAACCAATGCATTATAAAAATAAGAGTTTTCTATAAAAATATAGAGAACCTTGGCTTATCCGAAAGGCTGACCTTTGTCTTCTTGAGGTCAACCGGGCTAAAGTCTGAGACCGAAGGATTCATAATGGCTTTCCAGGACAGCGTATTCAACATTTTCGTCTATCGAAGTCATGTCATGGGTGTAGAGGTCTCTGATGTTAGCTGCAGAGCCTGCCGCAGGGCGCCAGAGACTTTAATGCACTTGTTGTCGGCTTGTCCGACATATGCAGTCTCGGCCTATATCCAGAGGTACGACGGAGCATTACGAGTGCTTTATTATCACCTAAGGCACTCGCATGGGATAGACGAGACACCAGTGCTGCCTTATGCTTCGGGGATATTGAGTCCGTTGTGGGAAATGAGAAGTGTCTAATTTATTGGAACTACTCGTTTCCACCGTCAGGTAAATACAAGCCAACAAGCCTGACGTAGTCGTCCTCGACCACCAACTCAAGACAATGTTTGTCGTTAAGTTCTCGGCTCCCGCGGAAAATAACATCGTCTTGAAGGAGGAGGAAAAATGGACAAAAATATCGAGATTTGCTCTTCGAACTCCGCAGGCTCTATCCAGGCCATACTGTTAAGATAGTGGTTCTGATTATAGGAGCCCTTGGTGGAACGAGACACACACTGCTTTCAGAACTTAAGATCATACCGGCATGCCGAAATTGGCAGAGGTCTTAGCCGGCAGAATGCAGAAGGCCGTCATCCTCGGTTCATTACGTCTGCTCAGGGCACACGATTCTCGGACCCAGTAGTCACTTACACCACGATGTGGGGAGTGGCTGCCGGTTCTACCAGCTGCCCTCTGTGAGGGTCGAAGCCACAGAGAAGGGTAACTGGTTTTTAACTAAAAAAAAATAATAATAATAACTTCTACACCTGTGACTTTTACGTCAAAGAAACAGCACCAAGTCCTTTCTCAAAAATTTATTGGAAAATCTTTTATGTGTATATTAAGTACACAGCTTTAAGAATAACAAGTCAGGAAATCTTGACCCACAAAGTATTTAAATATGTTATAATGGACCCGGTTAATAATTTTCTACTAACTTAAAGCGAAAATCCTCGCTGGAATCCATGGCAGGCAGGTGTAGATAGCACTATAAGCTTTTAGGTTACAGTGCCTTGGTTGATTCAAAATAACTACACCTGCATCCATCTTTGTTGTTTATTGTCGCATCTGTTTCAAATTTTAGCATAACAATTTCTGAATATATTTTCTTGAAAAAAGAACCGTGTTAGAAACATATATGTAACAAAACTTTAACAATATTTTTTTGTATGATTATTACTACATAGAAACAAAAAAATATATACAAAAATTCCATTAAAACCTCTATTGTAACTGTCTGGCCTTTTTAATAACGAATAATCTCAGAGGAAATGAAAGTTTCCAGTTTTTTAAACAAGTAAATGATTGAGTTCTATAAGGTGAAAGTGGAAGACCCAAGTTTACATAAAATGCGTATATAGAGGATTACGAGGGCTAAAATATTAAACGTATATACGTAAAAGGCAAGACCAAATTGTAAGAGTATAAAATTTAAATTAAATAGATCCCTCGCGGTTAAAAATAAAATTACATTTTCCTTTATTATTATAGCCTGAGCAGGCTGAGCATTGCGGTCTTTGCTTATTAAAAATAATAAAATACGGTGTAGACAAACGATGCGCCAACAGCATTATCTCATTTTCATAAGCTCATATTACTTTTATTATCGAATAACACAGCATCGGAAAAATGTTATAAGTGTGAATCAAATTAAAAAATCAACGCTTTAAAATAAATTTATTGGGATTTAAACAAAGTAACTACTCTTTTAGATAACACTAAGAAGTATTGAATTACAGAGCAAAATTCATAGTATCTTAAGGCAATAAAAATTAAATGATAGATACTTAAAATTAATAAAACATAGTTCCATTTAGCTGAGTTTAGCTTCGCGTCCGATGACCGCTCGCTGTTTCATAAATAATAATAATAATAATTTATTTATCCAAGAGATCATTTAAATGAAATAGGACATGTCAAAAATAGTATCTGAAAAATTAGATATAATATAATATAATATAATATAATGTAATGTAATGTAATGTAATGTAATGTAATGTAATGTAATGTAATGTCATGTAATGTAATATAATATAATACAATGTCGATAAGTAAACAAAAAATATGAAATACATACATCGGGTATATCAAATTAAAATTAAATTTTATAAAATATAAAACTACAAACTATCATTAAGGTACTCATCAACGGAATAATATGGTTTACTTTTCAGTAAATGCTTTATTTGTATTTTAAAGTTTTTTTGATCAATAGATTTGTAGGAATTAGGTAGCTTATGATATACTTTAATTCCTAGATATTTTGGGCTGCGTTCATATTATATGATGCTGAATTTCCAGGGTATAAATATTTCTCGTGTTATATATATTATTTGCATTAATAGCCTTATTATTTAATTGTGATCTGGCAAAACGTGTGCCTCCAATTCTCTAGATCACGCATTTTAATAGCTGCTATTAGAAAATGTTCTTTTATAATATTTCTTGACATATTTTCATTCGATCACAGTTATTTGTATGTCATTTTTTTTATAGAACTGTACATACTGATTTGACACATTAATGTAGTTTCCTGTAGTTCCTGCGTGGAAAGGATTATTGATTATTTCAACAAACAAAGCTGTTAAAACCGGAAAAAGATAAGTTATAGGTGGAAAATGTAAATTAATGGAAATTTTTACGTGCTCTTGAATAATTAACAAATATTATGCAAATGTATATCACTTGTCTATCTGGAGCAAAAGGAAACTATATACACCGGAAAAATATAAAATTCTTGTTAAGTAATGCATAATTCATGTTTTAATTTTGCTCTGTCGAGTTTGATATAAGGAACTGACGAAGTAAAGACTTAAAAATACAAGAGTGTTTAGTTTCCTGATAGTTACTTGTTAGCTTTTTCTACAGTAGTCCTTATCGAAACAAGGTTCCATGGGTAAGGTGTTTTTTTTTTAAATTGCACATACCAATAACATGAAAACCAAAGATGAAATTTCAAATCTGCGAATAGAGTTGTGGAGTGACACTTATATAGTATTATCTAGGACATAAATGACGATGTTGTCTGTTGCAGTTTTGACGTCTTGACGCCGAGAAATAATGATTCGATGTCAGGAATTTTGAAATTGCGATAGTTGTGTAATATTTTTGTTTGAACATTTTTAAAATTAATTGAGTACTTTTTGAGTTATTTCACTTAATACTTTTAAAGTCGAATTCCACTTAATAGTAAAAGGAATCTAGCAGTCATTCTTATCACTGTACCAGTGATGAATAACTTCACCAAAGTTACCTCTCCTATCTTAACCAGCTCTGCACTTGGGTATGCTTGTGTTAGTCAGATATGACAGATGAAATTTAAGAATATAAAGGTTAGGGTTTACTGTTATAAATATTTATAAGGCAAGGCAAATATTAACATAGACATTAGGGGCGAGCGTAGATGCGTCTTCACTGGGTCTGTATCTCGATACTCCAGTGAAGCAACGTGCAGCGTGGTTAGTATTTGGATGGGTGAAATTCATCTTGGGAAACACAGCGATCTCGTCCCACCTTTTAGCGGCTTGTATATCAGTGTATACGCGAAAGCAGCTATGTAATTTCAAGACGAGGATTACGTAGTGGATATACCATCCTTCGGAGGGGTAGGCAAGTAAAAGATCCCTACTTTTCTTACGAGAAAAGGTTCGACAAAATTTACAGGCTGGGGGTAGCTCGTCTCCTTGCGTCGGTGATAGGCCCTGGTACGGAAATAGGCTGACGTTAAATAAATAGATTAAAAAAAAATCACTTATGCCTTGGTGATTAAAACAATGATCGATTTTCCGGAAAGATTATCGATAATGTGCGAAGAAAATGCATGGAGTGATGAAAGTCGTTCTCACAATAATGGTCTTGTAAATTAGCATAATTGCTACTGTTGATCCGATCAAGACACAAGAATGAAAGCAACAAATAATCAAACAATTTTTGGTGTAAATGTGTGATGTGGTATATGAAACGGAGTCATGATAGGAACTTACTTCTATGAGAGGAATTTTGATGAGCGAAGATATCGAAATTTGTCCCATAACGCTCTCCCCGGATTATTCAATGAAATTTCTCGCAACACTCGACAGAACATGTGGTTTCAGCAAGATGGAGCTCCTCCTCATAAAGCAAGAATTAAATGGCCAGCTCGGTTAACGGATTTGTCGCACCTAGATCTTTTCTTATGAGGTTACCTAGAAAGTGTAGTGTATAAAGACCCTATAGACGATGTGGCGATTTATTCTAGTTTCGGCGTTATTAACCACCACATTTTGTGAGCTACGATGGACACTGAACTGAGGCGTCAGTATAGTATTTGTATGAATCAAAATGAACAAAACAATTTATTATAGTAAGTGTTACACTATTAGTGACTCTTTTTGTTACAAATCTTAGCTAATGGCAGTTATAAATTCCTAGTCTCGTTCCTAGTTAAAGTATTTGTTTTTCATTTGGTCATTGTTTTCTCTTTTGTTGATTTTTTGATAATATTGATCGATGAATTTGAAAATCAAAATAATATGTGAGGGTCAGATCATATGTATTTTGACCAGCAGCATCCAAATATGCAAGAATATACAGGTTGTCCCATTTAAAAATCTGATTTTCATGTCAATTCCATCGAAACCGGAAGTCGGCCATTTTGGTTCTTTACTTCATCCCATATCGCTACGCCAAATTTGAAAAAAAATCATTCGCCCGTTCTAGAGTTACAAGAGTGTCCCTATCAGCTGAGCCACCTGGTATTTTATTTAATAAACATCCTTTTTAAATTTTGTTTTTGGTTTCAACAAAATTTCATTTTCGTAGTTGTTACATGTTCTTCCTAATTACAAATTTCAACACTTTTTCTGATGTTATAAAGGCAATTTCCATTTACTTTATACTGAAATTGGTTGCCAAGGCTTTGAAAAAACTGGAAGAATATGAATATGAGAAGAAAATATTTCCTTACAAAGGATTTACTTTCCCTTGCACTGTTTTTTGAGCTTAATAATTAACTTTCCGCTCTTAATAAATAATAAAGTTGTTATTCAAAAGCTGTAAATACTGGATAAGAAATCGTACTTTGTAAAATGCTAAAAGGAGAGTTATGTAAATAATCAAAAATTCCTTCTCTTAATTACATTCTGGGACTCGCCTACAGAAGGCAAAATGCGCCTCAATTAAAACTTTGAAAGGAAAAACACTCGAGATGAATTTTATCCAATCTAATTTATTTGAATGTAAAAAGTGAGAAATCTTTTTGTCTCCGAAGTGACAGGAATGCGAACGGCATTATTTAATTATGTAATTAAGTAAGCTGCAGTCCAGTATTATTAGAATAAAAATTTCCAGGAGGAAAATTTTCAATTTAAATTCATCTAAAACTAGAAAAACTAAACTACTATACCAACCAATAAAGAATTGACGGCCAAAGGCGTTAAACGTAATTACCTAGATACTACATAAATTCAGTATTTATTTATAGTTTATCTTTACTTACATGGCATAATAAATTATGATGTGACTGCAAGTATAAAAAAAGTGAAGAGTTGAAACAAAAAGAGAACAAAATGATATAATATATGATCAAAATGGAATGTACAACTTTGCAAAACTACGGAGAAATAGTATCCATACACTAACTGGTAGCGCATATAGAGCTACTAGCGATCGCATAATCTTCTTCGGCTCCCATTGACCTCTGACGCCCTGGGCGATGGTCCAACCACGCCCTGTCCTATGTTTGGTACAAAAGTTATGTAATTTTTTTCGTAGAATCAGAACACGCGACAAAAAATGAAGAATTCAAAAGTTAGCCCCACCCCCGCTCATCAGGGGTGGGGGGTGGAAAATTGTTCTGCCCAAAAGATGTCCCCCTCTGAACGGAACAACTTTTGTCTGAAACATTTTTCGCTAGTGTTCCTTCCTGAGGAGATATTACTGTGGATTGATTAAAATGGGCTAACTCTATTGTCTAATAAAATCAATACTAGTTAAGCAAAAAAAAAATGAGAGCCAAACTAAAAGTAGTAGTATTAGTCTATGTAATGAAGGCAAAAATAGTGTATATATTTCGTGCAAAGACGAGATTACCTTTTCCCCTCATTTTCGAGGGTGCTGAACACGATGGAAGTGGTGGGAGAAGTTTTTGACCGCTGGAACTCCCTGAAACGGCCAAAAACCACCTCTGTTATGGGGATCCCTTTATGTTTTCATATATAAACGGGCCTGGGGAGTGATTAATAGACGGATATATATTTCAAATAACATGGAAGGGAGTTATAGAGTAAGTGAAAACCAGACAGCAGGCCCAGGGGGTTGATTAAACTCTCCCGAGGGGTGGAAAATCTTTTTTTCAAATGATTCGGTTCAAATGCTTATCCCCCCGTTTTCGGGGTCGCTGATCACGGGAAAAACATTCATTTTTAGCACCAACCACTCCTCATCCCGTAAACGGACAGAAACCACCCCTCACTTACCAGAAACCATGCTCTCCAGGATTTACAGGTTTTTCGACACATGATCGTTAATCCTGTGCATATTTCTTCATTTTCACGGAAGACAAGGTGATAGGGACCTCGGGGGTGTAAAATTCATTAATTATATTTTTATCGTGATCAGCGCCTGCGAAAACGGGGAAAGGCGTATTGACGATCCAAAGTGTAATTAATGAATTTTACACTTCTTGGACGGGTGGAAGCAACCGCCGAGGTCACTACCACCTTCTTTTCCGTGAAAAATTAAGGGATATGCACAAGATTAACGATCATATCCGAAAAATCCATAAATCCTGGATAGCATGCTTTCTGGTGAGTGAGGAGTGATTTCCGCAGGTTTGAGGGATGAGGGGTTGGAGCTAAAAATAATAATAATAATAATAATAATAAGAATAGGTCTTTATTTTTCCAAAAAGTAACAAAAATAAATAACATGGTGAAAAAGTACAGGAAAAACGCCGAAGATCAGGTGGTTGTGCAAGACAAACCTCTGTATTTAATCTTAAGCGTAGATAACAGCAATATGGCAGAAATAAATAAACATGTAAATAAACATGTAATATTACAAAATAAATAACAGATAAATGTGTCATTAATATAATGTCGCAGGCATTAAAAATATGCATGTAATATCTAATTTTATATTTATATTTTTATTTTTTTAAATTTTTTATTTATATTTGAAGACCTAAGTGGATAAATGTGATACAGGTCACATTTTTAAAGTTTTGAGTAAATTAAATAAAACGGTTTTGAGTTGGAACTTATTTATTTTGTCTTCGATTCAAATAAATAATACCTCATAAAATAGATAATTTTGGGTTATGTTCTTTTGTTTACACTAATATTAAAGAACAATATCAAGCTGTTATGAAACTAGATTTTTCTGTCCAAAACTGTGTACATCCATTAAAATTACTGGTTGTATGTATGACATGGCGCCTTTATAATTAAAAAGTTTCTATAAAATATTACAAATTTAGAATTCACCGTTTATTGGGTGTTAAATCTATATCGGGGGTGTTCAAAAATTGCATAAAGTATTTTTTTTTAAAAATGCGACATAACACCTTTATCCACTTAGGTCTTCATTTTATTAGCTAATACTTGAATAAATAAATGAGCAGAATTCACCTATGGTGCATTATTTTGTTCAGTCAGAAGATGTCTTTTTAAAGTAGATTTAAAGGCCGGTAATGTTTTACTTTTTATATGAGATGGTATAGAATTGTAAATTTTGGTAATTTGGTAGGTAAATGAACGTTTAAATAATTCCGTGCGATGCAGGGGAGGAGTGAGTGTACCCTTGAAACGAATGTTCAAGTTGTGAACGTCTGCTCTATACGAAATTTTTTTATTCAGATATTTCGGAGTTTTGTTATTAATAACTTTATGAAATAGACAAGCAGAATGCAAAAAGCGTCGCCTAGACATATTGAGCCAACCTATTTCGACTAGTTTGTGTGATATACTTTGTCGGCGCTTAACGCCAAATATTAGCCTCAAACAAGAGTTTTGCAGTACTTGTATTCGACGTATATCCTTTGCATCTAAACAAGGGCCATATACAGTATAGGCAAAATTAAACCTTGATAATGATTCGCATAAAATTGTTTTAATTTTTTGATTCAGAAAATGCCTAATGTTATATATCAATTTTAAATTTGTGTATGCAGTACGTATACAGTTGTTAATATGCAGTTTAAATCTGAGATTTGTATCAAATGTAACCCCTAAATGTTTTGCTTTTTCTGTAAAAGCTATGTGATGTCCATCAACATTGATTTGAAGATTTTCCATTACAACTGACCTACTGTTATGATGTCCAAAAACAAGAGCCTTAGCGTTAAAGGCGTGATTTTTAGACATTTGTATTAACGAGCTTAAGTCTCTATTAATAGCAACCATTGCTTCTGCGCATTCCTCTGGATCAAACGAAAAATATAGTTGAGTGTCGTCAGCATAGAAATGCGCCTGACAACGCTCAGCTGCTTTTTCGAAGCCTGATGTATATAACGTATACAATAGCGGTTCTAGAATTGATCCCTGTGGCACCCCAGATGACACGTTGAGAGGATCAGACAAACTATTATCAATTTTACATCGTTGTGTTCTATTATATAAATAACTGCGAAAAAAATTAACTGCGCTAGCACTTAAACTCATTGAGCCAAGTATGGCAAAAAGAATTTCATGATTGATCGTATCAAACGCTTTTGTAAAGTCGACAAGTACCAGCACAGTAACTTTTTTTTTATTTAATCCTTTCAAAATATCATCTGTGATATTCAAGAGAGCAGTTTCACAACTATGCATAGGCCGGAAGCCAGATTGTATTTCAGGTATTAGTTGAAATTAAGTTACATGAGTGCGCAGCTGAGACTCTACCTCTCTTTCTAATACTTTTGACATAGTAGGCAAAATGCTAATTGGTCGGAGGTCTTTGAATTCTTCGAGATTCGTTTTCTTAGACAGTGGTTGCACTATGGCCTGTTTCCAGGAAGTTGGAAAAGTACTGTTTTCTAAGCTAAAATTAATGATGTGAGTAAGAAAAGGCAATATTAAAGAGCAACACATGAATAATAATTTAATATTAAGACCATCATATCCCTGAGCGTTAGATTTTATACCATATAAAGTTTTTTGTACATTATACTCAGAAGTAGGCCTAAATTTAAATGAATCGATATTTGGTTTAACATCATTTATATAAGAAGTAATTGTATCATGATCTACAGGCAATTTTGGAATAGAGTTTACAAAATAATTATTTAGGTCGTTAACATTTTTTAGCTCATCAGGTATACTCTTTTCTTGTTTACCTATATTTAAAAGGCTCAAATCTTTCCAGGTTTTATTTATACCGTCTACCTTCAGCTTGTGCTCAAAATACGCCTTTTTTCGTTTCGACATACTAATGTTGTACAATTTTTTAACATTTTGTAATAATTATGGATATTGAATTGAAAATGAATATTTTTCCCGTGATCAGCGACACCGAAAATGGGGGATAAGCGTTCGAATTGAATCATTTGAAAAGAAAGATTTTTCACCCCTCGGGAGGGTTTAATCAACCCTCTAGGTCTGGATTCCAATTACTTTATAACACCCTTCCATGTTAT
Source organism: Rutpela maculata (assembly GCA_936432065.2). Taxonomy (NCBI): domain Eukaryota; kingdom Metazoa; phylum Arthropoda; class Insecta; order Coleoptera; family Cerambycidae; genus Rutpela; species Rutpela maculata. The sequence goes on from OW386292.2 coordinate 32,837,483, forward strand.
TTCAAGTATAACCCGTCGGTAAATCACTCCCCAGACCCGTTTATATATGAAAACATGAAGGGATCCCCATAAAAGGGGTGGTTTTTGGCCGTTTCAGGGGGTTGCGGCGGTCAAAAACTTCTCCCACCACTTCCACCGTATTCAGCACCCTCGAAAACGGGGAGGAAAGGTTTTCGTTTTTGTACGAAATATTTACAAAAAACTCGTCAAATAATGCTTCAATACATAGACAATATATTTTTTTGATTAATTATTAGCATCCAAATGAATAGGAATTCAGTAGTCTAGGTCTTCGCAGTTAATTTTTTTTGTGTGCTTGTGTTATTATTCATTACTTAGGTTTATATATTTTTTAAACACCTCCCACCAATCTGACCTTGCAATAATTTTGACACACGATAACTATGTTTGTGTTAAATAATATAGTTTTTATTTGTACTTGTCACTCAAAGGGTTAATAAAAAACAGCACCCTCAAAAATTTAATTGTTTTTTTAATATACTAAATGACGTAATAGGAATGTAAAAAAACCGCTTCCCAAGGAATCACTACTTCCACATCCAGATTCTCTAAGTCACTCATAACGAAAAAACTGTGTATGTGGAAATAATTATTTATGGAACTTTAATAATATAATATTTGAAATCCTCTACCCCAAAAACCCATAAAACGATACCCCTCATCGGTAGTGGGGTGGGGGTGGTGATGGGGGGGTGGTAGTGGGTAGTGGGGGTGTATGAAGTAAAAAATATTTTGAGGTTTCTGGTTCTTGTACATACACTAAATCACATTTTTTTCATCCCCTTTAATAAGAGGGTGGGGGTGGTAATGAGGGTGGCTAATGCCAAAAATTTCAAGTCAATATCTTAAACGGTTCCAGAGTAAACGTGCGCACAAAAAATAGTTACAGACAGACAGACCGACAGACAGACAGACCGACAGACAGACAGACCGACAGACAGACCGACAGACAGAATTTTTTTTTTCGCTCAAACTTAAAATCTCGACGTTTTCTGACATTTTAAGCCTATTTGAACAATAAAAATTTTTAAAAATGTTTTTGTCGTTACTATACTTCCACTGGATGTGGAAGTAAAAATGTAAAATATAAATCTATTTTATATCAATGTCTCCTATTAATTTCATTTAATTATCTTCAATAGTCTTGAAAAAAAATTAATTTTAAAGTTGAAGTTTATTACCCTCATAACTCTGGTAATATAGGGGATAGAGGTTTATTATATATTTTATTGAGTATTCCTAGTCATAAGCAACATTCATGGGAATAAATAGCCCAATAAGCCGTTGGGCCCAATTCCATATGCTTAAGAATCGGCGAGACCCTTTAAATTAATGACACTATTTTAAGTCAATTTTTTTCATTGTAAAATTAATGAGTATTACGTCTGAGTAACAGGGACAGACATTTTCATGAGAACTTTTCATATACCTTCCTATCGTTCATTTTGTCACATTTTCACCTCCCCTCTGAAAGCGAACGTATTTTTTGAATGGTAATAGTAAACTTCGAAATATGAAAATTAAATAATGTTGCTACACCCGGCGCCTCTGGCAAAACCTCGAATTCTCAGTTCCATAAATTCCTTTTAAGTGGAGTCAAATTAGGATTTTAATGTGAATTGTCTGGTCAGGGCGGTTTTTTTGTTTTAACATATTCAGTGGGTCAACTGTAGTTCACAGTTCAGTTTTGCAGTTTCTGCGAGGTCGGCGTATTGTTCATTTAAGCAATTTAATTTTTTAGACCGTGTTTTCTCATCGGTTTTCTTTGAATATCTCGAAATCTATAAGTCCTATTGAAAACAACAAAGAGAAGGAAAATGTTCATTATGAGTTGTGGAACAAAAGTACATAAACTATAATTCTCTACAATTGTTATTATTATTTTAAAAAAATTGAACATTGCAAAATTATGCGTTTTTAAACGAATTTCTGTTATTTCAAAAATAAAGAATAATTTTCAATGAAATTTTGGAAAAATATAGCTCTTACAAAGTACAATCACTGCTTAAAATTTCAAATCTAAATGATTATTAAAACGGGTCAAATATATAATTGTTGCTAAAACTTTGCACTCTTGTGAAATCCTGCCATCAAATCCGACGAATGTGTACGACAGCTTAAATTGTAGCTTTTTATAAGTACTTTAAGATCACGAAAGAAAACATATTTTTTTCAAAATTTAAACCGTTTTTATTGCATTTGTTTATGATTTTAGAAATTTTAGTAATAAACAAATTCAAATAACTCTCTGGTTTTTTCCTGAAATTGAAATCGGTAAACGATTTATGAAAATAGATTAAATAAGCCATCTTTCAAAAAAAAAATTAATGCTCTGCCTGCTTTTGGAGCTGAGATACGTTGGTTTTTGCGTTTCGATCACTTATAAATAAACAAATTGATATTTCATCTTGAAATTGGCACTAATTATTTCGCAGTGCTTATATTTTTGTTCCAGCTAGTTGAAAATAATCTAGAGCTACATTTTTTAAAATTGCATCTAATAAAACGTCTTTGAAATCATATCATAATTCACGGTTGACAGGTAATATTTCCCTCTCCCACTCATCGTATTTCGCAACTAAGTCAACTAACGCAATATCTCCCTCGATTTCCACCTTACCGAGATATATATTTTTTAATTAATCGTCTCTTTTCGTAACTTTTGATTATTTCATTTAATTTAACGAGAAATAATTTGTCTAATTTTTTTTTGAAATTGCAATGAATTTTTAATTAATTTATTTTTTGTTTTATTGGAATGTTCTTTCTTTTAAATGTCTTGTTTTTTTTTGCGTAGATTCCTTATAGTTTACTTTAACTTACTGTTTATAAAAAAATGCAATAAATTTTTTGTTGCTATAGTTCTTGTCGTCATTTTTTAATCACCTGCTTTGTACATGGATGTCGATTGTTCACTTTAATTAAACGCAAAATAATTTGTTTAGCTTTTGTTCATAAATAATGCAATAATATATGTTTTTTAAATTTGTGTAGGTTGCACACTGTTTTAAAAATCTATAAAGGGGCTTCGTTTAATGAAATTTTAAGGAGGCCGTTGTTAGACGTCGAAAGTTGAAACATTAATAGAGCCATTAAAAGCACGCAAGTCAGAATCTTTAATAAAGTCACCTAACAGTTAATTTTATCTAGTGATATACTCATTAAAAAGAAAACCAACCTAACTAGAACTAACCTTAAGTCCATGCGCAAAATTTTTGTAAAATTTTTAATATCACTGATACAATAATAAAAAATTTCTGCCATCTAGATTTAAATCCGAAACATTCGTATTCTGAGCTAGTCATCAAATCAAAAATCGAATCAAATAAAAAATCAATTTATTTTAAATTATATATAACATATTGTCCTCTCGAGCACTTGTTCCGAGCCACCCAGACATCCCCGATACGAATCGTCGTGCCAATTGAAAGGCTGGACGGAGCAAGGCCAGATCGGATTAAATAGGAAATTAAATTATAAACACAATATTCTTTTGCGGGATAGGCGAACCAAAAAGTATATAAGATAAAACATGTGAAAAAAAATAAAATAATTGGTACATACAATGCAAAAGACGCTAGTATAAATAAAATATCGCAGTTATATATGGTTGATTCGTGCGGGAAAATTACTAACCAAAAGACATGTTCCAAACAATGCAGAAAAAGCGAGCGGTTATGCCAGACAACACTCTTTAGGGTTTAAAATTTTTGTGTTCCTGAAACTTTTGATACCCAAAGAAACATTGTGACCTTTTCAAAATAAGTCAAACCATTAGCGATTACGTTAAAAATCCGAAACTCATCAGATATGAGTTACACCTTATATTACAGTTTTACACATTGTTTAGTCGTTTAAATAAATATTTTGCGGTAAAATTTTCCAAGTTCAATAAAAAGCACATATTTCACTCACTGTCTTTAGAATGTATGCAATATTAAATTACAATTCTTAAATAATACAAAAAGGGCCATTATTGATAATTTTGAATGTTGTTCCATAAGTCTAGTTTTATTCTAAATTTTATTGCAAGCGATTTGTATTTTTATTTTTTGTGATGTGATTACTAGTACCGAAAATAGAAAGACTTTAATGCTGCAACATTAATTATTTAAATTTCATATGAAGCAACGCTAAGATGTAATCCAAAACTTCCCATTGCATGTTATTACATAAAAAATAAACTAAAACAGTATAATTCCTGCAGCAGAAGCATCCTTTAATTACCTTTTTTTTACCCCTAATTTAACTCCAAACAATAACTCGCAACAGAAATTAATTAGTTTTTTTCTATAGATTATTTTTGTGCCCAATTAACCATAGATGCATTTATTTTATTTATCTTTGTGTCTTTGCAAATTATATTTTCTATAATTAGTTTGACTTAACATTGTAAGTATTAATTCTCAAAAACTATATTAAAAATAAGATATTTTTAATGAATTACAAAATTATCTTAGCAATTTTTGTCTCTTACACTCTGTGTATCATCACTCGCACGCACCACTATCAAACAGATAATCTTTCTCACTTTCATACCCACAATTGCTTGTTTTAGCCGTTTTAATAAATATTTTGATCTAAAATTTTAAATGGTGACTACTCTATAAGAATCACTTCAATTTCATTGAAAATCCATAATTTTTTAAAGAACAATCATTGGTTTAAAAACGTCTAATTTTGCTATATTTAATTCTTTTTTAATAATAATAACATTTGGAATAAACTATAGTTTATGTACTTTTGTTGTATAACGTTTTCTTTTGCTGGTTTCCATAGGACCTATAGATTTCGAAATATTCAAAGAAAACTAATGGAAAACACGGGATATAAATTAAATTGTTCTCTTTCTTTTGTAAACAAAAGCTAAACAAACAACATTTAAAAGAAAGAACATTCCAATAAAACAAAAATAAAGGAATTAAAAATTCACCGCAATTTAAAAAAAAAATTAAACAAATTATTTCACGTTAAATTAAATGAAATAATCGGAATTTGCTAAAAGAGACGATTAATTAAAAAAATATATATCTCGGTAAGGTGGAAATCGAGAGAGATATTGCGTTAGTTGTCTTAGTTACCTAGTTTGCGAAATACGATGAGTGGGAGAGGGAAATATTACCTGTCAACCGCGAATTATGATATGATTTCAAAGACGTTTTATTAGATGCAACTTTGAAAGATGTAGTTCTAGATTATTTTCAACTAGCTGGGACAAAAATATAAGCACACGGGAATAATCAGCCCGAATTTGAAGATGAAATATCAATTTGTTTATTTATAAGTGATCGAAACGCAAAAACCAACGTATCTCAGCTCCAAACGCAAGCAGAGCATTAAATTTTTTTTTTTGAAAGATGGCTTATTTAATCTACTTTCATAAACCGTTTACCGATTTTGATTTCATAAAAAAACCATAGAGTTATTTGAATTTGTTTATTATTAAAATTTCAAAAATTATAAACAAATGCAATAAAAACGGTTTAAATTTTGAAAAAAAAAATTTTCCTTCGTGATCTTAAAGTACTTATAAAAAGCTACAATTTGAGCCGTCGTACACATTTCTCGGATTTGATGGCAGGATTTCACAAGGGTGCAAAATTTTAGCAACAATTGTATATTTGACTCGTTTTAATAATCATTTAGATTTGAAATTTTAAGTAGTGATTGTATTTTATAAGAGCTATATTTTTCCAAAATTTCATTGAAAATTATCCTTTATTTTTGAAATAACAGCAGTTCGTTTAAAAATGCATAATTTTGCAATTTTCAATTTTTTTTAAATAATAATAGAAATTGGAAAGAACTATAGTTTATGTACTTTTGTTAGACAACTCAAAACGAACATTTTCCTTCTCTTTGTTGTTTTTCATAGGACTTATAGATTTCGAGATATTCAAAGAAAACCGATGAAAAACAGGGTCTAAAAAATTAAATTGTTTAAATAAACAATACGCCGACCTCGCAGAAACTGCAAAACTGAAATGTGAACTATAGTTGACCCAGTGAACACGTTAAAATAAAAAAACCGCCCTGACCAGACAATTCACATTGCGAATTTATCAGTCCTAATTTGACTCCACTATTTGTGCAATATTAAAAAATTAATTCAGAGCGGAAAATTGAACAAAATAAAACGTCAAAATATCTTTTAAGGGCTTAGAAACTGAATTAAAGTTAAAAGATTCATAAAGTTCTTCATAAGCCCATGGCATTAAAATCCTTTTATGTTTCTGACATTATCTTTTCCAATTTGACTACGTTACCCCTCCAACAGTTTTGTGAAAAATATATGTTGTAGGTTATTGTATGGTGTATCATTAATTAAAAAATGGTGGGTGTCTCTAACGTGTAAGTACGTATTTAAATTTTTCAAAAAATTCAAAAGCCTCATTTTATTTCTTCATGAAGAGTTCCTGAAAATATCATTAATAAATTGTCAAGAGTAGATTTACAATATATGTGAAATATAAACAAATTGATTCACTTGATTAAGAAAAAAAAATGTTTTCTTATTTTCGAAAAAAAAAAAAAATCCCAGATATTATGAAGTTTTTGAGATACAAATTTTGTGTGGTAGTACCTTACGCAAACATACATCACTGGAAGGAACCACACGCAAAAAGTTTGCAAAGCCACGGACACTTATCTTAACCTTCAAAGAAGTAATTTTTAAAGAAGAAAATTGTTTAAAAGTTTCTGGAAAGGAGGAGAGTTTCAGTAACCATAGAAAAACGGCCCTGCTGAGCGAATGGTTCTCTGTTATAATGAAGAATTAGAGATAATCTATTGGAAGAAAAAAAAATAAGAGGTTCTAGCTTCTGCCATATATAAAAAGTCCATAAAATTCTAAAAAAACTTGAAAAACAACAATATTGCTATTTTTTTAAATGAAAGTCTTTGATTAAGCCCAGTTAGAGGATAAGTCTAGTTTCAAGGAAAATAAAAAGTAATCGGATTTGCATACTTCCACTTTTCGCACAGTGTTAAGTCACATTTGTATAATTGGTGATACCACTCCATTTTCAAACAAACAAAAAAAAATGTACCGGCAGTCAACTTCTACATTATTATTTTTTACATACAGGTCCTCGATGATGATTAAAAGAATATTTTAAATTATATTTCACAATGCCGTTTTTCTGTACTGGTAACCTCTTAAACTGTAAAATTTGATGATAAATAATTACTACGTAGGAGCAACAGAGACAGATAATTGCAAAAAACTGCAGTGAAGCATATCACTTTTCAGACCATTATCAATTGCAAAGTATCAACAATAAAGAAAAACTGTCTAATAAATGTTGTAGTTTTTTTTATTCAGTACAATATTGGTAATAACGAATTTCAGGACAGAACTAACAGGAAAGGAGATAATCGAGAAAATCTAGTTTTGACCGACATTTTTCCAATATGGCTGCCGTAGCGGCAACGATATTTTTATGAAAAAAAATCTCGTATGAATTATTCACAGGTCAGACAAATTGGGAGAAATTTTTTATATTTTAAATTCATTTATTTATATCTTTTTGTATATTCTTGTTGTATTATTCAGTCTTTTATTTGTATATGTAACTGTTCACTAGGGTGGCCCATCTTTTTCGAAATCGAAATTTTTTATTTCTCACCCCTGCAAATGGTTCCATTTGAAGAAAAAACAGTCCCCTCAAAATATTATTGAGGCAAATTGAAGGCAAGGGGTGCCGCAGAATGCATTATTATGCAATAATAAAAGTAAATGGAATTATTTACATTCTTTGGTTGATGCATTGTTTTTTTTTTTAATCAGCAACATTTATCTTTAGAATGACTAATCAAGTCATACAAATATCAAAGACATTATCTGTTGTGACTATGACATGTGTCATACTACTGTAAATTCGTAGTCTAAGAAAACTAGACTAGAAGTTTTTGAAATAAAACTCTCGTTTTATCTTTGTGTATTTTATTATGAAACGTTTTTTTCATACATAGTACCAAATATTATCCTAAATCTACAAGACATATAGTAATAAAAACAATATTTTTTGCACTAGGCCAAAGCATGCGACAGGGTTTCTTTTTTTACATTTGGAAACTGTGATTCATAATCATTTACAACTTGGAGTAAAAACTGTTTTTGGTCTTCATTTTTTGTTAAAATGTCATTATAGTCAGTAATAAGTTTGATTCCTCTCTCAGCGGCATCATTTACAACTTTAATTTTGTTTACAATATTGAAACATCGGGTATAACTTTCATTTTCCCTCCATGTTGTTGGATCATTTTCCAAAAATTCCATAGACAAACCTAATTTTTGAAAAAACTGTTTAGTGTTCTCGCATATGAAGTCCTGAATTTCCTTGTTTTCAACGTAAGTAATGTTACTAATCATAAGTCGTTTAATACCCTCTTGATTTGGTGCTTTCCTATTCAAAGCTTTAACCATTTCTCTTTTAGTGGTAACTGAAATATCGTCATCAAAGAAAGATAAGCCAACATTTACTGAATTAAGGTACCACAAATGGTTCACTATTTTCCTACTTGCGGCTTGAGATATTTCTTTGTCAATATTTTGATAATTAATGAGTTCTTTACAAAAGTTTAAGTCATGAAGCGGTGCTTTACTAGCAAATGACGCTGTAAACCAGGCCTTTACATAAACCTTTACAATAAAGAGACATATATCTTCAATACCTATTTTTTCTTTTTTAGTTAGTTGGAACTGCTCTTGGAAAAAAAATATTTTTAGACAGTAAATGGCTTTGGCCATCCAACGTGCATGATGAAATGCCCCTGGTTGATAGAATGTCACGTGAGTGGGCTCTTCTTCAACAAAAAGTTTAGAAAGCATTAAAAATTCTTTATAATCATCACGAGGCTGTTGCAAAGTTAAAGCTGCATTTAGAAACTTTACAATTTCGGCTTTAACTGGTTGTAAAATGTGTTTAATTTTTGATACCTGAAATCCAGTTTTTAGTTTATTTTGATCTATTTTAGGCCAAAATTCCCTAAAACGTTTAAATAGTGGCACATTTGGACCAGATGAGGAAGGCATTTTTGTGTCAAACACACTTCTCAAAACCACTTCAAAAATATGATGTCTACAAGGAAAATATAGAATATCTCTTTCTAATTTTTGTTGCAATAGTGTGGCTGCCCCATTTATATAACCCATATTTGATGCTGTTGTATCACAACACAAAGCTATTACCTTTTCGTCCAAATTCCATTCACAAAGCACATCATAAACTGCTTCAGTCTGTTCTCTTCCAGTTGAATTGGGCAAAGCTGGTACTCCAAGTAGTTGTTCAATATCTCCACTAGTAACTAAGATAGCAAGTCTATCGATATTTCCCATTCCAGTGAGAGAAGGTAAAAGTTTTCCATCCCAATGGATGACTGGGGCCGGCAATTCAGAATTACCGAAGGCAGTTTTTAATATTTCAGCTCTTTCTTCGCGGATGCGTTGTCTAGAGCGCTGAAGCGTGGTTCTGCTTATGGACAAAGATGTGGTGTCATGTTCTAGTGCTTCTGCTACTGCCGTCAAAATTTGGACTCCATACCTGTCGCTTATTTTGCAAGCATCAAATGCAGCGGCTATTTTTGGTGTGATGATGTTACATGTTCCATACAATCTCCTCTTTTTTGGCTGTGACGGGCCAGGCTGGTCTTGTAACAACTCTTCTTGGGCTTCGATTATTTCATCTTCATTTTCGTTGGAGTCGGCTGAATTACTACTTGATGATGGACAGGTGACTGTTTCCTCTAATCTAGCTTTTTCTTGTTGACTTCGTTGCATTCGGATAATTTCTGTAATTTCTCCTCAGCTGATTATCTTCATCTATTTTCATCAACTCCAATGCATTTGCATGAGTAATGTCAAAGAGATCGTCCAATTTTTCAACGAAATTTTTTTCTTTACCTCCCGCACTGGCCCTTTTAGCCGATTTTTGTAAGTTCCTCCACTCTGCATAAAGTTTATCTAGTTGTTTAACACAATGAAAATCCTGACGTGTCGGAACGCGAGCTTTATCCCAAAAAACTGACACCTCTTTTATTGTTAATTTAGCACTTTCATGTACACTTAGCTTCACTTCACGAATGTTATAAAAAGAGCACTTGTAATACTTGTCTATTAGACGGCAATTTATTGCCAATGATTTGTGACGAATAGTGTCCAACTAAGTAAATGAAAGGATCCTTTCGTAAGGATCTAACATCAGCCATCGTTAAATGTTTTTTCAAAAAGGAACGTATGCTAGAACTTATAATGTCACCACTGTAAAACACAATTGCAAACTGACATAAAAACCTACCGTAGGTGCATTATATTTCCAAACTTCCAAAACAAATAATTTCTAGGAAATAATTACACCAATAAAACATTATGAGAAAAGAGGTAGATATTTGTATTTTAAGTAAAATTTAAGTGTATTACCGTAATAAAATCTTATCTACAAATTTCTACCTGAATGCGGCACGGGTTACCATAATAAAATCTTATCTACAAATTTCTACCTGAATGCGGCACGGGTTACCGTTCACCGAATTATCTGAAACTTTGACATAAATTATTCCTAGTATAATAGTATATTTTCGTGGGGTGAGACTTAAAAAATACGCAAAAAAAATTCACCCCCTATAGAGATGGGCCACCCTAATGTTCACCTTATGTATTGACCATTTATTATCTTTGTTTATAATTGTAAAAGCTGTATTTACCTTAGTTAATATAATATTCAATTGACTGTACTATATTAAATATTCCAGCATCATGTTTTATATTTGACAAAGGAGTATTTGAAAATAACTAGACCAGCTTCTGGTTGTTTTTCACCAATTCAATAGTGTCCATAAAATTGACTGATCCAATAACTTTGTTCACCTTGTACTTACAATAGTGGTGCTTTCAATTTGTGCCATTTCACATCCACTCATCAAATTGTCACAATGCAATGTAACATTGTTACAAATATAAGCTCTCGACACTAGCTGCTTCGTTGACACCGGAGTCACGACCGGAATTTAAATTAGAGCACATCATCGATAGCTGTCCCATCACGCTTTATTGCATCTAGACGACCAATCTGCATATAATGTGATTGAATGAGGACGTCAGGTGGGATGCAGCTATGCAAATCGAGAATTCAATCCAATTGACAAAGTGATTAAAATAATTAAATTGCTGGGAGAGTTCTCGCAAATAGAATCGTTGAAATTTCCACGAGCACATAACCAAATAGGGCGATGCTTACTCAAGGTATTACTGTAGCTTGTCTCTGACTTTATAGTTGGATAATTAATTTTGTCAACATCGAAATTAACAGAAAGTTTGCATACGACGCTGATTTCGTGTTCAAAATCTATATGGAAAATAGTAATTGGCATCAAATTATACAGCAGTAAATGAAATTTTCACGAGCATGTAACCAAATAGGGCGATGCTTACTTAAGGCATTACTGCAGCTCGCCTCTGACCTTATGGTTGGATAAATAATTTTGTCATCATCGAAATTAACAGAAAGTTTACATACGACGCTTAATTCATATTCAAAGTCTATATGGAAAATACCAATGGCATCAAATTATACAGTAGTATATCAATCTCTTATAAGCGGCAAAACCGCAATGATCATAAAAATAGGTCTGTGGTAGTCAACCGCGGTGCTGCTTCAGGTACATCTATCTGCTATTTCCTTTTATTAAAATACCACTCATTTTTGCTCTACTGTCCACACTTATTGCTCAGACTGTATTTGGTGGTTCATGAATGACTGGACCATACACTAGTGATGAGTACAGTACCCCGAGCCGACTTAAAAATGGCATTTATTATATCCCTAATGCCCTTCATTTCTGATATACAGCTTGTTTTCTATTTTTTGACAAAATCTGCCATATTTTATTATAGGTTTCATTAAATCGAACCAAATTTAGTAGGCATGTTTCACTAATAGAGGTCTTTACAATTCAGTACGCAAACGAAAAAAATATCAGGAACGAGGTCAATTCTTCTTTTTTGGCATTTGTCTAAAAATTTCACCTTGTATATGGATTTTTACAATTTGCAGTACCGAATTTAAAAATACTCTAATAACGTATTTAAACCATGTCATTAATTTATTTGGCACACTTGTAATGCTTCGAGAATTAACAACTCAGTAATTACATAGGTGAAAATTGAATTTTACTTTCTGTCAGAATTTGTCACAACGACATTATATCGTTTGCCAAAATAGAAAAAAGGTAAAAATGTCAACAAACATTAAAAAGAATTAAGTGTATTAAAACAAATACAGAAGAGTAACAATTATACAGAAGTGAAGTAACCGAGGAAATAACGCACCCAATATTTAGTTTAATTAATTAAAAATGATTTTATGAAAAATAATTACACAAAATTAAGATAACACAATGAACAAAAATAATTATAAAAAAGCTAACTATAATAAATTTTCAAAATGTCTCTCTCCAACCTCAACACACTGTCTTGCGCGAATCTGTAAATTGTTTATAGATTTTTAATCATATGCGGGTTATTTTCTACTTCAGTGCATTTCTGTTCTATGCGTTCTCTTAATGGGGTACTTTCTATTTTTTTTTTTTTTTTTATTGAATAATATCATAGAATATGTACAAACAAGCCTTCCAATACAGATTTCCGCAAAAATAGTTCTCAATTTTTTGAGAAAACAGGAGTTAAAATAAGTGGAGCAACAGGTGTTTTAAATTGGTGACGTAGGTAGTTTGGCCGATGACGTAGCTGGACTGTATGGATTTGTTGATAGAATGGTTTTATACAAAACAGTGTGGTGTTGCCAAGCTGAAATTCCTTCTCTAGTTCTAGCAAAGATAATTGAAGAAAACAGGAGTATAAAGCTTATTTATTAAATAAATTTTAATATATTTATCCACGAAATTTAATTTTCTTATGTAAAAAATAATAATAGGCGTGAATTATTAAATATTTTAAATAATTTTTAATGCCGGTTAGATTTTTAAAAACATATTTAGCAAAACATGACAACAATGTCAACGGCTAGTCAAATGACAGATGTGTACTAACGTCGCCGTCGTGTTGATTTGAAGCATTTCAGTTTCTTAGATCGAGGTATTTGCTGTAATTTACAAATAGTAGATGACGTCATTTAAAAGGTATTTTATAAAAGTTGTGGAAACACAAAGATAAGTGTTTAGGAAAAAAAAATTGTAACTGTTCCGAAAAAATTGATATTCGAAGAACTTGGTGGCAAGCTTCCAATATTTTTGATCCCATCCTTTCAAAAATCCAAATTTTGTTATAGAAAGAAATTATTAGGTAAGTCATAATCAACTTTGGGCAAATTGGACGATTCTCCTTTCACAAAATTCAACTCCATCTTAGTAGTTTATTGACAAGTAAAAATCAAACGTCACATAAACAAACAACAAATAAATCTAACCAATATATCTCTTTCACTTGTATTGTGACAAGAAGTGTCAGTTGGCGGCACGCAAAAAATGTTGCCACATAATCCTCGCCTAAGTTTTGTTTACATTTTTAAGATAACTTCTACATAATAACAAATATAAATACCTTTTAATTCTTTCTAAATACATGTGTATAATATTTATTGATATTCAAGATATTGAGAAAAATAGAAGTGTCATAGGTAAAATAATGTAAAGTAAATACACAATTTTGCATTCATACAAGTTAGTTACAGTCTAAGCGAAAGTTGTCTATGATTAGTTAAATTATTTCCTGCCAAATAAAATCATTTGAAATCTGTGTCTAGACGGGCGTATTCTTATTTCTTATTTTTATTTAAGAAATTATTGTTTTGGTTTAAATTTATTATGCAGTAATTGTTAAAATAATAACTTTACTTGATATATATCACCAAAACTGAATTTAAAAAAAATGGAAAATACCCCATTCCTCTGGTTGCAACTTCGGTAGCATTAATTTTTTGTTTTAAGTGGCCCCATAAGAAATAGTCTTCCGGAGTCAGGTCTGGGGACCTTGCAGGCCAAGAAACTGGACCATTACGACCGATCCACCTATTAGGGCAATAGTCATTCAAATGTTACCCCAGCACTCGCAAGCAGTGAGGGCCTGTTTCATAGTGTTGGTAATATCTAATATTTATGTCTTGTAATAATTGTGGTAACGTATATCGTAAAAAATTTAAATACATCAAAGAAATGGGGGCCAATTAAATTATTATCTAATAGCCTACACCAAACGTTTATAGAAAATTTGTATTGTGAATTTTTTTGTGAAATGCCATGAGGATTTTTCTCTGATCATGAAGGAAGAAGGGTGCCAAAGTCTTATGGGACTTTGGGCCCAATATGCCCAAGTTTGTAAAGTGTACGAAGTTATTTATATTTTTGGTCTGGCAAACAAAAAAGTCGATAGCCGTAATCCCCAAAATTGAGGTATTTCTAAGATATTAGTTTGAGAAGCCGCTTAAGTGCATAAATTACACTGGCCTACAAATGGAAAAAAGTCATGCTCAGCGAACTAAACCATTGTATTCCCATTTATTTCGACTCGCTGAAATTGAATATGACCTCAGTTTTGGCCTTACTTATGAATTTTTCAAGTATTTTAAAAAAGTGCTTTTTTCTTAGATGGTTACACTGTATGTGCCAAGACGTTAAATACACAGCCACATAAAAAAAGTGGTCTGGCCTGCGGACCAGACCAATGTATCCTTATGTATTTGGACCCGCTGAAATCAAATCCGAAGTCATAATTGTCAGATTGCTTCTTTTTTCAACCCCAACCCCAAAAAAACATCCCCCCAAAAAAGTGATCTGGCCTGCGGACTATATCAGTGTATCCTTATGTATTTTGACTCTCTGAAACCGAATCCGAAGTTAGAATTGTCAGATTCGCTCGTTTTTCACATCTAACCCCAAAAATCACCCCCCCTCAAAAAAAAAGTGATCTGTCCTGCGGATCAGATCAGTGTGTCCTTATGTATTTGGGCCCGCTGAAACCGAATCCGAAGTCAGAATTGTCAGATTGGTTCGTTTTTCATCCCTAATTCTCAAAAAACACCCACCCCAAAAACGGTCTGTCCGGAGGACCATACTCAAGGATCGGAATCCGAGCGTCATTTGAGGGCCGGCTTTACACTTACCGCTATGATCGACTGTGTGTGTTACTTGTGAACGAGATATTAATGGCTGCTACATATATACCTACACGGAAACCGTTTTAACGGCACCACCCCATCGCCCATATACATCAACTGACCAGATTATATAATTTATCAAAATAATATAGGTTATTATTAGGAACGGAAATTACCCTGTTTTTTACATATTACCTACTTATATCTGCATTTCTAATCTGCTAAAGTAACATTATTGAATCATAAAACTTAGCATAGGTACTCCCCCAGCAGTTTATAACTACAAGTTAAAAAAATTTATTTTAGTCGAAGAATTGTAATAAGAATGAGTAACACAAACTGCCACGACCAATGCTTGAGAAATACCAACAAAAATCAGTTCCAACCAACTAGAGATGAGTTGCTATTTAGTAACCTGTTATTTTATAACTGTCATTTGTAAATAGCATTGACACGCTGTTATTTCTATTCGAAAGTAACAGATAAGAAACACGACGTAGTAAAAATGTTCTTGCTTAGTGCTGTTAAACTGTTATTCAGAAAACACCAGCAGCAGATAATGAAATCGCACCGCAACCGCGTAGACTTATGTGAAATAAAAGAAAACGTAGTTGAATATTATTGTGGATATCTTCAGTCATCGGCTTTATGTACACACTTTTTAGTTGCTTTTTAATCATAATATATTTAGATCTTTCCCATTTTCTTCTCAGTGTGTATATTTTCGATTACCTACATACCGAGTTTAAAAATGAAGGGCTGCTAGAGTTGAATATTTTTGTAGAAATCTCGAACCACCCGCTTTATATACTGACTTTTAGCTGTTTTTTAATCATAAATATGTTCAGAGCTTTTATATTTTCTTCTCCATATGTATATTTTTCTGCATCTCCAGCGTGTTTGGCCTTTTGGCGGTTTGGCCTATGGAAAATAACTGTCAAACAAATGAGGAATTAAACGTGATCGAGAGCCGCTCTACATGATGAAAATGAATTTGTAAAAACACGTAAATCGTCCAATCATTTATTGCAAGATTTCTGGAATATTCGATGTTTGCTATTACCTGTTCATTACGATTCGAGTATTTTCGTTGATATTTTTCTGTGTGACGTCATATGGATGTTTCGGAAAGTGTTATGTAGGGTATCTAAAACGAAAGCGCGAGCCGACGGGCAGTAAAAACTTTGAATTTAATAGAATTTCTAATCGTGTACGTTCAGTAGGTATACAGGGTGTTTTAAAAAGTAATAGCACAGGGCAATTTGATTGCTTTTGCTTTCACGGAATTTCAATTACATAAGTATCACATATTGAGTCGACTTTTGAAGAACGATGGCTTCGAGGACGGGCCTCAACTATTAGCTCATGGATATTACCTTAATAAGATGTAATTTTAGAAACGTTGATAAACTTATTGCAAACGTAAAAAAAATATTTTTAAAAGCACCTTCAAGAATTAAATATTTTCAACAAAAATGTCCTGGCTTACAACTACCACCTCAGCCGACAATAACCCGATGGGGAACATGCATCGATGCTGCATGTTACTACGCAGATCATTTTGAAAATATTCAGGAAGTTATTAACAACTTACCAGAAGAATCTAGTGCCATAAAGAAAGCTAAAGACTTGCTGTCATTGCCTAACCTAAAAACGGATTGTATCTTCATTAAAAATAATTTTAAAAAGATTGCCGAAGCAATAGTGGAGCTTGAGAATCCTAAACTACCTATCAATAAATCATTTAAAAAAATGTGCAAGAAGTAATAAACAATATATCGGGTGATTTAGGAAAAAGGCTGAAAACAAAATATTCATCAATTTTAAAGAGAAATCTCGACTTTGAAACTGTAATAGAAATAAAAGAAAAAATTATTACTGACGTACAAGCATTATGGGTAACTGATATACCGCTGTCCAAAATAAAATATGCTCCCATGATGACAGTTGACTGCGAAAGATTGTTCTCGGTACAATAGTGGATATTGAATCCTCGTCGAAACAGGTTAAACAAGGAAAATTTGGAAAAAATTATTGCAGTACTTTTCGACTTAAGACATACTTGACTGAAAAAGTATAGCATATTTGTTTTTTAAATAATTGTTTAATTAATTCACTTTTTCACTTATTTCAACCCACTATTATTATCGTATGTACTATAATGTAACATAGAGGCATATTGTATTGTGGCTGTTTGAAATAAAGTAATATTATTTTTATTATTGTTAGTATTATTATGATTACTATTTTATTATTATTGTAAAAATAATGAACACATAATTTTTGACAATAAGTATTCATAATAAATATTTTCCATTTTGCGTATTTTTTTACACTATTACCTTAGTACGGATCTGGAATGACGCCCAAAATTCCGATCTTTGACCATACTAGACGCAGTGGATTCTTATGTATTTGGCGAGGGGGTAACCGCTGAAGGGAAATAGTGTACACATCGGAGGAATTAGGAAGGAATTGGGAAGGAATTGAAGGTATTTCGGAAGGAATTATTAGGTATTAAGGGAATTACAGAGGAATTTGGAGGAAATAAATATTTTTACGAGGTATTAGAAGGGAATTAAAAGGGAATAAAAGGTATTAGGAGGAAATTCAGAGGTATTAAATGAGATTTGCGCATGCTCTCATCTACATCAGAATTTAAATGAGGTTATGTTGTGTTAAAAACGTTATATTACGTTAGTTAAAAGCAGGTGTGTTGTGTTGTCTTGTGCTTAGGTAAGTATTAAAAATAAATCGTTTGCCGACAACTGTCAAAATATGTAATTACTCACCAAGAATAATAAGACTAAGAAGGATAGTTTATTACCATATGAGACCTTCCTGAGGTTGGCTTTTCCATCGGCGCGTTTAAGGTATTATTATTTTATCTTAACTAAATTGTGTTTGAAATAGACAAAGTTAATTGAATATTGTGATTGTGTTTTACGGTATTTTGTCGTGTATACTGTAAAAGTTGTTTTATTTGCTTTAATTTGATAGGTACATAGATTGGACACGTAAAAGTATTGAAATAAACACATAAACATAAACACACCACAGATAGTAGACAACCCCCAAATCCAAAGCCAAGGCTGTCCGGAAGGGAGTTACACATTCGGAAAAACGCACATACATCCACACCCACCGGTGTTGTCAATACCGGGGCTGGGAGTCGAACCCAGAGCGCGGTAGCGAGTCGATCAGCGTATTCGCCACTAAATACGCCTTAACCGATTGAGCTACCGTGCCGGCAAATGGAATGTCTATCTTGAAGAATTACATGCCAATTCTTATAGAAAGGACGTCAGTGTTGTAAAAACACTAGCGCCGAGATTAGCGCTAAAAATAGCAAGTAAAGAAAAAATATTTAATTTAATTAAACTACCGATGAGACTATGGACTTCTAGTTCAGTAATATAACGATTTATACCGGACAAAATTCATAAAGCTTTGAAAATTGATAGAAATGTTAAGGATAGCATAAGAATTACTAAACCGAAAAGTTCCCACCCCCTAAATAGTGTGCTTCATCCCCTAGGACGCCGTTTTCACCCCCCTTTTGAGGTTTTCTAGATTATCTCGGGAACGGTGCACTTTTTGATACAAATACCTATATACAAAATTATTCCTTATAAAATTCTCTATAAAAAACGTCTCTACACTTTTTTTTCTAAAATTAATAGTACCGTGGTAAATAAGGCGCACACATGAGGGTTGGTTCCGGTCAACACAATAAATTGTAATCTTTACTATAATCTACTTTAAAGTTCAATACTTAACGCTAAAGCAGTAGCTACGAAACTCCGCCTAAAATTATAATAACTGTACCACTTCCACCCTCTCACCCCTATAAAATAACGCGATTTTTAAAGAAGCGAGACATTTTTAACTTTAAAAAGTACTTTTTGTGCTGTTTCAAACAATAACTAATATTTTTGACACAGGTACTCTAAATGTTGTCTGTGACAAATGTTTATCAAGGCTTACAAGATTTTGGAAATGAATTTAATGTGAAATTTAGCTGTTAATTCTAGAACCATTAAAGATGTGTCAAAAAACTAACTACATGGTTCAATTACATTATTAGGATACTGTGTAGAGGTTGGAGGCAGACATTTTGAAAAAAAATGTAGTTAGTTTTTTTTGTATTATTTTTGTTCATTTTTGATAAAATCATTTTTAATTAATTAAATTACTATTCGGTACGTCATTCCCTACTTCACTTCTGTATAATTGTTACTCTTTTGTATTTGTTCCAATATTTTTTTTAATGTTTGGTGACATTTTTACTATTTTGGCAAACGATATAATATCGTTGTGACAAATTCTAACAGAGAGTAAAATTCAATTTTTTACCGCAAAATTACTGATGTAATCACTGATGTTTTTGTAGCTGGAAGGTTCCCAAATATTTTTGGAAGTGATTTATTATGAAATTCGGTTGTTAATTCTCGAAGAACTGTGTCCCAAATAAAACTAATTACATGGAATAGTGGGAGGTGGATGAAGCAAAAACATTTTTTGAGGCCTATGGTTCTTGTACACACACTAAATCACAATTTTATTTTTTTTATCCCCTTTAATAACGAAGTGGGAGTGGTCATGTGGGCGGCTAAGGCCAAAAAATGTTTTGAGACCTTAGTTTCTGTTATATATACTAAATACCAATTTCATGGATTCTTACTTGCTTGACTTACCTATTTACCCCAATTACCCTTCAACAGATTAAGATCAAAATATAATCTAGTTCCAGATCTCGTTAAAACACACAGGTGTACCAAATTTTAAGTCATTATCTTAAACGGTTCCAGAGTAATCGTGCGTACAAAAAAAGTTAGACAGACCGACCGACAGAATGACAGACAGATTTTTTTTTGCTCAAACTTAAAATCTCGACGTTTCATGACATTCTAAGCCTATTTGAACAATAAAAATTTTCAATTTTTTTTGCATCACAGTGGAAGTAAAATAGAAAACATGCTGTATATCAGAAACGAAGGGCTCTAGGGATATAATAAAGGCCATTTTGAAATCGTCTAAGAGTACTATACTCCTCACTAGGTAAGGCTAGTCACTCACGAAACACCCGTTGACATATCATGACCGTACGACCCAATGTGAATCGCAGGCGATAGTTATCTGAAAAGACTGGATAAGTAGTGCCACAACGATCTGCTTTCAGCTTGGAAACAAAATTAATTTCATGACTAATTATTTATCTGTTGAGCCGCCAGCTCGTAAATTCTCAAATTTGGAGCAAATATTATCAGATTGCGCTACTCTAGTTTGTCGCAGTTTTGTTCGTAATATAAATTATATACAAAATTGCACAGCTTGCAATAAATGCAACGTTGCGGTACATTTTAGTCCGCATTGGTTGCTGCTGTTTTGTAAAATTATATGTATTTTACATTTAATAAGTCATTGAATGCAAAGTTCTTTCTTCTAAGATGTATTATAACTTCAATAATCAGCCTAAGTCTTGTTTTTTGTACATTGCAATATACATTTAAATCGCAATTCTTACGTAAAAATATCACGAAACTATTAGTGCAGCGCTCTTATTTGCAGTTTAAAAAGAAAATTTTTCGTAAAAAACAGTTTTTTTCTTCCCTCGCTTACCGAAAGGAAGTATTGTCATCGTGAAAAAATCACCCTCCGAGAATTCCCCGGATTTTCATGTCTCAGAGGACGTAGATTAAAAAAATCAAAGCCGTTTAGTTCCGTCAGTCCGTCTGTCTCTCGGTTTGGTGTCTGTTGGCGCTATCCACTTAACTGAGAAGGATACTATTTGGTAAGAAGTTGACACTACTGCCAATAAACAACTGAATTATATTTCCGTTGGGTGGATCCTACAAAAAAATATAATTAAGGTAAAAAATGGACAAAACAGTAATACTTGGAATGGTTAACACAACTGGCAAGGAAGAAATATAAAGGGTGATTCTTTTAAGGCGGCCATTAGAATATTTCCCACTTGCAGATGAGATAGAGACTTGATATTTGGTACCCTACCATAGTCGACCATTGCGGGTCCGAAAATAATAATTTCAAGATGGTGGCACTTCCGAAAATACCGGAAGTCGATACCAATTTGCTTATTTTAAATGCTTATTTTCGACTTTTCGAAATGACCATAAAATTCTGAGTCAAAACATGTAACACACCCTATACCTAAACCGAGCAGTTTCGGAGATATATGACATTTTATAAAAAAATTGACAGGTGCAACGGTTTGCAAGAACCGTTATAACTTTCTTCGTGTAGGAGATCCTTGTTTGATCTTCGGTACGTAGAAAGAACACAAGATGAGCTACTCTTTACAAAAAAAAATAGATTCCAAAATAGTATTCCAAGTGTTTTATTTTTCTCGTTACATTTTGTCAAATTCAAACCTCAAAAACTTTTTTATTTCAAATGGAACACCCTGTATTTTTTTTACATCAAATTATGTTAAATTAAATTCCCTTTTTTCTAGTATAAGCATTGTAGGGGTTAAAGTTACAACTTTTCGAAATATTGGCGATTTTCTTAAATGTCCAAGAATTTTTAGTAAAATTGCCATCAGCTTACCCATGATTAGAAACAAGCATTAATGTTAGTCATTCTCTTTTGTTAAAAAATGCCAGCACGTTTAAATTACACCCACGAAGACTTATTTATGGAGAATGTGATAAAGTAATAATACCAAAAACATGTAATACATTTGCTAATCGATACCCACTTTATTGTTTCAATTGTTTCATAGGCTTCTACGTTTTTTTGGATAAATTATAATTTTCAACAAAAACTTGCGAAAAATTCGAAGTACATGTGTTAGATATAGGTTAGATATAAGTCCACCTCGAATTTAATTCTACATCGATTGCCATAAAAAAATTTAGCACGTGCCATTTGACAGAGCCAAATATTCTAAAATTATCCAATATGAGGTTTACAGTGGATGGTGGACGGTTTCCGTTCTTGTAGGTATCGAGTAGCAAATGTGTTACATGTTCTTGGTATTACTTTGTCACATTCTCCATAAATAATAAACAAACCTAAAAGTCTTCGTGGGCGTAATTTAAACGTTTTGGTGTTTTTTAACATAAAATAATGACTGACATTAATGATTATTTCTAATCTTGGGTAAGTTGATGGCAATTTTTATTAAAAATTTTTGGACATTTAAGAAAATCGCCAATATTTCGAAAAGTTGTAACTTTAACCCCTACAATGCTTATACCAGAAAAAAGGGAATTTAATTTAACATAATTTGATGTAAAAAAATACAGGGTGTTCCATTTGAAACAAAAAAGTTTTTGAGGTTTGAATTTGACAAAATGTAACATGAAAAATAAAACACTTGGTATACTATTTTCGAATCTATTTTTTTTTGTAAAGAGTAGCTCATCTTGTGTTCTTTCTACGTACCAAAGAGCAAATAAGGACCTCCTACACGAAGAATGTTATAACGGTTCTTGCAAACCGTTGCACCTGTCAAATTTTTTATAAAATGTCAAATATCTCCGAAACTGCTCGGTTTAGGTATAGGGTGTGCTACATGTTTTGACTCAGAATTTTATGACTTTTCGAAAAGTTGAAAATATATAGGGTGTTCCATTTAAAATAAGCAAGTTGGTATCGACTTCCGGTATTTCCGAAAGTGCCGCCATCTTGAAATTTTTATTTTCTGACCCGCAATGGTCGACTATGGTAAGGTACCAAATCTCAAATCTCTATCTCATCTGCAAGTGGGAAATATTCTAATGGCAGCCTTAAAAGAATCACCCTGTATATAAAAATTAAAATGTGACGGAGCACGATAATATTTCGCATGCAGTAAAAAAATGTTTTAAATGTGAAGTAGGACGATATTTCGCATGCAGTTAACACATCATTGTAAAATATATGTAAAACCTACACTTTGAAAAAATGTCCTCCTCCTTAAACTATAATTGAAATCTTTTTCTACTTGTAGCCGTTTGTCAAGAAGATTTAGTTCAAGGTTTAGTTCAATAAATTGCATTCTCCTGACCACCATTACAAGCTCGTAGAATAATATACTATTTTGCAATGCGAATACTAGGACTGAAAATAATAAGGAAAATGGCAGAAAATTTCAATACTGAAACAAGAATTATTTAAATTTTACAAAACTTCTCATAGCACTTGTTATTATACCTACAACAAATTAAAATCATAAATCTGCATCAAAACAATTTCAGTTGAAACTATTTTGACTCCATTATAGTGCCTAAACAACTAGACCGATTAAAAAAAAATGAAGTGTTGGATTTTCTAGCCGTTTTTTTTTTAATATATCAACTTGCTTTCTACAAATTGCAGTGAGGATTCAAATGGCAACATTGATGGTATCATTTATCCTCCTAATAATAACCAATTAATTACTATAAATCAAAACACTGTTTACAAGAAACTTGATGGTCTCTATTATTAAGGAAAATTCCTTTGACAAGTATACCAACTGCCTGGAACATAGCCAATGTTACCGCCATAGTTAGAAAAGGATACAAATTTAAAAAGAAAAACTGCCATCAAATCAGGAACTTTTTCTCATACATATTTATGGGACAAAAAAGTTTACACATTTAAATCCAGTTGGCATTGACTTCCTTGGCAAGTTTCTTAAGGCAATTAATCTCTAATACCGCTCGACAAACTCAAAGCCATCGTTTGAAATATATTTAAAATATGAAGGAAGAGTTTAAAATAATAAATACATTAATTTTACAGTATAAATACATTTTCTGTGAATAAATAAAAAAAAAAAGTGGTTATCTGTTCACTAATGTTGAATAAAAAGTTATGCCCTGGTTTGTAAAGTATGCAAACGAAACTTTTGTGTAATTATCGATTACCATGGAATAATAGCACAGACTGTAGTTCCAGGATGAAACTAAAATTGTTTCAGAATATCCAAGAATAATTTTACTTTCAATACTATCGGCAAGAGATTATTCACGATAAAGGCATGATTTATTTACAAGCTTCTCAATTTTTCGCCTTTAATATTGATGGCGGTAGCATGTATTGTCTGTTATTAAGAAAAATAGTAAGAGGTCACAGATGGAGACGTACCTTTTCCGTAGTAACTGTGTTTTGATAATGTAAAGCTTACGAGTAATTTTTAGAAGGCCGTATGTGACCCTCATGTTTTTCTCTAAATATTTTTATACAAAAATAGAAAAAAAAAAACAATAAAAAATGAGCCAAATACACACCCTAACTCGTCACAGTATACAGGGTGTTTCGAAAAGATTGGGACAACGCTTAGCCGTAGATTCTTGACATCAAAACAAGTCGATTTAACTCAAAAAGTAGTGGTCTAACTTTCAAGATACAGGGTGGCAAAGTAAAAAAATTGTATTCGTAATTTGTCTCTATCTTAGAGACTATTATACGTATGTACTTCAAAGTTGGTAACGTCATGTTTTTCAGGTCGCTAATTACAATGGTACTATTACCGATGCCATATTTGAGAGAAATACGCGATTTACAACTTTATCAGACACCAGTTCGAGGAAATTCAATTATACCTAAAAGCGGTTTTCTTATCTAGTGGGTGTACGTCAAGTATGATGTCTTAAAGTCGTCAATAGTGCTTGTTGTAGATACGTACAATATTCTCCAAGATAGAAACAAAATATGAAAATAATTTTTTTACTATACCACTCTGTATCTTGAAAACGAAAAGAGTTAGACCGCTACGAGTTAAATCAACTTGTTTTGAGGTCAAGAGTCTACGCTAAGCGTTGCCTCAATCTTTTCAAAACACCCGGGATGTTGAATTTCTTCGAACTGGTGTGTGACAAAGTTGTAAATCGCTTTTTTCTCTGAAAGGGTGCATTTTATCGCGTTTAAACAAGTACACCTTTTCTAAACTAAACTGCGTTTCGATTATAGTAGAAGACGATGTCCAAAACCTAACCTCAAAAAAGTTATGGCTTAAAGTGTCACGTAAAAGTCCTGTAACTAGCGCCATCTATAAAATATGGCATCGGCAATATCACCATTGTAATTAGCGACCTGAAAAACATGTCGTTACCAACTTTGAAGTAGATATGTATAATAGTTTCCAAGATAGAGACAAATTACGAATACAATTTTTTTATTTTGCCACCCTGTATCTTGAAAACGAAAAGAGTTAGACCACTACTTTTTGAGTTAAATCGACTTGTTTTGATGTCAAGTATCTACGGCTAAACGTTGTCCCAATCTTTTCGAAACACCCTGTATATACAGCCTGATTTACCATGATATACGGAAAATAAAATGGTGCACTAGTCTTCAATGTGGGAGAGCCCCTGCAAAATTTTAGAGAGTTCTGAGGTAATTTAGTATATTAAATTATTAGTAAATTTGCGAAGTACACCGCTGATGTTGAGTAGGTTGGGAATAGGTTACCGAACTTACTTGTGAAAGAACGTATTGAAGATGTTTACATTTCCTTAATTGACATAAAAAGTGAAGCCGGTAAGCGCGGCAGGCACAGATCAAAGAGAGCTGCGTTTTTTGCCTTCGGTCGAACAATGAGGACACCGGTGTGTTATTGTAAATATCTCTTGCTATTGCAGACTTGACTGGCCTAGGGTCATTGTCTTTTGGATTTATTTCGATTTATTTCGATATTTTTGTAGTGTGATTTGATTAAAACCAAAAAGTCACTTCTATCTTTTCCAACTTTACTGTCAATAGTGTCATTTCCAAGTTTGATAAAGTGATGTGGTTGTACCGCGTTACGTCAGATTAGTTAGTCATTGGCGGCGATTTCTACAAAAAAATAAGGTCATTTTTTTTAATTTTTAATTTTTTTAACTCCTTTCGGTGGGGACAACCTACTGTGAAATTTTCCGCATGTCATGGTAGATCACGTTGTATAATGCGGTGGAATTCGGCCTTATTAATAACAGTCTTTATAGGGTAAGTTTGGATTTAACCTGATTTGGAAATAAAGCCGCCAAACGTAAAACGTAATCTTCTTGAAGAAAAGTAAGATACATTGGTTTAGTTATCCCTTCCCACACATTTACTTTTGTAGGTGCAGGTGGATTTCTCCCATCCAATGCCCGGAAGTTTTGTAGATTAACTTCATTATATAAAGTGAACTTAGTTTTGTCCAAAAAATGTATCAATTAGAGATATTTGGTAATAACGTCCAGCATTTGTTCGCAAAATTCCATTCAATTCAATTCAATCCGGATCATCTTCAGTTAATTCCTGATGTATATGCACCTTTAAATATGGATATTTGCCCTCTTCAGGGCAGTAGTATGATTTAAAATTTTGGAAACTAAAATTGACGTGTTTTAAATTTTTTTACAGAAATACTGTATTTCCAAGTTACAGAATTTATTTCAGTTAAACTTTCCACACTGTACATTACATTAGTTTTTGTTATAAAGTTCTGCAGCGAACTAAATTGGTTCGCGAACTTTCATAAATCCATGTTATTGTGTAGAAATTTCAAAGGACTGTCAAAGTTAAAAATAATGATTTGTCGGAAACTTGTTGTTTCAATTTTGTTGCTCTTTTTGTAAACTAGAGTTACTCTATAAGGATGCCAGGAACAGAACAGCATTTTACAATCAAGATAAATAATATTTTAAGTGGATAGTTGAGCATATTAGCACAATCTGTATGCTATAACGGCCCGAAATTATGTTTGTTGGTTCTATAGTCGAGTACGATTTATCAAAAAAAAAAAAAAGAAAAAATAGCATAAGCGCTAACAATACCACTTGAATTGATAAGATGCTCACCATTATAGTACGTACCTATCTCCGTAGATTAGAGATATTATCATCCCCTTTTATTGTTGGTGTATTTCGAGAATGTATTAGAATTCTTATGTTATATTCTGTCTTTGTATAACTTTTATAAGCAAATTCATAATTCGATTTAATATTTTTGTATAGCTTATGTTCTTAAAAATTTCAGCATAAAATCATGTTGGACATTTTCTTTGACTTTTAGGGAGTGTTAATTTGACATAATTTATCAAAAAAATGTTAACAAGCAAGAGTTCATACAATTTTATTCATTAATGTAATAGAAAATGTTCTAATCAAGTAGTTGGCGTTGGGATACTAAACGGAATAGCGAAATATCCTGGTCTAGAAATTTCACCTTAATATAACGGCCACTGTTTTAGGAGGACTTTGGTATTTTGCTTGTAAACACAGGAGCATATATGTTAATTTTAAAGAGAGCTGAAGGTTATCTACCACGTATGAAGTCTACGTCGATGGGTATGCAGAATATAGGCTAAATGTTCCACTAAAATTAGTATGGAGAAGACTGTAAAGAATTGGCGAATCAAAAATACATCAAACAGACTTAATCTACCTTATATAACCACCCATAACTGAATTAATTATCAAATTAAAGCAAACTAAAAAACCGCTGCCCAAGAAATCACTACTTCCACATCCAAATTTTCTATCCAAATCTCTAACAACGAAAACATTTTGTATGTGGAAATAATTGTTTATGGAACTTTAATAATATAATATTTGAAATCGTCTACTTCAAAAAACCCATAAAACGATATCTCATCGGTGGTGGGGTGAGGGTGGTGATAAGGGGGTGGTAGTGGGGGTGGATGAAGTAAAAAATATTTTGAGGTTCTTGGTTCTTGTACACACACTAAATCACAATTTTTTTCACCCCCTTTAAGGTGGGGGTGGTAAAGGGGGTGGCTAATGCCAAAAAATGTTTTGAGATTTTAGCTTTTCTTGTATATACTAAATACTAATTTTATGGACTCTCACCTGCTTGATTTACCTATTTACCCCCATTTACCCAAATTTACCCCCCCTTCGACGGAATAAGATGAAAATATAAGTTAGTTCCAGATCCCGTCAAAATACATAAGTATATCAAATTTCAAGTCAATATCTTAAATGGTTCCAGAGTAATCGTGCGCACAAAAAAAAGTTACAGACAGGCCAACAGACAGAAATTTTTTTCACTTAAACTTAAAATCTCGACGTTTCATGACATTCTAAACCTAAGTAGTTGAACAATAAAAATTTTCAATTCTTTTTTGTCATTACTATACTTCCATTGGATGTGGAAGTAATTAGTTAACAATGAATTTTTTATGTTTATATTATTAATAAACTTTGTTTTCGAACAAACCCCATTATTCTTTATACAGAACTTGATACTCCTAGTCCTTTGAGATAAAGTTTTCACCCCAAAAGTTCTGCGATCGAAGCGCAAGACATTAACCCCCCCGTTTTCGAGGGCAGGGAACACGATGGTGACAATATTTTCCGCCTAGCTATCCCTAAATCGAAAAACTACCCCCGTTTCCGATTTTTCGACGATAGGCTTGCAAGGGCTTGTCGGACCGGGTTTTTCTTGATCAGTTTGAATAAAATAAGTAAATATTGACCACAGGTGACCTAACTCACCCCCAGGGGTTGAAACTACCCCCACTCCCAATACTAAATAACGAAAATAACGAAAATCAGCTGAAAACCGGTAAACCGGTAAACCCCCGTTTTCGAGGGCGAGGAATACGATGGTGATAATATTTCCCGACCTACCCTTCACCCACTACCAACCTGAAAACTACCCCCCGTTTCGATTTTCCGGTGCTAGGCTTGCGAGGGCTTGTCGTATCGGATTTATTTTTTGGTCTATTCGAATCAAATAGGTAAATATTGATCACAGGTGACCTAACCCACCCCCGAGGGGTTGAAACAACCCCACCCCCAATGACGAAGTGCCACGGAAACAACGAAAATCAACTGAAAAGCTGTATACCCCCTTTTCGAGGGCAAGGAATACGATGGTGATAATATTTCCCGACTTACTCTTCACCCAGTACCCCTAAACCTGAGAACCAACACCTTTTCCGATTTCTCGGTGCTAGGCTTACGAGGTCTTGTCGGGTCGGTATTTTTTTAGTCAATTGTGGCACTTAGTTATTGGGGGTGGAGATAGTTTCAACCCCTGGGGGTGGCTAGGTCACCTGTGGTCAATATTTACCTATTTTATTCGAATTGACAAAAAAAAAATTCGATACAAGCCCTCGCAAGCCTAGCACCGAAAAATCGGAAAAGGGGGCAGTTTTCAGGTTTAGGGGTAGTGGGTGAAGGGTAGGTCGGGAAATATTATCACCATCGTATTCCTCGCTCTCGAAAACAGGAGTATACCGCTTTTCAGCTGATTTTCGTTGTTTCCGTGGCACTTCGTTATTGGGGGTAGTTTCAACTCTTGGGGGTGGCTAGGTCATCTGTGGTCAATATTTACTTATTTTATTCGAATTGACCAAAAAAAAATCCGATACGACAAGCCCTCGCAAGCCTAGCACCGGAAAATCGGAAAAGGGGATAGTTTTCAGGTTTGGGGGTAGTGGGTGAAGGGTAGCTCGTGAAACATTATCATCATCGTATTCCTCGCCCTAGGAAATGGTATACCGGTTTACAGCTGTTTTCGTTATTTTCGTGGCATTTTGGTATTGGTGGTGGGGGTAGTTTCAACTCCTGGGGGTGAGTCAGGTCACCTGTGGTCAATATTTACTTATTTTATTCAAATTGAACAAGAAAAACCCGACCCGACAAGCCCTTGCAAGCCTAGCGTCGAAAAACGGAAATGGGGGTGGTTTATTCGATTTTAAGGATAGCAGTTGGACGCTAGGGCGGAAAATATTGTCACCATCGTGTTTTCCGCCCTCGAAACCGAGGGCGGTCCGGTCGCAGAACTTTTGGGTTTTTTGCCTTTTTTTGGTTTATCTCAAGGGACTATCCTTACAAACACTTTTTTCTAACAATGAGCAGTTTTAAAGAAGCATTTATAAACGTGTCTTTTAAAGGAATTAAGCAGTTACATATAAAAAGCTCTGACATTTCCATAAATATTTAAAACGCTCATGCCAAATCAATCAAATTTAAATTATTCAAATGTGCATGCATGAAACTTCCCGTAATGCATTATAAATCCGGGAATTGTGGCTGATGTGATAATAATAGAGATAAATGAATTGATGGTGCATCATTTATAATTCCAGCGCATTATACAAAAGGGCCATCATCGGTTTCTGTCTATCAGAAATGAATATCAAAGTCAAGCGTTATTTTGTATTACCTCAGTAGTAGGTAAGGTTTGATTAAAAAATTTGCACCACCAATAATTCATTGAAAAGTGAAAATTTTTTCGGAAATTTTTATCAACTTCTAAGTTTCGATAAAAAATATTTATGACATCCTAGCATACATACATACATTAATAAAGTTTATCAAAACTCTGAAAACATTTCCTAGTCTTTACTGGACCTAAATAAACATTTTTTGACTTTTGCATTTTTTTCTAAAGTTAGTAGTTTATAGTAAGGGAGCCATCGACCAAAATTTCTCGTCATCGCGACATGGACAAATCCATAAAAACTGTTTAGTTTAAGGGAAAATAGGAAACTGTTATGTAATGCAAAGCTCTGGCGCATTGCTGATGTGGTAGAAAAACATTTTCCGTCAGTAAAAAAAAATCGTGTAATTTTTTTATAGCACCTCGTCCATTTTTAATGGAATCCCATTCAAAATATAAAAACAAACACCAATCCGTGAAGAACGGAAATTTTTAGCCTTGTAGAAACCTGATAAATGTAGTATTAGTTGTTAAAAAAACGGCTTGACCGAGTTACAGCGACATGGCTAAAACCTTGTTTAGATGGTTGACCAGGATCTATACATCCTAAAAAAAGTCTAAACGGAAATTTTCCGTGTTGCACGGTTGTACAAAATGTAATGGAGTAGTCTCTTACTCTGTGTGTTTCAGCATCACGCGCTATAGAGGTATGAAGATAACTGACCGCGGGAGAAAGATAAAAAAGATTCAAACGACATCCGACGTCTTTGAGATCCGTAAATTTGTCTTCTTTCTTTCTCACTCCTGTGGTCTAGCTACACGCATGTCTTCCGCCCTCTTTATAGCTCTATGTCTATGCCTCCACTTTTACAACTATACAGCTTTACTAGAATTCTATGTGAGTATTGTTATTTAGTGCTTCGCACCTTATTTCAACTTTACCTTTTATTTGACTTTTTTGAAACTTTAACATTTTTTAAAAATTTGACAAATTCTCAAAATTTTATATTTTTTGCCTCTGTATTTTTCCTCCCTATCTCTCATCTGCGTGTGATTATTATTTTCTTTCTGCTATTTGAAGATAATTCAAAGCTACAATTGTTAAATAATATCGAATAAAGCGGCTTTGAGAACATAATGGACATTTTCAATTTTTTTATTTTTGTCACGAAAATGGTAAACCAACCCTTACGTTCATGTATACAGCTTTGTAAAACTTTTAATATCACTGATTCAATAAAAAAATATATATATATCTCGTCAGCAGGGTTTGAACCCGAGACATCCGCATCTCGAATAAAAATTGCTAGTCGCCTTACCCACTGGGCTATTTAGCGACTAAAATCCGGTTTGTAAAAACATAATATAACATTTAGACATATTTGGTGATTTTCGGATCTCTAACAAAAGACCCCACTTTCGGGTCTCTATACAGTACCTTTTAACAATTGTAGCTTTGGAGCAGAGACAAAATAATAGACATTGGAGAATTACCAGTGCAGTTTTCAATAAGAAATATCGATTTGTTTATTCATAAGTGACCTAAACGTAAAAACTAACGTATCTCAGCTCCAAATGCAAGTAGAGAATTAATTTTTTTTTTAAAGTTGGCTACTTTCATTACACCTTTCCCATTTATGATTTCATAAAAAAAACAGAGTTATCTGAATTTGTTTATAACTAAAAAAAATCTCTCTCCATGATCTTAAAGTACTTATAAAAAGCTACAATTTGAGCCACCGTAAACATTTCTTGGTTTTGATGGCAGGTTTTCACAAGGGTGCAAAGTTTTATCAACAATTGTATATTTCAGCCGTTTTAATAATCATTTTGATTTGAAATTTTAAGTTTTGAGTGTACTTTATAAGAGCTATATTTCTCCAAAATTTCATTGAATATTATCCACTATTTTTTAAAGAAGAGTGATTTGTTTAGAAACTCATAATTTTGCAATGTTAAATTTTTTTTATAAATAATAATAATTAGAATGAGTTATAGTTTATGTACTTTTATTGTATAGCTCATAACGAACATTTTCCTTCCTTTTGTTGTTTTCCATAGGACTTATAGATTTAGAGATATGCAAAGAAAACCGATGGAAAACACGGTCTGAAAAATTAAATTGTTTAAATAAACAATACGCCGACCTCGCAGAAACTGCAAAACTGAACTGTGAACTTAAGTTGATCCCCTGAACACGTTAAAACAAAAAAACTGCCCTGACCAGACAATTCACATTGCGAATTTTTTAGTCCTAATTTGACACCACTATTATTGAATATGCCTTAAGGATAGGTAGTAACCACATGTTTGTTAGATACCAATGTAACTGATACACTTCTAGGACTCTTAAGACTTCTCACCAGAGGCGTAAGCAGAGAGTGGGGGTGGTAAGGCCCCCAAAAAAGTTGGAACTTTCGTATATTTTAAAAGGAATTTGGGTTTCGGCGAAACGTTTTGAAATTTTGATATTTTGTACTGCCTATGTTCTTTGAAATGTCTAAATGGGTAAGACTTCCAAAAAACTGATATATAGCTTGTCAAAACTAGATAATTTGCGACATTTTGCATATTCAATAATAGTGGTGTCAAATTACTACTAAAAAATTCGCAATGTGAATTGTTTGGTCAGGGCAGTTCTTTTGTTTTAACGTGTTCAGGGGATCCCAGCATTCCCAGCTCTGATAGATAGAATTTTGCAGGGTGAGCGTTTATTTTCGGTTTATTATAAATATTTAAAAAATCATAAATGGTATAATGTTTAAAATAGTTTCGCATACTTCATTCTCATTTCTCTAAGGAATACAACCATACAAAGTTTTTATCATAAATTTTGTATATAGTTAAATGCCACTCTAATAATGAAATTAGGAACTATTTTCATTGACGAACTATGATATTCAAGTACAATAGAAATTTACAGTAAAAAATATATAGAGTTGTGTACTCGTTAAAATAATAGCAATTATTTAAAACAGTTTTAAAGATTATGCTATGTTTGATTTTTTAAATATTTATAATAAACCGAAAATAAACGCATATTTTCCTCTCACTCTGCAAAATCTTATCCTTAAAAACAAATCCAGTAGCCTGGGCGCTAACTCCTTGACACCAGTTTGCTTTGAAGCTATAATTATTTTCCCACACGATTTACAGCTTATTATCGTCAATTCACAATCCGCATTTCCTGACGAACAGACTGTGTCACTAAAAATCCTACGGAAGAGCCTTGCTGACAGACTATTATTTGTTCAGAACATTTACGATAAAACAAAGTAATAAATGTGGAAAATTTAAGAAAGTCAAACGTATAAACTCTTTATCTGAAAAAGTTGAATCCCTCGAGAAAGCAGTAAAATTTTCAAATTATAACTTTTATTCAGGCTATTCTCCAGATGGAATTCGTGCTTCTATTATGTCAACCGAGATTTACTTTTGAACCCTGCATAAAAAATTGTGGGGCTATTTCCTCTCATATAAAGCTTCTTATTAGGGGGAGGCGTTCAACACCAACCCCTCTATTTAGTCAACATCTTGAGAAATTTAAATTTGCTCGCAGTGAAAAATCGTTTTAAGAAATTTCCTCGGGTTATTACATCACGGAGAGGTGTAAGAAAAAGTCTCAAGGATGCTTAGGGTCGTTTAAAATGAGATTTGCGTACGAAAACAATATAGGTGTGTATAAATGAAAAATTTGAGTGAATGGAATATGCCAAGATGCAATGCGGATTTCCTTATGTTCGCCTTTAAATGAAATAAAAGTTTCTTTGTGAAATACGGATGGCGCTATAGACGGTGTTTCATGACGAACTGTACATACTTCCATTTATACAAATACATAGATCTCAGAATATAAATTACAGATCCAAGACAATCGAGAATTTTTGCAAAATTTTTTTCAAAATTATTCAAATGAACATCAAAATGACATTGATCATCAATTAAATTAATAAAATAGGACAGTACATTGTCCTCCACTTTCATCTCAACTCAACTGTATTTTATTAACAACTTTTTCATTTATATTGTTTTATATATATAACATTGTAATTGCTGTACAGTTGTACATATTAAATACATGTTAAATGAACATAATTTCTTTTGTAACTGAATTTAATTATTAATTCCTAATTAGTTTTTTTTTTAATTTTGAAAGTTTAGGGGGGGATAGCGACCCCTAAAACTGAGTTAAAACATCCCAATAAATTACGGTAATTCTTTCTAATAGAGTAGATCAAAATGAGCAAAAGAAAATTAAGAAAAAAAATTAATAATAATAATTTAAGGACCACCCTAATATATTCCCATGTATTTTTGACCGCTGAACACGATCCCGATGTCAGTTTTGTAAAGTTGGGTCAGGATTTTTTGTTAACCACGGAAAACATGTTAAAACAGGTCAGAATAAGGTTTAAGATATAAATTAAAGATTTTAAATAAGTAGACCATGTATTCGATGTATTTTTTGCCGCTGAACACAATACCTATGTCAGTTTCAACCAATCAGGTAATGACTTCTTATTTATCCTGATTTATTCTTTTATGTGGTACCGTACTCTTTTGTCTTCAAATGATCTAAATAAGAAGTCATGATCTGATTGGTTGAAACTGGCATCAGTATCGTGTTCAGCGGCAAAAAATGCATCGAATACATGGCCTACTTATTTAAAATCTTTAATTTTTATTTTAAACCCTTAGGAAAAACAAACTGAAATTCTTTAATTGTCAAATGGCAACTAATTGAACTTTTCATAATATTACTGTTGTTATGTAATATACATATAAAATGACAAGTTTTTGGTTTATTAATAACTGTGGAAGTGTGATAATCCGAAATAATGCCAGTTTTTATAAAATAATCTCAATTTACAACCAGAATAAATTAGGGGCTAAAAAACTGCAACTGATTTCAAATAATTAAAAGGAATGATTTTACAAGAGACTTCAAAGGATTTTATTAATGTAAGAATTTGATTTTTAACGTAGGTTTATGTTGTAGGAAAAACAGCCGTAGTACAAGACCATGATGATACATTACTTAATATGGGATATAATTTAAAACCCATAGGTGAAACTAAAAGTGCTTATGGTAACAATAACTGCTGCTCAAACAAGCAATAAACAATTCATGGTAAAGAAAATTAATATGTTATATTGGTTTGTCAGTATTTTTAATAATTATTTCTTGTCTAAATTTTAGTTAAGCAAAAATGTGGAGTTGTACCGAGGAAAAGTGCAATGGCAGAAATCCAAAAGGAAAATTTGCAGGCTTCATAAAGATATTTGATGAAGTACGTAAATTAACAACGGAAATTCCAAAGTACCTACCGTTGTCAACAAGTGATGCAATGTGCCCTTTTAAAGAATATCGTGTAGTATTTAAAAACTCAATGTTGGACTGTTGAACTTTGAAAAAGTATAAAATTAAAACATTGAAGTGGTCTAAGGTATATAAACTATAAATTATGTTACTTATGGCTTAGATATATATTAATATAAAGTATATACGTTATGTTACTAACATTTGTTTTTTGTTACAATATAAACCTTTATATCTCATAGTTATCTTGTTGATTCTTCTTAGAAGCACTAATGGGCCTTGGATAATAAATAATTTATTTAATAAAGATATTTTGTTTTACTTTCAGTTACATGCATGTACCTATGTACAAGTTCGACATAATTGACTATTTCAGTTTATTGCTAACAATATAGAGCAGTAGGAGTGATAAATAAAACATAATAAAAAGGGAATACTTAATAAAATAATAATGAACAAATGACTTACATAAAATTGTAAAAGATATATTACACAACAATATATGAAAGATAAAATTCTTACAGAAATTACAATGGATTGTATACTCCAATCTATAGATATATAATATAATAACCGCTGGGAGAAATTGTGTACGTCTTATTACATACATTCAAGTAATTTATAGCATCTCAATCTTCATTGCTTAATTTATATGGTGTCTTTTTGACAAAATTTACAGCGGATAATTCCTTGACCATAGCCATATTTACTGATAAAAATCTAAAAGGAAATACTTCTTGTCACTAAGCAGTGAATATGTTTTGTCTAGACTAGCAACACGTTCACAGCAAGTACTAAGGAACCATCTGAATCTGCAATAGTCCAACGAGTCAATGTTCATGATGCTACGAGTTCATAACCTGAAAAATGAATTTGTACGTTAGTATTATTTATAAAGTAACATTTAATTAGGCAAGTATATAATATATTGATCATTGGTAACAATTCTTACCTTTGCAACAAGCTTTTATTCTGTAAATTTCTTGCAGAGTACTTCTTTCACCTAACCACAAACAGCTTCAAGACTTTTGAATGCCTTGAACTCACTCTTCTGTCTATGCACTTCTCTCAAAAACCAAGTAATCGCCAGTATCCCTATGTGTAATGTTTGGAAATACATTAATATTTATACTAAAGCATTTTTTTCTCAAAATATAAGGATTTAATTCGATGGCAGCAGTACACCTAACCTCTACATCATGAGACAATTTTGTAAAATACGAACTAACCGTCACCCTGAAGAATAAAATTGTGGATATAAAAGTATTAAGAATAGTTGCAGATGTTAAATAATCCAACATTAAGCTTTTAAATGGCACAAACACAGCAAAATTCACATTAAAGGAAAGCATTCTGATTCAATGAGAGCTGTTTGTTTTTCCTAAGGTCTCAAAATCTGTGACGTCAGCGCACGCGACCCTGACCTGTCTTTCGTGGTTAACAAAAAATCCTGACATGATGGAGCAAAATTGACATCGGGGTCATGTTCAGCGGTTAAAAATATATCGAATACATGGTCTACTTATTTAAAATCTTTGATTTATATTTTAAACCCTATTCTGGCCTGCTTTAACCTGCTTTTCGTGGTCAACAAAAAAACCTGACCTAATTTTGTAAAACTGACATCGGGATCGTGATCAGCGGTCAAAAATACATGGGAGTATACATATGTGAAACCTCAGAAAATTTACTTTTATTTTCAGTCGGCAACTAATATTAAACAATACATAGAAATATTCGATTCAGCTATATTAATTTTTGATATCACAAACAAATCAGCTTCAGTATGTTCAAAGTGTCATAATTTATGCGCGACTATAATTAGCTTTGGAATTATTTATAAACCCCTTGTAGCATAGAATAGCGTTTGCCCCATTTAAGGGCGGAACTCTCCGTCTAAAGTTAGGGAAAATTTATTATCAGATAACTAATAACTAATTGGATAAGATGGATTATAAGCGTAGGCAATTAAAAATTTCCTTGACGTTTTTCCATTTTAATTTCTGTAATAAAGTGCCTTGGATTGTGACGAGGGACGATTCAAGAAAGAACTGAGCTTTATAAAAATAAAATGAATAAAGTTTTAATCTCTTTCTTTGTGACCGAAAAGTATATTCAACGCGATTTTATTCAACTTCAAGTAAAAGACAAAAATAACATCATTTTTTTTTCTTTTTTGTTGATCTGACAATATTTGGTTAAATGGAAATAAAAGACAAAACTGGTCTCATTTTCTTGTTCAGAAATCCTTTCAAAATAAATTATGAGTGTGAAAATCTAAATCTTGACTGTCTATTTTGATAGACATGACAATTTTGGACAGACTATCGCGTAATTCGTTGTTCGTTGGTTAAAATACCATAAGTAGGTATTACCTAAACAGGACGTTTGCTTCAATTAACTGGTGGTATATCAAATGCGAAACACGTGCATCAATGATTATCGATCGATTCATTTTGAATAAAACTTGATGACGATGATAGCAAGTGGATTGCAATTAATTATATAATATAATTTTGACTTCCCTCGCCCAGCGAAGAGAAGTATGGTTATGGTAAAAAAGTCACTTTCCGAGATTTTATCGGATTTTCACGTTTCGGTGCAAGACTTTTTATGCCTAAGTACAAAAAGAGCTTACTTGCGTACGACAGCTAGTATATTTTGGAGAGCAAAAAGATGTGTGAGTGGAGAGAGGAGACAGATGAATAAAAAAGGGCGCCACTTACTGTTAATTTTAGTAGTGAAATTTTAGTAGTGAAATTTTATCAGCAAAGAAACAAAATTAAGCTGGCTTATAAATATGCGATGGAAATTCTAATCTGTGATTTTATATCAAAATTTACTCTAACAATAAATTATTGATAATGAAAAAAGTCAACCAATCTTGGGTAAGTATCAAGAAAAAAGAATGTTCAGACAGCGACAACATTTATTAAAAATATCACACAAAGTATCTTTAGTAACAATTTGGCAGCTGTCTACCTTTCAGGTAAAAATATCAATTTTACAGTTCACAATTTGTGCTTGTCTATGTTTAAAACAAATAATGATGAATGAGTAGATTACCCATGCACGGTAGATTACCTCTCTTTAGGTTAAAATGCCGGCAAGGAAATGTTTCTCTATTTATTTGACGTACGTGAAGTCAGAATTTGTTAAATAATGAGACTAAATATTGCATACATGATGTTGTGTAAGGCCTAGAAGTAGCCCATGGTACCATGCGTCATCTTCACAGTGAGCATTTAAGACCTAAAACTAAATTTATATTAACGTACTTTGCTAGAAAATTTACCTTGACATCTCAATTGTGAAATTTGTAAAATTGTTAATATTATGTTTTTATAAAAGATTTACCCAAAAATAAAAGAAAAAGAAAATCTTAATTAATCTTGGTAATCCTAAATACTGGCAGCACAACTTACTCGCGCTTCTTATGCCTTCACCGAGTTGCAAGCGGTATCGAATAACATTTGTCCACGACATCTCGGCGAACAACAGCTAGACCAGCATGGTCCTCCCTGGATCTGTGGCAGGATGGTGCTAACAAAACCAAACAGCAAACCAGCACAAAGCATTACCTTGGAAAACTGCCATGATCGATGACTAAACAGCATATGCTTCTTTAAGACATTACCACAACAATCGTTGTGCCCATGCACTCTGTAATACGTAACTTAAATAAGAATTTCGTAAGACACAACAAAAAATAAAAAAGGTTCCCTCATATAGAGAGCACATTCAACAAAAACACGTGGAGTCTGGACTTTGGATATCCAGATAACACAGCTTCCAAACCAACAAAAACACAGGTGGGAAGAAGTCGAACATGAAGAGTCCCAGGCTATTATCTACCAGCCCACAAACATGTACTCGGATCAAAATGAGACAAAAATTCCGCTCCAAAAAGATAAGCGTGCCTCTCCGGCTTATGTTTCAAACGAGAAGGCCTTTCCAGAAAATTTCTCAATGTTACCAATGTAAGAAAAATGTTCATAAAAATTCCTCCACTCTCTTGGCCAATAAAAACGTGCCACATTTTACCTTAAGAATTTAAAGGGACGAAATTCCACAGATAAACAATATTTAAATCCCAATAAATAAATAAACAAACCTAATTCAGTTATAATCCTTTAAGTAATTTTATCAATTTCCAAACATGTGTATTTCATAGGTAGACAACACGCCATACAATCAGAATGCAAGTGGGTTGCATACCTCCCTGAAAATAAATAATAGTCTTATTTAAACGCAAATTACCGAAAATTTAAGTTGTAGCACTTTAAATGCTACATCGGACCAGGCCTGTAGCTAAGCGGGGGGGGGGGGGGGGGGCAGGACGGGCGATGTCCGTCCTGGAATAATTTTCGCCCGACCTACGGCGATCGCAAGGGGGGGGGGGGCAATTTCAACTGCTTTTCCAATATTTTGAAAGAGATTGGGTTAAAAATTTTTTTTCAGGATCAGCAACGTATCGGGACAGATATTTAGCGATGATCGACACCAAACTGAATCACGAAAAACTCCCTGGTTCGGAACGAGCATCTATGATGTCACACTACTCCACTGGTTCCATGAGTTATGCAGTTATATTCAGTTTAAGAGATTTCATTGTACACTGTGCGGATGTGGTGTTATTTTGCATTATTTAACTTATTTGATTGTTATTTTTTATACATAAAAATATGCGTTCTCTAGAAAATGGGTACACGTTAGGGCTGATTCCAACATTTGCCGTCTGTAGACATTTTTATGGTTATGGCATATTTTAATAGTAATAAAGATTACACAAGTGCTGAAATATAGGGGTATCAAATTACAGAGACAGTTAACCAGATATCTACTTAAATAAAGTATACCGAATTTATCTGGCTCTTAGGTCAGCCAGACAAAATGACGGCGATAACGCTATTGGTTAAATGGAAATAAAAGGTATTTTATAATACTGTAATATGTTACAACCCTAGAATGATGTATTTGCACCTACTCGAAAAAGAACCTACCAGAAGATTCCAAAGTGACATCTGGAATTACCTAGAGAATGGTGGCGTCATCACAGAACAATCGAGATCTGTCATTTTTAGGTATAAAAGACCGACCGCATTCTCGGCGAGTAGTTGAGAAAGTATAGAAAGTGAGGTTAAGAGTTCAAAGATAAACAAAGTAATAAACATTGTGATTTTTAGTCAGTAAAGTGTATTTAAATTAATAATAGTATTGTGAAGTATCCAGTAAACATTTAATAAAGTGTGTTAGTGGACATCTCTTGTTATAATTTTTGGAACCCACGGAATTTGCGAGGGTGGTTTCCTAAGGGTGGAAACACGTTACAAATTGGTGTCAGAAGCGGAATTTTATGACAAGAGGGGCTCTGAAGTTGTGCTGGAGTGTTCGAGAAGTATTCTCGAGGTTTAGTGCTAACACAGTGGACTAAATTACTGGACACATTGTTCGAGGCTTATTTTCGGTCAGAAAAATAGTGTTAAGTGCATTTTTGAGACATTGTAGAACATTTTATTAGGACATTAGTGCGATAAACTGAGAAGTGATAGAGACACTAAAAAAAAAAAAAACTCATTTGCGTTAGTGCGCGAAAATTACTAGAACTTTTCTAGTTGGACATTAGTGGAGATTATTAAATTCTCTGAACTGGATAGTGACAAGATTCTGGATAAGACTTTTTCGTGCTGTTTCGAGATTTTTCTGGAAAGTTCCATTACCGATATTGACGTGACAGTTAAATTTATTTTATTTTAATTTCATCGTATGCCCGTAACAACAAGAAGTATGGCATCCGATAAACAAATACAGGACTTATTCGAACAATTCCAAAAAATGATGGCACAGCAGCGCCAGGAGGAGGAAAAACGGCGTCAAGAGGAAAGGGACGAATTAAAGAAAATTATGGAAGATCAGGAAATAAGACGTCAGAAAGAAAAAGAGGATGAAGAAACAAGACGTCAGAAAGAAAAAGAGGATGAAGAAAGAAGACGTCAAGAACAAGAAAGACGACGTCAGAAAGAAAAAGAGGATGAAGAAACAAGACGTCAGAAAGAAAAAGAAGAACAAGAAAAGCGACGTCAAGAAGAAAAAGAAGAGCAAGAAACAAGACGTCAAGAAGAAAGAGATGAATTAAAGAAAATGATGAAAAATCTGGAAATAAGACACCAACAAGAAAAAGAAGAACAAGAAAGACAGCGTCAAGAAGAAAAAGAGGAACAAGAAAGACGCCAAGAAGAATTAAGGAAAATTCTGAATGAACAAATGAAAATACAGCAGGACGCTATCATTTCTGCCAACGAAGGACTAAAGAGTGAAGTCAAAGAAGAGATAAACAAGGTAGAAGAAAAAGTAGGTGAAGTCGAGACAGAAGTCAGTCAAGTTAAAGAGAAAGTAAACAAGTTCGAAGAAGAAGTTAAAGGAGAAATAGACCGGCTTAAACGACAGTTGAGAGATAGAGGAAGCCAGCAGGTGGTATCATCAGGTCAGCGACTAAAACCTCCTTCTTTTGATGGCCAAAGTTCCTGGACGACGTACAAGAGGCAGTTTGAGGCAGCAGCGTGTGCGAACAACTGGGATAATGAGGAAAAGGCCATGGCATTAGTTCTGGCGTTAAGGGGCCAGGCCTCAGAGTTGCTTCAAACTATCCCAGTGGATAAACAAAGGGACTTCAAAGTCTTGGAAGCTGCATTAGACTTGAGGTATGGCGATCAACCAACACCTTGCCCAATTATACCAGGCTCAGCTGAAATCCCGGATGCAAAAAGCTGGGGAAAGTTTACAAGAATTTGAAGCTGCGATAGAGAGACTGGCACACCTGGCGTATCCAAATGCACCTAAAGAATTCCAGGAACAATTAGCCGTGGGGGCCTTTTTAGATGGTATAAGGGACGAACAGGTCAGACGAGTTCTGAGGCTGACGAGACGCCAAAGTAGTAGCGAAGCTTTGGTGCGTGCACTCGAAGTAGAAGCCGCTTACAGGGATACTCCAAGGTCGAGAGTTCGAGCTGTGACTCTCGAAGAATCGTAACCAGAAATGAACCAGAACCCCTTGCTGACTGAGATGCAGAAAATATTCACCAAATTATGCGATAAATTGGATGGCCTCGGAAAGCAGGAGAAACAACAAAATAAAGGAAAGCCGAGCGGAGGTATTAAATGTTTCAACTGCGGCAAGGTGGGACATATGAAACGAGACTGTCGACAGCAGAACTCGGAGAGTCGAGTAAATGCTGTGAATGTTGAAGAGAAGCAGGAAAACTAAAGATAGCCAGCACCAAGGGGGCTGTGCTGGCTAGGGAATGCGGTGCCCCCAGAGAAATAAAGATTTCCCAGCTCCAAAGAATTCCAAGCAGTCTGTTGTTGCAAGGATATGTGAATGGAAGAAAATGCGTGTTTACTATTGACACCGGTGCTACGTCATCAATAGTGCGGCCAGGGTTTATATCAGGCTTGCAGATTGACAAGAAGCAAAATGGAGTAATCATTCGGACAGCCACGGGGGACAGGGCTGCGGTCCATGGAGAAATTAACTTGGAACTGCAGGTTGGACGGTTGAGGTTCAATTACAAGGTCATTGTGGCTGACATTATGGATGATTTCATTTTGGGTCTGGACATCATGGGAGAGCAGGGATTTATTGTTGACGTAGGGGAGCGAGTCTTAAAAATTGGAAATGAGGAATTTATTCTGGCAACCGCAGACGACCAATTCCATAAAGCAAGGTTGTTAACAACACAAACAATCAAGATTCCTGCTCATTCAGAACAAATGATTGATGTTGCCTTAGAAGGAAATCCTGGAGGGC
This sequence comes from Rutpela maculata, assembly GCA_936432065.2. Classification (NCBI taxonomy): domain Eukaryota; kingdom Metazoa; phylum Arthropoda; class Insecta; order Coleoptera; family Cerambycidae; genus Rutpela; species Rutpela maculata. The sequence continues at coordinate 32,880,837 of OW386292.2, forward strand.
ACCGTGTTGGCCTAGTTGAAGATGACGAATCGATTAAGTCCCTATCCAATATTATTGTGGCGAGAACTTTAACCCGGACTAAAGACAAAATCCCAATTAGAGTTGTTAATTTAAATTCCCACTCGGTGACAATTAAGGAAGGCAAACCGATTGGCTCCTATGAACCGGTCACATGGGTAGCGAGGTGCGAGGAACAAACAGAGGGAAGTTCGTCTACGAAAATAGACCAGGAAGTTTTGACCTTGCTGAGTACCCAGTTGGAGCATTTATCTGAGGATGAGCGAAGGGAGGCAATCAAGTTCCTAGAAAAGGAAAGTTCAGTATTTGCCAAGAATACAGAGGCCCTTACAAAAACAGACATAGTCCAGCATCGGATAAATACTGGCGACTCACCAGCTATTCGACAACCACCTAGGAGGCTTCCATTAGCGAAACAAGAGGATGCCTCGGCAATGATAAACAAGATGCTGCAAGATGGAGTCATTGAGGAGTCAACGAGTCCCTGGTCATCGCCAGTCGTTTTGGTTGCCAAGAAGGACGGAACATTAAGATTTTGTGTCGATTATCGAAAATTAAATGATGTCACGAAGAAAGACAGTTACCCATTACCACGAATTGACGACACGTTAAGCATGTTGGCAGGCTCACGATGGTTTTCTACGTTAGACCTTAGGAGTGGATACTGGCAAGTGGGGCTTCATCCTGATGATAAGGAGAAGACAGCGTTTTCAGCAGGCAGTGGTCTTTATCAATTTACTGTGATGCCTTTTGGACTTTGCAATGCGCCAGCTACCTTTGAAAGATTGATGGAATTCGTACTGCGAGGGCTAACCTGGAGGACGTGCCTGGTTTACCTTGACGACGTGCTTGTTATGGGACAGGATTTTACAGAACATTTGAAAAATCTTCAAGAAGTATTTGGGCGAGTCAGGAATGCCCATCTGAAGTTGAACCCGAAGAAGTGCCTGCTATTCCAGAAAGAAGTCAAATTTCTTGGTCACGTGGTGTCTTCGGATGGAATACAAACAGACCCCGACAAAATTTCTGCTGTACGAGATTGGCCAAGACCATCTAACGTTCATGAAGTACGGAGCTTCCTTGGCCTCTGCACTTATTATAGGCGCTTTGTAGAAGGGTTTGCAGAAATTGCGAAGCCATTACACCGGCTGACAGAAGAGAAAGTGCAGTACCAATGGACACCGGAATGTGAAACGGCATGGAGAAGATTGAAGGCAGCTCTATGCACTGGTCCTGTGCTAGCGTACCCACAACGGGAAGGACTTTTTATTTTAGACACGGATGCCAGCAATTCTTCGGTCGGTTGTGTACTGTCTCAAATGCAGAATGGGCAGGAAAGAGTGATCGAGTACTTCAGCAAGGTGCTGTCCAAACCGGAAAGAAACTATTGTGTAACCCGGAAAGAGTTACTGGCCATCGTTAAATCAGTGGACCATTTTCATAAATATCTTTATGGACGACATTTCAAGATTCGGACCGACCATGCTGCATTAAAATGGCTGTTGCAGTTGAAAACCCCTGAAGGTCAACTGGCTCGTTGGATAGAACGGCTGCAACAGTATGATTTCAAAATCGAACATCGACCTGCAAGATCTCATAAGAACGCAGACGCTTTATCTAGAAGACCGTGCAAGGAAGATTGCAAGCACTGCCGCCACGTTGAAAAATTGCAGGGTACGGTGGCCGTCAACACTATTAAAATAGAGGTTCCGGACGATTGGACGACCGAAGCCCTGAGACAAGAACAACTGAATGACACAGAAATTGGGCCTATATTGAGAGCAAAGGAGAAAGGAATTCGACCAGCGTGGAAGGATGTTTCGGATAAGGCAGTTGGATTGAAGGCTTTGTGGGCCCAATGGGATTCACTTAAAGTCATGAACGGGCTGCTAAAGAGAGCTTGGGAAAGCCCGGATGGCAGGGAAGTTGTTATGCGTCTAGTGATTCCCAGGTGTCAAGTACCGAAAGTACTTCAGGAAGTGCATAATGGAGCATCCGGTGGGCACTTCGGCGTTAATAAGACCCTGAATAAAGTACGAGAACGATTTTATTGGGTAAATAGTCGTCAAGATGTGGAAGCTTGGTGTCGCAATTGCAAAATTTGTGCAGCCAGTAAGGGACCACAGACTAGAAGTAGGGGTGCAATGAAGCAATATAACGTCGGAGCTCCTTTCGAGAGGATCGCGATCGATATAGCCGGCCCATTCCCAGTAACCAAGGATGGGAACAAGTACATACTGGTTGCCATGGACTATTTTAGTAAGTGGCCAGAGGCCTATGCAATTCCAAACCAAGAAGCAGTCACTGTCGCCAAAGTCTTGGTAGATAATTTGATATGTCGGTTTGGTGTACCCCTGGAGCTGCACTCAGATCAAGGGAGGAACTTTGAGTCAGGGGTGTTTCAACAAATCTGCAAGTTATTGGGGATACACAAAACACGGACAACAGCCCTTCACCCGCAATCAGATGGAATGGTGGAACGACATAACAAGACCATGAAAGAACATCTTTCTAAAGTGGTTCATAAGAATCAACGCGATTGGGATCTCCACATACCGTTCTTCCTCATGGCATACAGAGCTGCTATCCACGAGTCTACGAAACAAACACCAGCCCGTGTAGTATTTGGACACGAGATCAGACTGCCGTGTGATTTAATTTTCGGAACACCAGGCGGAGAACAACTTCCTGTGAACAGCTATGTGGATGAAATGAGTGAACGGCTAAGAAATGTTCATGAGCTGGTTAGAGACCAAATCACCATAGCCAGTGACGGCTCGATACGACCGTAAGGGTAGTTCAGAAGGGTTCAAGGTAGGAGATCTGGTTTGGCTGTACAACCCACAACGGAAGAAAGGGAAGTCACCGAAACTTCAACCTCCTTGGGAAGGACCTTATACTGTTATTACCCGAATTAATGATGTCGTCTATCGTATTCAACGAAACAAAAAGTCCAAGATGAAGATCGTACACTTGGATAGACTGGCGAAGTATGTGAAAGAGGCTGAATTACCTGACCGGGACGTTCAGGCTTAAGGAGAGGGCAGTGTAATATGTTACAACCCCTAGAATGATGTATTTGCACCTACTCGAAAAAGAACCTACCAGAAGATTCCAAAGTGACATCTGGAATTACCTAGAGAATGGTGGCGTCATCACAGAACAATCGAGATCTGTCATTTTTAGGTATAAAAGACCGACCGCATTCTCGGCGAGTAGTTGAGAAAGTATAGAAAGTGAGGTTAAGAGTTCAAAGATAAACAAAGTAATAAACATTGTGATTTTTATTCAGTAAAGTGTATTTAAATTAATAATAGTATTGTGAAGTATCCAGTAAACATTTAATAAAGTGTGTTAGTGGACATCTCTTGTTATAATTTTTGGAACCCACGGAATTTGCGAGGGTGGTTTCCTAAGGGTGGAAACACGTTACAATACATATAATTTTCCATATCCTCTTCAAGCTACTAGTGGCCGCTGTACGTGAAACGATACTTCAATTAATGAACACGCGCTGCCACTTGGCATGACGTTAGAGTAGATATTGGAAAATAAATTCCGAAGGGGAGCCACCCAAAATTTCCCTTAGAATTCAAAATGGCGGCCGATTTAAAAAATAACAGTCTTAAAATATAATAAATTTTATGGTACCGTATTATTTCGAGTTTGGTATCGTTGCAGGTCCAGAAGTGTGCAGGTTGTTAAACGAATTTATACCTGCTGTATCTGAAGAGTAAAGTGATTTCCATCACGAGCAATATGCAGTTTTTCAAAAAAAGTTTAGAGAAGACGTATCTTCTTTAAAAGATAGTTTTGTTGAATTTGGTAGTTCATTTAAAGAAACCACCAAAGACCTTGTTGCGCTAGATAGTAGAATAATCATGAGCAAAGAAGGTGTTGATACTCTGAACTCCCTTGAAAGTGACGCCGTTAAATTGTACCAAATATTTATCAAAGGGCGACTTGTTGAATCATCAAAATCTATTTTTGATCCTATAAAAAGGGCAAACAACAAAATTTTCACAGCCTCCTCCAACAAAGGAGCTACTGACCAGAAGAAAATGAAGATAGACGTTGAGCTTCTCTCAAGAATGTTAATTGCTAGCCAACATAGAGAAATGGATCTTGATCTTTTCTTTGCATATGAAAATCAGACCTGGCCTCCATCATTATCTGTGAACGGAGAGATGCGTCAAGGAACAAAAAGTGACTTAATGCATATTTTGGATGAAATTCTGGAGTCAACCGATTTTCCTGGCACTTGTGATGGAGTCGTTTACGACGGTGCAGCACTGGTGCATCGCCTAAAACCGAGATGCTCTAAAACGTTTCAAGATTACTTCGAAAAGGATTTCCAGCCCTATTTGTCAAGAGATATCTCCCGGCTTTCCTGTAGCCGAGTAGATCTAGTTTGGGATATGTATGCTGCTGATAGTTTAAAGAATAGCACGCGGCAACAAAGAGGTAATGGTATATGACGGCAGGTAACACCTAGTGCCAAATTACCACGTAATTGGACAGACTTTCTTAGAAATGCCAGAAACAAAGAAGAACTTTTTCAACTTCTTGCTAATTACGCTCTAAAGAATTTCGGTACAGTTCAAGTTCTGACAAACGTCAACAGTAAAATTGTAGTGTCTACGACTGAAGGTACATTTATAGCTGATGCATCATGTGAGAAAATGGAAGAGGCTGATGGTCGTCTGATCTTGCATGTACATGATATGGCACGCCACGGGGCTAAAATGGTCCTTTTGTGTACAACAGACACAGACGTAGTTGTGCTAGCCATTTCATTTTTTCATGCAATGAAGTCTCGCGAGTTAACCGACTATGGATCGAATTCGGCGTCGGAAAAAACATAAGACATCTTGCAATACATCGTATTGCCGAGAAACTGGGGGACGAGAAGGCAGTCGCCCTTCGTGGATTTCATGCTTTTACCGGTTGCGACACAGTGTCGGCATTCAATATGAAAGGCAAGCGGTCAGCTTGGAATGCATGGAAAACTTTTCCCGAGGTCACTTCAGCCTTTACTGCAATTTCTAACCCTCTACCAGCATTAGAAGAGAATGTGAGAATACTTTTAGAAACATTTACTATGATTATGTACGGTGCAGATATTCAGCTAGGCACTATAAATGAGGCAAGGAAAGTATTATTTACAACCAAGAGTTGACCATTGCCTTCCCTGCCGCCTACTGCAGATGCATTAAAGCTGCATACACTTCGTGCGGCTACCAAGCCTGCCATATATGGGGTCAAGCAGCCAATGTTATTGAAGAATTACCATCTCCAGTTAACTGGGGCTGGACACAGGAAGACAAAGTGTGGACCCCACAATGGACTAGTCAATTTGCCATATGGGAAGCCTGTAGGGAACTATTACAGTGCGGGTGTAAGCAGGGCTGTACGAATAGATGCAGTTGCGCATCGGTAGGCATTTCTTGCACATTAATGTGCACTACATGCCGTGGATAGTGCATTAATTCTAAGTAAGATAATTAAATACTGTGTCGAGACATGATATTACAGTTGCAATTTAACTTAACGTAAATGATGAAAAAGTTTTGAGTTTATTTTCAGTATAAAAAAAATGAATAAATCTTTTATTTATTATTCCTACATTTTATGTCTTTCATTTATTTTGACTTCATGTCGTGTTCCACAAGCCGAAAATATTCGAAAATGATGTGAAAAAATGCGGTAATGTATAAGATTTATGTGTATTATTTAAAAGGGCGCCATTTTGAATTCTAAGGGGAATTTTTTGTGGCTCCCCATCGGAAATCATCCTCGTATATTATAACTATGATTGTGCCAAGTGGCATCACGTGTTCACAAAATGCAGTATATACCTAATTTTCGTCGCGTACCGCACCCACTATACATATTTTATTATTGTACAATTACTTCCACATCCAGTGGAAGTATAGTAACGACAAAAAAAATTTTAAAAATTTTTATTGTTCAAATAGGCTTAGAATGTCATGAAACGTCGAGATTTCAAGTTTGAGCGAAAAAAAAATTTCTGTCTGTCGGTCTGTCGGTCTGTAACTTTTTTTGTGCGCACGTTTACTCTGGAACCGTTTGAGATATTGACTTGAAATTTGGTATACATATGTACTTTAACGAGATCTAGAACTAGATTATATTTTCATCTTGTTCCGTCGAAGGGTTGGGGGGTAAATTGGGGTAAATTTGGAGTAAATAGGTAAATCAAGCAGGTAAGAGTTCATAAAATTGATATTTAGTATAGACAAGAGAAGCTAAGGTCTTAAAAAAAATGTTGGCATTAGCCACCCCCATTACCACCCCCACCCCATTATTAAAGGGGACGAAAAAAAAATGTGATTTAGTGTGTGTACAAGAACCAGAAACCTCAAAATATTTTTTTACTTTATCCACCCCCCGCTCCCACCCTATGTCACCACCCCCACCCCAATACCGATGTGGGGTATCGTTTTATGGGTTTTCGGGGTAGAGGATTTCAAATATTATATTATTAAAGTTCCATAAACAATTATTTCCAGATACAAAATTTTTTCGTTGTGTGACTTGGATAGAAAATCCGGAAGTAGTGATTCCTTGGGCAGCGGTTTTTTTAATAATAACTATATTTGATCATCACAATACTTCGTTCTTTTATTATTAACAAATTTCTCTGTGTGCATAGCTTGCTGCCACAAATTCCTAATACTTTCATCACTTGGTAATGATATATAATTATATATATCTCAATGTACGTATGTACCAATTTTTAATTTTTAAACATTGTATATTATATTGACGTGTCTGATTGTGTAATTAGACTGAAAAGGCAAATAAAGAATTTGAATTTGAATTTGAATTTGAAATAAATATTTTATTGGGAGTAGACACTGATGTATTTTACAGTCTGGCACTATACAATATTTATATAACCCCCCTTTTTATCCATGTTAATGACAAAATACAGAACACTTAAAAGATGCGGGAGTGATCACCTCGTGCGAAAAACGCGTGAACTTACTTCTACTGGTAAATCGTGAGGGAATCCGTCAGTTCCCCGGGAGAACGGCGATCCTAACCGCACTTTTTAGACAGTTTGCGTTGGCCAAAAATTACTGTTAAACTGTGAATCAGAATGGACATTAGGATATTGCGGATTTGCTCATCGCTAATGAGGTAATAATAATATAATTCCTAGCAAATATTATAATTACTCTTTTAGTTTATTATAGTTATATCTTTTTAAATATATATTACCAATAACGAGGGTATATCCTTACGGAATTTTTGATCAATAAATAAATTCTAGGTATTACGAGATCTTCGAGACGTCGAGGAGGATTTGGAAGGGGAACGGCAAGTTCCTCATAAGATTAACCCTTTTGCATAATTAACCGACCAAACATTTATAAAATAACAACTGCACAGTGAACAGCTGATGCTTTTGCGACAATCTAATTAGTTGTAAATTCGGCTATTCTCGATGAATCACTTCACGTTCACCACCTATTCACTGCACTTACGGAATGCAGTCTAGGACGGTCGGGAGAGATGCGTGTGATGGGAGCTCTCGCTTCGCACGATGAATGCTCACACATCCCATAATTACAGAATAGAGATCCAGGAGTGGTGTGATGTCACACTGCGTTTTCGCTCGCTCATTTTCATTATTTATTTTGAGGGAGAAGCAATTGAAAAAAAAAAAACTAATATTTTGTACATTTACTAATAACAAGGTGTACTTTCGAAATATGCATTTAAAAAAATGCCAAATGAGCCCATTGTGGACGTATGAGTCAGTGTATTGTAAAAATTGACACATATTAAATTTTCTAAAAAGTTAGGTTACCAGTCAATCAAGTCCTATGTCATTAAAAGTAAAAAATATAGTAAAGAGTTGTAGAGTGGAGCTTTCCAAATTATATAAATTCTAAAACAATTTTCAATTTGAATATTATCTGTAGTAATATAACAAGTGCATTGAAAATTATCGATAATTTTTGGAAAATATGCCTTAATGCTAGTTAAGTTGAAATAAATATTCATTGCACGAGTTAAATTTTATAAGAAAATTTTGTGAATAAACCAGTTGCCAACATTTTAATAAGCAGATTTAATTTTATAATTAATTTAATGTTACTTTAATACTTTATTGCTGTTTAACGAATAAATAAACGTTTAAAACTGCGTTTGCATTTATTTAAAAAAAAAACTGAAAATTTTGCACGATGGAAATTATGGATAATGTGCACTAGTGCAAAATTATCGTGTAATTTGACATTAATTGGTCGAAAAATTCACAAAGGACGTTCATGCATATGAATGAAATTTTCATACATAATATACACCGTATGGTAATTTCGAATTTATAGTGAAATGAGTGCATTGAAAATATTTCAGATGAGGATATGCTAGCAAAATATGCATTTATAAATTTGTTGAAAACAACAAACGTGCACTGATGAGGACAGTCACTTACTTCCTTCAAAGCCCAATAAATATTTAATTCCAAACGATAATTGTTATTCCGTATACCATTGTAATTTCCAATTTTCTTATTTCCCTCTTTGTAGTCGAACTCAGATCGATAGGTAAGTGATACTTCTTTTAATTGTAAAAAGGAAAAGCTCCTGAAAACATGCAGCTGCTGTTTGTTTTTTGTTAAAGTAGAGAGCACTTTGTCTACAACTGATTTACCGATGGAATAAACCATCTGAATTAGAGCTTCGAAAATATAAGAAGATATATTAAATAGATTAAAACCTAATTTAAATCGTTAATCAAATAATTTGACAATTTCAAAACTGAACCAGCTGACCGCGAGGAAATTAAAAGCGATACAATGTGCGACAGACTGCCAAATTTGTTTTCCTTTAATTAAAATTCAATCTAAATCACCTATGCGATGTGAATATCGAGTTTTATTTAAGGATTAATAACATTTTATAGGGGTTGCAGCATTGAATTTTTGAAATAGTTTATGTTTATTATACAATGAAGGCTATTATTATTGAGGATGGAGATTACAAGTGTTGTAACCATCCGGGGTAATAATAGCCATTATAGTGAGTTGTATACTATACTTTATGTACGACTAACCTGTATATAAAATATAGTGATACATACTTAATATATAAACGTAAAATGTTAATTTTAAATTAATTATTTTTTTTTCAACAAAATGTAAGTTAATAAACACAACACACCACAGATAGTAGACAACCCTAAAATCCAAAGCCAAGGCTGTCCGGAAGGGGGTTACACATTCGGAAAAACGCAGACATACATCCACACCCACCGGTGTTGTCAATACCGGGGCCGGGGGTCGAACCCAGAGCGCGGTAGCGAGTCGATCAGCGTATTCGCCACTCAATACGCCTTAACCGATTGAGCTACCGTGCCGGTGTTACTGTTGTAACTACTAATGTTACTAATGTACTAATGTTACTACAGTTAACAAACTCAACTGATGAGGGCATATTTTGTATGATAGTATGATTAGCACTATTTTCAACGGTAGTAATACTATCAGCATTAACCACTCTAGCAGCTATAGAAGTAGAAGCCGTAGTATTGTTCGCTTACTTTGAAATAGTTTCGGCTGTTATCATTTTATTTTTAACAAATTGGTCGATGTAATATTTTACCTGTCTACAGGGTAATATTTAAAAAACTCTTGGATGGTTGAGTTCTTACCACAAAATTAAATGGGATAACCCCAAACTGACATCATCACTTACGATTTAATTTATAGTATTTATTAGACAATTAATATTCCTTGTATGACACAAAACTAATTTGTTTGGACACTTAAATTGTTCAAACTCACAAAAATTATAACCTGTTACCCAAAACAAATTAGGCTCGGCTAGCCAGTTTTTTTAGGAGGCAAGGGCCATGGGTAAGCGTTCAGCTACGAGTGAGGACTTTCAGCCTCCGTGATGCTTCGACCCTGTAATATCGTAACCTCCATCCACGTATAGTGTAGCCGAAGATCCCGAAAGCAATGACCAGTGTAAAGTTCAGGATTTGGCAAATTCAAATAAGTTGCTAATTGTTTTCAAAGTACAGTAAACCTAAACATTTTTTCCAATTCGTTGAATGGTGCATTTACCTCTTTGGTAACTTAAAAAAAATGAGCTTATTGTCACGCGCGACGGCCGAAGATCCATGTACTTTTCTACAATCCCATAAAATTGACCAGTAATGACAAAACTTCTTACCACTTTGGTTTTCGTTTTAGGTACGGTAATTAATAATGTTTACTTAGATCTTTCACGTCTTCAATTTTCATTTCGTAGAGCTCATTTGAGCGACTGACACCTATAATTCTCACGATTAATATGACCTTGAATGAATTAATATGTTAGATTTGAGACATTAGTATAAGATAGACTATATCAGGTGCTTCCTTTATAAATTTATTAATTTCTTCTGGTGTCAAAGTTTTGGCTTTTTCGTTTCATATCAAAGAACGTTGTTCTCCATACTTTTCCAAAATGTTTTATTTTCAAAACTGCTTTTAGCATGGAATAAAATGACCATAATGAAGAATATTTGTATCTGTCAGCTAAGTCAGCAAAATAGGCTAATAATACATTTTCAGGATGCGAGCTAGTTTTTTTCTAAATGCGCTAGTCATTGAAACTTTGGTACGCTTTATTATAAAAACTTTTTGATATCTGTGGTATTAAAATAGATGCTGTTGTGTCTGCTCTTTCAGTTATTTCTGGCGGAGTGCAGGGGATAGTATCTTCTGAATCACTTTCCATTCTTTCAACCACAAAACTAACACAATTCCACAAAACCCATTTTGACTTTGATTGTTTACGGCGTCTGTTTATTTTTTTTCATAGTTGCCGGTCTGTTTGGCATTTTCAATGTGCACAGATAGACTGATTTATGCATAATTTTCTGATTGGTACACGAGGGGGTAAATTACCAGAATTCCCTCATCATAATTCCCCGTGGGATTAATTGATAGCATTATATACCAAAAATTATCCATTTCATGTGTGTAGTCGTATATAAAATAAATAATTCAACACCTCTAACACTTTAGTGTTTAAGATCATAACAGAGTCAAATCCAATTTTTTTTTGTGAGCACTCTATGACACAATTCATCATCCCATCACCTCAAGAGGAAGTACGAATTAACAGTGCTGGAATCTGCTCATTTATGACCTCCCTATCGTACTGAGCGCGTATATCCGACAGGGCAAGGACAAATTCACACAGTTAGTTGAAGAGCATGATAAGGACAAAAACTTGTACTCCATCAAGAAGGAAGCGAGCAAGATTCATGAAGAATACCGGAAACCACAGACAAGGACGCCAAGAAAGAAACTGCAATCGAAAAGAGGAAAATAGACGTACTCTGTGCAAAGCCGAAGCATGAACAATTTTTCTGCAACCTCAATCGACCAGCTACAGACAAAAAGACCCCTGTGAGGTGGTCTAATGGCTCAGTCCTGAAGGGGTAAACAGAAAGCTTAATAATAGCAGCGTAGGACCAAGTGCTCAATACTAGATATCACCAGAGGATTATCTTGAAACCGCCTTTTGACAGCAAGTTTATAACGAGCTGCATCGCATAAGAACATATTGGTCACGTGGGGGGCGGTAAGTACTACGTTTGCATCATCGAAGTACACTCACCGACATAATACTGGTCAAATATCTCCACTGGGTCATGTGCAAGCACTTCACCGGTGACGCAAAAATATTATGAATATACCCCTGCAAAGTTTGTTAATACCAACGAAGTCACACTTATATGGAAGTGAAGATTAAAGCTGACAGAGAAATTCGCGCGAATCGACCAAAACATCATCGTGCATAACAAAAAGGAAAAATCCCGTTTACTGTTTGAGCAATGACCACCAAATAGAAATTACCAAAATGTGGAATGTATAGACCACATACGTGCCAGTAATTATAGGAGCCCTCGGAAGGTCCATGACCGGAGTCTACAATAACTGCCTGGTCAACCAAGCGCACAAGAAATGTAGAAGATCGTACTATTGGAAACGGCGCGTATTTTGCAGGATTCTTTGATACCTGGACTCTAAGCTGTTGGAGCAGACATTACTAATGTCATATAAAGGGCTCAGTAACCTGAAACGGGCTCCAACATAGCCGAAATCTAAACGCGCGCGTGGGATTGGTGAATACTTTTCAGATACGGCTGAAAAAGTACGTCGCTTACTAAGTCAAACAATAATAATAATAGACCAGCTTTCCGTAAGGAACTCAACACTATTCCACTATTCCTGCTGATCGGTTTCCACGTTGCCGGCGACCAGAATACAAAAGGCAGCTCTGCTGGGTTCACTCCCTGTTGTGAGGTCGAATGAGGCTGCGCATTAGGAGCTGCCAACACCGCTCTGATCCACATGGCCATTGTCATAGTACAGACTGGAAAGCTAAAATACCCGTACTACTTTAGGTCGAATATCGTAATGATGATTGATCAGAATGGATAAAAATGATAATATTAAACGTCTTTATTATTATTCTCTTTGAATGTATACTTTAAGGGAGTAACTATCAAAATAGGGCGAAAATAAAAGGAAGTTTAACCCTGCCACGAGAAATTCTACTTAATCTTTCACACATGAGTTTGACAATTTAAGACATCACTCTATTATGAGATAACTGATATTTTTGACAAAGAAAATTTAAATAACCTTAATACGCGTTAAGAATAAATTTTTGTATAAAATTAACAATTCCCATTATTAAATTTAGTGTTTAATTCAAATAAATACAATTATTACAGGATTACTTGCCTTTTGGGCAACATGTTACATTAAATTTTATATACTCCTTTAGAATCACCTGTTACCGCCCCCCAACGAATGCGAGTCGCCATATACTTCGCATTCACAGTCGGGGTTTCTGCTTTCGCTGGCTCAAGCCCACCCTTTTAAGCTATATTGTTTTAAAATACGTTCCCTGCACAGGGAACGGAAGTGATACCGTAATCTCTGCAATCGGGAGCAATATACGGGGATTTACGTACGCTTAGCCGGCTAAAGGGAACATTTCTGGCTTCATTGTTAATTTACGCCTGTCCCCATCCTTCCATCAACACTATCCATTAATGTCGCTAATGGAGTTCGAATTATTCAAAAGCAATTTGAGTACGTATTAATTACTTTTGAGTTTTCCTATTTTCCTCGTTAATTTTGATTCGTGTTTTATCCTTCAAAGGCATCATATTTAGACATGAAGAAGTAATTGTGAGCACGAAATGGCCTCCGCATGTAGCATTTCAGGACATTTATTTCTGTAAAGCAATTAGTTTTTCCCCTAGCTCGAAAATCGTGCTTTGAGATGTACCCAAAAGGGTGACCTAGAATATCGTTAAGCTTCATTTTAAGATAGGCGGGCGGTCCGGATCAGAAGCACAAGTCCGCCATCTGGATTATATAAAAAGTCAGGTGGATGTTGTCTACACCAACTTTTCTAAAGAATTTGGTAGATTCATCCTGGGTATATTATTAAACAAGTTACATAAGCAACCTTATTAATCATTTAAGCTATTGTAAAGTGCATTTATATGCAGATGACCTCCAGCTCTACTATTCTTTCAAACCCTCTAATGCTAATATCGCCTGTACATTTGTCAATGAAGATATTCAAAATTTTGTGAAAACTGCAAATGATCATTGTCTTGTCATTAATCCCGTCAAGTATAATATTATAATTTTTGGTCCTAAAAACCAACGAAACAATATTAAAGATCAAATAAAATCGGTAATGATTCTTTGGTAAAGTAGACAAGGCAAAAGGAGGAGTTATATTAGACTGTGATTTAAGATTTGAGGACCATGTAAATAAAATGTTGCAAAAAGGTTGTTCTGTTTTAAAATTAATATATGGTAATCGCCATTTTCTCCCACATATAATCAAAGTTCTTCTTTGTAAAACTCTGGTTTTATCTTTATGCAGACTGTTTATATGGCCCTTGCATAACTGCTTTGTATGCAAGGAAAATACAGAAATTACAAAATTCTTGTCATAGACTCATTTACGGAATATATCGAAATCAGAGAATTTCTCACAAACTCAGAGATAAAATGGCTTAATGTGTATAACAGAAGATTGCATCACACAGTCTGTCTTTTTCATGAAGGTATATTAAATAAGACCATATATCTCTATCAAAAAATGAAATTTCGCACTGATGTACATACATTGAATATTAGATTTAAGGGTCTTCTAAATCCACCGCAGCATCGTACTGAATTGTTCAAGAGATCATTTAGTTATCAAATTGGTAAAACTTTAAAAGAGAACAGCATCACTAGGTTTAAAAAGATATTAAGTCACACTTGTTCGAACGTCAATGTACAGGATTGTTATAGCCCTTTGTATAGAGAATTAATAAAAAATGTGTATATAATTGAAATATGTAAATCATTCGTTCATTCTATTTTTTTTGTAATTATATTTAATTTACTGTAAATTATTTTGATTTTGTGGTTAAGTGTAAGAAAAGCATGCATGATTTTTTGTGGATTGTGACCACTTAACTTCGTCATTTATTTTTCGTGTTTTATTTATTATGAATTGTATAATTAATTGTCATGTTTATATGAAAAATAATAAAGACGTGTTATTATTATTATTATTATTATAACTTGCTCACTGATTCTTTCATTCATTATTTACTTTCTATTTATATTGTCGGACTCAGTCTCTCAAGACCTCCTATTTAAACAAACATCAAGGGTGCCGCAAGGCTCCATACTTGGACCTACATTTTTTGTACTTTTTACTAATGATATTCTTGATAAATTTAACGTATGCTATTTACTTTACGCTGTCGATCTCAAATCATATATTTGCATTAAATCTGAATACCACTGCTTGAGACTCCAGAATAATATAGATTTTGTTATTATCTTGTAGTCGAAGTTCACACGTTAAATAAATTATTGAAATAAATTAAAGACGGATTTGATCTTTTTAATGCGATTCAGATTTTCATTCTGAACAAGAAATTACATTTTTTAGAAAAAAAAAATAAACAAGATACATGCAAATTACTAAATTCAAAAATTGTATTATTATATTAATACATTATATTTTTTATTAAAACTTGTATCAAAAAAGATTTTCGCCAATTTATTGGTGTAGTGAAATGTGTAATTTTTAACACTCTTTACTTTCGATTTTCTCTAATACGAAAAATAATGGAGTTGCTTAAAGAAAACAAAAAGTTTTCAATATATCTTCGCAGTTTTTAAAGTTCGAGTTTTTTTACTATTAATTTTGATAAAAATTTGCCTTCTTGACCTTTCCCAAAAATGAAAAACTGATTTTTTGTTCAGAATGAAAGTTCGAATCGAAAAGAGTAACGAAAATTGGATCAGTCATCACAGAGACATGGCTCTGTCTGTTTGACATATAGCCCACTAAATTGAAAGCTATATTAATCTAGCATGAAGATAAAATAAAAAAACACGTGGGCAAAATCTATTATTTTTAAACAATGGCGATCAGAGATATCGTTAAAACATATATCGATAAATCGTTTCTTCAATTACAATCTTACTTTTTCTGTCTTGCTTATTTTACGAAAACATTTTATACTATAAATACTAATGTTTTACTTTCTTTGAAACTTATTCCTAAATTCCCTTTTCATAACTACTTCTATGTGGCGTTAGGAGATTTTTTATGCTTAACAGCTTTGCTGTGAAGAGTTTCTATAAGGAATGGCTTTCTCAATATTATGTCTCAAGACAATGGAATGGATGGATTCGCTTCTACGAGGCAATTGAATAGGATCCTGGCGAACTAAGGTCCTCAATCAAACACAGGATCGCTAAAAGTATGCCAGCATTGTTGAAAATCCACTTCTCCCACCAAACAAGATACAGCGTCGAAAAGTGTTTATAATGTATAGCAACTAGAGGTTTTAACTTCGGAATAATGTTATGTGAATTAGATTTCGTTTTTTTTTGCAGGTTAATAGTAAAGAATCAAATTTTAGGAACAAAAGACTCTATGCAACTTTTCATAATATTAACTGATAATCTTTAAGTTATATCTATATTAGACGCAAGAGAGATATAAGAGAATTCCTATTATCAAATATCAAAAGCGCCGGGTATGCCGACAAAGGAATTAGCCGGCGCGTACAGTACAAAATGTCGGCAATAAGATAATTATCTTACATCTATTTCGAGTACTATACTTAAAAATTGCAATTTTAGCTTGAAAAGAGAAGTATGGCAAAACGGTTTTTGTCAAATAATTAACAAGAAGTTTAAAATGCTAGAGAATATTAAGAAAGCTACTAAATTGAGGATGAATTTCATTTGTCCTAATTTCTGTAGGATTAATGGTTTGGAAGATCTGGAAGTATAAAGATGGCGCCAGAACGTATTTAGTTTAAACGTTAGATATTCCAGAAACTAGAAAACTGACATGAAAAATGGTAATGAATACAACAAAAGAATGTTAACTAAGCTTTCAAATGGTTTTTTGACTTTCTATAGCCTAAAAACAAAGAAGATATGACAAAAATAATTTGATTCTTCGCATTTTTTTTTAATAAACACGTCATTTTGTTACTGAGAGTAGCCAGTAATTTAAAAAATATGATTTTCAAATACTGCTTTTCGTTAAAGTATGAATATGACACTTGCTTTAGAAAAAAAAAAGCATTTTAAACGAAAAAGGGATTTTAGAAAAAAACATAAAATTTTTGTTTCTTTGCAAATATCTTAATAAATATTAGTTTCCCCGAAAAACTATGTGATATTAATTCCACATAAATCTCTAGGAGAAACTATTTTTTTTTAAATTGCATCCGAACGTCTATAGTATGAAGTATTCAGTTTGAATATGTAATGTCTTAGAAACTATGATACTTGCGTCAACAATTATAAGGACAAGAATTAAATATAATTAGTCAAACTTTAAAATTATTTTTTGATTTTTTCTGTATCACAAAAAAAAATAAAAAAGTTATAGCGAGACAATGTGCGTTTTTAAATTATTTGAACAATAGGTTGCTATTTTACTTAGAGGAATAATTGTAATAATTGTAATAAAAAAAAATCTCAAAAATGCTGTTTTCCTTAATATATAGCATCACGTAGATGCTCAATTTTTGTGTTCGTTTAAAATACTTGCTTTAAAAAAATGTCCATCTATCATATTGGAGCCGCCATTTTTAATTTTCTAATTTTGATTTCTGATTTGCAATCAACGATCCGAAAAACATAAATATCCCACCTTTCAAAAATGAATCAGCAATACTTTTTCAAAAATTAAATATCCACCTTTCGGGGGTCAGGGCAAGTGTCGGGACCATGTAGAAACTGAAGAAGATGCCTTTCACTATAATAGTTGCCCATAAAGAAAAATTATCATTACATTCATATCTAATGATAATTTAATAATCTCATGCTTGTTCCCAAATTTTACATATTTTTTATCTTTAGATACTGTACTATTAAGGGAACGTATAATCCTGTGACCAGGCAATTTAAAAATCAATTTTATTGTTTTCTTAATAATTTTGTCTTCTGTAATTGCAGATACTGGAAGTCACAAAATTTGTTTTAGTAAACTTACTAAACTATTGACGTACAAAAATGCTTCTTTAAGTTTCAACAAGTATTCAAAGGTCCTTAAAAAATTGTTTTTTTTTTTTAATTAAACGTCAAGTTTGAATGTAAATTGAGGTGAAAGTATCTCCAGATAATGCCATTTCTGATATTTATACAATTCCATTAGCATTTCGAAAAAAAAATTATCGTTATAAAAGTTGACTACACGCATAAGAATTGTGTAGTCAACTTTACCCTTACACAAAAAACCTCGCACTTTGTCAAGGATTTCTGTTTCACGACTTAATCCTGACCAGTATTCGAGATACCGGGTACATTGAAAATATCTACAATTGTTTATAAATGAAAAATATAAATTATAAAATAAAAACTGTCACCAAAAATGCATTTTTCATGGTTTGGTGGTTTGTTGATAGAGAATCCACATATAAAATAAATGTGTTTTTTTCATACAGGTCTCGTGAACACCTATGTCATGATACAGTGAGCAGCTAATAATTTGCATATGGTAACAATTTTTAATTTGATTGATTTTTCTCATTGATTTAAATGTTTCACAACGATTCACGATGAAAATAATGGGTATAGCAAAACCTATGTTTTTACTCAAATGATTTAATACAAATTAGATTTAATAATGCCAATCCTCTACTAATTACACCAAGTAGGTGGTTATGTTCTGATTTTGCAGTTTTTTACGCGAATAAGTGGAGTCTTTTTATTCTATTTCGTTTGATAAGCCGTGTTTTTTGTTTTAGAATTAAATTATCAAAGTTTATTTTTACTCTCATTTGCTATTGTTCTACCTATGTTAAAATATACAAAAAATATACCATTATTTATTTAAACCAACAAAATCTAATTCAAATTTAAAAAATCCGATTTATTTGATTTGAAGATAATAAAAAAAATCAGCAACCTTGGTTTAAACAAATTTATGCCAACATAGGTAGTTTATGCATGCTTATACCGTGATTACTGGAACGCACATGACTTTTGCCTAATACTTATTTTATTTATCTACTTAATTACGTCCACATCCAGTGGAAGTATAGTAACGCAAAAAAAAAAATAATTTTTTTTTTGTTCAAACAGGCTTAGAATGTTATGAGGCGTCGAGATTTTAAGTTTGAGCAAAAAACATTTCTGTCTGTCTGTCTGTCTGTCTGTCTGTAACTTTTTGTGCGCACGATTACTGACTTGAAATTTGGTACACGCATGTATTTTAACGAGATCTGGAACTAGTTTATATTTTGGTCTCATTCCGTTGAAGAGTTGGGGGATAAATTGGGGTAAATGGAAAATGGTAAATCAAGTAAGTAAGAGTCCTTAAAATTGGTATTTAGTATATATAAGAGAAGCTTAGGTCTCAAAAAAATTTTAGCATTATCACTCCCATCCCATTATTAAAGGGGGTGAAAAAAAATGTGATTTAGTATGTATACAAGAATCAAAGGCCTCATTTTTTTTTACTTCATCCACCCCAACTACTACCCCAATACCACCACCCCCACCCCCACTACCGATGTGGCATATCATTTTATGGGTTTTTGGGGTAGGCGATTTCAAATATTACATTATTAAAGTTCCATTAACAATTATTTTCACATACAAATTTTTTTTCGTTGTGAGAGACTTGGATAGAAAATCTGGATGTGGAAGAAGTGATTCTTTGGACAGCCGTTTTTTATTCACGTTATTTAGATTCTCTACCAACAAACAACTGACGCCCTTGCATTATAAAAATGCATTTTTAACAACAATTTTACTGCAGAAGGTGAATTTTTGAATTATAAACATATTCTAAATGTTTTCGAAGCACCCTGTATCTCAGAAACTGGTCATAGTATTGAATTGAAATTCAAAAACATACCGAAGTTTTATCAAAATTGGTCGCGCACCAAAAATCCCATATAAAATGAGGGGATTCTTTGCTACCTAATATTAATTTCTTGAATTTGTGAAAAATATAAATTTTGTAGAGTAAAATTAAGTATAAAATTACGATTTCAACATTGCTTGAGGGGGAACCGTTATTTTTGTTTGAGAAAATGTATTCTGCATTTTATCAAGAAGTTATTGTACAGATTTGTCCAATATGGGATGCAAGTCTTTCTTGGAATTAAAGTTTTAATTTTGAAAAACGTGCTTTTGTTTTTTTTTAATATCTTGGGACCTATTCATCGTATCAGGGCAAACAAAAAGTCAAAGGGTTTATAAATACATTATAAAATAAAAACTACACATATCCAAATTCGGTCCGCCATTTCGTTTTTCTGAAAAAAATAAAAACCGCAAATATTTCTAATTTTACATAAACTAAAATTTTTAAAAAATGAGTAAATATTTCAATCCAACTTGGTCATATCATAGGTTTTATGGATTTAAGCTATCGTTGAAAATTTCAACCAAAAATACTTATTACTTTCTCTAAAAACGAGATTTTCGAAACACTGCCTCATTAAAAACTGCCGTTTGGTCACAAAAAGATTTCTATTTCCCTCGTTTACCGAACAGAAGGATTCCTAAGATTTCTTCAGATCTTCACGTTTCAGACTGTGTAAATTACGATAATTAAAGTCAATCAATTCCGTCAGTCAGTTCATCTCTCTGTCTGATGTCTGTCTGTTATTTCTATATCTACAAAACTGTTTGACAGAGAAAAATAATATTTAGTAGGCAGTCAACACTTTTTCCAACGAAGAAAATGCGATATACTTTTTACTAAAAAATATACAGGTTGGACACTCTAAAATTAATGAAAAATATATGGGGGAGGACAATAATACTTGGCATATAGTTAATAAAATTGTTAAGGAAGAAACCTGCAATATTTTCCATGGAAAATATACAAGGTGATCACCCTTAAAGAAATAATTAGTGAAAAGAATATGATGGAAGAAAATAATATTTGGTACGTAACTGACATTATTACCGAGGAGGAAACCTGACATACTTTTGAAAAATATACATAATTGTCACTCTAGAAAAATAATTAGGAAGTTTCCTATTTTAGAAATATCATGTACATTCAACCTCATTTAGTAGTCTTTCAGATAACTAGTCAAACAAAAAAAAATTATCTCGATATCTGAAAAACTCACGAAATTATTCAATTTCTTATTTGAATACTTCGCCTCGGCTGAAGTCCACCGTGACGTCACAATACATAACGCGCTGACTTGCCATGCC
Organism: Rutpela maculata; assembly: GCA_936432065.2. Classification (NCBI taxonomy): domain Eukaryota; kingdom Metazoa; phylum Arthropoda; class Insecta; order Coleoptera; family Cerambycidae; genus Rutpela; species Rutpela maculata. Next base: position 32,901,634 of record OW386292.2, read on the forward strand.
GGCGGCCCGCCGTATGTTCCCTTTATTTAATGGATGTGCTCGATTTTCTGAAATGTCACAAAATGTCACTTTTGATTCGTTCGTGCCGAGCCGAATTTTCGAATTTCGCCGTGCAATTTACGATCCGGTTTATCTGGAAGACTTCCTCTTTACGTCGCGACATCATACATCCGTCCCAATGGTGTTTTTCAAAAAATATGAACGTGCCAAAATTGCATGTTTTAGCAATTTTTTTGGCTCTCAAATGCAAGCTGGCTATAAACTGCCGGTGCCTGCCAGCGAGTATAAAGGTGCCCGCGCCCGCTCGCTGTTGGCGGAATCATGTATTCTGACGTAATCGAGCTCAGCCCAGATGATCGCTGCATTTCAAACTTGGAAGGACCATAACTTTTTTATTTATAGAGATAATTTAAAAAAAAATTACAGATATTTTTTATATTTCTACGACTATTTATTACGAGAAAATGAGAAAAATGGAAACATCCTAATTAAGAAACGACGAAGGAAAATAATGTCAGGATTGTAGTTGTCACTATTTCTAGGAACAAAAAATGTTAGTCAAAAAATATATACAAACTTTTTTAATTGTAGATTTTGGAAGGCATTTTACAATGATAGAATACATTTTTCCTATTATTATACTCTTCGCAAAAACGAAGAGTATATTGTATTTGATCGGCACATTTCTAAAATCGTAAATATCGCTAGTAGAGAAAAAATTTTCATATCATTGTGTTAGTGAACGAATTCTGAACAACTTTCAAAATGTCCGTCTGTCCGTCCGTCCGTCCGTCCGTCCGTCCGTCCGTCCGTCCGTCCGTCCGTCCGTCCGTCCGTCCGTCCGTCTGTCCGTCCGTCACGTTTCTTGTAAGCACGATAACTCAAGAAAGAAAAATCTGATTGTACTGAAATTTGGACAGTAAATTAGTGTTAGCTAAAGGAAGAACCCTATTGTTTTTGAACAAAATCGATCGGTAAATAAATATGTTATTAATGATTTAAATTTGAAAAAATTTTTTTTTTGATTTTTATGTTTTTGTAATTGAATAGCAATCTGGTGAAATGATATTTCATTTTAATATCTAAATATTTATATATTTTACAAATATACATTTCATAATGTAATATGCACCCGTGGAAATATGATTTTAGCTCGTGTCTTATAATGTAAAAACTTATATTTTTTTACGTGTAAGGTGGTGGTGTAGTTCTTACGCTTTTGACTCGGAATCCAAGAGTCCCGGGTTCGAAACCCAAATGGTATAGTTTTTTTATTTTTACTTTATTTTACACTGAGTATTTTACCAACTAAGTTTGTACATTATTTACAAAAAACTGCGAAGAGTATCCTATAGAATGTGTAACAGTTATATAAAAAGTTCAGTGAACAGGCGAAGAGTACGTTTTTAGCTTGTTTTAAAGATGTATTTCATGCATTTCTATAAACTCCATTTTTTTATAATAGTCCAATGCAATAAGGTTGAAACCTCGAAACCCAGCTCTAGTGAATGGATTTGAATGTTTTTTTTTTTTTGTTGGATTTCTAATGCCATAAACTAAAAAGTTTACTCATTGAAAATTACCGCAATTTCGAAAATCCGTAAATTAAAAAAAATATATATATTTTTTAGAAATCTCAACAAAAAATACAATTATTGGATTTTTTCAATATTTCTTTTAAGAAAATAATGATTGTTATAGTTTTCGAGGTTATTTATCAAGAATTTGTAAAAAAATGAAACTAATCTGTAGTTTTAAAATCTATATTGTCGCATTACTAGCTTTTTATTTTTAAGGGTGGAAACCAACCCTAAAAACTGAAAAATTAATTACTCTTCTAATTTTACGAATAAATTAACGAAAATCCATAGTCTTATGTTTTTGAGGTCTCTGAATATGACTGTGAGTTCAAAACTCATGAGACGAAAATATTAAGAGTTAAAATCACCCTTAAATACTCAAAAATTAATAATTCTTCTAATGTTACAAATAAACTCACGAAAATCCAGATACTTATGACTTTTAGGTCGCTGAATATGATTATGAAGTCTAAGTTTATAAAAAAAAATGGTGGATTAAAAATGGTCAGAAAAGAGTATAGTATGTCTAATTTTATTAAAAATACAAATCAAATTAATACAATATTAAGTAAACTAATTAAATAACATTTTAATAGACGGCTATTGCTCGTTTCTCTACCTACTATAGACATTTAAAATGGGCGCACAAACTGAAAAGTTTCAACGATATTTCAAACTGTCATATCTCTGGAACAGTTTGTCGTAGGAAAAAAAATTAAAACCCAAACTCTTCGTTTTTTTATAAGCTTCTCTTCATTCTTATATCATGTTTTTATCAATATTATAGTTTTTTGAGATATTTAAAATACATAATTTTCTTGGCTATGCGCTCAAGCGCCATCTTTAAACCTTTATAGGTATCTCTGTAATAGTTTGTCGTAGGAAAATAAAAAAACAAATTCTTCATTTTTTTATAAGCTTCATTTTTGTACTCTTACCATTTTTTATAAAAAAATATTTTCTGCTCAATTTACAAAAACTCGATTTTTTTTCAAGAAATTATGAAAATTTTAATTATTGAAAATGGGTACAGAATGAAAAATAATTATTTTAAAAATTCTAAAAATTTTGAGCATGTTAGTAATAATATATATGAGTTAACAATATCTAGAAGGATTTTAAAAAAATTTGAATTAGTAAGAAATTAGAGCAATAAGACTAAAAAAAAATGGCGCCTAAACTATTAATTATACTATAAATTTTTGTTTGATTGTAAATTTTTCAGTTTTCATTATAAAAGGTCGTAATACGTCTCAATTGAAAGAACATTTTTTTACCTTCAATTTTTACGAGAATAACAACTTTTCTCATAGTTGTAGATTTTAGATTTTAACGTCGTATATTTTTTCTGAACGTTTCGGCGCCATTTTGAAAATGCCATATTTCCAAAACTAAATATCGGGGAAAAAAAAAAAAAAGAAAAAACCATTCGATTTGTTTTCGTAATTTTGTACCCTTGCTTTTTTTTTAAGTCCACATTTTTCGAGTAATTTAAAAAAAACGTCAAGGAATACTGATTTTAGCGGGTGAAAATTGCAATTTTCATTTCGCAATATCTCGAAAAATATGCATTTTAGCAAAAAAGTGTATAAGACCTTTTTTTCTTATAATTCGGTTCTCTATCAGATTAAGTGTACTTTTTGGTTTTTTTTTTTGCGACAACCCCTAAGAAGAAACCACCCCTAACCAAAAAGCAGAAAAAATGACAATATAGATTCTTATGTACATACTTTATGAAACATGTTGGAGAAAAAAAATTCATTACATCGTTTTTGGGCTGGGATTTAAAAGCTTCACTTACTCTACTATTCATTTATTTCGCTTTTTGGAGCTTCTGCCATCTTCAAATTTAATATTAAAAAGTTTCATTTTTTTACAAATTCTTCATAAGCAACCTCGAAAACTATAACAATCATTATTTTCTTAAAAGAAATATTAAAAAATTGTGATAACCGTATTTTTCTTTGAGGTTTCTAAAAATGTTATTAAAAAATTTGGAGGTCGAAAAATGAGGATCACCCTGTGAGTGGCGCCATATAAGATATTTAACTTTTTTTACCTGTTGTAGCACGACGAATTTAAAATACTATTTTCATGACATTACTGGCAATTGGCAAACAAAAAAATATTTTAAAATTAAACTTAGATGGTGAACGGTTTTCCCAAAAATGCTTTTTTCATACAAAAATAGATGCTAGAAAATAATTAGGAGAGCAAAAAATCATATCTCGATTTATCAAAAAATATTACAAGGTAATATTAAATAAAATATTGCAGTTTTTATTAATGTTTAGACCCATCTTATAACTCAACAAATCCTACAAAAAAATAAATTTATTTTCATTACCCAATCGCTAAAAAGCCTCTGGTACCAGCGAAATAACATACACAAAAGGACAACAACGATAACTTTCAAACCACGTGACGGAAGCGTATTGCCTACAACCAGCGATGCTTTCAGGTCGAGCAGCAAAACGTTACTGATAGCTGAGCGCTGAAACAGCCTGAAATGACTAAAAACCGACTGTAAACGACGAGAGAATGTGCAGCCAGAACTCACAATCTGACCAAGAAAATCGCTTACTCCCAGGATAAGAGGGTCCCCAGAATGAGTATAAAAAGTAATGCTTCTTGATAGGGACGATATTCGGTTTTATTATATCAAAAAGTAGGTTACCCAAATAAGTTTAAGCTTGTTTGTTTGCTGTAGGAAACAATTAACGAGTTCGTGAACATGCGTTTTATTACGTTGATTTGCTAGAAATTGCATTAAGTTTGAATTTTGTGTATTACTAAGTACAGCATAACGTATACCAAGATGTATAATATGCGGACTATCTTAAAGTGTATGCAAGATGTCACGTATCGTTATGTTCAAATTTTTGGGGCGTAAAGTAGACTTAATTGTAAGACTAAGAAACACAGAAATTGGTAGGTCTATTTTTATTTATTTCAAAGTTACAGGCTTATAAAAGAACCCCGCACCATTAGCATTGAAAAAATCATTTCGGTGAAATTTTCGTCAAAGAGAGGAGTTCAAGGGCTTCTGAACAAAAAATGTCGTATGAAAAAATTGATTTAGTGCCCTCCCCACAGAATTACAGTGAATGGAAGTTAAAAATTTTTGAACAAGGCAACATAATTTTTCAAAGATTTTTAACTTCTAGCCACTGTAATTCTGCAGGGAAGGCATTAAATCATTTTTTTAATATGAAATTTTTTGTTCGGAAGCCCTTGAACTAAATATTCCCAAAGTTTGAAGAAAATTCCACCGAAATGATTTTTCCAATGTTAATAGTGCGGGGTCCTTTGCGAACAGTAAATAAACAAACCTACATTCACAAACTAAATAAAAGTTTATCTTAGTCATTTGTGGAAATAACAAAAATCAGGTAAGTTTTACTTCCACATCCAGTGGAAGTATAGTATCGACAAAAAAAAAATTGAAACATTTATTGTTCAAATAGGCTTAGAATGTCATGAAACGTCAAGATTTTAAGTTTGAGAAAAAAAAAATTCTGTCTGTCGGTCTGTCTGCAACCTTTTTGTGCGCCCGATACTCTAGAACGTTTAAGATATTTGGTACACGTATGTGTTTAAACGAGGTTTGCAACTAGATTATATTTTGATCTTATTCCGTTGAAGGGTTGGGGGTAAATTGGGTAAATGGGGGTACATAGGTAAATCAAGCAAGTAAGGGTCCATAAAATTGGTATCTAGTATTTATAAGAGAAGCTAAGATCTCAAACATTTTTTTTAGCATTAGTAACCCCCACCCCAATATTAAAGAGGATGAAAAAAATAAAATGATCATTTAGTGTGTGTTCAAGAACCAAAAGCCTCAATTTTTGTTTACTTTATCCACCCCCTTCCATCAACTTTACTACCACAACCTTCCACCAACCTCACCCCCACTACCGATGTGGCATATCGTTTTATGTTCTTACTAATATTTAGATTTAATGCTATTTGCCTTATGCTTGGATTTTCTTTGAAATATTGTAAAATGCGTTTTTCTTTTTCAATTTGCCAATTTTGTAAATTAGAATTCTTTGGTCTTAACACACACACATTTCCTGTATTGTTAAAACTGTTATTGATAGTTGCTATCAATTTATGGCGAATGGAAGGCTGACAGTCAGGATGCCTTAAATTAAATTCAACAGCAGCTTGTCTAAATGATCTGGCATTATCTCCAACTAAACGAATCAACTCCACTTTTTCTCGCATTGTTAAACGGCAAATTATATTTATTACACAAAAATTTACACTTCACTTATTGTCTAACATTAAACCAGCAATCATAAGAATTTTTAACTCAATAACTTATTTATGTTCAACAATAAATTGACACTTGCAATGATTTTTGTTTTCATGACTTACTTAGGTCTTTATTGAAGATTATATACCTACCATGTGTTTAATTATATTATATATTTCTGTAAATGTACTGTATTGTACAGAGACAAAACAGATTTTTTTATGTAAAACATGTTAATGCAATGAATAGTAGAAAAGATACATAACAAATACTCCACTTTAGCGAACCACTGAAGTATATTTAAACCAGCAATTGAATGTTTTAAAAGCCACTAACAAATCCAATGAATGTGATACTATATAATTAAAATTGCATTTCAAGGAACAGTCAGAGCTCGCAGGGAATATAATCACGCGATGATTGGAATCGTTTTAAGGAACTACATAATTATACTTTAGCTGTTATAAGAAAAGAGAAATATCGAATTTAAACTACGTAGAGGGTTCCAAAGTGGAAAATATCTGTGGAATGCTTTGATATACAGCAATATCAGAAAACTAATTTACAATAGCCCAGTCACTTTATACAAAAAGAACTCCAGACCTCTAAAAAAATCCAAACTAAGATTTTCCAACGTGATTCTCTTTATTTTGGCGTAAAAAATAATTTCTCAAAACTCTATAAAGCCAACTGGACGGCTACAAAAGTTACAGAAGGTCAAAGGTCACGAAAATCAGTTTTTCTCAAATATCTCGTAAATTATCGGTTTACGTTAATTTTGGCTATTATAAAATTTATTCGTGAGATAAATCTGCATAAAAAAGGTTCTATACAAAACTTACGTAGAACCAATAGTTTTTGACATATTGGGCTGAGAAACTTCGGAGGAAAGTGTATACGCCACTATTCTATACGTATAGTAGTGGTGTATATAGATAACAAGAACCTATGTATACATAGGAACATCGTTTATGCACATATCTCCGCATTCTTTCTGAGATGTACTTGAAATTGACCCTTCTTCATAATAATAATAGTAAGCAGCGTTGGTGTATGAAAATAACTCAAAAATTCACTGATATGCTTTTCGAAGAGACAACGTCAATAGCTTCTAATCAAGAACAATTGTTGTCCAATAAATTGAATAAAAATAGGTTTATTTCTTTACTAATGACCAAATTAGAAATGTTTAAAATTAATAGCATACAGGCCCCGGATGATGCTGATGTTTTAATCATAGAAACAGCTTTGAAGCAGTCAATTGAGCGCACTACAGTTATTGTTAGAGAAAGGAAACGTCCAATCGAAGATCTACAATCCCTGGGCAATCCAGAAGTATGCAGATTGTAGAGAACGTATTCTATTTTTATATGCCGTTAGTGGTTGCGATACCACTAGTGCTTTATTTCGAAAAGGAAAAATAAACGCATTTAAAATATTTAAAAAATGACCAGATTTACAGGAAGCATTGGCGGCATTCAAAATGGAAAACTGTTCGAAAAATTTGCTAATAAATAGTGGCACATTGTTTAATTTAGCTATGTACGGAGCTAAAAAAAAGAGACTTCAATTGATAATTGAAGAAATTTTAGTTTTGCAGAATGCACTAGAGTAAATAAGCCTGTGCATTGTGCAATTGTCGTTACTTCCACTCACAGCAGCAGCGACTCAACAACACCTATTCAGGGTATATTAAGTAATATACCGAACAAATTTTATGCTTCCTGGGTGCATATTAATAATGTGAGTTTTGATTTTAAGAAATGAAAAAATTTTCCACGTTTCGATAATTGCCGATTAATTCAAATACTTTTTCCTGGAACAAGGTTATTTTCTTTGAATAAATTTGTCAAGTTCGATTGCGTCCGCTCATAGAACAAATGATAACATAAAACTGCTGCCCAAGGAATCACTACTTCCACATCCAGACTTCCTATCCAAGTCTCTTATAACGAAAATGCTATATTTGCATTTCACTATGTGGAAATAATTGTTTATGGAACTTTAATAATATAATATTTGAAATCGTCTAGCACAAAAACCATTAAAACGATTTTCCACATCGATAATGAAGGTGGTAGTGGGGGTGGATGAAGTAAAAAAAAAGTGGTTGGGGCCTTTGGTTTCTGTGCACACACTAAATCACAATTTAATTTTTTTCACCCCTTTTAATAACAGGGTGGGGGTGGTAATGGAGGTGGCTAATTCCAAAAAAATTTTTGAGACCTTAGCTTCTCTTATATGTACTAAATACTATAAAAAATATAATTTACCTCCCAACCCTTCAACGGAATAAGATCAAAATATAATCTAGTTCCAGATATCGTCAAAAAACATACGTGTGCCGAATTTCAAGTCAATATCTTAAACGGTTCTAGAGTAATCGTGCGCACAAAAAAAAAGTTACAAACAGACAGATCACTGATGTGGAAGTAAAAAATGTGGTATCTCATAAATTGTTCAGAATATCCACATCAATATAAACTTATTCGTAGTTGATAATAAGCTCATAAAGTTGTATCATTGTTTTAAAATTATTTAGTCATAAACTTTGGGAAATAGGAAGGGGAGATATGATAAACTGCACTCACAAAGCTTTTTGCAGCTATATGTCATACGTGTCGGGAAAAGGTAAATACTTACATGAAAGTATCCTGCTTACGTGTCTCCATAAGATTTTAGGTAGTTCAAACATTGAATCATAGTTAAATAATTTTTAATTACCCTCTGACGATAAGTAATAACCTAGTACAAAAATTTATGGAATTATTTGATACATATTTACCAGGGTTGGAAAAAAAACAGTTTTTTTTCATTTTAAACAAAAAAACAGTTTTTTTTGTTTAAAACAGGTTTTTTTTAAGTTTTAAATGGTATGTTTAAAACAGGTTTAAAACGTTTAAAACTATATTCAACTAAAATTAAATGGTGCCAGGCACACTATGTCTGCTGCTACTAGTTGATATCAGATGGCGCTCTTAAACGGATTTTACAGCACTCTGGAAATAAAATGCTCAATTTAGTGCACGTGACTACTATATCGGAATTATTTATCGGAATGGACCATCATCGGCACTTTTCCTGCTATTAGGGTGATTTTTTGCAAAAAAAAGGGACGTTCCACCCCTTATTTTATTCCCTATCTATTACTTCATAAATTATTTCTTCTATTCACTGTTTTTGAATCTAATTTGCGTGTACTAATGGGTAATGTTGTTATTCCCAAATTTCTGACTTTGCTGCCTTTCCCTCGATTTTCCAAAGTACAGAGTAAACCCATTGATTTTTTTATACGCGAACGGAGTCATGCCTCAGTGACCTATTTAAATACCAATATCATAATAAACGTTACATTTTATTCCTAATATTTCTACATTATATGGAACAGCCCGATGCAATACACAACTTAACTCTAATACAACAGCAAATTTTATATTTGACAAGCTGAAAGAAAAACTGCCATTATAGAACTTCTACATTCTAATGGATCATCCATCATCCTCAGCTTTATCAAGATTTATCTGTTATTTTCCGTAGCAACTTTTTCCCATTCAAGTAACCCTGGATTTTTCATTTAAAAACACATTAAAACGTCCCTGTTGATCATCTACCAGTGAACATATAATTATATACGGATATTGCATGGCTTTGTCAATTCGTTACAGTTATTATCATGGTACCATTTACCTTTCCCTCAAAACACGTAACAGACTCATCATTGTCAAAAATAATGTGTACATGGCGAGATTAAATTCTTTCCCCTTATTCACCACTGGCACTAACGATTTATCTTCTGAGAGTAATTGTACACATTTATCTCTCTAAGTAGTAGTAAATAAATTTACACAATGTTCACTACAAGAAGCGATCGATTATACCACTTGTGGATTATCTGGCCTAATATGGTCAGCAGAGACTCAAATATCAAGGTTGCCAATATCAAAACTACCAACTTCTCATGGATATGAAACAGGGTGGCTCAAATTTATCCAAAACGTCTTGCCAGACATTTTCTGAGTTCGTTTAGAGATTTCATAGAGAACGGACGCTTTAAAAAACGGTCCCAGAAAGTTGCAAAAAAACCCGGATATAAGCGGGCCCAAATAGGTCAAAATTACGGTCGTTATGTGAAAAATTTTACATCGAGTGATACATATCAGTACAACAATAATTAAGCGATATAGCTAATATTTAATTAATACGGGTGATTAAATCTCTTAGTGAAAAGAAGTGAAAAGAAGTGAAAAGAGGGAGATAACGGCCTAACCTATTACCATTTACGCCTTATGTACTTCCAGAGAGCCTAAAGAAATTGTTCTGACTAGTACATCCAAGAAGGTCAGGTAATAACTTAAAAACACAATAAATAAGACAAACCTGAGTCAACCACAGGTGTACCATTAGGATAACAGTAAACCGCGCCTAATTAAATCAATTTAAAAATATAATGAAAATTTAGACCAAACTGCTACCTACTAGCTTGGTTTCAGTGCCATTAATTGAAAAAAAAAAACTCATGCATGCTATAAAAACGTTTCTTTGACATTTTTTTTTAATAACTGTTTATATTTCACCTCTGATAAGACTTTTCACCCAATTGGGGTTTATTAAAAATTTAGTGCCGTAATAATTAAAGCCATAATCACCAAAAAATAATAACTTTCCAGAAAATAATGTATCCACTACAGAACGTGGGAACGAAGACACATCAGCTCTTGGTACAAAAAACTGACGGCGACGGGAACTGTCTATATGGACTAGAAGGAGAAAACATAACAACTCCTGCACACACCAACGTTATGAAAAATCTACGTAAACAAGTAACGGACTATTTAGTCCAAAACGAACGATCACACCCTGGTAGGTAGAGAAACGGAGGAACAGGTCAGAAGAAATGATAATACGTACACGAGAAGATGCACACCACTGCAACATTGGACAGATAAATTGGAGGAAGAGAAAGCAGAAAATGAACGAATCAAATTAATACAAGAAGGCCCTCCAATAAGTCACCATCCAAGGAATAACTGCTAGAAATCACGGTAGAGCAAGAAGATATACTGCACCTGGAACAGACAAAATAAGCTATGAATGAATACATTATGGACAGAAAAGGACAAAGGAGCAACCCTTAGAACTCATCATCGGAGCAAGGCTGGAAACGTTAATATAGGTTTTCCCAAGAAAATGGTAGCTACACGCAAGAATAATGGACCGAATACTGAATCTAGGAACGAAAGACAACGTTCTGCTAGGCAGAAGGAGCGGGGGAGCAGGCCAGGGGCGTTAAAGCGGGGGGACAACAGAGGTAAACACAGACCACAAAATATATTATATGAGAAACTGCCGTCTGGAATAACGGCAAGAAAAAAGGGTGTACCATAAAGAAAGGATATATGCCCTAGAGGAATCAGAATGCGCGATTCACAAGAGGTAAAAGTCTAGAATCAAAAACATAAAAAAAATTAAAAAAGGAGCTTAAACACTCCTTCATGACACAATGCGGCAACGCACCTCATAAATACCTACACTTCCCATTCTACATTCCTTTTACCATGCGTCATGTGGCTCTCGCTGCTGGCAACAAGCATGACCCTAATCCAATCCAGCGTGTACGTAGCCGGCCCAGTGGCATGTTTTCTGGGTGTGACAGCAATGCCTACCGCACGCTGGTAAATAAAATCAAACGTCATGCCAGACATTTGGTGATACGTGCATTATTCTCATCAGCTTCCTTTGTTGAATAACACTGATGGCATCCTCACCAAAGCTTGTTTCCACAGCTCCTTGGTGTAATCAGCTTAATGTTTTGGAGGGCGTCCGCTTCGAATCTTGCCATCTGGTTTTCTCTGAACTATCAACCGTTCTATAATGTCCTCTCCTACTGTCCTATAATGCTGGAGAGTCGCTTTTTGGAGACGTATTTCTTGGATAATCGAGCTGTTGGCACGATGAGCTATCCAGGGAAATCATACAAAACGTGTCCGGATCCACATCTAGAATGCAATACGCCGCAACGTCTGTCTATTTCCCTAAAGGTTCATGGCTCAGAGGCATAAAGAAAGATGGAGGAAGGTAGAACGTTAGTAAGTCTGATCTTTGAACGTTTCGTGATGTTTTCGTGATGTCACGGTAAGTTTTCCTCAAGTGGCAAGTTGTCGATCTTGCTAACTGTACTGTTCGTCGAATATTTTGTCCTCAATTGCCAATATTTTTCACAAGGACTTAAAGGTATACCAACTTATTTACTACCACACAGTCAATTATTCTACAGGTGCCTGAGTACTTATCATTTGATCGGCATACAATCATAATCTTCGTTTTGTTGTCATTTACATTTGAACCATAATCAGAGCTTAGCTTGGCCAGCAGGTGTATGAGCCCATCCTCGCTTGCGGCAACTACGGTGGTATCATTTGTAAATCTCATGTTAGAAATCAACCAGTCCTCTAGCACATGTGTTTATTATAGACGATTAAGTAGATTGGAAACAGAACTCAGCCCTGTCTGCCGGTAAATAATAAAGACCAGAAGCTTGAGTGTCCCCATCTTCAATAATACGTCCCATAGTTTTTTCCATTCCACACTATCAAAAGTCTTATTAATTCTGTATCTGTGTTAGATTCTGTAGGAAAATTTGAGTAGGTACAATTTTTTTTCAGGAATGCTTAGTAAGTTTCTTAGTCTTTTTTACTTTGGTGGACATTTGCCACCTGGTACGTTCTCATCATCAAATATTGCGCTCGCTCGATCACAAAACTGTTTTTATCTCTGTTGACCGATTCTCATTATATTTCACAACTTTCTCTTTCAACAATTACATAACACAGATAGTTTCCGCCTTTTAAGTGATTGAGTCACAATGTTGAAAGTAAGTGTTTTCGCTTATCCCCTCTCAGATCCTTACCAGTCAAGCCGTCAGATATCACTTCGTTTTCCTGTGCCGTGCGAGTTAGACGTGTATCAATAACTAAGTTGATGTGTTAACGTTTAGTGTAATGCTGTGAAGCATTAGAAAATGGCGGAGGATCCGGTGATATTCATATTTTAAACAGACACACACACAAAAAAGGGTCTGTTTCTGGGTACTTCATTGGACAACCACCATGTATTTCGATACGAATCAGGTAGCCGTTTAGCTCCTTTACCCACCAATTTTTAGTAAATCGCGGAAATAACCTAAATTATGAGTTTTTTTTAGGTTATTTTCGCGATTTCCAAAAAAATGGTGGCCAACGGAGCTAACAACCTGATTCGTGTTCAACACGTCGAAATACATATGGGTTACCCAATGGAGTACCAGAAAAAGACCACTTTTTTATTTTGTGTGCCTATGTATTCGAAGCTACCGACGAAGTAAATCAAGAGATGATTCGATGTTTACGATGAACTTAAAAGACGATTACAAAAGTGCGTGGAAGTAGGTGGTTTTCATGTTGAATAAAAACTTAGTTAATTAAAACATTTAGTTGTTAATTACAATATTTTTTATTACAATATTTAGATTTTTTTTGCTTTTAGAACAAAATATAGCTCCGCTTCATTTCTAGACATAACAAAGGTCTGAATTTCTAGACATAACACGCCAATATTATAAATTCAGCATTGATTTTTCAATCACAATCTTTACCTACAAAGAAAACATTGTAAGAAAGCTCTATCATTAGAACTATTGTTTCCTTTAAGATGTTGGCATAAGGCAATAAAGTGCCAATTTTCCTAAGTGAAAAGGAATTGCATCAAATCGTTTTATCACTGCATTGGGGAAATAAACAAATATTCAAAATCAATACTTCAATAGAAACACAAGACCTTAAAAGTTCCCCATTTAAAACTTTAGATTCGTATAAAAACTCCTATAAAACAAGAGCATTCGCCGATCAAGACATTTTATGTGCTCTCGTAAAATTGATATATGTTTCTGGGATAACCATATAATAAGTAGGACATGAAAATGACCACAAACAATGACGCATTTAAGTCTCGTCCTATTTCCATAGTCGGTCGATCCTTGGAATTAATTAACTGTAAAAGGTTTTATTAAAGAAGACATAAAAACTGATTTTCTTACGCTCTTTAACAGTGTCACTACCTACGTAAAATGGATTTATGTAAGTTGTCAACTTTATGATATTTTCATATGTTCTACCCCCAGAGACATCTATGAGAGTTCCCTCTAAGTTCCATGTAGAAGTAACAGAGAACAATTGTTAGTTAGTTCGGCAATCATCTCAGAGATGGCGCGCAGTGCTAACATTTACTGGAACATTGTGGAAAGATATAGAAATATCCAGAACTATTTACCCAAGAGTATAAAAGGAGAGTGAGTGACCGCACGAGGGAAGTAGTACAGTTCAGTTAGCAAAGTAGTTAGTTCAGTTAAGATGGGAAGTGCATAGAGATTAAGAACAAGTAAGCAAAATGAACAAGTGACTGCATAATTGAAGTAGGACATGAAAATGACCACAAGTGTTATAGTCAAGTAATCAATTGTTGTAATTAGTACGTATGTTAATAAATCAGTGTTTAGTGTTACCCTAGTGTTATAATTTCCGGATCCACGATACAGGGTGTTTACAAAAGGAGTGTAAACATGTAACAATATTAATTAGTATAGAAGTGGGCGCCAGGTACTGCTATGTTTGTGTGTTTGCTAGTAGTACAGTACTTAGAGGTGAAAAATATGCAAAACTTCGGAATAATGTCATATTGAACGGATTTCGTTCATCTTTGGCAGTATAATAGTAAATGCTTCACGGAAAAGTTTCTTTCTATATTGTGCGGGGGCTTGCTAATTTATAGGGGGTGGATGCCACCCCCTCTCAGGGGGTGGCACTTAAAATATATATTCAAATTTTAAGAAGAAAAGGTTCTATGCAATTTTTCACATAAATTGATAGTTTTTAAGTTATAACGACTTCAAAATTGCGATTTTAGCTTGAAAAAAAAAGGTATTTCCAAACGGCAGTTATAACTTAAAAACTATCAATTTATGTGAAAAATTTGATTCTATTTCAGCTTCAATAAATATATATTTTTTTTAAGTGCCACCCCCTGAGAGGGGGTGGCATCCACCCCCTATAAATTAGCAAGACCCCGCACAATATAGAAACTTTTCTGTGAAGCATTTATTATACTGCCAAAAATGAACGAAATCGGTTCAATATATTTCCGAAGTTAAAACCTCTAGTTATTGTACTATAGAGCTGTGGATCCAATACATTGGAGGGAAGTGAAGTAAAGCGTTTTTATTGTTTAGCTTATTTAGCTTATGGTGGTCATAAGATAAAAAAGCCTAACAATATTGTCTCCTGAAAGGATGAAGATATCGAAGAAATTATTCTTTCACTATTTCTAATGGTTTCAACTACGCTTCACGGTAATAACCTAAATAAATATTAATGCATAGTAAATATCAAAATAAACACATGGATGATAATGACTGATGATACGATAATAAACCCTAGTAACAGTAGCATGGCAGCAAAAATAAAACTAAGAACGTAAGAGCGAAGCGGTATTACTGGTCTGCTGAGTATTTATTTGAGTGTTGAAAATATTTCCTGAACGGCTGAAGATATCGAAGCTGCTATTCTTTCACCGTTTTTAAGGTCTTAACCTATGCTACACACTAACTGTTTTTGATGAAATGAATTGCTGCTCCATTTTCATCCATTCGGCCTACAAAAAAAATTTGATGGTCTGGGACAATGTGTCATAAATTGAACAGAAAAAGTGTGTAAAGTGGAGAAAAATGCTTACGCAACCTCAGCGTTGCATTCAAGACGCCACTTCTGAGTTTTATATCAAACGTCGAGGAATTTTCGTTTTGATTTTCTCCAGGTTTTGTATTATGTTAAATAAATGTGCCATCATAGATAAAAACTCTATTATATACAGCTATGTCACCCATTTAACATGATATGGGCAAAGTGATTTGGTATATATACCGCATGTAACAGAATCATGGTGCACTCTCCTTTTTTCCTTAGTTTATTTAAAATGTTTTTTTATCTTATGACCACCATAAGATAAATGATTGAAAGGAACATCTTATATACTTAATAAATATCTCCTTTTGACATATAAATGATTTTCTTACTACTTCCGGTTTCACCGGAAGTGACACAAACTTTTGATTTTCAAATAGAACACCAGCATTTTTGAATTCTTCATAATTTTCTGAATCCAATGATACCACATGGTTTTTGAGATAAACAAATGAAACCATATTGGTACCTGGTACCATTTATTACTACTATTAATAAGAAATTTATTCGTACGTCTTATTAAAATGTGCGATGAATACATCAAAATTACAACTAAGAGAAAATACGAAAATACAATTTTTTGATAATTACCTAGGTATACTTAAGGAACACAAAACATTACAACAGCTATTCAAAATGCCACCCATTAACATTAATGCGCTTCTAAACTCGCATGGCTGTATCTCGAAGAACATTTCGCTAATTGCTGAGCCGTTATGCTATTAATTGCCCGTCTTGCTCGTAGCTCCAGATTTTCATGGTTGCAGCGGCGCTTCCATAGACAATATTTTTTAAATGATCCCTAACAAAAAAATTTAGAGGAGCTAAATCAGGTGATCTTGGAGGCTTCCTGACAGGACCATTCGTTGAAATGACGTTTTGTCTGAATTTTCGTATTTCCTCTTTGCCATAATTTTGATTGTATTTATCGCATATTTTAATAAGGCATATGAATAAACTCCGTATTAAGAGCAGTAATTAACGGTATCAGGTATCTAAATTTTGAACATTTTGATCATTTCCACTTCCGGTGAAACTACCGACCTTTTTTGATATTATAATTTTTTTTATTTGTCCAACCATAAAACCATAAAATGGCGTCAAACTAAAATAGGGGACATCTGTTTGGTGGTTTTCAATGGATATTCTGATTATTCTACAATCAAATGTTGTGAACAGCAAAGAAGAGCTGCCAAAAGAACTTCTACTACACTTCATCTACATGAAAATACAGCAACGACAAAACCACGTTGGCCGGGTTCTTAGCCAACAGTAGGAACAAACAAAAAATCATTTATAGAAGCAAGACGTTGCTTATCATTAAACATACAGGTGCGGTTAGCAGAAGAGGATGCGGATTCTACAGTTTTTTTCAACAGCATTAAAAAAGGCACATAGTGATGTTACAGTCACAGTTGTTGATCAAGATACAGATTTGCTAATTCTGTTAACTTCATTTGCTTCCGAAACTGACAAGCTTTTGTTCCTAGGTCCTGCTTCTGGTTCTAAAATATAACAAACTGTGTTCGATATATCACAACAGCAAACATTAATGGGAGAATCTAGAGACATGCTTCTGTTTGCGCATGCAGTAATATGACACAACATCTGCCATGTTTAGGAAAGGTAAACTAAACACACTGATACTATTACAAAATGACCGTATCCTGAGGGAACGCATGAAAGTGTTTTTACAATCCTTCTTAATCCTTCTTCAACCAAAGAAGTAGCTGCTGGAGGAAAAGAATTTTTACTTCGCCCATATGAACGATCAAGTTCATCATCTTATTTCTAAACAGTCGGCAAATCGTTTAATTTCGCATCTTTGCCTCCAACTAGTACTGCATCACCTCAGCATTCATATTATTTCAACAATGGAAAGATAACGAGATGAATTCTGCTACCTGGGAATTGATACAAAAAGGAGACACCTTGAAACCAGGATGCATAACCAAAAATCCTACTCCGTCAGAGTTGTTTTTTTCTCGTGCACTTGTAAATCCAACTATACCGATAAATGTGAATGTACAAGATCTGGATTGAAATGCTCTGCCATATGTAAACACTGCCAAGGACTATCACATACGAATTTTGAAGAAGTCATTGAACTTCTGTCTTGTGAAGATAACTAACTTATGTAGTATCTGGTGAATATACTATAATGTATTTTTCCTTCAAAGGAATGTTAATATTTTCTACGTTACAGTTATCATTTATCATATTTGGTCAGATAAAGAAAGTTGTTCATGGCGCTGGCATCGATTTTTGGCCTAATGTCAATTTTTATGAAAAAAATTATGCTAAGAAAAAATAGACAATTCTATGTCAAACGATTTTCGTTTGACGCCATTTTGTAGCTTTAGGAGAAATAAAAGAAAGTGGTAATAACAAAAAGGATTGGTAATTCTATACTGAACAACTTTGTTTGAAACTTTTTTGATACACTGAATATTTTGTGAAAAAGTTACAAGAAACTAAATTTTAGCTTCATCTTACAAGATATAGGCCGTAACAGAGCTTTGCTTTTCAGAAACTTTTAGTCTGACTGCAAAATTTTAGCATAAAATGGCTACATCATAGAGGCAGAAGCTTACTAAATGTGTGATAACAGCATCATATTATACTGCAGTACGTAAACACGGCATCAAGGCATTTAATAAAAATTCATATTAAAATGTTATTGGGTTTTCACCACTTATACAGTACCTACGTTATTAGAGCATTATGACAAAACATAAACTTTATTTTCTGCAATGGTAGTAATATTTACCGGCATATTATTTTTATTATTTTATCAATATATCCTGCAGTAAATGTTTTTCCAAGTTTTTAACAGATAAATAACTGGCCAATCTGCCCTTGGAGTTGACTTCAGTAAACGATGTCTTAAATTATTACTATATATAATCTAATAAAAACTTCTAGAGAACATGTTATGTCAGAAAGCCAACTAAGTAACATAAATTGTCTTTTATGTGGAAACTTTGTTGAAGTCATCCAAGTACGTATTTGGTAAAATCCGAGATAAAAATATTTTGCCTTAATATCATAACTTGTAACATGGATGAAAATATTTTTAACATCGGATACAAAGTTACCTCCTGTAAATTGTGCGATAAGGTGACTTTAAGACACAACCATTAATAAAACAACTTGGCAAGAAACCATTAACTGTTTCATGGAATTTTTGGGAAACATTTTAGAGTGCTTTAATACGTTTCTGAATTTTTATCTGCATACATTTTAATGAAAAAAGAGACTAGAGTCAAGCCGGGAAGGGAGGATGGTAATAAAAGCACGGACAGTGCGTGCAATAGACCTTATGGGCGTTTAAATTTTAAAGGGGTGTAATTCCAAATAATTTTTATAAAAGCTTATTAAATCAACGTTGATCAATGTGTGTCGCTTGACACTATTGACAGTTCAATTTATCACTATCCCCCTCTCCTGGTTAAGGCATACCGGGTGTAAGACGAATATGTACAAAGTTAAATATTTCACTATTTTCAGTTACTTTTTACCATTTAATTAGAAAAAAATGGAATATTTTAATTTTTGATAGTCTGTAATTTCAGTTATATTTGTTCCAGATGCGAAGTGGGTATATTAGAAGATAAGTGGTGGTATTGAATGGTGCCAATATGGTTCATTTGAAAAAAATTAATTTCATGCAAAAAAACCATTTTGAAGATTTTCTTTTATAACTCATAATAGTGGAGTAAAAGGCATCGGAAAAGGGGAATAAGGATTTATCTGGAGCAATTTGATTGCTTTAAGTTGTTGTAGGTATTTGCGTAAATCACAAAAGGTGCGACATCTATTATCTAAACATGTAACTGGTGGAGTGAGGAAAACAATTATTTCTCGTATTGTTTACCTGTTAATGTTTTTCAAAAAAATAATAAACGTTCTATATATTTAAGAGTACAAAGTTGCTTTATAATATCAACTAATAGAGAATATTATTTAGGTATTATGCAAATCACAACTTACACACTTTTTTATTTATTATGAAAATACCTACTTTCTGTATATTGTTGCCCTAATCTGGGCACGCTAATATACTAGTGAATGTAACTAGTACTACGAGATGGATTAAATTGGTCCATTGCTTCTTGTAAAATTTAAACATTTTTTGTTACAACATTGAAATTTTTTGTCATTTTTCATATTATTCTTGGTCCTAGTAATCGCAACGTATATGTAGGTTTTAGCATGTATTTTACAATAGCATTCAATTTTTACATAATATTTTTTGACAGATGCTGCAATAAATGACGTCAAAACCAGAGTTGGCTCTATGTGATGCGTCACCGCGTAAAAAATTCATCCAAGTAGATATGATGAATATCTTATTTTTAGGGCTTCTAGCACTTTTTGATAAAAAAACAATGGCAAATAGGTATTTGTTGCCGGCCACGCTCGACTGCAACTTTGCTTCTCTTCTTTGCAGTACAACTTCTCCGGATTATGTTTATATAATGTCGGTTTTATCGTCTTAACGACTAATAAAATTTTATTAGAGGGATTTTATGGTGTATATTTATGCGGGTTTATCAAATTGAAATTTAATGTTCTAGGAAATTCCAATATTTATCTTCTGTAACACGCTTGATGACCAGCATTAGATATATAATATGTTTATTTTCGTAATTTGCAATTTATGTTTAACAATTACGATTATTTTAAGAAAATAAGTTTCATAGGGGTCTATTAAAAATAAGAAAAGTTAAAAAAGTAACATTACTGTTGTACTTATGTTGCGAATACAAATACTAGTCCAGCAGTAATAAGGAAAGAACGGTAGTAAGTCGAAATCTTTTCTCCATCAGATTTTTTTGCATAGAATTTTTGTTTGAGGTCTACACAGAAAGGAAATTATAACGCGAACACTTAGTAGATGGGGCAACGTATATTTATATGCACTTTTAAAAAAAGAAGCGCATTTTTCGTGCTTTTTGCTCCTTTTTCGTTATGTTTTCAAATGTGTTCGGTTCAAAAAAGTTTAAACTTATTAAAAATGTATTATTTTATTATTATTTAAACTTTTATTACCATATAGTGCATTTATAAACCTTTAAGAGCTCTCTGGGGACCACAATTGTATGCATAAGTGCATAATATGCATGTACAGGGAACAAACACTAGAGTATACGGTTAAATGTTTAAAATTTAGTGAATCTGAATTTTCTGAATCCGCTAATAGTTTTCCATAAATGCGATAAAAAATGTACTTTTTTGTTAAAAACGAGGAGGGTAGATTTTTTTCGAGTCCGGCCCTGGATTTTTAAAAACCAAGTAGGCCAGTACCAACTGCGGAATCTTACTAGTAAATTTACATCCAACCGTTGCGCGTTGCAGAGATATAGCTCTTTGTATTTTCAGATCAAATGCACAAAACATCTTGTAACCCTCTAATCAGTGGCCAAAAAATATTTTTTTCATTGTTGATCTAGACTTACCTTGAAGTGCTCTATCTGCCATCAGCCTATGGCACATTGCTCGCGAATCACCTGGTATAACATAACTGTTGTTATGCTAATATGTATCAATTTATGTAGAATTATTTACGCTTCAATCCAACAGAACTTTGGCGAATTTAACAAGGTTTTGACCTGATTTATGCACAAAGGACCCCGCACGTTTCTTATGTAAAATAATTCCCGGTAGATTTGGTTGAAATTGAAATATGTTATTTATGAAATCATCCTGAATAAAAGTCTCCATGGCAGCAAGGCCGAAAAATTAATAGTTTTTAAGTTATGAAGCTTTGAAGTTGTCTATCCGGGGTATATCAAATTCGGAACGAATTATGATGTGGCTGAAGAACCGCTCGAGTTTGACACGAATTTTCAAAACTAGAAATCCAACAAACAATTAGCCTCCTCCCTAGATATGGACCACAATACGAACCGGAAGTTGCATGATTAAGCCCATTTTTTAGAGTGAAAACTTTTTCTTTTTCAGTCTCAGTATAGACCTGCGTGTTAAGTACGTATAAGGTAAATAAATGGATTTCAGGCCTCCTCGCTAAATATGGACCACAATAACACAGGGCCGAAGTCCGAACCGGAAGTTGCATAATTAAGTCCATTTTTAAGGGTGAAAACTTTTTCAGCGTATATATAAAGACCTGCTAATAATTACGTATTCATGGTAAATGAACGGGCTTCAGGCTTCCTCTCTAGATATGGACCACACTGTGGTCCATATCTAGCGGGGAAGCCTAAAACCCGTTCATTTACCATGAATACGTAATTATTACGTAGGTCTATATATACGCTGAAATACTTTTCACCCTTTAAAATGGACTTAATTATACTACTTTCGGTTCAGACTTCAGTCCTGTGTTATTGTGGTCCATATCTAGTGAAGAGGCCTGAAATCCATTTATTTATACTTTATACCAACTTAATGCGCAGGTCTATACTGAGACTAAAAAAGTTTTCACCTTTAAAAATGGACTTAATCATGCAACTTCCGGTTCGCACTTCTGCGCTGTTATTGTGGTCCATATCTAGTGAGGAAACCTGAAACCCGTTCATTTACCATGAATACGTAACACAGCCCCACAAAAAAAAATAAAAGTTCAAAGCAGCGAACCAGACCCATGTATCCCTATGTATTTTCGGTCGCTGAATCCGAATCCGGGGTCAAAAAAAATCGTACATCCCCAAAATCAATAGCCAAAAAACACCCCTGAAATGGGATAAAAAGAAGATTAAGCTACCAGAATAGCCGTTACTTCTTAATCAATCGAATTATACAAATTAAGGTTAAACAGTAGCGTACTTACAATAGATATGAAACACACCCCCAGGAAGGGGCCAAAACTAGCCCCCATATATAAAAAAATGCAATGACTGCTGAAAAAGCTCGAAATGTCTAAGTTTTTTTAAAGTGTTAAGAAACTACATCAGGTCCGACGTAATCTTCATAAACTTCATAAACTGCCCCTATAGGGTTGAGAACAACCACCTTTGTTCTTCAAAGGACACGAGAAAAACAAGAAAAAACGCAAAATCCAACAGGATTTCTATTTTCATGGATGCTATGGTTGACTGAAAATGCGTAGATCTCTAAAATAGAATCAGAAACTTACGTACCATCAACATCCTACACTGTCAACCCTCAGAGGGTGTGAAAACTACCCCCTATGTAAGAAGTTATCGTGACTTCTATAAAAATTCGAAACACCTGCGTTGTGTGGAAGAGAGAAGAAATTAGACTATGTTCGACGATGTGCTTGAAAACCACCCCCACAGGGTTGTGAGATACTATCCCTATATCTGTAGGATGCTGGAAAAACAGAGAGAAACTGACCGGATTTACATTTTTATGGATGCTATGATTGGCAAAAATCGCGTTGCACACTTAGAGTTTGAAACTCATGTCCTATAAATGTTATTAAGTAACACCCCCAGAAAGGATGTAAATTACCGTAATTCAGGATGTAACGAAAAAGCTATACTGTTGCTTATTCGTTTCATTTCCATAGTTTTTTTTATAGGGGTGGCGTCTCTCAACCCCGTGGGGGTGGTTTTCAAGCACAGCGTCGAACATAGTCTAGTTTCTTCTCTCTTCCACACAACGCACACAAGTCACTGTAACTTTTTATAGTCAAACCTTACATAAGGGGATAGTTTTCAAACTCACTGTAGAATGTTGATAGTACGTAAGTTTCTAATTCTATTTTAGAGTACTACGCAATTTCAGCCAATCATAGCATCCATGAAAATAGAAATTCTGTTGCATTTTACGTTTTTTCGTGTCCTTTAAACTTGGGGGTGTTCTCAACTTTATAGGGGCAGTTTATGAAGATTACATCGGACCTGATGCAGTTTCTTATCACTTTAATAAAACTTAGACATTTTGAGCTTTTTCAGCAGTCATTGCTGTTTTGGATCGATTTTTTTATATACGGGGGCTAGTTTTCGCCCTTCCCTGGGCGTGTGTTTCATATCTATTGTATGTACGCTGCTGTTTAACCTTGATTTGCATAATTCGATTGATTAAGATGTAACAACTATTCTCGTAGCTTAATATTCTTTTTACCCCATTTCAGGGGTGTTTTTTGGCTCTAGCTAATGATTTTGGGAGTGTACGATTTTTTTTGACTCCAGATTCGGATGATTCAGCGACCGAAAATACATAGGAATACATGGGTCTGGTTCGCTGCTTTGAACTTTTTTTTTTGTGGGGCTGTGTAATATATACGCTGAAATATTTGTCACCCTTCTAAATGGATTTAATTATGCTACTTCCGGTTCAGACTTCAGTCCTGTGTTATTGTGGTCCATATCTAGTGAGGAGGCCTGAAATCCATTTATTTACCCTTTATACCAACTTAATACGCAGGTCTATACTGACACTAAAAAAGTTTTCACCTTTAAAAATGGATTTAATCATGCAACTTCCGGTTCGCTCTTCTGTGCTGTTATTGTGGTCCATATCTAGGGAGGAAGCTTGAAACCCGTTAATTTACCATGAATACATAATTATTACGCAGGTCTACAAATACGCTGGAAATGTTTTCACACTTAAAAATGGACTTAATTATGCAACTTACGGTTCGGAATTCAGCCCTGTGTTATTATGGTCCATATCTAGCGAGGAGGCCTGAAGTCCATTTATTTACCCTTTATACGCACTTAACACGCAGGTCTATACTGAGACAGAAAAAGAAAAAGTTTTCACTCTAAAAAATTGACTTAATCATGCAACTTCCGGTTCGTATTGTGGTCCATATCTAGGGAGGAAGCTAATTAGTTTGTTGGATTTCTAGTTTTGAAAATTTGTGTCAAACTCGAGCTGTTCTTCAGCCACAATATAATTCATTCCGAATTTGATATACCACGAATAGACAACTTCAAAGCTCCATAACTTAAAAACTATTAATTTTTCGGCCTTGCTCCCATGGAGACTTTTATTCAAGATGATTTCATAGATAACATATTTCAATTTCAACCAAATCTACCGTTCATTATTTTACATAGGAAACGTGCGGGGTCCTTTGTAAGAGTCTCACATAGCACGTCCGACTGCCACCACATTACAAGGAATCTCTCTACTCTATTGAAATAAGGAACATAAATTAGACTTATAACTTACACTGCTATAATATACAGGCTGTCCGTAAAGTAAAGGCAAGCAACATAACCTAGTAAAAAAGTGCTTCTTTGAGAGGGCACTTAAAGAAAAAAAAAATATTTTGGGTATAATTCAGTAGCCTTATGATTGATCAACTGAAAATTGGTACACATATACTTGAGGGAAATGAGGTTATAGTATTTCAGCAGCAGTGTTTATAGTGGCTTCATATCTAGCGCAGTTAGGATATTATTATAATTCTAAAGAACTTGGCAGATGGCAAGCCCACCGACATGCCTTAGATTTGAAAAAAGTGACGTATATTGAAATATTAAATATAAATTTCACGTTATGATGCTGTGATTATTTAAATTGTAATTCTAAAATTTTGTTTAAGGAAATTTTCTTTAACAAACTCTGCACTTAAATTATTTTATCATGAAACAGACTTCGTTTTTTGAAGTGTCACTTAAAATAGTTGTTTTACAATAATTAGAATACACATTTGTTTTTTAAGACACTATAAATAAAAAAATATTCTACCTTTGCAGAGTCCACCATCAGGGTTGAGATTTTTCACATACCTGCAAAAAATGAATCAGTTACTAGAGTCACATATGAATAAAACATTGTTTAACACAATACATTTTTTTTTATTAAACAATGCATCACTCAGCAGAGCATTTGAACTACAAGGCAGGAGGTAATAAATACTTATAAATATATAACAAAGAAATGTAGAAACATAAAAACAAAACACGTCAGTTCTGGGGGTTGGCAAATAGAATAGAAGAGTTTTGCCTAAAATCTGGCCAAGGTGTTCACAAAGAGTATGAGCGGGTAGCAATGTAAAAAGTGCCCCCGCACCTACCGAACTAAAATGGCTTCTATAAGATGTCTCGTATGCTGACTGTCTTGTGTACAAAGTTTTAAGCCCGTGGAGTCTGCATGGGGTGGAAAAAAAAATTTACCCGTAAATGTTTTATTTTTTTTCTCACCTCCTATTTGACGGATCGCTTTGTAATTTGGCACAAACAATACTAGTGTTAGGAGAGTTTATTTTAAAAAAATAGTACTCTTCTACGATGATTTTATGCATTAAAAAAAAATTAATACATTTTTTCAATGGCCTGAAAGGTGACTACCCTGTTTGACACTATTACCATATTTTGATATAATATGTATTTAAACTATAACTATAACATATAACAGTTATAGTTTTATTAATGCGGTGGAACAGGATAAAAATAAATAAAAATTATCTGAACTTGCAATATTACCAGTATATTATTTAATATTTAGATAGGTAATCATATAATTCATTCAGACAAGAGTACCTGAGTGATGCAGAAATTGGGCCCATATTGCGAACAAAGGAAAAAGAAACCCGACCAGAATGGAACGATGTTTCAAACAAAGGAGTACTGTTTTAAATTAAGTGAGCTGATTTTGCTCTCAGAACTATTGCTATCAGTTGTAGAACTTTCCATTTCGCGCATAACACTAACTACTAAGTTTTTAAAAAAGTTAAAAATTAAGTATTAGGTAAGAAAACCACGAGTACGGTACACTCACTTAAAATTCCGGAGATAAGATACTATATATGAGAACGAAACAGTATGAGATGGAGCTACGGAGATTTGTAAGACAGATGCGGCAGAGCGGGGGCGTGAGTAGCCAGCGGTTCGGCAGCCAATTGAAAAATTACTTATTTTGTATTTTTAGTGCCTCTTCAACTGTCACAGCACGCACTTCTGACCGCGAGGTGTCTTTAAAGGCAACTTCTACTTCGAGGGCATGCACCAAAGCCTCGCTAATACTTTGATGCCGCTATATTCTAAGAATTCGCCTGATCTCTTCCGCCCTGATGCCATCTGAAAAGGCTCCCACGGGTAGTGTTCCTGAAATTCTCTTGGTGCACTCGGATATGCTAGGTGTGCCAGTCTCTCTATCGCAGCTTCGAAATCTTGTAAGCTTTCCCCAACCTTTTGCGTCCTTGATTTAAGCTGAGCCTGGTATACTTGGCCAAGGTGTTGGTCGCCATATTTCAAGTATAATGCAGTTTCCAAGACTTTGAAGTCCCTTTGTTTCTCCACCGGGATGGTCTGAAGTAACTATGAGGCTTGGCCCCTTAGCGCCAGAACCAATGCCATAGCCTTTTCCTCGTTATCCCAGTTATTCGCACTTTTAGCCGCCTCAAATTGTCTCTTGTACGTTGTCCATGAGCTTTGGCCATCAAATGAGGAAGGTTTTAAACGAGGAACTGATGATGCTACCATCTGGCCTTTCTCTCTCAATTGTCGTTTAAGGCGCTCCACTTCTCCTTCGACCCCACTCATCTTTTCTTTGATGTCGCTTACTTACCCTTTGACTTGACTGACTTCTGTCTTGACCAGATCTACTTTATCTTCGACCTTGTTTATCTCTTCTTTGATTTCGTTAGTGATTGAATTCATAGCGTCTTGTTGGATTTTCATTTGATCGCTCAGGATTTTTCCCAGTTCTTCCTGGCGTCTTTTTTGTTCCTCTTTTTCTTCTTGGCGTTGTCTTTCTTGTTCTTCTTTCTCCTTTTGACTCCTTATTTCCAGGTCTTCCATTATTTCCTTCAATTTGTGTCTTTCTTCTTGACGCCGCCTTTCTTAATCTTGACGTCTTCTTTCTTGCTCTTCTTTTTTTTTCTTGACGTTTTTCTTGTTCTTCTTTTTCTTTGCGATATCTTATCTGAAGTGAAATAACTAAACATGAATGAATTATATGATTACCTACCTAAATATTAAATAATATACTCGCAAGTTCAAATAATTTCTATTTATTTTTATCCTGTTCCACCGCATTAATAAAACTGTAACTGTTATATGCTATAGTTATAGTTTAATTACACATTATATCAAAATATGGTAATAGTGTCAAACACGGTAGTCACCCTTCAGGCCATTTGAAAAAATATATTAATTTTTTTTTAATGCATAAAATCATCGTAGAAGTGTAATATTTTTTAAAATAAACTATCCTAACACTAATATTGTTTGTGCCAAATTACAAAGCGATCCGTCAAATAGGAGGTGAGAAAAAAAACATTTAGGGGTAAATTATTTTTTTTCCTCCCCATGCAGAGTCCACGAGCTTAAAACTTTGTACACAAGACAGTCAGCATACGAGACATCTTATGGAAGCCATTTTAGTTCGGTAGATGCGGGGGCACTTTTTACATTGCTACCCGCTCATACTCTTTAGTAAACTTAAGACAGTGCTACAATTTGCTGTATTATGCATAATTTTAAAAAGGAATATTTGTATAATATATATAGTTCTGCGAATCTACAGACTCAAAAACAAAAATTTGTTTAAAAGTGCAGTTTGTGGAAAACCAATAGCAGGATAGGCACCATATTCCTTATGACTTAAAAGTTTTTAAGAAACGACTCTGAATTCTCTTTATGTTTTGTATATGTAAGTTATAATGAGAAGACTAAATAATTTACGAAAATTCTAAATTGGATCAAACAAGATTGATATAGTAATTTCACTGTGTTGATGTTAAAATCGCGAATTCGTAAAATCAGTTCCAAAATTCTCTAACGGCGTAATGTGATGGTAACTTGTCTCTCTCCGACTCGTAACAAACAGATTGGATTATTTCATAAGTGAAATGTTAGTCAATTAACAATGCACGTTCTTCCCTTATGACGCAATGAGACAGAAAGATACGTTATGATTACTGTATCGATTATAATAAAACTTGGACAGTATACATAGTAAGTATCTGTGATTAAGAAATACGATGCCTTTCGTATCTTGCTCAACCAGGGGTGGAATATCCCTAGTGCTCTTTATGTTGGATCTCCGGATCGAATTTGACGGAAATGAAAGGCAGGCGAACTGGCAAAGGTCGGAGTTGAAAACCGTTCTGTGGGCTATCTAAACAATTAGGAATAAATTGTGGATGTTGCAGCAATACTGCATAGAAACTCTGGGATCAGAGTATTCAAAGAAGTTTATAAGGATACCTTTACAACAAAATGCAGCCGAGCGTCTAGGACTTGGAAACAACTTGTTGAGAATCATTATAGAAATCCTTACAGGACAGTGATTTCTCAAAAATACATGACTAAACTTTATAACATATTAAATTATCTATTAGTATTACCCTATTACAAGTACCTGCATTACTATTTTCAGCTTATAGAAGGTTATAAAGTCCCATTATATACTTTCCAGTATATGAACATAAGGGTGAATATCTTATAAGTTACTTTTTATTTGGTAATACAATACATTCTTATAAAAATCTCTCAATGATTCGATCATATGTCTGCTATACCGGGTGCCACAGACTAGTGGCTCCCCCTATATTTCCTTTATTTTTTAACTTATCAATTTGAAATTTGGGGTGCATAAACTACCTGTAAAAATGGATTTTTGGGCATAAAACACGGTATGAGACCATTTCCGGTTTACTCGGAAACGACCGCAACTTTCGATTTTTAAATGGAACACCCTGTATATTTATGCATACTTGGATTGAATACAACATTCTGAGTATACCACGAGATTTTCGCGAATTTTTGAGTCGATGTTTTTAAGCATTTTAAGACATTCGTGTAGAGTGCTTTGGAATACCAAAATTTGTTCTACGGCAGGTAAAGTCCAAGGGAAAAATATAATTTTTCGTTTAATTTTATTAATAACTATTTAAGAAGCCTGCAAAATTTAACAAACCACTTTTTCATCGAAAACTTTTCTTTTTCAAATGGGAAGGTGGTGGTTCATACCGTTCAATAAATTATAGATTTTTTTCTGAATTCATTGATATCCATTTCAAATCTATGCTATTTGTGTTTCTATTTTATTGAATTTATTTAAAAATAAAAAATTACTTTCAATATAATTTTTCTTGAACTTTAACGTAGTGGGCTTTGCAAAAATCATAAGTTTAATAATGAAATATGAATAACTACTACTTTTTTGTGAATAATAGCCTTTTGATCCTCTCTTTTGTTTCTTAATAGGTATAAGTACTAGTGCAAACTATAAGGATCAATAAAAATTATTTTGAAAGTGATTTTTTATTTTTAAATAAATTTAATAAAATAAAAAAACAAATAGCATAGATTTGAAATGAATTCAGAAAAAATCTATAATTTATTGAACAGTATGGCCACCTTTTTCGATAAAAAAAAGTGGTTTGTTCAATTTTGAAGGCTTCGTAAATAGTTATTAATGGAATTAAACGAAAAAAGAAATTATATTACTTCCACATCCAGTGGAAGTATAGCAACGACAAAAAAATTTGTATTGTTCAAATAGGCTTAAAATGTCATGAAACGTCGAGATTTTCAGTTTGAGCGAAAAAAAAAATTTTCTGTCTGTCGGTCTGTCTGTAACTTTTTTTTGTGCGCACGTTTACTCTAGAACCGTTCAAGATATTGACTTGAAATTTGGTACACATATGTACTTCAACGAGATCTGGAACTAGATTATATTTTCATCTTGTTCCGTCGAAGGGTTGGGGGGTAAATTTGGGGTAAATAATAATAATAATATAATAATAATAACATTTATTTTCCTTTAAGACAAAATACATTTGTATAGGAATAGTCAACATTTTTCTTAAATACCTAAAGTATAAATAACAATGTAATACATATATTAGTCCCTTTTAATAAATGGGGGTAGTTACACAACTTACAAACTAAGACGAACACAGGAAATCAGTTATAGAATAAAAACATTTATTTAACAAAAATTCTTTTAATTTAATTTTAAACAACCACTCATTCCTAATAAGTTTTAATTCTTCCGGCAACAAGTTAAAAAATTTTGGCCCTAAACAATAAGGAGATTTATGCTTTATTTTTTGTTTAGCAAAGGGAACATGAAAATTGTCTTTTTGTCTCGTATTTGCACTGTGATATTGACTATTTAATATTGTCACGCCTATAACGTGCTCAACCCGAATATCTGAACTGTAACGACAAATTAAATCCATTCACTTCAACAAACAATATTTATTTAATAACAATAATAAAACAAAACACTATACTTACAAAAAATATCACAAACACAATATCCAAATCCACGACAGAACGTGGTTACTGAAGGGCTTTCAAAGGACAGAAGGCAGTGCCTCCCTTTCGGTGCCTGCGTAGACTCCCCCGTCATTGTTTACATTTTCGTTTAAATACCCCGGTAGATGATACATTTCGTTTACAGTTCAATGTTAACTTTATTTACTAAATAGAACCTTGTTGACTCAGCGGTATATCGATACGTGCATTCCAATAGTATTGAACCAAAACAATAATTTAAAATATTATTATGCAAGCTAGTTATGGATTATTTATTTCTATTTTTACGATTCTATATTAGCAAATTAAGTCAGAAATTAGGTTTGACAATATAAAATTTTCTTGATTTTTAAAGACATATGTGCACATTTCACTTGGTAGAGTTAAAATTTTATAATTTTTAAAAATTTCCTTACAAGTATGAGTATTTGAAACCCCAGCAATACACCTTAAAACACGTTTTTGGGCAATAAAAACATGAGACGCAAAAGTGGAATTCCCCCAGAAGCAGACACCATATCGTAAGCGAGATTCTACTTGTGCGTAATATAAACAAATAAGTTGTTCTGTACATAGCACCGTTCTTATATTCCTAAATAAATATGTAACGGAGGCAAGCTTTGAAACAACAGCTTCACATTGAACTTTCCAGTTCAGATTTTTATCCTAAAAATTTGACAGTTTCAAATTCAGTACATAAAGGAGTATCATTTATATTAAAATTTAACAGTTTACACTGTTTTTGATTGTTATAAAATCTTAACACCCGAGTTTTTTCTATGTTAAAATATAATAAATTTTGGGAAAACCATCCACTTAGCATATTAAATAAACTATTACAATTGAGTTCTAAGCATTCATCTATTTTATTTGAAACAATTAAAGAGGTGTCATCAGCATACATCGTAAAGTGAGTATTAAATGATAAGGAATCTAATTCATTTACGTATAGTAAAAATAGTGCAGGACCTAACACAGAACCTTGTGGAACTCCTAAGGTCAAATAAGACCATTCAGAAGTAACCCTGTCAAAACCATCGTTATTGTTATATTTTATACTAACACATTGTTTCCTATTTTCAAGAAAAGTTTGAACCCAGCTTAGCGCTACTCCTCTTATCCCATAATTATTCAATTTGGAGACTAATATCTGATGGTCGACGCAATCAAATGCCCTGCTGAGATCACAAAAAATCCCAACAGGACACTCGCCGACATCAAGAAAATTTAATATTTTCTCATAAAATGAATGCACAGCTGTAGTAGTTGACTTTCCAATGCGAAATCCGTGCTGATTTTTAGTCAAAATTTGATATTTTTCGAGATACTTCGACAATCTATCCATAAAACAATATTCAAATATTTTAGAAAAGCCTAAAGGCACGGTAAACGGTCTATAGTTTTCTAAACAATTTGGGTCACTTTTCTTGAAAACAGGTACTTTTCCAGTTTTTAGGATATCAGGAAATATTCCTAATTCAAAGGACAGGTTTACAAGATACGTAATTGGTTCAATAATTAAATTAATTATTTTTTTAATTATAAACATTGGAACATCGTCTATACCAGATGATTTCTTGTTTTTTAATTTTTTTGTTGGTAAATCTAACATTTCTTCAGCGGTAAACGGATTAAGAAATAATGAATTGTTTTGTACATTTATTTTATTATTAATATTATTATTGGAAGACGAATTATTTAATTTCGGAATTTGATCAATTATATTTTTAGGTGTTTTAATAAAAAAAATCATTGAATAATGAAGCAATTACTTTATGATCTTCATACTGAACCTCGTCCTTGTTTATTATTATATTATTATGGTCTTTGTTACGATTACATAACTCGGACATAACTTTCCAAGCAGATAGAGATTGGTTTTCAGAATTTGCAGAATGGGTAAATCAAGCAGGTAAGAGTCCATAAAATTTGTATTTAGTATATACAAGAGAAGCTAAGGTCTCAAAAAAATTTTTGGCATTAGCCACCCCCATTACCATCCCCACCCACTTATTAAAGAGGATGAAAAAAAATTGTGATTTAGTGTATGTACAAGAACCAGAAACCTCAAAATATTTTTTTACTTCATCCACACCCACTACCACCCCCCACTATCGATGTGGCATATCGTTTTATAAGTTTTTGGGGTAGACGATTTCATATATTACGTTGTTAAAGTTACCTCGAGTAGTATGGATGCGCAGTGGCTTTCCTCGACTACTATGGATGCGCAGTAGGTTTCCCCGAGTATTATGGATGCGCAGTGGCTTTCCTCGAGTATTTTGGATGCGCAGTGACCTTTATCGAGTATTATAGATCGCAGTAGGTTACCTCAAGTAGTATGGATGCGCAGTGGGTTACTATAAGTAGTATGGATGCGCAGTGACTTTTCTCGTGTGCTTTAGATGCGCAGTAGGTTACATCAAGTGATATGGATGCGCAGTGGCTTTTTTGGAGTAAAATGGATGCGCAGTGGGTTACTTCAAGAAGTATGAATGCCCAGTGGCTTTCCTCGAGTAAATTGGATGCACAGTGGGTTACCTTGAGTAGTATGGATGCGTAGTAGGTTTCCTCGAAAAAAATACTTGAAGCAGAGACTTTACTTCTATCGTGTAGTTTACGCATACAACGATTTTTTATATCTTTAACATGCCATTTTCTGCGTATTAATTCGACATTCAGTTGAAGTATATTAACGCAAAAAAATTTTTTGGAAATTTCCATTGTTTAAATAGGCTTAGAATATCAGGAAACGTCAATATTTTAAGTCTGAACAAAATAAATTTGTCTGTTGCGTCGGTCTGTCTCTTAGTCTTGTATCGTTTTGGTGCTCAGGATTACCCTGAAACCGTTTAAGATATTCACTTAAATATGGCACACGTATGTTTTTTAACGAGATCTGGAACTAGATTATATTTTGATCTTATTCCGTTGCAGAGTTGAAAGGTAAATTGGGGTAAATGAGGGTAAGTAGGTAAATCAAGCAAGTAAGAGTCCATGAAATTAGTATTTAGTAAATATAAGAGAGCTAAGGTCTCAAAAAAAAAATTGGCATTAGCCATCCCCATTACCACCCCCACCCCATTATTAAAGGTGGTGAAAAAATAGTGTGATTTAGTGTGTGTACAAGAGCCAAAGTCATCAAGAATTTTTTTCACTTCATTCACCCCCACCACCACCCCACCTCTATTACCGATGTGGCATATAATTTTATAGGTTTTTGGGATACATGATTTCAAATATTATACTATTAAAGTTCCATAAACAATTATTTCCACCTAGTGGAGTGCAAATATAGTATTTTGTTGTAAGAAACTTGGATGTGGAAGTAGTGAGTGATTCCTTGGGCAGCGGTTTTTTCCATTAGACTTCACCTGCCGTAAAACGAATTTTGGTATTCCAAAACACTCTAGACGAATGTCTCAAAATGCTTTAAAAAACTGAACATCGACTCAAAAATTCACGAAAGTCTCATGGTATACTCAGAATGTTGCCTTGAATCCAAATATGTAAAAATATACAGGGATGAGGATATTCCATTTAAAAATCAAAAGTTGCGGTCATTTCCGGGTAAACCGGAAATGGTGTCATACCGTTTTTATGTCCAAAAATCCATTCTTACAGGTAGTTTATGTACCCCAAATTTCAAATGGATAAGTTAAAAAATAAAGGAAATATAGGGGGGAGCCACTAGCCTGTGGCACCCGGTATATAAATACTTGTCCACCTTAAGAGGCGATTATTTTTACTGCATAAAATTGTATGCATCTTAATACTTCCTGTAGAAACGAATTAAAATACTTTAAAGTTTCGTAAGTGTTCATTTTTAGTGAGAGATCACATATGCAGATTCTGTCACATGAAAAAGAGACAGCTTCATCCGAAGATATATTCACATACGATAGGAGACTTTTGATTTGGCGGTTTATCAAATCTACCAATCGCTCTGGAGGAGATATAATCAACAGGTGGAGGTACAATAGATTTCATACGTCGCAATACAAAGATGGCTTGCTATCGCCCAATCCATTTCAAATTCACTAATCATCAGTAGTTTTCAAAATCCCCTCTCGACCAGTAACTTCCTGCAAGTCAAAACCTTTTAAACCATAACCTCTCTTCCACCTTACCTTTCCGGAGACAGGCAGACCACCGGACGAACGCCGTCATTAGTTCGAACGGGTTTTTTCGTTGAGTTTTTCCCAGTACCAACAACCAGATCTTTTTAAAACAGTGCGCGTGTGCGCGCTCTAAACTCAGTGTAGCTTTAAGTAGCCTTAAGTTTTTTAAAACTTCTTTTCTAGCTATGTTCACAAATTGTTAGGTTTAAGTTTTTTATATTGTTAAACAGGAGCCCTAACCATCCCCCAATATATCCGTCGTTCTAGCCGAGATCACACCCGCTTCATCTGACCGCACATTCACCACGAAGCTGCGCGCCGTGGTTGTGCAGGCGGCTCTGAGACGGGATCTGAACTCGGCGCATACTTGTAAGCCCTAATTTAAAATAAATTTATTTTGATTGATTGATTAAATCATCAATAGTAGTCTATATTTCATTACGAAAATTTGAATTCGAAGAGACCTTAGGAGTTTTTGTATGTTGACTTTTGGGACACATGCATCCGTTGATCAAAGATGATCGACATCTTCAACAGGATGGAATAATGATATACCCGAGGGGGCTGAATGAGCACTTTTCGGTAAACAAATAGTCCATCAATTAATTGACCTCCGAGGCCTCCAAATATCTTACAGACTTTAGATTTAGGTCGCGAGTTATAACTATAAAACAATTTTGTCAATTTAAGAAATGGGATCCTAATATCACAAGAGCTGCATTTATATTTAAAAAGATGAAAAACTTTTAATACATGCTATACACTAATAGTTGAATGGGCGCTATTTTGAATTAATTCAGTATATAAACGAGAATATAACAGCTATTAAAAAGTGATAGTATAACACTGTTGTATTGTTTAGTCAACTAAAATTTAATTTGAGATCTGTATGAGTTGATAATACACGTACGATTTGATATACGTCTCGCAAGAATTTTTACAATAATACAGAGCAACTAGCTGCATACCTATCGAGCTTCTCTCTCTGCTCTTATAGGATAGAAATATATAGAATTCACACTAAAAAGAGAGATAAATAATGCAACATTTGGCCAAGTTCAACGATTCTTAAACGGTAAAATTGTTCGACTTCTGTATTTATTCAAGATTATTTTATTAACAAACTATAATTTTATTTAGGTATTTATTTTGTAATATTTATTATGATGAACCAAAGTTATCATAGGAAGTAAATAGAAACTATAGTTTATAGAGTTGTTTTTAAATTCTTCAGCAAAAGCATTTCAATTTGTTTGAGAACTTCTGTTTTTTTAGCTCGTCAGCTGCAACCTTAATTCGGACCGTATAAGTTACATTTCAGTTGACTCGAATGTAAGACTGCAACACAAACTTCTTTCATCCTCACATCCCTCACTTAATAATTGTCAATAAATACATAACATATTAATAATTGTAATTATTTTAATAATTACGTAGCTCTAAATGTTGTTCTTGTTTATTAGAATTTTTAATAAAAGTCAAATTTATCATGCTAATAATTTATTATAAGTTGACACATAATGCTTTTTTGAAATGTTAATTCATCCCAGTGACCAAAAATTGCTGATTTTTGGTCGCTGGGCCTGAAATTCGAGAAATTAAGAAAATTGTCGACGAGCGTACTACTTATTATATTACCCATGGATAATATTATTGTCATTCAGTTGACAGAAAATCTCTCCTGAATATCTTTCCCTTTCCCCCTTTAATGTCTGTTTAATATGCAATCCGCTACAATGGAATGCCTTAATTTTATTTCATCTAGAATTCTGTAACGACTTATTTTGAAACTTTCGCCACAAAGTAAATTAATTTGGTTTAAAGTGTTTTACAACTAGCTTTCGGAACTTTTGCCGTTTGGGATATTCTTATACAAAATATATCCAAAACTTTATCGTATTTATTCCAACTCTAAGCATCTAAATTGTTTAATGTTTTGATATAGTTAGGACTGGAAATCCTTCTTGATTTACAAGTTGCCTAATCGAATTATTTTGCTGGAATTTTGCCAACAGCTCCACTTATTATTAGGTATGCTGATCACAAATATCAAGCCCGTCTGGCTCTTAACCACTTAATAGATATTTTTGAAGAAAATCATTATAATTTTTTTTTAGTGAACTTTTTT
Organism: Rutpela maculata; assembly: GCA_936432065.2. NCBI lineage: Eukaryota > Metazoa > Arthropoda > Insecta > Coleoptera > Cerambycidae > Rutpela > Rutpela maculata. The sequence continues at coordinate 32,938,652 of OW386292.2, forward strand.
ATTTTTCGAAACTGATTTAACTGTAAACTTATCGCGATTTATGAAAATTCTTCGCACAGAGGTGGTGAAAAAGTAGAGCATAGTACTTTTTGTGAGTACTACCTCCCGCAATTAATCACCCAGCGAGGATTTTCGCCTGATAATAAGAAAGAGTGTGTGCGACTTTTATCCATGGTAATCCTGCCACTCTCTTGATGTCACCGTACCATCGAGTTGTTGCTTCTATTTCTTCTTCCCCCCCCTCCATGGTCTCCACTGAAGCATCTTAGCGTTCCATCTGTTGTCCTTGATGCGAGCTATGTGTCCGGCATAATCCCATTTCATTGTTATTCTTTTTGTTATGTCAGTTACTTTAGTTCTCTGCCTGATCCATTCGTTTCTTCTCCTTTGTCTTAATGAGATACCGACCATTGTCCTTTCCATAGCCTTTTGTGTCACTTCCAGTTTCCTTATTATTTGTTTTGTGAGGGTCCAAGTTTGAGCTCCATAGGTTGTGACAGGGAGAATACACTGGTCAAATACTTTGGATCGCAAGTGCTGAGGTATCTTTTTAATTTTCAAAACGAAAGCTAATTTTCCGAAGGCTACTCATCCCAATCAACGCCTTACCAAGTATTAGTCCTTAATGTTTTACCGTTTAGGTGTACATGTTTTGCAATCACAGTATATTGTGGGGCAAGTCACTGACGGTCAGAGTACGCGGGATAGCCCTTACAAACTCAAAACGGTAGCAGAAACAACGGAGCACTGTACAAAAGTAAGCATTATTTTACAGCAATAAAACAAGGCATACGTATAACTCTTTCACTAAAAACTGCTCCATTATTTTCTGCAGATTTTGAGGCAGATTTCATATCATAGAAGTATGTATCTCCAATAGTTTTTAAAATGCCTCGATGCTGAAATTTATACTGTACAGGGTGGACTAAATTAGATGGGATTTGGGGTTTTCTCTAAACTATGGCAGATAGACAAAAACCAATATAGGTGTCCAGAGCTCGATTTTCTAGAAAAAAACAATGTCGCAAACCGCGATGGTCTACCTTTTTCGACTGCCGAGCTACAGAGCGTTTTTAGAAAATTGGCATTTTTGGATGACCTCTATATCTCAATTACCAGGTGTCGAATTGAAAATCGAGTAACACATTCTAAGGCACTTTTTCGAGAAGAATCCGTTGTTGATAAGAAGAAAATTATACATGCCTCAGTTTTCGAGATATATACATAACTTGTGATTTTTTAAATAGAACAACCAGTAAATTATTTCATTATTCGATCACAACTTAAATTAGATATACCAATATCATGTCACATATACCTCTAGAAAAAGTAGTTAATTTTCGAAAAATTTAATATATTTGTGAGGAGGCCTGAAAACTATTAACAACAACAACACTACTTATAATATAAAATAATTTTGCCAAAAATGGGACAAACTAAACTACAATATATGTTCGAATTGTCTTCCATTGACATCTAGATTTTCGCTCAAATTCACATAATAGACAACTACTATCTGACATTTTTTAATCATTTAATATCTCCACGTATCTCAATGAACCCACTCGAGTAGTAAGTAATATATATGGCATGTTGTCTGAATCTGCCATCGATTACATGGTCACTGATCTTCCAAGTAATATGGCTGATATATATATATATGAGCTACCCTTGCATTGCGGATCACGCTGCCCAAATTATGTGTGTTAAAGGTTTTTTACCATATTCCAACCAATTTAGTAAGCAAACTATTACTACTCGCTATATTACTGAGGATAACATAGCCAAATTTCAATATCTTTTATATAATACAAATTGGGATTTTATTTACAGTATGGACCCAATAAATGTTGATGAAGCCTTTATTAATTTTGTGGAAATTATGATTAATAAATTAGATGCTTCGTTTCCTCTTGAAACTAAGCAGATCACTAACAATTATTACAACAATATTACAAACACAAAAAAACTGGGTTACGTCAAACATCAAACGTGAAAGTGAATACCTCAAAAATTTGCATTGGCTCATCCAACGTTATAGCTCTCCTGACCTTGTCAACCTCTATAAGTGTAAGAAACGTGAATACAACAACAATATAAGAAAAGCCAAGCATGAGTATTTCTCAAATAGAATTTTAAATGCCGCACATTCCACAAAGGAAATCCGGCGGCTCATTAAATTTGAACTACATACTAATCATCCTTCTTCAGTCGATGTTAAGTTAAACGTAAATGGCAAAGTCACAGACAATCCTAATGATGTTGCGGAACATTTTGCAAACTACTTCGCGTCAGTCACTGTAAACAAAGTAAAAAATCATTTTGGCGCTAATTTATCACATACTTGCACTTCCAGTGAACTTAATGATCAGTCCATCTTTATTTATCCAGTTACACCTGATGAAATAAGGCAAATTATATTTGAATTAAAAAATAAACAAGCTCTCGGTCCCGATGGATTGTCCACTAAGTTTGTCAAGTATGTAGTGATTTCATCATTGAACCATTGTGCATTTTGATCAACGCATCTTTCCAATCAGGTGTTTTTCCATCCATACTAAAAATAGCTACTATTATCCCTATATTTAAAAAAAATTATTCTTTGGAACCAGAAAATTACAGACCAATATCCATCTTAAGTGTTATTTCTAAAATAATGGAAAGAATTGCGTTTAATCGAATAATGGCATTTTTTAATTGCGCCAACATGGGTTTCGCAAAAATCATTCTACTGACACTGCTACAATTTAGCTTTTGCAATTTGTTTATAATGAAATGGACAAAAGTAACCTCGTCATAGGATTGTTCTTTGACCTATCACGAGCGTTCGACTCCCTCAATCTGACTTTTGTTAAAGAAAAATTATTTAAGGTAGGCATTCGAGGAGTTTTTCTACAGTGGATCATGTCATATTTAATGGACAGATCTCTTCAGGTAAAAATCAACGAAACGATTTCAAATGAACATGACGTTAGTCTTGGAGTGCCACAGGGCTCGGTGCTGGGCCCTTTGATTTTTTTGATTTTTGTAAACGACTTACCATCATTCATATCTAAAGGTAACATCACCATGTTTGCCGATGATAACTCCTTTGGTATATCTGCACCGAGCCTTGTGGAGCTCCTTGATAATGCTATGGCTGTTATGACAGAATTCGGTGACTATTGCTGCAGAAATAATCTCATATTAAACCTTGAGAAAACTGTATTTTTCACAAAGAAAATCATTACCTTCCAACACTCAGTTAAATTTTAACAACATGACCCTGCCATTTAGCTCGAATACGAGATTTTTAGGTATTTCAGTAGACACAAAACTAAGCTGGGATATTCAAATCGAAGAAGTATGTAAAAAACTTAACAAAACGTATTACTGCATACGCAAGCTCAAGAACTCCCTAGATACTGAAGCTTTATTGCAACTGTACTATTCAACGGCTTATTGCCATATATCCTACAATATTATAATGTGGGGACGTGCGAATAATTTGCAGCGAGTTTTTGTCTGTCAAAAGCGCATAATTAGATTAATTTTTAATCTTGATTTCACCACATCGTGTAAGAACTCTTTTAAAAGTCACAGAATATTAACGGTACCATCCATATATCTTTTTTCTTTGCTAAAGTAGCATTAACCAATTTAAAACTACTGCTAGTTACCATAATTATAATACTCGTCATGACGACCTGTTAGCTCTTCCTCATCATAATACGTCTCATGTTGAAAAATCACCGTATTACTCTGGTATTAGTTTTTACAACAAATTACCTAGTGAGATTAAAGATGTCAACAATTTTAATAAATACAAATCTAGTCCCAAACAATTTTTACTTGAGAAATGTTTATATTCATACAAAGAATTTTAATCTGTATTTGTCATATTTTTTGTTTATTGTGTTTTATATTTACTACTTATTGTCTCACCTTGTAAAATAAATTATGTAATTTTTGTTTATCTTATTGACGTTCACATCTGTATTGTAATAGCCCAAGTGATTATATATATAAATAAATAAATAAATAAATATGCATTTTTGACACCTTCTCCTTATAGTATTTGTTGCATTTCCAATCATGACAGGAGTTATTGTTCGAAACGCAGCTAATGTTTTGTTTTCCAATTCTTCTATGTCTATATATAATATTTTTTAAATAATCCCAAAACCAAAAGCCGGCAGGGGTTATATCGGGAGATCTAGCTGGCCATAAAATAGAACCAATATTTCCTAAAAATTAAACAATATCTAAACTACTTTGTTGTTTATTAATGTCCAGTTAGCTAAGTTAATTGTTAGTTAACAATTTAGTTAACTTACCTAACTAGACATTGATAAACTAGTCCTGAGTGATATATAGATACCACCTATCTATCCTATCCCCTAATTGAGCATTTAAATAATTTCTTGTTTCATTTGACGTATGACCTGGGGCGCCATCATGTTGGTAAATTAATCTTTGAAATTGTCTTACAGGACTCTATTTCTTGTCGTTGAATGTTAATAATATTTACGGTATTCAAATTACCGTGAAAAATCTAATGTGGTATCTAATAAAACCACACTATACATCAAATCCAAACTGTCCTTGACGATTAACTGTAGCGGTTACGTGCGGATTTTCATGAGCCCAATGGTGGTTATTATAACGATTAACATATTGACTGCCACATACACCCATTTGGGTAGACAGTAGTCTTTCCACATGTGCCAGACCACTTTGACAATATTATTCAAATTTTGCCAAGAAGCTATTTTCCCTTCTAGTTAACATATATGAAGTTTATTGGTAGCTATCAAAATATCTCTTATGTAGAAGTTTGTAGGGTTGACTATTACGTGTCTACGGAATTGGGTCGACATGTTTTTTTTTTCAAATGAAAATTTCGGTATCCACCCATACAGACCGACATTAAAAACAGTAAAGTAATCAACAAAACTAATATATCATTTTTGTATTTATTAATTGACAAAAAAAGGAATAATATTTATCTCTGGTGCGCATCTTCGAAACAGGATAAGCACAAAAAGAGTTGTCAGGGGATGATTTACAGAAGGTGCTAACTTTTCTTGCTTTACCCTTAGCTTCTTTTCGTCCAGAAGTTGCTGCTATGTTTTCGTAGCAGTATTTGCAATAACGGCGAATAGTCCTACAAAACACAAATGCCTAAATATGGCAAGCAAAAAATAAAGTAAGTGGTACACCTTTTTGTGTTTCCTTTAGTGCACTCTTTGGTTTTCTCTAAATAATTATTCGTTCCTTTTGCCAATCGAGGAGTTAGAATGCGTTCTTCGGTTTATTATATGCCCAACAAAGGGTAAATAGTCAAATTGTCCTCAGCCTCAATGTCTTCCAAATCCCAAATACTGCCACCTTCAAAAGAAAACGTCGAGTCAGATACTGTCGAAGACTGCTGATATTCACTGCCGTTGTCTTGAAACGACTCTTCCTCACTATTGTATAAATAAATTTTCTGCAATTTCTTGCAGCTCTTTTTCCGTTAAGGGTATTTGCGACTTTCGGTCTGTATTAACCCGAACTAAACGTTTTCTTTTTGGCGTATCACTCATATTTAACCACTAATATTCAACAACAAATAGTTCAAAAAATAAAGTCATAGAAAGTCTGAAAAATCACTGTAAATCCATTAGGATCGACACAGTCTGACAGAATATGACATCTATTATAGTATTTTGAAAAATATTTTTTCTACAACTGTCAAAAAAGGCTATGTTTTCGCATTAATGTCAGTGTTTAAAATGAGACATTTTTTCATTGACATTATTTTTTTTTGCGTTACCATGACACCGTGCGCAAAATATTTTGCGCATTAGGGTGCACAATATTTTGCACATCACATACTATTATTGCCTATTTTTTATAATTTTTAATGTATACACGGGAATTAAACAAACATATAGTTCAAAAATATTTATTGCTTTATCAAATAAATCAACTGAAAGAAGAATTTTTTAAATTATTTTATTTTAAAAACAGTGTGATTTTTTTAACTAATGGTTTTAGTTTAATCAAATGAAAGTTGTAGAAAAAATATTGTTTGCATCTCGAGTGCAAAATTCTTTGGTCATCTCGAACGATTTTTTGACTCGACTGCGCCTCGTCAAAAAACTTTCGTTCTCGATCACCAAAGTAGTTTTTTTGCACCCTAGATACAAAAATAACCATTATTAGTTTAGCTAATTATTGATAGATGGAATAATAATTCATATATTGTTGTCTAAAAAATTTGAATAACTAGTGTCCATCCTTATGGGTGGACACGGCACACAGGGAAAGATGGTCAAAATCGGTTTGGCAGTCAACGTGTTAAAAATTCCGGCACTGCTTATATGGGCCTCGTCTGTCCATATAATTGTTCCTTCAAATCCTGGCACTTCATTGCGCTGACGCAAAAACCACTGGCAAAAATCGAGACGCCTTTGAAAGACGTTTGGGTATAGATGGTGAATCCTAATTTTGTAGGGTTTGAATTTATTTATTTTTTTTTAAGCAACGCAACGCAGTTTTTTGGGATTCCTAAATTTGCCTGTATTTCGCGAGACGATATATTAGGATTTTATCTTACAGTTTCTAAAACAAGATTACAGCTTCTCTACCTGCCTTATTATATATTTTTGCTCGAGGTTTTACAAATGATCCAAACTATTTTAAATTTTGTTGTAGCCTGTTTTGCTGTCCTATTAAAATAAAGCTCGGATGCTAAATTTGAATCTTTTCCGCATTCTACAAAACACTTAATCATGTCATATTTCACCACCATTACTAAATTGAACCATTTTTAACAATGCTCACTCACAATTAACTCAAAAATTAGTTTTTGACATTTACAATTATTTCGATTCTCTTTTTTTTTCATGGCCTTTTCAATAAATATTAGAAATGCAATTCGAACATTTACTGTAGTTTAGTTTTTCCTATTTTTGGCAAAATTATTTTATACCATAAGAAGTGTTGTTGTTGTTGTTAATAGTTTTCCATGGCCTCCTCACAAATATATTAAATTTTTCGAAAATTAACCACTTTATGTAGATATGACATATGATATATCGTTGGATAGCTATTTTAATTTGTGACTGAATAAAGAAATAATTTACATTTACATTTCATTTTACAGTGTGTCCCAGGATATATGTAACAAGAGGTGTAACAGACCGAAAATTTTGGAATTTTGGAATGGTATTTGGAGATTGAGTCCTGCTTGTTGTAAAACTAAAGTATACCAAAAATGACTTGATTTGGTGTTCTACAGGGTGTTTTATAAGCAAAGTTGTAAAAATCACCACTAATAAAGTAAGTTAGTAAGTAAGTTATTTTTCAAAATGTGAAAAAATTCCACTAAGAAAAATTATTTAGAATGCAATTTTATACCTCTATACCAAATTTCAGGAATATAAAATTATTTTTTTGAAACTTCCCATTTTTTCAATAAATTAGTATTTTACAATTAATTATTTTTTATTTATTTGCTTTTATCATGATTAGAGAATATTATTTAGGTATTCTGCAAATCTCAACTTAAATTAGTATTTTATTTTGAACCATTCAATTAAAACTGCATAGAAATTATTTTTTGCGAATTAATATTTAAAGTTATGTAGAAGCTAAAAGTAGGCTATGAGAAAAGCTGTGGATACACATTTATGACTTATCATTGACATATCTGTCAAACGTAGTCAATATTATCCTTAATTTCTGTTTCAAATTAACGAACCAAGCATAAAAAATTAAGTGAAAATGGTACTCACAGTGCGTGAAAAAATTTATATTGTGCAATGCTATGGAATTGGCGATGAAAACTCGCTAAGAGAAGTGGTAAGCCAATTTAATTTTTTTAATTTCTAAACACTGCTTTGTCACGTACTCAGGCTATGAGAATAATTAAAAAATTTCTGGCTACTGGTAGTGTTCTTAACATGAAAAGAAAAATAAAAGCATATGATGAAGACAATGTTGGGGCTATTATAGCTCATGCCTCTGTTATAGAAAATCCTAGGATGCCACTAAGAGAGAGATCAGCTCTTATTAATATTAGAAAGTCTGAACTCCAAAGAATTTACAAGGCAAAGAAAATTAGGGCATATAAAGCAAATTATAAACATACGCTTGAAGAGGGAGATGGCGGCCGTAGGTTGGATTTTTGTTTGACCATTGGAGAAAAAATCATGGAAGAGAGATTTTTTCATCATTTCATAATTTTCTCAGATGAATCCACATTCACAACCAATGATGTTGTTTTATCTCAGAATTGTCGGTTTTGGGTTTCTGAAAATCCAAATTTTAGTATTAATTGTAGAAGACAATTTTATAAAAAAGTGAATGTCTGGTGTGCCGTTTCTTATCACGTTGGAGTTATTGGACCTTATTTCATTGAGGGAAGGTTAAACCAGCACACTTATTTACAGCTTCTTCAAAGATTTTCTGAAGAACATTTAAATATTTTAAGAGATACGCCTTTAGTTCATTTTCAACATGAGGGTTGCCCTGGCCACTCCACAGAAATGGTTAATCGGTGGTGGAATTTAAATTTTGGAGAAAACTGGATTGCCAAGAATGGACCGATTAAGTGGCCGTCGAGATCCCCAGACCAATCAATATTGGATTTCTTTTTGTGGGGTCGCCTCAAGCAGTTGGTTTACGCTGAACCACTTCCTAACGATGTAGCAGTATTGAAGCAGAGAATTGCAAATGCCGTAAACTCCATACCGTTAGATCATATTCGAAACAGTTTTAAGGACTTCAGGCGAAGGATCGAAATGTGTGGGGATCTGGGTGGTAGCTACGTCGAATAATAAAAATATTGTAAACATTGTTTTGTATTGTTCAATAATTAATTTGTTTGTGAATCTGTTATGTTTTTGACATTTATTACTTGTTATAATTTTTAAACCTCATTAATCTTGTGTTAGTAATTGTTTCTTGTTTTACAATTAGTTCGCCCTGCCAGCGGCAGGGACCCGACATTGTCGGTACGCTTTGAAGATAATTGGAATTCCAGCGGACCAGTTCACTTTTACGAATTAGTTCAAAGCATGCCGACATGGCTGGGTCCCTGCCGCTGGATAGTGTGTAGACCCCTCAACATTATACCTTCTTACATCTCGTATATTCAATTTTTTATTTACCAATAGCCTACTTTTTGAGATGATTAACATTTGCTCCTACACAACTTTAAATATGAATTCAACTCTTAATTCGCAAAAAATGGGAAGTTTCAAAAAAATAATTTTATATTTCTGAAATTTGGTATAGAGGTATAAAATTGCATTCTAAATAATTTTTCTTAATGGAATTTTTTCATATTTTGAAAAATGAAGGTACTTTAGTGGTGATTTTTACAACTTTGCTAATAAAACACCCTGTAGAACACCAAATCAAGTCATTTTTGGTATACTTTAGTTTTACAACAAGCAGGACTCAATCCCCAAATACCATTTCAAAATTCCAAAATTTTTGGTCCATTACACCTCTTGTTACATCTATCCTGGGACACACTGTTAAAAAAACACGTTATGTCTATATCTCGAGACATGTATAATTTTCTACTTATCAGCAACGGATTCTACTCAAAAAAATGCCAATTTTCTATTCGACACTTGGTAACTGAGATATAGAGGTCATCCAAAAATGCCAATTTTCCAAAAACGCTCTGTAGCTCGGTAGCCAAAAAAGATAAACGATCGCGGTTTACGCCATTGTTTGTTTCTCGAAAATCGAGCTCAGAACATATATTGGTTATTGTCTATCTGCCATAGTTTTAGAGAAAACCCCAAATCCCATCTAATTTTGTCCACCCTATACTTCTATGGTACGCTTTGTTTAAACAATTTCTGTAGCATATGAAAAATGCTACCCTCGTCATTCATGTTCATGACAACAATTTTTAATTAAGCAGTCATGGTATGACATTTTCCATAGCTAATAAAAAGGGATTGCTTTTAACGAGAGAAATTAGCGTATTTCGAAGATTCGTATAGACAATGAACTACAGCTACAAGCTGCCCACATTAATAGTATGAGCGTGAATTATGTAGCTAGCTCGTCCTAAGCGTTTCGGTTTCATGTAATGATTTATACACCGATGATCGAGGCGAATTAATTTACCCAGTGATTATGCCCCAAACAGTGCATATAGAAACCATTAATTAAGTAAAGTTGTAATTAATGTTTGATGGGTTTTCAAGATTCATGAGCATCTTGTTTGACCGACATGATAACGAGGCTGTCTAAAAGGATATAGCGGAAAATTACTACCGGAGATTTATGCAAGAAATGACACAACATGTCATGAACCATGCACGGTACCGGCCAGGATGTTGATGGACTTTTAATCAGCATAATAAATTGATTATACGGAGTTATACTACACGGACATGACATGCGACATAAAAAGGAAATGAAAACTCAAATTATAAAAGTCACCGAAACCAAAGGTCGTTTTTCTTTCTTGCTTCACATGTACAGTAGTGGCATGTTAAAATATTAAGTCGATGCCAATGTAAGGTAGAAGAGAAGAGAAATGGACAAATAATATGCTGAAAAGAAAGAGATTTAATCTACGCTGTTGCCACTTTTCTCTCTAGCTACTTTTAGTCGTCAAGATAATCCTTCATCTTTTACTGAATTTTCTTTATGATACATTTGCGTCAACTCATTCTGTTTGTCATTTCTTCATAATTAGACAAAGATTATGTTTTGAGGACATGGGTGAACTATGGATAAAAAAAAACCGGCACGCCCATATTTGCCTGCCTGTTTAATTTAGACATCCCAACGGGAGGTGCGCACGTGTAGGCTGTGGGAGGAGCTTCTCACCTGATGCCGGCAAAGCATGCCTAGATTTGACATTGGGGGAGATTGGGGAACGTAAATTATTTTACGCCATGTTAAAATACGCAGCATAAATCTAAATAAATTTAACAAATCATGATGCTTTTATGAGCTACTGTTAATTAAATTATTTTAACAAAAAACCAATTGCAAATAAAGCCGTATTAATCAATAATTGGATTTCATCCGATTTCGCATTTTCTTTTTACCCCACTTTATCCCATCATTGCAGAGTATTCGCTTAGACATCCCCACCTAAAATCACTGTGATCTGGAAAGGGGAGAAATCAGAAAGACAAGTAGTTTTCAGATTTTTATTTTATTTGAGCCATTGCGTGTGCGTTAAACAATACTATCGTAGTCGTAGGTAACTCTTTTAAAATGACGATTTATACAACGGAAGAACGAGTGCAAATTATTAAATGGTATTTTGGAAATAATACGGCTGCAGAAGTTGTCGCCCGATTTGTTTTTACATTTGAGGATCGACCCGTTCCGACGGAACAGACAGTTTTGAACATTGTTCATAAGTTTGAATCGTCTGGATGTGTAAAATCTTGCAGAAAATGTAATAATGAAGGTGGTGACAACGATGGCAGACAGATGAGTGACGAACGGGAACAGAGGGAAATAAATGTGTGTAGTTTTGCGGAGGCACATGCCCCCCTGTTCCAGCAGGCAAATCTCTGCCGAGCTCGATGTAACGTAACAAATATCATTCTTATAAAGTTGCCGTCACACAAGAAATTTTTCCCGATGACTTTATACGACGTATGGTATTCTGTGAGACCATGATGGAAAAGGCGAACGAAAATGAAACTTTCATTAAAAATATTTTATTTACTGACGAAAGTTCATTTTCGCTGCACGGTCGTCACAATTCATCCATTACTAGATATTGGTCCCGGGAAAATTAAGTTATGCCACACCGAACTCAGTACCCACAGAAAGTCAATGTGTGGGCTGGAATTTTAGGTAATTTGATAGTTGGCCCCTTCTTTATCGACGGCAACCTTACAGCACAAAAATATTTAAATTTGTTACGTGAACAAATTAATCCGGCCATTCGAACTTTGGTCATTGACCTCGAAGAGATTTGGTACCAGCAGGATGGTTGACCTGCTCATAACGCGATAGTGATACGTAGATTCCTAGACACTACATTTCACGATTGCGTTATAAGTGGGACAAGCACAATTAAGTGGCCAGCAAGGTCGCCTGACCTAACGCCCAGTGATTTTTTTATGGGGGTACATGAAAACAAAAATTTATGAACACGAACATCAAAGAGCGCGTAACCTTGATGAGTTACGTGAGAAAATTGTTACTGCCGCACAAAGTGTGACACCAGATATGTTAACAAACGTCAGGACGGAATTCTATGATCGTTTGGGATATTGTCTAGCACAAGAAGGCAATGTTTTTGAAACAATAATTCGTTAATTTTTAAAAGAGTTACTTTTTTATTTTTCATAGTGTTATTATTTTATTTATTTATTATGTAGGTACCTATTTATATTTAAAGAATTTTTATTTATTTTATTTATGTACCTATGGAATGCTAGTTTAATTTTCACGCCACATGGCTAAAAATGTGCAAAAATAAAACAGTATTTTAGTTATTTGAGCATTAAAAAATGTATCAAATAACTACCCTCCAGCAAACTCCAATACGCGTAACATCATTTTTGACAAGAGTAGTACATCCCAACTCATCTTGAAATGTACTAAACAATTTTTAGGAAATTGCTGTTTTCATCATAAACGTCTCAAGCTGTAGGAGGGACAATACGAGGGGATAGAGGGCGGAACTCTTAACATGCACAAGTGCTGGCACCGTTGTTATCATATCGCTCTCTTTCGCGTACATTATTTTCCTCTTTATATTTAACTCTATCTTATTATGGGGATCGACCCAAGAACTTTGGCTGCCACTACTGTATACTACCGGATACTTATAGCCCAGGAGTTTAAGTCAATATATCGCTTCTACTCGGAATTAATTATTGTAAAACTGAAAATTTGCAGGATTGTAGTTTTGGTCCAGGGCAACACGTACCAAAAAGTCCCCTACTCTCCCCCGTCGGCTTCCCTGTTTTTGCCGAGCAACAAGGGCCTAAGTCGCAGAAATTGTACGGCTGGCTATAAAGTGCAGCAAAAAGGTTATTACTGGTCCGATTTGGGTCAATATGATTATACAAGCTTCGGAGAAGCATATTCGTTCGTATTTCAATTGTTCATGCATATTTTGTTCATAATTTTCCGTTGTAATGCTGTCAAAATTTCAGAAATTGAAAAAATTCCGAAATGGAGCCATTGCAGATAAATGAACACTCGGAGGGGAAAACGTACCGAATAAACATTTCCCTTCATACTTTGGGCTTTCTATTGGTATGTCTACCTTCTCTGTACGCCACGGCGAATCGCGACCGCCTAGTAAAGTCACATTGTTTTGAGCTTTTCGACTCTGGGAACTCCAAGAGATATCTTTGCCATCTCCGACTAAAACGGATACGGCCTTAGAGGCGTTCAGGCATAATCCCACGAATGGTAGCTTCGCACTACCCTCGCTCGAGCGAGTGCGTGAATCAAATGTCCGAACCTGCGGTTCCTCTCGTACTGAGCAGGATTATTATCGCAACGACGAGTCATCAGTAGGGTAAAACTAACCTGTCTCACGACGGTCTAAACCCAGCTCACGTTCCCTCAAGCAGGCACACGGCGAGATATGCCTTCTTAGTTCAGTAGCTGTGAGAGTCCTCGGAGTGTGTCGTTCATTGGTGTGGAAAAATTGAGTGATCGTAGTTAAGTCATGATGGAGACAGGCGTTTGCGTTTTTTGCAAGTTGTCTCATGAAGATGGAAATGTTGGGGTGGTTCAGGGTGGGCTATCAACTTTGCTTCGGGCTAGTGTGGAAAGAGGAGACACTAAAAATGAGGAGTTGTTTAAAGATCTCGTGAAGCAAAATTCATCTATCACCGTACATGTGACATGCAGGTAAGTCGTACGATACTCTCTAGTTCTAGAGAAATGTTCTGAGTAGCCCAAGACGCTGGTGTCTTCGTCGCATACGTAATATTACAGTGCCATTTTTCCTTGCAGGAAAAATTACTCGAGACCTTCCACTATAAGGAAGGACATTGCAATGGCCAAAACTGTATAGCCTGGAAGTGAAACGACTGAGCCGCGGCTTAGAACAACGCTCAGATGTTTCGATATAAAGAGGGACTGCTTGTTCTATGGAGAGGAGGAGTGTATGAGGAAGGAGATGAAGAAGCCGGGCAGGTACATGAGGGTTGTTCAGGAAGTAGAAACTGTTCAGTGGATATGGATTATGATCCGGGCGACCCTTCTTCCCTGTAGATCAATAATGTCAATTGTCTTGCCGAAAGTCTGAGTCTGACAAGTTAAACTTCATTCAATAAATCTTATAAAACACAAATGTATATAAATATAGTATATAAATAGGAATTCGCAACAAGTATCATCAGCGCAGCCAGGGCGCATGACGGGAGTGGCCGCCGCGCGGCGACATTCGGAGTGGCGTAGCTCCGTAACGAGTGACGCTACAGAGAAGGTAGACATACCAATGGAAAGCCCAAAGCATAAAGATAAATGTTTATTCGAGTACGTTTTCCCCTCCTAGTCTTCATCAGCACTAGAACGGAAAACTAAGAAGAAAATATGTATGGAACATCTGAAATACGGTAACAACCTTTCTGCTGTACTAGGGATTACATTACCGGTTAACCGGTTATCAGGACAAAAAACACATGACGATAATTACCGGTTATTTTAATTTTTTACCGGTTATTTCGGTAAACTCAGAACTTACGATATGTCACGTATTCAACGTTTCCATTTATGTCACTGACTAGTATTCACTAACTACAGAGTAACTGTCCCAACACCGAGCAATTTTAACAATAAATAAATAATATTATAAAAAGTAAACTCCAAACACCAAACCCTAAGAAATACAAGAGAGACATTGACAATATCTTACGATAGAAAGTTGAATATTTCACTGCCGCAAATATCCGTGGAATACATTTAGAAGTATGTTATTACCAATTGCACAAATATCAGACGATTAACAGATATAGCTTTGAAAAATTAACCCTTTTAACAGGCTATTTTTAAAAAATATTGTATTTTTAGATTAGGTATTCAGTAAATGCCCTATTTGAGTTTATGTTTATAATTTTTGTTATTTGCAGAATAATTATTTATTTAAATTTATTTTATTTATATTTTTTCCTTTTGATAAATTAACTCCTATATAAAAAAGTCTATTTGACAGTCACATTTTTGTCACTTTGACAGCGATAAAAAAAGGTGCATCGTTTTTTATCACCGATAAAAATGCCTGTTCCTCAAAAGCAGAGTACATCTAGTAGTCGCAAGTCACTTTAAAATCTGTACTGTCAGCTATAATTTTTAAGTATTGTGGAAACTATACTGTACAATATGAGTCTTTTTGGGAAAATTATAATTATTTTTAATAAATTATTGTTGTTGTTCGTTTACATATTCTGTCGTTAATTTATCTTGCCAAAAAACACTCGAGCTTTTCTTTTATGGATAAATTTATTTTTAACTCAAAATTTTTCCAATCAGTAATTGTGCTCGAAAAACTGACATTTGACAAAATCGCTCGACCTCCGGTCTCGCGATTTTTTTATGTCAGTTTTTCTTATAACTCATTGGCTAAATTATTTCGTTACAAAGAGAAATTTATCCGATAAAAAAAAGATCTTGTGATTGATTTTACTGTTGATAAAAAACCTTTTGTTCGTTCATTATATTAAATATACGTATATAAAAATGTTTTTTGTTAAATTTAGATAATTTTGTACATGGAAAAAGACAACTGCCATTTTCGCCACCCTAATCATCCATTCTAAAAATTAACGGTAAATACCGGTTAACCGGTTATTTACATTTTTATTTACCGATTTACCGGTTATTAAAACTTCCGGTAAATTGCAATCCCTATGCTGTACTTTATAGCCAGCTCTGCAATTTCTGCGACTTACACCCCCTTGTTGCTTCGCAAAAACAAGGAAGCCGACGGGAGAGAGTAGGGGACTTTTTGGTACGTGTTGTCCTGGATCAAAACTACAATCCTGCAAATTTTCAGCTTTCAATTAATTAATTCCGGGTCAAAAACTAAAATTCATGGGCTATTAGAAAAATAAAACAATTAAACGCAGAAAAATAATTTGAGAGGAATTAAAAAATTAAAGTTAATTAGGTTTAGTTTACTTATAGTTTTCTGATTTTTCATAGATTACTTTTTCGGTATCGCTGTTTGTAAAATTGTATAAAAAATATGCTTTAATTTAATTATAACATAAACACACCACGTATAGTAGGCCAAGGCTGTCTGGATGGGGGTTACATTTTTGGAAAAACGTAGACATACATCCGTACCCACCGACATTGTCAGTGCTGGGGCTGGGATCAAATCCAGTACACGATATATAATGTAGTCAGCAGATGCGCCACAATACGCTTTAGCCGACTGAACTACCTTGTCGTATAGTTAAAAAATTACTCTCAGTTCATTCCGCATATTATATTTTACAATTTATTTAATTAAAGAAATATATTAGAAAATTACTCACAAATGCATATAATATTGTAACGTGTTTCCCCCCTAGGAAACCACCCTTGCAAATTCCGTGGGTTCCAAAAATTATAACAAGAGATGTCCACTAACACACTTTATTAATCAACTTACTGGATACTTCACAATTCTATTATTAATTTAAATGCACTTTAATGACTAAAAATAACAATGTTTATCACTTTGTAGTCTTAACCTCACTTGTCATTCAAACTTCTCTACTTTCTGTACTTTTTCTGAACTACTCGCCGAGAATGCGGTCGGTCTTTTATACCCAAAAATGACAGATCTCGATTTTTCTGTGATGATGCCACCATTCTCTAGATAATTCCGGATCTCATCACTCTAGAACTACTACTGGTAGGTTCTTTCTCGAGTAGGTGCAAATACATCTGAATTAATTGAAGGGGTTGCAACACATCATAATATATTAAATGTATGTATGTACCATTACCTAAAGGCCCTCACAAATATAGGTATTGATAAGGAACCATGTTTTACTTGGATTCATTAACTTTTAGGGTATTTAAGACTAATAATATAATTTATACAGTGTGACACAGTCAAGATGAAGATAACCCAGTATTTAATTTATTTTTAGAAGTAGAGATTTGAATTTTATTACAGAGGTGGAACGGTACGAGCTGCATTTCTTAGAGTACTCAACTCAAATGTTAAGTGTAACCCCAGCCTACTGCGACCTCGTGAATAGAACAGATTATCAATATTTTGCGTCGCATTGGAGATACCGAAAAAAGCTACTAGAAAAAGTTGTTCAGAATCTTATTTTAACCTTGGATACCGAGTTACGAGACAATACTCGAATTTTGAAAATATTCTGTTATTTTCACTCGGAAGTTGGATTTTTTATTAGTTTTCACTATCAAGCCATGGAACAATTAAAATTGTCAATATTTAAAAAAAGTAAAATTATTTATTCAACAAAATTTGAACGGGAATTCAAACAAAAAAAAATACATAAAATCATCATAAGTAGTCTCTAAATAGCCCACCTTCAAATATCAAATAATACTCTAGAACTCATTGTTAAAGAAATTAAGCAATCGTTCAGCGTTTAAGATGTAGAAAAAAATGGACCGATTATTGTATCACCTAAAATGATACAAAAAAATGTTATTATTAAGTTGCTTATAATGTGAAGTTATATTCAGATATCAAATTTGGTTGTTCTATTTTAAACATAATAATTTTCCACTTTTTCTAATTATTATTATTTCTATTTCAGCCTAAGTAATGGAATAAAATCCACTTTAATGAGTTTCATTTAGCGATTTGTGTTAAAAAATTTTGACTATGCGTCAAGAAATTCAACATTTTTCCCAAAAAATTTATTTTGTCAAAAGAGTACTAATTAAAGTTCCTCAATTGGATTTTAATCCATTACTTAGGCTGAAACTATTATATAGGAAGAATTATTAATGACAGAAAAATATTTAAAAATATAGCTCAGGTATTATGAGTAAAAAAGTGAAAAATTTTATTTTTAAAATAGAACAACCTTTGATATCTGCATATAACTTCGCATTATAAGCAACTTTAAATAACATTTTTCAATATCTTAAAAAATAAAGATAGTTTACTCTTGAGACAATTTTAAAAAGAATAGTTTGACCTAAGCATCAGAACTAACATATATTTGTGCAACCCCTTTTTTTCATTTGATAACATGCACTAACTTTTATCAAAAATAAACTTTTTCAGAAAGTCAATAACAACAGAGTTTCCCATACGGTTCAGACTTTTTGGCGGACACTGTAAAACAAAACTGAAATTTATATGCAAGAGGACATTTGTTTTTTTAATGAAGGGGGGAAACGATATTGGGGATTGAGTATTGAAATGCAAAACAGCATAGCATGCTGATCAATATAATATTGCATTAGATTTTCAATAAAAAAAATGCCTGACATGCCTTCTCGAGAAATCGATCCTTTTTCTATAATAAAAATGCACGCCAGTGACTGAAATAAGTTTTGCTTTACTCAAAAAGGACACAACAAAGGACTTTGATACCGATCCAAATTTTGTTGAAATCGGTTGACTAATAACTGAGATGTGGGGGGGGGGGCATTAAAAGTGGGACACACTGTATATTGTAAATTTTAACTTTCACGACTCCTGTACTTCTTAGGAGTCCTAGTAGTGTAGTCACTGGCATTGATATCTAGTATAGCTATCTTCATGTCTACGAAGCACTCAAAAACTGTCGGCGCCTTTGACTATCAAACACGCCGCATCGCACTGCCAAATACGCTGACATTTTTCACACGCCTAACAAGTGTACAGTCAACTATAAATATGTTGATACTACCTTAAAGACAACTCCAGTACCTTGTGTTTTGACTTCTTGATGCCGTTTTATTTTTAAACCATAACTTCTTTCCCACACGATTTACAGCTTATCACCATGTCAATACGTTAATCGACGAAGAGACTGATACCAGGCTCATACCTGTATTATTCAATATCCCACGGAAGTACATTTGCTCGTAGATTTTTATTCGACATCAGTTTATGAAACGATTTTCTGCACAATTTTTTTCTACGAAGTTGCTACCTGTAACTAGTTTTTAGACGTAATTTTGTTCCCTATTATCTATGCAAGCGATAAATTGAAAGGCAACCCCAAAGTACTTAAGACGTTACAAAATTTATAAGCGTTTAAGAAGATGCTTATTTTCTATGCTCATATTAAATTACAATTTAACCTCAACAACTTCTTCAGTAATTAGACTTCTCGACTAGAAACCAAGACCAGCGTTCGCTGAAAGTTTAAAGACAGAAACGTTGTTTGAATTTCAATTCGGCCAGGCAGGATTTTAAGCTTTCAAGTCAGCGGCGTACACATATATCTTAGAAAAGAGGATTACGACTCTTTGTTTCGTAGACTCTTAAATGATAAATGAAGGTCTAACATGGCAAATTAAACTAAAGGTTCCTATTTGTGTTCCTGGCACAAAGCGGTTTACTTAAGAGCTTTACTCTGTTCTTTTATTTGTCTTTATCCAATAGACAAAAAGTCTACGCGTTTAAGAAACTCATCTTAGGATATCTTGTTTATTTGTTCAAGTTTTACACTGCTATTCCAGTTTCCTTACTTCATCTTTGTGTACTCAGCTGCTGTTGTACAAATTAACATTTTTGATGACGCAATTTTAAATTGTAGTGATAGAAATTTTAACAACCTTTAACGCTTTAACATTAAACAACGAGTTTAAAGCTGAGATATGGTTCTCTGCAAATTTTCTGAATTCAAATACTACCTTTTCCTCAAAATGATGGGAATGCAGAAAATATCTAGATTGCAAAAACAAGTTATAAGGATAACATGAGGTGTAGGATCCAGAAACCATTGTAAACATTTAAAAAAACTGGGCATTATGCCATCCCCTTCACTTTACATTTTTCAACATCTTAAAAATTCATAAAAATAAATCTTAGGTATTATGCAAATCACAACTTACACACTTTTTTATTTAATATGAAATTAAATACCTTCTGTATACTGGTACCTTAATCTGGTCACGCTAATATACTACTTAGGTAAACCCTTTAAAACACTCACTATTGGAGAACCAATCAAAACAACTACTCTTCTAGCTAATACTGACGAAGTATTGAATTACATGATAGGATTCCTAGCATTTTAAAGCAAAAAAAATATATTGTGCGCGCACACGTTTGTGTCGTTTGAAAATTGCCAATACTTGTCTTATAGGGAGGTGGAAATATTCGGAAGTAGGCAGTTTTTTTCATGGGCGTCTCTCTACAATATACCACATTGGGCAAGAAAAATCACAACAAAAAAATTAAAATACCTTTTTCTAAATTTAAATCATGTTTTTTTTAGTTAAATTCATGAAATAATATAAATTATAAAGAAAATTTAACTCTATAGTATTGGCCATTTTCCGTTGAAGTATTTTTGTACCAAATACTGCCACAAAAGCGCGAGCAAAAAAATCACCCATAGAAACTGCAAAATCATTTGTCTATCAAACAAGAACATCAAAGAACATGAATTGATAAAAGCATTTCAAGAGCCATTTTTAATCTCCCGACAATAAAATTGTAGGATACTACATTTAGTCCAAAATCGAAAATTGAGATAATATCACATCTTTATGTTTTGAGGTCCCAGGAACCCAAAAAAGTGGTTTTTAAAAAATGTCTGTGAGTGTGTGTAACTGTGTATGTATGTTAGCACGATAGCGGTGAAGCTACTAAACGGATTTGGATGAAACTTTGCATGAGGGTTTCTTTAGTGCTCCAGAAGATCTGAAAAGTTTTTGGTTGAGATCGGATTACGCTTAGTGCCATTTTGGCACAACAAGTTGTTTATTTCACGATTACTTACAATTTGTAATCGAACCATTGAAAAGCAGTAAAAATTTCAATTTCACCGATATATTACACGTACCCTTTCGATTTCGTTTCCGTTAAAAAAATTAAAAAGAATTCGTTATTTGTGCACACATGACAGCATCCAAAAAATATTATTGGTATTATTGCTAGGGGAAAATGTATTTTGCCATCTGTCAAAAATATTTGGGTAGGTAACCTTTGTGAATGTTGGTTATGGTACGTGACGTCACAGCTAACCTGAAAAATATATATTTCTTAAGATTTAAGAATATTACGTAGCTATTATTAAAATTTCTGCCTGGTTCCCGTACTTTCAACTAAAATCTAGTACAGTGTAATGTTTATGAAGTTCTAAATACTTTGTCCTAATAAAATAGGACTCTTTTTGTAGGTTGGAAATCTAACCTGTAATTAGCAGTCTATTTTTATTAATCAACAATTAGGCAATCCAAATCACGTGATTTCCATCTTGGCGTGGCGGTCAAACGTCTGTCAAAACAGTTTGTGTTTTTCCGTTGGCCTGGTTAAGTATCTTGAAATTTTATCAATATAGTGTTTTCTGTGGATTGTGACAAGGCGTTTTTGATTGTTTTCAAATAATAAACTTTATTTATGAGGAATGAGTATTTCAAGAAGTTGATGTTGGAAAATCGAGATGTAAAAACGATGGAAGGTTTAGATCATCCCTTTTAATCGCGTCGTTTTCTCGACAGATCATCTATATGAGGGAAATATTTAAAATTCACGACGTCGCGTCAGGTACACGGTAAAAGCTAACCTTGTCACGATATCCATGATGTCCACAACTCACTACTACGTACATATCAGGCATTTTTTTCCAATTATAGCCAATAATATTATCACGAAAAAATCTAATAAGACACATTAAACAATTCTTTACAAAAAACTCATATTAAAAACCTTTAAAACGTAAAAACTACGTAAAGAAATGCTGCACTGATCACAATCTAAACAATATAAATAAACCCTGTTTGACCGCCACGCCACAATGAAAAACAATTTTGACAGGTCGTTGGATTGCCTAATATAGAAAAATTATTTGCGTGAATTTAATAATTGTTTATAGCCGTGTTCGGATATTACGTCTGATTGATGGGACGCGTGACAATCGTTCATTTAATACAAATCGAGCTAACCGAGCTAAATCTGAAACGTTCGAATATTACAAAATAAAGGACTCGAACGAAGCTCGACTTGCTCGGAACTTTTTGATCGTGCAGGAAGATTTTAATTTGACGCATGCGTAGTCTGCTTGAACTGTCCATAATGTTATTGACTTGTTGAGGTTAGAGTGTCATTTGGGCTAAATTCTGTATTATTATTTTTATTCGCTATTCAATGTTTTACAAAATCTACGAAACGGTATCTGTTATAATATCCAGCAATTGATTAACATGCAACATAAACAAACATGAAAGGTTATGTTTTAATAGATTGCTTGTAGTCCACTTCAGTTCGTTCGATATTTGTCCATGAAATAAATGGCTCCAAAGTCACGTGTAATTTATCTGTTTGCTCAGTGCTCTGATTTCCGATGTAATATCCAAACACAGCTGATTTGGATACACCGTGTGGGGAGGTTTCAGCCGCTTCCAGTAGCTGCCGATTTTTTCATCAATATTAGCTTTCGCTGTATGGAAAACAAAGAAGTTTCAAAGGCTATTACGCCTTGGATGATCCAATGTCCACAACGAATCAAATATTTGGTGCAGAGTAACCAACAACAAAGGAGAATATACACCTAGACAACAATTAAAAGGTTCAGCGCATATCCTGAACTTACATTTTAAAGGTTTGGAAAAAAAAGACTAGTATCTAATACTGGTTTAAAATGAACCGCCAAGAATTTCTGGAAGACTTAAAGCCAATAGCAGGTGCACTAAATAAACTGCAATGAAGATGCATTTTTATCTGATGCCATGGAGATCTGGAAAGAGTTGGAACAAACAACACTTATATAGCTCATTCGAACTGTGTTTATGTGTTCACTGACCCTAGATCACTTTCAAAGATTTAATTTCATAGTTTTGAAGAAACAACCCAACATTGAGTTTTTAAACACCACACAATATGCTTGAAGTTTAAAACAGCACGCCCAGTTGCTGGATCAGTTTTTGACAATGGTGGACTTTGAATTTCTTTTCTTTAATTTATGTATTTCATCCAATATCTTTATGGTGCCTGTAAATTTTCCTCTTATGGAGTGTATCGCATTTAAAATAATTTCTGCTATTGCACTTTTTTCTCCTTTGGCACAGCACCAGCTTCGCTCAACTAAAATTTAAACAAGAAATAGTTATTCAAAATACTGACAAACCAATACACGATCGTTAATTTTCTTACCATGAATTATTTATTGCTTCTTTTAGCACCAGTTATTATTATCACAAGCACTTTAAGTTTCACATTTGGGTTTTAAATTGTATTCCAATGATGCCCAACAGAATGGATATCATCATAGTATTGTAATACGGCCGTTTATCCTATAATATAAACTCACGTTAAAAATCAAATTCTTAAATTAACGTGCAACAACTTACCACTAATAATATGCTTGGAACACTTCTGCATACTTATTGCTCGTAATCAGTAGTAGTCTCTCACTTGACCCTAACTTCTGGTTGTAAATTGAGGTTATTTTATAAAAATTGGCGTTGTTTGCCACACTTTCACAATTGATAATACACCAAAAACCTGTCATTTTGTGATATGTGTACACAAAAATATTAGTATTACGAAAAGTTCAATCAGTCGCTATTTGACAGCTTAAGAATTTCGGTTTGTTTCTCCTAAGGTCTGCGATCTGTGATGTCACGCGCGCCCATAGGTATTTCATTCTGATAAAGTTTTGGGAATTAGACGAGTTGGTCAACATGTGCAGTGACTTTACTACTTTTAGTTATACCACTCTAGTTTTCCCCATGACACTTTTCACCCAATATACTTTCGTGAAATAGGTTAATTCCTGCATTACTACTAAAACCTTAGTAAAAGAGACAGATTAATTATGCGCTTAAAAATTTAGTGTCTTACTCCTGTTAACGAGATTATAATGTTTCAAGTTCAGTTACATAGAGCTCCATAATCTACGCCTCTGAAATGGAACGGAATCGGCTTATGATCTGAAGGGTCTGAAGCTTGTTTATTCGTTATTGTTTCCGGTCGACGCCTCAGCCGTTTCAGTGACAGTTTTTCCTGACAAAATGATAGGAAGAATGAAATTCCATATGGGGGTCGCAAAGAAAACAACGGTAAATGAATACTGAAATAATATACAAGGCATAAAGCTATTATTATATATTAAGTGCGTGTTATAGCTGTAATAACAGTATATGATGTCTCGCGAAATGGACTCTAAAAGGTTTTTTATATGAAAAGGAGGTATAAAGATATCAATTACAGTAGAATACACACACGTATAACAATTATATTATTATAATATATTTCTACTTATGCACAAATCTGGTTTAAATAATCACTAATCGCATAATAATAATTATTGACAGAATTATCTGGATAATAGCTTTTATATATTCTAGGAAATAGCGTGCAAATTCAACGATGAAAGGTTACCGTCTGCCAGTCGATCATCGAGGAGACCATAACCAAAGTTTTTTCTCTCTGGAAATTTAAGGTGCGGGGATAGGGAGGGAAGGGGCATTTTTTGTATCGAATGGTTACCGATATCGGTCCGCATAGATAGATAGTATAAGTACTTCACATACCTAAATTACCCTTGCAGACGAAACTTCCGGTCGGCGCGCGGTAACCGGAAATTGAAAAAAAAAATGTTTAGTTACTGGACCAAATTAGGCGCAAAATGTTTGTTTTGGCACGTACAGTACTGTACTGTACTAGCAGACATTTCTATCGGTCGGTTTTCGAGCAATTTGCCATTAAAGTCGACCGTCGATCTCGACGGCGAATAGTGCGACGATCGCGGCAAACCGCCACCGCCAATAAAGTCACATTGTTTTGAACCTTTCGACTCTTGGAACTCCAAAAGATATTGTTGCCACCTTAAACTAGAAAGGATACAGCCTTAGAGGCGTTCAGACATAATCCCACGGATGGTAGCTTCGCACCACCGCCCGCCCAAGCACGAGCGAGTGCATGAACCAAATGTCCGAACCCGCGGTTCCTCTCGTACTGAGCAGGATTACTATACGACGAGTCATCATTAAGGTATAACTAACCATGCCAAAAATTTCCAGAGAGAAAAAAATTGGGTACTTATATGATCTCTTCGATACCGACTAGCAGACGGTAACCTTTCATCGTCGAATTTGGACGCTATTTCATAGATTACTAGTAGAAGAGTTGTTCAGTCAAAGAGGCTAAAATAAGCGGCTGTGTGAACCTGGAAACCAATTTGTGGTGCAAACAAAATGAATTGGTCTATTGAAAGCTTCATATGATGTGAACGTTTATGCCATATTCAGTTTCATTTGTGCCACTTTCTTTAAAAAAAATAGGATGTTTTGTAACATGCTTCCTTCGCTGTACAATAATTATTATTTTTTTTTGTAATGTGTTCGAGATTCAGACTAAACTTTATATTATTTAGACGAAACAAATTACTACACCAGCAGCTCAGAGACTCGGCAGACGAGTCATGGGTCAGAAAACACTTTCCAAATGGTCTTACGTGTTTGGTAGATCGTAGTTAATAAATGACAGATGTTTTTATAATTTATCTTAAAGAGATTTTAATTTGACTTATATAATGATAATTTTCCTAGAGAGGCGTGGCGCCAATCTCTCTATATTCGAAATTTACACTCAGAGTGGAGTTTGATTACAAGAAAGATAAACTAATCAAATTATAAAGAAAGTATAAATTGTTGACTATAAAAAAGTGTAAATTAATAATCCAAATTTAGCAAAAACCAAGATTAGATAAATACTGTCTTAAACATGAACTGACAATATAGTGTTTTAAAAGTCATAATTAATTATTTAAATGTACACGTTTCGTAGAAATTGTGATCACAAAGTCTTTACAGATTGTTTCAAATATTTGTTTTCAATTGGACGTTACGCAGATAATGTACACCTAAATAGTAATTGAAATGTACTAATTGTTCGTTGAAAACATGTTAAAGATAAAGTTGAAAATTGAAATATTTTCAAAAAAAAAACATTTGTAATTTGATTCTTTAAAGAACTGTAAAAGTGTTAAAACATAAAAATACGATTTAAAAAAAATTAGATAAAAATTTTATTTGCGACACTTATCTGGAATTCTCAGTGGATTAAAGTAGTGAATCCAAGTGAGGGATGATGATGGTGAAATCCAACCCACTGTGATGCTATCGCTGATTTCTAGATGAGCCCAATATTAAGTCAGAGAGTTCCCAGTACCATATTCGATGCTTCCAGAAATTCCATAAGGACAATTTACATCTATCCTACCATATTACCGTCTCGGTCTTCGCAAAAGGTAGTCCTAGTCTAATATATACATTCCATCTTCAAAATATGTAGAGGAGAAGAAATACAACCCCATTAGGTGATTAAAATAATAGTTTCCAACCCAAACTTAAATGTGACGTTAAAAAAAACGTTTCTAGAATGCGTATCTACGATCTGCATCTAGAAGATCTGCATCTAAAACCATGGAAAGAAATGAAGCATATAGCATGGCTTGCTGCAAAATGGCCGTTGCCAAATCTAAGTTACAAAAATTATTTTTTTTTAAATTACTTACGGATTAAACCGGTGAAGAACAATTAGGCCTGCTTCATGTTCATGAAGAGGGACTATCAACCCTTACGATGTTGAAGTCGTTGGTAAAAGACGAATTTGACAAGACACATCACTACTGAAAAAATTATAGCAGACAATTACGAAATACAAAGCTTCTTGTAACGGAGAACAATTCGTTCTGTTCGCCCTCTCGTAGTATGTAAATCGTTTACCCTCTCTCTCTATTCTTAGAGTCAAGTTAGAACATCAGCCACTTTGAGTACATTTAGACGTGACTCTGGTTGCATACCGTTGTGTTTGTTTATGAAGAAATTTTTAAGGAACGATATTTGAAATCTTCGCGGTCTTTCATGCTTGAGTTAATTTATGTTTTAATTTATGAAGCAGCAATACGCATGCTACAGTTTTCGAAAAGTGGCGAATTTTCCAAAATCATGAAAATTCGGATCTTTCAACTATAATGAGTTCTCTAATGTTTTTAAACGTTTGTGCCACCGAAATTTTCATTTGCGTCAACCCTTTGCTACGGAGGAGGGCGAAGATGAAGGAGCCAGCAATAAATAGAACGCATTTTGGCCACATACATTTCACAGATACTTTCTTCTGACTTTGCTGACGTTTATGCCACCTTTAGTATTATTGGTGCTATTTTTTTTTACAAATACTATGGGTTTTCAAAAAGCGACCAATTCCTACAATTTTTCAAAATCATAAATTCGGATTTTTCGACTGTAATGGGTTTTCTGACGTTTATGCCCGTTTGTGCCACCGACATTTTCGTTTGTGTCGTAACCCTTTGCAAAGGAGGGGAGCGAGGAGGGAGCGGGGAGCAGTAAATAGAACGATTTATATTTTCGCCAAATAAACTTCAGAGCTACTTCCTCTTATCTATGCTAGCGTTTGAGAAACCTTTAATTTGTTTATGCTATTTTTTTACAAATACTGCGGGTTTTCAAAAAAGAGTAATTTCTACAATTTTTCAAAATCATAGAAATTCGGATTTTTTACTGTAACGGGTTCCCTGACATTTGTGCCTGTATGTGCCACTGAAATTTTCGTTTTTGTCGTCATCCCTTGCGAGTCTATTTTATTTAATTCCTTCTCGCAGTTCGGGAAATTTCTAAAGCAAAGTAGATTTTTTTTTAAAAATAGGACAAACAAAAATAGAAGCAAATCCAAGGTCACCAAGTGACTCCCCCCCGATGACTTCAACAACTTTTATAGAAGTCATTTTCGCTATTCTGACGTGATACCATCCTGAAAATTTCGAGAGACATTTGACCTTTAGATGAGCCCTTACAACTCTAAAGCAATATTTTTCGCTCTTTCAAAATCCTGGGTCAGAAATGGGGGTTCCTATTTAAAAAACGAAAGTTGACCAACAAACGACCCTGAAAAATGACTTCCAAGGTCAAATCCGAGGTCACCAAGTGATTAGATATTGTTTAAGTTTTAGGAAATAATGGCCCTATTTTGTGGCCAGCTAGATCTCCTGATATAACCCCTGTCGACTTTTGGCTTTGGGGTTATTTAAAAAATATTATATATAGAAAACGTTCTAATAACATAGAAGAATTGGAAAACAAAACATTAGCTGCGTTTTGGACAATAACTGCTGTCATGATTGGAAAGTGTCAAAAATGCATAGAAGACAATTCGAACATTTATTGTAGTTTAGTTTTTCCTATTTTTGGCAAAAATAGTTTATATTATAAGAAGCGTTGTTGTTAATAGTTTTCTATGGCTTCCTCACAAACATTACATTTTTCGAAAATTAACCACTTTCTCTAAAGATAAATATGACATATGATGGTATATCGTTGGATAGCTAATTTATGTTGTGATCGAACAATTAAATAATTTACAGGGTATTCCATTTAAAAAACAAAAGTTTTGTCCATCTCTCGAAAACTGAGGCATTTATAATTTTCTTCTTAACAGCGACGGATTCTGTTAAAAAAAGTACCTCAAGAATGTGTTACTCGATTTTCGATTTGACCCTTGATAATTGAGATAAAGTGGTCATCCAAAAATGACAATTTTCCAAAAACGCTCTGTAGCTCGGTTGTCGAAAAAGATAGACGTTCGCGGTTCACGCCATTGTTTGTTTCTCGAAAATCGAGCACAGGACACCTATATTGGTTTTTGTCTATCTG
This sequence comes from Rutpela maculata, assembly GCA_936432065.2. Taxonomy (NCBI): domain Eukaryota; kingdom Metazoa; phylum Arthropoda; class Insecta; order Coleoptera; family Cerambycidae; genus Rutpela; species Rutpela maculata. The sequence goes on from OW386292.2 coordinate 32,967,401, forward strand.
CCATAGCTTTAGAGAAAACCTTAAATCCCATCTAATTTGGTCCACCCTGTAGACCATGCACCATAATGTGCATTTCTTATACATCTTTGTTTTTATTACTGCTTAGTTGATTGTGCTAAGCAAGGATAATTTTTTTTTTTTTTCATTTAATGGTTCGATTTAATGTAGAACTAGAGGTATACTCCAAACACTTTTACTAAAACTCTTTCCAATCCAATCACTTGTGAGCATTTCGATTAAATCCAAAGTATATAGGTAAGGGTGAGGGCAAATGTGTAGCGTTATCGAAATCTTCAGCCACGTCAATGTAGGCCGTAATTAAATTGGTGATTGTGTAGATGTGGAAATGGCTATTCTAAGCGTTATATCTACGTGGGTTGGTTATCGAGATATATTCTCTTTTGAGCAATAGGGAATTGAAGTTTTCACGAATGTAATCACTGGATTACAAACGTAAATACGGAGTGTGCAATTTAAAACACTTTATAGATAATGCACTTCTAACATAAATAATTATAGACCAATAGCAATATCAGGGTGGGAAAAAAAGTTTTTTTGCATTTTAAATAAAAAAACTGTTTTTTTATTTCAAACAGTTTTGTTTTAAAGAGTTTTTTCAATGTTTTAAATGGTATGTTTAAAACAGGTTTAAAACGTTTAAAAGTCTATTAAACTAAAATTAAATGGTGCCAAGTTACTGAGTCTGCTACTACTACTTGATGCCAGATGACGCTCTTAAACGGATTTTACAACACTCTACAAATAAAACGTTCAGTTTAGTGTAAGTGACCACTGACCATTTCACTCATAAGAGCAAGACTACAGAGGCTATTTTTTGAGAGTGTGTTTACTGTTTATATTGGAATTATTTAACATTTCCTGCTTTTTCACAATCTCCAAAATAATACATTTGTTTAAAACATCGCACTGTGTTTTAAATTGTGTTTTAAACTGTGGTTTAAAACATCGCATTGTATATTAAATATGTTTTAAACATTTATTTAAAACATAGTGCGATGTTTTAAACATCTTGTTCAATTTATGACCAGGATCATTAAAATCAGTTATCGCAAAATATAATTAATATAAAACGTTTGAAATTGTGTAGTGGCGAAACCATTATATATTTGAATATTGAAATTCAGGTTATCACAGATATACTCTCGATAATACCTCTAACATTTTGACACCACTTCGTATTGTATTTATTCATGAAGTATAAATTATTTATCAGTCTACTGATTTTCTAATTATCGACCGACTTGATCTACACAAAGAAAACTCGACGCCTCCTAAGTGGACGGGCATTTCAGCAATCTAATCCTGAGGGCTTTGTGATGGGATAGCCAATAATTTGAAATGGTGCCGAACAAGGGAACATCGATTAAAAGATAAATCTAATCAGTTTTTCATTATTATTAGAACTGTGGGTTAAATTTACAGAAATTACTGGAGGATTTAATTTATTTTTACTTGCAGAAATATATCAAAAGTGTGCTTTTCAATAAAAACAATTTGTCCTTAGATATAAGCTGTCCTGAAAAACAACAGAGATATTTTTATGTTAGAAACTATAGGAAATTTGATATAAACAAATTTGCTTTAGATGCATTATCAGTAAACAGGAATTCAATATACAATGAGGAAGATGTAAATGTACAGGTAGGACTACTGAATAATTACATAACTGCGTTATTTGATGTTCATGCACCACTAAAATCAATTAAACCTAACAGTAAGTTCAAACCATATATAACATATAATATAAAAGAGATGATCAAATTAAAAAACAAAGCACACAAAGAATATCTAAAAAGTAAAATGCAAGTAGATAAAGATTATTATATAGATATGAAAAATTATGTTAATTTAGCAATTAAAAAGGAGAAAACGGCCTATATGAAATTTCAACTAAATAATTCAAAAAAGAATGAAAAGAAACTGGAATAATCTCAAAAATGGGGCACATACAATCCTTGTAAAAAGAGCTTAGATAAACTTCCAGTTGATAATATTAATTTAGTTAACGATTATTTCATAAATGTGGCCGGAGAATCTCAAATAAACAACGAATTAGTCTCATATTTTCATAACAATAGGTTTATACAAAATGAAAATGTACAACTTAAGTTTAAAGAAATAGATGAAAAAGATATATATGATCAATTAAAACAAATTAAAAGTAATGCTTATGGTGTTGACGGTATTAATCTAATGATAAATATTGTTATTCCATATTGTATTCAAATAGTAGTTAATATTATTAATAAATCATTAATTCAAGGTATTGTGCCAAATATTTGGAAAACGGTGATAATCCTGCCTATTCCTAAAATTTCTAACCCCGAGAATTGAACGACCTCAGACCAATAAATATTTTACCCACATTCTCTAAACTACTTGAAAAATTAGTCTCCAATCAATTTTCAGTTTATTTAACATCTTATAATATTATGCCTAGGCTACAATCAGGTTTTAGACGGGGACATAGTACTAGTACGGCTTTGATTAAAGTAGTGAACGATATTGCTAAAAGCATGGACAACTCGGAGATTACCTTCGTAGTTTTGCTGGATCAAAGCAAAGCTTTCGACTTGATAAATTTTAGTCTATTAGTATCAAAATAGGTATATATGATATGGAGTTACAATTGTTCAAAAATTATGTAAATCATAGATATCAGTCAGTAAAGTTCAACAATGAATATTCAAATAGCATGTTTACAAAAAATGGAGTACCACAAGGTAGTATCCTGGGTCCTATTCTATTTTCAATTTTTATGATCGATTTACCACCAATCTTTAGATTTTCCTCATTACATATGTATGCCGATGATATATATATTGAAGAGGTTTGTATCTAGGCCTTGTATATTTTTCCCCTTTTCGATAAAAAGGAAAATAAACATAACAATTCCAGCTTTTACGTGATCGTCTATTTTTGTTTAGTTAGGATCCAAATTTACGTTGTGATAGTAATTTTATTGAACAGATTCTTTTTAAAGTTTGATATTACTTGTTTCTGTTTACTGATTTAATTTATTTACCTTCACTCTAGAAACATTCATTTAATAATTCTTTACTTTTGGTACCTTTTTATTTATTTGTATTTTACTTATTAAAGATTTCACTGTGATTACAATTTTATTTGTAATCGATTTATTTATCTAAAGAATAATAATTTTATTTAAGTTCTTATTCCTGAAAAATAACATATTGAAAGAAAAATACTGAAAGCGTTTTAATACATTTATTTTAAAGACAATCGTCCTATTCATTAGTATAGATTACACATTTGTTGGGCAACTGCCACATTTTACATGAAAATAATACAAAAATAAGTTGGGACAATAGTCACAATAATTTAAGTTTAAATTAAGTATTCGTTGGGGCAACAGCCACATAGAAAAATAATGGAAAGTATTCTTTGTGAAGAATCATCACTATTACTTCCATAGAATAGTCAGGTCAGCTATGCAAACAATAAAATAAATTGTTTACAATGACAATAGTCATTACTCGTGAAATATTTATAGTTGGAGTCGGACATACGTAAAATCTGACACAAAACTCGGGAAATCTCCCAGTAGTGATATTATGATAAAAAGACAATCAACAAAATCCTGTTTAACTGTCACGTCAACTGACGTAGGTTTATTTCGGTGTTTCGAAGTTTCGTAGTATGGCTAGTTACAATTGTACTTGGCCGAGATCAATGGATCTCAAATTTAACACCTGATGTATTTCTAGATGAGATGACAACCAACAAAATCTTGTGATTGTCTTTCGAAAATATTCGAAAATATAATGGATAACAAAGAGCTGTGTTCAGATCTTATCATATATAAATAACAGATATGTTCCAGCTATAACCACAGAGATGACAATTAAGAACTCTGTAAAGCAGAATCCTGCAAAAGTAAATAATTGCCAAGTCTAAAGCTACAACATCACGGATGTGCAAATAGCGTTTGTATAGCTAAGCTGAATATTGCCTGGACTATAACAACAATCGTTGTGATCAGATTTTAAAAACCAAAAGAAAACTTCCCATTTATAAATCAAATAAAATAGTAAGTTAATTCTGAATATAATTAACTATACGGTGAAATAAACCAATATAGTATAATTCCAAATAAATTAGCTAATCAAAAGGTACCACAGCATTGTCGCAATCGCGATGATATAAAGTCGTTTACTTTACTGATATTTAAATAAATATTATTCGACACATTGCCATACCTCCAGTATTTCTTCTCCCCCAGTATCAGAGCAAGTCCTGGTGTATTCGAGAAAAATAGGTCCATGAAGACGCCGAAGCGTGCTCCTAGACTAAGTCTCTATTTTCTAGCGCCCAACAAAGACTAAGCTTCCTGTTGGGTGCAAAATGTTCGACAGCCAGGACCAGGTTAAGCACAAGTAGATGGTTCTAAATAGTTGCTTGGTTTGATCTAACTGACCAAGAGACCAATTTGTGGTCCCTATTTATACGAAATTTCCTCAGCGTTGTTTAAGAGAACATATCTATTTGATATGAAAGAGTAAGTGAGTTAGGTAATATCTCCGCGGATGCTGATATGGCCCGTTCTTTGTTCTCGTTACCCTGACGTAAACGTGGCTAGTCCATTACTTTAATATGTTTATTTTAACACCATAAAATCTGTGAGTTTCGAGGCACGAAACTGCGTTTAAAAGAAATATTCAAAACGATTTCTATATAGGAATAAAATTATTTTAAATATTATGGAACTCTAATTAGCGTATTTAATAGAACTGAAGTTTTATAGCAAAAAATGATAAAGCGAAATGGTTTCTAATTTTTAGGCGGCAATTTAGTTTTATTTAATATCCAAAAATAAGTAAAATTTGATTAATAACTTAGGGAATTCTTTCACAAATAGACGACCTAGATACGGGGCGTCTCAATATCATGTAAAGCGCATGAGACTAGAGAAACTATTAATAATCTTAATTCCGATTGAGAAGCCTTTTTTAAATGATGTAGTGAAAATGGATTACGTATAAACTGCCAAAAATCAGTTACCATGTGCATAGGCAACGAAGTTCTAAAAAAACAGATGAATATAGAGATATTATAGTAAATAATGATGTAATCAAATATGTAAAACAAGTAAAAAAAACTTGGGAGTAATTATTGATAGCTCACTTAATTTTAATTCACATGTAAATAACGTAACAAAACAGTCCTTCATGACACTAAAGGCACTATATCAATTCAAGCATAGTTTATCAGAAGATATAAAAATGTCGTTAATGAGATCTTTAGTCTACCCGAAAATAGAATATTGCAGTAATGTCTATTTTAATTATCTAACAGAATTCAATAAAAATAAACTTCAACGGATACAAAATGCTTGTATATGATATAGCTACTGTATTAATTTTAGAGAACATATTACACCCCATCTTAATAATATTAAAGAATTAAATGTCAGAAACAGAATGAAATATCTATTTTCAGTATTTATATTTAAATTACATAAAACAGCAACTCCGATATATTTGTATGAATTGTTGACTAAACGCTCAGACATTCACAACGTCAATATGCGTAACAATAAATATAACATTCCGCAACACCATACAAGTAAGTTCGAGGGCAGTTTCATATACTTGGCTGCAGTAGTACTTAACGAAAACTTTCAGCATCTCAGTTTAAGTGAATTCCAATTTAAAAGTAAAATAACAGAGGTTTTGTTTAATACGCAATTATAGTACTTTTTTTTTCTTGTTTCTTTGTATTTATACTTACAATGTGACCCTAACTTCCAGCAATTCTTATTGCATTATTCTCATTTTGTATTAGTATTTTGTATTTATTTATCTTCATATTTTAATAATAATTTATTTTGTATATGTAAGCTATTAGTATTATTTATATTACAATTAATTACTTATTATTTCATAGTAATATTTAGAAAATGCATTTATCATCATAATAGCTTTTTGTAAACTTTTATCATGTGAGGGGAGGGTTGAAAATCAACTATGTTGAACCTTTACCTTTTGTGTAACTCTTTAACACAATAAATTTTTATTCTATTCTATTCTATTCTTTTCAAATTGGGTTTGTTTTCAAAGAATTCTTGAGATCTATGCGGCAGTTTTCTCGAAAACGGTTGGAATTATCAAGTTCTATCAAGTGTATCTTTTTTTTGCGTAGAAATGACTCCTGCATGAGATTTTCTAGTCAAAAGTGCTACATTTCGTAAAAAAAAAACAGAAAAAAATATTCATTATCAGGTATGACTCATGAGGCGCTTTCCACAGGCTAGCGTGATACATAAACTGTTGTTTATTAGCTTAAAAAATGTTTCTTTAACAAATTGAAAAAAAAGAAAAAAAAAATTACAATTTTGACACCCTGTATCTTTTTCCTCAGCAACAATTTACTAAAGCATGTTTGGCTATATCCTCATATTTTGGTCCAAAGAGCCTACCCTTGAACTATGGCCTATTATTAATAGTCCACCTTGTATATATGAGTGTTTAAACACTCATATATAATACACCTAAAATATAAACAGTTGTAGTGTGCAATTCAATAATATTACCTAATTTCTCTGACGATGGTTGAATAAACCGAAACGTAGGAAAAGAGTAATTTTATTACAAAGACCAATAAGCCAGGATATACCTTCGTCAAGTTAATTTGATATCATCAGCGATCAAGAAAATCTATAGATTTCAAATAAAGACTTTTTCTTCATAATCTAGTAATGCTTGAGAATTGACTCTGGTATATTAATTTTTACTCCAAATTTAACGTCTTATTTATATTACTTATATTACTACTTCTTACAATTATCACCATAAAGATTACTTTTACATCATTACCGGCTTCAAGAAAAAGATGGAAATAACAGACTTGTGATATTGTAATTTATCGATTATAGAAAATGTAAAAATATTTTTTTATTTACTGTCTTTTTTATGTACAACTTGGCTCCGCTGAGCTGTACTATTTCTACAAAATCTATACAAGTCCTTGGTTATTTCTTCCTCTGGCATTTTCCAATTTACTATCAGGCTATGTCATCATAAAAATGCTTCTGAACCCCGGTCCCCAGACACCCCCGTATATGTCCATAATCTTACTGCTTTTGTTCCCTAAGCGATACATCAAAATCCCTTAGCGGAAACAACATTGAATCGGAATGGGGTGCCATAATCTGATTGATAGTAATTTTTTATTTTAGTTGAAGTAGCGCAGTTTCTACGCACACTTCTGTGATCCGCAAAGACCGGGAGATTTGGAAGGAAACATATGGGAAATTAAATGTCATCATTTATTTTCTTAACAAGACGTTGATTGATGTAAAACTCTAAGAAAAAAAGCATGTTGCATATACAGGGTGTTCCATTAGTCATGTGTCAATTATCATTACATATGTAACAAATTTTGGAGTTCCCTTTTCCCTTTTTTGTAGTTATTGTGGTGGCTGGAATTAAATAAAATGAACAAAAAATATGTTTAAAATGAATATTTGCAAATCTTCTAAAAAAGATGACTGGATGTCCAATTTGCTCAAGTACACAAGTGTACAAGATGTTCAAAGTGTAATACAGTAGTTGCACTACTCTAACGACCTCCAGGACGGTGAAGTATCTGGGCGTCATCCTGGACTCTAAACTGATCTGGAAGGATCACATAGAGAGACAAATACAAAGGGCCACTACAACTCTTTGAGTGTGACCTTGGAAATACTTGAGGGTTACAATGTGGTACTATACTGTTATAGTAAGACCAATGATAACGTATGCTTTGGTTGTTTGGTGGCCTGCTGTAAACACCGCAACCACGACCTTGTGCCTCTTCACCTGGTGACTGAGTCGAGGCTCGGAAAGCGGCCTGAAGGCTGAGATGTGTGGGTTAGTGGAAGATTGGAGGAGAACCAAGGGCTCTATCCGAAGCTCCGATTAAAGAACTTATATCTAGATACATAATTGTACAGATTTGTATGTTGCTGAGATAGTTACAATCTAAGGCACTTCTTCCCATAAGGTCTTGATTGGCTAGTCGACTATTCGCGGCCGATTCGGGCACGATCGGTTCCGTTCGATTATCATAATCTCAGTTTGACATTTTTGATAGTATCCGCCATTAATGTTAATAAGTGTTTTTCGATCAAAATGTGGTGAAGAAGTCTTTTTTTTAAGTTGTGATTTGCTTAATACCTAAATAATATTCTCTATTCATATTTACACAGTTTAGTGACAATATATTTAGTGCAAAATGGTGACGTGCTGTGCCGTTTGCAGAAAGCAGTTTGGAAAAGAAGAAAATCGATCGTTCCATAGTCGTAACATCATGAAGTTCAGTTTACAGTTATAAAGTGAATAGCAATTAAATTTTAATATCCTTTCAATACATATTTATCTTACTGTAATATCGTATGCCTACATCACGTTGTATAAAGAGCCGGTAATGCAGTAATTCATTTTAATGAAAATATTTACTATTCTACACATTTTCTACACACACAACGCCACTGTTGCCTATGGGATATCCATTCTTTTTAATGGACATATAATGTGACTATGTTAGGAGCAAACAAGGTATATAGTGAAAAGATAGCCTGTTATGTATCTAAATATAAGTTCTTTAATCGGAGATCCGACGCGATAATGTCTCACTCACTTCTGGAGGCCAGGAGTGGTGATATGGTGTCTGTTTTCTCCTTCTCAGAACCCTCTGAGGTTGTCATCCACAAGAGGAATGATTGGAACCCACTTGAGGACATACTCAGGTCTGCCGATATCGTCTGCTTCACGGATGGATCGAGGTTCGTGGGAGTTGTTGGAGCGGGGATCTACGGTGTAAAACTTAGAGCTGAACTTTCTCATGCCCTGGGTAGCTTTGCCACTGTTTTGCAGACTGAAATCTTCGCTATTTTAGTCAAATCCTGCGACTAAGCAGGAAACAGATTAGAATCGTGGTAGGTCTTTTGACTGGACACGGCTCTTTCAGAAAACACCTGCACACTATAGGAGTGGTTGAAACTTCCATCCACATCTTAACTTCCTGCTCTAGTCTTACTAACTTGAGGCACAAACACTTCGGCACTGATTATCCGTTGCTGGAGGAAATAAGGAGTGCCCCCATAGGAAAGATTTTGACTTTCGGGATAAAATCGGGCCCGAATAGGGGTATTCCCTAAACTCGTAGTGATAACACAATGTACCACAAGGCCTGAGTGCGGCGACCTCTCGTCGCCCCGTTAAAAGAAGAAGAATATGTAGTTTCAACATATCAAACTTTGCGCGTATATCCTATACTCACGTCACAATTTTACTATGGTTTACATTTAATACATAAAATCTTTAATTAAATCGGATTCAGGGTATCGGATACTAAATTTATTTTTTACTTTCCTTTGTAATTTAATGCGTTATTAAAATTTTGTTGTGGAAATTGACGGAGGACGGTTTTTTGAGGTGGAAAATCATAAGACACTTTCAATTTTGGTCTAGCTCCTAGAGGGAGCTATGTACGTTCAATGTATTAAAAAGGCCGTAACTTTTTTATCTGCCCATTTATGGCAGTCATTTGTTAATAAAAAAGCGTATACCTGTTTCTCAAGTGTCTAAATACAACAGTAATTATTTTCATGTCATTAAAAAAAACTGGTGGTGGGAAACGACTAGACAAACAAAAAAACCTTATGTAACATGGTGTCTAAAGTCCATAGTTTTGGAGGAAAAAAATTAACAAAAATTTCTAAAATTTTTAATTTTGTTTGAGAACTGCTGGAATATTGTGGTAGGCTTTATTATCATCGGGTCTGAACGCGCATGGTACTCTGACATCTCTGCAAATAGGTATAAAATGTCGGTGTCTTTGTCGGTGCGGTAAAGATCAAAGACGCCGACATTTTTTGAGTGCTTAGTAGATCTGAAGACAATTATACTCTCTCTTGTGATATTCTCAAACAATATTTTAGTTTATGTCATTACTTGGTTAAGTACGTACACATGACCTACCCGTTCGTTGTTTTTGTATGTTGACTTACCATTCAAGTCGTTAAGTACTTGGTTACGTACAGACACAACTTACTTGCTCGTTCTTTTTGTGTTGATTTTTGTAATTTGGACTAAGTTTTTCTTTTTTTCCCCCTATTAACAACGTTAGTTGATAGTTTAATGTGTTTTGTGTTGAACGGAGTGCGTATGTCCTTAGTTTGACGTGCCGAAATGTGTATTGATGCAGATGGAGGTAATTTCGAACAATTTATGTAAATCAACGATCATTTACTGGTAAGTTCTAGATTTCTCGAGTAGGCCTGTCCACCACGTCACATTGCTGTCACTTTCAAATCAAAGTCGCTGCTGGGTTAGGTATAAACTTTATTATTGCGAGCAAATTTTGTGGTTTTGTGACTAATTTTTTAAGCTTTTAACACAGAACACCTAGTTATGTTACAAATGTTAATAAATCACATTTAAATTTTATAAATTATAAACAACAATAAAAGTTCTAATAATTTTGTTCCAAATTTAAAAACATACATATAAACAAATCCTCTGTTTAAACCCCGACGGACATCTTATACTTGCGGTAGTGCAGAAAGAGATAACGAATTATTTACATTTTCATAATTGGTATAAAAAGTTCGGTTGAAGCGGTCCCATCAGTGCCGCGCTTCTTGCTATGAGACAGCGCGGCGGCGAGGACACAAGTCTTTAACACTTTTTAATGACTTTTCAGAAGTAAGTAGGAAACTTCTAAGATTCGGAACTATACGTCCATTGACCCAGAAAAGCAGTGGTTCTCAAATGTCTCCTACATTTAAATTTTTGACCTAGGTCAGTTTTTTCAGTGCTCCTAGAGAAAAATAGGTTTTTTATTTGTCTAGTCGATCCCCATTACGAGTTTTTTTAAATGACATGAAACTAATTACACCCTGTATTTTTATGAGACGTCTTAAAAGACAATTTTAATTCGTTCAGTCTTTAAAAAAAATAAAAAGAGATTGTTACAAAGTTTTTTTGTAGTTCTTCTCTGTGTTTTACGTTTTAATCGACGTAAATACTTAAGCTTCCCTCGAGTGCAGACAATCGGCTGCTAAGTTTTAATTAAACACATTTTTGCATACTAATACCTCCACTTAAGTGACGTTGACGTTAACAAATTCTAGGCTTGAAAAGCTCGTTGCTAGAATAGATGACATATTTTAAACTTCCCTTAAATCTCTCAGGTACTACTTGTAGTTTTAATCCCCTCATGTCATAAAACAAGATGATTTTCATGTAATACGGCCTTTCTAGTACGCCTACTCGTCCCACCTAAGTTACTTTAATATGTACCTCGTGTTTAGGGTTTAATTAAATTTTGTTCGTTTGCTCTAAACTTAACAGAATTAATTTCGGCTTCAGTGAGAATGTTACAGAACGCAGCAAAATTGATCGAAATTAATAAATAATAAATTTTTTTAAACTTACGTTAAGTCGACCGAAGGGATGAAATTTTGGAAACTACGTTAAAATTGGACTAAAATATCTCATGTCGCACGAATTTTGGAGAATGCAACGCAATTTTCATGTCGTCCGACAAGATCATTTTTTGTATGTGGTCCCTAAAATAGTTATTTTACGGACTTATTTGAGTCCGTAAAATGAGTCTTTTCCGGACTCAATCCCAAAAAGTTGCCATGGCAACTTTTGAGGATCATTTAGTTAAATTATGCAAAATGGTTCATACAACATTTAAACAACTTTATTTAATTTAATATGACTTAATTATTAGGTTTGTAAATTAAATTAATAATAATTAAATGATTATGGCCCAAAATGAAAATTAAATGAACGATTTTGAGCACATTCAAAACTATTTACCCCAAGCAAAATACCCGAACCCGACGGTGTCGTGTTAATTTATTTTGATGTTGTGGTAGCAGCTTCGGTAGTATCCGATATTATGTTACTCGATGGTTCGATTTTCTTCTCCCCCATTAACATTCTGCACATTTTTTTCTTCTTCTCAATTGATTCTTCTATATATGACCCTGCCACTGAAGATGACCTGGAATTAGTTATTATTTAGAATAAAAAGACAATAATATTGTGAAAAAACTTGCTTCCATCCTCCTAGTCGTTTCAACGAGATTAAATCGACGTCGGCATCTGCCGCAAAAGACGCAGAGCTTCACCGGAAGCAATGCGCTTTATACTCTGACGGGTTCGGTAGTTCAAGAAATTCAGCAACGATAGAGGGCATTTTCCCAAAAGAATGGATTCCTACACGTTGTACCGTAACTTTCCCTTACGATAGGAAATAAAAAAATAATCGTGTTTAACATTCGCTGGTCACAGTCAAACATATTTCTGGTACACTTTCATGGGATTAACAGCTTTACCTTCAGCTACCACAGGAAACACTCTCTTAATGCTGGTCTTCGTATCGGGAATTGCTATAAGAAGACATCATGTGTATTTTTGGACAATATCTTGTTTATTTTTAGTGAATGTAGCTTTTCGCGCCTGCATGCACCACACACGCCAATGAGAAGAGCAACCTGCGAAAATTAAATATGAAACTGATGCACATCATTAAAGTATGATTTTAAACTTACTTTGATTAATAAATACTTCTCATCGTCTGCATTTATCAAAAATATATTAATTTCTTGGTGCGTCAAAACTTTTGACTTTGTGGGCTCGTAGCCTACTGAATTTCGCTTCAAAAAAACTATGAGTCTGACGAATTTGTTTATTTCTATATTTTCTTTGACAGACAAAACAGCTTTTATCATCGAGTATTTTGACCAGAGAGTAGATGGTTTTACTTCTTGCGACTGTAATAGGAAAATACGAAAATAGCCACAATAATAATTTACATGTTATTAATATTGAATGCAAAGAATAGCGGCACTTACCTTTTCATGTAAGTAGTTCAACACTGCATCTTCGTCTACAATTACAATGTTGTTCATTTCTTTCCATCGAATGAATTTTTCATAAATTTGACGAGAGTTCCCTGGAAGTACATCTAACACACTTTCCTTCGCTTTCTCAGATATAATTTGTGGATTATGCATTTTATACCGTAAAAAAAGAACGCGTCAACATTTTTTTGTTTACATTAAACAATCTGGTTACTATGGTCGCATGATAATTAAAATTCGAAGCTCACTATTTTCGAAAAATATTTGCTCTGATCAAAAATTTAAATATGTTTCAGGGACCTTTAACAAAAAAAAATGTTGTTTGTAATACGTACCTAATATCAGTTTTTTGGTACTCGAAACTTGGAAGTACCAGCAAAATTTATTTTTGCTAAGAAAAAATAAAATTTTGTGGACGGTCTTTAATATTACAAAGAGTTATTTTCATATCCGGCGACAAGAGCTTTGGATAAAGGTACCGGATGACGATTGAGCGAAGTTTTATTCGTGCCGAAAGGCTAATTTTCATTTTTTACCAAAATTCTTGTAAATTGAAAAAAGCACATAAAATAATGCTTATGCGGGTGTCTCCATAAGGGTAGCTCGGAAGCGAAGCGAAATCATATAGGTACCTATTGGGTTATGCCGATAGTTCGCTTGTAAACGCTGGAAAGCCTCATATATTGCATTAAAAAATCTTTTTAAAGTGTTCAGTCATGACAAATCATATAATCGCCCATATAGAGACTTAATAAAGCTAGCCAGAAGCTAACCAAAATTTTCACGATATGTTATTACCGGCAATCCAAATCCTTGCAACCCCAAAACCAAAATTGTTAATCACATCTTTTACAAAGTTATTTGATTTTTTTGTGCCAGTCGACTGTCACCATTGTATGTAGTTGAGATTAAACATCCTCTGAGGGATGTGTCCCCAACTTGCCATGCGTGGTATGCAGATCTTATTTGTTTTCTACATAATTAGTAAGACTATGAAATGTCGAGATTTTAAGTTTCAGCGAAAAAAAAGTAAATTGGGGTAAATGGGGGTAAATAGGTAAATCAAGCAAGAATCTGTAAAATTGGTATTTAGTATATATAAGAGAAGCTCAAAGAGAAGCTAAGATATCAAAAATTTTTTTGGCATTAGCCACCCCCATTATTAAAGGGGGTGAAAAAAATAAAAAAAAATTTACTTCATACACCACCCTCACCTCCACCACCGATATACAACGTGGTCTACCAAGAAATGCGAAAAATAAAATGGTGTGCTAGTCTTCAATGTGGGAAAGCCCTGCAAAATTTTAGAGGATTCTGAGGTAATTTAGTATATTAAATTATTATTCAATTTGCGAAGATACACTACTGATGTTGAGTTAGTCCTGACCTACTTCTGAATAGGTCGACGAACTTACTTGTGAAAGAACGTATTCGAGTTGTTTATATTTCCTTAATTGGCATCAAAGCATGCCGACAAGGCTGGCTCCGTGCCGCTGGATCGTGTGTAGACCCCTAGAGAGCCGCGTTTTTTGCTTCCGGTCGAACAATAGTTACACCGCCGTGTCATTGACCGGTTTAACTAAATATCTCGTATATTTGCTTGTCGTTTCAGCATGAGATCAACGTCTTCGATTTATTTCGGTATTTTTGTAGTGTGGTTTGATTAAAACCAAAAAGTCACTTCTATCTTATCCAGCTTTGCTGTCAGTAGTGTCAATCCCAAGTCTGATAAAGTGATATGGTTGTACCGCGTTACGTTAGATTAGTTGGCGGGGCATTTCTACAAAAAAAAATAAGGTAATTTTTTTGGTCATTTTTTAAAAATTTTTCATTTTTGTAACTCCTCTCGGTGGGGACAACCTACTGTTAAATTTTCCACATGTAGATCACGTTGTATAGTATCAAAATTTTTTTCGTTGTGAGAGACTTGGATAGAACATGTGGATGTGGAAGTAGTAGTTCCTCCTCACTTTATCACGTTGTGTACATTTGTGATGCACACGGTACATGGCAGCTTTATGCCATTAATCTTTAACTTTGTTTGTTATGTATGGTTTAATATTATGTAAAAATGGTTTATTTTACTGGGAAGAAAATGTTTTATGTTGCCAGCAGCTTATTAAGCAGAACAGGAAGGTATGTGTTTGATTCAAAAAGGTTTTTTTATTTGCTAGATATGCATTACATGTTTTTGTAAGAATTATTACCGTTTTTAGGTTAAATTTATCACCAAAAATACATTGTAGCTGGCGTTGATGAATATTTCACCATTTGGTCATTTTTCTGAATGTTTCAGTAGGTGTTTGCAGTACAATATTATGTCTATATGAGAGCCGTCTCTGGCGCCGAGATAAATCTCCCGAGCCTTGCTTATAAGGTGCTATATTTAAAGAAAAAAAACCGATAAGGAGATTTCAAGTATAAATTGGAATTTTTATAGTCTTTTTGAGTGTGACAAAATATGGACGAACTTTATCAAAATACAATATCTAAAATATCATGTTCAAGTCAGAAAAGCGCACTGCAGTATATACTATTTTCACTGTTTACTGAATTTTGATAAAGGGGAAATATCAAGAAATATGGAACTTTCAAGAAAAAAAAAACGTAAAACATAACTGTCACTTTTCCGTAGAATGGCCCGTAATCCCATTCCGGGCAACTTTAGCTTTGGATTTGGGAGCTGCCTAATAAATGTGGTGTATTACCATTATTACTAAGGAGCATATCTCCTGGTGTCGGTGATAAGTCTTCGTGGGGTAGATATAGGCCAAAGAAATTTAATAATTTGTAATGCTGTCATCTTGGATAATGGGCAAAAATTTATTAGATACATCCCTAATAGCATAGGACATCCAATAGATGTCCGATTAAGATTAAGTTACTGTACAAATGTCCATGGACATTGGATGGACGTCCTATGGATCCTCATTTTATGTACGTACAAGGACGTCCTCTATGGGGTATTGAATGGACATTCTAAGGACGTCCATTTACTGTACATGAATGTACAAATACTTTATGTTCCTGCTTGGAGAACTAATGGATATCCCGCTAAAGCCCATTTATTGTACAAACGTTCATGGTGAATAAATTAACGTCGCATAATTGTCCCTCATATGTACATAAAGGACATCTTCTATGGACGTTGTGTGGACGTCCGAGGGACGTCCATTTAATGACCATCAAAGAAAGCACATTTTATGTTCCTATTTGAACAACCAGTGAATGTCCCGTTAAAGTATATTTATTATACAAATATGCACAGAAGATAAATGGACTTCACCTAATTGTCCATTTTATGTACGTAAGACGATATCATCTGTGTATGTTTTACTTGTTCCTACGTGGATGTGGTCGATGTGGACCGTATAATGTCCATTATAGACTTTATATTTTTTCATTTGGAAGATGCTGGCAAATATAAATATTCTTTTAAATATACCCACTGATGGACATTGAAACTTGCAAAAGTTTCCTACAATGTTGCATCTTATTTATTTTTGTACTTTTAAATCGTTCCTTTGCTGGAAGGTTTCAGCAAACTTAAAAGAAATAAAAATACAGCCGAAACTTTGTGGCAAAGTTAATTTTACAAATATATTTGAAAGTTGTGACTGCAACTTACGATAATTTGCTACGAATTGCCAAAAGTTATATTACAAGTGAGATAATCAGTCAAAGTTAATTTTGCAAATAAAATGAAATTTGACTTTGCAAAATTCAAAGCCCTGTCTATTTTAACTTAAACCATGTCACAGAAACCACACGCACGCGCTTCTCTTTCGACATTCTTCCATGGCTTAGTAAAGAAGCAGATATGTAATAATTTTTAGAGATGAAGAAAAAAGGGCAAAATGAAACGTAAACTACCACCAAATTATCCACGTATGTCTTTATTTGCATGATGTCTTTTGTGGTGGATTTTTAAATATGAAAAATGAGAAAGTGAACAAAACGGTAAGTTTGAGGTTAGGTTATATATTATCGAGGACGCTAATGAAAAACTTCAAGTATGTTTATTACCTGTAATTACTACTAAATATTTCTCTAGTTAATCCTAGTATACCCGGACACCAAGAGCATGTCTTTTGCTTTTAAACATATAACATTAACATTGCCTGTTGTTTTTTACGTGTGACCTATTTTGAAAATTTGAATTATTGTATATAGTATATTATTTCACTGATTCCAAAAAATTAAAATATAATTTCAAACACGCAGGTTCGAAAATACTTAGTGCACAACATAGTTAATGTAATAACGGTAAAATTTTTTAGCCGCAGCAAAGTCTGATGATCATTTCGAGGGATTTTCTATGAATTAGTTGCAGTATGCCAAAACCAGGTATATGAAAGGCAAACATTGATTTTTGGTTGAAAAATAGAAGATACCTAATTACCAAATGATATTTTTTATTTTTAAATAAGTATTTCTAATAACTTCATAAAATAGCCTTCTATTTTATTATTATTTGATAAATAAATATTTTTTAATACATAAAGCGTTCATATGTTATTTTATAAATTAAATATGCTACGTTTACTATACTACTTAACATCAATACGTAAAAATTTAAATATACAGTACTAGGAGTTTGCTATAAAACTGGTTTTTAAAAAAATTGTCGATAAGGTCTCCACTATAGGTCGATCGCCATTTTTTCATATATACAAATAAGAAACAATGCCTATATAATACTTTGAAATAGAAAAGGGGACAGCCAATAGAATTATTAATGACCTAAGTTCTTTCTGTTCAACACGTCGGGGACAGTAAAGACTTTATTGTATCCGCTGCCCTTTTTTTTTATTTCATGAAGTGACATACATAATAATATAACTGTTTCGATCTGTACATATGATAAAACAGTGGAGATCGTTTCCCATATTTTTTTCAGAGATCATCTTATAGTAAACTTATAGAGAATTTACGAGGAAAAGTTTATACCTAGTGTCCGCCAAAAAGTCTGCACCGTATGAGAAACTCTGTTGTTGTTGACTTTTGATAAAAGTTACTGAATGTTCTCAAACGAAAATGTGGATGCAAAAATACCTACCTTTATTTTTGAAGATATCCAAAAATGTTATTTCAAGAATTTGCTTATAATACGAAGTGATAGCTAAATATCAAATTTGGCTGATCTATTTTAAAAATAAAAATTTTCAATTTTTTTACGCATAATTCCTGAACTATATATTTTGATATTTTTTTGATATCAATAATTCTCTCTCTTTAATAGTTTCAGACCAAGTTTCAAACTGAGTAATGGATTAAAATCATCTTTAAAGAAATTTTAAGGGTACTTTTTTACCAAATACATATTTTGGAAAGAACGCTGTATTTTGCAGAGTTGTTCTCTCTTCCAATTTTAACTTGTTCAGGAATTAGTCATTTAAAAGAGTGGACAATTTTTATTTTTGAACTAGAAGAATTCAATGTACATTATAAGTACCTTCTTAAAATAAAATTTTTCGATATCTTTAAAAATAAGGGTAGTGTACTCTTGAGCCAATTTCGAAAAATTTTATTTTCCAACTTAAGCACCAGGACTAACACAAATTTTTGCAATCACTTTTTCGCTTGAGAACATGCACTAACTGTTATTAAAAATAAAAATCTTCAGAAAGTCAATAATAGCAGAGTTTCCGATACAGATTTTTTGGCAGACACTGTATAAGTTACATTTGCAACTCGAAGTTAATAGACCACAAGCCCATGCTAAATTAGGGGGTCATATGATACCGCTTGAAAAGGTGTATAATTACTTCCACATCCAGTGGAAGTATAGTAACGACAAAAAAAATTTTTTAAATTTTTATTGTTCAAATAGGCTTAGAATGTCACGAAACGTCGAGATTTTCAGTTTGAACGAAAAAAAATTTCTATCTGTCGGTCTGTCTGTAACTTTTTTTGTGCGCACGTTTACTCTGGAACCGTTTGAGATATTGACTTGAAATTTGGTACACATATGTACTTTAACGAGATCTAGAACTAGATTATATTTTCATCTTGTTCTGTCGGAGGGTTTGGGGGTAAATTGGGGTAAATTTGGGGAAAATAGGAAAATCAAGCAGGTAAGAGTCCATAAAATTGGTATTTAGTATATACAAGAGAAGCTGAGGTCTCAAAAAAAATTTTGGCATTACCACCCCCACCCCATTATTAAAGGGGATGAAAAAAAATCGTGATTTAGGGCGTGTACAAGAACCAGAAACCTCAAAATGTTTTTTTACTTCATCCACCCCCACTACCACCCCCTATCACCACCCCCACCCCGCTACCGATGTGGGGTATCATTTTATGGGTTTTTGGGATAGAGGATTTCAAATATTATATTATTAATGTTCCATAAACAATTATTTCCACATACAAAATTTTTTCGTTGTGAGTGACTTAGATAAAAAATCTGGATGTGGAAGTAGTGATTCCTTGGGCAGCGGTTTTTTTGTAGTCCTACAGAAATAAATCACTTTGAGCCATATGCCGTACGTTTTAGGTGGGACATGGGAAAGCCACGGAAAAGTGAAAATCGTAACCCATGGGGGTTGCATTTTTTCAAACAATCCTGTACGGCTTACGTTCATTTGGACTGTATTTATATCTGTGACTCTTAAAAAGAGAATGCAGTACAAAAATAATGGGACAGAAGTACAGGAATAATTTTCGTTTTCCGAAAAGTGACCTCTATGTACTAAGGTGATACGATACCGTACGACTTTTATGAAATTCGATTTTTATATTAACAAGGCTGCACTTTTATCCTATGCCGTACACATCAGTTGGACCATGGGGTGGCAAACGCGAGATCAACCCCCTTCCTAGACCTCTATTAAGGGTGGTGATTTGATACCACATAAAGCTTAATTATTTTAATACTATTTTGTATAATAATAATTTTTATTACCATGCCGTACGTTTTAGTTGGTACATGGTACATTTGTCTGGAAAATTGAATTTTCCGTCCCAGAGTGACTTTTCTGAATAAAAAATTATTGTAAGACTTTATTACATTCGAGCAATATTTAATATTGTAATTATTCGAAACCAATAATTCAAAATTAATGGATCTGAAACGCAAAAGGATTTTCCGAAAATTTTCCGCTGTATTATGTCGAAACAGTGCGTAAATAAATTATACTTATAAAAATTAATATTTATCAAAAGATGAAATAGAAAAGCTGAAAAAGAAGAGCATCTTGTTTACTTTCACATCCCCACTTCTCTTTCTATGTTATCCACATACATTTCTGTGGCTTGGTGCTAAAAGAGCCAATGTCACTTTTTCTTTAAAATGACTTATTGACACCAACGAACTACATTCGTTCAGATTATATCTTGAAAAAAAGGCCAATGTCAAACTCTCATAAATGACTGAGAATTTAAAGTTTTTAGGGAAAATGTAAATTTGTAAAAAAAAAGTTTGTAAAACAGATAAAAGGGCCAATTGTAACATAGACTGTATTAATAAGGTATGTTTCGTTGCTAGAAAGCCCAAAGTAGACTTTGGCCGTTTTATCATAATAACTTGCACAAATAATAATAATAATATAATTTTCTATAAAAACTTTAAACCTCATTTCCTCAAATTGTAAATTTTTGACATTGGCCCTTTTAGCACCAAGCCACAGATTTATTTCAAGGCTTGTTCAACCAGAAATCAGAGTAGTCGGAAACAGACCGGAGTAAGCGCACAAGAGAAATACACGCTATTTCAGAATCCGAAGAAGAGCCAAATTCAGAGACCGACAGCAGTAATTCCGAAATTGACAGTAGAGATTCGGATAGTGAAAATAACGCAATCAATTAGGGTCATAGTATTCTTTCGAAAATTTTGTCACCCTTTTTTAGTACCTTCCGTAAAAATTAAATTTATAAATATTTGCAATTTATTTACTTTTTTCTAATCATTTACAAATTACAAGATAATCTTTTAAAAATGAAGTAAAGATTTCATAAATTTTTGAAAATAAAATATACCTAGCGCAATTATAGAAAATTGTGTTATTTTATTATAACCATTAATATTAAACATTAAAAAACTAGTATGTCTCGATTCCACCTGAGATTAACTATAAATATGTATAAAATATAGTATTCTATATATTTTCTGTTTAAGAAACCATCACGCGAAGTTTTTGTTAAATCCATTATAATAGATCAGTAATTAATTTATGCACATTCTTTTTATCATATGAATGATAAATTACATTTTTCTGAAATCGATCGGCAATGTCTACATTTTCGGCGCGATTTGAGATCGAAAAATGCACCATTCCAGTATTTTAGTCCGTTGCTAAGAAACTATCAGAAAACAGACCGGAAAAGATCCGTTACCAAGCAACGATCAACAAAACCGTACGGGAATGTTACTTTCCCGGCCTAGGCCGGGAAAGTAACATTCCCGTACGGTTTTTTATGTATATTTCAGACAGTAAATAAATACACGCAGACAAACCAACTCACATTAAAATTGCAGTTAGATTGTAATGAAGAAATGTTATGCATTAACACAAATTCCTTAATTTATAATAATATTGAATGTGATTTCAGAAAAAATAGTATGTGTACTTCGGTGCGAAAGCACATTCCCGGACTTCGATGCTTGTTGGCCTCGGTATTGCTTTCACACCTAAATACACAATATACTATTTTTAAGTTTTCCAAATGTAGTAAGTATGTTGTAAAATTAAAAATGTTGGAAAAAACGTTTGCCTAAAAATAAACTTATGAAACATACTTACAAAAATTTTTTACATTGCAAAGACTGTAACACATAATTTTTTCATAATGTTTCCAAATAAGTTAACCCAAAAAGAAAATTTTGGGTAATTTGTACACATTTTTTTATAATTAACACATTGTATTTTAAAGTTTAAAAGTGATATATACCAATTTATTACTTTACTTCAAGAAAAATTCGTCTCTGAAATATATATTTGGTTCTGGTATTTCATTGCGGTGCATCTAAAATGTACGGCATTGTGATTGTTTATCATCTTTTGCCATTTTCAATGACATTTTGCAAACGCCGTACGGTATCTAATGACCATTAAGTAAGGGCGGTGTAAATCGCATGAATAACGTAATCTAGTGTCTAAAATCCCAACAATGAAAATGTACGGCATGGACACATTTGTATTCTTTTATAGTTAAGGAAAGGGAAAACGATGTAAAGTTGAAAATCTATCCATTGTATTAGAGAATAGAGGATTTTTTAATTTGTAGGTATAATTTTTAAAAAATTTCACTTGTTTTGCAATTTTCTAATTTTATTATTGTCCATTATTTTTTGTACGGCTACTAAATAAAATCAAAATTTTAACCTATATTAATCCAAAAAATAAATAGCCGTACGGTATCAAATGAACTTACCCTAGAAAACGTGAGTTTTTCCCTTCCTCGGGGGTGATTTTTTTATTTAGATTGATAATACCCATTCTTTTTAGACGGGTCATTTTTTTTAAAAGATTTTAAATGTCGTATAATATTCTGGAATTCATGCCGTACAGAATCAAATCACCACCCTTAATAGAGGTCTAGGAAGGGGGTTGATCTCGCGTTTGTCACCCCATGGTCCAACTGATTTGTACGGCATAGTAAGAAAGTTCATCCTTGTTAATATAAAAATCGAATTTCATAAAAGCCGTACGGTATCGTATCACCTTAGTACAAGAGGTCACTTTTCGGAAAACGAAAATTATTCCTGTACTTCTGTCCCATTATTTTTGTACGGCATTCTCTTTTTAAGAATCACAGATATAAACACAGTCCAAATAAACGTAAGCCGTACAGGATCGTTTGAAAAAATGCAACCCCCGTGGGTTACGATTTTCCCTTTTCCGCGACTTTCCCATTTCCCACCTAAAACGTACGGCATAGGGCTCAAAGTGATTTATTTCTGTAGGACTACAAAAATTATACCTTTTCAAGCGGTATCATATGACCCCCTAAAAATTTAGCATGGGCTTGTGGTCTTCATTAGAATATTTCAGTACGTAAATAATTGAACATTACATGAAAACTAATGATTTGTTTCTGCGATTTGTTTCTTGTGATATGTGACGACATTGCAATGCAGTATTGTCGCGTGGACATTCGGGCCATTGCATCAGTGTTACAGCAAACTAAATATTTACCGTTTAAGGTGCAACGTGCAACATTGGACTTCCATAAATTATCCAAAGTTGTGACATTTGGGCGTCCCTGGGACGTCCATAGGACGTCCAACTGTACATAAAATGGATGTCCATAGGACGTCCAACTGTACAAAAAATGGATGTCCATACGACGTCCCGAATGTCCCGTGGGGACGTCCACTGAACATCCATAGGATATCCATGTGCTATTAGGGATCGCTCTTTGAAATATCAATGTATGTTTAACAGTTAAAAATAGAAAATATATCGTATGCAACACATAAGGAAGTATGCACATACAATACTATTGGGCTATCAAGTGTGCTTTTGGACACTGATATATTTGATAATAATGCAAGAAATAATAAAACATTAAAAACAAAAATATGAACTTATTTCATCTACAAAAACACTTACCTTTTTTAAACACCTATTAAAGTATGAGCTGCTCCTGTGATATGAGACTTCTAACACATTTATAATTTATTATTATTAGGTATATTATTTATACAATCCAGGGTTTGTACTTAGGACAGTTCAACAATGATTGTCAAAATTATTGCTTAGTAAAAATCACAACCGGAACAAAACTGGCATTCACGAAATATGTAATAATATTTAAAAAATATGCAAGACTGTAACAAGTTGTCGATAAAGTGATAAATTGGGATTTGTAAAACAGTTGAATCTGAAACGAATGTCACAAAATCTGCAATTATTTAGAATTAATAAACTCTTACTATGCAACCGTACATAACTATTTTAATAACTTATTTATTAACTAGTATTATTTAACAATTTTTGTATACTGATTAATCAATTATTGTTGCTTTTTGAGCAAATTTGAACACTTATATTTAGAGTATTTCTTTAGGTAAACACAGCATTAATTCACAACACTTTTATAATAATTTTAAAGCTTTATGTCGTATGCTTATTAAACGACTTATCACAAACACTTTCTTAGACGTTTTCATTCAATATTTTAATAAATTACTCACTAGTTCGGAGGTTATACAATGAAAATGTTATTATTATGCACAGGTGACTGAGTTGTTGCTGGCACTCTCGCGAGATGGCGTAAGCGGACGGAGAACAGGTCTACCAGGGATATATTGATTGTATTGAGACCAAGGGTGATGATAGTAAGGTAGACTCAATATAAACATGTAAATGATGGCAGAGTATCTATTTAGCAAGTAAGTTTTTGTTTGTTTGTTTTTGTTGAAGTAAATGACTAGGCAAAGATGTCAATATTTAGTAACACTTTGACTTAAATGACTCTAGACAGAAACTATAAATAAAATTTATCTAGAATTTACTACAAAAAAATTGAAGGAAAATCAGATTTTTTTTTTAAAGAGTTCGTGGAAGTGTATAGAATAATATCCTAAAAAGTTTACATACCGCTCGGATGCAGAATATAAAAAAAAGTGAAAACAATTTTTTTTATCCATTTTTTCAAAATTTTTAAATTAAGTCAGGGTAGAAAAAACAAAATATACAGGTGGATAGACCATGAACAAAAAATGTCCTAATAAAATGTATCGCTAAAGCCACGGTATTCCTGGAAAAAAATAGTGAAGTAACTTTGTCACTCTGCGCGGCCAAGCGCACGGTTAAATGCATACTACGGAACATCTAAAAATTCTTAGCATTTCTAACGAGTAAAATAAAGCTTTTTTTCTCTCTCTGATTATACATTTTTAACATTTTTCTTAGTGAATAGGAGGATAAATAGTGAGTCTGGAGGGAAAATATAAAATATATAATTATGAACGCATATACACACCACACATGGCCGCTGAATCGCTCGCATTAATTTTTACGTGCCTTTACTGTATTGTATTTATTACAGGTACGGTACCTAGGGTGGCCCATCTTTTTCGAAATCGAAATTTTTTATTTCTCACCCCTGCAAATGGTTCCATTTGAAGAAAAAACAGTCCCCTCAAAATATTATTGAGGCAAATTGAAGGCAAGGGGTGCCACAGAATGCATTATTATGCAATAATAAAAGTAAATGGAATTATTTACATTCTTTGGTTGATGCATTGTTTTTTTTTTTTAATCAGCAACATTTATCTTTAGAATGACTAATCAAGTCATACAAATATCAAAGACATTATCTGTTGTGACTATGACATGTGTCATACTACTGTAAATTCGTAGTCTAAGAAAACTAGACTAGAAGTTTTTGAAATAAAACTCTCGTTTTATCTTTGTGTATTTTATTATGAAACGTTTTTTTCATACATAGTACCAAATATTATCCTAAATCTACAAGACATATAGTAATAAAAACAGTATTTTTTGCACTAGGCCAAAGCATGCGACAGGGTTTCTTTTTTTACATTTGGAAACTGTGATTTATAATCATTTACAACTTGGAGTAAAAACTGTTTTTGGTCTTCATTTTTTGTTAAAATGTCATTATAGTCAGTAATAAGTTTGATTCCTCTCTCAGCGGCATCATTTACAACTTTAATTTTGTTTACAATATTGAAACATCGGGTATAACTTTCATTTTCCCTCCATGTTGTTGGATCATTTTCCAAAAATTCCATAGACAAACCTAATTTTTGAAAAAACTGTTTAGTGTTCTCGCATATGAAGTCCTAAATTTCCTTGTTTTCAACGTCAGTAATGTTACTAATCATAAGTCGTTTAATACCCTCTTGATTTGGTGCTTTCCTATTCAAAGCTTTAACCATTTCTCTTTTAGTGGTAACTGAAATATCGTCATCAAAGAAAGATAAGCCAACATTTACTGAATTAAGGTACCACAAATGGTTCACTATTTTCCTACTTGCGGCTTGAGATATTTCTTTGTCAATATTTTGACAATTAATGAGTTCTTTACAAAAGTCTAAGTCATGAAGCGGTGCTTTACTAGCAAATGACGCTGTAAACCAGGCCTTTACATAAACCTTTACAATAAAGAGACATATATCTTCAATACCTATTTTTTCTTTTTTAGTTAGTTGGAACTGATCTTGGAAAAAAAATATTTTTAGACAGTAAATGGCTTTGGCCATCCAACGTGCATGATGAAATGCCCCTGGTTGATAGAATGTCGTGTGAGTGGGCTCTTCTTCAACAAAAAGTTTAGAAAGCATTAAAAATTCTTTATAATAATCACGAGGCTGTTGCAAAGTTAAAGCTGCATTTAGAAACTTTACAATTTCGGCTTTAACTGGTTGTAAAATGTGTTTAATTTTTGATACCTGAAATCCAGTTTTTAGTTTATTTTGATCTATTTTAGGCCAAAATTCCCTAAAACGTTTAAATAGTGGCACATTTGGACCAGATGAGGAAGGCATTTTTGTGTCAAACACACTTCTCAAAACCACTTCAAAAATATGATGTCTACAAGGAAAATATAGAATATCTCTTTCTAATTTTTGTTGCAATAGTGTGGCTGCCCCATTTATATAACCCATATTTGATGCTGTTGTATCACAACACAAAGCTATTACCTTTTCGTCCAAATTCCATTCACAAAGCACATCATAGACTGCTTCAGTCTGTTCTCTTCCAGTTGAATTGGGCAAAGCTGATACTCCAAGTAGTTGTTCAATATCTCCACTAGTAACTAAGATAGCAAGTCTATCGATATTTCCCATTCCAGTCAGAGAAGGTAAAAGTTTTCCATCCCAATGGATGACTGGGGCCGGCAATTCAGAATTACCAAAGGCAGTTTTTAATATTTCAGCTCTTTCTTCGCAGATGCGTTGTCTAGAGCGCTGAAGTGTGGTTCTGCTGATGGACAAAGATGTGGTGTCATGTCCTAGTGCTTCTGCTACTGCCGTCAAAATATGGACTCCATACCTGTCGCTTATTTTGCAAGCATCAAATGCAGCGGCTATTTTTGGTGTGATGATGTTACATGTTCCATACAGTCTCCTCTTTTTTGGCTGTGACGGGCCAGGCTGGTCTTGTAACAACTCTTCTTGAGCTTCGATTATTTCATCTTCATTTTCGTTGGAGTCGGCTGAATTACTACTTGATGATGGACAGGTGACTGTTTCCTCTAATCTAGCTTTTTCTTGTTGACTTCGTTGCATTCGTTCGGATAATTTCTGTAATTTCTCCTCAGCTGATTTTTCTTGAGAAGCAAGTTGGTAATCAATACCATGCATAAATCCAGGACGTTCCTTTTTTCTTTGGTTAATTAAAAACTGCTTATCTTCATCTATTTTCATCAACTCCAATGCATTTGCATGACAAATGTCAAAGAGATCGTCCAATTTTTCAACGAAATTTTTTCTTTAACTCCCGCACTGGCCCTTTTAGCCGATTTTTATAAGTTCCTCCACTCTGCATAAAGTTTATCTAGTTGTTTAACACAATGAAAATCCTGACGTGTCGGAATGCGAGCTTTATCCCAAAAAACTGACACCTCTTTTATTGTTAATTTAGCACGTACACTTAGCTTCACTTCACGAATGTTATAAAAGAGCACTTGTAATACTTGTCTATTAGACGGCAATTTATTGCCAATGATTTGTGACGAATAGTGTCCAACTAAGTAAATGAAAGGATCTAACATCAGCCATCGTTAAATGTTTTTTCAAAAAGGAACGTATGCTAGAACTTATAATGTCACCACTGTAAAACACAATTGCAAACTGACATAAAAACCTATCGTAGGTGCATTATATTTCCAAACTTTCAAAACAAATAATTTCTAGGAAATAATTACACCAATAAAACATTATGAGAAAAGAGGTAGATATTTGTATTTTAAGTAAAATTTAAGTGTATTACCGTAATAAAATCTTATCTACAAATTTCTACCTGAATGCGGCACGGGTTACCGTAATAAAATCTTATCTACAAATTTCTACCTGAATGCGGCACGGGTTACCGTTCACCGAATTATCTGAAACTTTGACATAAATTATTCCTAGTATAATAGTATATTTTCGTGGGGTGAGACTTAAAAAATACGCAAAAAAAAAAATCACCCCCTGTAGAGATGGGCCACCCTAAGGTACACCTATCTACATTTCCGCTATATCCTTATACTTTTGCTATTGTATTGGAAAAGTCAAATATATTTTCATAATTATAAGGATAAGATCGTGAAAATCGCAATTTCTTATCATGATCTGATTAATAACATTTTCGAAGAAATGCATACAAGTAAACGAATTTGTGTTTGAGCATCCGAAATAGTGATATTTTATTTTTTCCAATGGATCAATTTCTCGGCAAGTTACAGCCCCCAATATATTGATTGATTGATTGATTTACCAGCGTGCGGTAGGCATTCCTGTCACTCCCAGGTATACAGCTGGGCCTGCTACGTCCACGCTGGGTTGGACTAAGATCATACTTGTTGCCAGCAGCGAGAGCCACATGGCGCATGGTAAAGGAATGTGGGATGGGAGGTGTAGGTATTTGTGAGATGCGTTACCGCATTGTGTCGTGAGGGAGCGTTTAAGCTCCCTTTTTTGTGTGTTTGTTTCTGGACTTCTGCCTATTCTGACTCTTCTTGTGAAATATGTTGCCGTGCTGTGTCGTAATATCGAGTGTTTTTGCTCCTCTTTTTGCGTCTTTGCTTCTTCGAATCTTCTTTTTTCTGAGTCTTCTGATTCTTCGGTTTCCGATTGTGGTAGAGTATATATCCTTGCGATTTGTTAGTGGTGTTCATTTGCTGATCCTGATTCTTTCAGTTGTCGTTCTCCACTGTAGCATGGTCTCCCTATTTTTAGTTTGTTGCTGTGCGGTACTAGCGCTTTCTTCAGTAAATGTGTTGGGTTCCTTCCTTGGGTATGTCCCCAATACTTCATTGCGTATATTTCTATTATGTTGATGTTTTGTGTCGCTGTTTTCGTCTTGTTGTTTTAGTTGGACGATGCCCTTTCTGCTCTTCTCAAAAACTTCTTCTGTTGGCTTTTGTTGTTGCCGCGTTTTTGACTCCATATATCATCGTTGTCCGTATGATAGCTATGTACATACATTTAGGTACTTCAATTTGTTCGGTATTCTTAGGGAATATTCATCTATTTTGTGTTCTTCTCCGCTGGTCCAACTCTTCTTCTTCTTCTGCATCGATTAGGAGATTATCGACATAGATCACCATTTTTCTGAAAGAAACCTTCACTAGGCATACCTCCGCTGAAGTGATGTGCGAACTCAGCCCTGACGCAGTATATCAACAATACGTCATTGATTATTTCGAGTTTAATTTTAATTATTATCACTACCGTGATTTATAGCATTTATTCCTTGGATGGTGGCTTATTGAAGGGTCTTCTTGTATTAATTTGATTCATTCATTTTTTGCTTTCTCTTCTTCCTCCAGTTTATCTCCACTGTTGCCGTGGTATACCTCTTCTCGTGTATGTGTTATCATTTTTCCGGTTTTTTTACCGAAACGGTTTAGGTGTGCCGTCAAACTTGAATCGCTATTCTGATAGCATTTTTTCTGTACTTTCCAAACCAGCTAATAGTTTTCAAGAATGCGATAGAAAAATATACTTTTTGTCAAAAACGAGAAGGACAGATTTTTCCGTGTCCGGCCCTGGATTTTTCAAAACCAAGTAGGCCATTCTGACAAGTCCCTGCTGAGGAGTGTTACTGGTAAATGTCATTCGATTACATCCAACCGTTGTAGAGATAGCTCTTTGAATTTTCAGACCAAATGCAGAAAACACCTTCTCAACCAGTGGCCAAAATTGTATGTTACAGTTAATAGACAATAACATGGCTGTTTAAATGGGAAGTTTTTTAATATATCAAGTACTTCATTTTAATGATATCAAAAAAGCAAATTTATATACAGTGAAAGCACCTAATTATGCTATGGTTTGTGCTGGTCAATGACCCAACAAACTATAGCCTGTTTTCGTGTCAAAATCTATCCTGACCGGTGGATTGATCGAGGAGCAAAGCAGTTATAGCCTCCTCGATCACCAAAACTGAATCCTCTGGACTGGCAGTTTAATCGGCAAAATTAGGCCTTAAACGCTAATTTAAGTATTTTAAGAGTATCCAGTGACACTCGAAAAAAATTGAATCTTTTTACTTATATCAAGGCCTGGAAACTTTATTTCTGTGACGTCAAAATCAGGGTTGGCTCTAGGTCAGCGCGGAAAGATTTGTATGCAAGTATGACACAATATATCTTACCTTGTAGTTTTTTTTTTAGAGAATTCCATAATATCCAAAGCTCCGATTAAAGAACTTATATCTAGATACATAACAGGCTCTCTTATCACTATATACAGGGAGATCGAGAAAGACTGAACGTGCCGCTCCTTAAAGACTGTTTTTGTACCGCCTACATACTGCATACATATGTACTATTTTCTGGTACTTTCAACATTTTCACGTTGGCGACAGTACCCTGCCAAAAATTCCACATAGAAACTTATAAAAAAAAAGTGATGCGGTTTTATCGTTCCTATAAGTTATATTAGTATTATACAGACAGGATTTTATCTGTTTTATTAAGCTTTAAATCGGTTATGAAACAGTAATTCCGAATGAGCTATTTGGAATTATCATGTTGCCCTTTCATGAGTACTTATATGAAATATACATCAACAAATCTACAGTTTAGTGACTGCAAATGCACCCTTGCCCTTATATCTGTAAACATATGGAATTACAGACACAACTTTAAAGAGATTCTAAACTTTTCTATAAGTAATATCATAAGAGTTCCAGTCCGTCCTTTCTCCAGTATCTATCGTCTGTAACACACCATTTATCAACATGTTTTTATTGTAAATTTCAACATTGTCTTTTTATTAGTATTAATGTGGATACACATGTCAACAAATGTACAGTTTCAATTATATATTTTACAGATGTATTTTTATTGTAAACTTCCATTTTGCTTTTTTATTAGTATTAATTTGGATATGCATGCCGACAAATGTACAGTTTAAATTGCATATTTCAAATAGAAATACTAATATTGTGGTAAACACAAAATACTGCAAAGTCCTTATTTCCTCGGGTGTTCTTTGTTCTAGCCTAGAAGCAATGAATGAGTTAGCAGTGAAAGAGACTGCTTTACTTTTAATTTAACAAACACACGTCAGTTCCTTAGGTCACATTAGATTAGATATGAATTAGCGACACGTATACAGCTCCCTCTACTGGAGCCTGGAGTTAAAGTTGCTGCTGAAATTTCTATCAGTTTCTACCAGAATGGAGCAGCAAACATTTACTTATACCACATCAATGAGAATTTATGAGAACAGTATCTAAGGTAAAACGTGCGGCTTTCCGTGGTTAAATGGCAAGTGTTTCTATAAGAAACGAGCTGCATTAGGTTAGGACAGTTTTGACTTGCAATTGAAGATTACTAATTATAATGTTTGAATAGGGATTTATGAGATCAGTTTCTATGAGTATTAATGTTTTTTTTCAGTAATATATTAAATGTGTTTTCATTTGTTTGAATGGGTAAAAAGAAAGGTCAGTTTTCAACTGCAATTACAAATACAAGTTTAATCACTTTGAATGGGGTTATATGCTATTAATTTCTAAAGTATTTATGCTGTTTTCCGAATATAATTGTGATGAGGTTTAATCAGTAACAAATTGTTCACTACTTGTTATGATATGGTCGGAAATTCCAAGTACACATTTAGTATTCCTTCAAAAGGATTGATGAGAGCAGTTTCTACGAGTATCTATTTGTTGTTCCTCTAGTAAATTATATAAGTCTTTACATTTACTTATACTATCTCAATGAGAATTTATGAGAACAGCTGCATTAGGTTAGAACAGTTTTGATTTGCAATTGAAGATTACAAATTATAATGTTTGAATAGGGATTTATGAGATCAGTTTCTATGAGTATTAATGTTTTTTTTTTAGTAATATATTAAATGTGTTTTCATATGTTTGAATGGGTAAAAAGAAAGGTTAGTTTTCAACTGAAATTACAAATACAAATTTAATCAGTTCGAATGGGGTTATATGCGATCAATTTCTAACAGTATTTATGCTGTTTTCCGAATATAATTGTGATGAGGTTTGATCAGTAACAAATTGTTCACTACATGTTACGATATGGTCGGAAATTCCAGGTACTTATTTAGTATTACTTCGAAAGGATTGATGATAGCAGTTTCTACGAGTATGTATTTGTTGTGCCAATAGTAAATTATATAAGTCTTTATCAGTATGCATTCGGATCTAATTTAAATATGAAAATTATATCAGAATAAAGCAACCAAATATTTTAAACAGTATCTATTTGTAAATCCAGACATTTACTTATACTATCTCAATGAGAATTTATGAGGACAGTATCTAATGTAAAACGTGCGGCTTTCTGTGGTTAAATGGCAAGAGTTTCTATAAGAAACGAGCTGCATTAGGTTAGAACAGTTTTGATTTGCAATTAAAGATTACAAATTATAATGTTTGAATAGGGATTTATGAGATCAGTTTCTATGAGTATTAATGTTTTTTTTTTTTTCAGTAATAAATATATTAAATGTGTTTTCATTTGTTTGAATGGGTAAAAAGAAAGGTCAGTTTTCAACTGCAGTTACAAATACAAGTTTAATCACTTCGAATGGGGTTATATGCGATCAGTTTCTAACTGTATTTATGCTGTTTTCCGAATATAATTGTGATGAGGTTTGATCAGTAACAAATTGTTCACCACATGTTACGATATGGTTGGAAATTCCAGGTACATATTTAGTATTCCTTCGAAAGGATTGATGATAGCAGTTTCTATGAGTATGTATTTGTTGTTCCAATAGAAAATTTGTCTTTATCAGTATGCATTCGGATCTACTTTAAATACAAAAAATATATCAGAATGACACAACCAAATATTTTAAACAGTATCCACTTGTAAATCCAAACATTTAAAGATATATTTTAATGAGAACCAATCAGAACAGTATCTAATGTAACGCGTGCGGCTTTCCGTGGCTAAATTTTAAAAGGATTTTTAATAAATAGCTTTAACGGATTTGAACAGTTTTAATTTGCAATTCCAGATGAATAATTTTAATTGTTAATTAGGGATCTATGAGATCAGTGTCTTTGTGTAATGTTTTTTTTTCCAATAATTTTCCATTTTATTGAAAAAAAAAACGTTACACTGACCTCATAGATCCCTAACAATTAAAACTATTCATCTGGAAATGCAAATGAAAACTGTTCGAATCCGTTAAAGCTTATTTATTGCAAATAATTTTAAAATTTAGCCACGGAAAACCGCACACGTTACATTAGATACTGTTCT
The DNA here is from genome assembly GCA_936432065.2 of Rutpela maculata. Classification (NCBI taxonomy): domain Eukaryota; kingdom Metazoa; phylum Arthropoda; class Insecta; order Coleoptera; family Cerambycidae; genus Rutpela; species Rutpela maculata. The sequence continues at coordinate 33,000,678 of OW386292.2, forward strand.
GATGAATTCTCATTATAATATTATCTTTGAATGTTTGGATTTACAGGTGGACACTGTTTAAAATATTTGGGGTTTCATTCTGATATGATTTTTGTATTTAAATTAGATCCGAATGCATACTGATAAAGACTTATATAATTTACTGTAGAAACAACAAATAAATACTCGTAGAAACTACTCTCATCAATCCTTTTTAAGGAATACTAAATATGTACCTGGAATTTCCGACCATATCGTAACATGTAGTGAACAATTTGTTACGGATTAAACCTCATCACAATTATATTCGGAAAACAGCATAAATACTGTTAGAAATTGATCGCATATAACCCCATTCGAAGTGATTAAACTTGTATTTGTAATTGCAGTTGAAAACTGACCTTCCTTTTTACCCATTCAAACAAATGCAAACACATTTAATATATTACTGAAAAAAAACATTAATACTCATAGAAACTGATCTCATAAATCCCTATTTAAACATTATAATTTGTAATCTGCGATTGCAAATCAAAACTGTTCTAACTTAATGCATCTCGTTTCTTATAGAAACACTTGCCCTTTAACCACGAAAAGCCGCACGTTTTACAATAGATACTGTTCTCATAAATTCTCATTGAGATAGTATAAGTAAATGTCTGGATTTACAAATAGATACTGTTTAAAATATTTGGTTGCTTTATTCTGATATAATTTTCATATTTAAATTAGATCCGAATCTTTACTGATAAAGACTTATATAATTTACTAGAGGAACAACAAATAGATACTCGTAGAAACTGCTCTCATCAATCCTCTTGAAGGAATACCAAATGTGTACTTGGAATTTCCGACCATATCATAACATGTAGTGGACAATTTGTTATTGATTAAACCTCATCACAATTATATCCGGAAAACAGCATAAATACTTTTAGAAATTGATCGCATATAACCCCATTCGAAGTGATTAAACTTGTATTTGTAATTGCAGTTGAAAACTCTTTTTACCCATTCAAACAAATGAAAACACATTTAATATATTACTGAAAAAAAAAACATTAATACTCATAGAAACTGATCTCATAAATTCCTATTCAAACATTATAATTTTGAATCTTCAATTGCAAATCAAAACTGTTCTAACCTAATGCAGCTCGTTTCTTATAGAAACTCTTGCCATTTAACCACGGAAAGGCGCACGTTTTACATTAGATACTGTTCTCATAAATTCTCATTGAGATAGTATAAGTAAATGTGTGGATTTACAAATAGATACTGTTTAAAATATTTGGTTGCTTTATTCTGATATAATTTTCATATTTAAATTAGATCCGAATCTGTACTGATAAAGACTTATATAATTTACTATAGGAACAACAAATAGATACTCGTAGAAACTGCTCTCATCAATCCTCTTGAAGGAATACTAAATGTGTACTTGGAATTTCCGACCATATCATAACAAGTAGTTAACAATTTGTTATACTGATTAAACCTCATCATAACTATATTCGGAAAACAGCATAAATACTTTTAGAAATCGATCGCATATAACCCCTTCGAAGCGATTAAACTTGTATTTGTAATTGCAGTTGAAAACTGACCTTTCTTTTTACCCATTCAAACAAATGAAAACACATTTAATATATTACTGAAAAAAAACATTAATACTCATAGAAACTGATTTCATAAATCCCTATTCAAACATTATAATTTGTAATCTTCAATTGCAAATCAAAACTGTTCTAACCTACTGCAGCTCGTTTCTTAAAGAAACACTTGTCTTTTAATCATGGAAAGCCGCACGAATTACATTAGATACTGTGCTCATAAATTCTCATTGATGTGGTATAAGTAAATGTTTCTATTTACGAATGGATATGGCTTGACTCATTTTGCTGGTCAATTCGGATATAAACTGATAACAATTTCAACAGCAACTTTACCTAACTCTTATAGAAACTTATTGACCATATAGGTTCTCATAGATACTTATTAATTTTTGATAATTTTCAATACGGATTGATGAGATTTTTTTGACAGGGTAACCTTAAATATAGTCAATGGACCGAAATAGTGTGACGTTTCACTCCCACTCTAACTATTCCATCCCATTTCTAACATCGACCTTATTACCACTGTACATAAGACACTGGTCAAAATTGAATTTGAAATTTCAGAAAATCTGTGAATATTTAACTATTGAATTATCATACAAATGTTTTAACTTTAAAAGCTGCGCCTTCTTGTAATAAAACTGTAATTTTTAAAGTCCTCTTGGATTTTTTTCAGAAATTAATTTGTTATTGCGCACGCGTGTATACGTATGTCGAGCATATCTGCATCTTTTTATTTGTTTACCAGTACTAGATGATGTTTAAAGGTTATGTATACTGGATTATTTCTTTTATAATTTTCAAGGATTTTACAGTATTTAAAGCGCTTGCATTCCAGATTTGTACTGGAGTCAATAATAATAATATATTTCAACGGCATCGTAAGTACCTACGTTTGTGATTGAAATTATAACAAAGTAATTTTTAAATATGTATGTATCTATATACTTACCTATTTTTAGCATTGGAAAATGGTTCAAAAACACGTATTGCATTTGCTGCGATTGCTCAATTTTTTAAAGATAAAGGAAAACTCATGGTCAAGGCAGAAAGTTCTGTTGAAACGAGCCACGTGAAAGGAATGATTTATGATCCCGAAGTACCGATTGTTAAGGGACAAGTTCATGCTAGCATGAGAGATAGAATCTATAAAGTAGTAGAGGTGTGTGCATTTTTTTTAAACATTATCATATTTGACTTTTAACGTAATTCATTGTTTTCAGATATTTTTGAATAACGATAAAAATATAACAGATGCAGAATGTACTTGTCCAAGGGGATTATGGTTATGACATCATATATAGCTGCTCCACTCTTTGCACACTATAATATTTCTGTAATGGTACGAACATGCCGAAGATGCTACGCAGATATAGAAGTTCAGGCCGCAGTTTCAGTCGATGCGTCGAAGCTATCAATTTGTGCTAAGAGCAGTTCACTCTGCTAGCATCCACGGTATGTGCGGTCACATTTAAATGTATAGGTTTGTTTTACACGTTGATGGCTTTGATACATCTTCTGAAACTGCGGCATGAACTTCTAGCTGGGTAGCATCTTTGGCATGTTCGTACCCTGACAGATGAAGCATGTTCATGGAATATGTCGTATTTACTAGACAGTTCAATTTTAAACTATTTTAATCATTTATAGATTTAATAGAAATAAGTTGTGAATAAATGATACAATATGTAATTTCTTTATTTATTTGCGTCTCTAAGTGAAAATACTTACTTACAAATATTTAAACACGAAGTTATAGGTTGAAAATCTATGATAATAGTATAAAATAATGGAAAGCAATTCAATTTCAAATGAAAATGAATAAAACAGGCTTTGAGGTTAGAATACAAAGAAATAATCAAAGAACTGCGTTCCCAATAATTTTCCAGACACTTGTAAAACGCATGCGCAGAAATAGCCATCCAGAAAATATATTTTTTATTATTTTCGGTAGAGAAAATTGATTATCATATGTAAAAAACTTATAATCCAGCTCTATTTTTATATCAGTAGTTAGGTTTCAATAGCCAAATATAAAAAATAACGTACCAATCCTTAGATACATTTTTAAGTAATTTATTTTGACCCTTAAAACACATATACAGAAGGCATGCTTCAAAGACTGCATGGAATGCAATTCAAATTAACCGCCTCGTGCATGACGTCACGACTATTGTGGTCCATTACAGTACCTATTTAGACAAAATGCGAGTTTCTTTATTAACTTGCCACACAAGAGACAGTGAACTGATTGCGTTGAAAAACACTGATTTATTATAGTCAAAAAGGAAATGGGTGATAAATCAAACACAAGCTAATAATAATAACATTCAAGAAAATGACAAACATCAGATTGGTAACAGTGACTAGCAACATAGGAAATTAGTTTTAATAATGTATGTAGAATAGAAATCAATTTTGATAATTTTAGTGACTTTTCCGTGTGACGTCACGTTCAGTCTTTCTCGATCTCTCGGTACCTTGTTTGCTCCTAACATAGTCACATTATATGTCCATTAAAAAGAATAGATGAACATCACATCCCATAGGCAACAGTGGCGTTGTATGTGTAGAAAATGAGTAGAATGGTAAATATTTTCATTAAAATTAATTATTGCAATTCCTGCATTACCGGCTCTGTATACAACGTGATGTAGGCATACGATATTACAGTAAGATAATACAGTAAGATAAATATGTATTGAAAGGATATTAAAATTTAATTGCTATTCACTTTATAAATGTAAACTGAACATCATCATGTTACGACTATGGAACGATCGATTTTCTTCTTTTCTAAACTGCTTTCTGCAAACGGCTCAGCACTTAACCATTTCGCACTAAATATATTGTCACTAAACTGTGTAAATATGAATAGAGAATTTTCTCTCTACAATTTTGATCCTATAAAATTTTGATGCTCTGTCACGCTTCTATAAGCGTTTTCGGTGACGTTCGCAATATAATTATTCAGGCATTAAGCAAATCACAACTTAAAATAAAAAGACTTCTTCACCACATTTTGATCGAAAAACACGAAAAACACTTATTAACATTAATGGCGGACACTGTCAAAAGTGTCAAACTGAGATTATGATAATCGAACTTACTGATCGTGCCCGAATAGATATAAGTTCTTTAATCGGAGATCCAAAGTTAATATGGTCAGTTTATTATAAACACTCACTCGAAAAGGAGGTATTGGGGGATGTAACATTGAACTAACACACATGCATGTATTTTTCACCACCATAAAGTAACACCCACATATGTAATTTTTCACGACTTATAATGAATATAAAAGTATATTATTTATATTTCGCAGCCTGAAAAGCACGAGCCATTTCTATATACCGTTGACTCTTTATAATTTCACGCTAGGTTTGTAGATACTTACATACTTATGGCTAGATTTGTACTGAGCATTTGAGAAACTGCAATTTCAGATAGTCGAATCTTTCCCTTTATTAAATGTTGACGTAAATGACCAGAATTGCCACAGTGCAGGTATAGTAAAAAGGATTTTGTCAAAGCAATGTTTCATAATTTCGGTGGCGTCACCTAATTAAAGGAGATTTACTTCATCGATCCCCACTACCACCCCCTTCCATTACCCTCTCCCCCACTACCGATGTATTATATTATTAAAGTTCCATAAACAAATTATTTCCACATAGTAATAATGCAAATATAATATCAAAATTTCTTTCGTTGTGACATAGAACTCTATCCCCTAAAAGTAAATAAAATAGAACGTTGTGTAATAGAACATATGGATGTGGAAGTAGTGATTTCTTGTGCAGCGGTTTTAACATTTAAAAAAAAAATCACTTTATCACGTTGTGTACATTTGTGATGCACACGATACATGACTGTTTTATGCCATTATTCCTTAACTTTGTTTGTTATGTATGATTTAATATTATATAAAAATGATTTATATTTAATTAATATGAAAATAAACATAATAAACACGTCACACATATTAAACAGAACAGGAAGGTGTGTATTTGATTCGAAATTGTTTTTTTATTTGCTAGATATGCATTACATATTTTTGTAAAAATCATTACCGTTTTTAGGTTAAATTTGTCACCAAAAATACATTGTAGCTGGCAATGATGAATATTTCACCATTTCGTCGTTTTTCTGAATGTTTCAGTAGGTGTTTGCAGCATAATATTATGTTTATATGAGAGCCGTCTCTGGCGCCGATATAAATCTTCCGAGCCTTGGTCATAAATCGTTTCGAAAACAGAGAGGGTTCCGTTTCGCAAATCAACCCTGTATAAATAAATTGATAGGTAAGTATTTCTCAATTCATATTTTGTCGGTATTGTTAGATAATCTAGTTAGATATAAGTGCATGTAATGACGCAATAATAGAATTCTTTCTACTACATATGAGCGATAGTTTACATTTTTAATGAACGCACGCACCTTTCAAATTAGAAATGTTATAATCTAATTCCCAATTTCAACAATAATAACAGTCACTTTTTTACATGACCTGAATGTTCAAACGATGATAACTTTTATAGAGATTTAAAGATATGAGTTATATAGTACCTAGTAGTTTGTATTATTACAGGTAAATTATTTATGCCAAAATATTCTCTTGAATATAATCAATAGTTCTAATTTATAAATATATGTAATATTCTCTAGTATATTGAGAAAGTAGAAGATTGGATTAATAGAATGTTATTTTGGCAAATTGTTTTTCTAGAATAGATGAGCCAGACAGGAGGTAACAGGGCTGCACATGCACCCCCAAATCCCTTAAGCTGAGGGGACCCACAAGGTTAGAGTTTTTTTTTATTAATATATTTAATGTCGGCCTATTTCCACTACCGACGTCAGGAGACGAGCTCACCAACCTGAAAATTTTGACGAACCTCTTCTCTGTCGAAGTGTAGGATTCTTTTACTTGACTAACATTTAATAGACAAGTTACTGGCTGCTTTACCTCTAAAGGATGGTATATCCACTGCTTCCTCACCTTAAATTACTAATGCAATCACTTATTTAGGTTTAAACATGCCCAATCTTCAAAAAAATCCTGGTGAAGTGATTCCTTCAACATTTGTTTATTTTGGTATTATAAGTATTGTGTCAAAAGTCTATTGTAAAATTGTGTACTGTCGTGCGCAAAAAAAAATGGGACAAGTCTTATAACGTATTTTTGCTAAAATCTAGTTGTGTACATCTAACTTTAATTTTTGTGACATTGTCAGTTATTTGTCAAAATTCATTGCAAGTGTGCAAATAGAGAAAGATTTACATTAGAAAAAAATAGTTGTCCTATTTTTTTTGCTCACGACAGTAAACAAAAAAAGTTGTTCAAGGTCAAAAATCGCAAAGATCGTTTTTCTTGTATATCTCGTGATCTGTTGGTTTTATGCTAATTTTAGTTATTATAAAAAACATTTTTTATGAAAACCTGCATAAAAAACGTCCTATGCAAAATTAACGTAAGACCAGTAGTTTCCGAAATATGAGGTCGGGAAAGCTTATGCGTTCAATGCATATCTTTTCGCATAATCCATGACGATTTTTCATCACTTCTTCATCATTTTAGGTATCGTTTATAGTAATGTTTGTTGCAACATAGTTTGATTGAAATTAATAATTATGACGATTCTTCATCATTTTCCTCTTCTTCTTCATATACTTCTTCCCCTTCTTCTTCTTCATCATCATTCTCATTACTATTACCATCTATAATGTAATAATAATAAAATAATAAATTACTATTACCATCTACCATGCCTGCGGATAGCATAGCAATAGGGTCTATCTCATCATCGTTTACTTCAGATGATTCCGCTAACGTATCATCGGAAGTGGTATTTAAACATCAAGATTTATAGAGTCTAAGGTTCTCTCGTATTCAGCTTTTAGGCGAGAAGTGAGTGCAGGGGTGAAAAGTCAGACTATCCTTGTTCTTCGAACGCGCAGTAGCGGTGCAGTTATCTCTTTCGTTCCAGTACGGACCACTGGAACGAAATATGGCCAGAAGAATACTATGACCTGTAGTGTTATATTTTACAACTTATTCTGATTATCACCATGCAAAATGATGACTCAAAATACGAGGTAATTACTCCCTACCTCGGGCGGGTCATTGCGAGCTCGTCCCATTTACGAGTTCTTTGCTTAATTATTAACGTTACACAAATTCTTACAATATTTTGAATCAGGCTCTGCATCTAGTGTGATTTCACACCAGCTGCTCATTGGCTAATGACATTTTTTGGTGGGGATCGTGAGTTACGAGGCCGCCTTATACTCTACCAATCTTGTTTAAACATGACTGGTCACGGCAATAGCCACAAATTAAAGAACATGGTAATCCTATATTTCTACATCCACAATTCGTACCGAAACCTTTCGTACAACTGCAGAAAATAGAATTAAGGAGTTCATCTGGTGTAGGAGGAAGTAGAGTAGGAATTGGCTCCAATACATTTTCATTGGTAGTCCAACCATACTGTTTAGGATCTAAGTCCCTTTCCAGCCATGTTTGAACTTGATAATAAACTCTAAACAAATGTTGTTGTGCAGCTGTTGCTGCAGCTGGAAGTGATAATAACTCTACAGGCTTGTTAAGTCTTGTACCTTTTGCAAAGCTCAAATATCTATAGATGTCAAGTGAAGTTTCTGTTTTTGGAGCCAGAATAAATTGTATTCCACAATCGATTAGAGTGTCTAGTGGGCAATTTTCTTGCTTAAATACCTCCGCTGCTTCACGAAAATCTGGTCACGGGGGCCTACAACCAAATTCAAATCAAAGTTGATGCCACTCGGATTTCTTTTTACACATTTTTGGATGTATATGTTAGCAATTTCCACGATATTTAAAACTATTCATGGCAGAATTTTTTTTTACAAGTATTTTACTTTATTTGTTAAATGACACAGCCACACAAAAAAAGTGGTCTAGCCTTTGTTTTTCAACCCCAAAAAACATCCCTGTCCTAAAAATGGTTTGTCCGGCGGACCATACCACCGTATCCTTATGTATTTGGTCCCTCTGAAACCGAATCCGAAGTTAGAATTGTCAGATTCGTTCGGTTTTCACCCTTAACCCCAAAAAACACCCCCAAAACTAAAAAGAAGTGGTCTAGCCTGCGGACCAGACCAGTATATCCTTATGTATTTGGACCCGCTACAATTGTCAGATTGGCTCGTTCTCACCGCTATCCAGAAGACCCCCCCCCCCCCCAAAAAAAATGGTTGTCCGGCGAACCATACCAGTGTATCCTTATGTATTTGGTAAGGATACACTGGTCTGAAAAACTGAGAAACGAACCAATCTGACAATTCTGACAATTCTGACAATTCTGACAATTCTGACTTCGGATTCGGTTTCAGCGGGACCAAATACATAAGGATACACTACTCTGGTCCACAGGCTACACCAGTTTTTTTTTGGTTTGGGGGTGTTTTTTGGGGTAGGGGGTGAAAAACGAGCGAATCTAACAATTCTGACTTCGGATTCGGTTTCAGAGGGTCCAAATACATAAGGACACACTGGTGTGTCAGTAATTAAACAAAAAAAGTAAAATACTTAAAAAAAATTCTGGGATGAATGATTTTAAATATCATGGAAACTGGTTCTATGTACATTTAAGAAAGTGTAAAAGAAAGATAATTCCGAGTGGCAGAAACTTTGATTTAAATTTGGTTGTAGGCCACTGTGTGGTCTTTTTTGTAATAATTTTAATACGTTTATTTTTCCTTTTTTAAACAATGCACATGTAGTGTCGCAACCAGAGCTGGGCACTACTTCAAGTAAAAGTAGTATAAATTGGACTTCAATTACTTTTATTACTTGAAGTATTTTACTTCAAATACCCGAAGAAGTGAGTACTTAGTACTTGATACTTGCAGATATTTTAGAATAGAACTTAGTACTTAGTACTTGTTAAACGAAATTACAGTACTTAAAGTACGTTACAATTTACTTCAAGTATTTAAATAATAATAATAATAATAATAATACATTTATTTTACTCAAAGTAAAAATGGTACAAATTGAACTTCTTCCATTTGCTCAAATAAAAATAACCTAAATCTAAGATTATAAAAAGATTATAAAAAAATATTAATACATATAAATCCGAGTACAAATCTAAAATTTCAAAAAAAAATAATTATTATTTTATTTTTTAATATTCGGTAATAAATTGTAATCTAACAAATGTTATATTTTATAATAATAACAACAATAATAATAGCAGCAGCAGCACTCAGACATGCGAGTAGACAAGGGGAACGGGTAGACCCCGCGAAGCGAAGCAAAAAGGTTAAAAGTAAATAAAATTATATCGGACAAGAAAGAAATATACGCGCATCCACAACGCAGCATCAAGTCTCCTGCCTCTGATCAGCCAAAATGTAATTTTTGACAACTTTAATAAATTTTTTTATTTATTTATATTGTTTATATTCATTTGGAAGTTCATTCCAAAGATGAGATGCAAAATACGTAAATGATCTTTGAAAAATCGCAGTTTTATGCTGAGGCACCAAAAAATTTTGTATGTATCTTGTATTATGATGTATCTGAAGTTTCGAATGTTCACTCGAACGAATTTCATATGAAACGGAAAAATTAATAAAAAGTACAAATCGTAGGCGTACTATTTTTCTGCTAATATTTGCTAGCAACGATACTATCGTTGTCAGTAAATATTACCAGCAAAATTGTGCGCATAAGTCGATTAATTGGAATTTTTCATATGAGATTCGTTCAAGTGAACGTTCGAAACTTCAGGTACATGTATTACGCAAGTGATCTCGTGAAATTAACTTATTTCTTAAGTACTGAGGTTAATCATTATTCGCCATACAAGTGTGAGCATATGTAAACGTCTGCGATTTTCCATGTTTAATATGCTATGTTTATTTAGATGTGGTGATATATGTTGTCTATATGCGATACTGTAAATATAACGCATACATGAATTTTGAAGTTTTTGAATTTTCTTTTTTGCTGTCGCCGATAATAACTTTCCATATACAACATCACCATAATCAACTAAAGATAATACGAGTGAATCACAAAATTTTGATTTACACTCTCTAGATATGTCTTTCACAAAACTGTATAATTTTTTCAATCGACTGTAAGCGAATTTCAATTTGGATAAAATATGATTTTCAAAGCCTAGCGTTGAGTCTAACCACAGTCCTAAATTTTTTGCCTCATTTACAACAGGAATGACTTTATTATTTAAATTAACATCAAATGAAACTTCTGATAATTTTTTTAATGCAACAGCATTAGCATTACTTGCGATTTTTCAGAGTTTAGTTTTAAATTGTGGTTAGAAGAATACTCAGAAATTTTTTTTGACTCCTGGTTTATTAGTGTTAAAACATCTCGCCACTTTTGGAAATTAAAAGATTTGTATATTTGCGAGTCATCTGCATACTGATGTAGTTGACAACTGGTGACTACATCTGAAATATCGGAGACGTACAAGGTAAACAACAGTGGTCCCAAGATTGAACCTTGAGGAACACCTGAATTTAAGTTTTGCAAACGTAACACATTTCGAGTACCATCATCATCTATAACAACAGCTTGTTTTCTCCCATTTAAGTAATTACTCATGAAATCTGTCGCAAATTTAGAAAAACCAAGATAATGAAGTTTTGCCAATATCACAGAATGGTCTAAGGTGTCAAAGGCCTTTGAAAAATATAAAAAGAAACAAATGGGACATGATGACAATCAAACAGAATAAAGAAAACTATACAATTCTAAACAGCTCTAAGAAAAAAAAAATAAAAAAATCATCAAGGGAGGGTGTAGGTAAATGTTAAGTTCAAACGATATTCCTCTCTCAACAGAGCAAACTTTGAAAAATTTTTCCTCAAAATGTCACTTTTCAGTAATATTTTCCTTTAGATACTTGAAAATTTAAAAGTTACCCATCTCTGCTTACTAGGGTTGATGAGAATATATGCTGAAATGATATTTCTCTATGGAGTTTGCAGATTGCGCTTTAATTCTAACTACGGTATTGTGTTAAGCTCGTGAAAATATGTCGGAAATTATATGTTCAGATATTATGTAGAGCAAAGTCAATTTAGGGCTATGATTCAGTCATTTTTGGGTACGTTTTCATCCTAAATATGAATTTTACAAGATATTCTATCGTCACACATAAATTCTGACCTTGGATTCGGTTTCAGTGCCCCAAATTACGTATAGATATAGTGATCAGTTCATGTAAGCTTTTTATTTACTTCTTTGGGATTTTTCAGGAATTTTTTAGGTGTTTTTTGAGGTTATGTCAAAATTCCTAACTGATCGGCTAATTCTGACCCCATCATTACAAGCATATTCAGTTTCAGCGCCCCAATAAGTTTAAGCTCCCCAAATTGCGTATAGATATAGTGATCAGCTCATTTAATCTTTTTATTTACTTGTTTAGTATTTTCGGGCATTTTTAAGGTGTTTTTTGAGGTTAGCAAAAATGCAAGAGCCAATCGGGCAAAACGGTCATCGGATTCGTGTTCAGCTGGTCAAAATACATGGGGGTACATAGGTCTACCCTCTAGCACTCGACATTTTTTTTTGTGGGTGCCTGTGTAATTTTTGCGTAAACAATTTCGCAATTAACTTTTGACACATTATTTATAATATCAAAATAAAGAAGTGTTGAAGGAATCAGTACAGCAGGATTTTTTTTTTTTGAAGATAAATCCTAAATGAGTATACATAGCTTTTGCTTATACGCTGATATACAAGCCGTTAAAAGGTTGGATGAGATCGCTGAGTTTCCTCAGATGGTCATCCATCTAAGTACTAACCACAGTGAACGGTGCTTAACTATATGAATCGAAATACGTCAAAAATTAAACAATACTTTATTTATATTAAAATTATAAATCGTGTCCCCGAAAATGACCCGAAGCCAGCCAGACAACCACAGCGCACTAGTGAGTGTAGGGCTGGTAGGGGTAGGTCCGGTTCGACTAAACAATAAAATAAATGACGTGGCTAGAGCTTCTGTTTAAAAAGCATAAAGTTACAATTAACAATAACTTTTAAAAAACATGATATTTGAAAATATCTTAAAATAATTAAAATAACACAATAAAATTGTAAATTTCGCGCACAACACAAGCGCGAACACTTTGAAATTTTGGTTGCTGGCACGGGAAAACAAAATTCCACCCTGATGGTCTTCCAGGAAAATGTGGTGAAATGAAAGTTAAGGATTAAAAGAGTTAGGATTTTTATAAAATCAACCTAAATGGAATTTGGAGACAGAAATGGACAAAAGAACAAAAAGAACGAGAACAAAATAAACAAACAGAGAGGGAACACAAAAGGATTAAAGATGTAAGTTGAGAAAGGACAAAGTTTAGGATAGTGATAATGGTGCGGGAGCTAAGTGGCTTTTTCGGACACTCATCATTACAAGCATTTTCTATGAGCTGATTAATTCTATCGAACTTAAATAACGACAAAATAGACTTCTGGCATATGTCAGCCCGTAGAGTTGACCATGGTTCAAGATATAACAATCAGTGAAATTATGTCATCGTTACAAAGCCAATTTTTTTTGTGTGTACACATTTTATGTTTAGAATAAATAAAATAAGATCGTCAGAAAGTGTGGGCCATCAGGGGCGCAAACAGAAAGGTCAAAGAGGTAAAAAAACGGAGTTATCTAACATCATCGTTACAAACTTTTTTAAGGTTGAGCATGTTTATTTAAATGTTTTGAACACAGAAAAAAATTCCCAGAAAGAAACTCCCGTCAGTAAGGCTAGCCAGAAAGAAAATGTTTAGGATTTTTGAAGAAAATTGGATTTTTTTTCGCATATTTCATCTCAGAACTCCAAACTCATCGTTATAAGTTCTGGCTTCTTTTTAAAACGTAAATATAAGCTCCTTCAACAATAAAATAGCCTCCCCGTTAAGTTCTTAGTGCCAACAAAAGTACCATAAGCTCTTAAATATACAGGAATTTAACACTTTCGGCTAACTTGACTCCGTACCGTGCCTCAGATGTATTGTATCATTATTACCTTTCTGGCTGCGCCTCCTGACGGCCCACACTTTCTGGCGATCATATTTTATTAATCCTAAACATAAAATGTGTACACACAAAAAAAATGAGCCTTGTAACGATGACATGATTTCACTGATTTTTAAACAGTGTTCGTGACGCTCCTGACAGGAGGTGCCCTGCCAGGTCGATTTTATGAATCGTTATCATACATTAAACCATAAAAATATCTCAAAGTTCATAAAACGATGAGCTGCCGAAAAAGCCATCTAGCTCCCGCTCTATAAGTTGTAGTAGTGGAAAGTGTGAGGCTATGGGAAATAGACTGCGTCATGTATGGTAGGGGGTGTCTTATATCGAAAAGTATAGCATTATGTTGTCTAATTCAGGTTATGTTGCGGGTAAACGGATTATCGCCCAGTTTTGCATATGAATCAATATAACAACCATAAGTGTATAGTCATTGTGTACATAAATTGAATAAATGCTTTTTTTTAATGATCTTTTATTACCATGTTCTGAATTCGCCAGTGGAATTTTCAATATTTGCAATGGTTTCGCACAACTTAAAAGTACTCTGGTTTCCTCAGCTCCGAATTATCAATATTATTTTCAAGATATAGCACCAAGAGACATATGACAGACAGACAGACTGACGGACTGACACCTTAATTTTCGTAATATGTAAAACCTAAAAGTTAGAGAATAGGAAATGATTTTTTCGCAATCAGAACATTACCTTCAGTAAGTGAAAGAAGTAAAAATACGAATTTACATTTTTTCCAAACCTTTGGTTTCAACTTGTCATTGTTGTGAACCATTTTCAATGCCCCAGTCTTAAGAATAGTATTTATTACCCCACTAGCTGTTAATTTATCATATCAACAATCCATATGCAAACAGAAGTTCCTGAGTTAAAAGTAAGCAGAGTTGGGCAAATATGTACTTACAAATACCTCATAAGCATTTAAATACTAGAAAGTATTTAAATACCAAGTATTTAAATACTTCTTGCAACAAGTATTTGTATTTATACTTGCAAATACTTTATCTGAAATATTTACTACTTGAAAATGATCCTAGAGTATTTATAAATACTTAAACTATTTAAATAACTGAGAAGTATTTAGATACTTCTAAAAAACTATTTAAATCCTTTTCTGACAGTATTTAAATACTTTCAGAAGTATTTGAATCTCAAAAGTATTTAAATAAATACAACAAATATAATCAAATACACCAGGGAGACAGGCAGATACTTGTCAAGAATCAAAACATGTACCATACTATGTAGTTAATAAACACATTGCACCATTCAGTCTTCAGTCATTCACGTCTTAATTCCTAGAAAGTTGGTTGGGAGCAGACATAGACAGTAAATGTTAACTGTTAAGGTTAGGCTTTTGCAGAGTGAGAGAGAAATATGCGTTTATTTTCTGTTTATTAAAAATAATTAAATAACCAAATATACTATAATCTTTAAAACTGTTTTAAATAATTGCTATTGTTTTAACGAATACAACTATATATATTTTTTATTGTAAATTTATGTTGTACTTGAATATCGTAGTTTGTCAATGAAAATAGTTCCTAATTTCATTATTAAAGTATGGCATTTAACTATATACAAAGTTTATGATAAAAACTGTATATGGTTGTATTCCTTAGAGCAATGGGGAGTATTTGAAACTATTTTAAGGATTATACCATTTATGATTTTTTAAATATTTATAATAAACCGAAAATAAACGCATGTTTCCCTCTCACTCTGCATGTATATGTTTTGTGATTGTGACAGAGAACAGTTGAACTAGTCCCATAGTATCTGTGCTTTATTTGGGTATTTGCAGAAGACGCAAAGGTCTAGCTCTACAGATAACTATAAGTCCAATACCCAACTAGAACTGATTAAGTATAGAGGTATTAAAATAGTGTTGTAGAAGTTCATGAAAGTCATGAAACCTAAAATTTTGACACCTCAAATAGTCAAATAGTATTTAATATAATAATGATAATGATAATATTTAAATACTCTTTCAAAGTATTTGCCCATCTCTGAAAGTAAGACGTTAAGGAAATAGTTATTTATGGGGTTTTATGGTTTTATGGTTATTTGAGGGTCGTAAGTACACTTTTCTAGTCGAGAATACAGTGTGCAATCCGAGGTCCGTAGGGCCGAGGTTTGCAAGTATTCGAGATAAAAAAATCGCACTGAACGACCCGCGGTGCATATTATATTTTTCGTCATACCCATAAATCATTAAACTAGAAAAAAACTAGTGGAAAACTATTATTATTTGGGTAAGGATTCATATTTGCCAAGCAAATAGCAAAGATAGCGATGCTGGGAATATCCATGGCAACCGTCAATAAAATAAATTTAGGACTCGGCTTTTATTCAAATGACAACTACTGTCAAGACAAATTAAATCATATTGTTATAATAGCTCTGAACATTTTTGAAAATAATGTCATATAAAGAAGATATAAGTTAAAACATTTAATTTAATACTTGTTATATAAAAGAGAAAATTTTCCCAAATTTACTTTATTTCCCTAAGGACGTTATGAAATATAACGACCCGCTGCCGATGGCAACAAGTATTTGGTACATAAAGTGTCACTTTCGATCGACAAAACAATGGAGTTAGCGTATACTTACGAGGGAGGTATGACGAAAACAATATTTTAAGTCACAATCAATATAAAAACCATGAGTATATTTTTATAAAAAATATAACTTTCACTCCGCCAAAGATTGAATAGCTGTCCTCGGAGATTACCATGCGATAGCACTGAAAAGAAAGTTGGAACAAAAAAATGTGTAGAAACGAGCAATTATTTTTGTCATTCCGATATTCTGTTAAATTAACGTACATACATATATGCGCCCTTACTAAATATGTAAATAGGTTTAAATAGTTTAGCGAATTTAATGTTTTATATTTCCTTTTTTATTTCAATAAATAAATTTATTTGAATATTTATTGGAATAAATATGAGTCAAAATAGCTCTGGATCTCAAAAGTTCACGGTCCGTCCCTGACATTAGCGCCATATTTGAGGAGGCCATGTTCAGGATAGATCCGAAACTATTATTTTACAAACTTGACTTCATTAAAAATTAACTTTCCAACATATTTACTAATTGGGAAATATATTATAGTTTATACTCTGCGCAGTGATGATATTATATTCCGTGTTCAATTAAATTCAATAATCGACGGAGTGTAAGCGAACAAAAAGCAAACTGGGCGACAAGAGCTTAATTAAAAATTAATTGGCTCCGGATGAAACTATATTATGTGAATTAACTAATTAGCTAATTCTCAATTTAGATTTGGATATTATGGCGAATTTTATTGGACACAGTTGGATGACAGTGTTTTATTGCCTATTAGAAGGCCAATCAAATAAATCTTCTTTTTGTTTAAATTCCTATGTGTCTATGGAGATCGAGAGGTGCGTAATCGACAGGGAATATGCAGTAACATATTAAAATGTTCAGTTTTCTTGTGGTAAAATTAAACAACACAACACGTGTTCCCAGCGTTGTACAGTAGTCCCAAATTGAGTTTTTGGTTCAAAAATGGCTAGAGAGCGCAAAACTTAATCTACGCCACACAGTACATTGCCGAATCAATTGAGTCTCAAATACAGGTTGATTCAATCTACACAGACTTTTCTAAGGCGTTTGATAAACTGAACAACAGTAAGCTTCTTTGTAATCTTGACAAATTTGGAATATCTGATGGTCTAATTCAATTTCTTGAGAGTTACCTAACTAATAGAGTTCAGTTCGTATCGTATAATGGATACAAATCTGCTGAATACCGGGCCACGTCAGGAGTACCCTAAGGTTTGATACTTGGACCTCTCTTCTTTAATATTTTTTTATTAACGAGTGATAATTTAGATGTGTATTTTTTAATATATGCTGATGACGTCAAAATATTGCACAGGATTAATAATTTTACCGACTGTGAACAACTTCAAAACAACTTAACTAAGTTATCGGCTTGGTGCAATGAAAATGATCTTCACTTAAACGTTGGAAAGTGCAATGTTATGAGTTATACATAATACAACCAAGGAGTCCCCAATAATATATTATAGTGTTAATGGTGACGTGCTTCCTGAAATTTTTGAAAACTAAAGGTACATATCCGCCAATCGGTACTCCTCAAAATCAATTACTTGAAAAATTTGACTCTCGAAAGGCGAAAATCCTCTACTTTTCATTATTTAGATAAAATTATGCATAATAAAGTAGATTGTTCCAAAATATTAAATCAACTGAACCTTTATGTCCCACTCATTAATTCTCGTCATTCTCGTAACTTTTATTTAGCTGCTCCTAGAACCAATGTGTTAAAGTTTTCCTCTCTGTTCAACAGTTATGAAACTCATTGCAGTGAATTGGACATTTTTGCCTAGCTGTTGGAAATTTTTTTTACTGTGTTATATAGACTGAGAGCTGGCTACAGAGGGGAACATGTGACTCAATGTAAAATTTCGCAGCATTTACATGATCAAATGCACTTCTGATTAGTTCGTGCCGAGCCGAATCTTCGAATTTCGCCGTGCAATTTACGATCAGGTTTATCTGGAAGACTTCCTCTATACGTCGCGACATCGTACGGCCGTCTCAATGGTGTTTTTCGAAAAATATGAACGTGTCAAGATTGCATGTTTTTGCAATTTTTTCAGCTCCGAAATGCAAGCTGTTTTCTGCTATTTTACGCAGATATCTTCGAAACGTGGGAGTTAGCTGGAAATAAAAAAATAATTTCAAACGAGTGTTTTCCACTACAAATCTTTTGCTTCCATCAGAATTTTGATATTTTTTTTTTTAGTTTTAGTAATAATGTGGAGCTTCTACAGTTTGCAACTTTTTAATCTTGGCCCCTCCTCCGAAACACTGCTCTAGCTAATTTACTTAGAATTAAATTTGCTAAACCTCCTTTTTTAAATTTTTTGAATTCCGACAAAAATTATAGAATTAGTGGGGGCGGAAGTTGGGAATTTATTTTTGTGCAGTTAATATCATGTACTACTTTGAAGCTCTCCGGTAATTAAACATTAAACATTTTTTACTTTATCTACAAAGCTGAAATTTTCCTATGAAATAGTTTATTGAATAAGACATCGAAAAAATACGTCTACCGATCGTCTCATGTTACCAAAGCCTCGGTAGACGTAATAAATATGTCGGCGTATTTGACCATCAAACACGTCGCACCGCACCGTACCGTCAAAGACGCCGAAATTTTTTACAGGCTAAAAAAGTGTGTAGTCAACTTTAGGAATATAAGATAGAGTATGAGAGAGGAAGAAAAAGAGAGAAAAAATAGCGCAGATGATCAGAAGAAACCGTATACCTGGATTCGTGGCAGTCGACGGAAAGATTTTCAAACACAATTCAAAAAAATTTCGTTCCACAGAAGATTATATTGAAAGTTCGAACATGAAAGTATTTTTCTAAGAATATTTAAAATTTTTAATATAATTTTAATAAAAATAAAATAAGTCGTCATATCTTTTCAATAATAAAATTAATAACTTTTGTATATCTTCCTAATTGACTTCTGGCACTTGACCAATAGTTTACTGAACATCTCCAAATTATATTGACAAATCGTCAGAAGTGCACTTGATGATTTAAAATGTGAAAATACAGAGAAAAGTGATCGATCGGTTAAGGCGCTGACGCTCTCAGCATCGATATTTTCCTTCTTTTTCTTTCACTTAGCCTTCTCGCGTTTTGCACATAATTTCATTTTGAAACAAACAAAAAGTAAGGAAATTGTCAGAAGTGCACTTGATCATGTAAATGTTGCGAAATTTATTGCAACTTTGACGTCTGAAGGTAAAGGGTCGCCTTACCTTTACCTCTGGCGATTTATTTCGTACTTAATTATACTGTCTTCAGTCATTCTACAAATTTTCAGTACTGCACCTTATCACTTTTTTTACTCGAAAAAAAAAAGACATGTGGAAGACGCTACGCAGGTGGAAATTCAGGTCGCAGTTTCAGTTAACGCATCGAAGCCATCAATTTGTAAAAAAACCTGTACATTTAAATGTAACCGCGACCCCGCATACCGAGGATGCTAGAAGCAGTTGACCCTGCTAGCATCCTCGGTATGTCCGGTTACATTTAAATGTACAGGTTTGTTTTACAAATTGATGGCTTCGATGCATCAACTGAAACTGCGGCCCGAACTTCTAGCTGCGTAGCATCTTCAGCATGTTTTTACCCTTAGGGTACGAACATACCGCAGATGTTTAGCAGTTCAGTGTGTAGTTCACCACCGCAGCCGCTAACTCGATACCATCAATTAGTAAAACAAACCTTTACATTTAAATGGGACCGCACATACCGATGATGATAGCCTGCTAACATTTTCGGTATGTGCGGTCCCACTTTTAGGTTAACCACCTTGTATATTTTTCATTAAAAGTATTTCAGGTTACTCGGTAAATATTATTGCCCTCTATGACATATAATAATAATAATAATTTACTGATGTCAATACCCAGTGGATTTACACAAGTCAAATGGTACAGATATTGTAAGTTACATCACATGGTATGCATTATATAAAGACAACCTAATAGTAAAAACTCTGAAAAGTAATTTAATATAAAACATCAGACAAAAACTCGCCAAATGAGTAGTATGCTCCATTTAGCAGAATTTCTTTGATTCTAAATTTTTTTTTTTTTTTCGGTAACTGCTTGATGACTGGTGGAAACTTATTTAAAAAAATTGGACCATAATAATTTATTGCATTCTGGCTTTTAACCAATAACTAGGAACTGCTAGATTATTCAGCTCTATAAATTTCTGCTTTACATCTTGCCTAAATGTCTATCGTGACATTATCCTCATAACACGTCTCTGCAGTGAGAGGAGTTTTTTTATAACATTTTCAGGCAATTCTGTCATTAAATATCTTATTAGATATACAACTTTATAGGTAATCAACATGTTGATCCAAACGTAGATGGGGATCCATGATTACTCCTAAAGATTTTACATTTTCGAGATGATCTTAACACCGTGTTGAAAAAAACATGTGTCTTTGAATTATTAGGATATAATTTATTTGATCTGAACCAGTCAGTAGCTTTGAACTGTGAAAGCTGCATATCCTGCAATCAATTGTTTGCATTGCTATTTATATTAATCAGGGTGGGGTCATCAGCGAACAATACGAGTGAAGCGTCATTTATATGATTATGTAGATCATTGACATATATTATAAATAATAGAGGCCCAAGTACGGAACCTTGAGGAACTCCGAATTTTACTTTTCTGATGACGATGATACTTCTTTATATATAGTTATTTGATCTCTGCCTGTAAGATATACTTTTATGAAATTTACAGCAGAAGTGTTTAGCCCAAATTTTTTAAGTTTATTAACCAGGATATCATGCTGCACACAGTCGAACGCTTACGACAAATCGCTGGAAGTATCTTCCAGCAAAGTTTTTATTTTAAAATGCCACTATTATGCTTTTCACCATTTTGTTAAGTGCATCAATCGTAGATTTTCCAGAGCGAAAACTAAATTGATAATTTGACAGAATATTATTTGATTCAAAAAAAGTAACGAGTTGTCGAAACAACTTTAAACCAATCAACCGCAAGTCTATAAAATCTAAGCTCATAAAAGCTAAACTCATAATCCCTAAATCCAAAATCCATAAGCAGTAAGCCGTAAACTTCTCTGTGCCCATAAATTTGAAGTTACGGATGTGTTTTGTGTCCAATGGTGTATCATTCTGAAGACTACTTCTGGCATTAAATCTTATTCAAGCACTCCAACAATGAATTTTACTACCATCTTTCTGAAGGAAATTTGTTGAGAGTAGCTTCAAACCAATTTTTCTCTCAGAACTATTGGTTTCGGGTTTATAGGTTTCCATCTTTAGGGTTTCGGGTATAACTCCCCATCTCTATATAGGGGTTATTTAATTAAATAGAGAAGTAAATAAAAATACACAACAAACTAATTTATTGATCAGCTAAAAATAAATCTTGAAAACGTAATAAAGGTAACAAAAGGTACTTAAAAGATATTCAAAGGGATATTGGCCAATTCCGCAAGTAATACGACAAAATAGTTATAAATAAATAATGGTTCATTACCTTGTTAAAACAAATGTAAAACAACAGATTCATAAATGAACTATTTATATAGTTAAAACTCTACTATAGCACACAAAAACTTAATTAAAAGGTACAGACTTGAAGTTGTACATCAAATTGACTTACATAATTTCTTAAAAGATAAACGAATATAAGTTAAAACGTAATCACTCGCGAAATAAGTCTGTTTACACGAAAAAGAAAAACTAAAAGGTAAAAACTTTCATAACGTTTTAAGGAACGAAAATGTACAAAACACTGCACTGGCGAATTGACTGTTAAAACGCTGGCCTTACGGAAGAATAAATGTTTTTTACTTACGAAGTTGCTGGAACAGGAGACACTAAACTGGAATGCTGTAACTGCTTTATAACTGAATACCGGGAATATATGCAGATTCAAAACCATATTCCAACACTGTTAGGTACAATTAGCACGTACACACAAATATTTCCTTAAACTAAGTCTCGCAAAGCAAACATAACCATTTGTCTAATTCTTAAAAAATAAATGGTTTCACGAGACAAATGACATAATAACTTTATTATAAGAAGGTTTAACCCTTCATACACTGGAACTTTTACTTAAATTCAGATAAAAGCTTGACCTCTTCGCTGGCCTACTGGCAACGTAAAAGTCCATGGCCGTCACGACCGTCGACATTCATATCGCACCCCGTAGGGGTTACAAAGGTCTCACGTGAGTTACTAATCAAAATCTCTTATACCTTATATGGTAGTATGATCTCAGCGGCCGAGGGCACTAGGTAAACTGCTAAGATATTTGGCGGTAAAAAGAATAATACCATATACTCGGTTTCACGGAAAATGAACGTTACACGGGTTCATAGGTCATGTTTATTGTTTCGGGTTTATAAATTTACATGTTTGGGTTTTCGAGTTTATAGATTCACATGTTTAGGGTTTTCGATTAAGGGTTTATGGACTTATGGGTTTAGGTGGAATCGGTATAGGATTTATGGGTTTAGGACTTAGCTGTGAGTGGTTTGTGTGCTTCATTTAGAATTTATAGGCTTTGGTTTCATGAATTTCGGTTTAACATAATTTGGATGATTGGGTGATTTTGAAGAAGAAAAGTAGTACTAGATGATGCAACCAGCTGAAATGAGCTGTTTTTTTTTGATATTTTATACCTATAATCTCAAATATAGCCAAAAAAGCCATTTTTTGGTCATTTAACCTCCAATATCTCAATATCTTAACATGATGGGTAAATTTTAAAGTCAGATTCGAATTCTACGCGAATTACTTTAGAAACACCTCCCATTTTTAAAGAGTTGAACCTTGCAGATCTGTGTTATTGTTTATTTTTTTTATTTTTTATTTTTTTTTATTTTAATTATACACCATCTAACAGTACAAACCATTTACAAGATGGGAAACAACACATATTTAAAATAGACTACACACCATAGATGAGTATAGTAACTAAAACTATAAATGGAATACAAAGAAAACTGAATAAGACTAAAATTAAAATTAAACTTAAGTAAAACAAAGATAAGGTTAACATATAATTATGCATAAGGCACATAAAAGAATATAATAAAATGGTAACTAAGTATAGATAACGTCTCCTATTAGATAAAAATGTCAACATCATTCGGGTTGTTATTATAAGTAGAACAGATGTTATATATCGGTGAGTATCGTAAGACGTTAGTCCGGGTTCTAGGCAGATAAAAAGTTTGGTGATACCGCGAGTTCACTCTTGGAGTGTGAAAATTTAATTTATGGAGGATCTCGCAGCAATCAATTTCATGATGAATTACTTTCTTTAAGAAGTTAATGGCGTAGTTGTTACGTCCATCACTTAGCCTGCAAGCAAATCTCCTTGCGGAAAGTAAATAGGTGGATATGTATCATGAGATTTAAAGTGAAGATATTTAAGAAAACGACGTTGTACATTTTCTATTTTTGAGATGTGAATATTATAGCAGGGCTGCCAAACAAGGGATGCATACTCTAACTTAGATCTCAGAAATGAAAAATATAGTAATTTTAGCGTTGCAATATTTGAGAAATCGCGGCTGTTACGTATGATAAAACCAAATATCTTATTTACGTCACATATTAACGTATCAATGTGGTCATTAAAAGTTAGTTTTTTGTCGAAAATTACACCAAGGTCTTTGAACGTAGACGGTCGCATTAATTGTTCGTTGTTTAGCGCGTAATCGTAGATAATCATAGAATCTTTATTTGAAAACGACATAATATTACACTTTTGCACATTTAATGAAAGTTTGTTTTTAACACACCAAGAACTAAGATTAGAAACGCTATTTTGCAATGTGATGCAGTCATTCAGATCAGTGATTCTATGTAAAAGTTTTATATCGTCCGCATACATTAAAAAGTGAACTCCTAGGGTATTACCTATGTCGTTGATAGAAATATTAAAAAGCAACGGCCCAAGAACGGACCCCTGGGGAACACCTGAGGTTGAAACATAATTAGAGGACTTAAAGCCATTGTACGCGACGTATTGTTGTCGTTCAGTTAAATATGATTTAAAAAAAGATATGAGCTGATCTGAACTGCCAAAACTAGAGATTTTTATAATAAGTAAGTTGTGGTTCAGCCTATCGAAAGCTTTCGTAAAGTCAAAGTATATTACGTCTGTTTGAACTTGCATGTCGATGGATTCAGATATGTATTGCGTAGCACAAATAAGATTAGTGGTAGTAGAGCGGCCCTTCATAAATCCATGTTGTTGCGTGGAAATTATGTTTTTAACATGTGGGTAAATTGAATTATGTAGTAATATTTCGAAAGTTTTACCAAAATTACAGATTATAGTTATAGGTCGAAAGTTTCTTATATCATTTTTTTCACCCTTTTTGTATACCGGACAGACTTTGGAGTATTTCCAAATGTCAGGAAATGAACAACACTTAATAGACAGGTTAAATAAAATCATGAGTGGTTTCGCAAAGATATAAGCACAATCTTTCAATAAGAACGCGGGAATGCCATCAGGTCCCATGGTGAGCTTGGGTTTTATTTTTTTTAAAGCCAATAGTACTTCGTGTTCTGAAAAGGACACTATATTGATGTTACTGTTATTATTATCAGACTGATCTGTTAATGTGTCTTCCGGTTCTACAGGTGAAAATAATTGTTCGAAAAGATCAGCATAAGCATTTACAATATCTTGTGGGTTATTCAAATGATTGCCATCGTAATACATATCTTTAGGTATGTTAGTCACTCCTTTTTTGTTTTTTATGTGGGCCCAAAACTTATTTGGATCATTGTTGATATTATTTTCAACCTGAGCTGTATAATTTCTGAAAGCAGTTTTGATATCAAATTTAATTTTAGACCTCAATCTCACAAATTTGATAATTTCAGCATTAAACCAGGGTGGGAATTTTCTATTATTTTTAGGACACACAGATTTAGGTACACAAGTTGTGAATATCTCCGATAACTTATCATAAAATTGTTGACGCGCAGAGTTAATTTCAGTGTAATCTTCGAGGCAAGACCAGTCGACATTAAGCAGTTCCTGATATAATAGTTCAAAATTGGCTTTTCTAAAATTAAATGTATTTGTAAAATTAATTGGGAAATTATTAGTACAGATTTCATATTCAGTGTTCAAGGAAATGACAAGTCCGGGATGATGCTTATCTTCTTTTAATAAAATATCTAAAGCTTTCTCAACTACACAACTGGTATTGCACAGAATCAAGTCAAGTAACCTGTTGGTGTTATTGTACACAAAATTAAATTGAGAGAGATCTATAAAATTTGTAAAGTTATTGAGAGCTGTAACTTCAGCAGTATTGATGCCATTTAAAATAGATAGAGAATACGAGGGAATATTAAAATCTCCTATCATTAACACATTGTTGTCACAAATACCATTTAATGACTCGATGAATTCAAAAATTGTTTCATAGTTTACGGAGCTTACATTAGGCGGAATATATATAACAAAGATATAAGTGTAACGCTGATTAACTGAGAGTTTAACACCTAGAATATCAACATAAGGTAATATATTTGCTTGATCTAAATCAAGCCTTACAGCATTGAAATTATCTCGTATTGCTAACAATACACACCCACCTCTGCTACGATTAGTAGCTGCAAAATCTCTGTCCTTGCGAAAGATATTATAATTATTGTTTATCAATTCAGAATCAAAAATAGTTGAATCGAGCCAAGTTTCAGTTAGTGCAATAATGGGCCAATTAGAACTAGCAACAGAATTGCTCACTTCGATCGTCTTCGTTTTGAGACTCCTGACGTTTTGATAATAAATGAGTATATTATGCTTATTATCAGCCTTAATCCCAGTAGATTTGCGAATGGAGGTAGGGAGAGATGATATAGGCTGTGATTGCTATTGAACGGATTGAGTATCTAGGAGATCATCTCGCAGTTTCTATTTAGCTAGCAAATATGCAGAGCAATTGTTGGTATCCCATGCCGCATGATGAATGGAAATATCTGATTTGTTTTTACTTTTAAGTGCAGTGCAGTTGACACATATGAGAATATCGGATTTACAGTCTTTAACAGCGTGATTTTCCCCACATCTGGGATAGGTGTATGGTTTGCTACAGGAATTTGATGAGTGGTTAAATTCATTGCATTTAAAACACCGATATATTTCAACTGCGTCAAATACTCTGCAGCTATTATAGCCAATAAATAGGTGACCTGCCTTAAGTACTTTATCATAAGAGACGTTATCCAACTGTATAATAGCTTGAAATATATTGTTATTTTTTTTGTGGGGTAAAACTTTATTATTTTGCAGACAGCTGGTACGTTAATAATCTGACTGTTAATTTTTGTAATGTAAGTTATAAGTTCGTGCTCACTAAATTTTTCGGTTATGCCAACTACTCGAACCCTAGGATTTATACCTCGCACCTCCTTTATTTCGTATTTGTCATCGATTAATTTTTCCGCGGCTATCCTCTTGAATCTGGTATTTTCTTTTTTGCTGTTACAGCCTATTAGAATGCCTCCATTCTTCACACTTTTTATTTTCGATATTTGAAAGCCTGTGTCTGCAGGATTTATATTTTGTAAAATATCCGTTTTGGTTTGAGAATTGTGTTGTTCTAAGTTTCTTGGTTGAATTATAACAGCCGGCATTGCTTTATTACTTCCACGTCCAGTGGAAGTATAGTAACGACAAAAAAAAATTTAAAAATTTTTATTGTCCAAATAGGCTTAAAATGTTATGAAACGTCGAGATTTTAAGTTTGAGCGAAAAAAAGTCTGTCTGTCTGTCTGTCGGTCTGTCTGTCGGTCTGTCTGTTGGTCTGTCTGTCGGTCTGTCTGTCGGTCTGTCTGTCTGTAACTTTTTTTGTGCGCACGTTTATTCTGGAACCGTTTAAGATATTGACTTGAAATTTGGTACACATATGTACTTTAACGAGATCTAGAACTAGATTATATTTTCATCTTGTTACGTCGAAGGGTTGGGGGGTAAATTGGGGTAAATTTGGGGTAAATGGGTAAATCAAGCAGGTAAGAGTCCATGAAATTGGTATTTAGTATATACAAGAGAAGCTAAGGTCTCAAAAAAATTTTGAGCATTAGCCACCCCCATTACCACCCCCACCTCCTTATTAAAGGGGATGAAAAAAAATTGTGATTTAGTGTATGTACAGGAACCAGAAACCTCAAAATATTTTTTTACTTCATCCACCCCCCACTACCACCCCCCTATCACCACCCCCACCCCACTACCGATGTGGGGTATCGTTTTATGGGTTTTTGGGGTAGAGGATTTCAAATATTATATTATTAAAGTTCCATAAACAATTATTTTCACATAAAAAGTTTTTTCGTTGTGAGTGATTTGGATAGAGAATCTGGATGTGGAAGTAGTGATTCCTTGGGCAGCGGTTTTTTTCAGTATATCAGCATATTTAGGAGGTTCAGCAGTATTATTATCTACGGAATTAACAGCACATTTTTTAGAAGTGATTTTCAGGAAGTCTGCCTTAAAGGATTCGAATTCCGAAATAAGCGTAGATAAAGCATGTGATAGTTTGTTTTCAATAATCTTATTTATTTTTTCTTCGCAAGTTGTCGTACAGTCATTGCTGCATTCGATACATTTCCATGTGAGCCCTGGTACTTTATTTATAATATCATTTAAATCAGCTGATCCACCGTAGACGCAAGAGATATGGACTTGTTTTTTACATGGTCCGGCACAAACAATGCAGGTTTTTTTCCTTGTTATCGCTGAGTCACAGATACCACATAGAATAGTCATGGTAAATGAGAAATTTTAATACTGTTTTTCACATTATTTATATAGCACTAATGGGCAAATTTTACACCTGAGCTCTACTGCAATGTCTTCAATACAGAGCGATGTTTTTGCTAAATATCGGTGAATAAAACGTCACCAAAAGGCTCACCACCACGGTTTTTCGAGTTGATTGTATTGAATTATCTGTTAATTCTATATAGCCCAGTAAATCAAGACAAATTTGAGGCCAAAATAGGAAAAAATTAAGAGAAAGCTGGTTTTTTGGGGGGGTTAAAGGGGCGATTTTCATTTTTTTGCCATTATCTCGAAAATTATCACGTTTTCGACAAAAATAGTCATGAGCAAAAATATTTCTTATAAAATTCTACACAAAAAAGTTCATTACACTTTTTTTCGTAGGATCAATCGCTTCAAAGATATAGGCTTGTTTGCTAGCCACTATAATATCAAATAGTTTTAAAGTACGTACAGAGGAAGTAAACATTAACAGTTATTATTGATTTTGAACCTCCATGTGACCTTTAGGGACAGACGGCTGGCACACAGTGAGGAAGGCATAGTTTCCAACAAGCGACGACCGTTAGGCCGTTAATCACAAACTACCCTCTATATAGACTATAAATGGAAGCAAGTTGGACTGTCACGTGGTCATTTCAAGATGATGCCGACATCCTTATCAAAAAAACTGCATCGGAATATTGTCACGCTATTAACAAAACAATAGTGGTTGGTGAGGATTTTGATTTGTTGATAATTTCAATTGCAAGAGCGTTACCTGAACACCAAATTTATTTTTTTTAAACCAGGAAAAGGCAAAACCGAAACCAAAATATACTCACCGAACAGTTTGGTCCAGTTCAGCAACACCAAAATGCATATGTTATTGATCCATGCTATTAGCGAATGTGCATCTGCATTGTTTCATATTGGAAAAAAACAGTCATGAAGTTGCTTTACGGAACATGGAATTAAATTACTTCTGGTAATGTACAGTGCTCCTCCGAATGAAAACTCTATTGATCAGTACAGATATTACTCATTTGTAAAGGCACCAGACTTAACAGACCATTGAAATTGTCCAATCTACCACCCACATTCAGTGCTGCACAACAGCTTTTATTTAAAGTGTATCTCTAGGTCCAAAAATGGCTTGATAATGAGTTAAATCCTGAAAACTGGGGATGGAAGATCATCAACAATAGATTGTCAAAACCTCTTGTCACTGGCTCCAGATCAGTTGATCAATACTACATTCTGCAACTGTACCAAAGGCTGTAAAGCTAGTTGTAGCTGCAGAAGAATAGGTCTCCGCTATTCTGCAGTATGCGGGCATTGCCGTGGGCAATCTTGTTTGAACGCCGCGATGGAAAAAATAGATAGTAGCAACACTTATTTTAGTTGTTTTTCGAATGAAAACTAACATTTAAAAAACAAAGAAGTCGTGTTGAAATGACGCATAAAATATTGACCCCACCTCCCAGACTATATAGATGAAGATATAGTTGAAGATACGATACCATCAATTGATCAGCCAATTGACGAAGCTCTTTATGAAGAGGACAGGGAATTAGATCCTCTAGAAGAGAACGAATGATTTATGCAAAGGGTGGTTTTGAGTGTCAAATGTGGATGGCCTATTGTTTGTTAGTGTTAAAAAAATACAGACGTTGTATCTTTCCGTAACTTTTACTCAAAAACGATTGATCCCACGAAAAAAAGTGTAATGAACCTTTTTATGTAGAATTTTATAATAAATGTTTTTGCTCATAACTATTTTTGTCAAAATAGTGATACATTTCAAGATAATGACAAAAAACTGAAAATTGCCCCTTTAACACTCCCCCCCCCCAAAAAAAAACCATGCCTTAAATTGCTTGAACTTCTCAGGATGTACTACGGGCACCTCAATGAAGGTCTCCACAAAAAACCAGCTTTCTCGAAATTTTTTCCAGTCGAAATGTCTTCATTTACTGAGCTAATAAGCATATAACACTAAACTAAAAAACCGCTGCCCAAGGTATCACCACTTCCACATCCAGATTTTCTGTCCAGGTCACTCACAACGAAAAAAATTTGTATGTGAAAATAATTGTTTACGGAACTTTAATAATATATTAGAAATCCTCTACCCCAAAAACCCATAAAACGATACCCCACATCGGTAGTGGGGTGGAGGTGGTGATAGGGGGTGATAGTGGGGGTGGATGAAGTAAACAAATATTTTGAGGTTTCTGGTTTTTCTACACGCACTAAAACAATTTTTTTTTCATCCCCTTTAATAATGGGGTGGGGGTGGTAATGGGGGTGGCTAATGCCAAAAATTTGTTTGAGCTTCTCTTGTATATGCTAAATACCAATTTTATGGACTCTCACCTGCTTGATTTACGTATTTACTCCAAATTTACCCCCAACCCTTTGACGAAACAAGATGAAAATATAATCTAGTTCTAGATCTCGTTAACTACATATGTGTGCCAAATTTCAGGTCAATATCTTAAACGGTTCCAGAGTAAACGTGCGCACAAAAAAGTTACAGACAGACAGAAATTTATTTTTCGTTCAAACTTAAAATCTCGTCATTTCATGACATTCTAAGCCTATTTGAACAATAAAATTTTTTGTCGTTACTATACTTCCACTGGCAGTGGAAGTGGAAGTGGATGTGGAAGTAAAATTATATTTTTCTTTTCACAAAAGTGTACGCAAAATTGTGGAATACTTAGAAAAACTAAATTCATGTATTATTATCATAAACTGTCAGACTTTTATCACCTTCACCTTTCGTCCACGTGCGGAATGCAAGTAAATGCGTTTGTTTAAAATTCTAATCGGTCATTCACTCAAAGGAAAGCACGCACCTACACCAAATATTGTTTATAAAAAAATGTAAATATTATGCATTTCAGTAATGCTACATTTGACATGTCGTTGTACCCTGTATGATCAACAGCAGTATAAATACAAGTAAAATTCATTTCCATCTACAACCTCAGTTTGACTTCGGCTAAGCTAAGTTAACTTATCCAAAATGAACGCCTGTGTCTTCGTTGTTTTGTTCGCTGTCGGATACTTCAGTGCTGACTGCGGATGCATAAATGTAAGTAACGCAAAATTAATTAGACCATTGCAAGTGGCCCTATTCAACATATTTGTAATTCAGTTAGTAAATTCATATCCAAAAAGGAACAACTTATTTTCGAAATGGAAATGTGTCAATTTGAGAGTTAATAGTTTCAAAGTATTTTGTTGTCGATTCATCAATTTACCTTTTTCCTAGCATATGCTGAGAAGGATCAATTTGGCATTCAAATCATTGGCAGTTTAGTGTCATTTTAATCCGTCTTGCAAAAGTCATTGTGTTTCACCTATGTGGGATGCCTTGGATCCAATTTTTAATAAAACGTTTTGATTACTGTTCCACGAGAGCTGTTCGTACTGTACGCTGCATCGGGGTACCGATCTGGTCTGCTGGATTTCAGTCGGAGACGATGGTATTTTGTTTCAGTGTTCTAAAGATTTGACGATCGCTGGGCATAGTATTCCAGTGTCAGATTGTGGTCCAATTAAAGTAATTTATAAGGGCGCTCCAGAGTCTCTTCCTGGACGCGAACTACCTGTTACCATACAAGCTCCGGCCCCAGCTGCTTCTGTAGCTGCAGAAGTAGCAGCACAAGTAGCAGCTTTAAGGTGAAATAGTTTTTAAATTTACCTTGCATACCCGGTCCTCTTTGCTTGTTGTGAAAATATATTCATCTTTTGCTAATATTTCTTCAATACTTCAGCGCTTCTATCAAACTCAATTCTCTTTGCTTGCTGATCCAATGTGTTCTTGTTTAGACAACAGTTTCTTTAGCCCCTTCGGCGAATCTGTTAAACTTAGTCTTCTTCCCTTGTTGCGCCAATATATGCTTCTGCATGCCTCAGTTCGACTCATTCGGCGCTTGAAAAATGTCTTGTTCTTGATTGCCTTAAAGTTTATGAGTCTTTTTTAAATTTTATCTCCGCTAACATATTCATTGAATCAATTTTGTTCTGCATTTGAGTTCTTAATTGACAATACAAATTCAACGCCAGACTTGAAACAGTAACAGTAATCATAGAGTGTACATTAGGTACATCGAATATATTTTTTATAATTTCTCTTTTCACAATTTTAGGTCATGCCTTCCACCGCTGTAACAGAAATCATTGACCGCCCATCATGCGGTGCCGTCGTGTCTGAAACTTTCGCTCCAGGATACGGTGCAGGTTACGGTCCAGGTTTTGGCGGTTATGGTTACGGTGCAGGTTTTGGCGGTAATGGTTACGGTGCAGGTTACGGTGCAGGTTGGTTGAAACGTGGTGGACTCAATGGCATTGACCGCCCAGCATGCGGTTGCGGTTTCCGAGCACCACTTGCCTTACCCGCCCTCCCAGTAACCCACGTGAAATCTTGCGTAGACAAAGTAGTTGTTCCAGCACCAGCCCCTGTAGTAGGTAAGTAAATTTTCTCAATGTAGCATTTCCCCTGTAGGAGGAGTAATGGGGTTTTACATTGAAAATTCTAGCGAAGTTTCTAACGTTCATAATTTTTTACAGAAGAAACCATTGTCCAGCCAGGATTTGGCAGAAGTGCCGTCATCTCTGAAACTGTCGCTCCAGGATACGGTGCAGGTTGGGGTGCAGGTTACGGTGCAGGTTACGGTCCAGGTTTTGGCGGTTATGGTTACGGTGCAGGTTACGGTTCAGGTTACGGTGCAGGTTATGGTGGCCGTTGGTTGAACCGTGGTGGACTTCTCAATGGTGGTCTTCACAATGGAGGATATCTCAATGGTGGACTTCTTTAAACACTGCGGAAAAGTTCCACTATTTATACGTAAATTTACTAACTTTGTAAGAGGAATAATAATGACATCCTATACATATTTTATAAAGTTAATATTTACGTCATATATATCTTTACTGGGATTATTTTTGATGTGTCTTAAAGGGTCGCACATTTCAATAAAAGAAATCTCTGAAAAACTAAAGTAATTTTTATTTTCCATACTTGTGACTATGTTGATAGGATCAATAGTACTTGATATGTTTTTTTGTAGTCTCGAAAGCGATATTTGCAAAAAAAATATTAAAGTAATTTATTATTTTCATTCATTACAGGTTTGCGTAATTTTGTTGTTTGGAAAAGAAGAATGGTTTCTGGTACTTTTGCGAGTTGAATCGGAATCTACAAGCAAACAAGCAAGAAGATCCTTTCATCTCAGTTTTACATATAAAAGTGCACACCATTTCTTATATATTTTTCAAAACAAATATTGTGTATATAAATTGAATAACTAATTTTTTATAAAATATGATCATTTATTACCATATTTTGAATTCACTCGTGAAATTTTCAATATTTGCAATAGTTTTGCTCAACTTTAATTTAAAGGTACTCGGTTTCCTCAGCTACGAATTGTCAATATTATTTTCAAGGCATAGCGCCAAGAAACAAATGACAGACAGACAGACTGACGGAATTGAAGTATTTTAATTTTCGTAATACCTAAAAACTAAAATAGTCCAGACGTCATGCGTTAGAGCAAATTTGATAGTAAAATCTCCGAAAATTTGCGAAATGAATAATTTTTTTTTAACGATTTCGTGAAAGTGTATAGAATATCGTCCTGAAAGGTTCACATTGCGCTCGGATGCAGAGCATAAAAAATAAGTGAAAAAAAAATTTTTTCTTCAAGCGTATTAAAATGTTTAAATTATGTCACCAAAAACAGAAGTAGAAGTAGGACATTGTTTTACTAGTAACAAAATGTTAGTACCGAACGCCATCGTAGTGGACATTGTTTTACTAGTAACATAATGTAGGTTCCGAAAGCGCCGCCGTAGTGTGTATTGTTTTACTAGTAACATAATGTTAATACCGAAAGCCACCGGTGGCGCGCTATCCACTAGCCACTTGTCATATTGTGTCAACATGTAAGACTGTAGTTTGAATATTTGTACATTTATGATAAATAAATGAATTTTTGCATTTTAATACGCTTGAAGAAAAAATAGTATATATTACACGGAGTAGAACGCCTTTTTTTGTGTTTCGCCCAGTTTGCCCAGTTTGCAAATCCTGGGCTCAACACAAAAAAAGAGTGCGTTCTACTCCTAGTAATATAATATACTATTCTTCGTCCATTTTTTCAAAATTTTGAAATTAAGTCAGGATAGGAAAAAATAAAAAATACAGGTGGATAGATCACTTACTTCCGAACAAAAAATGTTCTAATATAGTTTACCGCTAAAGCCACGGTATTCCTGCAAAAAAATAGAGAAATAACTTTGTCACTCTGCGCGTTCAAGCGTACGGTTAAATGCATACTATGGAACCTCTAAAAATTCTTAGCAGTTCTCACTAATAAAATAAAGCTTTTTTCTCTTTCTGATTCCACATTTTTAACAGTGAATATGAGGATAAATAGTGAGTATGGAGGAAAAATATATAATTATGAACGCATACACAGACACCACATAGCCGCTGGATCGAAGCAGATCTGCCGCGCCGTCACTCGTAGCATGTGAATTTTTACCTGCCTTTACTGTATTGTATTTATTACAGCAAGGAAATTCAAATGATTTGAGATGTACTTTTTTTTGTATCTACGTTATTACAACTTAATAAACCATAATAATCATAACAGTTCTCAATGAAGAAAGAATTTTTTTGAGGGGCTCTTATTTTTTTCTATAATTTTTATTGCGACGATTGAGTTGGGTCGGTCGGTCGAGAGAGATACACGTGCAAGCCAGACACTGCGAACAAAACCGCGTGAAAATCGGTCAAAAGTGTAATTAAAAACTCAAAAACGTACCAGATAATCAGGCAAAATTCGCACTAAAGCATAGTAGGTGTTAACAATAACAATAGTGTTTTTTAATCTAATAAAGCTGATAAAACTAATATAATACAAATTTCATAACAAAGTGTTGTGTAAGCGATTGTACGCTGGGCACTCGAGGCATCCCAGGCAAAGACATCTGGTATGCATTAAATTGACTTACTTAAGTACCTACTTTCGTGACCATCTCAATCGTATGCAGTGACTTTGGGTCTTAGTCTCATAAATTATAAATTATAAAGAGTCAGATCAATGTGTGGCAGAAATTAGACATCGACGTGAACCTAGTCGATGAACTATTATAAAAAATAAATAAAATGAATAATAATTGTGGTGTTTGTGAAACCAAAATAAGTAGAAGTCAGGCAAGTATATCCTGTTATGGTTTCTGTAACAGGGAGTTTCACGCGAGTTGCTGTGAGGTTCCTGCCGAAGTTTTAAAATTCACTGCTAAAGTTCCCGGACTAAAATGGACCTGTTAAGAATGTAGTTTATTCTTTGAGAAACATCTATCTACCTCAACTTGAATAAAATCTTTGAGAAAAAACTCGAAGGAATTTTTGAAACCATGGAGGTTGCTTTCAGCGATATTAAGAATAAAGTAGTTGCACTGGCAGGTCAAAAGTTAAGTGAAATACACGATGTCATGGTGAATCCTTCTACAAAAAACAATAACCCCAACAGAAACAGTAATGTGCAGCTATACTTAACCGCATTATAAAGCAATTCAGCTGTAATAGTCAAATCGAAAAATACCACTAAAAAAAATGCCCAAACCAAAAGAGACTTTCTACAGGAAATTAATCCGATGGAGCATAATCTCAATATATCAAGTGTAAAAAATATTAGTAATGATGGAATTGCTATAGGCTGCATAAATGAAAAAGAAGTCACTAAATTGAAAGACGTACTTAAAGATAAACTAGCCGATAAGTATGAGATAAGTGATGCAAAAAATTTAAATCCCAGAATTCGTCTTGTGGGGATATCTGAGAAACTTGAAGAATCCGAACTGGTGATCAAAACAAGTCCGTGTTAAATGAAGATTCTGGATGCAAAGTTATTAAACTGTGGCCAACAAGAAAAAACTCTAATATATTTCAGGCAATCTTGCAGGTAGATGTAACCACATATAACAATCTCATGTCCGGAGGTGATGGTAAGTTATTTGTCGGTTATGATTACTGTGATGTCTATAATTCGGTAGATTTAAAAAGATGTTATAAATGTAACGGTTTCAATCATCACTCTAATCGGTACACTGTACAAAAGTACTCATGCCCTAGGTGTGCAGAAGATCATCCAGTTAAAGATTGTAAAGCTAAACTATCTAAAACTAAATGAGAAAGATAAAGATCTCAATCTGAATATAAATCATGCTGTTTGGGATTCTAGATGTTATGTTTATAATCATGAAGTTAAAGAGTATAAATCTAATGTATATATGGCATAGCAATTAGATACATTGGTTATATCGGAATCCCCTTCTCATGTTAACGTTTGCGCTAGTGGGAAGAACGATGTTGGCGTTTCTGCGGACATGGCTTCTAAGGACAAATCTATATATCTCCCCTGTGTTTATTACTAAAATGTACGCGGTTTAAACACCAAAACACACGATCTATTAAATGCTTCTTACGCCTGTGACTACGGTGTTCCCGCACTATCAGAAACCTGATTGACTCTCATGTTCATAGCTCTGAGTTTTATGCAGCAATTATATCTTTCGCTGTGATCGCAATTATTCTGTTACAAACAAAATCAGAGGAGGTGTTTTATTGTCTATTAATAAAAAATATGTTGTCACTAAATTAAACCTAGATTATATACGAAACTCAGTTCCTTTAATTGATATAGTTGACGTAAAAATGCAATGTAACCACATTTTCTTATTTGTTATATATATATATACCTCCGTCATTAGGTATAATACAATATAATTTATTTTTGGAAGCATTTGAAACGCTCCACTATCTAAACGATAATGACGTATACTTTATTGGAGATTTTAATATACCCAATTATAGAGAGTTTACTCATTATAATAACATCAATGAGAAAACAGCAGCGCTTATGTCATTTTTGAATTATTTTGATCTAAAACAACGTAATTCCGTGTTAAATTCTAATAATAGATTATTGGATCTAGTTATCTGCAGCACTGCGTGTAACGTTGAAAAGGCTCATGATATCCTACTAAAAGAGGATTCTCACCATCCGGCGTTAAGTATATATCTCAATGCAAACAACAATCAGACAACTACAAAATCCTCTGCAAATAATATTTCAACATATAATTTTCGGAAAGCTGACTTTCACACCTTATATGCCAAAATTGAAAATAGGGACAGGTCAGTTCTAAAAACCATTACTCGGCGTGTGAGAAATTCTACGAAACACTATACGATATATTTGACTGCGTACCCAAAACGATACCTCGTCATAGGAATTACCCGCTGTGGTATAATAATGTTATAGTTCGGAATATAAAAGAAAAAGCAAGACTACTTAAAATGTACAAACGAACCGGCAATATAGTCGCCTACAATGAATTTGAAATTCTTAAATCTCAGATAAAGCGGGGCACAGACACTGCCTTTAAACACTATCAGAACAACATCCAAAATAATTCAAAAAATAACCCTAGTTATATATTAACTCCAAAAAAGAGGCAAGTGCAATACCGGATATTATTCATTACCATGATAAATGTCTTGAGAATCCGCAGGAAATAGCTGATGCATTTGCTGAATTCTTCGAAACCGCATATAGTTTACCTTCGCGAAACATTCATCGAAGTACCCAATTCAATAACAATATATGTTTGAATTTTAGTGAATTTACGCCAAACGATGTTCTCTCTGCCTTACAAACTTACAACTCAAGCCTAAATTTACAAAAGAGCCAGATGAAATTCCAGCGTTTGTTGTTAGAGACTGTGCTAATGTTTTCGTAGAGCCACTCACGACAATATTTAATCTCTAACTTAAAAGTGGTACATTTCCTAACATCTGGAAGAGATCCCGAATTTGCCCTGTCTATAAAAAAGGTGATAGACATGAAATTGAAAATCACCGTCCGATTACAATTATATGTAATTTTGCAAAAGTAATGGAGATTGCATTACACGCAGTAATATACCCACACGTTGAGGGGCAGATAACACAAAGTCAACACGGTTTTATGAAGATGTCACCAATTTAATGTGCATAACTCAATTTATATCGCATAACCTCGACGCCGGCACCCAAGTTGACGTGATTTATACAGACTTATCGAAGGCTTTTGACAGGCTTGACCACGGTGTATTGCTACACAAACTTGAAACCATGGCCTTTCCCAGTTGCTTGCCAATTTCTTTAAATCATATCTTAACAACAGAATACAAGATGTGGAGTACCGTCGTCAAAGGTCGTCTGAAATTGCCGTCATGTCAGGGGTCTATACTGGGACCACTGTTGTTTGTGTTGTTTATTAACGATATTGTAGATAACCTGGAGGTCAGTGTCTTGTTATATGCCGATGATGCGAAAATTTTTTCCACTGTAGATACATTAACTGACTGTCACAAGCTGCAAAGAAATCTCCAGAAAATATAAATTTGGTGCAATCAAAATGGCCTGCCACTCAACGTAAGTAAATGTAATATAATGTCATTCACTAATAGGAAAGAAACTCTTCTTTATGATTATAAACTTGATCTCAAACCATTAAAACGAACTGATTGTTTTAAAGATCTTGGTGTAACC
Organism: Rutpela maculata; assembly: GCA_936432065.2. Taxonomy (NCBI): domain Eukaryota; kingdom Metazoa; phylum Arthropoda; class Insecta; order Coleoptera; family Cerambycidae; genus Rutpela; species Rutpela maculata. Next base: position 33,039,366 of record OW386292.2, read on the forward strand.
TTCGACGCCAAATTAACGTCCAAAAATCATATACAAGATACTTTTTTCTCTGCAAATAGAAACCTTGGCTTTGTTATCAGATATTCGGTGGGCTTCACGAACACCAATCTACTGACAGTTTTATCTAATGCATATGTCAAATCCAAGCTCGAATACGCATCCTTAATATGGCACCCAGGGTATGTTACATACATAAACCTACTTGAAGGCATTCAAAGACGATTTCTAAAACTTCTGTCGTATAAGATGGACGGTATATATCCACCAATCGGATATCCCCAAGAGGTGCTATTAAGTGGTTTTTTGCAGATAGTTTAGAGGATCGTAGGAAAAGACAGTCACTCATATTTTTACATAAAGTGATTAACAACAACATAAATTGCCCTGAAATAGTTGAAAAACTGATGGTTCATGTACCACGTTCGGGCACCCGGCATCATATGACTTTTTACCTTACCACGCCTCGGACAAATGCTTTAAGCTTCTCCCCTCTACATTTTATGTGTGGCACTTTTCAACTGTCTGCAGGAAAACCTTGATATTTTCAACTGTTCCATTACATCCATTAAAAAACTGAAGCTGCAATAAGCTTTTTCTCTTATTACATTCTGTAAATGTATATGTACATGTATGCATATGTGTGTACATGTGTTTTGTGTACACACAATAATTTATGTTTTATGTATTGTTTTCTTTGTTATACTTATTATTGTCAATGATTTAATAATTGTATGCACTTCTCATCTAGTAATTGGTCTCCGAGTGTTGGATGATGTATCTAAATAAATAAATAAGTAAATAAATAAATAAATAAATAAATAAATAAATAAATAAAATAAAAATAATACATATAAGTAATTTTTCCCATCCATCCTTTGCTTGTATTATTTAAAACAAAAAAGCATCGAAAAGCTACAATTTCCATCTTTTAAATGAAGCAACACTCATAGAGATGGAACAAAGTCTGATTTAGTGACACGTAATTCAGTGCGTCGGTGTTACAGTCATGTGTATTCAAGCTCGCGCACGCATGGATCTCGGTCCGAGTAAATAAAGTTAATTGACTATTTTTTTTCGGGAATACCGTGGCTTTAGCGATAAATTTTGTTAGGACATTTGCTGTTCATAAACACATGATCTATCTATTTGCATTTTTTATTTTTTCCTACCTTGACTTTATTTCAAAATTTTGGAAAAATTGGTGAAAAAAACTGTTCTTTTACTTTTTTTTTCTGCATCCGAGTGAAATGTAAATTTTCAAGATATTATTCTATGCACTTTCACGAAATCATTAAAAAAAAACTATCCATTTTGCAAGTTTTTGGAGGTAAATACCTTCAACGAGTGGGCTAAAAATTAGAGGATATCTTAAGAAATGATTTTTTCGCCATTAGAACATTACCTTCGGTAAGTGAAAGAAGTAAAAATGCGAATTTACATTTTTTCAAACCTTTTGTTCCAACTTGTCATTGTTGTGAACCATTTCCAATACCCCAGTCTTAAGAAATATTATTTATTGCCCTACTAGCTATTAACTGATCAAATCAGCAATTCGTACTCAAACGAAAGTTCCTGAATTAAAAGTAAGACGTCAAAGAAAACAATATTTTAAGTCACAAGTTTATTAAACTATAATTACAATTAATTGATGACTTAATTAGCTTAACAAATGCAATAATGAAACTTCTTATAAAATATAATATCTTATTATAAATTCTCTGTTTAATATACAGAAAAATATACGTAAAGATTTTCAGAGCGTTGATAAAATATTTCCCCCTTAACAACATAAGTCAAATAATGTTGATTAATAAAATACTTAATTTCGTCATATCTAACAGAGTGAGGAAAAGAAAGAAAGAGGCGTCTGCTAGAGATTTTTGCTGTCAACTAGTATTATTGATCAACTTTTTTTTTCTTAATACGTACCTGATACATGATTTGGAGTTGTTTTGATTCTGATGTGCCACAGATATAATTAAAAAGAATCATGTATATTTTAAAAACTACATGATCTAGAAATGAAATGCAATAAGTACACAGGTCAACATTTGATCTAAGAACAATCACCAGACTTTACAAGAGTATACATAAGTTTTTTGGGTCGCTGATGCCGATTGGTTAAGCTTCATCACGTCAGGTTCTTGGTCATTTGAAGGTCAAACTGAGAAAAAGTGTTGTAAAAAATTTGAAAAAATTTATGTTTATGTTTCTGAGGTCGCTGAATTCAAATCCGCTGTTATTTTTACCCTTCAAGAACATCAGAACATCTAGAGGTCATTTCAAGGTATTTTGAGATCATTTTTTTAAATCATTTTTCGATTAAATGAACATATAATAGCTGTTTCTCGAAGAAGGTAAAATTATTGTAGATTTTGTTATAGACACAAAATAAGTTGCAATGATGATTGGAGACAAGCGTGAACCTTCAAATAGGGGAGCGAGAACCCCCCATTCCGTCCGAGTCCCTTCATTTTTTCATTAGCAATGTCTCTCATAAACAGAAAAAGTAAGAAGCGACACATAGTTTAATTTTTTCGAAGTCAGCGGTGAGTATTTACTAGTCAGTCGATGAAAAGCGTGATCTGAAATATTTTTTTGCAAACAAGTGCGTTTTACTCGAAAACGGCACGTCCTATCGCATTTTAACAAGAGAGCGATTTTAACACGTTGATATGTGCCCTGTTCAGGTATACATTGCTTTCTGCCCTACTGTAATATATTGTATATGGAGTAATTAAGGAATGATTTTTATGTTTAACAGTTTTTGTAGAGAGTAAGTTTTTATTAACCCAGCTGATAGATACGCACAACAGCGATTTCAGTATGAGTATCCACGCGCTTATGCTAGCCGATATAAAAGGTGTATTTGTGTGTAATAAAGGGCAATAAGTTAGTACGAAGTGTTATTAATTTAATATTTGCCTAATACTAACAAAGAACACGACATTGGCGACGAGGATGGGATGAATCTTGTGAAACATCTTTTCAAGAAATAAAGGATAAATTGTCATCTTCATCTATACTTGTACATTATAACCCAAATTTGCCTGTGCAGCTAACTGTTGATGCATCTGCATATGCCGTTGGGGCTTTTATATCTCATACTATTGATGGTATAAAACGTCCTATTGCCTTTGCATCAAAAACTCTAACAAAAAGTGAAATCAATTGGCCTCAGATAGAAAAAGAAGCATATAGCATAATTTTTGGTGTTACTAGATTTTTTCAATATTTGTATAATAAGAAATTCACCCTGTATACAGACCACAGACCTTTATGTGCGATTTTTTCTGAACATCGCGGTATACCCGTTTTTGCAGCAAATAGAATGCAACGTTGGGCTTTAATTTTATCAAATTTTAAATATGATATCTGCTATGTAAAATCTAAATATAATCTGGCAGATTGTCTGTCACGTTTGCCAATAACAAGAAATAATTCTGAGGAGGACGACACACCTAGCTATTTAAATTACGTAAAAAATAATGATAATATTTTATTAGATTTTGAAATGGTTAAATGTGAAACAGGTAAAGATGAGTTACTACAGAAGATAATTTTGTATTTAAAAAAAGGGTGGCCGAAAAAAATTGATCCAGAATTAAAAAGTTTTTACACAAATCGTTATTCATATTCAGTTATTGATGAAATATTGATGTTTGGGTACAGAGTGGTTATACCTAAAAATTTAAGGAATACAGTTTTAGAACAATTACATTTGTCCCACATGGGGACGGTCAAAATGAAAAGTTTACCACGTTCGTACGTATGGTGGCCTAACATGAATGTGGAAATAGAAAATATAATACTATACATTGTTTGAGAAGTTTATTTGCTAGATTTGGTTTTCCTAAAATAATCGTGTCCGATAACGCTAGATATTTTACTTCAGAGGAATTTAAATATTTTTTGAAATCAAATTGCATAAATTTTAAAACCAGTGCTCCGTATCACCCTCCTACAAATGGAGCAGCGGAAAATGCTGTTAAATTTATTAAGTTGGCATTATATAAAGCTATTCAAACTGCAAAGGTTAAGGATTTAAATTTAATGTTGCACAGATTTTTATTGGACTATAGGAGTACACCTCATTGTACTACTGGAGTATCACCTGCTCAAATGCTTATTGGCAGGAAATTACGTAATAGACTTGACTTTCTGAAACCTCCAAATTTGCATGAAAAAACAGATAAATTGGATATTTCAACAGTTCAAGATCACGTTAAGAAAAAAACAAAAAGACCAGCAAAAATATTTTTCTGGAAAAAGAACAAAAATTTTTATTGTAGGTGAGACTGTTTTAGTCAAAGATTATAGAGGAAAAAAACCAAGTTGGATAAAAGCTACTATTTCCAAAAGATTGGGATCTAGAACTTACCTTACTTTTGTACCAGATCTAGACAAAACTTGGAAGCGACATGTAAATCAAATTTTAGAATATTCAGGTAGTAATGTAAAAAGTAATGAAACGCTTGATAGATACGCACAACAGTGATTTCAGTATGAGTATCCACGCGCTTTTGCTAGCCGATATAAAAGGTGTATTTGTGTGTAATAAAGGGCAATAAGTTAGTACGAAGTGTTATTAATTTAATATTTGCCTAATACTAACAAAGAACACGACACCTACTATGAACCATAAGGCCGCAAAAAAAATGTGAGAAAGGAGACTTTAGAACACATGACATAAATCGTTATTACACAATAAGTGTTGACTCTACTTAAATACAAAAACACATTTTCTATGCGCAATGAATTGGACTTTTAGGATAAACAAAAACATTTACCAGAATTATACTGGTTTTGGTTTTCTTGATGCAACAATACCAAAATAGCCATTTTTGGCATATTTTGCTGTCTAGCTCGTAAACCAATGAATGTATTAAAATGAAACCTACGTAATTTTTTTTATATTAGGGTCATACATGCATGAAAAAAAAATTAGCGAAGAAAAGTAGGTTCACATTTTTTTTAAAAAAAGGGGGTTTTCAAATTCGGTATTCGATGAAAGTTTTTTCACAAATCATCATCCCTCCTTAAGGGCATTAGTATGTGTAGTATTGTAGATTGGAAATAATAGTCGTTTGTCCTGTACAGAACAGTTGGGCCAAAACAGGGCCAAAAAACACCCCTGGACTGGGGTTAAAAGAATATTAAGCTACGAGAATAGTTGTTACATCCTAATCCATCGAATTATACAAATTAAGGTTAAACAGCAGCGTACATACAATAGATATGAAACACACCCCCAGTGACGGGCGAAAACTAGCCCTCATTTGTAAAAAAATCGATCCAAAACAGTAATGACTGCTGAAAAAGCTCGAAATGTCTAAGTTTTGTTAAAGTGATAAGGAACTCCATCAGATGCGACGTAATCTTCATAAACTGCCCCTATAGGTTGAGAACAACCACCTCTAAGTTTAAAGGACATAAAACAAGAGAAAACGTAAAATCCAACAGGATTTCTATTTTGCGTAGTACTCTAAAATAGAACTAGAAACTTACGTACCATCAACGTCCTACAGCGTCAACCCTCAGATGGTGTGAAAACTACCCCCTATGTAAGATTTATCTATAAAAAGTTACGGTGACTTCTATAAAAATTAGAAACAACTGCGTTGCGTGGAAGTGAGAAGAAACTAGATTATGTTCGACGCTGTGCTTGAAAACCATCCCCATGGGGTTGCGAGATGCTACCCCTATATCCGTTGGACGCTGGAAGTGTGCATCACGATTTTTGCTAATCGTAGCATCCATAAAAATGTAAATCCGGTTAGTTTCTCTCTGTTTTTCCAGCATCCTACGGATATAGGGATGGCATCTCGCAACCCCGTGGGGGTAGTTTTCAAGCACAGCGTCGAACATAGTCTCACTTCCACCCAACGCAGGTGTATCGAATTTTTATAGAAGTCACTGTAACTTTATATGGATAAATCTTACATAGGGGGTAGTTTTCACACCATCTGAGGGTTGACACTGTAGGACGTAGATGGTACGTAAGTTTCTAGTTCTATTTTAGAGTCTACGCAAAATAGAAATCCTGTTGGATTTTACGTTTTCTCTTGTTTTGTGTCCTTTAAACCCTTTAGGGGCAGTTTATGAAGATTACGTCGGACCTGATGCAGTTTTTTATCACTTTAATAAAATTTAGACATTTTGAGCTTCTTCAGCAGTAATTGCTGTTTTGGATCGATTTTTATAAATGGGGGCTAGTTTTCGCCCCTCACTGGGGGTGTGTTTCATATCTATTGTATGTACGCTGCTGTTTAACCTTAATTTGTATAATTCGATCGATTGGGATGTAACAACTATTCTCGTAGCTTAATATTCTTTTTACCCCAATCCAGAGGTGTTTTTTGGCTCTAGCGACCGAAAATACATAGAGATACATGGGTCTGGTTCGCTGGTCTGAACTTTTTTTTTTGTGGGGCTGTGAATCAGTTGGTATGATTCTTGTGGAAAATGATCTAAATAACTTAAATTTCGTCCACGTGCAGAATGCAAGTAAATGAGTTTGTTTTAAATTCTAATCGGTCATCCACTCAAAGCAAAGCACGCACCTACACCAAATATTGTTTATAAAAAAATGTAAATATTATGCATTACAGTAATGCTACATTTGACATGTCGTTGTACCGTGTATGATCAACAGCAGTATAAATACAAGTAAAATTCATTTCCATCTACAACCTCAGTTTGACTTCGGCTAAGCTAAGTTAACTTATTCAAAATGAACGCCTGTGTCTTCGTTATTTTGTTCGCTGTCGGATACGTCAGTGCTAACTGCGGATGCTTAAATGTAAGTAACACAAAATTAATTAGACCATTGCAAGTGGCCCTATTCAACATATTTGTAATTCAGTTAGTAAATTCATATCCAAAAAGGAACAACTTATTTTCGAAATCGAAACTTGTTGATTTAAGAGTTAATAATTTCAAAGTATTTTGCTGTCGATTCATCAATTTACCTTTTTCCTAGCGTACGCTGTGGAGGATCAATTTGGCATTTAAATCCTTGGCAGTTTTGTGTTCTTTTAATCCGTCTTCCAAAAGTCATTGTGTTTCACATATGTGAATCCAATTTTTAATAAAACGTTTTGATTACTGTTCCACAAGAGCCGTTCGTACTGCACGCTGCATCAGGGTACCGATCTGGGCTGCTGGATTTGAATCGCAGACTAGTATATCGATGGTATTCTGTTTCAGTGTTCTAAAGATTTGACGCTGGGCATAGTATTCTAGTGTCAGATTGTGGTCCAGTTAAAGTAATTTATAAGGGAGCTCCAGAGTCTCTTCCTGGACGCGAATTTCCTGTTATCATACAAGCTCCGGCTCCAGCTGCTACTGTCGCTGCAGGAGTAGCAGCGGAAGTAGCACAAGTAGCAAAGGACCTTACCTATAAGGTGAAACAGTTTTTAAATTTACCTTGCATACCCGGTCCTCTTTGCTTGTTGGGAAAATATATTCATCTTTTGCTAAAATTTCTTCAGTACTTCAGCGCTTCTATTAAACTCAATTCTCTTTGCTTGCCGATCCAATGTGTTCTTGTTTGGACATCAGTTTCTTCAGCCCCTTCGGCGAATCTGTTAAACTTAGTCTTGTTCCCTTGTTGCGCCAATATATGCTTCTGCATGCCTCAATTCGACTCATTCGGCGCTTGAAAAATGTCTTGTTCTTGATTGCCTTAACGTTTATATGTCTATTTTAAATTTTAACTCCGCTAACATATTCATTGAATCAATTGTGTTCTGCATCTTAGTTCTTAATTGACAATACAAATACAACACCAGACTTGGAACAGTAACAGTAGTCATAGAGTGTACATTAGATACATCGAATATATTTTTTATAATTTCTCTTTTCACAATTTTAGGTTAGGCCTTCCACCACCGTAACAGAAATCATTGACCGCCCATCATGCGGTGCCGTCGTCTCTGAAACTTTCGCTCCAGGATGCGGTGCAGGTTATGGTCCAGGTTTTGGCGGTTATGGTTACGGTGCAGGTTACGGTGCAGGTTTTGGCGGTTATGGTTACGGTGCAGGTTACGGTGCAGGTTACGGTGCAGGTTATGGTGGCCGTTGGTTGAAACGTGGTGGACTTCTCAATGGCATTGACCGCCCAGCATGCGGTTGCGGTTTCCGAGCACCACTTGCCTTACCCGCCCTCCCAGTAGCCCACGTGAAATCTTGCGTAGACAAAGTAGTTGTTCCAGCACCAGCCCCTGTAGTAGGTAAGTAAATTTTCTCAATGTAGCATTTCCCCTGTAGGAGGAGTAATGGGGCATTACATTGAAAATTCTAGCGAAGTTTCTAACGTTCATAATTTTTTACAGAAGAAACCATTGTCCAGCCAGGATGTGGCAGAAGTGCCGTCATCTCTGAAACTGTCGCTCCAGGATACGGTGCAGGTTGGGGTGCAGGTTACGGTGCAGGTTACGGTCCAGGTTTTGGCGGTTATGGTTACGGTGCAGGTTACGGTTCAGGTTACGGTTCAGGTTACGGTGCAGGTTATGGTGGCCGTTGGTTGAACCGTGGTGGACTTCTCAATGGTGGTCTTCACAATGGAGGATATCTCAATGGAGGATATCTCAATGGTGGACTTCTTTAAACACTGCGGAAAAGTTCCACTATTTATACGTAAATTTACTAACTTTGTAAGAGGAATAATAATAACATCCTGTACATATTTTATAAAGTTAATATTTACGTCATATATATCTTTACTGGGATTATTTTTGATGTGCTTTAAAAGATCGCGCATTTCAATAAAATAAATCTCTGAAAAAAAAAAAATAATTTTTATTTGCTATACTTGTTGTGACTAAGCTGATAGTATCAATAGTACTTGATATGTTTTTCGTATTCTCGGAAGCGATATTTGCAAAAAAATTATTAAAGTAATTTATTATTTATACACACTGGATCCAAAAAAGAAAAAAGGCGTCCTTAAATATTTTGAAAGGGCTATCCAATGATACCAAGCGCGGCCCCCTACCCCCACCCCTTGGAGTGGGGCGGGGGGCAACTTTAAAATCTTAAATATCTATTTTTTATTGCAGAATCGGATTTTACGACAAAAATTATGTCAAGTTTCTCTGAAACGTTTTTTCGATTCGTGATAGATGGCGATGTAATCGCAAAAATATTTCTTTTCGTAATTTCTAAAAAATTCTACGTAAGAATGAAAAATAATAAAGTACGAGTTCATTTTCTTGAAAAAGCCATTCAATAGATAGATAGCCCTTTCAAAATTATTAAAGACGTGTTTTTTATTTTTTGGATCCAATGTGTATTTCTCGAGATATTTGACCGTTTCCAGACTTTCTGGACACCCGGTATATTTTCCAAAAGAAACAGTCATTGTGTATATAAATTGAATAACAAATTTTTTATAAAATGTGATCATTTATTACCATATTTTGAATTCACTAGTGAAATTTTCATTATTGGCAATAGTTTTGCTCAACTTTAATTTAAAGGTACTCCGGTTTCCTCAGCTACGAATTGTCAATATTATTTTCAAGACATAGCGCTAAGAGACAAACAGACAGACTGACGGAATTGAAATATTTTAATTTTCGTCTAAACTAAAATAGCCCAGACGTCATGCGTCAGAGGAAATTTGATAGTAAATATCTCCAAATATTTGCAAAATGAATATATTTTTTTAGTGAAAGTGTATAGAATAACATCCTGAAAATTGTACATTGCGCTCGGATGCAGAGCATAAAAAATAAGTGAAAATAAAATTTTCTTCATCCATTTTTTTTAAATTTTGAAATTAAGTCAGGATAGGAAAAAATAAAAAATATAAGTGGATAGACCATATGCTTCCGGACAAAAAATGTTCTAATAGAGTTTATCGCTAAAGCCACGGTATTCCTGCAAAAAAATATAGAAGTAACTTTGTCATTCTGCGCTGCCAAGCGCACGGTTAAATGCATACTATGGAACCTCTAAAAATTCTTAGCAGTTCTCACTAATAAAATAAAGCTTTTTTCTCTTTCTGATTACACATTTTTAAGAGTGAATAGAAGGATAAATAGTGAGCATGGAGGGAAAATATATAATTATGAACGCATACACAGACACCACACAGCCGCTGGATCGAAGCAGATCTGCCGCGCCATCACTCGTATGAATTTTTATCTGCCTTTACTGTATTGCATTTATTACAGGTACACTTATCCACATTTCAACTATATCCAATGGATTCCTTATAGATTTGTTAATGTATTATAAAAGTCTCAGAATTTATATTCAAAACTATAGAGTTATAAGGATAAGATCGTGAAAATCGCTATTTCTGATCATGATTGGATTGATCACATTTTCGAAAAAATGCATACAAGTAAACGAATTTGTGTTTGAAAATTCGAAAAGTATACATTTTTTCCGAAATATTGATATTTTATGTTTTTCAACTGGTCAAGTTCTCGGCAAGTTACAGCCTCCAATATATATATATATATATATATATTTAACAAAAAAAATCATCAAGTAAGGAAATTCAAATGATTTGAGATGTACTTTTTTTGTATCCACGTTGTTACAACTTAATAAACTATAATAATCATAACAGTTCTCAATGAACAAAGAATTTTTTTGAGGGGCTCTTATTTTTTTCTATATTTTTTATTGCGACAATTGAGTTGGGTTGTGATAATATATATAAGTAAATTTTTCCCATCCATCTTTTGCTTGTATTGTTTAAAACAAAAAAACATCGCAAAGCTACGATTTCCATCTTTTAAATGAAGCAACACAAAGTCTGTTTAGTAGCATTTCCAATGCTAGTCTTAACCCAATAGTGCCCGAGTAATTTTTTTTTTGGAAAACTTTTGAAAAAAATATCGATTGACCTTCATTTAGGGCTTGTCAATACCTCCCAAACCACATAATATTTATTCCTGTGCATTTTCACCAATTTTTTTGACGTATTTAAAAGAAAGTAGCAGAACATATCACATAGAAATTATATCTTCGAAAGCATATGTCTGGGTGTAATCCTATGTTACATTTGACACAAGAACATTTTGTACGTTTGCCACAATACCCACAACGTCTTTGTGTAGCAATTTTGTCAATCAGGTGATCAGTTTTGTCATACCTGACCTCTTTCAATATATTCCTACTACGTTTTGGTTTGGGGCCAGCTAAAGGGGCAGTTGAAGTTGTGAGAACAATTCTCCTCAAAAACTGCAGAAGGGACACTTTTGGATAGACAAAACGATAAAGAAGCCACATGTTGACTACCGATCCATTCAAGCAAAAGCGAATCATAACGTAATTCAGTGCGTCGGTGTTACAGTCATGCGTATTCAAGCGCGCGCACGCATGGATCTCGCTCCGAGTAATAACGTTATTTGACTATTTTTTTCCGGGAACACCGTGGCTTTAGCGATAAATTTTGTTATGACATTTGTTGTTCATAAACACGTGATCTATCTATCTGTATTTTTTATTTTTTCCTACCTTGACTTAATTTCAAAGTTTTGAAAAAATGGATGAAAAAAATTGTTTCTTCACTTTTTTTTATGTTCTGCATCCAGGCGAAATGTAAACTTTTCAGGATATTATTCTACACACTTTCAGGAACTCGTTAAAAAAAACTATTCATTTTGCAAGTTTTTGGAGGTAAATACCTTTAACGAGCGGGCTAAAAATTAGAGGATATCTCAGGAAATGATTTTTCGCCATCAGAACATTACCTTCGGTAAGTGAAAGAAGTAAAAATATTAATTTACATCCTTTCCAAAACTTTGGTTCCAACTTGTCATTGTTGTGAACCATTTCCAATGCCAGTCTTAAGAAATAGTATTTATTACCTCACTAGCTATTAACTTATCATATCAGCAATCCATACGCAAACAGAAGTTCCTGAATTAAAAGTAAGACGTCAAAGAAAACAATATTTTAAGTCACAAGTTTATTAAACTATAATTACAATTAATTAATGACTTAATTAGCTTAACAAATGCAATAATGAAACTTCTTATAAAATATAATATCTTATTATAAATTCTAACACTGTTTAATATACAGAAAAATAGATGTAAAGATTTTTAGAGCGTTGATAAAATATTTCCCCCTTAACAACATAAGTCAGGTACAAGTAAAATAAAGTTGATTAATAAGTCGCCATATCCAAGAGAGTGAGGAAAAGAAAAAAAGAGAGAGATTTTTGCTGTAAACTAATATTTTTGGTCAATGTTTTTTTTCTTAATATATACTGACCGTAATTTGGAGAATTGTTTTCATTCTTATGTGCCACAGATATAGCTATAAAGAATCATGTATATTTTAAAAACTATATTATCTAGAACTGAAATGCAATAACTAATGTTTAGTACAGTATAGATTATGCTGAAATAATAATAATAATAATAAATGCCCTTATTCATTATGTGTATACAAGTTACAATAAAGCAAAAATATATATATTAATAAACACAGCACGAAGTTCTTTGGTACAACACTCGCTCAAAAAAAAAAAAATCTCTGCGCAATTTACCCACCTCAACTACATATATTATTCTTTCTGAAATAGTACTATCTAAAGAATAGTTGTCACAACCTTAATTGGTTTCCGAAAGAAAAATAGTGGTCTTTTAACCTTGCACTTTCACAGCTCATCTACTAACGTGTATTATTCCCAAGTTTGTTGATGCCTGCTGCCTGAGTTACGCACTATGTTTTGTTTCCGTCCTCATAAAACTTAGAAGAAGATTTATGAGCTGATTAAAACTAGAAAATGTTTCAATCATTTCCAGATGACGTCAATATGGTTAGCGAAAGTGCAACATGGTATTCTAGTGTAGTGTAGTCAGAGGTGAAAGATAAACCTTGGAATTTCAAGATTCAAATTGCCCTCTCTTGTCGTAAAGGTTCACGATGATTTTCAATGTGATTCTTCTCCAGCCACGGCTAATTCGTTGGATATAGCGGTAAAGCAGACACAGCTTTTAGGAGTCTGTACCTTTAGAGATATAGCATTTTATGGATCTATATTTTTACGGATATAGCTTTTTACAGGTCTATACTGTGGAGGTATAGCTTTATAGCGATAAAAGTTAATAATAAGAGTGGTATGTGGAATACTACGATAGCCTCATAAATCAAGTTATCTGCGGTTGGTGAAGAGTAACCTTGAAAATCAGAATGAACCTTCATGAGAAACAGCATGGGATTTTGTTCTCAACTCCCATAGGTTATCTACTCAGGTAATTATAAACCACCCTGTAAAAAAATATTAGTGATCAGAAATGAGTACAGTAAAGTACACATATTTCTAATCGTTTAAAAGTCCATTTTTTTTTAAGGTTGACCGGTTTATTTTAAGACCTGTCTAAAGATTAAGTAGAAATCAAGAACTATAATATTTCCCCATCAGACCTCTCTTTCTCTCTCACATTCTCTTGAATAAAGCAACGTTAACAGAATTAGCAGAACAACGAAGTAGAATTACCTAATTATTAACATAGATCAGACAAATTAGATAATATTATATCAATACCTATAATAAATTATTAAGCGATTTCTTAGTGACACTTTGAGTGTTTATATCATTAATATGCTGAACATTTCTGTCTCTCTGAGGGGAACTAATAACGTTATAATGAAAAAACTATGACTGAGCGTCGTACCGGATGGTTTCTTAGAAAATGTTTTGAAATCGGTAGCTCAGTTTTTAGTATTTTGATTAGACAGATGTCAACCAAAAACATACGCCTAACACATTATCCCAGATAAAATGATAATTTGTTTGTTCTAACAATTATAAGACACTTATGAATGCTTTTGTAATTTTCCCTGCAAAATATCCTAGCGTTGTGTCCTAAATAACTACCAAAATCTTATTTACACTTACATGTTAATATAAAGCGAAGTTCCGACCGCAGATTACATATTAGCTCCTATCTGTTGATACATAATTATTTTCACACAAACAGAAAAATCATGTCTGGATGCTTGTCTCATCAACCATGTCAGCATAAACGGGAGTCAATTGAAACTGACGACGACACCTTTGTTGGTGAAACAAACGTCGAGTATGGTGTTTTTTATCAAAATTATTTTACCGTCAGTGCAATATAAAAGGTTTTATCCCCTCCCACCCCGCGAGGAATAGGTAACAACGATGGTATGCATTATCTGCATTTAATATATTGGCCTCATTACCAGAAAATATTTCAACCCCATATAAGTGAGCTGCCCCCACACCCCGGACCTCTTGTTGTGTACATAGCTAGGTATGTACCTGTTTCTCAATTGGCGTCTTATCTCGTGCACAAAGCATCAATGCGCCACTGAAAGAAACAGATTCACTTGTTTAATATAAGTCTTCGTATGTACAGTTTACATATAATCAGTTAGTATGATTCTTGTGGAAAATGATTTAAATAACCTAAATGTGACGTATGTTGTATCTGCATGTCCCTCTTCAGGTACACGGATCAATAATTAACAGAATGCTCATGTATACTAGACGCAAATACATAAATTAGTGAATAGATATTTAGTTGTACAAAAATTGAGTTGTTGAATTGATGTGAAGTTTAATGGCCAAAATATGAACAGATAATAATGATGAGGACCGCAGAAAAATAGAAATTGAATATTAACGAAAAACTAAAAGTAGATTTAAAAGAAAAAAGTGGGGCAGAGAGAAACCAGATGAGAAAATCATAGAACATTCTTCGAAAATATAGAAAACCTCCTAGTAGAGCAACAACTAAACCAAACTTTCCGAAGAAAAAAGATTACGCACATGAGAAGATACATATTACTGTAAATTGGACCAAGAAAATGGAAAAAGAATGGAACGCAAATAAAGAACGAGTGTAATGACGAGAAGAAATCAGCCACTAGTTCTAGAACAAGAATTATCAAAGGATCAACTGCTAGAAATATAGCAGTTGATCAAACGTTAAAGCTGGAAGCAATAGTGCACCTGAAATGAATAAAATAAACAACAAAAATAAACAACGAATAAATGCACTATGAACCGGAAAGCCACCAATCCTCTGCCTATTATCAGCAGAGGATGGCTGGAATACGACCACCCTAATACCCCTCCTCAAAATCAGCTCACCACAGAGCGTATTTGATTACAGAAGATTAACACTCTGCAGCATAGGATATAAATATTGCAAACAATCCCTTCTCCAATAGCTAGAGAAACACATCGGAAAACCACTTGACAAACAGACAACATTCACCAAGGGCAGATCAACGGATGAGCATATATACATCACCAAAAAGATCATGAAAGAAAAATGGAGAGATGAGACAAAACTACATATAAAAACCATAGAACTAAAGGAACGACTGGAAATTATAACAGTAATAGGAAGGCAAACAACAACAAAAAGAATAGAGACGTACAAAACGCAGGACTGAGGAGATGTCCAAAGAAGAAATTTAAGACAGCTACAGGAAGAGAAAAAGAGCTTAATACTAAATAGCTACAAACTAAAAATAAGGAGACCATGCTTCACATGGATAACAACAACTGAAAGGATCATGAACTAACTAGGAAAGGACCAAGAAGAAACTACAAGGATAATATGCGTTGCTGGAATCAGAAACGGAGGAAATAGACGACTCACAAGAAGAAAAACTTTCCAAGTAAGAGCTCAAAAACATTCTATATCACGACACATTGCGGCAACGCATCAAGAAACGCCTACGCTTCCCAACCTATATTCCTGTCATGAGGCTCTCGCTGTTGGAAAGAGGCATGACACATATCCAACTCAACATAGACGTAGAAGGCCTAGCGGTGAATTTTCCGGGAGTAGCGTAATGCCTTCCGTTCGCTGGTAAATCAAATCAATTGTCAAGAAAATCGAGATTTTTATGATTCTCCTTCTATTCAGTTAAAAATTAGAAGATGTAATTATATTATAATTTGACTGATCTCTATTTACAATAATAATAAAAGATAATATAGTTCTTGCATTTACTGCTATATGTTATTTAAAATTTAATGTTAACTTCTAAAACAATAGTTTCTCCAAAAATTCAATCAAACGTTAAAGATGTTGCATGATGATATACATATTACAAAACATCAATTTTACGCCCCACTTTGGGCGCCAAAATCCAAGTAAACGAAAACAAATATGTAGATTAATTGACCTGAAGGAAATTTAGATACGATAGCTCTATATATAATTATCAAAAACATAGGCATTTATTCATACATACATTGTGTGGGATCAAATATGCATGGCAAATAAACCAGTGGAGACCTTGCGCGTAAAATTTGCTAACATCGCATGACTACAACACTACGTATTCTACAGTGAATAATAATTGAAACAACGGTCTACAGAACCACACGAAGAGCACAAAATGGCAGACGATAGGTAGGAGAACGAGCAATGTCTAAGATACATCCTCTATAACACTCGCGAACAACCATCTAAAAAAAATTGATTCTTATGTAAATCGACCTGGCGGATCCGATTTTTGAGTTCGCCAGACAATCCGGAATTGCGAAACTGGTCAAAATCGGAAATTTCCGAAAAATCTCAAATTTTATGAAAATTTTTTAATTTTTACTTATCACCCTAGATCTCCCTTAGTTTAAATCCGATTAAATTGAAATTTTTTGGAGAGCCAATTTAGACCTTTGTTATGATGACCGACATGACAGAATTGCAAAAAAATTGCGTGTCACCAGTAATATTTTTTTTTAAAGTTGGTGGCAAGAAATTTGTTAAAAATGCAGCAACAAATACTCGATCTATAAAACTTTTTTGTTTTTAAAGATAAATGTATATAGTAAGCTACAAAGTTGTAGCCAAAGAACCAAAGAAACTTTTTTATTTTGGTGATTTTTTCGATAACTTACTTAGTTTTCAAGAAAACGGTGCTGCAATATAACACTTTGACCGCCGCGTCGCGTCGCAAGATAAAAGATATTGGGTTGGCTTATACCGCGGCTTTGTTTCTCGCCTTTCAGAACGCCCCGCCTGGCAACCAGATTATATATTGACTTAGGAATCAAATTGGAAGCACAAGTTTTAGTAATACTTACAGGATCTTCATTTTGACACGCCATAAGTTCAGCTCTCAGGTATTTTGCAAACTTATATACATTTGCTTGCAATTTATAAGGCTAATCTTGGACCGTACCTAAAACTGTTTCAGAATCGGAAGACGATAGAGCATTTTTTTAGAGAATCTACTCCTTTGAGAACTGTTTTTGTAGAACACACGTAGCTAGATAATTTGCCGCTGCAGGGCATTACCATAACTTTATCATTAAATTGTTGCTTCAATTTGTAAATTATTTCGTCTGAATGAGGATAGGTTGGGTACCACTCGACATTTGATAACCTTGCTTCCTTCTGTAACATGGTCCCAATATCAGCAATGATAAGAACCGTATTTCGAATAAGCAATGCATTTTCCAAACTTGGCAACACTTTTAGAAAAATTTCATTTAATGTTAAAGTTACCGATTTATTGAGTGCACTCTTTATTTTTAAACAATTTAAAGTACTCACATTGTGATAAGAATTTTCATTAGCAATCATGTCGATATAAGAGTCTCCAGCACCTTGTATTCTATACAAAAGGTTTTCATCGTTTTTTTCCTTGACTTTCGCCCAAATTTCATTTTGCATATTAAATGTTGTCACTTGCTTCAATTTTCTGGACCCTTTAGTATCCCGATTTTTATTGCAAATTATACAACGTTTTGGGCTTTCAACGGACTTCCTTTTTTTGTCACCAGTATTAGCCACATCTGTGTTTTCTGCTTTTTGTTTATAAGCTTTTCGGTTGTAATTTCTTCTGCATCTTGCATGATAGACAGGACATTTTGACAAAAATAAATCGGTGTACTATTTCAACTTAAGAGAGATATCATCCGACTTTATAGAAACTGCTTTAAATACAGAGTCCAGTGCTTCTTCTACAACACCCTGTACAGTTTCTTTACTAGTTTGTTAGCAAAATATGCATTTCATAAAGTTTAACTCTGGGTTTAATTGGGAAGTCATTGTTAAAAGAAAAGTTAAAAACGTGCACAAAACTGTTGACGTTAAAAAAGTTGCTTAAAAGTTGTTCTTTGTTCAAATTAAATATCAAAACTAGTTTAAAATGTCTGGAAAAGAAATTTAGTTACTTTAATATGCACTTTACCCTCTATAGCACTTTCCTAACGCAATAATAATTATTATTATAGCAGCAACTCATCAATTTTCAATAAGAATAAGCGTCATAAACCACACAGACGACAACTACACCCGTTAAAAACAACTAACTAAACGTTTTATAAATCAATAATCACAACTACGCATTATTTTATTCACATTATTTTATTCCATCTATTTTAGATTCTCTAAAAAATGCTCAATCTTTCGATTCTGAAACAGTATTAGGTACGGTCCAAGATTCACCTTATAAATTGCAAGCAAATGTATATGTTTGCAAAATACCTGAGAGCTGAACTCAGAGTGTCAAAATGAAGATCCTGTAAATATTACTAAAACTTGTGCGTCCAATTTGATTCCTAAGTCAATATATAATCTGTTTGCCATGCAGGGCGTTCTGAAAGACGAGAAACAAAGCCGCGGTATAAGCCAACCCAATCTTTTATCTTGCGACGCGACGCGGCGGTCAAAGTGTTATATTGCAGCACCGTTTTCTTGAAAACTAAGAAAGTTATCAAAAAAATCACCAAAATAAAAAAGTTTCTTTGGTTCTTTGGCTACCACTTTATAGGTTACTATATACATCTATATTTAAAAACAAAAAAGTTTTCTCGATCCAGTATTTGTTGCTGCATTTTTAACAAATTTCATGTCACCAACTTTTTAAAAAAATATTACTGGTGACACGTAATTTTTTTTGCATTTCTGTCATATCTGTCATGATAACAAAAGTCTAAACTGGCTCTCCTGAAAATTTCAATTTAATCGGACTTAAACTAAGGGAAATATAGGGTGATAAATAAAAATTAAAAAATTTCCATAAAATTTGAGATTTTTCGGAAATTTGACCAGTTTCGCAATTCCGGATTGTCTGGCGAACTCCAAAATCTGATCCGCCAGGTCGATTTACATAAGAATCAATTTTTTTTAGGTGGTTGTTCGCGAGTGTTATAGAGGGTTCTTAAAATGCATCGTAGAGATCCTTCGTTCTCGGACTAAACTATAATATCGGAAAAAAAATTTAAACCACTAAAATCGATGGTGTGTTAAGATACCCAAAAGAAGAAATTATAGACAATTGTTTTTGGAGAAAAATTATACACTATCAAAATCGCATCTATCGGATAGGAACTTCTACAAAATTCGGTTCATTGACTGTCTTACAAAGGATAATAGTAAAAGATATTGTGGCATCTTTTACTATTAACCTTTGGAGACGAATCAAAGAAGCGCATGTTTAAGCAAATTTCATTAACACGTTAATATGTTCGGGGAAAGGGGGGTATATAATAATAATTTGAATTATTGGAATAGTCCGACCCTGAGTTGTTGCAAAAAACAAGAAGTGCCATGAAGAGTAAACACGCGAACAAGCTTATAAACTGGAACTCGATACAAATTTCGACAAAGAAAGAAAAATTACTTAATAATGTTGTTGAATGAGGATAAATGCAAGTCCAATTGTTGTGGACGTTTATATAACCCAGCAACCAATGTTAAAAAAGGAATTTAATAAAAATATTGTTTAAAACTAAAACTAACAACTATATCAACAGTAATGTCTAAGTTGTAAGTACTGAATGTAATATAGACATATTCTTAAAGCTGAGTATTTAATATTTGCAACACATAAAAGATTTTGTAATAAAGCTTTGACAAAGGAAACATCTGCTGTTTCCAAAACATCAGCATAATACATTATTATTATATATTTTTTCCTGTTCATATCATTTGTCAAAAACACCCTCTAACTGTTCTTTTGACGTAAAAGTCTCTGGTGTGGAGGTTATTTCCCAGTAATATAATGAAATATTGTTTTTCTTCAAGCGTATTAAAATGTTTAAATTATGTCACCAAAAACAGAAGTAGAAGTAGGACATTGTTTTACTAGTAACAAAATTTTAGTACCGAACGCCACCGTAGTGGACATTGTTTTACTAGTAACATAATGTTAGTTCCGAAAGCGCCGCCGTAGTGGGTATTGTTTTACTAGTAACATAATGTTAATAGCGAAAGCCACCGGTGGCGCGCTATCCACTAGCCACTTGTCATATTATGTCAACATGTAAGACTGTAGTTTGAATATTTGTACATTTATGATAAATACATGAATTTTTGCATTTTAATACGCTTGAAGAAAAAATGGTATATATTACACGGAGTAGAACGCCTTTTTTTGTGTTTCGCCCAGTCCTGGGCTCAACACAAAAAAAGAGTGCGTTCTACTCCTAGTAATATAATATACTATTTATTTTCTAGATTCAACGGACATTATTTTTAGTCGAGAATATGCATGATAGACAACCTCAGGTTCAGATCCTGTTATTATTTCTTTTACTAACTCTCGTGAACATCCTGTGTATTGTATATACATATTTCCTTTGCAGTAATATATGGATGGATTAAATTTCGCAATGTTGTTTGTTTGGCACTTTCATATCTGTTAGAAAACACAAATTTTATAAAGCGAGTTTGGAAATATCAGATTTCTAAGAAAATCACGTAATGTGGAAAAAGAATATGCCTATAGGAGATAGAAAAGAAAATTGTATCAACAATAATTCAATAAGAGTAGTTCTCGGCACGCCTCTTGAATGTTTTTACACGGCTCACTGCCTAGATATGGGATCCAGGAAAACTTTTAAATTGAAACCGTCACCTTCGCAGAAGTTAAACGTCTTTCCATGCTTTATTTTCAAATTGGGCGTACACTTCATTTTTAAATAGATCTTATCATTAAACGTTATATTAAACATAATTTCTCGTTTTAAAGGATACGCTACGTTCTTATTATAAGTAGCCTGGTAGCCAGATATTTCTCGATTAGGAAACATTTCGAAGCATTTCTTTTATTTGATTTTGGATTTGATTTACCAGCATATGGTAGGCAGTGCTGCCATTTTCGGAAAATACACCGTCGGGCAAATGACGCCTGTGCTAGGTTGGACTGAGTAATGCTTGTTGCTAGCAGCTAAAGCCACATGGTGCACGACACAGGAATATAAGATGGGAAGTGTAGGTATTTGTGAGATGCGTTCCGCATTTGGAGTGTTTATTCCAAGCAACACAGTTTTGTATAATAAACGTATTAGAATTGTTCCGATAATCTGAATATACGTTATATGTACGTAAAAATGTCCGCGCGATAAACTTATACTTATGGTATATGATAGACTATTGAACGAATTAAAAAATTAAAGCTATGAAAATCAATTAAAAAAATTGATTTGGCATAAAAGAACTTATTAAAACGTATAAAAACTATATTTGAAATATTAGTTATATTGTAACATTGAATACACGTTTTTTTTTTAAATATCAATATAACGTATATTAAACGTTAAAGGGAAACGTCATGTAACAATCTTTTAAGATTGATTGAAAATCTTGTAATAAACAAGATTTAAATACCAGAACTGTAGGTTTCATTATTTAAAATCAGCCAATATATTGTAAATTTTCAATTAAGGTTTAATAGGCCGGGAGCCCGTGTATAAAATGACTATCCGGCGAACTTTGAAAATATGAAAAATGGATTGTTCTTTTATAAGTTAGCAAGGAATGGACCGTCAGCTGGTTGGGTAGCGGTGGGGATGGCTGTCAAAGGGTTGAAAATACGTAAAAAAAATTGAGAAAAGAAACTACCCGGCGAACGCTGAAACTTATATGAGGGGAAGATTATGTTATATAATGAAAGTAGAATATAGTCAGCTGGCCGGGGGCGGTGGATTTACCGTCAGCTGATCGATCAAACAGGTCCAAAAACATGAAAAATTTAAATTATTCGGCGAACTTTAAAATGTGGGTATATGATAAGATTTATACTGAGATTCACGAAAAACATAGTCAGCTGCAAGTATGTGGGTGGAAAAGTTGTCAGCTGGTATAGAACGGTGCTGAGTGTTGATCGCCCGCGAGGCAGCGCGCATCACCTATCTTGCATCAGCTGACGACTTTTCCACCCACATACTTGCAGCTGACTGTGTTTATCGTTAATCTTAGTATGAATATTATCATATACTCGAATTTCAAAGTTCGCCATAAAGATTTAATTAGTAATATCGATATTGATAACTTAATGTTAGAAAACGTGCGTGCGGCATTCCCGAGTTTCTTTTTTTAATTTGATTAAATATTTAAATTATTATTAATATACATTATTAATACATTCGTACATTTCAAAATTATACAGAATGATCTGCTGAGAAAATTTATTTAGTTTAGTGAAAATAAAAATAAATTTATTCGGCTTCCGATAACAGATCTTCCTCATTCTCATTTTCATCCATCTCAGCACTCTCTTGATGCTCAGTGGGTAAAAGATTATTTTTCTCTTTGTCACTCGCATCTAAAAAAAATACTTATTTATAAAACATTGATTAAGATTATAATAGGATGAAAAGTGAAAAGAACAAATGATATAATACCTTCAGTATTTTCGACATCTTGGATAATCATTTCCACTTATGGAGGTAATCGATCTCCATCAAACCACTTGCAAGTTAAATTTGTTTTCCTCAAATTTAGCGAAAATGATAACGAATTTCGGTTACCAGACAAAAATTTCAATGCATCTCTCTCGCCTCCGTCGAAATCAGCACGTTTTAAGAACTGTCTATGTATGTATACGATATGGAACAACGCATACAAACAAGTGCCATCTACATTAGATCCCTTGGGTGAGAAAGACAAATTAAACTTGCAAGTGGTTAGATGGAGATCGATTACGATCGATAAGTGGAAATGATTATCCGAGATGCCGAAAATACTGAAGGTATTATATCATTTGTGCTTTTCATTTTTCATCCTATTATAACGTTAATCAATTTTTTATAAATAAGTATTTTTTTTAGATGCGAGTGACAAAGAGAAAAATAATATTTTACCCACTGAGCATCAAGAGAGTGCTGAGTTGGAAGAAAATGAGAATGAGGAAGATCTGTTATCGGAAGCCGAATAAATTTATTTTTATTTTCACTAAACTAAATAAATTTTCTGAGCAGATTATTCTGTATAATTTTGAAATGTACGAATGTATTAATTTGTATTCTCATAAAATAATGTATATTAGTAATAATTTGAATATTTAATCAAATTAAAAAAATAAACTCGGGAATGCCTCACGCACGTTTTCTAACATTAAGTTATCAATATCGATATTACTAATTAAATCTTTATGACGAACTTTGAAATTCGGGTATATGATAATATTCATAGTAAGATTAACGATAAACACAGTCAGCTGCAAGTATGTGGGTGGAAAAGTCGTCAGCTGATGCAAGAAAGGTGATGCACGCTGCCTCAGCACTGTTCTGTACCAGCTGACAACTTTTCCACCCACATACTTGCAGCTGACTATGTTTTTCGTGAATCTCAGTATAAATATTATCTTATACCCAAATTTTAAAGTTCGCCGAATAATTTAAATTTTTCATGTTTTTGGACCTGTTTGATCGATCAGCTGACGGTAAATCCACCGCCCCCCGTCCAGCTGACTATGTTCTACTTTCATTATATAACATAATCTTCCCCTCATATAAGTTTCAGCGTTCGCCGGATAGTTTTTTTTTCTCAATTTTTTTTTACGTGTTTTCAACCCTTTGACAGCCACCCCCACCGCTACCCAACCAGCTGACGGTCCATTCTTTGCTAACTTATATAAGAACAATCCATTTTACATATTTTCAAAGTTCGCCGGATAGTCAGTCATTTTATACACGGGCTCCCGGCCTATAACGACGTGATAAACATGAGGTATAAACATGCTTAAGGTATATACCGTATATGTACTTATACCAAAAATATATTCAATATACGTATAATACACCATAAATATACTACTGTGTGTTGCTTGGGATGCTCCTGTATTTGTGATTGTGTTTCTAGAGCTTTTCTTCTAACCCTTCTGTCTCCTCTGTTTCAGATTCCCGCAGTGTATATATGCTTGCGATTTCTTTATGAGATTCCTTTTTTTTCCGCTGCTGTTCATTGTCCAGTGTGCTTGGGCCTTTTCTAGTTTGTTCATGATCCTCTCAATTGCTGTTATCCACGTGTAGCACGGTCTTTCCATTTTTAGTATATTCCTGTTCGATATTAGCATTTTCTTCGGTAGATATATAGAGTCCCTTATCTGAACATGTTCCCAGTACTCCGTTGTGTATGTGTCTGTTATTTTTGTTATTATTTTCCCAATTTATTGATGTTGACGTTTTCTGTCATTACTCTGGTCTTATTGTTTTTGCGAGTGGTTGGACGATGTTTCTTTCAGTTTTTTCATTGTACATGTTTTTCCGTTGATATGTTTTTGATGAATGTTGTCTCGTAGTCTCTGGTAGTTTCTCGATATCTTTCGTTAGGTTTTCAAGAATTGTGCATAGTATACTATGGTTCAAAGTGGTATTTATCTGTAATCATCTATACTCTGTGACGAGTTGATTTTTTGGAGGGATACTAATATGGTAGATAGAGGTGTATGCAGCATTTCTAGCTTTAGCCATTATTTCCAGCAGTTAATTCTTTGATGGTAGCTTGCAGAAGTGCCAGTACAAAAACGAATTTTTTGTATTAATTCTGTTACTTTTTCCTTGTGTTCCCTTCTTCTTAAAGTCTTTTGGACCAATGTTGCAGATATGTCTGGTTTCTATTTGTTCGAAGAATTTTCTGATTTTTGTCTTCTCTTTTTTATATTAATGCTTATTTTAATCTTTTGTTTATGTTCCGCACCCGATGTTGTTTCTCTGTGATCTTCATCTTATTTAGCTGTTCATATTTTATACTTGTTTTCTTTCTGTTGGGCCCATTGTAGGCTTCTCCCCCATTACCGAATTCCTTGCAGAAATTTTTATTTTGACACTGATGTCCAGTGTATTTCTTATTTCCTATTAGAAGTTTTAAAACTTAATTATGTTTGTAGACTTTGAAGTCTAAAAAACATACCTATTTTGTTATCTTGTAGCTTCCTACAACTAGAAAGAGGGATACTCATTTGATAGACAAATGAATCTAAGATGAACGTGGGGATAAGTGTGGGGATATATGGCCAAAAATGCAGGCTATCAAAAGCTGTAGGTCATACTTCCACACTCTTCCAGCAACAATCTATGTACCTGTGTAAAGCCAAGCAACACTTAAAGCTCTTTGTTCATTTACTTTTGATTCTAAAATCATCTTGGTATGACTACAAATAATAAAGTGATCGGACTGAAAATAAAAATGTTAGACAGTTTTCTCACGATTTTGGAATGCCCAGAACTAATGTTCATAGAATTCTTAAAGTTGCAAAATTATATCCATATGATCAGCAAGTGAAGTTTTGTCGATGGCATGTCCAATCGTATTCAGGAAAATTCAAATCTGCTCTGCAATACACGCTTTTCAGATGAGAGTACTTTTTTCCCATATTAACTCAAATACTTTTTCTGTGTAACTTATTTGTTATTGAAAAAAATACACTTAAATAGTAGCAGAAATGGGCTGATATCACTAAGGAGCTAATGAGAAAAAGTCTTGGTAACCGCGCCACGACAGATGAGGTGATGCTAACAGACTTGCCATAGAGCAAAAAGAGACCAACTAATAATTTATGAATCACAAAACGTCTACCAATATGTTATGAATAATAAGAAGAAGAAGGGAAAAGAAGCACTGTAGAAATTCCATTATAGAAATATTTATCTAATTTGAAGGATCGGTCTAATGATTTTCATTCAAAATTTTTGAAAGGGTAGTTCCTCAGAGGAGGGGAAAGCAATGAGAGTTTTAGTCAAAAGATCTTTCAAGATAAAATAAACCTTTTTGGCATTTTTTAAATGAAATTATTTTTTCATAAGTTATTCATGTTGTTTCGTTTTGAACTGTATCGTATCCGAAACTAACTAAAACTAAGAAATTAGTTAGCTGTAAAGCAAATTGTGCCACACCAGGCGAGAATTCCGCTTTATTAATTATTAACATGAAACCCAATAGTGAAATATACACTGCACAAACAATAAACTGGACATTTTAAGGCAGTGTATTAAATACATTCGTGGTATCACATATTGAGGTGCTTAACTAGAGATAGTCAAAGAGTTACTTACTTTACCTAAAACTAACAATTTGCGCATATCAGCATCTTAAGTTCATTTATATTCTACAATTTCAAACAGGTGAGCTAAAAATTATTTTACGTAAGAAATTATATCTAGCAAACTTTACCGGACACTATTATTTTGTAATCTCAGTTGAATTCTTTCAAGTTTGGGTCAGTCTTTATTCAAAACTAGAACACTACCTTACAAGTTTTTATAATATTCATATAAGCAAAATTTATTTAGAGAAATTTGTCGTTAAGAGTAAGCAAGTTGACTAGATCAGTCCTAAATTATGCGCGTATACGGCGCTAGCGGCTACTGTCCAGTTTGTCCTCTGTATGTCTAGCTTGTCATCCGTACTTTGTTTACGCTGCGGTACACATGCGAAAGGTCAAGGTATTTGGACGTGATGCGCCTCATGCGTCTATAGGCAATATGATAGCAGCTTGATTTGATTTATACTCAATAAACACTAATAAGTCTGAGAAGCGTTTTATATGCTAGCCATGCGTCAAAAAACGGTAAATTTAAACGTTTATTATCGTGACAAATGTCCTGGCAAATCAACGTTTATAAATTGTATGTACTATACCTAGAAAGTAATTAAATTATGATATTTAATGATAAACGTTTAACAAATACATTTTATAAGCTGTATGTAAGTATAAAATTAGTTTAATTATGACATTTAATAAATGTTTTATAAATACGAGTTAATAAGTGTTTCACGGATATGTTTCTTTTAATATTGTGTATGACATTTTATAAACTACCTATAAAGCGCGCACGCAGTCCTGGCTACCAAAAATTATCCGAGCGAGTTATCCAGCATTAGAGATAATCGCAGAGGTCAGGCCAAAACCTCAATGCAATGGAAAAGGCCTCGCTCGCCCTGGTTGAACCGACACTGGAACATATATTTCACGCATTTTATAATTTCTGATGTTTATTGTACTGTTATAGTTAATAAATGGTGTATTTTATACCAAAGATTAAAACTTGTAGTGAAATGTATTTTAATGATATTGTTTACGGATACAGATAGTACGATTAAAGTCTAGAGAGACGGTGTCTTCATTTACTAAAAGAGCATTTTATGGTGATGGTGATTAGTAATAAGTTTTTTCTGGCTAATTGGCTGATGTTATTAAACTGGAAAAAATATTTTCTTTTAAGTAAATAAATACTACAGAATTACCGAAGGAGATTGCTAAAATTTGCTTATTAAATTTTGCGCATTGCTCCCTGCTTTTCACTGATCTAGTCGCCCAGCTCACTCTTAACTTGCCCTAAGCCATATTTTGTTCCTTTCGGCCAACCACCATTATATCTTCATATTTTTATTACGGTACGAATTGCAAAATGTGTTGGTATATCTATCAAAGGACTTTACTAATAAAATTGAAAAAAGCCTATTACTGTCGAAAATTAAATATCTTAAAGGAGCTAAGCCTAATTATATCAATGACGTCACCAAAAACTATGAAATTTAATGACATACTATTTACGATCAGTTTATTTTAAGAGTTTGCACGAGTTTTTCACATGAAAATAATCATCTGATGATTATCATCTGGAGCTACCAAAAGTGTTTGCAGTGAGCAACGATAGATAGAGCTATCAATTTGATTATCAAGTTGCTGCGTTAGGTCTAACCCGGCAGGGTGAATATAGGCGGCATCTACGACTTTGACTTACTTCAGATCCTGGATAACGTATAAGCACATACTAATCCGATATTTCTTCCATACCGACTGACGAACACAGAAGAGGCAATAACAAAAACATCTCCAAATCCTATCCTGCAAGCAATCGAGCTATTACCAGCTCGACGCCTGTGCAGACTAAAAACGCTACAAGAAGCGTCTACGCTGCGCACTCTCTGAGCGACAAAATTAATCGTTCCACTCCAAAAGCGTCAGAAGAGGCGACGCAGCCGACAACTTCGATCAGTCAGGACCAGGAGAGATGTGCCGACATCGTCCACGCTGCTCACATTTGTGAGTGGGGTTGACGACAAAGCAGGCTCACCTCTTACGAGGTAAGTCCAGGTTTACAGTAATGAATTGAGACAATATCGTGCTTGATCCTTGATCACCCAAGGCCACGTTCCAAGTCAATAAATGTTGGCGCAACTTAGATCAGTCTACTCCACGTTGACGAGAGTCAAGAAACTCGAAACCAGTTTGCTGATGACTGACCGTACTTGTCGACGCAGGACTTTCTTGTTTAATATAACTTATTTACACAACTTATTGCTTTCACATTTTAAGACCAATTTGGACTGTAATTTTTTTTACAATTTTGATAAATTTTAATACACATCTTTCTTTGTGTATTTGACCTAATGTGATGACAACCTATGACACTCCTAAAATCTCATAGCATTTTCCAGTGACTGCACAACTGGGTTCAACTTTTATATTCCACTGAGAAAGTAATACTCCCTTTGGCAGTTTCCTATGTTCCCATGGCAAAATTTTCGTGCAGTGTGCATTGAAAGCTGATTTTTGACGCTAGTTTTAGCAGCTCGTGCAATCATAAAGTGCAATATGTCGCGTATGATTCATCTAAAAAGAATAAGAAAAGACGATAAAATAAAATTAAAAAAATAAATGGAATTTGCTACAATCCAAGAATTTTTGAAGAGTTCTTAGGATAGTAGTGCAATGAAAGAAAATGCTAGTATACCAAAAATTCAGAATGTTATCGGTAATATCGCATATAACCTACGTGTCAATGAGCGAGTCACACTATGTCGCTACTGTAAAACTGTATATGTCGCCATTTGCTGCCCTTTTTGTGACTTTTTGAAAGCATTCAACTATGTTCGGCTTAATATATTATTAGGAAAATTGAATAAATATGGTGTAAAACTAAGGTCATTAAAACTACTTAAAAGTTATTTCGAAAATAGAAACCAAGTTACTGCTTAAAACGGTATGACATCAACAATAGCGAGCATAAATCATGGAGTACCTCGGGGATCCGTCCTTGGACCCCCATTATTCTTGATCTGTGCCAATGACTTACCACAATATGTTTTAAATGCTAAATTTGTGTTGTATGCAGATGATGCTACTAAAGTAAATTGTAATGAGAACCAAATTGAGTTCTAAAATATTAGGCTGCAAACACAGTCAACTACTTCCGAGTACAAGTCGATGTCTTATGTTTAAATGATACCAAAACAGCAAATATGGTATTTTCTACTATTTATATTGAAAAGTATGAAAACCCAGATAATGTAAAATTTCTGGGAGTAGTCCTTGATCCAAAACTGTGTTGGGACCAACATGTGGATTGTGTTTCAAAAAAACTGGCGAGTTGTGTTTATCTGGTAAACAATCTCATAGCGGAATTATCCTTAAATGTCATTAGGACAGCCTATTCTTCATTATTCCAAGGCACCTTATCTTATGCAATTCTAACTTGGGGGCATACAGCTCATTTAAATAGAATATTTAGTATTGTAAGATCGATTTCAAGTCTTGGATATAGAGATGACAGTAAAATATAAATTCATTGAACATGGAATATTAACAGTTCCTTCTTTTTATAACTATAGGTGCTTGATATATGTTAAAGAAAACGAACGATTACGTCGTTCATAGGGATATACATGCAGGGACGGATTAAGGATTGGCGCGCCCCTAAGCTAATCGTTTGCGCCCTTTTATTCATAGGCAAGGTTACGGAGTTTCAAAATTCATGAGCGGGGGGAGTAGAAAATGGGAAAAAATGTATTTCTTGAAAACGAAAATTAATTAGCGGGGGGGGGGGGTTAATGAGCAGAGGACGCAAAGAGCTCGCGGGCTCCCCTTTATGCATTGGCGCCCCTATTCGATAGCCTAGTTAGCCTTATGGATAATGCGACTCTGTATACATGGCCATGATACAAGGTTCAATAATAACATATCTACGATTAGAAAAAAGTAAAAATGAGATTAACT
Organism: Rutpela maculata; assembly: GCA_936432065.2. NCBI lineage: Eukaryota > Metazoa > Arthropoda > Insecta > Coleoptera > Cerambycidae > Rutpela > Rutpela maculata. Next base: position 33,069,564 of record OW386292.2, read on the forward strand.
ACTTTGGTCCCTCGTGTTTTAACAAACTCCCATTTCATATTACTTCTTTACCATTCAGTTTTGTGGTCATGTTAAAAGTTTTCTATAATTTTCAAGATTTTTTTCGACTGATTTTGAGAATGAAATTGTATTAAATTTTTATTACTAATTTTAAAAATATTTTAAAGTGTAAAACTTAACTGTTATTTTAATTCCTGTTTGTCAAAATTATGTGCGTGATTTATTTGTGTTTATTAATTGAATATCTTCAATTATTATCAATATTTTTGTATTATTAGAACTAATTTGACTTGTGTAAAACTTTTATAAGTTTGTAACATTAATAAACTATTTTTATTTCCATTTGCACGCGTATGTTGTGCACTCAGTGTTGTTCATTGGAAAACGTTATCATTTTATTGAAGAGTAAAAGTTTTATGATAGTTGGCACAGTAGTTTTGCAGCTTATCACTCATACAAATATATGCCTTACTCTCTATATATCACTGCAGAAGTATACATTATTCGCGTCCATGATTCGCGACCGGGGCCAGTGGAAACACCGCTCGCCATTTTTCACATTACCCGTGATGTGTAAACTATGATACGCTCTTGTATAGTATCTTGTCTTAATATGAATTGTGCAAAAGATTTGATTTATTTTCGATCGTTTTAGGCGTGAACCATTTTTAAAAAATTGTGTCAGTAAAGTACTTTAATAGATTTACAAGCACGACAAAATTTTGACATTCACCCCGACTAACATGAGGGTGGTAGTATTTGAAACGGGGTATACTATATATTAAAGATGTTGCTTCTTCAGACATTAACATAAATAACTTAAAACATAACGTAATAGGCACTCTAAACAACTGTTAACTGTAGCTGGCTTACAACTAACTTATTTTAATTTAAACAATACTTATTTCGTTCATCTAACTCTAAATACATGTGCATTTTTTACATAAAAAATATCTAATATATTTGATTTCTACTTCAGTTTTGTAACGTCGGGGGTTTTTCAGACCGATAACTTGAAACATTAGGTAAAATAATAACATTTATACACGATTTTGACCTGGTACCTGAATGTTTTTCTCATTTAAACTCAATTGAAAATGTAATTTTTGTGATATTTCACAGATAATAGCTTTCCATAGAGAGATATCTCATGATTCAGAATCCAATTTATTTGTTACTGAAAACCTGATTGAATACATCTACATAGATTTCTCTTTTGTAGCATTTACTTCCAGTAAAAGTAATCAGCATTCAATGTTATTTTTATATCAATATTTGTAACTCAGTCCTGAAAAAAAAAACTTATATGACCGTTCAAAAGATAAAGCTACTCTATATACAGATTTGATTGTTTACTATGTAACACATATGATGAAACTGTTTTGAATAATTATTGATTCCTTTACGTCGCGTCGCCACCTTTTAAATATTTAAAATATTTTATTTTTATACATACTAAGCCACTTTTCAGGTACACAAATACATTCAACTACCTACCTTTGGTATATTCTTAAATTTAACTAGACAGTACCTATACTCATAAAAATTATACTTAATAAAAATTGATCTAAAAAATTATTTGAGTTGCACCAACACCATGAAGTAGGTTACGACAGCGCCAAGCACCTAGAATACAAATGGAAATGGAATTAATATTATACAGTGTCTTAGCCTCTCGTCGCCCAAAAATCCTACACTCCCATAAAAGATATCGAGAATGTCCAAAAACGGAGTCGTAGAGAGCCCAGAGACGTATAGTTTAAAAATACTTGAAATGTACAGTCAATTTTGTGATGTAACCAAAGGAAAGTTCCTTGAAAGAGCTTTTCACTGGTATCTTGGGTATATCGGTCATTTCATGAGACAACAGCCGATTTCAGTGATGATCTCCATAAAACAATTGAACATTGAGATTTGATTGATATTTTTTTAAATAAATCTCGAGTTCTGCCACTTTATCGTCAAATATCTAGGCAGCCAGGCAGATGACCTATGGTACCATATATCAATGAAAAGCCCTTTGTTATCATTTTACTCTATTGCATAGGATGTTCAATTTGAAAAAAAAAAAACAAAAAAGTTGATTTGGCATTTCTTGACTCGCCGGTATAAAACGACAAATTTCGTTAGATCTGATATAGTGAGGTGGCTTAGAGCTGTATTTCAAGATTACCGTTTTGACCATTTTTGGCATGAACCAAAATACTCAAAATACTGTTTCATTACGTCATAATGAGCTCAGAAAGTTGACGTGTTTTTGGTTGAACTTACTCATATTATGGTACAGATCCATAGCATCAAATGGTATATCACTTGAATCATCTTAAAAAAGGAGCATCTAAATATGTCCGATTGTTGTTTTAAAAAAGTTATAAATTTATGACTTCACTAAATTGATCATCCTACCTATACATCTTTGTGCCCCCTATCACCTCCCTTTTTTAAACATTTTGATACCTTTCACAAAAAAGCCAGGATATTTGGACGACGAAAGGCTGAGACTGTATAATGGATAATACCCGAAAGCAATAAAATCTTAAACCACAAAATTCATGAAGTGTGTTTGAAAAATTCACAGAATTTTTAATTATGGGAGTTGAAGTACAGATGGTTACTTACAGATGCAAACAAGTCGAGAGAAATTGTGAAAAATTTCGCCCCAGATATCGACATTGCCTTTTGACACTGCTGACAAACGATTTGTACAAATGTTTTCGCTTCTTCCGAACCATCGTACCAGTGACAGCTATAAGCTGCTTCCATTACTGAGGAACTCTACAAATTTTAATTATATAGACAGTTTATTAACCCACTGAAGTTACTATGTACTCACCTCCTCAATTAATCTGTTACCAAAAATGCAAAAATGAAATACTTGGGCTAACGAATAAACAAGGTAACCTATCACTGTGGCTGCATACTTGTTGACCCCATCTATCTGGAAAATATAAATAATAATACAGAACAGATTTAAGAGGTATTAATTTACTTCTGAGTTCTTTTTATTTTGTAAAGTTTAATGAAATTGGCAATACAAAATAAGAAACGACACATATTTCAAAGGAAATAAAAATACTGAAATATTTTTGTTAACTTTATGATGATCAAAGAGTGAATACAACCAGAGTAAAACAGATCAGATGGCTGCAAAAAAGTTAAGTTGGATTTGAAAAAGTACGATTCAATCTAAATAAACTGATGTATGAGGAAACTTACCTTGGTAGCTTGATAGGCCAGGAGGGTAAGCATAACTGTAGCTGTTAACATATGTAAAAGAAGAGCTACTCCATAAGCGTCTCCTATAGCAGTTACAAGCCTAGAAAAAATTGAACACCGTAAATAGATGTTTTTATATTTTTAATTGTGGAAAATCATAAAAAACATTTTTCCATCACATGGTATATATATTCTAAATTTCAAAACAATTTTGTCGAAGAATTTAAAAAATTACTGCTTTTATAGTTTAGTCAACGAATTTTCAATATGGGGGTGTAGACTGCATGGAGGGCGGCAGAATTTTTGACTTCAGAGATAGGTTAGGGGTACTTCGGAGATAAACATACTAAGTCCCCGATCCTAGCCCTAGGAGGACAGTCTCGCGGTGGGGGGCTTCCAGAAGGCCCTAAATTTTGACATCTTTTATTTTTTTCGCTTATAACTCGTAAACTATTGGTCCTAGAGAAAAAAATATTCTTACCTGATAAAATTTCCTATATTTTTTATTTCAACGAAAAGTTCCTATCTTCAACCGTTCTCGAGTTATCAGCTTCTGAAAATTGATCGTTTTTTTTTTCTTTCTTTAAAAAAGCATTATCCAATTATATGTAAATAAAAGTAGCTCAAACCATAATACTGTGTTGTTTTTTATAGAAGTACCTACCTACCTTTTTCCACTGTTTGGAGTGTAGCTACTCATTACTATACCAAAAGCAACAACTTACAATAATAAATAGATTTAAAAAATGCCAAATGAATGCAATAAAATGTAGGTACTGATTTCAAGCAATAACACTATCACATTACAGCAAAAAATCTTGAAATCCATAATTTCAGCCAATTTAATCCTCTTTACTTGATTTGGTTGTATTTTATTTTATAAAGAAGATTTGAGGTGTTAAGAGCAGAGTGTGACGAAAAATGTGATCAGAAACAGCGTTTTCAGGAAATCGGCGATTTTCAGAAGCGGATAACTTGAGAGCGGTTGAAGATAGAAACTTTGTGTTGAAGTAAAAAATATAGGAAATTTTGTCAGCTTTCATATGAGTAAAAGAATAATTTGTTCTCTAGAACTATTAGTTTTCGAGTAAACATACTAAAAGTCCCCGCCCCTAGCCTTGCCGCTTCAGGGGGAAGGGGGGGTAGAGTAAACATTGGTTTGAACTCCTCTGCCAGGTTTTATGAATAAAATATTGCAGTAAACATCACTGCGATAAGAAAATGAATAATATAATTTTTTTTTCCGCACATTTTGGTACCGCATCGTTTCCGAGTTATAAGCGAAGAATCGAAAAAATAGACTTTTCCACCTCCCACCTCCCTCCTTCCTCAAGCGGTAGGGCTAGAGGAGGGGACGTTTAGTATGTTTACCTCCTAACTACCCCCAACACATTCCTGAAGAAGAAAATTCTGCCCCCCTCCATGTCCTCTATACTCATTCGTTAACTGGACTATTAATTATACGAACAATATTACATTAGTTAGTGCATTACATAATTTTTAGAACCTAGCTAGTAATGAAAACTTATAAATCATATAAAGAAACTCTGTTGTTTGTATTTTTATTTTGGTTACTTTATTTTTTTAGAAATCAGAATCGTAAACCAGGGAACTACAGATAACCATCTTCTGTGTTTATCCTGCCAACCATTCAGTTCCGAAAGCAGCGTAGGTTTCATACCTGCAACTACACCGATTATTAGGACGACCATCTTTACTGACTAGTCTAGATACAGCACCAAAAGCTCATAAGGGAGATCACGGTACTTGGTCCTTTTTCTCTTCCTCCACAGATGCTGAGAACTTTTGACATTTATCATCTGATAATCTAAAAGAACTATGTTAAGCTTATTAGCCTGAATTGACCTGACTGGAATGAATAGTACCAGTAAATTCGGAATTTCTCATATCCACAATGACCTCAATATCTCCGGGATTTGGTAGACCACGGTTTTAATGACACCATTCTAACAGGCTACACTAAATTCCTCAGTTTTCAGCTTATGGTCAACTGAGCTTAAAAAAAATGTCAACCTAGCCGATAAACCCGGTGTTTCTAAGTAGATCACACTATGCATAAGTTTTCGACATATTGTCTAAACAGATTGACCTGATTGGTCACTGCATGAGACCTCACAACAGAGGTATCTTTTGCAATTTGGTCGCCAGTGGTGTTGAGTTTCTTAAGAAAATATGGTTTGATATCTCCAAGATTATCAATATACCCGGCATTTATTACTCCATTCTGACACGTCAATACAAAATCCTTGGTCTCCGACTTCAAGCCTGCCTTGAGGAAAGCAAATGTCAAGCCATTAGACATTCCCTGATTTCGTAGTTCTTTATAAAAGAGAGAGTACATCTGCATATCTATGTGCCGTCTTAGCAGGTTGTCATGTTCTGCCTTCGCGATTTTAGCTTTATGCCATATTTCTTCCCCAAGCCTCAGAGGAATACCTGCTTGCATGTTATCATGAGCGAATGTTTGTTCCAGTGTTGTTCCATTAAACAGACATTCCAAATCAAGAAGATCTCTTTGAAGCATTTACTATTATACTGCCAGAAATGAAAAAAACCTGTTTCATATGACATTATTTCGAAATTAAAACCTCTAGTTCTGTACTATGACATTATTCCTAGATTTTACATTTTTACATAATTTTTACCTCTAGGTACTTGTAGTACAATGCCTGTTATAATATTCTATCTCCAACAGAAACACTATAAAAATTATCCTCACTGGATGTACTTGCCAAATATTTGCATCTATTTTAGGATACCTTGGATAAGTTTAATCTGCATTCGGAACTGTTGATTTGTTTTAAGTCAATGAACATAAGAATATGTTGAATGCTAGAACACACGATACTTCAGTCATTAAATGTAATGACATTATTCTCCGCAGCAGTCGAACAACGTGATTAGCGTGTAGGAACCCTCTTTAAGGGCCTCAGAGAACTGGTTTAATTTGCCAGCATTATTAAGAGAGAAGCAGACAATATAATATACAATCTGAATCAGTAAAGTTGGAAAATGCGTTAGGGAAGCTTATGTATAATTTATTGGAGAATTTTGAACAGAACATAGGGGCTCTGCGATTAAAACAATCTCAGCCTGCTATAGAAAGCTTAAAATGAGTAACACCAATACCATAATATGCAAATTAAGTAAGCGTCAGTCGATTCTGCTAAATTTTAATGGGATCGATTAATAACTGATGTTTTATAGGTTTCTCAACAGGGTGGAGAATGGAAGCCTTCATATTGTGGGCAATTATTTCATTAACTGTTCAATTTTCACGCAGCTGGTGTTGTAATATAGTTAAAAATATATTCATTAAATCTAGTCATTAGTCTCCTTTTTGATGTGAAGGTGTAGACACCACAGTTTTTCCCATAAATGATTACTTTTACTAGCAATACCCAGCGTTAGATTAGATTATATTGAGAATGGGTTGTTTTCACTTGATGGGCTTCTCTTCACATGGACCTAAGAATATATTTTGTTAATACCCTTTGATCCATAGGTCCGCAGGTTCAAGCAACGGCCTCCAATCGCCGGGAGTAACTGCACAACGATCCCTCAGCAGAATCCCCATCGGCCGCCCACCACCCAGGGTTCTAAAAAATCCTAGGATTTTCCTGGGGGCCAACTTTCCCAATTCGGAAGGTGTCAAAACTACTTGTCTCAAGTGTTGTAGCTTTTGGAGAACTAGGACCTTGCATAAGATAAGTATGGGTTCCGCAGTCCCACTTGTTTATTTTGTTTTATTTTTATTTTATTTTACAAACCCAACAGAATTTCAAAAACTTTCTTTGCACATTTTCAATACTGGTAATGTAAATTTCATAGCATGGACTCCAAACTAAACTTGCATATTCAGGTTTTGAACCCAGGAAGGTTTGAATAATATGATATATATGTTGAACTCTCACAGAAACAGCGATAATTTCTAATAATGAAACCTAATGACCGATATGTGGAGAAAACTAATGAATTTATTTATTCTATAAAGGTAAGCTTACTACCAAAAAAAAATCTAAGATCTCTTAATGAAGTTAAGCAAGTTAAGGTTGTGTTGTCTAGTTTATAGGCGACCTCAGTTGCAGATTTTCGTCTGGTTAACGATATGACATTACACTTTCCTATATTTCACCGTAATTTATTTATAAGGCACCAATGTTCAAGTTTGAGAAGGTCAGATTGAAGCATATCGTAATCACAGATTGAATTTAAGTTTTTAAACATTTTTACATCATCGGCATATAACAGCAACAGAGCTAAGCTCCAGGTTGATGCCATTAATAAAGATAATAAAAAGTAGGGGACCCAGAACAGATCCTTGTGAAACCGCAGAGGACAATGTGAAGGTAACAGATTAGATGTCTCGGTATTGTACGAATTTTGGCCTATGTAAAAAGTAGCTAGAAGAAAATTCTATAGAATTATTTAAAAAATCGGATTTTTTTTCAACCTATTCAGAACAATATCATGGTCCAATCTATCAAAAGCTTTTGAGAAGACGATATAAATAACATCCACTTCTTCTCGAGAGTCAAGAAATTGAAATAAATACTGTGTAATGACAGGTGGTTAAGTCAGTAACGGTAGAACGTCCAGATGCAAAGCCATGTTGGCTTTCAGACATTTGTCGAGAAACTTGATGGTAAATAGAGTTGTATAAGACAATTTCAAATATTTTGCTAAAGTTATAATATTGTTATTGTACGATAATGTTCAATGTCTGATTTTCTTTCCTTCTTGCGGATTGTATAGATCTTTGAAATCTTCCATTTATCAGGGAACATTTTATTTATTTTATGACTAAATTAAATATGTAAGCGGATGAACCTGTCAGTATGTTTTCCATACGAAAATTCATCCTCAGCTTTGCTCATTGTCTTGAGATGGTGTCTCAATGGCAATGTCCTGTGAAAAGGCCTGTTGTTAGTCTTAATTCTTATTTCTTCAGATCGAGTAGCTCGTTTGCTCTTTTTTGCGAATGGCTTATGACGTTTTTCGCTTGTATTTGACCGGGATTTGAATCTTTTCATCCACCCGTTTTTTTACCCCATCCTGATCGTTACACCACTTCGAAAATTATTTTCAAGTGGTAACTTGGTAATAATTTTCTTTTACAAAATGTTTACGATATCCAAATCTATTTAAATGATCTATCTGAGAATTGTAGAGACAGATATTTAAAAAAATGCATCAATAAAAGAGTCAGTTAAGTGGAAGTTCTAACATCACTTATCAAATGTTTGGGGCTAATCACAATAATTCGCAATTTTGAAAGATTCATATTAAGTCAAATTTTTAAACTTTTTTTCTCTCTTTGGAAACTAAAATAAATTTAACTTCTGCGTACATATATAATTTGCAATAGTTGGTATCCTTTGTGCATTAAATGTGATTGCTTTAAATAAAAGTGGTCCAAAATTGCTCCTTGGTGTACTCCAGATATCACGGCAAATGGTATGGAAGGTAAATTAATATTGTCTTTTTGAACTCTAGTAATAACTTTCCTGCCTGTCTTGGTGATAACTTACAAACCAGTATAGAACATGTATAGAAGAGTGTAAGATGTGTGTTATATAAAATGAATAATTTGATAATTCAATAATACAAAATGTAATATAGTTATAGATTTCTAAAATTTTATATCATACCTCGTAAAATTTTTTTGATTAATTATTTTAGTGTGACCACCTTGTATATTTTTTCATATTTTTCTTCTTTGATTCTTTGAGAGTTGTGTTAACTAAATGCGAAATATTATTATCCTCCGTCACATTTTTCCATTATTTTTTAGGAGGACCACCCTGAGATATTTATATTTCTAATGTTTTTCTTCCTTGACAGTTGTTAACTGCATGCCAAATATTATCGTCACATTTTTCATTAATTTTTTTAGAGTGAGTTGTTTTAACTGCATGCGAAATATTATTGCCCCCTGTCACATTCCTTCATTTTTTTTGGCGTGACCACCCTGTATATTTTTCATAATTTTCTTCCTTAACAGTTGTGTTAATTACATGTCAAATATTACCGTGTTCCGTCACATTTTTTAAAATTATTATTTTTTAATTCACTCTACATATTTTTTACTGGAAGTGTGTCTCAGTTCTTCCAGTAGCGTCAACAATCTACCAAACATTATTCTTCTCCGTCGAATTGTTTTGTAGATATAGTACCAACAGACAGGCAGACATCAGACAGACAGACAGACTGACGGAATTAAATTGCTTTAATTGTCACAATCCACAAACTCTGAAACGTAAAAATCTGGGGAAATCTCGGAGACTGATTTCTTCACGGTTAAAATACTTTCCTTCGGTAAGCGAGGAAAGTAAGGAGTGAATCGTCAGTGAAAAGCGTTGCAAGATCATTTATATAAGTAGAAACATAATTGGATCTTAATCTGATCCCTGAGGTACTCCACTTATTCTGCCAATGGATACTCAGTTGCTCAGATAATTTTCTTAAAATTATTTGCTGCTTCCTTTCCACTAAGTAGCTTTGAAACCAAGGACTATTAGACTAGCCTCATAAATAGGAAATCCATCTCTGTACAGTGCAAGAAGCATTTCATGTAACAATTGGGGAAACAATGTTTTTAGGGTATTTCGACCCCTCTGAGTACGAATCTGCCTGTTGCCAAAGCGAAATTTGGACCGGAAATCCGGTATCCAAAATAGCCCAAGATTGCCCTATATCTCCCTTGTCCGTTGGCTTGAAATAATGATCTAAACGTCTGCTTAAGGGTTTTCTCGGATGCCAAACACATTGCAATGCTCAAAATTTATTTACCTTAAGTTTGGAGTGCATGGGTTCCAAGATGGCGCCCACGATGGCCGTCGAAACTTTGTTGTGTTTACGTGCGCTCCGTGCATCTTGTTGCATTTGGAGTGTAAAATCTGTAGGATATATAGTTTTTAGTAGTTGAATGTGTATAGGGGAGGCGCGTGTAATAGTGGATGGGGGGAATAGTGGATGAACCTTAGAAGAATTTCAAGGCCGACTTCGCCCGCTTCTTCTCTCAAGAACTTCTTCAACATGACTTTGGGGCTGTCGAAGTCGTTGTATCCGGAGGGCTCACACATTAAGAAGATGTGCGATCAACCAACCCCGAATCTGATGTCAGTGTCCTAGCTGCGACACATGAAGAGTCTGACACACGCGTTGTACTACATACTGTCCACTCCGATGCTGACAACATCTTCGTCACGGCCATGGATTCCGACATCTGTTTGCTGCTGATCCATCACTTCGACAAAATGACCAGCTCTAAAGTGTGGATGATGAGTGGAGATCTGCAAAATTCTTCCCAATGCTCAAAAGAAGAACGTCTTGGCATTCCACGCAGTCACGGGTTGCGACTCGACATCTCACCTTGCAACGATAACGAAGAAAGCAGAGTGGAAAGTCTTCAATGGAACGGCCTGCCAGCTTCTGAAAGACCTAGGGCACTGTCCACTGACTCCCTCATCAAAGGCCAATGCAGAGAAATTCCTTGTACAGCTCTACAAGGTTAGTACAGTTTTTTTTTTTTAGGTGTTTCAGCAAGTCCAACTTCGCTTTATTTAATGTTAAAACCTTTTTGCTTGTCTAAACAGATGGGCAAAGACGTATCCAGCGGGGATCAAACCAGACATCAGCTTTTCGGTGTTGTGAAAAAGCCGGAAGCCTTACCTCCAACAAGCGATGCGCTGCGACTATACCTCCTAAGATGAAAATACCAGGTAAAGACATGATGGCAAGCGGCGGCATACTGTGAGTAAAACCAGTTGCTTTTCGGCACTGACAATTAAAAAAACGTTTCAGGTGAACGTGTGGGAAAATGCTCATCATTCCTGATCGGTGGTGATGAATCCTGAGTCATATGGGTGGAGGTTTCACCAAGACCAGTACATTCCCATCCTTATGACCCTTGAGCCCGTCCCCAAAGCCTGTATGGATATCCTAGCCTGTAATTGTTCATCCCAGTACTTGAGTACAATGTGCACATGCAAGTAGAATAGACTGACTTGCACCAAGTTGTGCCACCGCTCTCGACAATATTTGAACTCTTTAAATGGTTGATTTCTTATCTTCCTTTCAACCTTGCTATAAGCTAAAAACACTTGAATGATTGTTTTATTTTCTTTGCAATCTTGCAATAAACAATGTTTAAACTTTCAAATGGCCGTTTTCTTATTTTCCTTTCTTCCTTGCTTACTTCCGAGCAACAAAGTTTCGGCGGCCATCTTGATCGCCATCTTGGAACCCATACACTCCCAACTTAAAGTAAGTAAATTTTGAGCATTATAATGTATTTGGCATTCGAGAAAACCTCTGAGCAGACGTTTAGATCATTATTTTAAGCCAACGGACAAGGGAGATATAGGACAACAGAGTTTTGGTCGCCATCTTGGATACCAGACTTCCGGTACAAATTTCGTTTTGACAACAGGCAGATTCGTATTCAGCGGGGTCGAAATACCCTAAAAACGTTGTTTTCACAATCGTTACATGAAATGCTTCGTGCATTGTTCTTTTTTGAAAACGTGCGTAGTCTATATGGACTACAGTGTTTGTTTCATTTACTCAGACAAATCTAGATCTTCTAGATTTCAGAGAGTCATTGAGATGACTTAAAAGTTAATAAACAAACAACCAGACAACATGAGGATCATTATCAGAAAATTTAAAAACTTGCCAGATGAAGTAATTAGTTCGAGAGAGTTAAGTAATTTCTCTTTCATCCCACATGAAAACGTATTTATTTCTATTATCTCTTTCCTTCGTCTTTCCAATCTTCAAAACATAAATTAATTAATATGCACGAATTTTACGTAAATGATTAATAATGTTATACCTCATCCAGACTTTATAAGGAATATCCACGTACAGCGTCTAAAAATTTTCCTTAATTTTGTTGAATAAAGCTTCAGTATAACTCATACTTTAAATAGGAGCGATCTATCTTACACAATAATAAATCACGATGATGGGCTACGACTAGGAAAAGTTAATAAAGACGGGTGTAATATGGATGAGAAACTACCTTGAATTATCTTATATTGCCTGTTCAAGAGGCGGCCTTTCAAAATTAATAATGAAGACAAATTAAGTCATGTTAAGTTCATATTATTTTATCAGAAATGTTTGTTTAGGGAAATATGTATTATGTGCACGCAAAGTGAATTTCTTCTTTATTATTTTATAAACGAAGAACTAAGAACAAACTATTTATTTATTGAAGTAAAATATTGCTCAAATTAGTTCCTAAGTCAATTGTAAATAATAATAATAGGCGGCATATTAAACGTATACAAATAAAATACTGAATAATACAGAAGGAAGGTACAAAAAGATAAATAAATTATTTTAGAATATAAAAAATGTCTCCCAAGTTGGCAGAAAGCGATATGGTTCCCAGAATTGACGAGGAATTCCCTCTCTGAATCGTCAAACTGATTCTCTTTATCATTTAGCAAGTGCTCTTCTTTTCATTTGAAATGCCGCGAATTTTCTTACCTATAAGTGACAAATTTTTTAGCCTCATCGCCCCATGGAACCAATGTTTCAACAGAAAATGGCAAAAAAAAAAGATAGGCGATTCTAGTTCTTTATATTTACATCTATTAGTATCTTCTCCGATGGGGGCAGCTTCTCCAGGTTTTTGGGATGTGTATTTGATATAAGACGATGCCAGTGTATTACGGCAAGTAGCGTCCCATAGAAGGGCTTTTCCCCCTTCCCATGGTACAAGGGACATTCCATCCGCCCTTTTTCCGTCGCTTCTGCAATACCCTACTAGTTCAAGTATTGAAAGAATTTCTGCTGAAACCAGAGCTCTCTTGATGATGTCGTTTATAATTTCATGACGAGACCACCTCCCTGTACTTTTGCGGCATAATAGGCCATGATGACAAAAAATGTCTACGGGTTCACCGCAAGTGCAGTTGTGGGGTTCACAAAGGGGTTGACCAGTTCGTAAGGCAACTGCGATACGAAAAGATGAGTCATCTAAGAGAGTTTCTATTGAAGGCGATGGTAAAGTATTCAGCCAGGCGCCAGATTCTTTTTGTTGAATTACGAGCAAACGTGCTTTTCCTTTTAGGACTTGATTTTCAGTGAGTAGGTTGCTGAGTGTACGTAAACATACTTGCTTATCCCAATCTCTCTGATAAATGCTGGTAATTGGATCCATGCAGACTTAGAACAGACCAATTAGCTAGAGCTTTATCAAAGGCCTTGTCAGGACACTGAGATATGTAAAAGGGGAGAATCGAAAGTAGTAATTGTGAAATTCCATTTATGGATCCAAAAAGGCGGAGTAGCATAATGGAGTTACGTCTCGGATTCTTAGACCACTCAAAGCTACAGGTAATGTAGATTGAGGCCATGAATTTTCCTTGAAAGTACAATTACAAATTTCTTCCATTTTCCTTTTGAGATAAAATTCATAATCAAAAAGATTTTTGAGATCTCCAATAAGGCGAACAGCGTAATAAGTAGGTTAAGCGTGGAATTTTGAAAGAATTTTTCAAAAGAAAATAAGAAGAATGAGAGTTTAAATTTTTTAAAGCACTTTTGAATGCTTCAGTTTTCGACTTTATACTCCACTAATACCTCTATTAGACAAAGGGCATCCTAAGAGCCAATTTTCTTTAAAATTCTTGAGTGAAATACCGAGCGTTATACTCTCAAAATCTTTTAGAATTTCATATCTTATGTTTGGGTCATCAGAAAGAACTTATTTGATTATTTTTTATTAGATTTATTATTAATTATTATTAATTTATAAAATATAGTCATATTTCATTTTTTATTGGAAATTTACCAATTTGTGGTAATTTGAATAATTAAAGGCAATGAAGACTTAGGTTACTTTTCGAAGCGTCAATATTTCAATATTGTTTGCTCTTAGGTTTCTATTTTTAGTTTGAACAGGAGCTTATAAAAAAAAAATGAAAAATATAATTTTCCCATACCTGACAACGTGCTTGTGCCTTTCCACCCAATATTTGATAGCAGACCGCACCATAAGTTCTTGCTTTTTACTTAAACCATTAGGTCCAACACCTCCACCTCCTTGCCCGAATGTTTGTAGAGTCCCAGTTCTAAAGTTACCACCCAGTTCTTGTCTGGCGTTATAGATACCTTTCAAGTTAAGTTCTTCATTTTTGGTGTTATAATCTACAAAAAAATGTATAATAACTATAAAGATGCATATAAAGCAAAAGATTCTTACCATTTTCTATCAGATTGTCTTGAGATGTTGCGCTTGGAGCTCGGAATAAATCGGCACTCTTCGGTACGTATGTATCTAATGAAGCAGATAATTCCTTAAAAAATAAATTAGTCGTAGTTACATAGTCCTCTACAGGGTGAGTCATAAAGAATGAGATATAGAGTAACTAGAGATTCTTTTGCCCAAAATACGAAGAGTAGCTTGAACTAAATTTCTGCTCCAGTCTGTAGGAGTTTTTTTTAATTAAAATGAATTTTACTTCATGCATCTTGAGAACCTTCATGCATCTCTCCCGAGTGTATGTGCAAATCTCTGACCTCTGTTGTAATTTTGATTCCTTTACTTTTTTTCGTGCTAGTAATACTTACGATTTATAGCGCAAGAAAGGTAAACATGAAGGAGTTGAATAATATTTTTCTCCTTTTTGACGTCATTGGTAAGAAAATTACCAATTTACCTAGTATTAAAAAAATGTACAAATGTCTCACACAATTTTTTCAACCAATAACAATATCAATATTTATACCTTTACATCGCTGCGGATAAACCGGGGTTCATATGACTTGCCCATGGACGAAGCAAGATTTTTGCCAAGAATTAATCAAAAAAATATTATTTGAATACATTGCATCTCGTTAACAGACATTTTACTTAGGCATACTTCATTAAAACTTCACATTTTGAGCTAAAGAATTCCCAGTCGTTCTATACATATCTGCTCTATCTCGTCTGTCTAGTAAGCTATTGAAAGAAATTTGTGTTGTGAGTTAGTAATTACGGTTTGTTGATGTTTGTTAATTTCTTTAGTTAACAAAAATGAAAAACCAACGTAAAATATAGTAAAATCCAAGTCACCTATGCCCATTTTTACTTACCATTAAGGGTTTCATAATTTCCTTCAAGTGCTGTAGCTGTTCACAGGCAAAGATCAACCAGGAACAGAACAGACTGTCCAGAAGATTCGCATGAGCTAGCGAGAAGAAAACATAATAAATCTGAAACACCAAACTAGCATAATAAGCCGTTCCAGACATGGCATTCCAAGGATACCACGACTTCACTAAAAGCCTAGGAATTTCTTCTGTAATCGTTTCGTTTTCATTATCAGGATCTTTTATGTTGTGCACGCTGTCTCCGACGAAGGTTATACCCGTCCATGCTAAAAAATATAAGAAGACATCATTTAAAAGATATAAAAAAAAGGGGAAGACAAGAGGAGGTCTCATGTTAAATCTTAAATTTTCTATTGCCAACATAGGTTTATAGAGGCCCAACTACAACAACTAAATTGGTAAGTGTTATCCATATTATTGCGAGTACACTGAATCTTGTTGGTAGTAGATGCAATTTGTATAGATTTGTCAAAAGCATTTGACAGACTCTGCTGCAAGAGATGTATAAATTCAGCTTTACCATAGATGTTTTAAATTTTTGTATCCTATCTTGCTAAAAAAATATTAAATGTGCACTATTTTCAATTTTCATCTATTAACGTGTTAGCAACATCCGGAGTTCTGCAGGGTTTCATTCTAGGACCACTGTTATTTATTCTATTTATCAACGACATTTGCAGAAATATTCAAAATAAAGCTCTTCTATATACTGATAGTTTTAAATTGTTTGTATTTGTTAACTCTGATGAAAATTGTCGTCATTTACATGAAATTTCAAAACTTGATTTGTAGTGTGAGTCTAATCGATTACCTAAGTATATCAAAATGTAATATCAAGGCTATTACGAAAATAACTCAAGGGATTTTTTAATTTAAAATGGACAACGAAACGTTTAATAGATGCGGCAACTTTAAAGATCTTGGGGTGATTTTATATTCAAAATTAACATCTGTTGCCCATACAAGTAACATTCTGCTAATGCCTAAAAAAATCTAGGCTTTATTATGAGAGAGTCAAGTCATCTTAAGGACAGTTCCATACTTTCTCTTCTGTTTAAAGCTTTTGTGAGACCAAAATTATATGAAAACTATAGAGAAGTAGTAGCTGATATAGTGGTAACTTAGGATCTTTGATGAACCTCAAGTTGTACTTTCTATATTGACATGTTGATTACTTTCCAATGAATTTTGAAGATTATAGGGAGAAGCACGGAGAAATATTGCAACAGGACATTCAGGAAATGGAGCGTCGATATCAAGAAAGATAGGATGTTAATATGAAGACGAATTTTTGCTGAAATTTTAAGAGAGAAAATGTATGAGAGGAAGTGAAACGTAAGAGAAAGCCACTCCATAGATCTTTTGAAGATAAAGTCCGTTGTCATAAAAAATGGATGTGTAATAATGGGTATATATTAGCACCATTAAAGTAGGTATACGATTTTGGAGTCTTAGATTATGAATTGTAACTTGAAGCGTTTTTCTGTCTATATTTTTCGGCTACGGAGGAACTGTTACCTGATGGGGTAAATCTGACATTGAATTCAGTTCAGCGACATCAAAAACATAGGGATATGCTAGTCTAGAGCCTGGTGGATATCACATTTTTGTGGTCCTGTGAATTGATATTTTAATGCATGTATAATAATAATGCCAAAAACTCTTATTTTTATGCGCAAAAATTTAATGTATTTTGTACAACCATTTATTAACCTCCGACCCCAAAAGAGGTTATAAAGTTTGACGCGTATGTTTGTATGTTTATTTGTCTGTCTGTCGGTCTGTGGCTTTATATCTCTTCAACGGGTGATCCGATTTTGATGTAGTTTTTTTTTATTTGAAAGAGCATTTTGTCGAGAAGGTTATAGGCCATATTAGATTTTGACGTTTGGTCGCCATCTTGAATTCGTCATGATGAACTTTTCTAGAAATTGTCCGATTGAAGTAAAATTGAAAATGTTCAGACAATTATTGTATCCCAACATGATTTAGGCCTCATTTTGATTCGGTCATATGAAACAGGTACGATTAGCTACATTAATCGGGGGTTTTTAAAAATTTTCAATTTTACTTGTCATAATGCGTGTTTAAATCTTATTCATTTAAAATATATAACTTTATTTATTGGTAATATAAATAATATAAAACATTGTATTTTAAGCCACCCTTCATGATACGTTTTAGTACATAAAACAATTAAATGTTTGTATTTTGTATTTTATATACGTTTACTTGTAAGTTTCTTGCCTTTTAATAGGATCGTTTTCTCTAGAAAGCTGAACCTTCAAATAAATAAATAAAGAAAAAGAGTACGTGTTTTAGTTGTACCTATTAATGAATAAAAATGAGGTTATTGCAAAATTACTGCATCTAAAATAAAAACTGAGGTACCTACTCCAACAACTTTTAATGATGCGCTGAAACTAACCTCTTCAAAGTGCAGTACTTATACACAAAAGTTAAGTTTTTGTTCTATACCTGCAGCGGATAAGATCGTTGTCATGCCAACACATATCAACAAAGTCCTCATCTTTTTCAGCGCCAAAGCATGATACCTATTGTTAGATTCTACAAATAATGGATGACTGTTGGCTTGATTCCATATACCTAGTGTCCTAAAAATGATATAAATTGATATTACTGTACTTTTAATATGGTCTAATAGGCCAGGCATTTTAGGTTTTGACCTTGAAAAGAAATAACGTAAATTTAAAAATTGGTAAAAATGCTTTGTTTAGTGTGATGAACAATATACTAAAAGTCCTAAGCCCTCCTATACCGGTTTCATGATGATTTGTGTGTAAAAAGGGCATACGTCCTGTTTCCCGTATATTTCGAGTTTATAGAGTCTGTTAAGTACAAAACTTGCGGTCAGTAATTGATTCAATAGAATTATATACTATACTGGTGTTGTATTTCGACTCATAAATTCTTTAGCTTTAGCTTCGTATTTTGTGCTTAGAAAGGAGCTCGTAAAGGAATTAAGCGCAATAAATCTCATGAGGTTCTACAGTAACTTTTATTTTCGAAATATTAAACATGTAGTTAATTTTGGTAGCCTACTTAGGCTTCATCTGCATCATTTCACTCCATCATTCAACCCACTGCCATTACTGCCACTACTACAATATACGCACATTTACAGGCACAGGACATCATGTGCAGGAGCTTTTCAGAGACAGGCGGTAAGAGGATAATGACAGGCACCAATGTTTATTTCTTCCAATTCCAGCCCTGAGGAGAACGCTGATTTCCCATCCATTCTTGGACCTAAAAGAGATAAGAGGTGAAATACACCACGCACAAAGTTTAACAAATATTATTGAAATACCTGCAAGTAGGTTCTCATTAAATATTGTTCGCATGCAGCATTTATTGGTGGAAGTATCGCCAAATCAGAGGTTCCAGTGACAGCTTTGTTGGCAAGAGTGGTAGCATATATTCTACTTCCAAGATCGGCTAAGTTGGAGAAAGGCTCACTACTATAGAGCTTCATAATAAACTGTTCTCCTGCTCTAATAATATCTAGTTTCGCCGCTGACGAGTTGTTAAAAACGGTGACCAAATATCGCATTTCGGAATTCTCTAGTAGTTTAACGGCTTTCTCCTTGCCCAGTATGGGTAGACATCATGTAGTCTTTTTTTTTTGGGGTGCAGCTTATCTTGAATTTCTTTTAGTTTGTACAGTTTACTATCGGATCCAACAAGACTGGCAACCTGAATATTTTTATTCTTGTCAACGTGATTTAGCAACATAGCAATGATGTTGGTGTCCATGGCAACTCCTAAGACTTGCTTACCGGTATTGGCTTTTTCCAAAACTGTATTGACGATTAAGGAATCCGCATCTACTTTCTCTATATGTCTCATTTCTATTCCTTTACCCACAAAAGCGTTAGCTAAGAAACTGATTAGCATACATTTGTTAAGAAATCAGCTTGACCAACAGAAACTGTAGTGTTGCTGTCTCTGATGACCTACATCAAACATTACTACCACATGTTTTGCATTAGAAGAGTAGTGTCATCCTACGTATAGCATATATGATGAAGTACTGCTCCAAATGCTGATGGTTTAGCCCAAACCAAGGTTAGGAGAAGATGCTTCCCAGTTTGTCACAATTACAGAAGATGAAAGGTTTGTATCATCTGCAGAAAGACCGAAGACCTCCAAAAGTGTAGACTCGGCCGTTTTCCTCAAGGCGATGTCATCGAAAAGTGCAGCGGGTTTTAGGGCCAGCTCGGACTTGAGATATTAAGAGATAGGTATTGAGATATTAAGTAAGACTACTTAACTTGTTTACTTGTTTACTACCCACACAATCCGCATAAAAGCTAATGGGAATTCAATGACACGACTTCATTCTTAATAGATATCTTATAATTAACTGCTGCCAGTGGAAGTACTTTGGGTTTTCTTAATACATAACTTGTTCTCTGAGAAACTGCAACCGATGACTGCTTTCATGCATCGCCGCCTAAATCCAACGCATTATGACAGTTAATGGTTGTTATCACTAGATAGTCAACTAAGCTACAAGACACTTCACAATTATAGTCAGTGGCGTAGCCAACTTTTTGAGGCGGAGGGGGCAGTCGTTTAAAAGGCGGCATAAAAAAGATGAAAATAAAAATAACATACGGATTTTTATCTACAGGAGTGGCGAAGCTTTCATAAGGGAGGGGGGAGTAGAGTGTCCTCCTAGCCTCCCCTAGCTACACCGCTGAGCACAGTGCAAAGTAAATTAAAAGTAACAACTTTAGGACTTAATTTAGACTCGCGCCAATTTCTCGCTATCGACAGTAAGGTTCGTAATTAACGGCGCTACCATGCTGTTCAAACTGTATGTAATAAGGAAATTTTCTAAAATATATCGTTATTAATCTAATTTGAACTAAACAAGCGACGGAAATTGCACACATAGCCAAAATACATGCAACGCTGACGTTATAATGGAAACGTAACTTACATCTTTCCTATGCCCAAAATGACATCAAGCTGGCACAGGAAGCCTTACGACTTTTAGTATGTTGTTTAGCACGCTAACTAAAACCTATCTACCAAACTAAAAATTTACATTAGTTTTTCTAGGTTTCGGTAAAGTATTATCTAAAATGCCTGCGGTATAAGCGCTTACCTGTAAAACAGTTTCGACCTTAGAGCGAAATATATGAATTTTGTTATACAGTGCGTGAAAAATAGGACAGTGATTGTGTTCGCCGCTAGGTCGTTCACGTCGTCCATTTCTACTACAAGGTTTCCAAAGGTGCATCTAAAAATAATAAAAATTAAATGAACAATGAGAATCGTGAGTGATTATTAAATGTTGTAAAAGAGATAACACAAAGTTGACAATCGAATAAACTGATTAATTTATTAGCTGTTACTGAAAGGTCAGGAAAGTCATGATCATGAAACATTACTGATTAGTGAGAGCTACAAGAATAGTAACTTCTGTTTTTACAAGACTCGCTAGTCACGTGCATAGAAAGAGCTTGTCCTGCCCTTAGAAACAATATGGTGTCTTATTGTGATGCTAGCTAATTTTTTTCTAACTAGATGCTCCTATATTTAATCCGAAGAGCACAGTCAATTTACAAACGAACAGTTATTTTTGTGTGGTACCAACTCTTAAGAATCAGAGAATATCGAGGAAGAAAAGAAAAATATTCTAACCTATCCCAGCATATCTCTTGCTACTAGACCGATGTCCCACAATGACGGACTTTTCGTTGCTAAAACCTATGATGAATATCCTTTAGAGTTTATTGAAGTGCTGAAACAAGTTATTTGAATCCTTCATGTCAACCGATTTTGATTTTACTTTTAATTTTTCATCTACAGTCACACAAAATTAGCCAAAACTATTTAATTGATCTTAACAGCGGCGACAATGCCGCTAAATGCGAATATACCGAAAAGTGAGAAGTCAGTTATTGACCAGCTTGAGACTACTATAAAGTCTTCAGAATTTAACTTGAAAGTTAATTGTCTGTCAGTACAATAAGCGACTGCCGGACATATGGACAACAATATGATGATATGAAGCCTTTTTATCAATCAACTATAAGGAGTACCAAGACCTGTAGTGGACATTTCGAGGTCGACAAGTACTCTGATAATGTCAAGGTTTTTTTAATGGCCACCTATATTCTTGTCAAAAAATAAGCAAGTTTTTCCGTTACACCTGTCAAAGAGTTCAATATTATCTGAGGCTGTGTAGTTAATCATTCTTTAAATAATAATTAACAAAACAATCTAATTTATTTTTATTTGCAATGCATGCCCGTTCAAATTTGACATGTTTAAAATTTTAAATGTAGCTCGCTTGAAAAGGTACCTTTTATTTGTCTGACTTTCTCAGCGCTCTGTGCTATTAATCAAATTGTCTCCAATTTACTCCATTTCTTTAAGTTTCAAAGATTTACCCTATTATGCGGAAACTTCATAGTTTCCGAGTCGTAGTGCTTAAAAGCGAATCCTCGAATTGTTGAGTCAAAATATGAGCAGTACGTCTAGCTCTAGCTCTAGGTCTAGCTTTCTCTGAAAAAAGTTTCATTTGCCTAGATAAAGCCTCCCCATCAGTGCAATATCTGCTGAGATATCACGTGCTTCTCATCACTTTATGTGTCACAGAAACCCAAATGAGACTGAAGGAAAAGAAAGGTATTCCATGTTTATAAGTTTTATTCTTCAAGTTTGTGACTTTAAAGAAGAATCTAATTTGTTATCTGATCACCATAGATGTTCTGCTCAAAATCTTGGTACTTAAATTGGTATCTGTGGAATAATGAATTCTTCTTTAGTCTTGGCCTCATCCACTCTTGTAAACTTTTTCTCGAGATAATTAAAGCCTGGCGTTTCTCGATAAATTGCATTAAAATTCTTTATATAAGTGGACTGTAATAGCAACTTTTCATTCCTAACTAAAACGATTGCGTTGGAGCTCAGGTTTTCTGGTATAATGAGAATATCTTCTTCTACTGTCCCAATCGTGAAGAAAAAAACACATATCAAAATTTTTATCTTCTTATTATTATTCACAATGTTTTGCCAGGCGTATTATGAAAAAAATATAGTAGGTAGTAATATTAACGAGTCGGTTGGTCGGCTGAAAATTAATGAATCCGTTTATTAATATAATGTACGTTTACATAATATCAATGATTGTATACAATATATTAATGAACGTACATTATGTCAATAAACAGATTCATAAATTCACAACAAATGGATATCCATTCATTAAAATTACGAACATATTTTTTTCAGTGTAGTTAGCCTTCTCTATCATGCCATCTGTCGAGGCTGCCTGTTACTTCTCTATAGTGTCCTCTCCTCGCTTAATGTGATCAAAAAATTAGAGGATTCTGGAGAATATGATATATTTGGGAATGTATTCATGGAAAATCGAACTATTGGTCGCATGGACTGTCCAGGGAATTCGTAACAAACGTCTCCAGAACTACACTTCCAAGGCATAAATAGGTCTGCTTCCTTAACGGCCCATGTCTCAAAGTCGTAAATAAAGATGGAGAAAACTAGGGCTTCGGGAATATTTTTGTCTTGCCAAATTTTGCTCAACTGGCAAGTTACCGACCTTGCTTTCTGTATTTTCACCATATCTGATGTCCATAGTTATCAGTATTGTCCACGTACTATCTCACAGTCACCGGTTCTTAACATGTCTAGGTGGTTATTATTTGCTAGATTTACCGTGATTTTCGTTTTATTATAATTTACACATCAGGTACATGAGATCATCCTCGATTGTTGTAATTAAAGTTGTGTCTTCTGCAAATCTCAAGTTGTATATCTTAGTTCCACCTATAGCTACTCCACCCTCCCACGCACGTTACACCACGTATTCACAGCAGATCACAGCATTATATTTGTCGAGTTAGTGTTGGCGATTTTGATCAAAGCGGAGTTTTCTTCATACACTCGGCGAATATTGGACATCAGATGTTTGGATGTCCTCATCTGCAATAATACTACAATACACAATAATACTACTATACAATAATAGTAATAATTGTTAAAAACTTTACGGTAGTCTACGAAACAAAGGCACATAGTTTGGCACCAGCATGTTGCAAAAGTTATACTCAGAGCTAAAGGCAGATCCCATCTTGGGAATGTCTAAGGATACTATGGTCCCAAAGTATAACTTCTATAAAAAATTTCAAATCAAAATACCACATAGAGAGGACTGGAAAAACGGTCCTCCAATATCGGCGCAAACGATCTGGTATACGGACGGCTCCGGGATAGAACAGGGAGTCGGAGCTGGGATTTATGGGATAAGGTCGAAAACGAAAATCCCGATAAATCTAGGAATACACGCCACAATATTTCAGACTGATGTGGCCGCTGTACAGTGGTGCACAAAGGAAATAAAGAGGCAAGGATCTGTAAACCAGTCAATTGCCATTTTTTTCCGACATCCAAGCAGCGCTAAAGGCACTCGATTCCATGCAAGTCGATTCAAGACTAGTATGGGATTGTATAAATGCCTCTACGGACCTAGGAAGTCAGAACAAAGTGACCATGGCATGGGTACCAGGACACAAGGGACACAGGGGAAATGAGAAGGCTGATTAACTGACCAGGGAAGGCGCATCCAAGGCCCTAGTAGGACTCGAACTCTTTTGCGGTGAGGCTAAGCCACGCATACGAACATCCATTAATGAATGGGTACAAAATAAATGGTGGAGGAATGTTCGATGCAAGAGCCCTCAAAGCTGCCTGACTGTCGCTACATATACATATATGCTTATTAACGAAACCTCTTTTGAGGTTCTCGCTTGCACACAGTAAAATGGCATATAATATCTCAGCCTGAAATACACTAGGATACTTACCAAGTGGCGCTGATGTGCGAGCCCTTGGCTTGTATCCGTGTACACCAGCACCGGTCTTCGATCTGTCTGTGTACCATTCCAGACCTCCGGGACTCAGAGGATTCATTTTACTTGTCCCTTAGAAATATCGGTACTTTCTTTAAACACGATATATATTTCAGAAGACTTTCGCGAAGCTGATGCTCTGGCTGGGTTTCCGGGTCTTCTTCGGCGTTGACTTTGTTGAGTGCTTGAGTTTTCGACCATCTTGACGTGGTCTTTTTCTAAAGCGAAGCGTTGTATACTATTTTAATTACTTCCACGTCCAGTGGAAGGATAGCAACGACAAAAAAAATTTAAAAAATTTTTATTGTTCAAATAGCCTTAGAATGTCATAAGACGTCGAGATTTTAAGTGTCTGTCGGTCTGTCTGATGGTCAGTCTGTAACTTTTTTTTGTGCGCACGTTTATTCTGGAACCGTTTAAGATATTGACTTGAAATTTGGTACACGTATGTATTTTAACGAGATCTGAAACTAGATTATATTTTCATCTTGTTCCGTCTAAGGGTTGGGGGGTAAATTGAGGTAAATGGGGGTAAATAGGTAAATAAAGCAGGTAAGAGTCCATAAAATTAGTATTTAGTATATACAACAGAAGCTAAGGTCTCAAAAAATTTTTTGGCAGTAACCATTATTAAAGGGGATGAGAAAAGATTATGATTTAGTGTGTGTACTGTGTACAAGAACCAAAAACCTCAAAATATTTTTTTACTTCATCCACTCCCCACTACCCCCTATCACCATCCCCACCCCACTACCGATGTGGGGTATCGTCTTATGGGTTTTCGAGGTAGAGGATTTCAAATATTATATTATTAAAGTTTCATAAACAATTATTTCTACATACAAAATTTTTTCATTGTGACAGACTTGGATAGAAAATCTGGATGTGGAAGTAGTGATTCTTTGGGCAGCGGTTTTTTTCTCTGTTTAAGAGTAGGCAGTCTTTTTGAAGTGGTCTTTATGTGGCTCGCGGGATGTGTATTTGAAGTGCCTGCCTTACACCAACAAGATAAAAAAAAGATTAAATTAGCCAGTGAAAAAAGTCTTTACATTTAGTTAATTAATCATTAAACATAATTATCCGGATTTACGCCGGCGAAGTGTACCTTCAAAGAGGCGTGTAAGCATCATGTAAAATAAGCTACTCACTCTTTCATAGTAAAATATTACCTTCTAAAAATAAATATTCGTCAAAGGACAGTGAAAGCTTTCAGGAGGCATTAATCATTCATTTTTTATATATAAAAGAGCTTTTCGCTGAAGTTTAGTAGCTAAAAGCTCCACACATCAAATGTGATTTTAAATCTGATATATGGAAATTCGCTTTTATAATTTTCTTGCTCGGGGTGCATTTATTTCAGGGGTAAAAACATAGTGGGCCCGAATGTTTTTTATAGGAAGGTATAGGTCAAAATCAAAATAAGAAAGCTATTTTTACTTGTACTTGATCATGGAAATTTCTACTACAGCGTGTAATAGGATCATTCCTTTAGTTTTAAGGATAAACGATTGAAATTTGGAACATCCTATATACTTAATAAACATCACTTTTTGACATATAAATGATTTTTCTCCACTTTCGGTTTCACTGGAAGTGGACTTTTTTGAATCCAATGGTGCCACCTAAGTGACATTTCAAACGTCAATATTTATTTTAATTTAATTTTTACTTTTCCATATAAGTGTGCCATGACAGTTCCGATTTATTCTAACCTCCTCGGGCCCCGGGTATCATATATTATGATTACGGTTCAATAACTTTTTTCGTGACTGTCCCCTCGAATTTGACTATGTTCCCTATGGTAATGGGGTAAGTAACTAAAAATTGTGCATTTTGCGTTAGAATCTCATTGATCAGGGGTTAGTTCATTCTAGTAATATTGTTACGTGTTTACTTGGTAAGCACCCTGTATCGTGGATTCGGAAATTATAACACGTAACACCACTAATTTTTTAACTTACGTACTATAATTACAACAAATAATTACTTCACTAATATATCGCTAGATACTATAATTCACTACTTCAGTCACTCTATTTGCTTACTTCTTAATGTTTCTCAACTCACTATCTGTACTAAACTGTCCACACACGGCTTACCATTCCTTTATATAATCCTAGGTAGTTCACTCTGGAACGTTATACTCGTTTCCAGCAAGTGTCACCAGTTCTCCGGATATTTTCAGACGTCGATATTTTGACACCGCGCGCGCCATCTACGGGACGATAGCCGAACCAACCAACTAATTTAGTTTCCTCTTATGTACACATGAGAACTTAGAGGCAATTCCCATAGATCTGTATAGGGGTATAAAGCTTGTCACACTGCCCCTTCCTTAAGCCTGAACATCCCGGTCAAACAATTTAGTCTCTTCAACGTACTTAGCCAGTCTGTCTAAGTGTACGATTTTCATTTTCGACTTCTTTGAAGCCGATAGACAACATCATTGATTGAAAGTTGAAGCTTCGGGGATATCGATTCCTTCCGCCGTGGGTTGTACAGCCAAACCAGATCCCCCACCTTGAATCCTCCTGCACTGGCATTACGATCATAATGAACCTTCATTCGATCACTAGCTTTAGTGATTTGTTCTCGGACATTCTTCGGCCGTTCTCGACTTTCATCCACATAGTTGCTTAAGGAAAGTAGTTCTCTATTGGCCGCACAATTTTTACATTTGCAGCACCAAGCCTCCACATCCTGGCTCCTGGCGACTATTAACCCAATAGAATCATACTCGTACTTTACTCAGCATCTTGTTTACGCCAAAGTGTCCGCCGGGCGTTCTATTAAGCACTTCCTGGAGTACTTCTGATACACGATACCTGGGAGTCACTAGACGCATTTTAACTTGCTTTCCATCCGGGCTTTCCCATGCTCTCCTCAATAGCCCGTCTACGACAGTAAGTGAATCCTACTTCTGGCACCAACTGTTACGTGTTTCTTTTGTAAACACCCTGTATCGTGGATCCGGAAATTATAACACCAGGGTAACACTAAACACTAATTTATTAACTTACGTACTATAATTGCAACAAATAAATACGTCTCTAGTATATCACTAGATGCTATAATTCACTAATTCAATCACTTTATTTGCTTACACCTTAATATCTCTCAACTCACTATCTGTACTAAACTGTCCACACACGGCTTCTCCATTTCTTTATATAGTCCTAGGTAGTTCGCTCTGGAACATTCTACTATTCTCCAGCAAATGTCACCAATTCTCTAGATGTCTCGATTTTGACACCGCGCGTGCCATCTACGGGACGATAGCCAAACCAACCAACTAATTTAGTTTCCTGTTATGTATACATAAGAACTTAGAGGCAACTCCCACAGATGTCTACAGGGGTATAAAGGTTGTCACAATATGTTGCAAGCGGAAAAATTCCTACACTTACAAAATCTATTGCCTTACGAACTCTGAGTATTTGTGGTGATACTGTAGATTTTTTCCAATACATATTTCTAACACAAAATATTTTTAGATCCACTCACTGAGGCAGAGCTCTAGAACCTAGCTGACAATATGAATGTCGGCGAATCTGATCTGGACGATGATCTATTACATGATGATGAGAGTGAAGGCCAAGACGAAGTTGCTGATATTGCATAGGACTCTAGACAGCAAATTGTGAGTGGAGATGAGAGTGATAGGAGTGCAGAAACTGGCCATGAAGATGAAGCGGTCGAAAGCCAACTCAATGGGATAACTGCTACTTCAGATGAAGACCAACTTTTAGTCGACCTGCTTCCTAAGAAAAAGAAAAGAAAATGGAAACGACCCACTTTTGTCCCAAGAATTGGTGTGAAATATACACCCCCAGCGCGTGCCGATTTGTTGCCAGAAAACATTCCAAATCCAATTCATTATATTAGCAGATATCTCGAAAATGATTGCTTTGAATCCATGGCCCTTTTGACCGAAAAGAAGAAAGTAAATATCATCGGAAAATCTCTCAACACTTCTGAGGCAGAACTGAAAATATTGCTTGCATGCAGCATGTTAATTGGTATAAATAACCTACCGAGATGTTTTGGATACTGGACAACAGAGTTCCAATTGACTGCTTTGCTCAATTTCATTAGTAAAATATGAGTTCTACATGATTTTATTTTGGTTTTATTTGTAGTGCTATAGACAAGTACCCTATATGATACTGCTCTTTTTTCAATAATTTGAAAAAAAAAACTCAAAATTTGGTGCTATTGGTGTTATTTAGACTCGAAGGTTATGTTACCTGACATTTAAATTTGAAGGCCAATTCAGCTCTGGGTTCGAGGAGGCTAATTGACCCGTGTAGAGCTAGAAAAATCGAAATCCCTAAACTAAATAATGTGATTTATGAGCAAATAAAGTTCATCGAAATTGTTCTTGGGACAAAGCACAATTTTACTTCCACACCAGTAGAAGTATAGTAAGGTAAACATTTTTTTTTAATTTTCATTGTTCTTAGAATATCATGAAAGTCGAGATTTTAAGTCCTGGCGTGTCGTGAGTGAGTTCCTACCTTTACGGAAGTCATAAATGTTACATCACAACTATACGTTCATTGAACCACAGAAAATAAAGATTCTCAAGCTTCTCGAAAGAAATTTGTGAAATTGTTGACTTATAGGTTTTTTTTTACTTGTCTGGTAGTTCCCGATTATCAGTATTATTTTAATTACACCCTGTATTTAACAATGATTTTTAGCGCTGTATTTTAAATAAAATTATATAGAGCATATTTTAGTTTTTTGCACTTGATACTATTTCATTACTTACCCATATTGTAATAAAACGAAGACTAAATGCATGCAGCAGTAACCAAGCCTCAAGGTATGCAGAGCTCCGGAATTGTCGGCATGGTAGTTAAACATAAAATGTCCTGAAGCCTGTATAAGTCTTATGTTTGGCATGAGGTCGGCCACAAGGCCGGCCACCTTAAATTTCATCATCTAGAAACAGAAAATTCAATGTTTGTTATAGTGTGGATAAATATATAGAAGCATAAGTGACTGCTTTGGACGCATAAACAAGCCAACTGATGATAAATGATGAAGAATGTGGATGAATGGATGCATAAATTGATTACGGAATTAACTCAAATTCAAATTTATTTTTGTATTACATACATTACATAAAAATGACAATTTTGAGAACCTGGCAGCTGAGTTGTGAACAATTTGTGTTTGCCAAGGAAATCTTAATACTTTGTTATAATGTACAACGGAAATTGTTACAAACAATATAAACAAGTAGTAAAGGATTTAATATAGAAAACTAATTAAAAAAAATAAAACGTGAAAAATAGTATTGATTGAATGAAACAAAACGGATGGAGAATGAAACTTACGCAGGCGTCTGAACTTGGCTGAACATGGTTTGGTGTTCAAAAACTTTCTAATTTCTTTTGAGAACTTTCTTTTAAGTATTTTTATATTTTGTGGGATATTGTTGGTCCAAAAAAAGTGACGAATCCTTGAGAACTATCATTACAAAATTTATATTAGTTCGTAAATATTTAATTTTAGATGTTCTTTCAATACTTTTTTGGCATGTACAATCGTCCACGCTTCTACAACTAGATTCATACATCTTAATAAAATTTTGATTAGGAAGAGTAGCACATGTTATGGAAAGGGTAATGAATTTGGTTCTATCCAAATTTAGAGTGAACAGGTTACTATTTAAGAAAATGCTTAATTTCTTAAGTCTAATATCCGCTTTCTTATATGACCAACTGTTATCTTAAAATAGAAGAACAGTGTCATCTGCATAGGATATTAACTTACAATTTAGGTCTAAAAGACATATCGTTTATGTATATAAGAAAGAGAATCGGACCCAACACTGTGACCTGGGGGACACCCATCTTGATATTTCTTTTATCACTGAGCACATAATTAATTTTTACATATTGATGTCTGTTATTGAGGTAATTACTGAATAATTTCAACCCGGTTCCGCGAACTCCTATTTGATCAAGTTTTTTAATTAAGAATTCGTGAGAAACCGTATCGAATACCTTAATTAGATTGATAAATATGGCTATATTTTTTTATATGCATTGAAATTTTGATTGATGTTGTTTATTAGGTCAAATAAAGCATGCTCGGTGGATATATTTTCCCTGAAACCAAATTGCTTTTGAGATATTATATTTATTAAGGTATGTTAATAATCTAAGTTTCAGTATTTTTTTCAAAAATTTTTGCAAAATTATTAATGAGTGAAATGGGTCTGTAGCAATTTGGTTGTAATGCGTTTCCTGATTTAAAAATTGATACTACAAAGATGCTTTCCAAGGGGAAGGGAAATTGTCCGATTTGTTAATTATGTGCCTTATCGGTATTAAGATATTGAGGTGAATATTTTTTATCAATGTAGCTGGTATATTGTCCGGGCCAGGCGCAGAGTTATGTTTTAAAGATGCTGTAGCATTTATTATTTCACTGTTGTTTACAGGATATTAAAACATTGTACCAGATATTCTTTTTTGGGGAGAGGTATATGCTAATTTTTTGATATTTGAGGAGAGATTTTCTTCCACGTCAATAAAAAAACTGTTAAAAAATATCTCCTTTTTCTTTATTATTTTCTGTTATTTATTCATTATTGCTATTGTAAATGTTTATGTTTTTGTTTGTATTTTGTTATAGTTAGTGGCCTCGTTGATAATTTGCCATCGTTTTCTAATATGTTTATCGGATTCATTTATTTTATTTTTGTAGTATAAATCTTTTGCATTCTTAAGTATCTTTTCTAAAGATCTTTTATATGTTTGTACTACTGTGTAACTAAATAAAGAATAAATGAGCATGAAGTGTTTTTATTTCAAAATTAATTATACCAGATCTGAACTGGATCTGGTTATCAGAGTTATTCGAGGTGATTGGACACTATATATGACATACACAAAAGAAAACACAAATGTGACAATGTGGGAACAAGAGATTAATGAATAATGAATGAAGAATTTCAAAACTATAGATGAAATGATCAAAAAATAAATACAATATTATATATTTATATTTATTTATATCAATGTGTGTAAAAGTTAACAAAATATTTTAATAGAAGTTTAAAAAGACGTTATTCTAAACTACCATGAAAATGTATCTCCATTTTTTTAATCCTATTCATTGCCTTACAATAAATTAAATCCTGAATTTTTCTTATCCCCAAACAATAAACATCGTTTACCTACAAAAGTGAAAGAAAACTAATTAAACTAATATATGTTCATTGTTTTTTATTTATGTGGAGCATTGTTTTTTAATGCCTTTCATTAACTAACAATTAACAGCCAAGATAAACGTAACTAAATTTTGAAAATAACAAAGAAGTTATGCGACGCCATATCAACATGACTTCAATAATAATAATTTTAATTAATTAATTTTGAACATAAATTTTGTCCCATAATTCTTACCAATTTCACTGTTTGTTTTTTAAAGGTAGCCAAACGAGAGCCGATTGTTATTTCAAATTTCACGATTTTAAGTAATTTTTCGCCCAAATAGTCAAAGTATCTTTGTCCAATAGTTTTTTCTGCTTTCAGCGGCGCTTTTAAAAGTCCATGACTTCTTAAGCGGGTATTGTGCTTCCGACGCCGAAGAAACATATTTTGTTAATACACTTTTTCTATTTATAACATCTGTACGTTTGCCGTATACTAAAAAAAAATATAAATATGTTAAAGATGAATAAAACAATACGTGTGAACACAAGCACAATTAAACGATTAAAGGCATCAACGGATTAATGAAGGAATTTATTAATAAATGAATGAATAAGGTGGCATTCGACACAAATAGAATCAGAAAAGTATTATGTAAATATAATATAAAAGAAAAATAAATTAATTAATTAACAATAATGAATCTACATCGTAACTTTAGCACACAGAAAATAAATTTGTTACAATTTCAAAATCAGAATTGTTTTTCTAAGTGATATTGTTGTGATTATCTTCTAGTTCATTTACTAGTTCATTTATTAGTTCATTTATTAATTCCCATGGATCAGTACATGATA
The DNA here is from genome assembly GCA_936432065.2 of Rutpela maculata. Taxonomy (NCBI): domain Eukaryota; kingdom Metazoa; phylum Arthropoda; class Insecta; order Coleoptera; family Cerambycidae; genus Rutpela; species Rutpela maculata. The sequence goes on from OW386292.2 coordinate 33,101,853, forward strand.
TAGGACAAGGCTATCTATGTTATAGATGAGTAACCCTGCCCGAAATTTTAGCGCATTTATTTGAAAGTATTAAAAGTATCATTTTCTGTGCCCAATATCATTAAAATCCATGATATCATAATTATTATTAATAAAATATCAATAGATTTCTATTTGCTGTGTTTTTTATAATAGTTTTATTTCTCGTTCTTGTATCTTTTTTATTTGTGGCCGAATTCATTACAACATACAACTAATAATATGACTTTATTCAACACATAAATGCTGTCTAGACTTAAAACACCGGTCTACTGCGATAAAAAAAAATCGCAATTTTTTGAGAAATTATAGTAGGCTTAGAGATAAACAAAAATTATCTTACTGAAAGTTGTTCATAATCACTTGATATGCTCCCCTGTAAAATTTTGAGAAAATCGGAATATTTTCAAAAAAAAAATTTGTTCACTCCTCGTGGAAACACCCCCTGTACTTTTTTTATCAGCTATAGAACTCCATGAGACGATTTTATCTAAAACATAAAGATAAGTTTTTGCAACAAATGAAAGTTGTGACCAAAAATCATGCATTCAATAAAACGCTAAAAGGGACACTTTTATTATTACATATCAAGTTAAATGTAATATCGTTTTCTTTTTTTTTTTTTGTTACCGTTGTTCTTGAGGAGTAACTCTCCATCATATCCTTCCTCCTTATCGACTCAGAAATTTAGGAATCCGAGCGGTTTTATTGTTTTATATATTAAGAGTGGCAGAAAATTAACTGTCAATATGTATTGTTTTATTTATTTCGCCATTGGTTATATGACAGAAGTGATTGTTGTTATTCTTTGTGGAATTTGTTGAATAATTTAATTCATACTAAAGTAGTGCCGCAGAGTTCAATAGGTTCAGACGTAGGTCAGGTCTTTCCAGTTTATATCATAAAAAAAGTCTGTCAAAATATAAACATTTAGTCCAAATTAAACTGGAGTGTGACAATAGAACACCTACGCCCCTAAAATTAATATAAAAAAATGTAACAAATTGATGCTGAAGAGATGGTATAAGAAAACACAGACAAGATTTCTTTTGTGTCGTATCATCTATGCTACTCACCATTTATTTACCACATTAAGATATTTAATTTTTATGCATTATAGTATTATAATTTTTGTTTCTTCAACACTAATAACATTTATATTTTTGTGTGTATTGTGTTGTATATATTTTTTGGTAAATAAATTATTATTATTATTATTATTATTGAAGTTTCCTTATTTGATTTCTTTGCTCATAATGGTTAGAACAGGTACTTTTAATTACTGATGAAAAAATAGAAATATTAAAGATAGTCGGTGAAAATGTACGGTCTTCAAGAGAAGCAGCAGAAGAATTTAATTTAAGACATTCTCTAAGACAACCAATACACCATGGTACCATAGCAAGAATATGTCACTTGTTCAATACAACTGGTAATGTGCTTAAACAGAGAGTACATCTTAATCGAAAGCACAGAGATGATAATATTATTATTAGCGGCGTTTAACGCCAATCCCACCACCAGTCTTAGAAGTATGGCTCGTGACCTTAATTTGTCGGCGTCAAAAATTTGGAGATGTTTAAAATGCAATAAGCTACAACTGTTTAAATCAAAACTACAACTTTCTCCACCAACGGGGTAGTATCATCACAAAACTCTAGATTCTGGGCAGTAGAAAATCCTGATTGGATAATAAATTGTAAAAGGCAATATTCCCAGAAGGTAAATGTGTGGTGCGGAATTTTTCGCTTTTCGTTTTTCTTTTTTCAAAACATAAATGCGTTACATTTGCTAAAATTTTTAAATAATGATCTTTGGAATGCAATAGTCGTTTTTCCTTTGTATTTCCAACTCGATGGAGCATCTACCCACAATTCCGTAGTAGTAAGAGCGTGGATGAATGAACATTTTCTCCAAAGATGGATAGGACGAAACAGCTCTCTAATACATTGGCCACCCCGAACACCTGATCTCACTCCAATGGATTTTTATTTCTGGGGTCACAAACAACAACAAAGTTTATATAACCAGACCTCAAAATGTAGAGCAGCTTTGTGAGAGCGTGTGTAGAAGTTACAGCTCAAGAACTGCGAAGAGTTGTAAAAAATAACAGAAAACGGATTGAGAAGTGTATTACACTTGACGGTGGGTTAGTAGAAAGGGGACGAATACAACAGTACCTATAATAAGTGGCCTTTTAGTCATTCATTGTAGACACTGTTTCTTCATCTTTCACTTAATAAATAATTTCAATAATAATTGTGCACAACTTTCATTTGTTACAAGAAGTTCTCTTTATGTTAGATAAAATTGTGTTATGGAGTTCTATAGCTGATAAAAATTTGAAATGAATTCGGCCATAAATAAAAAACCGCTGCCCAAGGAATCACTACTTTCACATCCAGATTCTCTATCCAAGTCACTCACATCGAAAAAACTTTGTATGTGGAAATAATTGTTTATAGAACTTTAATAATATAACATTTTGATATCCTCTACCCCAAAACCAATAAAACGATACCCCACATCGGTAGTGGGGTGGGGGTGGTGATAGGGGGGTGGTAGTGGGGGTGAATGAAGTGAAAAACAGTTTGAGGTTTTTGGTTCTTGTACATACACTAAATCACAATTTTTTTTTCATCCCCTTTAATAATGGGGATGGTAATGGGGGTGGATAAAGCCAAAATTTTTTTTGAGACCTTAGCTTTTCTTGTATATACTAAATATCAATTTTATGGACTCTCACCTGCTTGATTTATCCATTTACACCAAATTTACCCCAATTTACACCCCAACCCTTCTAGTTCCAGATCTCGTTAAAGTACATATGTGCACCAAATTCCAAGTCAATATCTTAAACGGTTCCAGAGTAAACGTGCGCACAAAAAAAGTTACAGACAGATCGACAGACAGACCAATAGACAGACAGAAATTTTTTTCGCTCAAACTTAAAATCTCGACGTTTCATGACATTTTAAGCCTATTTGAACAATAAAAATTTTTAAAATTTTTTTTGTCGTTACTATACTTCCACTAGATGTGGAAGTAAAAGATACAGGGGTGTTTTCAGCTATATTATCCCAAGGACGTTGATAATACGAAATAATTTTATCACAGTTTCCGAAAGCACTTGCTTGGTAATATTACCTAAAATCAACGTGCTTGAGGAAGTTGTGATAAAATTATGAGCTATTTATCAACGTTCGAGGGGTATTCGCATAGAAAATTTTTTGCAATTTATTTTATTTATTTGTTCAAAACTATTTATCAAAAACACAATTATTAACAGAGCAATTTGTTAAATTAAATGTAGATTATGTGTTATGTATTAGTAGTACAGATATGTAGGGAGTTTAATTACCTTTAACTAAAACAAAAAATTATCCCGATCCGATGGATATTAAGGTCTCTAGAGATTTTTGAACAGTAAAATCCGGAATTTCCCCACAGTGGACCGACGCGCGGCGTTTTAAATCTAGACGGCATTTATATGTTGAATGGCTGATAAAAATTCGAAATGAATTCGAGCACAAGTAAAAAAGATACACGAGAAGTGAAACATATTATATAATTGAAACCTTATGTATACCGATCTAAGTTGTAAAATATTAAAAAAATACATTAGATGTTGTATAACTAATATAAGGATAAAATGAAAAAAAGAAAAAGTAATAATATATTGTTATTTTGGCGATTTCTTACAAAAAAAATGAGAGTCTACCAAAAAAGTGGAAATATTGCGATTTTATCCCTACTTCAGGACCTTATACCTCCGGTCCACCTGATCAGATTGCTATGTGGCTCATTTTTTCACTTATGTGAAGTAATGTACTTTGTACTTTGATTTTTTCTCTACTTGAATTGTCTTAAGTTTGCAGAGTTAATATGTAAAAATTAGGGTTTTTGAAATTTCTTTGCACCTTTTTACTTTAACCACAATATTTTAGGTTAAGTTAGTCGTGCAAAGATCGTTACAAAATAAAAAAAAAACGAATTCTACATTTTTTACGAAATACTACACTGTTTTCGGTTATACCACAAAAAGCGAAAAAAATTGATGCTCAATTTCTTTACTCCAAAATTTTGAAAAAAATTTGGATAGGCGTCGAAGCACGAAAGATAATAATAAAGAATGTGTATAGAGTAAAATTTCATTGTAATTCCGTTTTACTAACAATATAACATCAATGACATTACCTTGAGGCTGTTCTTGGGCTTCCAAAATTAGAGGTAATCACAAAAGCACCCACTACATTTAAAATTGTTTGTTTAATCCACAACACCGAAAACTTAAGACTAAAAATATGATTCAGTGATAATTTATGGGACTAGCACAGATAGCCATAAGCCACTGCTCTATTTAAAAACCAAAGGCAATCCTAGACCTTACTAAAGTAAAATTCTAATAACGTTTTCGCAAAACTGATGATCGTGTACCAATCAAAACCAACTATTGTGCTGAGGTGGGCGGAGTCATTCACGTGACCAACGATTATTCCTTGTGTATAGAATTCCTCCCCTGTAGTAGAGAAGATGTGCTCTATAATTTTACTTGAAAATCTTAAATAATTTATTTCATTTAATATTCATGCGCCACAGTCGATTCTCTAATGACAATTCGATACCATTTGTTCTTAATGATTAGTTATTTCATGGATGACCTGATAAGAAGAGTTTTATGTTTTATGAATTGATTTTTAATATTTAGTCCAGCGCATGTTTTAAGAAAAACGTTTGGTAATTTCTTAAACCCGAATTTGAAGCAACGATTTTAGGCCAACTAATTTTCATCCCGTCGATTTCGGTTGTGAGTTGTTACAGCGAATCCGGTCCAGGTAGGCACAATACTGGGCTACACTTGGTGGTGCTAAAAATATTTTTTCTGTGGTTTTTCCATTCGAGGAGAAGTTTAATAACCTCATTCTAACCTAATCTAATAGATTAGATGAATCTTAGTTTCGTCTGTCAACTACTGATGAATACTCTTTTTTGCGTTTTTTATCACTGAATAATAATTTACTCCTTTTAAGTCCTTGCACTAATTTACGATTAATGAGCAGCTAAAATATATTTATAATTGTACTTTCTGGTAAATCCTATTTCTTCTACCATGGTTGTCACGTCTATCTGTTACCAAAAATGATGAGTGAAGTCAGAGATGCTTTTGATTTGATTCGATTTACCAACGTACGATAAGCATTGCGGCCCCTCCCGGGAAACATGCAGTCTGGCCAGCTACACTGGGTGGGATTCGAGTCATGCTTGTTGTCAGCAGCGATAGATACATGAAGCATGATACAGGAGTATATATCACGCATTGTGTCGTGATATGGAGTGTTTATGCTACCTCTTTGTGCTTTTGCTTCTAGAATTCTGCATCTTCTGAGTCTTCTATTTCCTCCCTGGTATATATCATTGCACGATATTCGTTTTTTCTCTCGCTGCTCGTTCCCAGTATGCTTGGTGCTTTCCTAGTTTGTTATTAACCCTTCTAATTGTTGTTCTCCATATGTAGCATGGTCTCTCTATTTTTGGTTTGCTGCTGTTCAATGTTAGCATTTTCCTCAGTAGATGTGCCCAATACTTCTTTGCGTACATTTTTATAATTATTTTCCAACCCATAAACATTGATGTGTTATGTTGTTTCTTTAATTTTATTGTTCTTGCGAGTAGTTGGATGATGTCTCTCTCAGATCATCTCAGACTTCATCTCTTGAAAATTAAAATCACTTATTGAAATTCAGTTATTCACAACAACAATTATTATACTCTTCGCAAAAACGAAGAGTATATTGTATTTGATCGGCACATTTCTAAAATCGTAAATATCGCTCGTAGAGGAAACATTTTCATATCATTGTGTTAGTGAACGACTTCTGAACAACTTTCAAAATGTCCGTCTGTCCGTCCGTCACGTTTCTTGTAAGCACGATAACTTAAGAACGAAAAGTCCGATTGTATTGAAATTTAGAAAGTAAGTTAGTGTTAGCTAGAGGAAGAACCCTATTGTTTTTGAAGAAAATCCATCGGTAAATAAAAAAGTTATTAATTATTTAATTTAAAAAAAATATTCTCTTAATTTTTTTCTCTTGTACTAAAATGGAAATCTTGCGAAATGTTATTTCCATAATATATTTTTTTTTGTTTATGAATTTTACTAATATATATTTCATAGAATTACGAGTTGAAATATGTATGATTGTCGAAAGAGATAGGTATATCACAGACAATCAATTTTCGTAGCAATGTGGTGGCGCAGTGGCTAAAGCTTTGCGTTGCAATCCAAAGGTCCCGTGTTCTAATCCCACACAGGTTGGATATTTTTTTTATTTTCAAGAGTACGTTTTTAGCTTGTTATGTATATAGGATATCCCAAATTTCAATAAATTATCTTCAAAATTAAAGGAGAAAAGAGGGATGTACCATAATCCTGCTACACCCGGTATTAGCGTGCCCAGATTAGGGCATCAATATTCAGAAACTAGGTAATTTCATAATAAATAAAAAAGTATGTATGTTGTGATTTGCTTAATACCTCAATATTATTCTCTAATCATGGTGAAAGCAAATAAATAAAAAGTAATTAATTGTATGAAAAGTACTAATTATGTTTCCTTTTATTTTAGGAACCAATTAAATTTTAAATACTGTTTTGCAAATCAACAGGGCCCATTTGCTGTACAACTGCTGTACTGCTGTACTTGTTGAAATATTGATTAGCCATTTGCAACTGATTCTTGGAAAATGACGCCTAGACTATTTTGCACTTGATCGTGGACTGTTCAATAGCAGACACAAGGACATATCCCATGCAAGCGACGTTTATATGAACTTCAAGCAGTTGTTCGAGATTCGCATGTTTGTATTTTATTTATTATCAATAACATTTTAAGAATGACAGGTTTATTACACACTAAAGACACTAAGCTCGTTGGAGGAGGTATTTATTTCATCACGACGAAGTGATATAAAGCGAAAGCTTGAAGAACACAATGTCACCTGAACTTTACTAGGTGATTATGCAAATTAAAATGGTAGGCTTAGATTGGTTTCAGTTTTGCAGTCATAGGTCAACATTTTAGGTTTCGGAAATATCAAAATGTCTGCAATCATATAATTTGTTCTGGTATTAGTCATATAGTTACGTAAAATATCTAGATTTGTTTCGGACAAGAAGCTTTCTATTTAAAGACTTTGTTTACTAAGGCTATTTGTATGAAAACAGAGGTGTCGCTTTGAAAAAACAACATGGTTCTGGTTGGAATTCAGTCTGTGAAAAGTTCGAAAATCATGTGCCTGCTGCTTTTAGTTTAATACATTTTACTATACCTTTTCATAATCGTTTACAAAACGTTCAGTTAGCTTTTCATTGCTGATTGCCTCTCTTCACTGAGCCCTCAGCTTCTTTCTCAATGTTCCGGCATGATTTGGACATATAGTTATCTCAACTTTGGTCAAGTACTAATTATGTGCATTGGCAAAGCTGCCAGAATGGAATCTTCCAGAATGTTATGGAGAGTAGACGTACTTAATGATATTTGCTCCTTTTCATATTGAGCAAGTGTTTTTAAGATTAATTGGGAAGCTTGTGGAAGGCTCTGGCTAGATAGGAGTAGCAGATCGCTAGTTCCACAAAATTCTATAATGTGGACATAACATCTTGTTTTATTTCCATTTCATTTTTATTTTCACACTTCGACTATTATTATTAGTTGATTAAATAGTATACATATAAAACAACCCCTATTAACTTGATCTAGCAGGGAATAAGGATTCCAAATTGGTGAACCGGAAGCAACAAACAGACGGAAACCATATCCAACATGCTCAAGTCTGAGATATTGAAGAAAGCAGTTACTTTCTTTCAGAGTAATTTAATATTGTCCTCAATTTTTTTAGTATTGAAATTTTAAAATTACTTTTTTTCAGGAATACATAACTTTTTCTTAAATGCTTAAAAATGGAAAATATAAAACTAAGTGTTATAAAAACTCTTTAATGGTAAGTAGTGATGTTTGGTGTACTCTAAAGAATTACGAAAGAAATTTTAAGGAAGTTTTTGCTAGCTCTTCACCGATTTCCTCGATTCTATTATCACAAACATAAAACTATAAATATAAGTTATGCATTCAGCGTTCTTAAAAACCCATATTTAGAACATTACTTAAGTCAGTGTGTTCGAAGAGGTCGACAGTCACCAGACCTCACCAGAAATCATGCTATCCAGGATTTACAGGTTTTTCGGCACATGGTCGTTATTTCTGTACATAAGGGATATGTACAGAAATAACGATCATGTGTCGATCATTTGTCGATCATTTGGGAGCGACTTCGGGGGTGTAAAATTCATGAATTACCTACTGTCCTCAACCCCTATAATAATGGATGGAGACTTACCCTCATCCCGCCTTTAATTTAATCCCTGAAATTGGTTTAAGAGATTCCGATTCAGATTTGCTCACTGAAACGGCTGATGAAGAAGAAGAAGAGATCGCGTGTGATGTGCATTTTGGGGAATATAAGGATTGTTATGCTATTTGTAAACGACCTAGGTTTTTTTAATTAACTGTAAGCAAATAACACAGCCCCACAAAAAAAAAGTTTCTGATTTGGATGACTGACCATAGTATTCCTATGTATTTTTCGACGCTGAATCCGAATCCGAGGTCAAAAAAATTCGTATACCCCCAAACTTTTGCGCTACAGTCAAAAACAACCCCGAAATGGGGTAAAACCGTCCCATACATCAGGATTCAATGAATGAATGTAAATTAATGGTGAAAAACATGGAAATGGAAAATATTTTATATTCAGCAGTCACTTACTTGAATATTGACTGGAAAACTACCCTTATAATATGTTGAAAACTCCCCCTGTACAAGCATAGAGTATATAAATGACAATAAATCGCAAGAAATGTTAAAGTTTTTATAGTTTGGAATACAGTACATGAATCTTACTCGTGTCTCAAAACCACCCATATAACAGGGTGGAAACCACCCTTATATAAAAATAGACTGCGTGAATACCAATAGATTGTGGGAAATGGAGGAATTTTCGATATTTTAAATTCAGAATAGAACCTTGGGTGACCCTGTTCTACCTTATTCTTAGTCGGTACAAAAACTACCCTTATAACAGGGTGGAAACCATCCTTATTACAGAATAAAGCACAAATGCCAGTAAATCACGAGAAATAACTTTTTTATAGTTTAAGTACAGAACATGAATCTGGAGTGACTCCCAGGGCACCTCGTTTACTCGTGACCCAAAATCTCTTCTATAAAGGGTGGTAGCAACCCTTATATAAGAATAAATTGCATGAATATCAATAAATCGTGGGAAATGTTGGAGTTTTCGTTGTTTCAGTTCCAGAATAGATTCTTGAGTGACGTTGATCTACTCCATTCTCACTTGGTACCCAAAATCATTACTAAATAACCACCCCTACATAATAAAATGTACATATGCCAGTTTTTCAATTTTTCTTCTCAGAATACCTTTTCTTCTCATTTTGAAATGATCTCCTCACTGGCTCTCTTTTATGTTCTTCGTGCGTGTCTCTTTTCATACAACAACAGTAGTCGGCCATCATGTGGACATCCCACCTTCCTTGATACCGCTTCCCAATCCCCGAAATATCCTGGTGAAAGCATTCGCCTTGCTCTTCATTGTATTCACACAAATTTTCTGGATGGCGGACAACTGTTGGTCCATAAAAAGAGACACACACGAAGAACACCATAGGGAGCTAATAAGAAGATCATTTGAAAATAAGAAAAAAGGTATTCTAGGAAAAGAAGATTAAAAAAATGTTCATATTCTTCAGTCAAGCTGCATTTATTGCACGAAAAGTTAATGCAGCTTGACTGAAGAATATGAACGTTTTTTTAATCTTTTTTTCCTAGAATACCTTTTTTATTATTTTCAAATGATCTTCTCATTGGCTCCCTATTGTGGGTGGTTTTTTAGGGATGATTTTGGGTACCAAGTGAGAATAGGGTAGATTAACTCACTCAAGAACCTATTCTGGAACTGAAACAATGAAAACTCCAACATTTCCCACGATTTATTGGTATTCATGCAATTTATTCTTATATAAGGGTGGCTACCACCCTTTATGTTCTGTACTTAAACTATAAAAAAGTTATTTCCCGTGATTTACTGGCATTTGTGCTTTATTCTGTAATGAGGATGGTTTCCACCCTATTGTAGCGGTAGTTTTTGTATCGACTAAGAATAAGATAGAACAGGGTCACCCAAGATTCTATTCTGGAATTAAAACATCGAAAACTCCTCCATTTCCCACAGTCTATTGGTATTCACGCAGTCTATTTTTATATAAGGGTGGTTTCCACCCTGTTATATGGGTGGTTTTGAGACACGCGTAAGATTCATGTACTGTATTCCAAACTATAAAAACTTTAACATTTCTTGCGATTTATTGGCATTTATATACTCTATGCTTGTGCAGAGGGAGTTTTCAGCATATTATAAGGGTAGTTTTCCAGTCAATATTCAAGTAAGTGACTGCTGAATATAAAACATTTTCCCTTCTCATGTTTTTCCCCATTAATTTACATCCATTCATTGAATCCTGATGTATGGGACGGTTTTACCCCATTTTCGGGGTTGTTTTTGGCTGTAGCGCAAAAGTTTGGGGGTATACGAATTTTTTTGACCTCGGATTCAGATTCAGCGTCGAAAAACACATAAGAATACTATGGTGAGTTATCCAGATCAAAAACTTTTTTTTCTTTTGTGGGGCTGTGTAATTTATGTTGCCATAAAAATATTTTCATGTAATTCTTTGAATAAACAACATTGCCATTGACGACAAAATTTATTATTCATTAATCCTCCTATGAAGAAATCATTATACCTTACTTAGTAACGTACACAATCATCTCCCCAGCGATAACTGCTGGATGAGGGAAGTTTTCATCCATGAGGAAAGTCGGAGATGAAGGTGAATATTTTTATCGTGATCTGCTCCTGCGAAAACGGGGGAGGGCGTATTGACGATCCAAAGTGTAATTCATGAATTACACCCCTCGTGTCGAAAAACCTGTAAATAATGGATAGCATAATTTCTGGTGAGTGAGGGGTGGTTTCTGCCCGTTTGAGGCACTTTATTAGTTTCTTTGCCAATAATAATTTCTATTTTTTATTATTAAGATTATTTTTTTACTTTGAGGGATGAGGAGGTGTTGGAGCTAAGAATGCATATTTTTCCCGTGATCAGTGACCCCGAAAACGGGGGATACGCGTTTCAACTGAATCGTTTGAAACAAAATGACTTTCCACCCTCAGGAAGGTTATATCAACCCCCTAGGCCTGCTGTCTGGATTCCACTTACTCTGTATCCCCCTTCCAGTTATTTCAAGTATAAACCGTCGATAAATCATTCCCCAGATCCGTTTATATATGAAAACATAAAGGGATCCATAAAAGGGGTGGTTTTTGGCGGTTTCATGGCGGTCAAAAACTTCCCCCACCACTTTCTTCGTGTTCAGAACCCTCGAAAACGGGGGGGGGGGGAGTAATCTCGTCCTTGGATGAAATATTTACACTATTTCTGCCTTCATTACATAGACAATTAGGGTTGTTTCTCTCTCCTCTGTCACACCATAATCTGCACATTTTTCTGAAAATTTTGACATATCGCACAATATCGTAAGTGTATTAAGCTACCTAGGATTACGCATTCAAAACAGTCTATTATCAGATTAATTCTACATTGTTGGATATAACAACCATTCATGAGCAATAATAGTGTAATTATAAATCGATGATGTTTACATGGTAGCTATCGAAACACTTTTAAAAAATCTGTAAATGTTAATAATACGTAGGTTTGTATTGTTTCAATGTCATTGAAATTGTTAACTAATGATTGTCGTTTTCCTCCTAAAAGACCAGTAATAAATTAACGTCTAGTATCAAGTTATTTACCTCCCATATCGGTATATATCATTTAAGAGTACCGTATTTTTTACAATTATTAAATGTTTTTTCCGCATGGTAAATCCCCAAGTGAAAAATAGCTATGTTTCTGCCCATAATTCCAAACCCAACCATAGGATCATATAGAATAACTATAATCACAATTCTAAGAGTGAATAATTCAAATCTTAATGGACTACGAACAATGCAATTTAATATTAATAATATATGAACTAAACTACAACAATTTTGCATGAAACGATAAAATAAATATTTACTGGCATTGGAGAACTCCGGGAAAAATGAATTGTAAAAAATTTAACCGCCCTTAAAAAATGTTAAGTAAAAATTATGAAATAAAATTGGACATTATATCTAATATCGATATTGAAGTAGATTATAGTGTTTAGTGGACCCTTACTTACCTTCTGTTGAAGGAAAATATTGTGAGTATTATACAGGGTGTTTGGTACATCGATAGAAGGTTTTAATGATGGAGGGGGTAATTTAGAATATATATGACTATACCGGGTGAGTCACGAATTGCGCTCGCCCCGATATCTCCTAAAATATTTGGAATAGAAAATTGAAATATGGAGGGCTTATTACACGACTAAAATGCCATCTTTTCAATAAAAAATCAAGTTTGGTGCACATCCGGTTAGACCGGAAATGCCCACAACTTTCGATTTTTAAATGGAACACCCTATATATTTTTACATTTTTGGAATCTAGAGGAAATTTTGAATACAATACATTCATTTTAGTCACTTTTTGACAAACATTAAAAAGTTTATCAAAAAATCTATTTCTGAATCCAGACTGCTGTGGTGCCCAAAACATATTTTAGTTTGTGTGCTACGTTACTATAAAAATACAAAGAGCAATATGATTGCATTACTTAATTGTCTAGAGGCGTTTAAAATTTTCAAATGTGATTTTTACCCACTAACTCGGTTTTTTTAAATGGGAAGTTAATCGTTCACCAACAATTTTAAATACCTCATTTTCATACGAATCTAATGATACCAAAATTTTGAAAATCCGCTCAGAAATATTTGAGATTTCAGCCAAAATACAATGCAACCAAGCTTTCAGAAACATGCGGCTAATAGATAATAGATTAGTGAGCTTTGGAAACTAAAATGACACATTTCTGTGTAAATCTGGTAACCTAATAACATTGGAAACATCATAGTAGCCATTGAATGTAATAAAACAATATCAGCTGCCAGACAGATAAAAAATAAAGCGTTGCGGAAATCTCTTTGATTAAAAATTAAAGAAAATGAATAATTTTAGTAGAAATGAAAAGGTCGATATGTTACTGATATATGGAGAGTGTCACAAAAATTCAACTGCAGCTGCAGGACTGTATCAGCAACGATATCCCAACAGACGTGCTCCAAGCAGACACTTGTTTGCCAGAGTGGAACAAAAATTAAGAAACGAACCTGATCAACAAGATTACCATCAAACATTTATTGTAAGTGAGGACAAAGAAATTGATGTATTAGGATTTGTGATGGTACACCCAACAACATCAACAAGGGAATTGGCAACGGAATGCGACATTAGTCAGTCTTCGGTTTGCAGAATTTTAAAGAAACATAAGTTTCGGTCTTATAAATACCAAATACACCAACATCTTTGATGATAACGACAGGAGGCTAGTATATTGCAACTGGTTCTTAAATGCAGTACAACAAAACCCAGGTTTTCCTTTTCATATTTTATATTCAGATGAAAGTAGATTTACGAACCAAGGTATGTTTAACAGAAATAATACTAGGTACTGGGCTCAAGAAAATCCGAGGTTGGTAGGGCGGGGGAATATTCAGGAAAGATTTGGGTTTAACTGTTGGCTTGGAGTACTTGGAGATCGAATAATTGGACCCATATTTTTTGATGGAACACTTACTGGCGAACGATATTTATTCTTTTTACAAAACCAGACAGCAGAATTTCTTGACTTACTTCCTCTTGCCTATTTACAAAATCTGTTTTTCCAACAAGATGGTGCTCCCCCACATAATTCCAGAAGAGTGATGGAATATTTAAACAACTTGTATGGTGAACGCCTTATCGCAAATCAAGGTCATATCAGGTGGCCTCCTAGGTCACCTGACTTAACACCCCTCGACTATTATGTATGGGGCACTCTCAAAAATAAAGTTTATCAAACTTCTTCAAATACCCGTGAAGAGCTGCAAAATAAAGTTGTACGGGCTCTTAATGTACTAACGCCGGCTGAATTGCGTAGAGCCATTCAAGCAACTGTACGCAGAGCCGAATTGCGTATAGAAAAAAATGGTGGACATTTTGAACAATATCTATAAATGTCAATTTAGGGTTTAATTTTATTAATTATTTTAATATGGATACCTATTGTTACCTAGTTTAAGTTTAATTGTTCAAACGGAATTGATTTTTGTTTATTTATAGGCCCGATATTTATGTTCATTTAAATAAAACTCTGAAAACCGTACTGATGTCGCATTCTATTGCTAATTTCCTTGTGGATGTAACTGTGTTTACCTCAACATACCTATGCTAAACTTACTTGTAACGTTCTTTGCGCTCACAATTATTAAATGTTTGATAGCTCAAGATTGCCTATAACTACACGAGTCTGTCTGGCAGCTGATATTGTTTTATTACATTCAATGGCTACTATGATGTTTCCAATGTTATTAGGTTACCAGATTTACACAGAAATGTGTCATTTTAGTTTCCAAAGCCCACTAATCTATTATCTATTAGCCGCATGTTTCTGAAAGCTTGGTTGCATTGTATTTTGGCTGAAATCTCAAATATTTCTGAGCGGATTTTCAAAATTTTGGTATCATTAGATTCGTATGAAAATGAGGTATTTAAAATTGTTGGTGAACGATTAACTTCCCATTTAAAAAAACCGAGTTAGTGGGTAAAAATCACATTTGAAAATTTTAAACGCCTCTAGACAATTAAGTAATGCAATCATATTGCTCTTTGTATTTTTATAGTAACGTAGCACACAAACTAAAATATGTTTTGGGCACCACAGCACTCTGGATTCAGAAATAGATTTTTTAATAAACTTTTTAATGTTTATCAAAAAGTGACCAAAATGGATGTATTGTATTCAAAATTTCCTCTAGATTCCAAAAATGTAAAAATATATAGGGTGTTCCATTTAAAAATCGAAAGTTGTGGGCATTTCCGGTCAAACCGGATGTGCACCAAACTTGATTTTTTATTGAAAAGATGGCATTTTAGTCGTGTAATAAGCCCTCTACATTTCAATTTTCTATTCCAAATATTTTAGGAGATATCGGGGCGAGCGCAATTCGTGACTCACCCGGTATATGCCATTATACAAAGTCACAGATTTTGAGATGTCGCCTTTTTTAGATATTGCGGCCAGCGGGGTCCCCAGATTTTACACCTGTCGACTTTCACGTCTGTGAACGAATGAAAGAATTTGCTTACGAGGTTAAAATAACTGACCGTGACAACCCTGAATAACAGAGGTAAATATAAGATGCAACAGCAAAGAATTGGAATTAAAGATTAACAAATACGGTGTTCCACAGGGATCGATGCCGAAGTCAGTTCTATTTACTATCTTTGTAAATTATATTAATAAAACTATCTTATATGGAACCATAACCAAATATGCTAATGACATCTGTCTTACATCTAATTCAAATAACTAGCCATTGTAGTACATTACCTTGAGGTAAAAAATAATGATAATTTTTCTTTATAGGTTATTACTGTAGTAAAAGATATCGTCTTCAGTTTCTATATGATTCAGATGCTTGCTCTTACCCTCAAGGGGTGAAAACCACCCCTAAATTTGAATATTGAATATTTGAAAAAGAGTTATTAATTTATTTTTGAAAAAACATAACTATGTTTTTGGGATTACTGATTACGTATCTGAAGTTAAAATTTAAATTCAAAATGGCGGCTTTAATAAGACGGATGTTTTTTTTTTCTAAGTGTTTTAAACGGACAAAATAAACTGAGCATCTAGGTGATGATATATTAACGAAAACAGCATTTTTGAAAAAAAATGTTACTGAGCAATTACAATAACAAAATGGCGACATTTTGTTAAAAAAAATACGAAAACGTATATTGAATCGGCCATAACTTCTTTATTTTTTGTGACGTAGACAAAAGACAAATAAATGATTAAATATCTTAAATTTTGTTCCTTAGAATTTTTTATGGAAGTGTCACAGTTTCTAAGATATATATTAACGAAAAACAGTATATGGGAATATATTTTTTTAATTACTGACTACTTACATTAATAGAATGGCGACGTCTTTATTAAAAAAAATAAAAAAAAATCAGAAAGTATATTGTTTTTGTTATAACGTCTTTGTTTTTCATACTATAGAAATAGAAATAAAATCATTTGAAAACCTAAGTCTTTCATTTTGGTTGTTAGCGCTTTTGACGTAAGTGCCATAGTTTCTGAAATATTTAACATTTAAACTAAATACTTCGTCTTATAGATGTTCAGACGCCTCATTTATACCTCCAGATCTCCGAAATCATTAACTCTACAGAAATTAAAGAAATAGTAAATGCATCCTCAATTTAGTAGCTTTCTTATTTGTCTGTAGCATGTTTTCGCTCAACGTAATACTTTTCGAGTTATTTGACGAACATTGTTTTGAAATATCTTTTTTTAAAGCAAATAATCTCAATTTTCAAGTCATTATAACTTAAAGACTATCAATTTTTATAAAAAGTCGCATAGAGCCTTTTCTTCTTAAATTTTTATTTTCTTTCAGCTCCAATGTTTTTATTTTTTTCTTACTTGCCACCCCCTAAATAAGGGTGGTATCCACCCCCTATAAATTAGCAAGCCGCCGCATAATAAGAAGCTTTTCTTTGATGCATTTACTACTCAGTTTCCAAAAATGAAAGAAATCCGTTTCATGACATTATTCCGAAGTTGAAGCCTTTAGTTACTGTACTATTGTGTGATATAACACTGTCAAAATAATTTAACCTAAATGGAAAAATTAAATTTATTTATTTATTTATTTATTTACGTTCTTAGTCATTAAAGAAATTTTGCATATACAACGTTTACCTTACCTTCAATCTCCAATAGTGTCATTCTTTCGGTTTTACCAGCGATATGGTCGTTGAAAAAAGTAAAAGATTAAAAAAACTGCTGCCCAAGGAATCACTACTTCCACATCCGGATTTTCTATCTAAGTCACTCACAACGAAAAAATTTTGCATGTGGAAATAATTGTTTATGGAACTTTAATAATATAATATTTGAAATCCTCTACCCCAAAAACCCATAAAACGATACCCCACATCGGTAGTGGGGTGGGGGTGGTGATAGGGGGTGGTAGTGGGGATGGATAAAGTAAAAAAATATTTTGACGTTTCTGGTTCTTGTACACACACTAAATCACAATTTTTTTTTCATCCCCTTTAATAATGGGGTGGGGGTGGTAATGGGGGTGGCTAATGACAAAATTTTTTTGAGACCTTAGTTTCTCCTGTATATACTAAATACTAATTTTATGAACTCTTACCTGCTTGATTTACCTATTTACCCCAAATTTACCCCA
Source organism: Rutpela maculata (assembly GCA_936432065.2). NCBI lineage: Eukaryota > Metazoa > Arthropoda > Insecta > Coleoptera > Cerambycidae > Rutpela > Rutpela maculata. The sequence continues at coordinate 33,119,411 of OW386292.2, forward strand.
ATTTACCCCCCAACCCTTCGACGGAACGAGATGAAAATATAACCTAGTTCTAGATCTCGTTAAAGTACATATATGTACCAAATTTCAATATATACTGATTATAGATACTAAAATGTTCTCAACTATCATAAAAATTAACTATTTAAATACACAGGGGTTAATTATAGGGTCACTGTATTTGTCTTAAATCAATTATGTATTAGTGAACTGCTTATTTTCAATTTTGTTTCATTATTGCTCTGTTTATAAATATCGTCTTTCAATCATCAACGTCAACCTGTATTAATTAATTATACTTACATGGTTGACAGATTTTTCTTTTATCGAGTGGTGTATTTAGTCAGGTATGGTGGTATTTAAAAAAAAAACCTTCTTGCTGTTTTTGTGTGGTCAATAATCACGTTCAAGAGTATTCATATAGTCTTAAGTGATTTCTCTTGGATTACAAGACCCACAAGAAGACTTAGGACCCACTTTTCCTTATGTTTTTCGTCTCCCAAATGTTTTCTGTTCATTTCGAACCTGGAAATACCACAAATCTCGAGTTTTCATGATTTTCGTCCAATTTTGACACTGTAAACATTCGTAACAGAACTGTAACTGTAAACATTTTTAACAGAAAATATGAAATTTCCTTTATGTGTTCTATACTAATGTATTTTTGTATATTAACGTACTGCCTTTTGTATAAATAAAAATGTTATGTCATATTATATTAACATATGTAATTTTCGTAGAATCTGCGAAAATGGGGCATTCTATGTAAAATAAAAATTTTGAGTCAACTTCCGATATAACAGGAAATGCCACTGTTTTGAAAATGTTTTCATTGAATAGATCCTATCCAGTTAGGATTATAGCCAAATTTTCAGATAAATATTATTTTTTATCCTTCACATAATTGTAATATATGGCCAAAATGAATCACCTTGTATATATGTATATCCTCAAGAACGAGTAGTACATCCACTTATAATATTTTACGCTTATACTTTCAGCGCAACATTTTTATACTTGTCCATATGCCATAATTAAATACATTAGATATTGTTAATAAAACATATGTCCATGAATTATGTATACAAAATAATAAAATCGCAAGAATCATCGAACCATTCAAAACAATTTAAACCGAGAGAAAGCCATATCGTGTAATTTAGGATTTTGCAACAATTTCCCCATTTCTATGTATATAAAAAATTAATTGCATTTTCGACGGAATTTTTAAATGCAAGTCAACATTGGAATAAAAGAGTTGAGAAGAAATCCGTAACTGAAATTATTAAGAATAAAATACAGACACAATGTCTAGATGTAGGATGAATAAAAAATACCTGTGTTTCTTATATAGAACTGGCTACAAATATGTGTTGTTTTATTTACTTACTTATTTATTTTAAAAGGTAATAGGCACAATTTTTCATGCATGCTTTGTTTAGTGAAATAATTTTTAAATAATAAATGATTAGCCTTCAAATATTCTTTTAACGTCATTGCTTATTTCATTCGAAATTAATTTGAAATTTGGTCACTTCCCACCAATTGCTGAGGTTCTAAAAATTGTAGGGTTCTGCTTATGTTATTCAATCATTCAACTTATCGTTTGCGCACATAAATATTTCCCCCTCCGTGACATAGGTTGGAAGATCATTTACAAATATTAAAGAAAGCAATGGGCCAATTATGGATCCTTGTCCTACTCCTGTGTCAATGTTATACATTTCAGAAATACAGGAGTGTAGTGACACAATAATTTTTTTTTATTCTCTAAATATGACTTTAGCCAATTTAATATATTTCCTCTAATACCTAGTGCCTCTAATTTTAATTCCATAAACTTTATGTTAACGCAGTTGAAGGCAACTGTTAAATCAAAAGAAAGTCGAGATACTTTTTTGATCTTATCTAAATGATTGTATATTTTTCGGCTAAATTCTAAACTGGCTAATTCAGTAGATCTGTCTGCTCTATATCCATACTTACCGTTGGTGAACAGCATGTTAGTTTCCAGATAGCTATAAATTTTGGAGGCTACGGCTTTTTCAGCAATTTTTGACATGTAGCTAAGTAATATTATGGGTATATAATTCTGCAGCAATTGTGGGTCATCTTTTTTATGTAATAGAATTACTTTACCTTTAGTGCATTAGGAAATTGACCTAGTTCTATTGACAAAATGATAATAGTTGCAATGGTATAAACAATAGGGCCATCAACTTTCCATTGCATTGTTGTCGGAGGAACCTGAATTCTACGTGAATGTTTGAAAAACCGGTGCAAAAGTTGTATTGTATTGTATTGTATTGTATTGTATTGTATTGTATTGTATTGTATTGTATTGTATTGTATTGTATTGTATTGTATTGTATTGTATTGTATTGTATTGTATTGTATTGTATTGTATTGTATTGTATTGTATTGTATTGTATTGTATTGTATTGTATTGTATTGTATTGTATTGTATTGTATTGTATTGTATTGTATTGTATTGTATTGTATTGTATTGTATTGTATTGTATTGTATTGTATTGTATTGTATTGTATTGTATTGTATTGTATTGTATTGTATTGTATTGTATTGTATTGTATTGTATTGTATTGTATTGTATTGTATTGTATTGTATTGTATTGTATTGTATTGTATTGTATTGTATTGTATTGTATTGTATTGTATTGTATTGTATTGTATTGTATTGTATTGTATTGTATTGTATTGTATTTATAGCTCTCCAAAAAGAGATTACAATTTTTTTTTATTAAGATTATCTATGTTTTTGTCAGACGTCTTGATTAACTTTGAATATATTGTATTGATGGAAGATTACAATGTAAACAGTTTATTTAAAAATACTGATTATAAACTATTTTCTGACGTTCTTGCATCTTTCTCTTTAGAGAATCTTGTAACTGAAACTACCAGAATAGACTTGCGAAATGGTGTTTTGAGTACCTGTACCTCTATTGACTATGTAGTTACCAACTTAGAAAATGGTAACTGCACAATTACTGATCCACACATATCTGATTACAAAGCTCAAATATTCTCGTACAATATCGTATCAGAAAATTCTAATAAAAACCTCCTTTCCAAGCAGACAAAAATCTGTATAAATGTCAAATTTTGCACGTGTATTTTGTAATCAGTTACCATGTAGTGGAAACTACAATGATTTAAATGATTGTTATAGTGAATTTGTCGAGCACTTTGAATGGTGTTTAAGTCTCACGTGTCCCAAATGAGAAATAAAAATTATAAACAAAAAAACAAAACAAACTAATCCTAGGGTAACCCAAGAAATCTCTAATTTAAAATTCTTATATTACATAGCTAGAGAATCAGATTGTCCCGAAGTTATGATGTCATTTACAAATCGTAAGAAAAACATTAACAACAAAATATCAGAAATAGGTATTCAAGAAAACACAAAAAAATATACAAAATTGAGATAATAAATACAAATCTCTATGGACGAATAATAGACTAGGGCGTAATAATAAAATAAAAAATTCGATTAATATAAAATTAAATGACAACATAATAAACAATATACAAGAGATATATACCGTTTTTCCTAATTACTTTGCTACATCTGTTGATGACAAATTAAAACATCATTTTCAAATTAATTTATCAGTAATGTCCACAGGTCCAATGAAGTAATAGTACAGTGAATGAAGGTAAAAATCAACTATTACCTCCGATTTCAGTGAACCTCCATCGATTTGCATGAAAATTTGGGATTGAGTATATTTTACCCTCAACTTCAAAAGTGACATATGCTCGACTTGCGCTTTTTGGATTTTAAAAATGGGAAAAATGCAGATTTAAGCATTCTGGCGTAAGTAATCTCGTTTAATTAGATAAAATAATTATTTTTCAACACTTATATGCATGATATATGATTTTAATTAATTTTTCAACCCTTTTAGCAACCACCCCTTAAATCGAAAATCATGAAAATATAATTTTTTGTATTTCTGAAATATGAAATCGCATATTAACATTACACAAATGGTTTGTTTAATGTTCATGATATAATTTTTGGTTGACTGTGAAATTTCAACCCTTAAAAACCACCCCCTTAATGCAGAATCATTGAAAAAATTGGTTTCAAGAAACTTTAATCATTTGAATAATACATTACTGAATTGAAATCTCATTTACTGAGTATTAAAGTAATTATTTATTTATTGCGAAATTTTCCACCCTTAAAAACTACCACTTGTCATAAAAATAATGGAAATTTTTTTTTATCAGCTATTAGCTTTAATTATTTAGAATCTTTTTTAAAATCTCTACTCAAAAAATTTTTCCAAAAAAATGTTATTGGTTTTTTCACAATAACTCCGTTAATTTTTATGATATCAGGTTCATCCAAAAATCATTTGAAAGGTAATTTCAAGGGCTATAAGATCGTATTAAATTTAATCTTTTAAAACCCTTATTTTTTAAAAGATAAAAGGTTAAAGGGCCCCGGTTACATGGTTCTCGCAGTAAAATTTAGGCTTTAAACGTTTCTATCTCGGTTATTTTTTATCCTACAAAAATTAAAAAAAAACTAAAATCTTTGTTAAAAAAAAAACTCAAATTTCGTTCTCTATTATTTTTTACGTATACCGAGTATTTTTGGAGTTATTATCAAAAGAAAATGAAATTTACGAAAATTTGAAAAATTCTGATTTTTTTAAATCATATTTTTTTTCAAAAACTTATAGTTTTTGAGTTATTTATGAAAAACCGCTTTAAAACATGTATTTTTCTCACGAAAAATCAAAATCTTTGACCTTTAATAACTCAAAAAGTATTGATTTATTTTAATAACTTTATATAGCAAATTTTGCTTAGAATTGGTCCCTCTATCGATTCCTGGGGTTATTTTTCATAAAATAATTTCCACCCCCGAGAAGGGGTGGCATCCACCCCCAGGGTAAAAGAGCAAGTTGGCACTATGTCACTTTTGTTTCTTGAGGTATCCTCTAACTACTTACAAATTTTCATGAAAATCGATGGAGGTTCAACGAAATCGGAGGTGAAAACCTTCAGTGACTGTACTATAATGGCTAATTCGATATTTGTAAGTCCTGTTACCGGTGAAGAAATCGTGGATATAAAAACAAATATGAAAAATAAATACTCTGTCGGAATAGACGAAATACCCATTCGTCTGCTAAAATTTTGTAAACATTCTATATCGAATACCAATGCAACTATTATCAATTTGTCAATAGAACTAGGCCAATTTCCTAATGCACTAAAATTAGGTAAAGTACTAACATGCTATTCACCAACAGTAAGTATGTATATAGAGCAGACAGATCTACTGAATTAGCCAGTTTAGAATTTAGCCAAAAAATATACAATCATTTAGATAAGGGCAAAAAAGTAGCTGGACTTTCTTTTAACAGCTGCCTTATGCTGCGTTAACACAAAGTTTATGGAATTATAATTAGAGGAACTAGGTATTAGAGGAAATATTTTAGATTGGCTAAAGTCATATTTAGAGAACAGAAAAATTATTGTATCACTAGACTCCTGTATTTCTGTAACAGTTTCTTACTCAGGTAGCTGGTTTGAAGATTAATACAGTGCCCAGTTTAGTTAATAAGACAGCCCAATAAAAATTAACAATTTATTTTCTTCAGGTAAAATTCAACAGTATTTCATAACATACGTATCGGTACAGGTTATTGGTTTTACAGGTCCGTATCTTTTATGGTTAGCATCACATAAATGAGAGAGAGAGAAGGCGAGAGTGTAATGTGACGATACGGTGATTAGCTGCTACTGGGACCCCATCGGGCGTCTGGCGGGTATCGTCGACTCAAGGAGTTTCCCAGCTCAACTCGCTGAAGGAGACTTCTAGGTCGGACTCACTCACTCTGGTTGTGGCGGCGAAACGACGTCGGGGAACGACGAACGACTCAAGTGGTCCCAGCTCACCTCGCTGAAGGAGTCCTCTAGGTCAGATCTCATTCGTTCCATCGTGTTTGCGTCGTGAGATGCACAAAACTGTAATTTGTCCAGCTCACCTCGCTGAAGACAAATTGTCAGAAGTGTCCACACTGAATCTATTGATTTGGGGCTGGGCTTCTGTATCCGAGAATCCTCGCTTACTGGTGACGTAGAGCTGCGTATAGATTGGTGTCGGGTGAAAATCTAGACGGAAGCTTAGTAATTGTCGTGCCATGTGCACATTGGTATCGTGTATAAATCCAAAAACTTAGTAATGGAACATGAATTTATGAATGCTTCATTACATTTCTGAAATGTTTGACATTGACATACGAGTAAGGCAAGGATCCATAATTGGCCCATTGCTTTTTTTAGTATTCGTAAATGATCTTTCAAACTATATCACGGAGGAGGAAATATTTATGTACGCAGACGATACATTAGTTATTATCAATGCTGGCTGCATACTAGAATTGGAACAAAAAGCCAACGCGGTGATAAATCAGTTTAAAAACTGGTGTCAAAAAAAACTCACTGATAATAAATATCAACAAAACCGTTTTTATATACTTTACGCCCACCATTTCTGCAACGCTGCCTAGCGTAAATTACGTAAGTACCAGCACAACAACAAAATTTTTAGAAACCATAATAGACAGTACTCTAACATTTAGCCAACAAACTGATTGTTTATGCGCAAAGTTAGCAAAAAGTACATTCGCTCTCATAAATATCAAAAATGAAATTAACTGCCAGGGCCTCTTAACCGCTTATTATTCACTTGTGTACTCAGTCTCAAACTACAATATTATATGGGGCCACTCAACCGATATAAGTAGATTTTTTATAATGCAAAAAAGAACTGTCAGCTATAATATCCTTAGGACAGTGACAATGTACGAGATAATTTTATGACAATCGAAAGCCTTCGGCGTCAGGCTATTACCACAGAAAAGAGAACTACCAGAAACGACACTTGAGCTTCCCGCCAAAATTCCATTGCCGCCATTTTGTTGTTAGTACATCCGTCAGTTCATTTATTGTTTTAGGTTAAAACAGTGCGTAAATGACAGTCTGTGACATAATACCGAAATAAATTCTTAAAAGATTTTAGTGTTATTGCGCTGTGTTAATATAGTAATTTTTATTAGTCATATAGTAAACGAACCGTTTGCGCTGTTAAGGAATGTCCAAGTAGTATGACAGAAAAAGACATTAGTTTATTTAGGTTTCCTAAGGATTCCCAAAGGTATTCTATTATTGATGTAAATTATAAGATATTTCCAAGTAGTTGTGAACCTTTCTTCTTTTAAGGTCCGTATTGTGGTTGGAAGCATGCGATCGTGGGGTTTTTGCAAGTAAAAGTTCAACCGAACTTTATAACTAAAGTTATGCGCACGACAAATATGTATCAAAATAGATTGCTACCAATAGCACTTACCTACTATTTTTCCTAGTTTAAACAGAAAAAAAAATCCTCAGAACAACCTCCCAGTAAGAAATTACAGATTTCCTTAGGCGAGATTTTAATACATTTTGTGACTATATTTATATTAAGAATACAATTGTTCGTAGAGACAATTTTATCCAGTTTACTTTAATAGTTTTAATGTCCATTATAAGTAGAATTCTTCGAATAACTTAATTGATAAATCACCTTATAGTTCGTTAAAAACAAGGTTGGGGCATCTTTTAATAGCCATTTATAATTCACCAAAGTGAACTCTATCTACCAAAACAGTATGTCTGTTTCCTCGTGAATCACCCTGTATAAGTCAAAGAATTTCCAATTTTGTTTTTTCGAAATTTCAGCGCAGCTTAGGAAGGGTAAAATTCCTTGGGGGTGCAATTTGGTATCGAAGTAGGTTAATATAAAATTGTCATATTTTACTCTGATCTATACGTATTTGGTGTCCGTTTATGTCCATGCCAAAGTTGCAAAAACCCCAAAAGTGCGAAGGTAGCGATCAAATATCATATTGCCCACTTGTTTTCAAGGGTGGGTAATATGATGGTGATAGTCGCGCGGTCCCTGGCCCCCTGGAACTACCCCCAAACGCAAAGAACCACCCCACTTTCCTATTTTTCGTTGTCAGGCATGGATCGGTTTTTTTTTTGAGGAAACTCAGTACCTATGTCCTGTAAAATTTCGCAACCAGACATCCTAACGACCCCCAGGGATTGAGACCACTGCCTCCCTCATTGCCAAAACATGCAAAAAACATCCAAACGTGATGAAAACTATTTTTTACGCATTTAAAAAGATGGGGAACACGATGATGATATTATTTTATCAATTTATTCTTCGGCGTTTTCAAATTAGATCACATTGTTGTGGCCAATCGGAATGGACATTACACTCTTCAATGAGACTTGCTTCCATCTGGTTACATTCATCATCTTCGTCACTATCGTCAGTCTCATCGTCACTATTTCCAGGATCAGCTGGATTTTTAGCAAGCTCATTATTATCACAATTAGAGATTGCAATTTACCGGAAGTTTTAATAACCGGTAAATCGGTAAATAAAAATGTAAATAACCGGTTAACCGGTATTTACCGGTAATTTTTAGAATGAATGATTAGGGTGGCGAAAATGGCAATTACCTTTTTCCATGTACAAAATTATCTAAATTTGACAAAAAAAATTTTTGTCCACGACTATTAAATAATGTATTCATTATGTATGTGTTTCCTCAAGGATAATGCTATCCATTATTCCCTGCAGTGAATAATGATTTCAGTATTCACTAGTGAATAATAAGGACAGTCAATTGTTCATAAGAAGTCACGGGCAGGTATTTTTTCAATTCGAGTGCAATCTCGCAACCTTTTGGTAGAATTTATGGCTAGTTTCTGAAACCTTAAATATAATTATTCGTTAACTCCCATAGCTACAATTCTGTGAACAATTTTACTGTTATCAAATTTATGAATAGATAACTTTCTTTAGCGTTTCAGAAACAGACCCTCTTTTATCATACAATTTCGTTTTTAAATTTGATTGATCTAATAGTCGTGGACAAAGTATAGTATTCTACTCGTATATAATGGCTACTCTGGTGATTTACGACATTCGCCTACGGCTCGTGTCTTAAACTTCACCCTCGTGAATAATAGCCATCATTATATGTTCGTTGAATAATATACTAGTATATACGTATATTTAATATAATGAACAATCCAAAGGTCTTTTATCGAAAGGAAAAAATATAAATGAAACAAATTTAAATAAATAATTATTCCGTAAATAACAAACATTATAAACATAAACTCAAATAGGGCATTTACTGAATACCTAATCTGAAAATACAATATTTTTAAAAACGGCCTGTTAAAAGGGCTAGTTGTTCAAAGCTATATCTCTTAGTCGCCTGATATTTGTTCATAGAATACCACCAGCTGAAGATGTTCTTCCTCAATCGATATTGGTGGGTCGATGAGTTAATAAGAATTGGTAATAACATACTTCTAAATGTATTCCACGGATATTTGCGGCAGTGAAATATTCAATTTCTTATCTTATCAATGCCTCTCTTACTTGTACTTGTTCTTAGGGTTTGGTGTTAGGACAGTCATTCTGTATTTAGTGAATACTAGTCACTGACATAAATAGAGACGTTGAATACGTGACATATCGTAAATTCAGAATTTACCGAAATAACCGGTAATTGTCGTCATGTGTTTTTTGTCCTAATAACCGGTTAACCGGTTAACCGGTATTGCAATCCCTAATCACAATCATTACCTCTACAATGCTTACAGAATGGACTACATTTTACACCTAATTTTATTTTTGTGTTACACCCAGTCTTACAACCACAGTTATATTGTTTGAAAAATGAGTCAGAAATTAGTTTTTCGGTGGAAAATTTCGGTTGTAAGAAAATTTCCCGTTATCCAACCCCAGTCAACGGGGTTCATTTCATTTTGTGGCCACACCAGAACTTGAAAATACCCTCTCTTTACACATTTCCTAATTGTAGGGAGAAATGTACACAAATCTAAGTGTCTGCATTTAGGAGTAGCTGGTTAGGGGTGGGAGGCTAAATAATATCAGAATCGTGTTCCCCGCCCTTGAAAACGTGTAGGTAACAATTTTCAGCACATTTGGATGTTTTTTGCACATTTCGGCACTGAGGGAGGGAGTGGTTTCAACCCCTGGGGGTCGCTAGGATGTCTAGTTGCGAAATTTTACAGGATATATTGAGTTTCCTTAAAAAAACCCGATCCAACAAGTTCTCGCAAGCCTGACAACGAAAAATTGGAAAAGGGGATGGTTTTCTGGGTTTAGGGATAGTTCGAAAGGGGGTAGGGACCGCGCGACTATCATCATCGTGTTGTCCGCCCTCGAAAACTGGGGGTAGCCATGTTTGGTAGCTACCCTTGCACTTTTGGGGTTTAACCCTTTTTTACAACTTTGGTATGGACTATTACTTACGAAATATACTTTATACCATCTTAGAATTTTGTTGTTCCTTCTACATCAAAACTGTAACAAAATATATGCATTATGTTTAGAAACGACACACGGCTTGCACACAAACAGTACAACTACAATAAACCCATATTACTGAAGAAACCTCTTCATTGTTACATCTGGTCTCAATTTGCATTGTATTTCCTCAGTCTCCATTAATTCTGTATTCACAAAACAATATAAATTATTTATAAAACTACATACATTATTAATAAAAAATAATAAAAATACGAGAACCGCCGAACCATTTAAGATTATTTAAACATAGAGAAAGCTGAGTCATGTGAGGCTACAACAAATTCCCCATTGGTTAAATCAAATTCGCCTGTATTTCAATTGGCCTACGCAGACTTAGACACCTGAACAAGGACTTAGTATAAGACTGACTGTCTTCCGCTTTCACTACAGGTTGTGTTCAACATTCTTTGGTTAACAATCGTTGTTAACGTAGACGAAAGTAGTTTTGTGGTTCTTTAGTTTATCAGTGACCATTTGGCTTACTTTTAGGTTTTATTAGGTGAGTACCTCGAAAATATATCAGTTTTTACTTAGAATAAACTAAAGAGTTAAGTAATACCAGTTTTATTGGTTTTGATTGAAGGTTTCGCAACTAGTTTTGGTAAAATAAATTATAACCTTACTTTTTGGGTTTATTAAAAAATATTAAAAAAGTATCAAGAACAAATATAATTAATTATTCCCAATAGGTAGTGGGCGATTTAAATATATAAGCGTAAAACGTAACAATTTACCTCAAAAAGACGTGTATCCATGTAATATTATAAGTGCAACAATTTTAAAGAAATCGGAATTGATTCTCAATTATAAAAAGTGCTAGATTACCTGAAATGTAAGTTCCCTTAATTTGAACTCTGCTTTATTTGAAATATATTTACAATAATAGCTGTAGATCAATTACAACAGCTTTTAGAAATAAGAAAATAAAGCTATTTACAAATAAAATATATTGTAGTTACACAAACCTTGTGAATATTGTTTTTGTTATTTTTCTAAATATATTTACAATATTTGAATATTTTCGAATGCATACATATTTTTTTTACAATTCTAAGCTATACAGGGTGATCTGAAAAACCAGAGCACAAATTCAAGAGTGTATGGTAATAGTTTTTTTATGGCATTTATCTTATCGAAAAGAAAGACAAGCACTACTTTTCATTGATTATTTTTAGGACTCAAGGCAAACGACAATTTTTAACATTTTTTGCGCTTTATTATTCCGGGCTTAACTAACCAATAACAAGTAAAAAGTAATAAATTGCATCCATGTGATGGTAATCATATATTATAATTACTAATTTGTCTTAGTTTAATGTACATCAACTTCACTTATGGTCTTCACGTAAACATTGTTGTAAATTGACCTTTAATTTGAAAGTGAATAATCCCCTGCAATCTCGTTTACTTCTTTTTTGTTCGAATTCATCTTTTCCCAGTTGACTTTTTAAATTTTTTAAAAATAATTAGTATTTTATTTTATTTTTAACTCTTTAATGATATACGATAGCTGACGCATTTCTCAGTCCAATTTAATTCATTTAAAGAAATTTAGTTGAAATTTATAAAACTATCGTGGTCAAAGTAAATTTATGACTTGCATTTCACAATTTGGGGGTGCATTGCCCTCCAATATTTGAGAGTCAGGGGCAAGTAGAAGCATAAGAGCCGGGCGGTTGCTCATATAAAAATTGTTATGAAATTATTACTACTATTATACGCTATGAAAAACAATTATAATCATGATCATTTTTTCGGCACTGTTCACCTGAAAAACCACTTATAACAAATTGCATCAATGATAGCAGAAATATGTACTTTACAAACACTAAACAGAAATTAGATTTTCTATTTGCCGTTGTAAGCATCACGATTCACGAGCTTGAAGAGAGTGCCAAAAAAAGATCGAAATGACTTTTTGTTATCCAATAGTGCGAAGGACCCCGCAAGGTGGTAATGGAATTGGTTCTCGGTCAATTTCGCTCAAATTCTAGTATGATGTTCCTTCGACCTTCCTGAACAAAAGTCTCCATAACCTTCTAACTTATCTACTTTAAGCTACAGAAACCTCAGAAGATGCTGGGGTCTCATAAAGTGAAAACTACGTTTTAAGATCTTTGAAATGCGTCAAGTGGTAATAAAATGCAATGCATTGTTAGTAGTAACTGAAAATATTTCGCATATATATATTTGCATTTACACTTGCATTTAAGTGTAAGCTCCTTCCAGTTTACATATACCTGATATTTCAAATGAAGTAATTACTATGGATCTCATCTATTCCGGGGCATTTGTTAATGTAAGTCCATTTGTCTCTCATTTATTACCGGGGTGCTTGAATTTATGAGAATCCCCTCGTCTTTCACGTACACCATGTGCTTACTCTCGCCTTACACAAAAAGAGATAAACAAAAAATCTGGGGACACAAAAAAATTATGGAAAGTTATTCAAGAAATTACCAACAAAAAATAATAAAGAGGTCATAAAAGCAATCGTGGACGAAACTGGTGTTCAGTTACTCGACGCAAAACAAATAGCTAACGAATTCAACAATACATTCTCAAAAATGGGAAAGATACTTGCTGATAAAATAGCCAAAAACCCAAATTATAAATTAAATAGACCAACAACACCCAATTCAATCGTATTAAATCCAACAGATTCGCGAGAATTAAAAGCCGTAATACATACATTAAAAGATAAGAAATCTGTTGGAATTGACAACATAAAGTCGGAAACAATTAAAGACACCTTGATTACACCCATATATAAAAACGGCGATACGCACAAAACTGGTAATTATAGACCCATTTCATTAATAACTCATTTAAGTAAAATTTTTGAAAAATTACTAAAAAGTAGGTTAACTTCCTTTATTGATAAATACAATATACTATCAGAAAAGCAATTTGGGTTTAAGGCTAACGTATCAATGCAAGATGCTATCTTAAATTTAACAACAAGTATGTACTCTGCTCTTGACGAGGGCAAGCCGTGTATGTGTATAGAGGCACTTCATTAAAACTATTTAAAAACTATTTAATAAATAGGCAGCAGAGAGTGAGAATAAATGATGTACTGAGTGAGCCACAAAATTTAGAATATGGAGTGCCACAAGGTACCGTCTTAGGCCCTATACTCTTCAATATATACATCAATGGCTTGTTCTCGTTACAGAGTGGAGGGGATATTATTGGTTTCGCTGACGATACCGCCATCTTTTATAAAGCCGATACATGGGAAGAATTAAAAAATATGGTAAAAATTGGCTTCACAGTAATAAAAGATTGGTTTGATCACAAATTGCTGACAATTAATGTTGATAAGACATATTATCTCCCTCTAGCTTGTCAAAAATCGAAACTTCCATCTTTCGAAAATATTGCTATCAACCATCATGATAAAGAGTACACAATTCAATCTAAAACAGAAGTCAAATATCTAGGTATTATAATAGATTCCCACTTAAAGTGGAGTTCCCATATAAAATATATTATAAAAAAATTGCAGGGCATATTATATAAATTTAAATACCTAAAGAACATCCTGCAATTTCCACAAAAGAAAATGCTTTACCATGCTCTAGTTGAGAGCCACTTGAGTTATGGTATATTAGGATGGGGTGGGGTACTAAAAAGTCACGTCACGCCTCTAGAAATTTTACAAAAACGATTTTTGAAACTAATATTAGCTAAAGACATGAGATACCCAAGTGATCTATTGTTCCGGGAAGCCAAAGTGTTCGATATAAGGCAACTGTACTATTTCAATATTAATATAAAACATCACCGCACAAAGCACTATATGCCATTAAACATACATAATTACGACACACGGCAAAGATATAATTTCATAGTTCCCCAAGTGATAAAAACAATTAGTCAAAGATCTTATACTTACCTGGCTCCAAAACTGTATAATATTATCCCAGAAGAGTTAAAAAATATTGTCAATACACAACTATTTAAAAAAAAATTGAAAATTTATATTTTCGGAAAACCCAGAATACATTTTAATAATTATATTGATTTGAAAAATAATTAATACAACTAGTAAAAAATAAATAAGTAAATTTATCCTGTGGTATTCAAACAAAGAAACTTGCATAATGTAAAAAAAAGGAAATATAATATAAATAACTCTGTCAACTCCCATTTCCTACATATCTTGAGAATTGAAAAATAACCTCGGAACTTTCAAAGCGTAGTGTCTAGTGTAGTGTAGAATAAGTGTCTGTCTAAATGTACTTTTACTTATTTTAATGTTTATGTTTTATGATATTTAAATTTATTTATGCTCAAAACAAGTGTTAACTCACTTATTGATCGTATATTTATTTACAAGTAAAATTTGTAAAATATTTATGTTTATGTACCAAACTAATACTGTAAATAAATTATTCCACGCCCGTGGGGAGTGGATTATTATTATTATTATTATTATGTTACTTATTTTACAGTAATTACTTTTCAATTATCTAACAAAATTTTTATCATCCTGACTTTTACGAAAACTTTAATACATATTTGAAACCCAAACTGAAGATAGTAAAACGCTTTAAATGTTTTGCTTCAATTAATACAACACAAAAAATTAAATACGGTATATAATCTTGAAAAAATAAGGCTCTAAGCATTTCAGTTGACGATACTCAGTAAGTTGAATTTTTCAAAGTGGTAATAATGACCAAAGAAGAGACAAATTCCAATATGTGATTGTGGAACACCAAGAATAGCCAAACAAATCAAAATTGAATATCTTATCTATAAGAGGGAGTCTTTTCACCAAAGTTGGCAAAAATAAAAATCATTTATGGTCAAATATAATGCACCAATCCCGGACACCAAATGTCAAATAGAAAGGTCAAAGATGGCGGACGAAATAAAATTTTTAATTCTTCGTCAATTATCAAGGGGGCATTGTACGTCATTTTTTCGTTTCATTACCGTTATATGCCATAGTTCGCATTCCTCATCGATAGCCGGTTCATCAAAGGTAGAACAAGCATTGGCACAATTATTTCCTTTACAATAGACACATAAATAGAACATTATGTAATTCAGTTTTTTATATCTACATAGATTATTTTTACAGCCTTTTCTTTCATTTGCAAGAAATATCACTAAATTTTTAGGAAGAGCATTACTTTCACTCATGAAATTAGGCATTAAGCCATTCTCAGTTTTAAGCTACCCGAATTGTAACGGATCTTTCTCAGAACCTAACCATTTTTGGACTTGGAAATATACTGTTAATGTTTTTCTATTACCTCTTCAGTAGGTCGAATGCAGACAATTCTATTTTCATCATAATGTTTGTCAATTATTTTATTAATCGTAGGTTTGTAAAAAAATGGTTTCTTTGTGATGATTCCATCCTAGTTGAGTCGTTATAACCAAAAGGTCAATATCTTCATCAACTATTATAATTTGATTGCCTTCGGTTTTCAAATTATTAGCAGTTTTAACGATTGTAGTATCGGCGTGTTCTCTGCGTATTTTAACATCTAGTCATTATCTATTAACTCTTGGCGCAATAATTTTATAAAGCTATCTTATTTTTACTATTGGCTAGAAATTTTTTTTGACCAACCGAGGATCTCATGTCACTTGTGACTGAAATATCTACGCAAACATTTTTTTTTCTAGACGACGAATGCTCTAGTTATTCTTAGTGCTATTCTGTTCATCGGCATACCCATAAAAAATAATACTACTCTAGTCTTGATTGCTTGGTACTGATTATTGATCATGTATCCATGTGTCATTATTATTACCATGCGTATGCTTAATAAATTTCCTTTTCAAATTAATGAAGTTTCGTCTTGTATTAAATATTTGAAGTTATACGAGACTTGCTATAGTATATTTCATTTTGTTTCGATGAAAATTGTGTGAAAAAAATGAGGGTCAAAGAAAATAAATTTTTAAAAATTGTAAAAATGCATTTATTTGGAAATTAAAAAAAATGAACTCTATCCCCTAAAAGTACATAAAATAACGTACAATAGAAAAAAGTGACGTACAGTGCCTCCTTGATAATTGACGAAGAATTAAAAATGTTATTTCGTCCCCATCTTTGCCCGATCTATTAGACATACGGTGTTCGGGATGGGTGCATTATATTTGATCATAAATGAGTTTTATTTTTGTCAACTTTGGTGAAATTACTAAAGATATTCAATTTTGACTTTTTTGGTGTTTTCTATTTTTTTTCGTGACGGCGGATTGATCAATACATAGGACAGGTCTATATTTTTTAACAATTTTATTTCAAATAAGTCAGTATTTTTAAAATTCCCATCCGATTACTAGTACAAGATATATTAATAGGCTATTGTCTATGTACAAAAAAAGAGGGTTGAAAGGAACTAAAACGTTAAAGGGTTTTTATTGTTTATTATGTTCAATTGACCCCAAGATATGAAAAAACCGCGGAGTGCTACCATTTAAAGTGGTGCGTTTTTGAGATCGAAGTAAAAAGGTCCACTTTTCATTTTTTTTTGCTCGAAAACTATGAATTTTTTCTATAAACACGTCAATAGAAAAGTGTGTAGAGAATTAAATTTCCAATCGAAATGGCACCTTCAGAAGGCATGATGGAATTCAAGAACATTTAAGTGGTGTTTTAAGTTTACAAGTTCATGAACCATGTTATAAATCATACATTCGTCATTCAGTTATTAATCTAAGTTATTTGAACAAAAAAAAAACACGTGATATAATAAAGTTCAGAAGTGGAAAAATGTAAAAAGTTATTTTTTAAGTACAATCATCTACTATATATAGACTGTATCTCGGTTACTATTGATCACCTAAACTTCTATTGCAGACCATTTAAACAAGAATGCTGCGAGTACATCCCATGTGGCAATATCTGTATTTGACAAATAAGTTATAGGCCGAAATTTCAAAAAGAACGTAAAAATTGGAAGAAAGTTAATAAAAGTAACACTCTTCGAAACACTGTATCTAGGTTTCTATTTGTCGTAGAGACTTTTACCAGCCACCATTTCAACGGGCGTAAAGTCAGCTTTTACTTTAATATAATAATGTCTACACCTAAATTCACTCAGAAAAAAGTTACAGGACGAAATTTGAAAAAAAATAGTAAAAATTAGCAAAAAAGTTAAAAGTTGCAAACTTTGAAACGCTATATCTCGGTCACTATTAATCGTAAAACTGTTTACAAAATCTCATTTTAACGGGTAAAACGCCAGCTTTTTTTGTTATTCAGCAATGTCTATGCCTAAATGTACCCGAAAAATAGTTACAGGCTAAAATAAAAAAAAAATAAAAAATTGCATTTTTTCGTTTTTTTTGTTTTGTTTTTTGAACGTATTTTTGTAAAAAAAAAAATTTGACTTCTGAAGGTGCCATTTCGATTGGAAATTTAAATCTCTACACACTTTTCTATTGACGTGTTTATAGAAAAAATTCATAGTTTTCGAGCAAAAAAAATATGAAAAGTGGACCTTTTTACTTCGATCTGAAAAACGCACCACTTTAAGTGGTAGCACTCCGCGGTTTTTTCATATCTTGGGGTCAATTGAACATAAGAAACAATAAAAACCCTTTAACGTTTTAGTTCCTTTCTACAGTACATGGACAATAGACTATAAGCAGATAAGTTGAAAATCCGTGAAAGTACGTCAAAAAGTGCATATAACTATTGACGCACCAGAAATTTTTGGACACAAATATTTTTTTCATAATCAGGTCGTAATACATAGGAATCAACAATCAAATTTCAGGTGGAACGTTGTTGCCAGGAATATTATACTTGCAAAGAAACAACGGTGAGATCTAACTCTTTTATTTTCCGATGAGCAGGAGAATCTGTATTTTTTTTTGGCTGCTATTGCTGTTCTGAAATGGTTTCCAAAATCGACTATATGTTAACCGTAAAACGAGGATAGTGATGAATTGAACTGTCAGTAGTGTCAAGCAGCACGATACATGTCATTGAGCGACGTTAATTTGATAAGGATTTGTAAAAATTATTTTGAATTACACTCCCACCAAATTTAAACGCCAATAAGATCTGTTGCACGCACTTACGTTCATTACTATCCTACTTTTCCGGTTAAGATATAGTTGAGTACCTTCAGCCGACGCAACGGTTGAAGACACTCGAAATTTTGAAGCGTCTGAACCTTGTTTCCTAAAGATGATCTCATTTCCTACTATTTTACTTTTCCCTAATAAAACTGCGCCCTTGCTGTTACCTACTTAATTTGCAATAACTTCATATAGTAACGTCCTAACCATCGCTCAAGAGCATGGTTAGGATGGCTTTTTGTTGAACATTGTTTGTAGACAAGTCAAAACTGACTGATCAAAAACATCTTGTCAGTATATTAAGTAATAAAAAATTGCTTGGACGTAATAAATGATCATATATATATACAAAAAAATTAATGATAATGGTTTTTAGTATTTGCCTTGAGGACTTAATAGCGGAAGAAAATTTAAAAAAGTTTTATATTTATTTTTTTATATTAATAACTCACTGATGTTGTTTTAATGTACCTTATGAATATGTATAGAAACTAATTACTTCCTATGTTTAGAAAGGTACTTGAGATTAATCAATTAAAACAATTAGCATTTAGAAAATACAATTAAGAAAATGGCACAGCTTATTTAAAAAAATTAAAGTAAGAGCATCTATGTCTGTTTTGCCTTCGAAATATTGTTGATGTGTCACGGCGATTTTTTTGTAATTCTCTAGGATAATACAGATCACAATGAATTTCCATTTACAGGCATTAGACAACGAAATATTTTAATAAAAACAAAATCCATAATATTCAACTCCGCATTTTTTAGCAATTTATTTCAATCAGGAATTTAGATATTCAACCTTGAAATTGTATAAATCAATTAAATTTGAAAATATTACTCTTACTGCATTGTTAAACCATGTAGACGAATGTCTGCATTAAAAAAATGAAAAAAAAAGCTTAATAAACAGGAATCTGTCTCGATAGAACTTCAATTTTCATTCCACTGCATAAAAATGGAATGACAGTTCTGTTGTATGTGACAAATTATTAGAAAAGCAAGCAAATCTTAAAATCCGCAGTACTCAGGCCTATCGGCCGACTGTACATTCGCGACATATAATCTTCTAGAAAAGACAAGTATAGCGTTATTGCTATAAATAAAATTAAAATTGATGTAAATATACGTATATTTGTTTTCTTTAATACATCTTATATTTTATTTTATTTTTGTATATTTCAAAGTATATTGTTATTATTTTGTTATCGAGTCGAATGTTTTTTCTTTTGTTTCTTCTCGAATCTATAGGAACTTCTCGATTTCCAGTGAGTGAGTCGCTATAGTCGCTATATACACCCCCTCATGTCACTTGTTAAAAAAGAAGAGTCAATCAACCAACGTGTTGATTGCGAAACGTACTTTTTTAATCGGGGTAGGCAAAGTGTCACATCTGTCAACTAATACAAAAGCTGGTTTAACCCCATCAATATTGACAGTTATGACTTTGATTCCTTTCTTAAAGGTAAATAACTTATCTGAACGAGATAAAATTTTAAACGGTCCTTCATATAAAGGAGTAAATGAATGTTTAAACCGTTCATTACGAACGAAAATAAAATCGCAAGAGGCAAGATCTGAACTAACAAAAGTTTTGTAATTGCCATGCTAAATTGGAGGAACAAATTTTAAATTATTAAAATAAATGCGTAATTTGTCAATGAAATAAGGAATATCTGGGAAATTATACGAATCAACGAAAAATTCGCCAGGTAAACGAAGGATTTGACCATATATAAGTTCAGCAGGTGAACATTGCAGATCTTCCTTGGGAGTTGTCCTAAATGCTAATAAAATGATGGGTAATTCATCTGTCCAATGTGATGTATTGGCTCTAGTTAACAAGGAAGTTTTAAGTGAGCGATGAAATCTTTCAATTAGAGAGTTCCCTTGTGGGTGATATGCAGTTGTACGTATTCTATGAAAACCTAAAAACTTTGCAAATTCGTTAAATAATCTTGGTCACGGTCAAGGGAACACCGAATCGACAAACAAAATTTTGAAATAAAGTACGCGCAACTGTTTCTGCTGTGATGTCGCGAAGAGGGTACGCTTCCGGCCACCTAGTGAATCGTTCAATCACCGTAAGAATGTAAGAGTTACCTTTGGATGGAGATAATGGTCCTACCAAATCTATATGGATGTGGTCGAATCGTCACCTATATAGCGACTATAGCGACTCACTCACTGGAAATCGAGAAGTTCCTATGGAGTCGAGAAGAAACAAAAGAAAAAACATTCGATTCGATAACAAAATAATAACAATATACTTTGAAATACACAAAAATAAAATAAAATATAAGATGTATTAAAGAAAACAAATATACGTATATTTTCATCAATTTTAATTTTATTTATAGCAATAACGCTATAAATTTGGTGACCCCGACGAGATCTCTATATGCCCGGCGTGATCTATATATGTCCGACGTGATCATATGACCTTCATGATGAGATCTAAATTATCTGATTAGTTGAAGAAGAGGCGAAATTATTTTTACTCTATAGATAGAAGAATATTCGGATATAATTACCGAAAAATCAACACATTCCTGATTTAGAACCACTTTTACCAATGATTTCAAGAAGAGATTCAATACACTAACTACTACTATAAATTGATCCAGATGATGCTTATCGTTTAATGAAGAGAAGAATTTTCCTGATAAATTTTGAATAGATGTTCCTCTAATTTATGGTAATTCCCTATTTCCCAATTGAAGTTGGACATTACAAGTACTGTCATCTGCTAGTGAGTGAGTCGCTATAGTCGCTATAACAAGTACTCTCCATAAAGGATGGCGATCTATGCCAGGGTATTATCCCATTGTTCCTCCGGCTATAAAAATTGCCTTTCGAAATATCTATTCCTTGACGGTCTTAGTAGTGTGCAATTGCACGCAATTGTGATGATATCATCCTCCACTCCACACATCTGAAAAATGGGATTGTCCTTTAACCTCATTATACGCAGTTGTTTGTTCAGAGGACAGTGTCCTATTATCAGTCCTACCATCCATCTCTCGTTCTCTCTCGAGTTCAAGAAATAATTTTGCGGTGGAGTCATTTGAAGGATCCTTTACTGGATCCTTGACTGCCCCATTTTAGGGACTTGAGTCTAATAGTTATTGAACTGTGCTATGACCCAGTTCCGTAGCTCATATTGAATCAAACTTCTTGGCAAAACGAAATCTGGCTCAAGACCAGGGAAAGAAACATTTGTTCTTTCTTCCGCCAAACGGTCTGCTTCTTCATTTCCCTCCATGCCATTGTGTCTGGGCCCCCGTATGAGTTTGACTGAGTTGAGTCAAAATATTCCGACGCCAGCTTCATAGTTACTATGTTTGATGCAGGAGCCTGTTGCTGCATTTATAAATATACAATGAAACCAATTCAGAGATTTTCGATTGCACACAATATACACACACATACCTTAGCTTGGAACACATTAGAATACTTGCCAAGTGTACGATTCCCTTCTGGGAATTCGATCGGTCTGTGTACCATTCCAGATCCTCAGGACTCAGAAGATACCTTTTATCATATTCCCAGTAATCTCAACTAGGGAACGTGACTGTATAGGGAATGATGAGCTTATAGACGAGGAGTCACCGGCAATTCTTTAAGTGATGACCTGGTCCTTTAAGGTAGAGGCAAACAAGGGTTCTTCGCCCGAGTCCAAGAATGACCTTCATTGCAATTGTTGCAGTGGTTCTGATGGTTTCTGTTATTGCTAGGCTAGTCTTGAAACTTGACAGGCGAGCTCTAATTGTGGAGCGGTCCTGGGAATGCCATTACACCAAAACTGCGTATGTTATGAGAGGTTGTGTCTATGAGAACTAGAAACTCCGTTTTGGTGAAAGTCGATTATGTCCAAAAATGTAAAGTTGATAAAGGCGTGAGACAGGATCGAGCTCTGGATTCTGGAGGACTATCTAGTGCATTTCTTGCCGATTTTGTTAGACGAAATCTACATATTTTTAGTTGGTTTGCCGACCTATTATTAGAATCGTGATGATCTGTGTGAGTGTGGAATAGATTTTTTATGTTATGAACTTGCAAGGCACTATATAAATATGTAAAGATAGAATTGGTACTCTTTAAAATTCAATAAATAATACCAATAATCTTTATTCACATATCAAATTAATGTACATATGAAGGATAATATTTTAATTATTGAAAAGTCGGAGTTCAGCTGAAAAAACAGAAATGTCAGATCAGCTGGTATAAATGAGGGTCTAAAATACTCGAAAGGTTCCAAAACCGACCCTTGAGGCAGTTCGTCATCTCAGGTTTAAAATTAGTTGTATCATTGTTACTCGGTTCACATTGTTTACCTTAAATTAGATACTATTCAAACGATTTTAGAGAAATGCCTTAAAAACAGTTTTTCACAGCTTTTCCTAGTCTGGTCTATGAGGTTCTAAAATTCAAACAGTCTAGAAATTACACTTTCATTCACGTTGACCTCTTCTTTCACTGTGCACGCTGACTCAATAGTTTTCTAAACTAAAACGACACATTCAGCCATAATTCTGAATAGGAATCAGCGTATTGCATCTCATTATACAGAAAAAAAAATACCAAATGCACATGAGGACGGTGGCCTACATTTTCAGTTGCAATATCTATTAATTTTAAAATAATTATTGATCTAACTCTGACACAATAGATTATTCCACGTATTGTTTAGAAATATATTACTATTTTCTTTATTTATGATTATGCGAAGCGAAATTACAATTAATTATGTATATTCATTATTTATATACTAAATAATTAAGTATAAATTGTTTTAGTACTATAATAATAAGTGTAATTTTATAAAATATGAAAATATGGCCCGTGGTATACTTAAAGCGAACAAAGTAGGTCAATGAAAGTCTTCAGTTTCCAAATTAATATTGTTATATAAGTATGTTTACCTATATGTAGTGACTAAACCTCTAAACATTGTATATATTATGCAATATGATCTGCGTATGAATGCAGTCTTTAATGATTCTAGTAGTTTCTAAGTATTTATACGAAATGTGAACTAGGTGATCTTGAGTTTTTCAAGGTTTGGTTTTGTTGTGTTGCCATTTTAAAAAAATTTTTTTTTGGCAACATTTTTTAAATAAGTATTTTTTAATTTTCGGATCATTGAATAGTTCATAATATTGTATTTAAAAACCGCTGCCCAAGGAATGACTACTTCCACATCCGGATTTTCTATCCAAGTCACAAAACGAAAAAATTTTGTATCTGGAAATATTTGTTTATGGAACTTTAATAATATAATATTTGAAATCCTCTACCCCAAAAACCCATAAAACGATACCACACATCGGTAGTGGGTGGGGGGTGGTGGCAGGGGGTGGGAGTGGGTGGTGGATAAAGTAAAAAAGTATTTTGAGGTTTCTGGTTCTGGTACACACACTAAATTACATTTTTTTTTCATCCCCTATAATAATGGGGTGGGGGTGGTAATGGGGGTGGCTAATGCCAAAATTTTTTTTGAGACCTTAGCTTCTCTTGTCAATACTAAATATCAATTTTATGAACTCTTACTTGCTTGATTTACCTATTTACTCCAAATTTACCCCAATTTACCCCCCAACCTTTCGACGGAACAAGATGAAAATATAATCTAGTTCTAAATCTCGTTAAAGTACATATGTGTACCAAATTTCAAGTCAATATCTCAAACGGTTCCAGAGTAAACGTGCGCACAAAAAAAGTTACAGACCGACAGACAGACAGAAATTTTTTTTTCGCTCAAACTTGAAATCTCGACGTTTAATGACATTCTTAGCCTATTTGAACAATAAAAATTTTTTAAAAATTTTTTCTCGTTACTATACTTCCACTGGATGTGGAAGTAAAATACCAAATACCAGTGGATTATAAAAACTTTTTAAAAAGTAGTTTTCAAGGGGATTTATTTTCCATTGAGGCTCTTATTTATTCGAGTTCTCTAATTCTCCAAATGTTCTACTCCCGTATACCTTACTTTACATGTCGTCATAAAAATTAATCGAGGGGTAATAGAACTGGGGACCTAGCAGAATATTCTAAGTATCTCCGGCTACCGCTCCAACTATCGGAAAATATTTCCAGATATTTTTGAGTAGTTAAAGTTCTAACAACCAAGTTTTCGCACGGGTAATTGTTTTACCTATAACGCTTAATTGTTATTTATAACCTCGACGAAAAATTCACATAGATATTTCATAGGACAAGTGTTCTGAAAAATGTTTTGTTCAATATTTTCATAATTGTACTGTCTGAAATAATTAGATTGATTATTCGTATATCTTCTTCTTCTTTTTCCTATTCGTCACACAGACGTTCTGCTATCCCTTTATTTTGCTTCGTTTTGCCGTATGGTACCGAAGCTCTTCCCCATTAGACCCTTAGGTAATGTAAACCCAATGTTTTGGAGGACGTTCTTTCACCATCTTCCATCTGATTTTTCATGGACACTTAACCATTCAATATTATCATCCCACTGGCTGATGCAGCTGATGTCGTCAAAAAATAAGATGTGGGAGAATGCGAGCTCTGGGTGGAATAAGCTGCCCAAGAAATTCGTAACAAACATCTTCAGTGCCGGCCATCTGTCTCCTTAACAGTCTATATCGGTATAAAGAAAGATAAAGAAGTCTATGGAGTAAGCAAGCCTCACCTTTGTGCTTTTCGTAATATTTCTGTCGTACCAAATTTTGCATAACTGGCAAGATGTCGATTTATATCATCTACCCACTCTCATATTCGCAATTACCAGTCAACAAGGAATAAACTATCTTATTAAGAGGCTCAGATACCACTAATGGAGAAATATTCTAGGAAATCGATATGGAAAAACACATATTAATGGACAATGTTCAAAACAAACTGAAGAATTGCTCACAGAGAACAGAATCCAGTTGAGGTCTTCTGACAGGACACTTTCCCGTTCAGAAGTACCTGCATTTAATCGGAAAGTTTGCTGGCGACCTTAACTGCAGACTGTGCGGTAAGGTACCAGAAACTGTAGAACATATACATGACTGGAAGGCGTTGGACCGCAGAAGATATTATATTTACGGGAAAACACAAATAGATCCGGAAACCATCAAAACTCGCCCACTTTTAGACCTGTATCACCTTGTCAGTGATAGATGAATATTAAAATGAACAGTGTAAACAAAGACAGGGAGAGCACAATAAGCCCAGGAGGCTCTTTTCAGACGGGCCCCAGGAGGAGGGGTTTTAGTCAGTTTGATTCTGACACTCAGACCCATTCCAGTGAGGTTTCCCCTCCTCAAAAAAAAGAGGCTCAGCTTCACCATTCCTTAACATGTTAGGATGGTTTTCATTTGCTCAACTGTATTAGTTGTAGACGGCCAAGCAGGTGTGTATGTCATCTTCGCCTACTGAATTTAATGTCATATAACGTCATATAATCTGTAAGTCTCAAGAAAGAAATTTTGTTATGACTATAGCCACTTCACCCTTCCAGTTCTCTAGCAAATATCACATCACGTATTTACTGTAGAAGTTAAAGAGCATCAGCCTTGTCTGACGACTTTGCTGACACATTTGTATTACACACTGTTTTCGACTCATCCAAACAAAGTTCTTTCATATAATCATCTAATATTAAGGATCAGCTGTCTAGATATTCCCACCTTCAAAATACGATATCTAGTTTGTCCCATTTCATATTGTCAAAAGCCCCACTGTAATCTACAAAATAAAGGCATAGCACGTACTATTCACTTACCTTCTCGATAGGTTGTTAATTCAGTATTTGTGTATACTTAATCCGGAAGAAGAGGATTGTGATTAGCTGAACTGACAAGAGTATCCGGTGCATGAAACAGATCGGCACGCGACGTGATAAACCTCTGTAAAATGTATTTTGAGTTACATCCCTTTCAAATTCAAACGCCAATAGGATTCGTTGTATGCGTTTATCATGTACATTTATTACTAAAGATAAATAATGATCTCAGACAAATGTGAATTATCCTCCTAATGAAGCTGCAAATATACGAACGCCATACGTTTCACTCCTTAAAAATGAGAAGGATATGAAAATTAAAGAAGGAAACTATCAGTGTATCGTTATTTTCAGTGCCGGTTTTAGCAATATCGGGCGAGATTTCTACGGCACCCCCTCTTTGCTCTTCAATTCACATAAATGTGAACAAAAGAAGAAAAGCAAATGAAGAAAAGATGAAATCATATTTATTTTTTGAAATTAAATTTTTTTAATAAAATTTTACTTTTGGTCTTCCTATCAGCAAATTGTCTTATTAAGTCAGTGAAGTCCATCCGCAGTTTCATTTTCGATTGATAAAGTTGCTATGTTTGTTAATCTAGATTGAGATATTGTCGATCGCAGATAGGTTTTTATTAGCTTAAGCTTAGAAAAACTCCTCTCTCCACTAGCTACAATTACAGTTATAGTTATTATTATTCTCAATACAATCCATACATTTGGATACAGTTCGTAAATATTGAGATCTTTAATGAAATTCAAAACGTAGACAGAACTGACATCTTGGTCGGGTAAAAAGGATTTCAGGCTTATGAGTTCATCACACAACAAACAGCCGCTCTCGCTGTCGTCCAGCCGTCGCCGAAAGTGTAAGGGCAGCCAGACGTCAAGGGGCGCCTTCGGCGCCCCTTCACCTCTGACGCCCTGGGCGGTGGCCCAACCTCGCCCTACCCTAACGCCGCTACTGGTTATTTTATGGCATAAACAATAAAAAATCGATAAAAATTATGGCTTGTGGAGTAACAACAGTGAGGAGTGAGGTCATAATTCGAAAATATGCCACGGTTGAAAAGATGGGTCACAGTTTATCGTTTTACAAGGAAATTACTATTAATGGGTGGCAACAATGGTGAGTAGACTTAAGTCTTAAGTCCTTAAATTTCTATTAAGGCAAAAAACAAAACAACAAAACAAACAAGTCTGGTCTGAGTAATTTGGTCTAGGAAAATTCTTCTTCAAAGGTCTGACTGATAAACATTTTAACAAGTAAGCGATCGATTTACAAAATATCAGGAATCATCTAAACATTTAGTTGTTAATGTTCAGAATGACTAAAACTGCCATCATTAACAACATTTTAATATTAGATCACCCACACTATTGTTATCTTCTGCCAAAATCGTTCACCTTTCATTAGGAATGTAATTATTTTTCCATTCAATAATCCTATCAATTGAAACATTGCATATTATTTTATTAAATGATTTAATACTGTTTGAATATTTCACTTGGGAAATATTAGAATCGAGCATCGATTATTTTGTGAATTAAAATATCGAGACTTGAATATGTAATTCTTTTATCATAGTAATGAAATACTATTGAACGTAGATAATTGAATTTTTTATAACGTATATACCACAGAATTAACTTAGGACGAGACCCTTTAAATTATTCAGAACCCTCCTAAATATAGGCAAATAATAGCTTCACTTCACAGGTATAAATTTAATTTACTAGCGGGGCAACAAAATTTACCATTTTTATCCGAATTAAAAACAATAATCTTGAGAAATTACCGGATTAATGGACTTTAGACAAAAATGTAGTTAACAAAAGCCAAAAGAAATAATTGATGATCAAGAAATACGTGGATTAATTAACTGAACCATCAGACAGTCTAGTCTGCGCTTGGTAAAATTAAAACAAATTCAGAGGAACTGGGAATGACGTGACAAACCCAAAAATGGAAACCCTCGAACGCAAGAACTTAATATTCCGTTGGCTATGTGTTTCTTTTATAAGTTATCAAATGGAAATGTTAGTCATCGGACAGTACAAAGAGTCTTTCGCAAGGAAATATGCCAACCATATAAAATTAAAATTGTCTTTGAACTAAACAAATGATAATGACCGATTGGCAAAGAATGTTTTATTTTCGGTTGAAACTGCTTTTTAACCAACTTCAAAAAAGGAGGAGGTTGCCAAGTCAAACCCCCATGTTTTTTTTGTTTTTCCACTCATTTCTAGATAGTGAAGTGAATAGAAAATATTATTTAGGTATTAAGCAAATCACAACTTACAACCTTTTTAATTTAACATGAAATTGCCTACTTTCTGTATATTAGTACCCCAATCTGGTCACGATAGTATACTAGTTACTAGTTAGGTTAGGTTACTAGTTAGGTAAACACCTTAAAACACTCATTATTGGAAAACCAATTAAAACAACTACTCTTCTAGCTAATACTGACGAAGTAATGAATTACTTGAACTCTAGAAAAGTTGTACAAGTTTTTTATAACTGGTTAGTTCTCGTCAGTATAGTATTCCTAGAATACTGACACATCTTTATTACTCGTAAAAGGAAACTTGATATTAATATTTTGTCGAAAAATTTCTAATGGCATTGATGGATTTCCTAAAAAAGTTAAATTAACGATATCTTTAATCATTCCAGAGCTAATATTGTTCACTAACACTTTTATAAATTCTTTGCTTTTGCTTTAATAAAATCATCTGTGAAATCCCCGTAAGAGTGAATTACAATCCGGTCAATCAAAATTTGTATTTACATTCTAAGAATTGTAATATGTCTGTGTTCTTTGCGTTCTTATTTGTTTTCGGGAAATACCTAGATAATAAATTTTGGTTTATTTCCTTCTGCTAAAAACGAGACGAAGCCTCAAGGAGAGTTGGTTTCCGCGGCTCGGCATGTGCTAAACGTTGAGGTCAAAGTTTTTAAAGTAACTCTCTACATCATATACGTAGTAAATTAACATACAGACTTGGGTATCTATACCCATGCAGACATATTGAGCCTGTGGGTAATAATTTTCATAAAATTCTGAATTATTAAGTAAAATGTCACGAACAAATTATTCTTATTCTATATCGATTTTGAGTATATTTCAAGGTGACGACCAAGAAATAATTAATATATTAATAGGCAGTTGCAGGCGATTGATTCTGTTATTGATAATTCTAATATAATTCTGATACTTGATAAACCCACTAGAATAAAGGAAATAAACAAATCTCTAATCGGTCACATCTGTATCGGTAGAAATTTTAATTTTAGGTAACTGTGACAAACTGGATGTATATTGCAATACGGATCACATGCCAAATTCTTTCATTCTGTGTTTTCGTATGGATAAAAAGAATCGAAATCAATTTTTTCAAACAATTTGATGCCAATGGTTCACTTCTGAAACAACATTAGGAGGCACTAACCCAAAAACTGAGGTTTTAAATTAAGTCATTCCCATTCACTTACAGTTAGTTCAGTGCAATTAGGTTTATAGCTCGGAATCCAGCTATAATAAATGATTTGAATGATTTTTTTTTGATTTCTAAAATGTCATAGACTGAAAAGTTTACCCATTGAAAATTACCGCAATTTTTAAAATCAGTAAATAAATTAAAAAAAATTAGAAATCTCAACGAAAAATACAATCAGATTTTTTAAACATTTCCTTTAAGAAAATAATGATTGTTATAGTTTTCGAGGCTGTTTATAAAGAATTTGTAAAAAAATGAAACTTTTTAAAATTAATTTGAAGATAGAGGAAGCTCCAAAAATTGAAATAAATGTTTATGATACAAATAACATTGAATCAGAAAATGTTGCTGAAGATATTCATGTGTTAGTTTTATTAACAGCTTTAACATCTCCTCATAGAGAAATACATTTTCTCAAACCAGTAAAAGGCAGGGTATCCGCAACAATTTATTCTAATAAATGACTTGAACAAACATTACAAATGTGTAAGA
The DNA here is from genome assembly GCA_936432065.2 of Rutpela maculata. NCBI lineage: Eukaryota > Metazoa > Arthropoda > Insecta > Coleoptera > Cerambycidae > Rutpela > Rutpela maculata. The sequence continues at coordinate 33,149,675 of OW386292.2, forward strand.
AGCATATTTTATTTTTACATGCATTAATATCAATGTGTTTATTTATAAACCAAAACGCAAAAACTAACGTCTCTGCACTGATTCCTAGTACAGCATTATTTTTATTTTACTTCCACATCCAGAGGAAGTATAGTAACGACAAAAATTTTTTTTTAAATTTTTATTGTTCAAATAGGATTAGAATGTCATGAAACGTCGAGATTTTAACTTTGAGCGGAAAAAAAATTCTGTCTGTCTGTCGGTCTATCGGTCTGTCGGTCTGTCTGTTAGTGATGCCGCCGAGATGAGACATTTCTCGGTCTCGTCTCGTCTCGTCTCGACTTGTCGACTTGTCGAGACGAGGCCAAGTTTTTTTTCTCGTCTCGAAAAATCGAGACGAGACGAGATTTTTAAAGTCGAGATCTCGCCGAGACGAGACGAAATCGGGAATATCTCGACTTTTTTTTTATTGTAAAATTGTTCTACATTTGACCTTCGAATGAATAATATAAACCTGAGTTAAATTGAGAATATAAATATTTACAAAAATTAATAACACAGACTCGTCAATCACGTGTGTATCGTATTACGCCCTTCCATTTTTTACTGGTGCTATCAAGTTTCAAAACTTTCTGAATTTTATGGAATATACGGGGAATTTTGATGGATTACCTATAATGACCTACATTTAAAAAAAGCACCCCCTATAAGTTGATGCACAAGCGATTGAAATTTCGAAATTTTCCTCCGTTTAAGTAAATATTTTACGCTAAAATTTGGCAAGAAGATTTAGGTCAATAAGGCATGGCTTCGCCTTATAGACGTAAAAACATTTTTTATTCGATATTTGAGTTCAGTCTGCTATGAAATGAATATATGTACAAGAAAATTTTTTCCACGATGATTATTAAAATTTGTATTCAATTTATAATAAATTTATAATAAAGTTAGAATACAGTCAAAAGATATATAATTCATTACAGAACTTTAACAGATACGAAAAAAATTAATAGAAACATTATTGTAGAAAATTTAGTCAGCTTTAATTTTGCATATAGCCACTTTTTTATTAGGGCTAACCGTTTTCGAGATATGAGCGAAAAACCAAAAACCGGGAACTTCTTCGTATATAAAATGGCATTATCAACTTTGACAACAATCGTTGAAAAAACTACTTTTAATAGTATTTGTAGAAAAAAATGGTAACCTAAAATGAAGCCATCGTATGCCAGTTTAGTAACAACCGATCTTAAGCTCTTTGTTTTTATTTAAATAAGCTATTTGCCTTCCTCTGTAAGCTCGTAAAATTTTTGTTTTCCAGTAATATTTATCGTACTATTGGATGTAAATATAATGTATGTTGTTTTCAAGGATGAAACGTTGATCAGCAAGCTCTTTACCTATTTTTTTGTCAGTCTTTTTGTAGTTAATGCATGATATTACCTTCTAATTCTGTTATAATTTTGTTCTTAATAACTACAGAAAATCATGTTATCATTAAATTTTAAATAAAGACCTTTCTAATTAGGCAAATACGTACTTCATAGATCTTATTAAACCTTAAATTATAGAGAGCAAAAACAGTTCCAAGTTTTATATAAGAAAACCATTTCAATTTACACTCAGGTGTTCTGGTCACGAGCCAAGAGTTTCGTTAAGTAGAGCAAACCATTAAACAATTCTGATAATTATTACTCCGGTCTTATGACTCATCGTGATACTATAAAAAAAGAGAGAAACAAGCAAGTTATGTTATATTTAAATCACACTTGAAATATTGCAATAATTGCTGTATTCTTATTTCCTGCTTTCCAAATAAATTTCTTATATTAATTGAGTTGTTGAAATTCGTTCGAATTCCGTAATAAAAACTAATAAATACAGGTAGAAGCGAATGTAGTTTCTCTCTATCTGTCTCGTTTTTTTATACTGTAAAATGAAAATATGACTTTTCCGTCAATGATAACACATACCCACAAAAAAAAAATCATGAGCGAGAATTAAGACCCACTTTTCCTCATGTTTTTCGGGGCGCTGAACACGAATCTGAAGCCTGAATGTTTGTGGACGAGGTAAAAATTGGACGTAAATCGTGAAAACTCGGGATTTGTGATATTTTCAGGTTCGAAATGAATAGAAAAATTTGGTAGACATGGAAATATCATTTTTGGGAGAAAATACAGTATTTTCCAAAGTATTCCATTAGTTGATAAAACCTCAGGTGCGGTGATTTCACTTTGGACCGCACCGTTATACAAAATTTCCGAGGATATTGCTCCCAACGGTGGTTTATAAACATATTCATGTAGATTGATTTAAGATTGTACTTGTGTTCGCGGTGCTGAGCAGAACTGCACACAATGAAGAAGACGATAGTAGTGATGGAAATAGCTCTAGAGATGATTATGCTTCATCTGCCAGAAAAAGCAAAGAAGCACAAAAGTTTACACAGGCAGAACTCAATGACTTAGAACGCGACCTGGGACTACCAAAAGATACCGCGGAATTATTGCCTTCCAGATTGCGAGCGGAAAATGTCTTGGAAAAAGGTACTAAGGTTTCCTTTTATCGAGATAGAGATAAAGCATTCCGACAATATTTCTCCTAAGATTCAGATTTAGTGTATTGCAGTAATATTAACGGGTTGATGAATGAGTTAAAACCAAATATATACAAAGCAGACGAGTGGCGATTGTTCATCGACTCATCAAAGAGAATCCTCAAAGGAGTATTATTGCATAATACAAGTAAATATGCCGCTGGAGCCATAGCACATTCAACAGTGTTGGAAGAAAAATATACCAATCTAGAACTGATTAGGCTTGATAAAGCAGTTTGTAAAAGCGCTTGTTAAACAGGGTGACTGCTTTGAGTCGAACATTCAGTCATTTGTCGGAAGCTAAACTTAAGGAAGGAAAATGTTGAAGGATGATATGTTCATTGCAACGATGACTCCCCGCATGGGAAAGCTTTAAGGCAGTAGTCCATCAGTTCCTAGGGAATCATAGAAGTGATGACTACGAAATCACTGTAGCTGAGATGAGAAAGAATTACCAAAAATTAGGTTGTTTAGTGAATTTAAAATTACATTTCCTTGACTCGCATCTAAGTTATTTCCCTGAAAATCTAGATGACTTCAGTGAAGAGCAAGACGAGCGATTACATCAAGATATCAAAAAAAAATGGAGAAACGGTATCAAGAAAAAAGGAATATCAATATGATGGCAGAATTTTGTTGATCATTAAAAAGAGAAACAGTCCAAGAAGCACACGAATAAAAAAGAAATCCATTGCGTGGATCATTCGGTGATAAAAGAGTCAGGAAATGAACAAAAAATAACTGATCTCCAAATTTAGAGATTTTGATAAACGAATTAAGTTACTACACTGAAAATAGAGAGATAAATTCAGACCGATAAATGTTGAAACGCTCAAATAAAAAGGTGATTGTAACGGGGGTGCAAGGTCGCCCGAAGGTAAGCGTCAAAAGATTTTATCACAAGCCGATGCCGGCGAGGGTCCAATCTCACAGACTGAGTGTTCCATACAATCCCGAGGTATAATTCCCGCCCCTTCTCATTGTTCTTTCCGCGTGTGCAATTCTGCTCAGCACCACGAACACAAGTACAATCCCTAATCAATCTACCTGAATATGTTTATAAACCAATGTTGGGAGCAAGATCCTCGGAAATTCTGTATAATAGTGCGGTCCAAAGTGAACTTACTGTACATGAGGCTCTATCAAGTAATGCAATACATTGGAAAATACGATATTTTCTCCCCAAAATTATATTTCCATGTCTCCCAAATTTTTTCTATCCATTTTGACCTCTAGCTCCCCCACAAATATGCTATTCCGACTTCAGTTTCTTGTTCATCACCCCGAAAAATATAAAGAAAAGTGGGTCTTAATTCTCGCTCACGAAATTTTTTTTGTGGGACTGTGTAATTATAGTGTCAGTAATTACCATATCAAACTCCTGCTGAAATTAACAATAATCAGGCAATATATTTGTTACATGTATAGTTTTCCGCCGCCAGAAAGTCCTCCCTGTACTGTGATATACACTTGAATAACGGATTAACTACAGACACTTCCCATAAGTTTAGTGACTGTAGGTACCAAAATCAGAAGGAACTAAAATAAAGCCTTCAGATGGCTTGATACATCTGAGAACTCCGATTTGAACAACTTGGACGAGTATCGAGGATCCTGGTATTTGATCCAGTTTTCCTCTTCCTGTAAGGGAGTGTTCGCCTTGGCAGCAGGTTGGGTGTCACGAAAAGTGGAAGCGAAGATAATATGGGAAGATAAGTAAAGACAAAGTGTTGATAGATGGAGTAACAAAATCGGCGCAACCAGCTTGCTAGACCATCCAGCAATGAGAAAATAAGGAACAGCAGACGAAGGAAAAAGCAAGTATATGATGGAGCAGTAGTTATGAAACTGGATATGGCATAATAATGGTGGATACAGATGCAGCAACAAGGGTAATAAGTATAATAGTTACTGATATAGGACTGATGTAACAGAGTCGAGTGCGTAGCAGTAAGGGAAGTAGGGAAGTGAGGGAAGGAAATTAGAGTATAACAGAGAAGATATTGTAGTATATACACTTAACTTATGTTACACAGAATGTAGAAAAATAAAGATAAGGGCAGACTTCTAAATGAAATACAAAGAATAAGTTCAGAAATAGAGGAACAGGGTAGAACGGTGGAGATTAAATGGAAACGCGATGGAGGGATTAAAGAAAGCAGAACAAGCCACCAAAGAAGGAATGAAAAAAAGCAGGTGACAGAGTTATAGGAAGACTAAGAGACAGTTACGAAGAGAGACGACGGAAACGAAAGTCAGAAATTGGCAAGAGAAGAATGAAAGAAGGTAAGAATGAAACAAGAGAAGGCGTACAACATAATACCTAGAGTAGATAGTACTAGTAGTACTCGGAATATTGGCTTTGATTTATTAATAAATCATTAGCTCAGCGCCACCCGGAGTAGATACAAAGAGAACAAATACTGAATGGAAAACAACCCAAATTATCACATGACATGATCACATGGAGGACTATTACAGACGTTCTAGACCGAGAACAACGGTTGGGAAATGCGAAACAGATGATACACAAGATGATCATGATGTATTCATTTATTGTACGTGGGAAAGGAGAGTACTAGCTAGGGAAAAAATGAGAAACTATTTAGCCAGTAAATGAAAAACATATCATTTGGTGCTCGTGGCAGAGTTAGACACGCTAAATGATAAGGGAACAAACACCTTGAGAAATTGGATGATCTCGAAAGACAGTGAGGTAGTATGAAAGAACAATAGTGAGTTGGAAGGAAAGTTGTCTTGGCAGGGGCATAAATGCGGAAATGTCAATACTGGTGGGGGAAACCGACCTCTTGAACGAGAAAAAAGACATATATTCATACATTGCCTTAGTCTGATGATCGAGGAGGGCTATGTGTTATACCATGTTAGAATCTGATTGTTGATCAACTTTTTAGAGTACTTTTTTTCTATCAGCGTCACTTAAAAATTACCTAAAATTCGTTGTAAACAGAAAGTGTTAACAAAACCATTTTTTTTTATTTAACAGAAGATAACAGTTCATGAAAATACTTTTACTGGAAAGGTGAACCAACTTTTGAATCATCAACAATTGGATGACCACATATACGGTTATTTTGATCGAAAATGACCACCCTAATCACATCACTTAGTTTGACTGTCCACTTTTGGACACCCTGTATAATAAGGACACTTGCTTAATATTACTTCACTTTAGAAAAGCATTTGATAAGTTAAACCATATCACTTTGTGCAAGAAATTAAAATATTTTGTTTTAAGGAGCACTGCGATTACATTTATTACACATTTTTTGTTATGTCTCTTGTATTTTAGAAAGACTTCCCAAAATTCATAGACGAAATATGTCCATTAACTAGAGCGCTACTTTCAATTAAGTTAGATTTAGTTTGCTCTGAAATTAATTGGCAAAACTAATGAAATTAGATACAATAATTAGGCATTACAACATTTGCTATCTTTCACGCAACAACTGACTGAATACAAATGTTGAAAGCAGGAAGTATTATATTGTTCTTAGTTAACTTATATATTTATTTCTGGAAATAGCGTTGTTTAAATATACATATGTTGTACATATGGCAACCAACCGATCATCCATACCAAAATATTAAAAACGATTTAGAAAAATGCATAATTTTCCAAAATTATTCATCTTCAATTGGTCTGAGAAACAAAGAATATATGCACGTAATATTTCACTTGTCTTTTCGATGCTTATGAAATATTTGTCAAGACAGATGATGCTGAAGTCTGGACTTGAGAACCTACAGCATTATTTTACTGGCGTATGGAGGAACACAATATGAATCAAAAGAACTACACTTAAAAATAAACTGACTGAGAAGATTTAAAATAATTTTTTGAATAAGAGTGGCTAATACCTGTTCTCGAAATTTTGACGTTTACTGTGCTTTCTCCACTACGTAAGACAAGGTCAATTTTATTAACATAATAAAAAATGTATAGGAATTTCATTTTGCATTTTGAAACTATAAATGAATCACTGATAGTGCAATGACTTTATTTAATTGGCATCTCCTTGGATTTTTTTGTTAAGCAACAAGTTCAACAATCGTAAATTAGTTTTTGGTAATCTGGGTTGACCACAAGTTCCTCAAGTAATGTCGAAATTAAGTTTGCCCGCTCTATAAAAAATTGTACGTAGTTGCTAATATTTATTTTAATAATAGAGACACACTATTATGCAACTGTTGTTTGCAAATACTCTCTGTAATGGGGTCTTCAAACTGATGAAACATGTGGTTTATAGAATAAAGTAGTTGGATTTAAGTACATAAATCAAATAAATTAGCAACTTTGATGTTGCAGTAAGTGAATATTAAATTTTGTGTGCCGCTTGGTTACACAGTAAATGGATACGTCTTGTCTTTATTTGCAATTTAAAAAGTACACTAATATACGCTGATATAGACCGGTATTAGTACCGGCAAAGATTACGCGCAAAACTTCTTGTAGGGGGTAGTAGAGAATATTTCGATAGTTGTATAATTTCTTATCTTATTGGTTCTTTTAAATGTGCCAGATAGCCCAGTTGATGAAGGTAATTAGCTACAAAAACTTGCAAAGTGAATATATATTTTTTTGATAGGTTTGTTAAAGTGTATAGAATAATGTCCTGAAAAGTTTACATTTCGCTCGGATGCAGAACATAAAAAAAAGTAAAAAAAAAATTTCTTTCATCCATTTTTTCAGCTAGGAAAAAATAAAAAATACTGATGGATAGATCACGTATTTATGAACAAAAAATGTCTTAACAAAATTTATCGCTAAAGCTACGATATTCACGGAAAAAATAGTCAAATAACGTTATAATTCGGAGCGAGATCCATGCGTGCGCGCACTTGAATACGCATGACTGTGACACCGTAGCGCGACGCACTGAATTACACGTCACTGAATCAGAATTTGTTCAATCTATATGAGTGTTGGTTAATTTAAAAGATGGAAATTGTAGCTTTCCGACTCTTCTGTTTTAAACAATACAAGCAAAGGGTGGATGGGTAAAATATACTTATATATATTATTATGCCCGAACTCAATCGTCGCAATTAAAAATATGAAAAAATAAAAGCCATTCAACAAAATTCCTTCTTTATTGAGAACTGTTAAAAATATGTACACTTCATGATTATTATGGTTTATTAAGTTGTAGTAACGTGGACTAAAAAAAGTACATCTCAAATCATTTTAATTTCCTTGCTTGATGATTTTCTTGATAAATATATATTAGACTGGCGGTACATGACCAGTCAGGTGCAACGTTTTTAAAATGTATGCCAATCTTATAAACGAATGAAATTACCATGAATATGCCAGAAACGCAAATTTTAAGCAGTCGTCGCGTGCAGAAGGGTGTGCAAATCGATTTTTTTTGTTTTCTTTTGTGTTTTTTTTTTTTAATTTTAAAATGGAAGCCAATAGTGCCAAACGAAAAGCCTTGAAAAAAATCCAAAATCAAAATCATCCAAAACCAAGAACACCGACAAATTTTACGATTTAATGTGCGCATTAACAGTTGTTTTGCGCGCGGAAACTGCATTCCAATGAATTTTCGCTGGATTATTTTTCACGGCTTATCATTTGGCACTATTGGCATCCATTTTAAAATTAAAAAAAAAACACACAAAAAAAACACACAAAAAATCGATTTGCACACCCTTGTGCACGCGACGACTGCCTAAAATTTGCGTTTCTGGCATATTCATGGTAATTTCATTCATATGTATGATTGGCATACATTTTAAAAACGTTGCACCTGACTGGTCATGTACCACCAGTCTATACATTGGAGGCTGTAACTTGTCGAGAACTTGACCCAGTGGAAAAAATGTATACTTTTCGAATGTTCAAACACAAATTCGTTTACTTGTATGCATCTTTTTTTTTTGGAAAATATGATCAATCAGATCACGATAAGAAATTGCGATTTTCACGATATTATCCTTATGACTAAGAAAACAACTTTGATTGTTTTGATTGATTGATTGATTTACCAGCGTGCGGTAGGCATTTCTGCCACTCCCAAGGATTATACAGCTGGGCCTGCTACATCCACGCTGGGTTGGACTAGGGTCATGCTTGTTGCCAGCAGCGAGTGCCACATGGCGCATGGTAAAGGAGTGCGGGATGGGAGGTGTAGGTATTTGTGAGATGCGTTACCGCATTGTATCGTGAGGGAGATTTTAAATTCCCTTTGTTTGTATTTTTGTTCTGGGTCTTCTTGTAAATATAAATTCTGGAACTTTTCCAATACATTAACAAATGTATAAGGAATCCATTGGATACAGCTGAAATGGAGATAGGTGTACCTGTGATAAATACAATACAGTAAAGGCACGTAAAAATTCATGCGAGCGATTCAGCGGCTACGAGTGGTGTCTGTGTATGCGTTCATAATTATATATTTTCCCTCCATACTCACTATTTATCCTCCTATTCACTAAGAAAAATGTTAAAAATGTGTAATCAGAAAGAGAAAAAGCTTTATTTTACTCGTTAGAACAGCTAAGAATTTTTAGAGGTTCCATAGTATGCATTTAACCGTGCGCTTGGCCGCGCAGTGACAAAGTTACTTCACTATTTTTTTCCAGGAATACCGTGGCTTTAGCGATAAATTTTATTAGGATATTTTTTTGTTCAGAAACACGTGTACTATCCACCTGCATTCTTTATATTTTCCTACCCTGATTTAATGTTAAAATTTTTAAAAAAGGGAACAAAACATTTTTTTCACTTTTTTTTATGTTCTGCATCCGAGCGGAATGTAAACTTTTCAGGATATTGTTCTATACACATTCACGAACTCATTTAATAAAATTATTTATTTTGCAAGTTTTTGTAGGTTTCGCTATAAAATGTTCTCTGTCGTTTGGGCTAAGATTCATTTTTCGCAGACATTCTGTTAGTGCCACTAAGAAGAGAACTAAAAACTGTATTGGGAAAACAAACAAAAAATCCTATTTAAAAAATTTTGGTATAAACCACAACAAGAATTCATGTGTGAAGGACGCCAGTAACACCTTTTGCAACGGTTAACAGTGCCTTTCCACTCTCAGGGTATTTCGTTACAACTCTTATAAGATGACTTAAGACTCGAGCCTTGTGATAGACCAAAAAAAAGCTCTACTTACTACATTGCTACTCTGCTATTCTCCGATGGATGTATATTCGTCGGTGCACCTTTTCTGATGTGTCTTAATGCTAATCACTTTTTTAAGATTATGACGTTAGTTTCTGTATTGTAATGGGGGTCCTGAGCAAACGTAAACAATTATAACTCCTCAAAAATCAATTGCCGATCCAACATACAGAATTGCATAAGGTGCTTAAAGATAATTGGTTCAATAAGGAAGGTTGGCATTCAAATAATACGAATATGTATAGTGGAAAATAATTTATTACTTAACTAATTACATATAAAATAAATCATATCAGCAAACCAAGCTTGGCAATTTCGGGACACATTCTCAGAGAATATTTAGCACAAAAATATTCAAATTTTTCTTTAAAAGGTATGTTTAATAATTATGATTAGAGAATATTATTTAGGTATTATGCAAATCACAACTTACACACTTTTTATTCATTATGAAAATACCTACTTTCTGTATATTGTTGCCCTAATCTGGGCACGCTAATATACTAGTTAGGTAAATACTTTAAAACACTCATTATTGGAGAATCAATCAAAACAACTACTCTTCTAGCTAATACTGACGAAGTATTGAATTACATGATAGAATTCTTAGCATTTTAAAGAGAAAAAAAATATATATTGAAAATACTTAAATCATTTATTCAAATTTAGTCATTCACACTTTTTTATTTAATATGAAATTATCTACTTTATGTATATTGGTGCCTTAATCGGGTCACGCTAATATACTACTTAGGAAAACACTTTAAAACACTCATTATTGGAAAACCAATCAAAACAACTACTCTTCTAGCTAATACTGACGAAGTATTGAATTACATGATAGGATTCCTGGTATATTAAGGCAAAAAAATATATTGAAAATACTTAAATTATTTATTGAAATTCAGTCATTCACAACAATTATTGAACCGTACATTCTATTTCAACTCTAGAAAAGTTGTACAAGTTTTTTCGAACTTGTTAGTTCTCATCAGTAGAGTATAGAAACATTCATTCATTATTTACAAGCCTATTCTTGAATTATTTTTACAATTAATTATCTTTTATTTATTTGCTTTTATCATGATTAGAGAATATTATTTAGGTATTATGCAAATCACAACTTACACACTTTTTATTCATTATGAAAATACCTACTTTCTGTATATTGTTGCCCTAATCTGGGCACGCTAATATACTAGTTAGGTAAATACTTTAAAACACTCATTATTGGAGAATCAATCAAAACAACTACTCTTCTAGCTAATACTGACGAAGTATTGAATTACATGATAGAATTCTTAGCATTTTAAAGAGAAAAAAATATATATATTGAAAATACTTAAATCATTTATTCAAATTTAGTCATTCACACTTTTTTATTTAATATGAAATTATCTACTTTATGTATATTGGTGCCTTAATCGGGTCACGCTAATATACTACTTAGGAAAACACTTTAAAACACTCATTATTGGAAAACCAATCAAAACAACTACTCTTCTAGCTAATACTGACGAAGTATTGAATTACATGATAGGATTCCTGGTATCTTAAGGCAAAAAAATATATTGAAAATACTTAAATTATTTATTGAAATTCAGTCATTCACAACAATTATTGAACCGTACATTCTATTTCAACTCTAGAAAAGTTGTACAAGTTTTTTCGAACTTGTTAGTTCTCATCAGTAGAGTATAGAAACATTCATTCATTATTTACAAGCCTATTCTTGATTTATTTTTACAATTAATTATCTTTTATTTATTTGCTTTTATCATGATTAGAGAATATTATTTAGGTATTATGCAAATCACAACTTACACACTTTTTATTCATTATGAAAATACCTACTTTCTGTATATTGTTGCCCTAATCTGGGCACGCTAATATACTAGTTAGGTAAATACTTTAAAACACTCATTATTGGAGAATCAATCAAAACAACTACTCTTCTAGCTAATACTGACGAAGTATTGAATTACATGATAGAATTCTTAGCATTTTAAAGAGAAAAAAAATATATATTGAAAATACTTAAATCATTTATTCAAATTTAGTCATTCACACTTTTTTATTTAAAATGAAATTATCTACTTTATGTATATTGGTGCCTTAATCGGGTCACGCTAATATACTACTTAGGAAAACACTTTAAAACACTCATTATTGGAAAACCAATCAAAACAACTACTCTTCTAGCTAATACTGACGAAGTATTGAATTACATGATAGGATTCCTGGTATCTTAAGGCAAAAAAATATATTGAAAATACTTAAATTATTTATTGAAATTCAGTCATTCACAACAATTATTGAACCGTACATTCTATTTCAACTCTAGAAAAGTTGTACAAGTTTTTTCGAACTTGTTAGTTCTCATCAGTAGAGTATAGAAACATTCATTCATTATTTACAAGCCTATTCTTGATTTATTTTTACAATTAATTATCTTTTATTTATTTGCTTTTATCATGATTAGAGAATATTATTTAGGTATTATGCAAATCACAACTTACACACTTTTTATTCATTATGAAAATACCTACTTTCTGTATATTGTTGCCCTAATCTGGGCACGCTAATATACTAGTTAGGTAAATACTTTAAAACACTCATTATTGGAGAATCAATCAAAACAACTACTCTTCTAGCTAATACTGACGAAGTATTGAATTACATGATAGAATTCTTAGCATTTTAAAGAGAAAAAAAATATATATTGAAAATACTTAAATCATTTATTCAAATTTAGTCATTCACACTTTTTTATTTAATATGAAATTATCTACTTTATGTATATTGGTGCCTTAATCGGGTCACGCTAATATACTACTTAGGAAAACACTTTAAAACACTCATTATTGGAAAACCAATCAAAACAACTACTCTTCTAGCTAATACTGACGAAGTATTGAATTACATGATAGGATTCCTGGTATCTTAAGGCAAAAAAATATATTGAAAATACTTAAATTATTTATTGAAATTCAGTCATTCACAACAATTATTGAACCGTACATTCTATTTCAACTCTAGAAAAGTTGTACAAGTTTTTTCGAACTTGTTAGTTCTCATCAGTAGAGTATAGAAACATTCATTCATTATTTACAAGCCTATTCTTGATTTATTTTTACAATTAATTATCTTTTATTTATTTGCTTTTATCATGATTAGAGAATATTATTTAGGTATTATGCAAATCACAACTTACACACTTTTTATTCATTATGAAAATACCTACTTTCTGTATATTGTTGCCCTAATCTGGGCACGCTAATATACTAGTTAGGTAAATACTTTAAAACACTCATTATTGGAGAATCAATCAAAACAACTACTCTTCTAGCTAATACTGACGAAGTATTGAATTACATGATAGAATTCTTAGCATTTTAAAGAGAAAAAAAATATATATTGAAAATACTTAAATCATTTATTCAAATTTAGTCATTCACACTTTTTTATTTAATATGAAATTATCTACTTTATGTATATTGGTGCCTTAATCGGGTCACGCTAATATACTACTTAGGAAAACACTTTAAAACACTCATTATTGGAAAACCAATCAAAACAACTACTCTTCTAGCTAATACTGACGAAGTATTGAATTACATGATAGGATTCCTGGTATCTTAAGGCAAAAAAATATATTGAAAATACTTAAATTATTTATTGAAATTCAGTCATTCACAACAATTATTGAACCGTACATTCTATTTCAACTCTAGAAAAGTTGTACAAGTTTTTTCGAACTTGTTAGTTCTCATCAGTAGAGTATAGAAACATTCATTCATTATTTACAAGCCTATTCTTGATTTATTTTTACAATTAATTATCTTTTATTTATTTGCTTTTATCATGATTAGAGAATATTATTTAGGTATTATGCAAATCACAACTTACACACTTTTTATTCATTATGAAAATACCTACTTTCTGTATATTGTTGCCCTAATCTGGGCACGCTAATAATGGTTTTGGGGATTTGAAAAAATTGGGATTGAAAGTAATGTTTACGAAAATTATTAAGTGAGATTATAAATAACAGATATATTTTTGACAATAAGGTGATAATTAATTACACCAGTGCAATTATTGATAATTGCATTTTAGTGACAAAATATATCTGTTATTTATTTTCTCACTTAATAATTTAAATTTGAACTATGCTCACATTTTCTTTGATGCAATTATCGATTTATCAATAATTGCACTAGTGTAAAAATTATTAGTGTCATTTTGATTTGATTAGTTGAAAGTTCCTAGAAACCATAGCAACTCATTGGTATGTATTTCAAAAGAATCAGTACTTTGAATTCGAAGCTGTTGATATTTAAACTGCTGCTCGGTAAAGTAGGAAGGCCGGAAAACAGTCATTTAGTGATAACATTTTCTTAATGTGTGATATTTAAATTTTGAATGAAATTATATTGCTTCTAAAAATTTGAACAATTTATTTTTCAACACTGAAATTTTCTGCTATTTTCCTTATTATCTCCGGTCCTAGTAATCGTATCGCAAAAATAAAAATACCAAATTGTTCGCAATAAAATTTTGAATAAGATTAGGAATATGAAAACTTTTCTGATAATTTGTTAATTTGTAAAATAATAAAAACCACTAAACATTGCCTTCTTTGACAATTTAAGGAATATTACGTAATAATATATCAATTTTAACGAAAGTTTGTAGAACTATGCCCTTTATTGATTTATTGAACTAAACGTTCGTGCCAAATTTTAGCGCAAAATATTTATTCTAACGGCTAGAAACCAATAATATTTCCGAAATTTCCATCGCTTATTGTTTAAGTACATCGACTCGTTGGAGAACATTTTTTTAATGTAGGATTTTGCATGTATTTTACAATGGTATTAAGAAAAAAAATTATATTCTCAGTTAAACCGTTTTTGTAAAGGAGGAGGAGGAGGAGGAGGAGGAGGAGGATTATATTTTTGGATTTAAATTTAAAAAAATCATTTCTTTAACATCTGTCATCAATATTTAATTGATTTTACCCCAAACGGAACCTCCCCCTACTCGCACATACCTCTTCTACTCCTTTTACTCCTTTTAAGTATTAGATAACTGGAACGGTTTCGCATTTAAAACTCTCCAAAAGCTATTTTTAATTTTTTACACGTTATTTTGGTTGATTTTTAAAAAATGATAGAGGGTGGGAGCAGTGGGTGAGTACGTGGGCGTGGTGGGGGAAAGAGAAGATAGGAGCGGGTGTAAAAAAATCATCTTTTTTGTGATAAAATAAAGAATCCTTGTAGTTTCATTATATAACTGTATGTTTATAAAATCGAGTTATAATATAAGGGTGTGGTGGTGAGTAAGTAGGCGTGGTGGGGAAAGGGATTAGTGGGGAAGGTAGTTCGGATAAACTAAAAAAAAAAACTTTTTAAATGCAAAAAAAATTAAGCGATACCGTTCTTGGATTCTGATTATCTAATACTTAACAGGGGTATAAGAGATATGTGCGAGTGGGGGAGGTTCCGTTTGAGTTGAAATTAATTAAATATTGATGACAGATGATAAAAAAATGATTTTGTTAAATTTAAATCCAAAAATAAAATAGGCCTAAAACCGGCTTTAGCTACCCTCCCCTCCTCCTTTGTTTATATTTTTCAAAATTATAGTTATAAACAAATTCAAATAATTCTGTGAATTTTTTATCAAACCAAACGCGGCAAATTAATTATGAAAACACATGAAACATCCAATATTTTTCTAAATAAATTAATGATCTACTTGCATTTTGGTTCGAGATGCGTCAGTTTTTGCTATCACTTATAAATAAACACATCAGTATTTCTTCTTGAAATTTGGACTGGTTGTTCTCCAATGCTTATATTTTTGTCTTTAATAATATAATATTTGAAATCGTCTACCCCAAAAACCCATAAAACGATATCCCACATCGGTAGTGGGGTGGGGTGATAACAGTGGTCAATGAAATAAAATAATAATTTGAGGTTTTTAGTTCTAAATGGCACTAAATCATATTTTTTTTCATCCCTTTTAATAGGGTGTGGTAATGGAGGTGGCTAATGCCAAACATTTTTTTGAAATCTTAGCTTCTCTTGTATATTCTAAATATCAATTTTATGGACTCTTATCTGCTTGATTTATCCATTTACCCCAATTTATCCCTTCGACGGAACAAGATGAAAATATAATCTAGTTCCAGATCCCGTTAAAGTACATATGTGTACCAAGTTTCAAGTCAATATCTTAAATGGTTCCAAAGTAATCGTGCGCATAAAAAAAAGTTGCACACCGACAGACAGACAAAATTTTTTTTTGCTCAAAATTAAAATCTCATGACATTCTAAGCCTATTTGAACAATATACATTTTTTTCTCGTTACTGTACTTCCACTGGATGTGGAAGTAATTAAATATAATCTGTGAGATATATAAAACAAAGCGCTAGTCGCCCTACATACTGGGCTATCTGATGACTAAAATCTCATTTCTAAAACCATAATATAACATTTGGACCCATTTGGCGATTTTTTAATCTCTAACATAATCGTTAATGACCCGACTTTCTGACCTCTAGACACTATCTTTTAGCAATTGTGCTTCTAGATTGTTTTCAACTAGCCGAGACAAAAATATAGGTACTGAAGAATATCCAATCAAAATATTAAGGAGAAATATTAATTTGTTCATTTATAAGTGACTGAGACGCAAAGACTGACTTATCTCGGTCCCAAATGCAAGTTCACTTTTTTTTAGAAAAATTTAAGATATGTCATCTTATTTTCATAATTTGTTTGCCATTTTTGGTTTGATAAATATTTGAATTTGTTTTTAAAAATAATTTTGAAAATTATAAACAAATTTCAAGAAAACGGTTTAAATGAAGATGCAAATTTTGTTTCTTAATACCATTGTAAAAAAACATATAAAACCTATATTTTGAAAAAAGAAATGTCCACCTACGAGTCGATGCACTTAAACAATAAGCGATGGAAATTTCGAAATTATTATTTGTTTTTAGCCGTTTGAAGAAATATTTTGCACTAAAATTTAGCACGAAGGTTTAGTTAAGTAAATGGCATAGTTTCACCAATTTTCGTTAAAATTGTTGCCTTACTATATTATATTTCTTAGATTGTCAAAAAGGGCAATTTTTGGTGGTTTCTATTTTTTTTACAAATTAACAAATGATAAAAAAAAATTTTTTCATATGCCTAATTTTATTGCGAACAATTTAGTGTCTTCATTTTTGCGATACGATATACGGAGATAATATGGAAAATAGCAGGGAAACGAATTTTAAAATTTTACAAGAAGCCATGAACCGATTTAAACCAAGACTTCTCATAGCACTTGTTATTATGCCTACAACAAATTAAAACAACCAGAGGCCTACAAACTCTCACTCATAATAATCTTATAAAAATACCATGTTCCAAATTTTAGGATAACATTGATATGTCACCTAATTTAAATAAAGTTGGTTTGAACCTAGCATACGCCCGGTATATTGCGGTTTATAAATCTTATACAGCTTCATATTTTTGTATGCTTAATCATTTAACATAACATTTTGCTCTGAAATTAAAATAAAACCTATTTTACGTAGGAGTGAGAATTTGTAATTCTCTGGTTATCACCATGTATTACACATATGTCACAATTTCAATAGGGATTATTGTACTATGCTGTTTACATATGTTCCAAATTGTAATTAAATATTTTAAGTCCAACAGAAGTTATCGTGTTTACAAGAAACGGTATACACACACAAATACGTATACACGCACACACACACTTACAGACACAAATACATTTTTTATTCGATATTTGAGTTCAGTCTGCTGTGAAACGGATATCTGTACAAAAAAAATCTTTCTACGATAATTGTTAAAATTTTGTTTCAATTTATAATAAATTTCTAATATAGTTAGTAATATAGCTGTATACTATTAAAAGATATACAATCCATTACTGGACCATAACAAATACGAAAAAAATTAATAGAAGCATTATTGTAGAAAATTTATTCAGCTTTAATTTTACATATAGCCACTTTTTGATTATGGCTAACCGTTTTCGAGATATGAGCGAAAAACCAAAAAACGGAACCTTTTTCGTGCCCCCCTGCACCCCCGCACCTCCTATATTCGGGGACTTTTGATATGTTTACCTCCTAAATAGTCCAAACACAGTCCTCAAGTCACAAATCGGCATTTCCATCTAGATCCCCTTATTGAACGTTCATTGACAGGGCTATAAATCGTTCATTTATTTACACGATATATGTTTTGAAAAACACAATTTTTTAATTAATTCTCCGGCAGGAAAAGAATGAGTTGGCCTTACTAAAATAAGTTGTCAAGATCCATTTCGGATAGCCAAAATTAGGAAGTACAAGATGGTGGAGGTCTCATTTAGTTATACCTTAAAAAAAAACTACCTGAAATAAGAGAGATAGATACATTCCAATTTACACCAAATATCGGCAAAGAGAACCACAACTTGACGCTAAAATTAAATTAATAAAATACCGTTTTAATTGATCTTTGTAAGTGCACTTGCATTGGCAACAGTAACCCAGTTTTAAGATAATTAACAATGCAATGATTACCAATCGGTCAGATCGTGTCTGCTACAACTTACATAGCTTTCAATTTTTTTCCTACAAATTTACAGTTATGACAAGCTCTGTAAACTTTCTAATAAAACCAAAAACTTATAATTGTAGCCATTTATCTCTTTATGACTAACTAAAGACTGAAAGGTTACAGGAAAAACCTAATAACAATTATTGCAACAGAAAAAAAAAAATTTAGTTCCTACAGTTAAATATTAAACAAGTAGAAGTTGCATTCGGGCGTAGCCGATAGCGGTCACCTATCCCATTAATATTTTGTTCAAATACGGCTCAATTCACTTGTATGTGATGCCAGTGATATTAGTGGACCGGGAGGTAGAGACATTCCTGAGAACGATTAGTTGACGCCTGCCAATTTAAGGGTCAATTATTATAGGTCTTTGACGAATTATAAGCGTATAAAGAAAGTTTCTTCGATTGCAGCGACATTGCAAATTAATTGTTTATTTGTAATTGAGAACTAACATTTTGTACGATCAGTTAACGTCTGCAAAGTGGTTTTTGTGAAACTTTGAACAAAAACAATCCAGCGGAAGTTAATCTGCAGACGATTTCCTCGTGCAGGAGGGCCAAAAAAATTAACTTAACTTGCAAGAAAAATTGACATTTGAGAACAATTAGTTCGCTTCTGCCATTTAACTGAATTATCATTAATGATATGGAAATTGCAAAAAACTACTTTGCAGATGATTACGACATACACATGCGTTCGCGGTGATTTTTAGAAACTGTATTACTTTGTACATACCATTGAACGATTAATTAGTGTCTGCAATTTAAATATGTGTATGATATTAAACAAAAATTTTCAGACGTTTCGAAAATGTTTAAACAGACTCAAAAAAACCTGCAAGAATTTTGAAAACGTTTTGAACGATTAGTTAGAGTCTGCCATGACTTTTTTCATTAAATTTATAATAAACAGTAGAGAATTTGACAATTGGCAGACGATTTAAGCATGTACAACTCTATATACAACAATAACAACATTGATAGAATCACGTATGCCATTTTTACTGGTAATAGATTGAATATAGTAGTATTCTCATTGGCATACTTGTAACAGATGTAGTTATAAAAATCATTAGCGGGTACGGTAATTTATTTAATTGCCGGGCAATTCGCCGGGATAGCTCGAGATCCGGCAACACTGTACTATGCGCGTAGGCTCTGCGTGCTTTGTGAAATTTGCCAACACGGATCTCTGCTTCGTTGCGACGCATTTTCTTTCTCATACACACCGCAATACCAAGCAGTACACGAGTACATGGCGTCTGCAGAAAGAAGGAAGTGTTTTTTTTTTACGGAAAGGGTAAGAGGATGATGAGGATGATGACGACAATGAGAATAATAATCGCTATGCAAACCTTGTCGATGACGACGACGTTGACGATGACGGAGACGGAGGTAAGGATGACGAAGAGCCAGACGTTAGTCGCCAACGCGTGGAAATCGAAGTTTATTTATAAATTAAAAAAACAGTTTAGGCGTCAAAATAAGAATTTTTGTATTACTTCCACATCCAGTGGAAGTATAGTAACGACAAAAAAAATTAAAAAAAACTTTTATTTTTCAAATAGGCTTAGAATGTCATGAAACGTCGAGATTTTAAGTTTGAGCGTCTGTCGGTCTGTCAGGTCTGTAACTATTTTTGTGCGTACGTTTACTCTGGAACCGTTTGAGATATTGACTTGAAATTTGGTGCACATATGTACTTTAAGGAGATCTAGAACTAGATTATATTTTCATTTTGTTCCGCCGAAGGATTGGGTAAATTGGGGTAAATTTGGGGTAAATAGGTAAATCAAGCAGGTAAGAGTCCATAAGAGTATTTAGTATATACAAGAGAAGCTACGGTCTCAGAAAAAATTTTGGCATTAGCCACCCCCATTATTAAAGGGAATGAAAAAAAAATGTGATTTAGTGTATGTACAAGAACCAGAAACCTCAAAATATTTTTTTACTTCATCCACCCGCACTACCACCCCATATCATAAAAAAAATGAATGGCAGACGCTAACTAATTGTTCAACAACATTTGAATTCGTTTGTAATGTTGTTATTGTTGTATATAATCTTGTGCATGCTGAAATTGTCTGCATATTGTCAAAATATTATTTTTGATCATAAGTTTCATGAAAAAACTAATGGCAGACGCTAATTAATTATTCAAAATGTTGTCAACATTTTTAATGATACGACAATACAACGACGAGACTGCCCAAAAATTCCTACTATATAAACCTCTTAATTCTGACTTAACTCGTGACCTAACACATGCAAGAAGATATGACAACATTCCAAGCGTCCACAAACTTCTACATGAGCGACTGCCACCCCACGATTTATCCAGAAATGACTGACGTAACTTCCCTCCCTAAAATCCCCTCTCTCATAAACATATAAATCCAACATACACAATTCCATATCCACTTCCCATTTCTCATACCCCCTTGAGCCCCTCGCTGAAACTTCTTAACATAGAAATTAGGTACATTGTGCAACAACATGTTTTTATATACTTGACTTTTTTGAATAGGGTTTTTATTTCTCATTTTCATAATTCAACATCTAAAATAAAATGCAAGCGATCTGTATAGAAACTTGCTAATTGTCGCCATTTCTATCACATCTGGAAGCATTTCTGCCACAATACCTGGCCGCTGCGTGACATCGCGCGGTTTTCGCGTTGTTGTTATGTAGCTCTTTCATATATTGTTAATACTAATGAAATAAATGCAATACCTTTTTGACATACTTATATAAAATAAAAGATATTTAAATTGGTAAAAAAAAATTGGTATGAACACACAACTGCGATGTGCTGTGTATAAAATGGTATAAACACATAAATGCGATCTTTGTCTTCCTGTAGTCTGTACATCCAGCTAGTTCGTTTTAAATATGAGACAATTTAGATTCACAAATAAATTTATTGGAGAATTGGGAATACTCGATTATTTATGATTACAATGAAAGTAATTATAGTAGCAGATATGCCACGGAAAGGTTATCTGGTTTTTTGAAATATAACATGGAATAAATTGTTAACTGAATAGTAGGGAAAACTTTTGAAAGAAATGTTATGCTCTACAAAACGGCTTGTATAACTTTTTGTATTGCATAATTTTAGTAATATATAAATGGAAGAGTCGAGATTCCGTGATTTGGGGTCATTTAACTGGCCTCTAAACTATCAAGGTAAAAAAGTCCTTTGATGCTACAAGGAAAACGCGTGGATTGGTGTACATTTTTCAGTTGCATGTGGGTCTCACACTAACTGCCTGAAATAATAATTCTCTAACTTTGATAATAGAGAAAGGCATATGATACAAAGAATTGGTTCACTACTAGATACTAGATCGATATCTAAGTTTTCTCAAATTAATAATTTAGTTTTGGTCATTTAAAATTTAATAAACGAATTGATTGCCACTAAAATACGTATAAGAAAAACACTTGACGTGTTATTGCAAGAATTACTGTATTGGTAATTTTCCCGTAACTGGGGACGAAAACACAATCAATATTAAATATATAATTAATAGAATTATTATGGGTCTATGTAGAAAAGATGTCTAAGGTCACACAGTCATAAATAATTTAATATAAAATAATTTCCTGACGTCAAAATATCAATAATTATTGAACTTCGCTGTAGCTTCCTATGGCTGTGTATCACGCTTTTTTTTATTAATGGGACAAAGTTTACCGCCATCTTTGTCACAAACATAAATTATTATTATGATAATAATTTATTGTTGATGTTACAGCAACATTATCATTTATATAAAATAAAGTCTACTAACAGGAAAGCAAGATAGTGTACAGTTTTTCATTTCTTATTAGAATTTTTTCTTACAGCGTGTTAGAAGAAATTTTGATTCGTTTAATATAAAAATCAATTAAAATTATTCTTTCGGATATATCATGAAGAACATAATTTAATTTGTTTTAATTTTTTCAAAAAAAAAATATTATCAAATGAAAAACATTGAGATCAAATAAAAGAAAATTAAGTTGCTAATTTTCATGATTTTTTCATTTCGTCTTTGGCATTCAGGGACACAATAATAATGAAAATCAGAAACAAGGACACAGTAATTCATATAATGAATAAATAAGAAAGTAATACAAAAAAATAAATAAATCAAAATCACAGAAAAAGTAAAAATGGTATAATACAGCTCTCAAAATTCCTTTTCTTAGTTTATATAATGTTCTATATTAAGTGATAGACGATGTTTTCATATTTGTTCTCGCATTTACACATTTTTGTGCAATATAATTCGTAGAGTATTTACAAAAATTCTGGTTCATTTGGAGCATAGTAATCAACACATCAATAGAACATAAGTATTTTCATCACTTTCTCGAAGTAGCCCAGTAGTCACTTTATACATGAACCTCTAAAAAAATACAACCTAAGATTTTCCAACGAGATTCTCTTTATTTTAGCATCACAAACAATTTCTCAAAAGTCCATAAAACCAACTGGACGGCTACAATAGTTACAGCAGGTCAAATGTCAAGAAAATCGGTTTTTCTCAAATATCTCGTGAATCATCGGTTTTACGTCAATTTTGGTTATTATAAAATTTGTTTGAGAGATCAATCTGCATAAAAAAGGTCCTATACAAAATTTACGTAGAACCAATAGTTCTTGAGATTATTGAGGAAACTCTGACATATTGCTGCATTAGTTTCCGCACCAACTTTGAGGTAGAATGCAAGGCGCGTTTTTTTTACTCAATGAAATGAGTGCGTCTTCATCATCGTTGAACTCAGATTCAACGGTTGTATCCTCGGACATCGTATTGAGACACGACTGGCCACGACAAGAGCCACACACTACGGAACATGGCAATCCTATTTTTCTGCATTCACAATTGGTGTCACAACCTTTTGTGCAGTTGCAGAAAATAGAATTGAGAAGTTCATCTGGTGCAGGAGGAATCAGAGTAGTTGTTGGCTCTAATAAATTATTGTTTAAGGTCCAACCCCATTGCTGAGGGTCTAAATCTTTTCCCAGCCAAGTTTGAACCTGATAATATACTCTGAATAGATGTTGTTGAGTAGCTGCTGCTGTGGGTGGAAGTGACGACAATTGCACAAGCTTATTTATTAGCAAATTTTTCGAACAGTTTTCTATTTTGAATGCTGTCAATGCTTCCTGTAAATCTGGTCTTTTTGTAATGTTTTAAATGCATTTATTTTTCCTTTTCGAAATAAAGCAATGGAATGTTAGAAAGCTACTACTAAAAGCCCTGACTATTATTATAAAGAAGTGTCCATTTCAAGGACATCTCATACAGAAATTATGCGGGTATATGTGCATAAACGATGTTCCTCTGTATTCCTCTGTATTCCTCTGTATTCCTCTGTATTCCTCTGTTATCTACAGTATCGGAAAGTCCTTCGTTTGGCATTGCGGTATTAATCGACCCACCCCAATAAAGACGTCTACCAGTACTCTAGCAGGAGTAAACAGTGACACACCCCTTCAAGAGTTGCTGCTCTCGCTTGCTCTTATTGCCGTACCCAAAAGAAACACTTTCCGATACAGTATATACAACACTCTACGCATAAAATAGTGGCGTATGCACTTTGCTCCGAAGTTTCTCAGACCGATATCTCGAAAACTATTTGTTCTACGTAAATTTTGTATAGAACCTTTTTCATGCATATTTATCTCACGAAAAACTTCTATAATAGCCAAAATTAACGTAAAATCCATAATTTACGAGATGTTTATGACATTTGACCTTCTGTAACTATTGTAGCCGTCCAGTTGGCTTTATGGACTTTTGAGAAATTATTTGTGATGTCAAAATAAAGAGAATCTGGTTGGAAAATCTTAAGTTGGATTTTTTTTAGAAGTTTGGCCTTTTTTATGTATTAAGTGACTGGGTTAAAGTATGTATATGGCGATTAAAATACCATTATACAGGGTGTTTGGTACATCGATAGAAAGTTTTCGCTGGGTGATAGTTGGGGTCGTTTGGAACTTATTAAGTCTCACTGATTTTGAGATATCGGCATTTTTAGATATTTCAGGTGTTACTAATACATGTTATTTTTTATGATACTAAATACTTTCAGCTTTCTTAAATATTTTTTTAGATATTCTTAATACGCACTTTGTCGAAACAGCACAAAAAAATGAAATGTCAAAGTAGTGATATAAAAATTTTGAAGGACAATGTATGTGTTAAAATACATTCGTTCGATTTCTTTTTTAATTTTAAGCAAAATTTTCTCAAAAGCGGTACTACTTCAAGAGATTCAAATAGTTTTAGAAACTTCAAAAAAACTTTTGCATAAGGGTAAATATGGTCATATAGGTTCCAAACGATCCCAACTATCATCCAGTGAAAACTATCTATCGATGTACCAAACATCCTGTATATCTCGGCTCCACTCTATACACTATAAATGAGTTCTAATAAACAGAGCAAGTTTCAAAGCTTTTCTGGTAGAAGGAGGGTGTTCTTTCTGCAACTGCCACTTCATTCCGCTTATATCAGTTCATCAGTTGTTCTCATGGTTTACAAATGTACAAATGACAAACAAATTCTTCTATAATACTGCCATTCAATTCTTCAGCTTTCTTAGTTTATAGAACTCTAGTAACGCTTTTTCCCGTTATATCTACGACAATAAGGTAGTTCAGAAAATGTTGCAAAATTTCAAAAGTACGAAGTTGGTAAAATGTATTTGAAATGGAAAAGTATCTGCTAACGTTTCCACTCCCAAGTATTGTGAACTATGGACGTATATTTAGCAAGTTGTATAACTCCTGGTAGTCAACACCAGTGAACGAATAAATACATCATTGATGTTTTTCTTCTCTCTTCCATCTTGGTTTTGGATTTTGGTTTTTAGTAGCCCTTATGACAGTCATGATACATGCAAACTAATCCATCGTAATTTGATTTTCATACGCATTACATACAGATTAGGCAAACAGTTTTATGTGGTAAACGAGGGCAAGAAATAAAATAGAGAAATTAGGAAAGGAAATGTGGATGTACTGCTCCCAGTACGTTCCACTCTTCGTGATGTATTTTTATCACCTTGTCGGGTGTCAACGTAGGGCATCGGTATCTATTGCTTTTAACCGCCTATGCTATTGTAGTGGAAATAGATACGCCTTATTTTCCATAATTTCTCTGTTTTCTTTTTTGCTCTCGTTTATCACAGGATATATAAAATTACATTTGCCGAATTTGTAAGTACCAGCTCAGCATAAATAAATATGAAATCATTCCAGACGGACAGTATCAAAAATATCTAAGTGTTTTTTTTACGTGGTTTTTGCTCTAGAATGAGAGTTGTTAATTTTTTCAAGGGCCCAGTGTTATATCTTTTTCACTAATAAAGTAATATATGTTGTTTTAAAATCATCTCCCTGTTACTAGGAAATTTGGAGCGTCTAGGTCTTACTATATGTTAGCGAAAACATGAGAATATATATTTTTAATTTTAATTTAAAGAAAGTTACATTAACATTTTTTTCTGTCATAACTTGTTGCTTAAGATATAGAAGTAGAGTAGACAAAATCATCTGAAAGCCTGATTACTAGTCTTTCGTTATAGTCGTTAGCGTTTTTCATGTGAGTGCCATAGTTTCTGAGATATTGAACATTTAAACTAAATACTTCGTCTAATAAACATTCGGGTGCTAATTGTATACTTCCAGATCTCCGAAATACCGAAACCATTAATTCTACAGAAAAAAATAAAGAAAATAAAAAAGAAAAAAAAACATGCTCAAGTTAGTAGCTTTCATTTTTGTCTCTAGCGTGTTTTCGCACAATGTAATACATTTCGAGTTGTGACGAAGATCATTTTGAAGTACTCTTTTTATTTCAAGCTAAAATAACATGTTTCAAGCCGTTATTAAAGATTATCAATTTACATGAAAAGTTTCATAGAGCCTTTTCTTCTCAACATTTGATTCACTTTCTGTTTTTTTTTCACCTCTAGATTAGCAAGCCCCCGCATAATATAGAAACTTTTCTTTGATGCGTTTACTATTAAGTTGCCAAAAATGAACGAAATTTAATAAGAAATTAAAACACATTGCTCCTTTTGACCGTGGACACAGCAGTAATAATTGAGTAGGCTCGCTAGCGCAACACTTCTTCCTTACGTCATAAATCCTGTATGTACTGTTCTAGAAAGTGCCAACAGTCGTTTTCATGTAGGGTAATCATTATGGAATGGATTTATACAAGTTTCCAATTTTAATCATTCAGGAGACCCTACTTTATTTCCCTTGGCACTCACCAAAGGACCAAAAACTGTTACGGACGATGATGCTGCAATAAATCTCTTATTAACCCTATAGAAAAATCACAGAACGATCTAGAACCAGACCATGACTATTCGCGAAAAATTCCGCCCCTACAAGGAACAATACATTTAATACACTAACTTACCGAAGTTCATTTAGATATTAGATTATAATTTTGCGAAATTATGAGATGCGTGTACCAAAACACCCATATTTTTTTATGGAAGCTATTTTCATTTTGCAAGAAATTGTAAATAGGCATAACTGGCGTTATTGGGTCCAGTATAATCCCCACTACAATTTTGTATGCAGGAAAGAAGAAGAGTGGCCGTCCCAGTCACCTGCTTTGACCCCCATGATTTTCATGGAGTCATATAAAAGACCAAGTGTGCAGAGAACGACCAAAAGACTTGAATAAACTGAGAGCTCGAATTGCTAGTGCAATGGGGATAATAGGAGATAAAGTAATGGCGGATATAATTAGTACTAGATCGTCAAATCCAAATCCCTTGATTTCTTTTGTGTGCGGACATTGCAAAGTATATATATATATAGCACCGCTTCCAATAATCATTACAATTTTAATAAATTTTATTTTGTTTCAAAAATTCTCCATTAATACAAAATATGTACTGATCTGAAAAACCAAAAAACCGTTAAGAAAATGTTTGAGTAGTAAAAGCAAACCTGGAAAGAATTACATCGATATGGAAAATATTTTCATACCAATATAAAGGATAATTAAGGTAGTTGAAGGTAAAAAAATATCGGTGTCTAATGGTGTTTTTTACCTCCAAATTAATTTATTCCGATGGAATATTAGTGATTAATTGATATTGCACATGTATTTTTTTTTATTTCGTAATATATATTCTAGATTCAAGGTATCGATTCCACACGAAAAATTCTGTATTGTTTTGAGTTTTTCAATCACTTTGATCCAAATAATTGGTTCAGTAACTAGAGGCAACTTCCTACAGTAGTGACAAATTAAAAAACTGAATTTTAATATCGTCTATTAAAAAATAATCAATTAACATCATCTATAGGTCTTTAATTTCTTGACCGATATAAAATTAACTCGATGAATGTCCTAGATTTTTCGGTCAGTTTAAATAAAAATTATTATATTTTCTTACCTTTTGGGTTTGTTAATAATCGTCAGAGAACTATAATATTTTCAAAAAACAGACGGAAACCTAAAATATCTTTGGTTTGGTCACTGTTTTTGTTATATCTTCTACATTTCTTTTCTTTTTTTTTCAGCAACATGACTCTCGTTCAACCTAGTCCCGAATTACAAATTAACATCAGAAAAGAGCTCAATGAAGATGTTTCCACCAGGGACAGTGATTTGCAGCATATCAAAGAATGGCTCCTGAAGCAACCTCATTTACCAGACACTTGGGGTAAGATATAAAGATCTTAATATTTGTCTGCCTGCAACATGCAGACAGAAATATCTCCATTTGGAAGAACTTCGTCTTCTTCAATTTTGTAAAGGAAGTAACAGATAAAATACTGAACTAAAAAGCAATTATAGAGTAGTTGTATAGATAGGTGGAATGTGAAATAGTGCGAAGTGCGCTAGAAATATCTGTCAGTGTCTCTCCTACGAATCCGGACAGCCATAGTTTACGAATGTGGAGAAGAAGTAGTGAATATGATATTTCGGCCATACTTTACTTAAAACTAGTACTAGGATCAATTCTCCGATTGGGAAACAATATGAAAATTTTTTCCAAAGAGAAATTATACAGCCGATTAACTGGCCCGATTTAAATCCTATGAAGCACGTCTGGGATGCTCCTCAAAGGAATATTTCGAATAGACCAATTCTTATGTATGCGCCGAAGATGTAAAGGGGGCATGGGACTAGAGGAGGTTCTACTCACTATTGTAAGTTGTGATCGTTATTTGTTGCCTTAAGTGAAGAACAAAGTGTCGACAGTTTTTTATGTTTGTATCATGTATCATTAAGAAAATCATAGCTGTTAGCGTAATTGGCCTGGGAAGAAAATTAAAAAATGGTACAGAATTACTACATGAGACTAAATAATGATAAATAAAACATACATAGCTCTTCTGACAAATGGCAATTTTGGCAATAAATAGTGCCTCTACGTTTTTTAAAAAAAATTATTTGGCAATTTTTACATTCTTGAATGTGATATATTACCAATAGACTAAAAGCTGGCTCCCATCTGATCTAACCAGAGAGCTCTAATTCTGTTTCATATTACAGTTTCGAGTATTGTCCGCATGAAATGGAAATCCGGCAGTCTAGCACTCCAAAACGGTCGGACATTGAAATGGGATTTCGAAAAGAATACTGCAATTTAACCGGGAAGATCTATTTTTGTTTTAGAGTTTACTTGTTAGATTACTACTTCCTAAATTAATTTTAACTGGTCTGCCACTCGAAATCGGTCGTAAAATGATGGCCACATCAACTTACACTTTAAAAAAATTGATGTCAATTTAACTGAAAGTATCTAGTTTTAATTTTTCAACCAAATTACAGGTCAGTGCGTGGCTTTTACGAATTGCTCGGTCTGACAGTAAAAAACAGCCGGATCCAAGATGCCAGATCGGTTTTTGTAAGGTAGCATATGGGTATATGGTGGTATATTAAAAAATTGATGGGAATGTAATTTTATTGTATGAAAAGAATTATAAGTTTTTCGTCAACATTAGTTTTGACATTTAATTAAAAGATAGCTTGAATTTCGCTAGATTTGTCAGTGATGCTATAAAATCCAATTATTTTTGTAATATTTTCTGTTCTTTACCACGTCACGAGTATTTTCGTTATTCATTGTCTTCGTCCCCGTCATCTTCCGAAGGGACATCAGAATCGGTATCTTCGTCATCTAAAAAGATGGTAGGTAATTATTACTATATTGTACTCAACATACCTGAAGCCTCCGCAATTGCGTCTATAACGACAGGTGGAGCAACGTCTCCATCAAACCACACAGATTCGTATATCCCAGAAGGACCTATCTTCCAGCCATAGTCTTCGGGATTTAATGGCTGCATCGGGTCCTGTTTTTCAGCGTTCATTCATATATATGTTTGAAATATACTTCTTTTCACATACAGCAGCAGTTATGATTGGCACGGGGGAATTGATAGGGAATCAAATGTGGCGAAGCTCTTAATAAGAGGCTCATTCATTTTTCTGGGCTTGTAAGCCATCTCAAATTTTCTGTACCTTGCCTCATTAACTGTTGGACACCTAGGAAGATTGTACATGAAGCAAACAAATTTCTCCGCCGTAGTTATGGGAACAGAATCTGGTTCCGGATCTTGGTAGAATGTTTGAAAATATTTTTGAAATTCGGAGCTCTTTTCCATTTGTTTAAAAGGAGTAACTTTAACCCCTTTTTTTAGAAGCAAGATGTTGTGACACATCCTGTGAAGCAGGCCAGGCAAGGCAAGACATACATCAGGACCGAGTACCTTTTTTTTTACATACAAAACAAACCGAAGCCATTTCCGTATTTATCAGTACCTAATTTAATTGTAATAATACGACACAATGCAAACGAATGAAACATAACCTCGTAACACAAGTTGTTTTAAAATGCTGGGTCGGTCCAGAGCAACAGGTAGGGGAGAGCGAGGCACAGTGGTCACTATTTTTCATTTTATTACTTTTTTAAGGCACTGTTAACATTTCTGCAACTTTTTTTGTGCAAGCCTAAAGTATCATGTATTTACAGGAATTTCCTATAATACCACTTTACAGAATCAAACGTTTTACATATGACAACAAAATAACATTTCTTAGAAAATATGACCACTGACCAGTGTGCCCCGCAGTCGGGGTACACTGACCACATTAGTGGGGTTCACTGGTGACTGCTTCGATAAATAAAACAAATGAAATTTGTATGGTAGGTATTGTTATTTTACTGAGCAGGTACAAAATTATGTTTACAAAAATATTCGACCTTAGCCCTTATTAGAGTTTGATACATTTATGTTAAATGAGAACATATTTTGAGTTCGGGTTGTTCCACCAGATTGCATAGGTTTGGGTAAGTGACAAACAATATTACATTTTTCTACAACCCGCCATCCCCTACATTGTTTTGTACGTAGCCAGAGAGTCGTACGTTATTCGTCGTTCAATGAAATGCAGCGTTGCAAGAAATTTGATCTGGTACCCAGTATCCGGCTGCTTTTGATTGCCATACTTAACAATTCATGAAAGCCATTCAGTGAGCTGTAATTTGGTTCAAAAATAAACATTAGATACTTTCGGTTAAATTGACTTCAATTTTATGTAACTTCGGATTGGTCTGGCGGCGATTTTGCGATTGACTTCGAATGACAGACCAGCTCGAATTTATTCAGGAGGTAGTAATCTAATAAGTAAACTCTGAAACAAAAATAGATCTTCCCGGTTAAATTGAAGTAAATTTTTTCGAAATTAGAAACGCCGCCAGTTTAACGTCCGGCCGCTTTGGACTGCCAGACCGCCAGATTTCTATTTCATGCTAGCCCCAGACTTGAGTAGTATACGTAACTGTATTAGATCTTGGACTACAAGTTTTGTTTTATGCATAGCATTAAACAGTTCGTTTTTGTTTTAGACGAAGATCGTATGATGACTTTCTTACGTGGCTGCAAATTTTCCCTGGAAAAATGTAAGAGAAAATTGGACATGTACTTCACCATGAGAGCAGCTGTACCTGAGTTCTTCTCAAACAGAGACATTAGCAGGCCGGAGATGCAACAAATTATTCAACTGGGGTAAATATTTTCATGAACAATTCATAATAAATAAAATTTGCATATAATTTCTAAACCAAAATCTGGTGAAAATCGAATTCTTTGAATATAGAATTAAAGTGGCAAAGGAAAGCGTTAACCGAGTTTTGTAATCACATAAATGGAATAATTACGCATCTTCGATTTTCAAAACTACTCATTTCAAATTAAGTATATTACATTTTTATGACAGTTGTTTTGCTTTGACCGTAGTTTAGATTGAACGTTTCCTTTGCTACCCTTTTAAGTGAATGCCAATGATCATTTTAAAGTTAAATACAAAGTGAAGAATATGTAGTTAAGTTACGTTAAGTAGAGAATATTATTTAGGTATTACGCAAATCACAACTTACACACTTTTTTATTTATTATAAAAATACCCACTTTCTGTATATTGTTGCCCTAATCTGGGCACGCTAATATACTAGTTAGGTAAATACTTTAAAACACTCATTATTGGAGAACCAATCAAAACAACTACTCTTCTTAAGTAATTTCATAAGAAACATTAACTAGCTATTGTTTAATTTGGAACCCAACCAGAACTTTCCACTGTGTTTCCGATATAATGCAGTAAATCATAGTATAATATAGTGACATAGTCTACCTGCTAGCAAAGACATAGACGAGAAATAAATCAATACAAATACGAGGAAAGAAAAAGACAAACAGCAGTGACTAACAGTGGTGGATAAGTTTTAATTTTATTTGCATTAATAACAAATGTGTATTTTGTAATATTACAATAATTATACTAGTTCCAATAGAAAGCGTCTAACAAATTTCTTAGAAAAATAAAATCTAAAGTGTTTATTTTAGATGCACATTATAACCCTAAATAGTGTCTCTGTCGTACAGATGTCACAATAAATTAGTGCCAGGCAATACATTCTTTACTTATGTCAGTCTTTCAAGTAAATTCTTCGCCACAATTATTAGTAACAAATAAATATTAAACCTGAACTAATCAACGGCGCACTATAAATATATTGCGCCAAAGCAGAATTTTTCCAGCACATTAGCGGAAATACACGTGATAATAATTTCTTTTAGGAAAATAATATCTCTCCAGGAAACACAAAGATTACGAAGATTACAGAACGTAGGAATGGAAACACGCCAACTACTAGCGAAAAAGTTGATAGAGACAGAAATTGCCCATATGGAGCACTAAACTATGAGCTAGAAGGAGAAAACATAATAATCCAGTCACACACCAACGCTATGAGAATCCTATTTCACTCCGTTTATGCTGGTATTGAGATTCTGCTACAATCAGTGGACAAGAGACGATCGAATTAACAGCAAATCTGAAGAAGAGAACAATAATAATACGTCAAAAGCGTTACCTTGATGAATATCTTATAACCTTCCACCCAACAACAACAAAAAAAAACGAAAACACGCCATTCGAGATCGTGTGTAGGAAGCAGAGAAACAACAGAAATTACTACGACAATGTAATCATTGCACAAGGAGACGAACCAGAACGATTAAAAAAACAAATTTTTCACGAAAGGCATTAAATCGTCGCGGAAGAAGAACAGGATATTTTCAACTTTCTAGAAAATATGAAACCGCATCTGGACATATCTGGATTGAAAATAATCTTTAAGAATGGTCTACTAGTGGTGCGAGGCCCATCAATAAAAGAAAGCCCAGTCAGCGGGGAAGAACAACTAAAATGGAGAGGAAGTGTAAATGAAATAATTAAATTAAAACGGTATACAAAGTTAGGCCAATTCTACCTTTTGTCGAGAAAAATAAACATCATGGAATCTGAGCGAGAGAATATTCATAGCCATGATGAGCTATGGACAGAGCTGCCTAGTAGTTAACTACAATTGTAGTTTAACTACATTTTAACTACTAACTACAAGTACTTATAGGTAGTTGTGAATACGTTGGTATTGTATTGAGTATCCACTACTCAAACTACATTTTAAAAGTAGTTAAAACTACTAAAGTAGTTGCAACTACTGTCAATAAAATCTGTTTTTATATGTATTTTTCAGAAATGTGCTTAATAAATATTCAGCCCAGTTGGTCAGTGACAAAAACAGTTTCAGATATATCCCCAATAATAAACTTTAATAATATTAAATATTTATTAAATAAATTAAAACGTTGTAAATGGCAACAATGGAACAACATGTAAGGATGTAAGTAAACTGTAGGTTGTCGCGGCGTTATGTAGGTACATTTTGCATGCACATAGACGTAGAAAAGCAGCATTTTCTCTACTCCCTTATGTAAAATTGCTGTTTTTTCTACTCCCTTCTGTAAATTTGCTGTTTTCTGTACAGTCTGTAGAATGGATAAGTAGGCAATTCCAGTTAACTGAACGGATATATTTCATATCAGTTCTAGGATGAATATAATGAAATAAAACCGGCCAATCACAGTTCGTGTATTAAGTACATAGGCAACTATTCGTCTTAAAATCAAATTAGTGCATAAGCTGTCAAAGTAACTGTCAGTGTGTATTTGTGTAATATATTAATGTTTAATAAATTTTGTAGTTTTTTTTAAGCTAGTCGTAGAAAAAGTATACTGTATAACTTGAGTGGATTATCCATATCGCACTCAAAAGATTTGAAGCACTCCGCCTACGGCGTCGTGCTCAAACTTCTTTATCGTGCGATATGGATATCATATCCATTCTTGTTACACAAACTGCTATTGTGACTTTTTGTCGCATATTGGCACAATCATTTTACAAATTATGTAAGTATTTTTTTTGTGACCTAATTTCTTTCATCATGAAAAAAATTTCATGTTGTGTAAGTCTAAAGTGTACCTTCAAAAGTAGTTGTAAATGTAATTGGAGACACATAGTTAAACTACTCTTACAAAATAAAAGTACTGAGTACTTTTCAACTACAATGCATTTTTAATAAGTACTCTGTAGTTAATAGTTAACTACTTTTTCAAAACTAGTTTGGCAGCTCTGGGTATGGACCAACCCAACAAGTCTAAGAAAAGCCAAAAGGGGCATCATCTAACTACATACAAACTAGTCAGACTAAAGCAAAGAGATAAAACGTCAATATTAATAAGAGGGAAATCGATTGCAAAAAGGATAGAAATGTACGCAATGAAGTACTGGAGACACGTCCAAAGAATTGATCCGACACATCTACCGAGAAAGCATTAAAACTAAATAGCAACAACCTCGACAACACGATCATGCTACACGTGCAGAACAATGATCATCAGAGGATCATGAACAAACTAGGAATGGACCAAGCTCAGTGGAAACTTACAACTGGGGAAAAAAAATAAATATTGTAAAGAAATCGCAATGCCAGAATCAGGAACGGAGGAAACAGATGACTCAAAACAAGAAGAACTCAAGAAGCAACAATACAAAAAGAAGATCATAAACAGTCCATGTTACGACACAATGCGGCAACGCATCTCACAAACACCTACCCGTCCAATCCTACAGTCCTGTACCTTGTATCACGTTGCTCTCGCTGTTGACAATCAGCATGTGCAAATCAAACCATTTTTATAACAGTTTCATACCTTAATTTGAAAACGTTAAAGTGTTATTCTGGCTTTTGATAAGTGTAACGCACAAAAATTGCTTAAGAGCCGTGCTGTCTGGAATTTGTATTGAAAATTATAAAAATAAATAATTATTTTGGTTCAAATCCGCCTCATACCGAAGTGACTGCTTTATCTGCAATATCTTCATTGTTACATACCCATCTACGAAATCAAAAGAGAAATATGATACTGATTACACCCGTTTCAATAGTGTGGTAAAATAATGTGATAAAAATAAAGTGAAATAATATTTTCCGCAACAAAAATACAGAACACTAAATTAGATGCTTGTTTTACGCATCAAACTGTCACCGCTGGGAGACGTAAAACTAGTTTACTATGAATTTGCATTTGAAAGATATAAAGTGTTAATTAATATTTCTATATTTCTCTAGAAACTTACCTCCACTACCAGGCTTAACTCCAGATGGAAAGAGGGTAATCGTTTTAAGAGGAAAAGTAAAAGATGTCGACACCCCAAACATAGCTGATATTATGAAAATCGTCCTTATGATTGGTGATGTACGTCTAGCAGCCGAAGAAACTGGTGTTGCTGGTGACGTCTACATTTTGGATGCAAGCGTCGCCACCGCAAATCATTTTGCCAAGATTACGCCCGCAATCGTCAAGAAATTTTTAGTATGTGTACAGGTCAGTAAAGCATGTACATATATTGAATATATTTTAATTAATGACTGACGAAATTATGCTTTCCAATGTCTATAATAATATAAAGTGACCATTCTTTTGATGGAGCTGTCCCTCAAAACGTCCCCCATTCACGTGGTTTCATTAAAAATGTCCCCCATTCCCGTGGTTTCATTAACACAACAAAAACTATACATTTAACTCTCTCCTCACTCATCAATTATGACACCTAAAAATTTGTTCAACCCCCCCCCCCCCTCCTGCTTATCAATTATGGACCTGGATGAAACATTGTCTTCCCCATTCTACCCCCCCACCAGTTATTAAACCTGGATATTTTTTCCATTATGTCCCCCATTAGCAAGATTCAAATATGGTCACTTTATAATAGTAGTATGTAAATGAAAGAACCTCGGAGCAGGAGGAACATAGGTGAATGGCCTGTCCAGACAGCGTCTGGCATAGACCGTGATTTGATGAACACCTGGTCGGCAATTAATTTTAATTAATTCAATGTCTAGACAATATCGGGTATAAACAGTTATTTGATGATTCATAATGAACATCTGGCGAATATGTCAAAACTTTTCTCTGGCCAATAATTAACTTCAATTAATTCAATGTGTAAATGCGCAGAAACAAATATACACTGATGCAATAAAGAGAAGAGTAACAAATGTTCATTTGTTTGTAGTGCTAGTCTCTGATAGCAACGAATCAAAATGATTATGTGTGGTTATTGACAGGATAATTATATTACTAAACAGGATAGTTATCCTGCATCTGTGCATATTTTCTTCTGTGCACTTACACATTGAATTAATTAAGATTAATTACCGTTCACGGATTCATTCAATTTTAGACGTGTTCACCAAATATTCATTATTATAAGTCAAATAACAGTTTATGCCAAATGGTGTCTAGACATTGTTACCAACCAGATGTTCATTATGTGTCATCAAATAACAGTCTATGTCAGACGATGCTTAGATATTGTTATGAGTGATCAAATCAGTTTTTGTCAGTTGGTGTCTAGACATTGAAATAATTAGAATTAATTACCGCCAGGTGTACATTATGAGTCATCAAATAACGCCTTATACCTGGTGCGTAACAGGTGCTCACCAAATGTTATTGTGAAAACAGTAGTTTCAGGGTCAAGGTCGTTGACTTTTAGATTACTATCTGGTCTCCAGATGTTCATTATGAAATAACGGTTTATACCAGATGGTGTCTAGACATTGAATTAATTAAAATTAATTACCGACCAGGTGTTCATTATGAGTCATCAAATAACGATCTATGCCAGATGGTACCTAAACAGGTCATTCACCTTTGAACGTAAATGAGTTTCTCTTGCTCCGAGGTTCTTTCATTTGCACACAACGTATAATATAATTTTCCTCTCCTAAGTTTTTTTGTCTCTCCTTTCTTAACTGTTTTCTATTATAAATAAATAGTAATCATAATTTTTTCACAATAATTTTAAATATTTTCTCATTTTAGGAAGCCTACCCAGTTAAACTTAAAGAAGTCCACGTTGTAAACGTTTCTCCTTTCGTAGACACCATTATCAATTGGATTAAGCCATTTTTAAAGGAAAAAATTAAGGAACGAATCCATGTCCACTCAGATTTTGAATCATTATATAAGTTTGTACCAAAGGATGTTTTACCAGAAGAGTATGGCGGAACAGCTGGAAAATTACAAGATTTTCATGGTAAATTTATGTACTCTGAGAGCTGGTAAACGTTTTTTTAAAGTGACTGTAAGAATTTAATTTATGATCATTCATTACATTTGATTCACCAAACAACATGCATTCTTGGTCATACATTTCTATTATGAAGAAAGTACAAATCCTACCCTCTGTTTTAACACTAGATACTATTGAAGAGTAAATAAAAACCCAGGACCTGACTTATCAGAGGGGGTGTTTGCAGAGAAATGGAAGTGTGCCCCAGTGATTCTAGTTGTTAATGTGGTGTCGTAATAAATCCAACATTGATAATTATAGGCCCATACTGTTACTGTGCATATTAGGGAAAATTTTTGAGACAATAATAACATCAGAATTATTTTTTAGGATTGAACACATTTAAATTCTTTTCAGCATGTTTTTTTTTTTCAAAGGAAATTGGTAAACACAAATTTAGTACATTTTGTTCTGACTGTGTTAAAGGCTATGGATAATGGTCAACAGGTCGATGCTGTGTATATCGATTTCTCGAAGGCATTTGAGAAGGGACACCACCCTACCTTGTCTGTTAAGCTTTAGAACTTTGGTATTCATGGTAGCCTCCTTAGTTTATTATAGTCCTATTAGCCTGGTAGAACTCAAATAGTGAAAATTAAGAATTGTCAATCAATGTAGATGCTGTAGATGCAAGTCACATGCGGAGTACCTCAAGGTTCTCACCTACTGTTTTCTATTTTTATTAATGACATTGTTAACTTTTTTAAATTTTCTCAGTGTGTGTGATATGCTGATGATCTTAAAATTGAAAAAAAAAATAAATATATTAAATTATTGTGTTCTTTTGAATGAAGATTTAAAACCATTAAATGAGTTCTGCATTGCAAACAGATTTATTTAAACATTAACAAATTTTGCTCCATCACATTCACGCTAAAATTTAATAGAATAATGTTTGAGTATGCTTTGAATGGAAAACATCTTAAATAACTTAAAGTTGGTAAGGATTTAGGAATAATGTTAGATACCAAATTAAGTTTTGATAAATCACATTGAGGCAACTTAAAGTTGTTAATGATTTAGGAATAATGTTAGATACCAAATTAAGTTTGGATAATCACATTGAAGCTGTTCTGCAAAAGTCTTTTAAGAATCTTGGCTTCATATTAATATTATTAAAAGATTTTAAAAGGGAGAAATTCATTTTGACCTTATATAACCCCATGGTTCGTTAGTCACTCGAATTATTCCAGCATAGTTTGGAGAGACCGGTTTACAGCAAATACATCGATGGAATCGAGAAAATTCAGAAAAATATAATTCACTGATTAATTTTAAATTTCATCCTAATAGACATTACAATACTTACGGTCATAATTAATTCCACATCCATTGGAAGTATCGTAACGCAAAAAAAATTGAAAATTTTTATTGTTCAAATCGGCTTAGAATGTCATGAAACGTCGAGATTTTAAATTTAAGCGAAAAAAAAAAACATTCTGTCCGTCTGTCGGTAACTTTTTTGTGTGATTACTTTGGAACCGCAAGAAAGGACCCCGCACACCACAATTGGAAATTCGGTATCTGTCAGATTTCTCCAAATTTTAATATGTTGTTCTACTGATCCAGTAGATCAAAATTCTCAATGGCCACGAGTCCCAAAAACACACCCTTGTACCCTTTTTTACCCTCTATTGGGTGAAAAGCGCTCGTATACATTTCTATAAAAAATATGTGTATCTTTCAGCACGGTGAAAATCTGAATCGAAGGATCTGACTTACATTTATACACACTTCCTTTTCCACCCCTTCCAGGGGTGAAAATCGCTTTCACGGCTGCACAGCGATATCTTCGTTCAAAAAAATTATGAAACTGCTCGGTTGAACAGAAAACTTTATAAGACGGTGCAAAAATCCCTAACGCTTTTCCACCCATTTAGGGGTAGATTCTCAATAAAGCGATTACACAGGAGTACCTTTATTCAAAAAAATATCGAACCACTCAGATGAGTAGTACTTCTCAAAAAGAGGTGCAGCAATGACTCTGAGTCAATTCCTGGCCATTTTACAACCATTCCGAGGGGTGAAAATCACTTTCACTGCTGCATCTTTCTGGAAAAAGATACCGCTGTGCAGCCGTGAAAGCGATTTTCGCCAACCGAAAGGAGTGGAAAGGATGGAAGGGTGTCTAAATTTAAGTCAGATCCTTCCTCAGTTTTTTACCATGTTGAAAGATACAAAAGTTTTTTAATAGAAAAGTAGTTGCTAAATTTATTCTACCGCTTTTTACCGCCGTAGCGGGTAAAAAAAGGTAGAAGGGTGTGTTTTTGGGACTCGTGCCCATTATAACTGTTCTTCAAGAAATACGTCCCC
This sequence comes from Rutpela maculata, assembly GCA_936432065.2. NCBI lineage: Eukaryota > Metazoa > Arthropoda > Insecta > Coleoptera > Cerambycidae > Rutpela > Rutpela maculata. The sequence goes on from OW386292.2 coordinate 33,189,406, forward strand.
AAAGCTGACTGCACAGCATCATGTTCCCTCGAATCCTCTCATTTTTTTGCCACATCAACCGAAGAGAGGACATCATAGAACGGTTGATAGTTTTAGTGAGTCTGTGTGTCTAACAGGTAACCATGGCAGATGAGAGAAAATTTGCAACGTTGGAATTAAATTACTGATAACGGGCCCACAGGAACATTTTATCATACCCTCTATGATGTCTGCTTCGATCGTTAGTATGAACATAATATACTTCCAGCCTGTATGAAATAAGCCACTAAAATGTTCACCAGCTCCCTAAATATATTGATATAATAACAATTTTTGTTTTTATTAATAATATTTAACAATAACTCTCACACCTTGTCAATTTCTGATATAAATCTGTGTCAAAGGTTTTAGGCTTGAACTTTTGGCGTGACGCTGTCCGTGGAGTTGTTATCACAAACATCAAAACCCGGGAAAACCCACTGCGTATTCATTACACTCAAGGAAAACTCACTGCGCATCTGTAGTACTCTGGGAAACCCACTACACACCCATTGCATTCAAGGAAACCCACTACGCATTGCAATTTGACAACCATTCATTATTCTATTTTTGTGTTAGAGCGAGTTAAACGAAAAAAATAATGATTTTAATCGACAATAGATCACATGGGCGAGTATGTGTCAAATTTCATGCTTAAAAACATCCCTCTCCTTGTTCACCAGTTCGGAGGTCTCTTTTTGTAAACCGTGGAATACGTGTCTCCTTATTTCCTCAGAAGAGCCCATCGCTGGAATATCGCGTTTCTAACTTACGTGATTTACCCTTTAGACCATCTACCACCCCCGTTTTCACCCCTTCAAAAAGTGAAAATTGAAATTTTGTCTTACTCGTGTCTAATAGATCCCAATAAACAGTATTTCTGCCAAATTTCATGCTCCTAGGTTTAACCGTTTCCGAAAAGCTTAAAAACCTCCCCCTCCCCGTTCACCCGTTCGAGAGTTTCTTTTTAAAAACCGTCGAATATGCATCTCCTTATTTCCTCAGAAGAGTCATCGCACAAGTAATCACGTTTCTGACTTACGCGATTTCAAAAATATGGGTGCGCTTTGAAACATCTGCCACCCCCGTTTTCAGCCCTTCAGAAAATGAAAATCGAAATTTCGTCTTACTTGTGTCTAATAGATTCCAATAAAGAGTATTTTTGCTAAATTTCACGCTTCTAGATCTAACCGTTTACGAAAAGCTTAAGCTCCCCGTTCACCCTTTTGGCTATCTTTTTTTGAAAACCGTCGAATACGTACGTGTCGTCTTATTTCCTCAGAAGAGTCCATCGTTCGAATAATCACGTTTCTGACTTACGCGATTTCAAAAATACGGGTGCGCTTTAAACCATCTACCACCCCCGTTTTCACTCCTTCAAAAGTGAAAATCAAAATTTCGTCATACGTATCTAATAGATTTCAACAAAAAATATTTCTGTTTCACTCATCTAGATCTGACCGTTTCCGAAAAGTCTAAAATTTTCACCCTCTCGGAGGTCGAATTTGGAAAAATCCCTTCTTAGTGGTTGCCCACGTCATTCGAGGAACCTCTATGCAAAATTTGAAGTTTTTAGATCCAGCGGTTTGAGCTGTGCGTTGATAGATCAGTCAATCAGTCAGTCATAGTATTCTTTTATATATACAGATAGATAACATGCATTAAAGAATTTAGTAAGATTTTAAAATAATGCAGGTTATTCTTCGTTTTAGATCAGTGGATGGAAAAATTGAGAGAGTATACCCCATGGTTCAAGGCTCAAGAAGACATTAAGGCCGACGAATTGAAGCGCCCTGGGAAGCCAACCAACTACGAGGACCTATTTGGCTTAGACGGCAGTTTTAGACAGCTAACCATTGATTAGATAAAATAATTATTTAGGTATAATTGTTGCGGTCAACCGCAGAATAATTTTTCTTTACAAAATATAAAAACAAATAATTTCCGATAAGAACTAAATTAAAAAAGAAAAATAATAACAAATTTTGCGGAAATAGAAAAAAAGTGTCGAGTCTTCTAAGTACCTACGTTGTTTTGTATGCTGTACTTAGGCTTGTGTTCTTCTAGCCTTATGCTTTTATTGCTTTCTAAAAATAAACAGGAACTTGAATACATTTCAAATCCTGATTGAATAAAATAAAAAAGATGTGTACTTATATGCGTTCTGTAAAATTTTATATAATTTTATAACATTTTTAGATACTTTATGGTAGTTGATTTACAAGTTTAATTCACAGATTGAAAAAAGTTGCTCAAGGATGTTTAGATAGTCGGATTTTGATTTTGTATAAATACCAGGGTATCAATTTCGTGTTGTTTTTTTATACTTTATAGCTTCTAGTTACGTAGTTGTTAGTCCATCTTTCTTCATTTGGTCATCTTTCATTTTATTTTCATATTAAATCTTGTTCTTTGTTACTTCTTGTTTTATTTCAATACATGAACACTTGAATGTTATATAGCAATATCAGTAATTTCTCAGTTGATCAAAATTTGACGTGACAGGAATGTACGAAATACACGAAGAACAGACTTGCTAACGCTCTAGTCTTCTCCAGCATTCCTTACGCCTCTGAGGTATGAACCGTTAGGAAGGAGGACAGGCGACGTACAGTGTGGCAGGAAAACGTGGTAATAATTCTATTTTCCATAACAATCCTTAAAAAAAAATCATGTATAAGGGTTTTTGAGCGTGTACATTTTAAATCTGACGTTGAAATGTAGAAATTAAAAATGACGGTTTCAATATGGCGGCGTAAAACGTTTACTTCGGGATTATTTGAAATATTTTTAGTAAACACAGGTTCTGGTGTTATTGAAAACAAAAAAAGTGTGTGCGTTCTGAAAGAAAGAATTGAAAATGATGTATTTATCCAATATGGCGGTCGAAGTATATGGGATTTTTGAACTACTATTTCTATTTTTTTCTACGATTTCTATCTAATTTCACATTTTGTTTTCTAAATACAAAATAATGCTCATAATCTTAATTTTATTGACCTATCATGGTGTCCCAAATTGCATAGTCAAACTTCATCAGGTAAACTGGACAGTTTCGATTTTAGTTATTATACTCTTCGCAAAAACGCAGTATATTGTTAGTGAACGAATTTTGAAAAAACTTTCAAAATGTCCGTCCGTCTGTTTGCCCGTCCGTTATGTTTCTTGTAAGCACGATAACTTAAGAGAGAAAAGTCCGATTGTATTAAAGTTTGGAAAGTAAGTTAGCGTTAGCTAGAGGAAGAACCTTATTGTTTTGAAAAAAAATCAATTAGAAAATAAAAAAGTTATTAATTATTTGCATTAAAAAATATATTTTAAAGCAATGTGTGATGGCCCAATGGCTAAAGCTTTTGCCTTCCAATCCAAAGGTCTTGTGTGTGTTCAAATCCCGGACAGGGTGGTTGTTTTTTCATATTTTTTTTACAACAAAGTTGGTATCACAAAATTTAGAATGTTCAAAAACTAACATTATTTACAAGAAAAATGCGAAGAGTATCCTATAGAATGTGTAACAATTTTATAAAAAGTTCAGTAAATCGACGAAGAGTATAATGCTTCCACTCGTTATTTTATCTTATAATCAATAAACAGTGAAACACCAATGTAAATTTTCACCTTGTCAAATTTGACATATGCAACTAGGGGCACCCTGTATACTTTTATACATATATACAAGAAAATAAACTGTTAATACTTTTGGCAATAGTACCTAATCATTAATAACTGCTGTTAACTTGATACCTCATTTGATGAATCATCTGATGTTCATCTGTTCATCTTCCGTGTTTGAAATTTCGGATACCTATTGAAATATCCGGAGCAATTAGTAACCCAAGAACTTCTGTAGGAAAACGTTTTAGTGATTTTTTGAGAAGTTTCCTGTAACTAGTGATCATCGGGTCAGAACTAATTAACATTAAATTAAAAACACCTTCATTACATTTATCGGGAGAACATTTCCTGGAGTAGTTTTCACGATATCGCTTAAAATCGTTATTCCGAGCCTCCTGGGCCTCTTCTGATAATTGGCCAATTGGAAGCAATGAAGAAGCAATCACGTCTGGCCCGTGAATAAGTAACTTATGTATAGTTGGAGGCATATGAAACCAAGGATACATTTCAACGAAATCTTTTGCAGTGTCAATTGTATACTTTATAAAGTTGTTAAGATTAATATCGTATCCACTTGATGTTGTTACTAAAACGGTGTGAATCTTCTTTATTAGGTTTCTGTCCAACCCTGTAATTTCAGATGCCAAGTCTGCGTTTTCGACTTGCAATATTCCCGTCTTTCGAATTTCCGAAACCAGGTTTAAGTTGATCAAATATCAATCTCATTCGATATTTAAATTCCTCTTGCATGCGAACTTTATTTTCACCCACAATAGTGTCATCCTCATTTCTTGCTTGCCCTGAGAAATTTAAGCCATGAACATTCACGGATTATCTGCTGCACCACCTAATATGGATAGAAATGCAGTACGGCAAAGCATTGTTGCATTTGTTGAAGACGTTACCAACTCGAGTGTGAGGGAATCGATATTGGAGCCGAAGTCAGGACGAAGAAGCAAGAGATAATGTAGAAGAATAAAACAGTATTAATAAAATATTTAATATTTATTTAACAAAACCCAAAAGCAACGATATTTTTTCTGTTATTTTTGTACGAGAGTACATTTTCCTAACGTGTTTCATATAAGGTTTTTTCTAATTTTGATAACTAATTGTGTTAAAGCTTGTAATCGGTATATTCATTTATAAATTTGATGAATTTTAGCGGAAAGTAAGTAATCGGGTACACTGGTTTCGCTGGTTCTACATTTGAGAAATTCAAATTGCATATCAAAATTTTTAGTTAAAAACACAAAATTTTAAGGAGTACACATGAGTACTCGTTTGACTTTAATTTTTAAACTAGAATAGTTCACCTATAGTAATACATCAAATTCACGATGGGGACATCTGCGGAAGTAAACTTTTACTATGGTTACAAAATATATTGTAGTTTTTTTAAATACTTGCATAGGCTTGTTTTTGAAATTATAAATACTATATATCTTAAACAATTATAGTGAAATAACTTTATATATTGAGTACATACCTGTCTATATTGGATTCATAGTTAATTAAGTAAAAAACTACAGATATAAATGAGTTCATCCACTTAAAAGTTCTATCACATTTAGCGCATTGAGCATACGCAAATACTGCTTAACAACAACAGTTTCATGAAGTTGATGGTCTAGGAATATGTTTTCTAGTGTTTTTCGTGTTCGGTATTTATTATATATTTATAGTGAATATTCAACCGCTTTTACGAATAAAACAAGATGAATTATAATTTAATTTAATTGCTACTGTCCAATATTAATAAACGAAAATAGTAAACTTAGTAGCTTTCTTTTATTTAAAAAAGAATAAATTTACACGGCATTTGGTATCGTGCCCACAAATATACTTGATGCGCGAAATCGTGATGCATGATATCTTTTCTAAGTAATTTCACTCTACTTACTTATTTTTGCCCTAGAATATTTCTTCAGAGTACAAAATCCTTATGCGTTGTTGTGCTGTGTTAAAAATTACCTAAAACGTGCCTCACAGTTGTCTTAATATGTTATAAACAAATTATTAGTTATTTTACAAGTCCAAATTAACGTAAATTTTACTTAGAAAAATGCCTTTAAAATACATGAGTTTATTGAGCTTCTTGTAAGGTAAATATTTACCCAATATTGACCATAAAAACAATCTCGTAGTTATGAGCTAAAGAAGTAATTTGGTAAGTTGTAAATTACTTATTTCTACAATATTAAAACTCAAATGAAATTGTAGGCACACTTTAGAAAATATTGGGCACAATTATTACCTATTAACTATATTGACTGGAAATACTGACAACACCCAAGTCTACATTACAATTAAAAATTTACCCAGAAACATATTGGGCTTCGTTAGTCTTTAATGGCAAAAGCCATGTTTTGGTTTCCACTTGTACTGCTTTAAGACCAGACACGAAACTGGCCCTGTACATTTTTTAGGCGAGCCAGGGATGGGGGTATAGTATATTACGTAATAAGTAAGAAGCATATTACGCACGAATGGAAAAGTTACGCACGATGCCGCGTAGCGGCGAGTGCGTATTTCCATGAGGGCGTAATTGCTTTACAACTCAAGGGCTTTTGTATGTTACCTGCCTAACAGGCAGCCGCAACACATGATCTGAGACTGTCGAAAGTGCTATACAGCAAAGAGAGGTCAATTAGAACAGAGTCTTTACCTGAACAAATAATATCAGCAACATTTACATATGCCTCTAAAATATCAGTCTCTACCGACAATTTAAACTACAGCCATACCTTTTCAAACCATTTTAAACTTATTTACGACCGAAATCCAGACATCACTTCCCCTTTTAAGAAAGAATGAACAGATACCTCATCCAATTAAAGTTTTTCCTCTCCACCACAACTATGTATCTCATAATCTCTAATACAGCTACATGAATTTTCCAGTTAGAACTCTCGAAACACCTTAAAATAGACAAGTAACTTTAATCAACATGAAGCAATAACATCTGTCACTGTGCAGACATACGAAATCTGTTCGCAACCCAATATAACGTGTGTCCTCAAAAATAAAATCAATGAACAACGGCAGCAAAGATGGAATAACAAACGCTAAACTCAAAAATGTTTTACCGGCAGTTGCTAATCTCTTAACACTACCGCCAAGTCATAGGACACAGGTAAAAATCTCCAGACTACGGCTAGGATACCCACGAATACTTATTAGCCAGAGAAACCCACCCCTTTTCGAATTCTGTCATGAAAACATTAGCATTCGATACATCTTTGATTGCCTGGAGTGCGAAGAAAAAAGTAGAAAATGTCAAACCTGATCGATTAGCGAAATCCTAGAGAACAACCTACAAAATTTAAGAAATACAAGACGATTCCAGAAAAACATTCATATGTACTATAAAATGTAAGGTTTATATACCAAATAGTTCTATGGATATTAGGCTGTATTAATTTCAGATATAGCTTGTGTACCTCAGGATCGTTTGGAAATTTCTTCAGTGGTAAGAGCGCTTTAGCAAAAACGCCAAGAGATCTTTATTAAAGCTTATTATGTTTTCATTTCAACCTCCCCACCCCTGAAAATGAGGAACCACAATTGGTTCAAAATCTAAAATTGAGATAAGACCAGATCTTTATGTTTGTAGGTCCCAGGAGCACAAAAAAGTGGTTCCAAAAAAATGTATATACATGTGTATGTGTATCTGTGTATTGAAAACGATAGCGCCGAAATTAGCATTCCGATTTTGAGAAAATTACGCACAAGGGTAATATTAATGATGTACGAGGTTTTGGTGCAGGCCCAATGACGTTTAGTGCCCTTTTGGCACACTGTTGTTACGTCCATTTCAACGATATGACACACTTCATTCTACCCTTCATTTTCTGTCAAAGAAAAATTCTCCGAGTTCCGCGACGAAGAGTCGTTAAGTATGAGTTTTAGCACCAGCGGAACGGAGGTTTGCATCGTACAACTCAGCGGTAACGAGTCCGCTTATTAACTCAATTAATGAATTTTCTCAACATTTGATGAGAAAGTTTCAGCAGCTGTTCATTTTCTTGATAAAAATTGATTTCGATCAATTTTCACGGCCCATGTCTGAAATCACAATAATTTAAAAAAATATGGTTAAAATATAATAAAAGGAAATGGAATTCAAACTGGTCCGATTTGATCTCAATCGATTTATTTTCATCTATCGTTTACACAGGCACACAAAAAAAGTGTCATATACTAAGGATCAGACCACTATATCCGAATCTGACGTTAAAGTTGCTCTTAGTATATAATATTTTTTGTGTGCCTAGACACCAACAATCTTTCAACTGAAATTTGTTCTCGCAGGTAACGCGTTATGCATAGTTCAGTCGAAATCTAAGTTGCGAGATATCGCAGACAATCGCAGCTGAAGAATATATCAAGAGTCATATCAAGAAATTTAAAGTTATTATTTGGTACAGTTCAACTGTGTTGTCTAACACGATTTATTTAGCCTATGCTTTTCGCTAAATACTAATATATCTGTTTTGGCCTCATGAAGTTCAGAAGGAAGCAGAGGCATATTCGATACTGCCATGATAACTCACACATCATCAGCAAACTGATACCGCGTGTCGACAGTCAAATCATTTACCAAATCTTTAATGTATAGCCAGATAAGAACAGGGCCCGGTATCGTTCCCTGAGGGACTTCCTGCGTTATGACAGATGATTCAGAAAAGTAATCCTCACAGTCTTTTGTTGTAATTACAATTTGTGTTTTGTTTGTCAGATGTAGGGGTCTACAGACGATACAACTTACTGAAGCCAATCTTATCGGTACGCTTTGAAGGTTGCTGGAATGCCAGCAGATTAGCTCACTTTTACGAATTAGCATGGCAATCTTCAGAGCATGCCGACAATGTTGACTCCAGCAAGTTAAATCATCTGTAGACCCCTCATGATTTGAAAAGTTAGAAACAGGCGTCTCTGATACCATACACTTATTTTTTTTTTTAGTAAGAGCGGGTGATCTATGGTATCAAAGACGATGTTTTTGTTCTTGTTCAATTACTCAGTTGTATAATTTGAAGAATTGGCGCTAGAAAAGGACATTAAGATAGATGCGAAGCAAGGCTCCATATTGGGACTATTGTTATTTCTGATATTTGTAAACGATCTACCAAATATAGAATCGTATCTCAGCCCGACTATGTTTGCCGATGACAATATATATTTGTGTCGCGGTCAGTCGATAAACGCTGCTATTGCGAAAAACAATTATAAACTACATTTACACAAATCAAAAACTGTCTTTATTAATTTTAGACCTACGAGTTATTTGATTAATGAAAGATATTTATTAAAAATAAATAATAAATAAATTAAGCACGTTAACCTGACTCAATTTTTAGAGGAGAATATAAGCAATATGTTATGAGGGGGGGCATTCATGTTGAATATCTTTCGAAAAAGCTATCATCAGTGTGTTTTTCTGTTTACCGGTTAAGTTCCATAACAAAATATTATATTATCTTTTTATAATGCCCAATTTATATCTAGAGTTAGTGACGGTGTAACATTTTGGGGGACTTCTAGTCAATTTATTAGAATATTTAAGCTCCAGAAAAGAACTGTTAGAAATATACGTGGTGCCTCAAGATATCAATCGTGCCATCCAATATTTAACAAACTGGCTTTGTTACCACTTATATGCTACCACTTTTAGAGTAAAATCTATGACCTTGCCAGATATGTGGCTTACACCCTGTAGATTAAAAATCCACTTGTCGTAAAAAAATCGTAATGAATATAAGGGCACAAATCAAAATTTTCTAACTAACCACACAACGTGATAGAGCGGATAATGAAGCATATTTTATTCAAGAATCATTAAATTCTCTGTAGAATTTCTATTTTTAAAATAAATGAAGAAACGAACTTTTACATTGGCTTAAATGGCAGTAACAAACAGAAATCCTCATTTTCTCTGTTCGACTGCAGTTGAAAATTAATTATTTCTCCAACATTTTTTCTTTCCCACGACGATATCTCCCAAACTATTATATTTATAAAAAAAAAATCTTTACAAAATGTTTGTTATATTTTTCAGATTACAGAGGTTCTTAAATCAGATTTTTTGAGTATCTAATAACCAAGATATTTAATAATGTGTAGCGTGATGTCAATTTTCGAAGCTTATCGGCGGATTGAAACTGTTTGCGGCTCCGAGTCCCCACTCATTGCTACAATTGCTTCAACAACCCCTTCTAACTCCGGGAGCACCCATGTTCCACTTAGAATGAATACCTACACAGGACCGTGAATTTTTCAGATTTATTTTACTTTTTCATCTATAGGTAAATTGACGTGTAAAAATCCAAATTTCAGATTACGACGAAATGGACTTTATGAAATTTTACACAGGAGATCTGGGAGGTTTAAGGTAGAGCCTAAAAACAGTTGTTGTCCTAAAAAATGACAGCGTCTTTGACCTTTACCGCACAGCTAAAGAAGCAGACATTGTTGCCACGTATAAAAATTGTGTAGTCAACTTTAAGTAGTTTTTTATTTCTTCTGAACGAGGAGTTCTTGCAAGACTTTTCCCCATGCAAGAGCATGACTAGATGCATGGCATGTTCTTTTTACCAGAACAAACCTTACTGCCAATCTAAAAGAAACGAATTCCCTATGAATTTTTAAAACATCAAATACGTAACGACTTGTATAAGTTCGTAATACTGAATTAAGCGTGCGAGTAGCGTTCTTTTCGACCCATAATAAGGAAAGGAAAATATACATATTATGTGTATTTTCCTTTCCTTTCCTTTGTCAGTAAATGTATCTTTAAGTAGTCTACTGATATGTCTTTTGGAGTTATATCCGTCCAATTCTAAATACTTCTCATAAATAGACGACATCCCACATCCTTTTTGCTTTAAAAAAACCTTTCTCAAGAATTTTTCATATTTTGGTAAATGCCAGATCTCTTTTGATTTTACGTTTTTCACTTTTATTTTTATTGTTAGATAGACCTTTGCATTTTCTATTGTGACGTAAAAAACATGAAACATGATATTTAGTTTCCATAGCTATTAAATCGTTAACACCAATTCTTTCGAAAATTATGGGATTTTGGTGAGCTGTTATTAGTCTTATTTCTCTTTCTGTGTTCGTGGTCATTACTTGAGAGACTTATTTATTGTTGATGCCTTTTGACAAAAAATATATTTCTCTATAAAAAAATTAGTTTTACGCAAGGGCACACCTGAAGAAGTTGATGGACAGGCACTGAATCCATCTGAACTGGTTTCAATTATTTCATTTTTAAAATTTTTTTTCTTTTTAAATGTTCTATATTTCTTTTGCTAGTAAAAGTAGAATAGCAATTTCGGTGCCAAACCAAACCGGAGTTTTAAAAAAACAATAAATGTTGCAAATGATTTTTCAGAACCTTTGATTACAGGGCCTGATTTCCTACAAATTAAGCATAATTTCTTACGAGTCTCTTTACACTAAATTTTATTTTTGTTACTACCTCACTTTTAGAACTTGTGACGTCAGTAATACTTTCCATTTTAATTTTTTCTGAAAAGCACATACATCAGTTACCTAGATGGTAGAAAATTCTACTGAAAAAATACATACCAGCTGAAAGTATCTGGCAAACAGTAAACTAAGGAATTTCTTATAACGTGTTAATCTATTACATATAAATTTTCTGTAGGTCTACATAACACTGAATTGATATAATCAACAAATACTTATAAATAACGTATATTTATTACATATTAATCATTTTCAAGACAAAAAATTTAAAAATTCACAAACCACAAGAGTTAAAATGCGCGTATCTGTTTAACGATAGGCTTTTGCCGGAAGCAACGCGGATTATTGAAACAGTCTTAAGGTAGTGGGGTAGCGAGTATTTCCAGCGAACGTGACGACGCCGATATGCTTCGAAAATTGACATCATACTACATATTATTAAATATTTCGGTTATTAGATCCTCAAAAAAACTTATTCAAGAACCTTAGTAATCTGGAAAATATAGCGAATATTTTGTAAGGAATATATTTTGTTTTTGATAAATATAATAGTTTGGGAGATATCGTCGTGGGAAAGAAACAGTGTTCGAAAAATAATTAATTTTCTTCTGTAGTCGAAAGGAGAAAATGAAGATTTTTGTTTTTTACTGCCATGTAAGCCAACGTAAAAGATCATTTATTTATTTTAAAAATAGAAATTCTACAGGGAATTTAATAATTTTTGGATAAATATGCTTCATGATTGGCTCTATCATGTGTGGTTAGTTAGAAAATTTTGATTTGTGCAATTATATTCATTACGATTTTTTTAAGACAAGTGGATTCCTAATCTACAGGGTGTCAGCCACGTATCTGACAAGGTAATACATTTTACTCTAAAAGTGCCAACGGAAACAAAAACTAAGCGACTTTTGTCAACGCGAGTACTCCACTATGCTTAGATAGTCTTGAAATAGTTATGCATGTGAAAGGAAATAAGGGGAAAATTTAATAGAAACATCCATTTTCATAATTATAATACATGAGGTAATGCTCTCTATTACTCTACATGAAACATTTTCGATATTCATGGGAATTGAATGTTACAATAAATTACCTCAGGAAATCTGACTCAGAACATCAGAATTTTCAAAAATTTTTTTTTATTGGAGAATATTTTTTATAGCTTATCTGAATATGTGTAAGAGCACACAATAATGTATTTAGGTTGAATATAGTTTGTATATTTATTGTACTCTTAACATTAGGTTTAGGAATCGGAGGTAGATAGTTTATAAGATTCGTTAACTAGTCTAGATACTGTATCAATTTTATTAAATACCGATATGCACGTCATGTATGTATTATATTTTATACTTAGGTAGTTTAGTTAATTACTAATTTATTATCAGAGTTTATCTGACTTGTTCTATGCCACTACAAAGTAACCGTGCTTGGTGCTATGTTCCGTTGGATAATAAAATTAATTAATTTATTTATTTTATAATTGTCAATGTCAGTTTCAGAATATTTTATATGCATCTGGAAGTACCCTTTAAGAAAAACAGTTATTTATTGCCAGTGGATCACAGATTGAGTCGCCCACTGTTCTCAAGAAAGAAATAATTTCCAGTCTAAAAATTTCTCAGTAATGCATGATTTTCATGACGATTCAGTAATGATACATTTTCATCAATATCTAAACTAATTTCGATATTAATGTCACACTATGTATATAATTTAGAGATAATCATTTGCATTCACGACATTCGACAACAAAAATGCCAGTACTCAAGTAGTATATACGAATATCACTTTCTCATCCTACGCGTGGACAACAATTACCACAAGTTTCGCGCTCCAGTTTCACTACTTTGCTTCCAATTTGTTGCATGGCGTGGGATCAAATCTTGCAAATTGCGACGCGAAAATAATATAACATAAAAAAGGAACAAGTGGGGATCCCACGGTGTCTTACACGTCGAGCAACGTATATGAGTGATGATCTATAGTTGATTTATTGTCTTTGTTTAAAAGTGAAAGGTATTTTATTTATGTATAGTGGACGGCAATTCAGCATTCAAAGTTCTTAAGCATTTACTGTGGTATGCGACGCATTGTACGTAAAAAGTGAAAATGAATTAAAGAGTGCATCGATCAGTTTTTCGAATTTGCCATGAGCAGAGGATAAAATGTTTTTTTGAAAAGTGATTACACTGATCTGAGGTAAGTACCGAACAGTACAGTCAATAGTATAAAAGTGAATCTGGTGCAGTATTAAATAAAAATGCACTTCCTAAATGAATGTTTATAATTAGTATTTGCTTACTAAACGAAAATGAATGCTTTACCATACTGGTAGAAGGTAGCTAAAGTTAATATTACCATTATCTTCATAAATCTGCTCGAGTTCAGTTTAAATGTAATAACGCATAAGTATTCATATTTAAAATCAGAATGCTATTTATTATTTATTCTTGCTTTTATATAACAAAACATTTAAATGTCGGTTAACAAACACTTTCACATGAGTAGATTAAAATATACACCCTCTAGGCAGAATTTAATTGTACATTTTTTCTAGGTTTTTATAGATTTTCGTAAAATGTATACATCTTCTAATCGGATTTTTTTACTGTATCAAATTCAAATAATAAATTGGAGTAGACGATCTTTTACGCCTTAGAGGGTGAAAACCACCCCAAAAGTAAAAAATCAGTAATTAACGAAGTACTGAGAATAAATTAATGAAACTTTTATCATTTTTGGCTTTTATTATTTTGGCGCCGATTACGAATGTGAAGTCAGAAATTAAAAATGTATGTTGCACCTTCAGTGCGGCCGATATAAGAGGAGTAAATGGATGAATTAATTATTTTTTGTTTATTTTGAGAAATTAGGACTTTTTGAGCAGATTGTTAAGTTTTAAGACATAAAACTCATCCCCTAATAAGAAAAATAATTGCTCTTACCCCCAAGAGGGGGTAAAAAATGAGTATAGAAGAAGTACTGGGAATTTAATAATGAAACTAATATTATTTATGATTTGGGGTTGCTGATTACGAGTTTGGATCGGGTTTTTTTTTGTAGCAAGTTATTAAAACAATAATTAATATTATCCAATTTTATTAGCCTAAATTTAATATAAATATTCATCTTCATCAATGTTGGAGTCATTTTCATCTTTCATCATATTTACGCAAATACATACCTGCATGCGATGTCCAACGACTTAAGAAATGTGCGTGAAATCAAAAAAGTATAAAAATTATGATTATTCCTTTATAATTGAAAATATTGTGAGATTTTACCGCCAAATGAACAATATCGTAATTTGCTAAAGCGGGGCACGCTCCATATTTCGGTCATAATCTCCTTTGCAATCAACGCTAAAAATCATCCAAAAGGGCATTTTGAAGGTCTCTTAATCCTCCCCGAGGTCAGATAGGTCACAACAGTACAAAAGTTGTCAGTTTTCCTATATTCGACTCTAATGCGTCAATTAAAAAAAAAGTAAGAGTTAACTTCAAACACTTCTGTCTCCTAATCTGTATCAAAAAGCTCCATTTTCCTTAGTTTATTGTCATAATTTTTTGTCTCTAGTAACATTCAGCTAAGATGCTTCCCTGCTAAGTTATTTACCCTTAAAGCAGTGGCGTAACAGACACCCCCGTAGACCCCGCACCGCGGGGGCCGACCAGATGGGGGGGCCCACATTGACGGATGATCGACAGATGGCCGACCCCCATTCAAAACTCTCCGGCCAGCTTTGCTTTTCACAAATATGTATTTAATTTCATAATTCAATGAATTAAATTCATAAATAATGTTATTTTTTCGCTCGATCACTTCTACCCCCGCTGCTACCATACATTGTAAGCAACATTATACTGTTTTAAAATTTTGATTTTGTATCATGTTTGCTGAAATATTACTTATAATGACTTAATAACTACCTATATGTTATGTCTGCCAGTCTACCTAAGATTATGCAATAAATTCGAATTGTTTGCTGTTTTATTATCAGTGATTGGAATTTGTGTTTAATTCCAGTGGCGCATATAAAATTTTACATCAAAAACTTAAAGTTCGTTCATTCTTACAAAATTAAATCGAAATTAAATATAATACGAACCTACCTTACGAGTTTCTCATTTATTTTGGCATAATAGAATACATGTATAGGTATATATTTACAACTAATAATGTATGCATATTTTAATAAATCCTTGTAACGGCGCACTTGAAATTAAACCCAATGTTCCGATCACTGTTTATTATGTACTTAACACCTAGTGTGGGTTTAACCCTAATTAAATTGTCACACGATTAACTAATTCAAAAATTCATAAACCTGCACCTAACGTTAATGAAGATAAGAATTATCATTTTCCACTCGTTATAGAGAGGGGGTCCCTGAAAACGTTTGCGGGGGGCACTCAGTTTCTGTTACGCCACTGCCTTAAAGCCAAAAAAAAAAAACATTTTTTCAAAAATTCTCAAAATAACTTAAGTGTAAATAAAATCTTTTAGATAATAGATCCATCACGGTCAAAAAAATTTGAGCTTATATATAATAGTTAGGACTAACAAAAGACACGATTTGGAATTTTTTCTTTCAATTTAAAATTTACTGAAACCAAAAAACGGGCACTTCTTTGTGTAAAAAATCAAAATCTTTCCCTTTATTTTCCTTGTATTCTTTATTTTGCAGATATAAAAATTTGCCGAAAGAAAATTGTAAGCAACTGTAATAAGGTTTAATTTGGTTCAAGGTACATGTTAAAAGGTTTTTAAAACAGGGTTATTACTGTTTGAGGACGTGATCTTTTCAGGGCTACGTTCAAATGCACCTAACATTAACAGCATCTCGGCAACTATGAGCCTAAACAAATGTTTATTTCATGTATTATTTTTCTTATTTTATAAGCTAACTTTTCGGTTAAGACAAACTTTTTCGAAAATGTGATCTTCTTTGAGTAATTTACTCGAACACTTTGAAAAATCAGTGTTTTTTTTTTAAAAATCAACGTTTTCAACCCCCTGTAACTCGGCGGATATTAAAGCAAAAATAACGTTATAGGGGGTTTTATGGGGTAGAATTCGATGATCTACACGTTCCAATAGTAACTTTTTTTTTTGAAACAGAGTTGGGGTGAAACTCACCTTTGTTTTAATGAATATAAGATTTGAATCTTATGAAGAAAGTTGTAAATTATGCCAGATGAAGTCAGTATACAAAGTTTTATCCATATAGTCAATAATGGATGACTTACAAAATTTGTCTAATATTCTAGACTCATTACGAAATAAAGCAAGCAATTCTCGTTTGGCTAATAGTTTTAGATAATTTAAAAAACAGTCGAAATTTTCAAAACCTTGAGAAAGTTGAGCTTTCTCGCAGTTGCAAGACGAACAAAAGTAGTTTACACAACGAGAAAAATGAGGGAATATTCAATATTCTGCTATTGATCGTTTCCAATGTGTAATCTGCAAGGCCGAGGACAATTGTCATGACGCTAGTGAAGACATTGATATCGACATTGAATATTTATTAAATGTCGAAATCTTGTATGATAAAAACAAACATTCAATAATTTATTAGAGCTGTTTTACATTAATTGACTAAGTAATCAATAAATTAAAAACTTTACCTTCAATTGATCGTTTAGTTTTAGAAAAAATGGATTAGTCAAAAAATGCTCTATTTGATATGCACAGACATTGCAATATTCAAATATTGGTATACGTTTGTTAGCGGTTGCATTAATATAAAATACAGAATTTTGCTTGTGTTCAATTCGTAGGCAGTAATCCGGTAAACTACATTCATGATGACTTTATAAAATGTTTAATTTCCTCAATAGTAAACATACTAAGAGTTTTGTTTTCATTAATTTGTTTACAGGGCCGGCCTTCCTTAAGCGCCCTCGTGCGAAATTTTAAAAGGCGCCTATTTTTCTGGTCGAGTCAGAAAATAGTTATAGCCCAGACGACAAAGAACATTTTATAATGAAACCCACAAAAAGTTGCAAACTGAATAATTTTTTTTAATGAGTTCGTGAAAATGTATAGAATATTATCCTGAAAAGTTTGCATTCCGCTCGGATGCAGAACATAAAAAAAAGTGAAAAAAAAACATTTTTACCAATTTTTTCAAAATTTTAAAATAAAGTCAGGGCAGGAAAAAATAAAAAATACAGGTGGATAGACCACGTGTTTCTGAACAAAAAATACCCTAATAAAATTTATCGCCAAAGCCCCGCTATTCCTGGAAGGAAATAGTGAAGTAACATTGTCACTCTGCTACCCGCGCAGAGTGACAATGTTACTTCACTATTTCTTTCCAGGAATAGCGGGGCTTTGGCGATAAATTTTATTAGAATATTTTTTGTGAAATGCATACTATGGAACCTCTAAAAATTCTTAGCTGTTCTATCGAGTAAAATAAAGCTTTTTTCTCTTTCTAATTACACTTTTTAATCATTTTTCTTAATGAATGGGAGGATAAACAGCATAGCCGATGAATCGCTCGCATGAATTTTTACGTGCCTTTACTGTATTGTATTTATTACAGGTACACCTATCCACATTTCAGCTATATCCAATGGATTCCTTATACATTTGTTAATGTATTGGAAAAGTTCCAGAATTTATATTCAAAACAATCCAAGATAGAAGGATAAGATCGTGAAAATCGCAATTTCTTATCATGATCTGATTGATCATATTTTCGAAAAAATGCATACAAGTAAACGATTTTGTATTTGAACATTCGAAAAATACACATTTTTTCCGAAATAGTGATATTTTATTTTTTCCAATGGGTCAATTTCCCGACAAGTTACAGCCTCCAATACATATATTTATCAAAAAAAATCATCAGGCAAGGAAATTAAAATGATTTGAGATGTACTTTTTTTTTTAATCTTCGTTACTACAACGTAATAAACCATAATAATCGTAAAGTGTACATACTTTTTAACAGTTCTCAATGAAGAAAGAATTTTTTTGAAGGGCTTTTATTTTTTTCTATATTGTTTCTTGCGAAGATTGAGTTCCGGCGTGATAATATATATATATATATATATATATATATATATATAAGTATATTTTTCCCATCCATCATTTGCTTGTATTGTTTAAAACAAAAAAGCATCAGAAAGCTACAATATCCATCTTTTAAATGAACCAACACTCATATAGATTGAACAAATTCTGATTTAGTGACATGTAATTCAGTGCGTCGGTGTCACAGTCATGCGTATTCCACAGGGCTGGTTCCAGGTATTTTGCCGCCCCGGGCACAGTTTTATTTTGCCGCCCCTCTCTTATATAAATAACATTAGGATCAGACGGGGTAAAAATGAGACAAAATGACATCTTTCAATTTTTAGGTTGCTTAGAATCGGTCATATTTAATAAAAGATCGATATCATATGTAAAAATGACAGGAAAAACTATATTTTTTTACTAAAAAGTACCGTTAATTGATAAACAAAAATAAACAGTGTCTCATTTTTACCCTCTAAGTGGGGTAAAAAAAAGACAGTGGAGGGTAAATAAAAGACACGTGATTTATTCCCATTCTTATTGACGTCGTGCAAATGGAAGTGCAAAAAGGAGGGTTTTTTTCTTTTATATGTAATTTATTCAGATTTTTTACTAAACAAGAAGGGGCTTACAGAAGGGCTAGCTTCTCCTAAATTAGGAAGCTGAAATGTGCCTGCTTCAGTCTACCCATTTGGTCTCTTTAGTCTCTTTTTTACCCCGCTTTTAATTTTTTGGTTAAAATCAAATTTTTGATTATTTAAAACCAGCAGATTAATAAACTTGATCACAAAATGTGAAGTATGACGTATGACACTTCTAGTTGACGTCTGCCAAATACGGACAATGCAAATAGAGAAACTATAAAATCCCCAAAAAAGTACTAAGGTGCGTTAAAAAAATTTTAAAAAGTGATTTAAAGAGTTTACTGAATAATATTTTTCCCGCATTAACAGTAGGCATAGGACCTGATTGGTTAACATAAAACAGTTCTGAATGTACAAACCAAACTTGAATAAAAAATTAGGATTGGATTTATTTATATTAAACATTTTACATTTATCTACACAATTTTTATGAATTTGACATCAGATTCGTCATCAGCATACCCGAAAAAACGTAAAAATCCATTAATGCTCATTTTTATGACGAATTTTGCACTCTTAATACGTTTCGGTAGGCCATTTTGTATCCGCCAGCGGCGGCTGGTGAAATTTCAATATTTTTTTTCTCGTCTATGGCGCATGGGACACATACGAAATTTGGGAAATAACATCTATAGAAGCACTTCTCTTATGGTCATTAGAGAAGTGAAAAAGCAGTTTGCGAAAAAATTTTTGAAAATTCATTAGCCTCCCCTGGGTCTAGGAGCTCCTGTTTATTTTTATTTTTTTTTGTCATATGCATTTGACTTTTCATAAAAATACAACGACAGATTTTGGAGTTTATGAAAATATTTTCATTACTAACTGAGATACAACGAATTGAAATATTGTAATTTGTTAAATTGTAAATTACAAAATTTCAGTTCATTGTATTTCAGTTAGTAATGAAAATATTTTCATAAACTCCAAAATCTGTTGTTGTATTTTTATGAAAAGTCAAATGCATATGACAAAAAAAAATAAAAATAAACAGGAGCTCCTAAACCCAGGGGAGGCTAACGAATTTTCAAAAATGTTTTCGCAAACTGCTATTTCAAAATTTTTTAGGGGTCGTTAGAGAAGTGCTTCCCTAGATGTTATTTCCCAAATTTCGTATAAGTTCCATGCGCCACAGACGAGAAAAAAATATTGAAATTTCACCAGCCGCCACTGGTATCCGCCATTTTGAATTTTGCAAATCTGACATCAAATTCGTAATCAGCATGCCTAGTACCTGATTTTCATGATTTCTCCTCGATTAATTTTCGAGATATTTCATTTAACAACTAATTTTGCAGTTTTTTGTTATTAATAAACAAATAGCAATACCAACCGGTAGACTTTGAACTTAAACTTATTTAGAACATATTTAAAAAGTTTTTATGAATTTTTATGCAGTTACAAATTATTCCGAAACAATGCCTCTTTTTTGGCTACGTTTACTCCACTATATACTTTGCGTCCAGATCCACTACCTAGATTTTTTATTAGATATGTAAATATAAAATGTATAAAGCAGATTATTGGTATTAATAAAGTTAGAAATACTCCAAAAGAAATTGCAACATATTTAACCTATATTTAATCTACTACACTGCTAGCTGATTCTGGAGCTGATTTTGCCAGTCTTAAAAGACATGAGGCTCAGCGTTACCACATTTGGTAGATTTTTATTTCTTTTTAGTAGAATTTTAAGGATTTTGGTAGGTAAAATTTGCTGGTAGATTTCTGATAATAATTATCAGAAATCTGCAAGCAAATTTTACCTACCAAACTTTACAAAAATCCTTAAAATTCTACTAAAAAGAAATAAAAATCTACCAAATGTGGTAACGCTAATGAGACTGGCGGTCTTAGACGGTTGCAGAGGAATATATTGAGGAATCAATGAGAAGAAAATTGTAATTCTAATATGTTATCTACTCCCAAATCTGGTGCTTTTTCAATAATTACCCAGTGCCTTAATCAAGAAACTATTACAGTGAGCGACTTACCATACTCGAGTGGAGTCAGTTTTCACAATTGTAGAATTACGGCTTTAAATTTAAACTGTAAAAGAAATGATTAACTGTTAAATTGATTGTTAATTAAATTGATTATTAATTACTGATTGTTGAAATTTTTGTTTTTGTTGATAATAATAAATAAACTGGTTAACTGATTCTATCATCTATAATTTCATTGATTTTTGTAGGTGGATGTAAAAGACTTTTAACTGTCATTTTGACATTTAATAAATATCATGAAAAAGTTAACTTTGAAATCTATAGAAAAACAAAAGTTTAGGTGATTATAAACTGGCTGCAGAAGGAAAAAAAAGTCTGTAAAAATATGTGCACAAAACTTTTCTTTCACACTTTGATTTATCCTGTATATTTTTTCACTAAAAATGATATTAGATTTTTTCTTGGCATTAGTGTCAACTACAGTCTAACTATAGTATTATTTGCTTTCGTCGGCCTCTTTCTTACTTTCTTTTAGGGAAATCTCTCTGTATGTTTTTCTCTAGAAGTATGGAAGATTTCTTCCTTGCCAGATTTCTAACATTTGTAACATTTTTCAATAATTTTTATTGTGTATGGTCGATCTCACTACTTTGCGTTTCAAGGACACAACAAATTTTAATGATAAAGGCATGAGTCGTGCCTTTGAAATTTTTCCCATTCTTGGGGTGAATCTTTATAAATTTTAGGAGGCGACTTGGGATTTGATTCCTGAATTAGATGAGTAAGAGTGATTTCTATTACGCTGACGCTCTCCATTGATGTACTGGTTCTAACATATTTCTTAATACTAATACATTTAAAGTTTACCTCGTTAGGGTCCTGAATAGACATCAGGAACTATGTGAAGTTCCTTAAAAGTCACCTACTGATTCAACCCACAGGATTGCACAAAGTGTCAAACTTAAGATAAGGAATTTGCTAACATTAATTAAAACTTCAATCTATATAAACTAAAAATAATTCAATGCCGGACTAAATAAGCATGTGTAAAACAAATCAGATCTGCACAACACGCATGGTAAGTTACGTGCACATTCCGAGAATATTTTATCTCAACTACGTGTAAGGTTTAAACTGACTGTAAAGATTGACTTACATAGAAAGATTCAATGTTTTTAAAGAATGTCTAGAAATTTGGGTTTAGAGTTAAAAGGATTGGGATTAATGGTAATTATAATTTTTAAAATTTTGGTTTGCTTATTGCTGGCTTTATAAGTATCTATAGGCGATTATATGATTCGGCAGGACTAAACACTTGAATTTGCTTTTTAAGATAATATATAAGAATATGAGATGATGTTCTTCAATTTTTGCAAACGTACTTTGCGTATGAGTTGATAGAGATAATAGTACACGCAAATTAAATTGAAAAACAGTGAATAGAAGAAATAATTATTTATTATTATTACTTCTTAAAACCACCCCTAACGGCGACTTAAAGCTGGTTTTTCACTTTTATCTTGTAAACCGTTCATCGGAAGAGAAAAAAGTACAGGAAATAAAAAAATTGTAGTTAAATTCCGCATAAAAAATGTCCTATTAACCTTGTAGCTTATCTTCATCTATTTCGCGCTAACAGCCTCCGAACAGAGGCACAGGTAAAAATCGATCCTATTCGAAGTTTCACAGCAAATATCTTAAAATATCTTACTTTAACGAGACAAATGCTCAGGAATGAATTTATAGAGCAGAATTCATTTTATAAAATGCATGTATTGTATTATATTGTGACGTGTTTCCACCCTTAGGAAACCACCCTCGCAAAATCCGTGGGTTCCAAAAATTATAACAAGAGATGTCCACTAACACACTTTATTAAATATTTACTGGATACTTCACAATACTATTATTAATTTAAATACACTTTATTGACTAAAATCACAATGTTTATCACTTTGTTTATCTTTGAAGTCTTAACCTCACTTTCTATACTTTCTGAACTTTCTGAACTACTCGCCGAGAATGCGGTCGGTCTTTTATACCCAAAAATGACAGATCTCGATTGTTCTGTGATGACGCCACCATTCTCTAGATCATTCCAGATGTCACCAGAACTAACTTCTGGTAGGTTTCTCGAGTAGGTGCAAATACACTACATTCATTCTAAGGGTTGTAACACATTACACTGCCCCCTCCTTAAGCCTGAACGTCCCGGTCAGGCAATTCAGCCTCTTTCACATACTTCGCCAGTCTATCCAAGTGTACAATCTTCATCTTGGACTTTTTGTTTCGTTGAATACGATAGACGACATCATTAATTCGGGTAATAACAGTATAAGGTCCTTCCCAAGAAGGTTGAAGTTTCGGTGACTTCCCTTTCTTCCGCTGTGGGTTGTACAGCCAAACCAAATCTCCTGCCTTGAACCCTTCTGAACTACCCTTACGGTCGTATCGAGCCTTCATTCGGTCACTGGCTATGGTGATTTGGTCTCTAACCAGCTCATGAACATTTCTTAGCCGTTCACTCATTTCATCCACATAGCTGTTCACAGGAAGCTGTTCTCCGGCTGGTGTTCCGAAAATCAAATCACACGGCAGTCTGATCTCATGTCCAAATACTACACGGGCTGGTGTTTGTTTCGTAGACTCGTGGATAGCAGCTCTGTATGCCATGAGGAAGAACTGTATGTGGAGATCCCAATCGCGTTGATTCTTATGAACCACTTTAGAGAGATGTTCTTTCATGGTCTTGTTATGTAGTTCCACCATTCCATCTGATTGCGGGTGAAGGGCTGTTGTCCGTGTTTTGTGTATCCCCAATAACTTGCAGATTTGCTGAAACACCCGACTCAAAGTTCCTCCCTTGATCTGAGTGCAGCTCCAGGGGTACACCAAACCGACATATCAAATTATCTACCAAGACTTTGGCGACAGTGACTGCTTCTTGGTATGGAATTGCATAGGCCTCTGGCCACTTACTGAAATAGTCCATGGCAACCAATATGTACTTGTTCCCATCCTTGGTTACTGGGAATGGGCCGGCTATATCGATCGCGATCCTCTCGAAAGGAGCTCCGACGTTATATTGCTACTTTTAGTCTGTGGTCCCTTACTGGCTGCACAAATTTTACAATTGCGACACCAAGCTTCCACATCTTGACGACTATTTACCCAATAAAATCGTTCTCGTACTTTATTCCCACCGGATGCTCCATTATGCACTTCCTGAAGTACTTTCGGTACTCGACACCTGGGAATCACTAGACGCATAACAACCTCCCTGCCATCCGGGCTTTCCCAAGCTCTCTTTAGCAGCCCGTTCATGACTTTAAGTGAATCCCATTGGGCCCACAAAGCCTTCAATCCAACTGCCTTATCTGAAATATCCTTCCACGCTGGTCGAATTCCTTTCTCCTTTGCTCTCAATATAGCCCCAATTTCTGTGTCATTCAGTTGTTCTTGTCTCAGGGCTTCGGTTGTCCAATCGTCCGGAACCTCTATTTTAATAGTGTTGACGGCCACCGTACCCTGCAATTTCTCAACGTGGCGGCAGTGCTTGCAATCTTCCTTGCATGGTCTTCTAGATAAAGCGTCTGCGTTCTTATGAGATCTTCCAGGTCGATGTTCTATTTTGAAATCATACTGTTGCAACCGTTCTATCCAACAAGCCAGTTGACCTTCAGGGGTTTTCAACTGCAACAGCCATTTTAATGCAGCATGGTCGGTCCGAATCTTGAAATGTCTTCCATAAAGATATTTATGAAAATGGTCCACTGATTTTACGATGGCCAGTAACTCTTTCCGGGTTACACAATAATTTCTTTCTGGTTTGGACAGCACCTTGCTGAAGTACTCGATCACTCTTTCCTGCCCATTCTGGATTTGAGACAGCACAGATCCGACCGAAGAATTGCTGGCATCAGTGTCTAAAATAAAAAGTCCTTCCCGTTGTGGGTACGCTAGCACAGGACCAGTGCATAGAGCTGCCTTCAATTTTCTCCATGCCGTTTCACATTCCGGTGTCCATTGGTACTGCACTTTCTCTTCTGTCAGCCGGTGTAATGGCTTCGCAATTTCTGCAAACCCTTCCACAAAGCGCCTATAATAAGTGCAGAGGCCAAGGAAGCTCCGTACTTCATGAACGTTAGATGGTCTTGGCCAATCTCGTACAGCAGAAATTTTGTCGGGGTCTGTTTGTATTCCATCCGAAGACACCACGTGACCAAGAAATTTGACTTCTTTCTGGAATAGCAGGCACTTCTTCGGGTTCAACTTCAGATGGGCATTCCTGACTCGCCCAAATACTTCTTGAAGATTTTTCAAATGTTCTGTAAAGTCCTGTCCCATAACAAGCACGTCGTCAAGGTAAACCAGGCACGTCCTCCAGGTTAGCCCTCGCAGCACGAACTCCATCAGTCTTTCAAAGGTAGCTGGCGCATTGCAAAGTCCAAAAGGCATCACGGTAAATTGATAAAGACCACAGCCTGCTGAAAACGCCGTCTTTTCTTTATCATCAGGATGAAGCCCCACTTGCCAGTATCCACTCCTAAGGTCTAACGTAGAAAACCATCGTGAGCCTGCCAACGTGCTTAACGTGTCGTCAATTCGTGGTAATGGGTAACTGTCTTTCTTCGTGACATCGTTTAATTTTCGATAATCGACACAAAATCTTAATGTTCCATCCTTCTTGGCAACCAAAACTACTGGCGATGACCAGGGACTCGTCGACTCCTCAATGACTCCATCTTGTAGCATCTTGTCTATCATTGCCGAGGCATCTTCTTGTTTTGCTAATGGAAGCCTCCTAGGTGGTTGTCGAATAGCGGGTGAGTCGCCAGTATTTATCCGATGCTGGACTATGTCTGTTTTTGTAAGGGCCTCTGTATTCTTGGCAAATACTGAACTTTCCTTTTCCAGGAACTTGATTGCCTCCCTTCGTTCATCCTCAGATAAATGCTCCAACTGGGTACTCAACAAGGTCAAAACTTCCTGGTCTATTTTCATAGATGAACTTCCCTCTGTTTGTTCCTCGCACCTCGCTACCCATGTGACCGGTTCATAGGAGCCAATTGGTTTGCCTTCCTTAATTGTCACCGAGTGGGAATTTAAATTAACGACTCTAATTGGGATTTTGTCTTTAGTCCGGGTTAAAGTTCTCGCCACAATAATATTGGCTAGGGACTTAATCGATTCGTCTTCTTCAACTAGGCCAACACGGTACCCTCCAGGATTTCCTTCTAAGGCAGCATCGATCATTTGTTCTGAATGAGCAGGAATCTTGATCGTCTGTGTTGTTAACAATCTCGCTTTATGGAATTGGTCATCTGCGGTTGCCAGAATAAATTCCTCATTTCCAATTTTTAAGACTTGCTCACCTACGTCAACAATAAATCCCTGCTCTCCCATGATGTCTAGACCCAAAATGAAATCATCCATAATGTCAGCCACAATGACCTTGTAATTTAACCTCAACCGTCCAACCTGCAGTTCCAAGTTGACCTCTCCATGGACCGCAGCCCTGTCCCCCGTGGCTGTCCGAATGATTACTCCATTTTGCTTCTTGTCAATCTGCAAGCCTGATATAAACCCTGGCCGCACTATTGATGACGTAGCACCGGTGTCAATCGTAAACACGCATTTTCTTCCATTCACATATCCTTGCAACAACAGACTACTTGGTATTCTTTGGAGCTGGGAAATCTTTATTTCTCTGGGGGCACCGCATTCCCTAGCCAGCACAGCCCCCTTGGTGCTGGCTATCTCTAGTTTTCCTGCTTCTCTTCAACATTCACAGCATTTACTCGACTCTCCGAGTTCTGCTGTCGACAGTCTCGTTTCATATGTCCCACCTTGCCGCAGTTGAAACATTTAATACCTCCGCTCGGCTTTCCTTTATTTTGTTGTTTTTCCTGCTTTCCGAGGCCATCCAATTTATCGCATAATTTGGTGAATATTTTCTGCATCTCAGTCAGCAAGGGGTTCTGGTTCATTTCTGGTTGCGATTCTTCTAGAGTCACAGCTCGCACTCTCGACCTTGGAGTATCCCTGTAAGCGGCTTCTACTTCGAGTGCACGCACCAAAGCTTCGCTACTACTTTGGTGTCTCGTCAGTCTCAAGACTCGCCTGACCTCTTCGTCCCTTATACCATCTAAAAAGGCCCCCAAGGCTAATTGTTCCTGGAATTCTTTAGGTGCACTCGGATACGCCTGGTGTGCCAGCCTCTCTATCGCAGCTTCAAATTCTTGTAAACTTTCCCCAGCTTTTTGCATCCGGGATTTCAGCTGAGCCTGGTATAATTGGGCAAGGTGTTGATCGAAATACCTCAAGTCTAATGCAGCTTCCAAGACTTTAAAGTCCCTTTGTTTCTCAACTGGGATGGTTTGGAGTAACTCTGAAGCTTGGCCCCTTAATGCTAGAACTAATGCCATGGCCTTTTCCTCATTATCCCAGTTGTTCGCACACGCTGCTGCCTCAAACTGCCTCTTGTACGTCGTCCAGGAACTTTGGCCGTCAAAAGAAGGAGGTTTTAGTCGCTGACCTGATGATACCACCTGCTGGCTTCCTCTATCTCTCAACTGTCGTTTAAGCCGGTCTATTTCTCCTGTGACTTCTTCTTCAAACTTGTTTACTTTATCTTCGACCTTATTTATTTTTCCTTCGACCTTACTGACTTCAGTCTTTACTTCAGTGACTTCAGTCTTAACGCTACCCATCTCATCTTTGATTTCTTTTTTTAGTTCCTCAGTGGTGGAAATGATAGCATCCTGTTGTATTTTCATTTGTTCATTTAGGATTTTTCTTAATTCCTCCTGGCGTTTTTCTTGCTCCTCTTTTTCCTCTTGATGTCGTCTCTCTTGTTCTTCTTTTTCTTTCTGACGTCTTGTTTCTTCATCCTCTTTTTCTTTCTGACGTCTTATTTCCTGATCTTCCATTATTTTCTTTAATTCGTTCCTTTCTTCTTGACGCCGTTTTTCTTCCTCCTGGCGTTTTCTTTCTTGCTCTTCTTTATCTACTTGACGTCGCTTTTCTTGTTCTTCTTTCTCCTCTTGACGTTTTTTCTCCTGTTCTTCTTTGTCTTCCTGCCGTTGCTGCGCCATCATTTTTTGGAATTGTTTGAATAAGTCCTGTATTTGTTTATCGGATGCCATACTTCTTGTTGTTACGGGCATACGATGAAATTAAAATAAAATAAATTTAACTGTCACGTCAATATCGGTAATGGACAAATCTCGAAATAGCACGAAAAAGTCTTATCCAGAGACTTTTGTCACTATCCAGTTCAGAGAATTTAATAATCTCCACTAATGTCCAAATAGAAAAGTTCTAGAAATTTTCACGCACTAAATGAGTCTTTTTCAGTGTCTCTATCACTTCTCAGTTCAAAGGATTTAATTATCACACTAATGTCCTAATAAAATGTTCTACAATGTCTCAAAAATGCACTTAAACACTATTTTCCTGTTCGAAAATAACCCTCGAACAATGTCCAGTAAATTAGTCCTGTGTTAGCACTAACTCTCGAGAATACTTCTCGAACACTCCAACACAACTTCAGAGCTCCTCTTGTCATAAAATTCCGCTTTCTGACACCAATTTGTCACGTGTTTCCACCCTTAGGAAACCACCCTCGCAAAATCCGTGGGTTCCAAAAATTATAACAAGAGATGTCCCCTAACACACTTTATTAAATATTTACTGGATACTTCACAATACTATTATTAATTTAAATACACTTTATTGACTAAAATCACAATGTTTATCACTTTGTTTATCTTTGAAGTCTTAACCTCACTTTCTATACTTTCTGAACTTTCTGAACTTTCTGAACTACTCGCCGAGAATGCGGTCGGTTTTTTATACCCAAAAATGACAGATCTCGATTGTTCTGTGATGACGCCACCATTCTCTAGATCATTCCAGATGTCACCAGAACTAACTTCTGGTAGGTTTCTCGAGTAGGTGCAAATACATTACATTAATTCTAAGGGTTGTAACACATTACAATATAGTGGGTTTTGACGCAAGTGATTTTTATTTATTTTCCCTTTTTTTCCACAAAGCAGTATTTTTTAATTTGAGCTCGTTTCCACACCACCCTCGAGTTGGAGCTCTCCAAACTACCTTTCTGTTCGGAGGCTGTTAGCGCGAAATAGGTGAGGATAAGCTACAAGGTTAATAGGACATTTTTTATGCAGAATTTAACGACAATTTTTTTATTTCCTATACTATTTTCTCCTCCGATGAACGGTTTACAAGATAAAAGTGAAAAATCAGCTTTTAGTCCCCCTTAGGGGTGGTTTTTTGCAAAAAAAGGGACGATCTTAAATGGAGGGGAGACTTTTCGGGTATTTATTTCTAACCCCATCTAAAGTACGCATCCCAAATATTATTACTTTATAAATTATTTCTTCTAAAATATCTAATTTACGTGGGCTATAACGGGACTTTGCTCCAATTTCGAACTAACCTCGTTTTGTAACTATCTGCCAAATATTATGATTATACTTCGCAAACATTTTGATTAAAGTTTAATAGTCGTCATCAGATCCCTTTCAAACCTGTTGTTGCCAGATGAAAACCACTCTTCGTGATGATTAAAAATTTTCCAATTCATAATTTGGCCTTTTTTGGCAAGAAATACATTTTAGCTTACCTCCAGTCCAATTTCAGTGTATTTCCCAACAATTTACATCGATAGAAGGAAAACGTCCTTTGGGATTAAAGACTTCCTCAGATTTTATTGCAGATTCGAAAAATTTACTAAAAGTGGGCATGGAGTTAACTATCTGACAAATATTATTTTTCTCAAATAGTTTTTAGGTACAACGCTAACGTTTGTTAGCGCTGTACCTGACAAGCTGATGGAATTGAAAACTCTTAATTTTCATAATACTGCAGGATATAAAACCATTTTTGCGAAAGGAATAACGTGTATTCTATAAATTATAAATATGATTTGTCAAACATGACGTTACAGCGAAATTCAAATCCTACTAGAGACAAGTTCATAATACCTTTATGTTTTTTGTCTATAAATAGTTATGTAATCATTTTGAGTAGGGCCTAGCCGGTTTTTGATAATCATTACAGTTTTGGGCTATTTAGAAAATATTTTTGTAATCAAAATTTCCCACATCCTTTAGACTTCAATGTTTGGTATTCCCCTGCATATATTGATATCAACATTTCTGGGTATAAAAAAATTGCAAAATACCTTTGGAATTTTTAATAAACAAAAAATAAATAATTCATAAAATTACCTAATGTTTTATTAATCTGAAAGATAAAGTAGATACGTATAGAGTTCCGGAAAAGAACCTGGATAAATTTTGTCTGTTTATATAAGAGCATTTTAAAACTTATTTTACTTTGCAGCCAATTTGTCTGCGTTTCTGAAAATGTTTGCCATAAATTCATTTAGCTTTAGTTATAAAATGTAAACAAATTAATAACAAGAATTTTCCAAATTAGTTGCTAAGTGGTTTTTTATAAAGATAAAATGTATTTATATTATATTTAGATATACATAATATTTATAGATATGCAAATATAATAAACAATAATAGTATAAATAAAAATTGGTTCTCTAAACATTTTCATTGGATTTATTCATTACGTAACGAGGTGTATGATTAATCAAGTAGCAATGTTGTCTAAAATTTAATGCCGATGTCATCATCAGACGTGTTAATATTTAATTTTATAAGCTAATGACTGTGAAAATTATTTTATATCCTCTATTAAATTAGTCCACGTTGTATAAGATTGCAAATATAGAAGAGAACTTGAAGTTCCGTTCTAAAGAAGTGTAATAATTAATTAGATGCAAATTTGACAATAGATTTTGTGAGCTGGCAGACATCTAGGTGTTACCAAGGCATCAATTATTCATAATAATAGATATTATTAAGCTGGTGAATACTCGAATCGTATCTGCATAATTTTACTTGACTCGACGTTCATCCGAATACCACAATCGATTATTACTCCAGTCAAATAAGGATTAAACCTCGGAATCAAAGTTGGAAAGCTGAATTTATATAAACCTTTGTTTTGACGTTTTAAAGATGGGGTGAAGTCTCATAAAATCTCGAGTCCGCTACTCAAGATATCGAAGGTCAAAGGTCACGAAAATCATTTTTTTTTTGCAAATACCTCACTTCCTATGCGTGCTCCCTTCCATCACGTCGTTTGAGGTTATTATAAATTTGAAGAGCATAAAATTCTCTATTAAGCGTGTCATGCATTGCTTGTTTTAAAGATGCTTCCATTTTATTCCATTAAAAAGACACATACAATTTTTCGTATATTTTAGTATTTTTTGTGTGAAAAATACATCAACGAAATTAAAAACATGGTTTTAGTATCTATATGTAAAGCCATTTGGTTCCTTTACATGTGTGTGGGTGTTCAACTTGATATTTTTAACCGTTCCGGAGATAATTGGGTTTTTTATATTTTGATGTAGAAACCCCAAAAAAGGTTCCCCAACCCGTGAACTTATGCCAATTTTGGGGACTCCGCTGATTACCATGCAAAAAATGTACCATATGGTATTATAATAATAACCTATAACGATCGATTCTTACAAAGCACAATAATGCGTAACGGCAAGAAAATGAAAAAGTGACAGGTTTTTAGAAAAAAAAATCAATATCTTATAAAATAAGAGAGATATCAAAAATTTAAGAAATTGTTATTTTCTTCATAAACCAGTGACTAAAAATATGGTCATCAAAAAAATATAGAATAATTTTTGTGGAATATCGGAAGTTATAAAGTTTGGTAAAGAAAACACAGCTTCCTTTCACAAATCCTGAAAACCTCATATCGATATCTATTCTCTTTCTCAAAAAATGAGGATTTAAATTTAACCTGAAAATTCGCTTGATCCGTTTCAATTGGCCAGCAGTTTATGTAACTACCTTTCATTACTTTGCCCTCTATATCTATGAATACACATATAGCCACTTCCTTTACCATGAACGTATTTTCAGTGTCTTTGTTCAAGCTAGGTAGAATCAACGCAATCAATAATTCTTAGTTTACTAGGTTGAACGGCAAATTTTTCTGGGTGTAGTAGTGGTTCTGTAATGGTTTTACTTCTAATATACTAAAAGAAGAGGTTGAGCTAATGGGGTAATATGATTTAAGCTAGTCTGATGGATGTCTATCTACTTTTAAACATCACCTTAACTTCCCTCTAAGCTTAAGAAACGTAATTAAGCAAGAAGTTTACTTTAAAGATGCTTCTCAGGCATTGGATAACCAGGGCAGAAAATGTAAAATCTTTGAAAGTAGACACTACTCATTTAATTCTGTTGGGGGTGCACATTTTGCCAGCAGACTTCTTTCTTATCTGGCTTAACGATATGCACCCTAACGCGGAAGTCAGGAAGTAAGTTTCTAAAAGTACTAATATTTTTCGGCCAATGCTTAACATAGTTGTGATCGGGCGTTTTAAGCAGCCCTGTTACATTTGAGTGGCCTTTGCAGACATACTACTTCACTGATCCTGTCTTCATGTTGGTTTTGTCCTTAATTCTTGGGTGTATTCAGTAAAGGCTATTTTACAGTTTTTTCAATTTCCCGATGTTTTGATCCTATTGGAAGTGTTCCTTGTTTCAGCTCTAAGACAGCTGAGTATCTCGTTCCACGAAGCCACATCTCTTAAGACCGCTTTTTGGTCAACCTTTCCCATTACGTGAGATTGTAAGATTTTGTAGCTGATATTTTGGTTTATACTTGTATGTCAATTTTTAAAAAATGGGGGATTTGTCTACCATTGTGGAAACATCCAGAATATCCCATTCGTAAGCCTCGTGCGATGATGGATTTATATAAAAAATCTAAATCATCGTTGAGAAATGTTTTTTCACGCAAAAATAATTTCAATACCTTCTAGTACATGTACAACACATTATTGAATTACTCAACAAATCCGGTATAATTGCAAAACAATTTAAAAACTGTTGAAAGGATGCCTGACGTAAAAACCAAGGCACGAGAAATTGCTGACGGTTTCGGAACATCGAGCACTAAAGTGCAGCTTTCAACGAGTTTGTTTAATTGCCTGGTTGTCTTTATGGCATTCGACGAATTGTAGTCAGGAAACTATAATTTCTCGAGTTTGTACCTTGTCCTTTTCAATGGCGATAATTTGCATCCGTACTTTTCTCATGAAGAGTATTCGTTTTCTGGATCTTTTGTGAATTTACTGCATGAGGAAACTAGGATTATCACCACTAAAAAGGTCAAAGTACAAATTCACAGGACGAATCCTCTCTATGAGGAAAGCAGGGACGCAAAATATCGTCACCGAAGCCATGATATAACCAAGCAATTGAACAAACTTGGTGAAAGTTGTTGGAAGAGTTCACATGTCGGACCAGGCAAGAGAATACGACTACAAGAATCAAACTTACGCGCAGACTAGTTTCCGGATAAAATCTGATTTAATTAGTACCACTCAAATCGACGAGTTTCGTATAAAGATAAAGAAGTATGAAAATATGTACTTGCATTATTTGGAGGTGGAGTAACTACCTGGGCAGTACATACCGAAGATTTCGGAATAGTATATTGTGTATTTAGGTGTGAAAGCAATACATTCCCGGACGACGATGCATCGAAGTCCGGGAATGTGCTTTCACACCGAAGTACACATACTATTTTTTCTGAAATCACAATCAATATTATTTTAAATCAAGGAATTTGTATTAATGTATAACATTTCTTCATTACAATCTAACTGCTTACTAATGAATACAATTTTAATGTGAGTTCGTTTGTCTGCGTGTATTTATTTATTGTCTAAAATATACATAAAAAACCGTACGGGAATGTTACTTTCCCGGCCTAGGCCGGGAAAGTAACATTCCCGTACGATTTTGTTGATCGTTGCTTGGCAACGGATCTTTTCCTGTCTGTTTTCTGATAGTTTCTTAGCAACGAAGTAAAATACTGGAATTGTGCATTTTTCAATCTGAAATCGCGCCGAAAATGTAGACATTGCCGATCGATTTCAGAAAAAAGGTTTTTTCTAGTATCGCGTTTCCTGATTTTAAGCGCTTCCATTTAGATTCTGTTATTTTAACGTTTTTCAATTAATATTTTGTAATCACCGTTCACTTCATGTTTCATTAGCTTTGACCTCATTTACTCAGGTGCATTTGATAACATTGCTAACCCTGTTGTGTGAATTATTT
The DNA here is from genome assembly GCA_936432065.2 of Rutpela maculata. Classification (NCBI taxonomy): domain Eukaryota; kingdom Metazoa; phylum Arthropoda; class Insecta; order Coleoptera; family Cerambycidae; genus Rutpela; species Rutpela maculata. The sequence goes on from OW386292.2 coordinate 33,223,363, forward strand.
ATTCTCCTTCTTATATATGCATTTATCTCGCAATATCTTCATGTTTTTTGAGCAAATTACATACTAAAAAGGTAAACATGCCAAGTTTAACTACATCTATAGTCGAAGTTGTAAATAAATGTTTTCATGTACTTGCATTGTTTCAATTCCACAGTGAAGTCGATGATAGACATTACAATTATACAATGTAATTTTTTTTTTCTGTGTGACCATTTTGACATTTACTTTGAGTAAACAAAGATGTCTCATAGTTTCATTTTAATATCATCGTCTATTTTATCAGGGTTATCGAAAATATCTCCTTTAATATCAATCGTACGAAAAGAATATTTCTAGATAAAATAGGGAACTTGCCCAAAAAATAAAATTGAATTAAAATACTCAAAATCGTAAATTACCATCATTAAAAACCCCATAGACAACAAAAAAATGAAAAAAATCTCTTCCAGAGAAATATAAGCGATTAAAATCTGCCTGATTTTACTCAGTCTTGAAACGTGACGTCAGAAAGAGAAAGTCGGACGACGCCGTAAAGCCACACCGATTCTGCTTTTTGGCTTTGACAATTCCGCATGCGCATGCGCATTTTTCAGAAACAACTAGCAGTGAACACAACCTTCATACGCGGCGTGTTTGATGCCCGTCTATCAGGGCCCTAACAAAAAAATTTAAATACCACTCCGTGTAAAAGCCCATAGCCAGATACGTATTCGTTGGAAAAGCATCTTCAATATTCGTTGATTTTGAGTGATATTATTTGTTATTTTTATATAAGTTTGTGAGGTAAACATGTTGGTTAAAAGTGAGTGATGCAGGTTTTTCAAAAGGACAATAAGACAATTTACCTAGTGCAGATATATTCATACAGCCCCCGCATCGTCCACTCTTGAGATGGATCAGTACATATTTGTCGTCCGAACTCCATACCAACAGCCTGTGTGTACTCCTGTACCACCCTGAGGTACAGGCGTAAATCCCTCTCTCCGAAGGCATAAAATTTAAGGTCATCCAAGTAAAACAGATGCCTTATGCCTCCTGTTGCCGGGGATGCCGCAGTTGTATCCACGGGTATTTCGAAGCGAAACGGATAATGGCAGTGGTGAGATGGAAAACAGAAGGGGGTTTATGGAATCTCCCTGAAATACTCCCCTTCTGAACAATACCGGCTCTGTCTGGACTCTGCCATTATTATTATCAATATTATTGTTATTATTATATTAAATATTAATTATATGGTTAATATGGAAAGTTTTACGGCAATTTTGTGAAATGGATGAATACGTGGGTATCTAGATAGTATTCATTCATTAACTAAGTACTTTATTAATTATTTTAGATTTTTGTAGTTTGATGATCAGGAACTAATATAAAACTAAATTACAAAAATTGAGTCTTTTGGTGTTCAATTTAAGTCGCCTGAGCAACGTCGGGTAAATTTAGTGGTATAAAAAGTTTCTGCGTGGGACAGAAAACTTCATTACGTCGAATTGGTTCAATTTGTAATAATTACATTTAATAACCTGTAAGTTTTATGTTGAACATTTATTATTCATCTAATAAAGTCGATTTGTTTTTACCATTATCATTATTAAAATTTATTTTCTACCCATTTAGTATACGGTTGGGGTATCATTTTCAGCTCCAACTGATATTAACACATATTATACCAACGAATGAATCATTTATTCATATCATAACCAATATATTTTCACAAAGTATTTCTTTACTGGAAATCATTTATTAGTTGTAATAAGTACACATTCATTTAATAATGAATTTATGAAGTTCTAATTATTTATGTTTACTGACGTGGGTATTTCTTACTCTGTGTTTATTATTATCATGCTGTAAAAGGAAAATAGTGGCATTTAAAATTGCGGTTTCCCGATATGAATAATATACAGACCACATTTCACCATTGTCTTTAAGTAAACATTCTTATCGATTTCCATAATATTAAACAGGTTTCTTGTAAATAACTTTTTGTGATTATAGTAGGTATTAAACTAAACGCAGTATCGTAAATTAGGAAAATATTAGTGGTTCTGGGTAATAATTATAAGTTATTATTGGAAATATTATGGTAAGTTTCAATTTTAATGAAGCCAGAATAAAAATTGATCTAGTTGCCTGACAAAAGTTACGTTATATACAGGCTAGTTTTTTAAGCGGTACCTTCATTTGAAGTCGTTTATTATTAAGGTCAGATCAAAACTTTCTTAATAGAGTGCGTGTACGTGACGTCACGACATTTCCTTGTGGGGTAAAACTAATTATCTTGAAGTTATTATGAGGATTATTATTTAATAGGTTAATGGGTTCTACAGGTGCGTTTTCAGCTGATTGCTATCTTTGTTCCGTTATTTCTGTCCATTTTGCTTTTTTATTATTATTAGAAATACGAGCAGATATGAATATCCCCAGTACTTAGGTCTATCGGTCCATTGCACATTTGCGACATTTAGTATTCCCTGGAAAAGACCAGTGCTTTCCACGAAGGAGAGCAGTCCTTTCCAGGGTAGATCCCGTAATTCCTCCGGTTGTAGAAACTGCCTTCCGAAATACTTATACCTTAATGTTCCTAGTGGCCCTCAATTGCATAGGATATGATGATTTCATCCTCCACTCCACACATTCGACAGTATGTTCATCATTCAACCTCATCGTATGCAGTTGCTTGTTCAGAGGACATTGTTCTGTTATCAGGCCCACCATCCATCTTAATCGTTCTCTATCAAGCCCAAGCATCCACTTTACGGTAGTAAGTCCAGAGTCCCTTTATATGGAGCCTGGGAGTTAGGACTAGCGATGGGGAGATTTGGGACAGGTAATTAAATCTTCACAAAGATATGGAAAAATATTTTATTGTTGCAAAAAATAACAAACAACGGAAAAGAATAAAATTAATTAAATAATCTGACAAATGCTCAGAAGAAAAACAAAAACATATTGCAACAAACGATAAAAAAATTTTGCTATCGTATTTTTGCAAAGGCTTCTTGAATTATATGGATTGAAACGACAGGATTGCTCTTTTTTTCTTGTAGCGTAACGGCATACCTAAAAACGATCCAAATAATATAAGAAAATTAATTCATACATGGAATTGAGAAGACATAGGGTGGTCCAACCCTTAAAATAACGTTCGGTGTCATTAAAAATGACCATGTTTATTTTTAGGTGAAAGTGAATCATGAAAGACCCCAACATTTAATAGCTGATATCAATCATCAATCATCTTTATTCATCATTTCAGATACAAAAAATGTATATATGGTATGTCAGTGTACAATTACATGTCATTTAAAAACATTAAAAATATATATATATATATATATATATATATATATATATATATATAAAAAAAAAGGGAAAAATATGTGTCTACATTACAATAAGTAAAACTGTCCTTAATGTATAAGGACATCAAGTATTATATATACATACAAGAAAGATACAAATCTACATATAAACCGAATAATATAGCACAAAACATAACATAGAAAATACAAAAGAGCAAAAAAACTACAAATTTAAAGCTCGTTATCACTGAAATATTCATCAGTTGAGTAGTAACACTTATTCAATAATAATTTTTTGATATTTTGTTTAAAGATTATTTCATTTAAGCTTTTGTATTTATTAGGTAATTTATTGTAAACTTTAATAGCAACATATTCAGGGCTTTTTTCAAGGAGATGTAAATTATGTTGAGGAATTTCTAGCATTAAGTTATTTCGAGTGTTATAATCATGATTTTTATTTAAATGACTCAGTTGGTTAATTTCATATTTTGCATATATTAATAACTGTAGTAAGTAGATACAAGGTAATGTCAATATTGCCAACTCAGAAAAAATAGGTTTACAATGTGTTCTTTGATTCACCCCTACTATATGTCTTATTGCCCTTTTCTGCATTTTAAAAATCCTCTCACTTTCCTTAGAACTACCCCAAGCAATAATACTATACGAAATCACTGAGTGAAAGTGAGCATAATAGTAAATCAGAAGTGTAGATTGATCAATAATTTTTCTCAACTGATTTATACAATAGCAAACGGGTGCAATTCTTTTACATACAGCCTCTATATGTACACTCCAAGAGCAGTTATCAGATATATGTATTCCTAAGAATTTTATACTGTTCCTTTGTTCCACAGATCTACCATCGATTTTTATTAACAAACTATTATCTAGTTTATTATTGGATACATTAAATCTCATGAAGCTAGATTTTCTATTGTTTAGTATTAAATCATTATTATTGTACCACTGTTGTATGTTTTGGAGTTGGGTATTTGAATTACTAGTTACCTCCACTATTTTTGGTTCACATATTAACAAAGATGTACCATCAGCATACATTATAGAGTTGTTAAACCTGAAATCATTTACATATATTATGTAAAGTAGTGGCCCAAGGATAGAACCTTGTGGTACACCAGTTCATTCGAGATTGTCCGACTTACTATCATTAACATATACGTAGTGTCTTCTATTATCTAAGTAACTCTTGAACCAGTCTAAAGCTTTACCTCTAACACCATAACATTCTAGTTTGTCTATAAGAATTTCATGATTTACTAGATCAAAGGCTTTGCTTAGATCTAAGAAAATCCCCACACATTTTTTATGTTGATCTAAATTCTTGTATAATAGATTTAATACAAGAATAATGGCTGTAGTTGTCGATAGACCTTTTCGAAACCCAAACTGATTGCAGTTAAATATATTATATTTATCAAAGAAATTTACAATTCTCTTAGCAACAACTTTCTCAAAGACTTTCGCCAAAGAACTAAGAATAGAAACAGGTCTGTAGTTTTCCAATTTACTTTTATCGCCTGATTTGTATATGGGTATAATTTTGGCTAATTTTAGCTTATCTGGAAATATACCTTGACTTAATGAACTATTTATCAAATCTGTTAAGGGTTTACTTATCAGGTTCTTACATTTCTTTAATAAGTTGTTACTAATATTATCCTCCCCTGACGAATTTGAATTTTTTAGCTGCGAGATTACTTCCAAAACTTCTGCTTCTGTAACAGGCTTAAAAAAAGAGTTTGTCCGTCGGTCGTTACATGTAAACTAACTCTCCAGCAACACTTGCACCCACAAAGCAATGAATTGGAAAAAAAAGTTACTTTTCAGTACATAAAACAATTACAATCACCTGAGATTTGAAGTACACATCACACGGGAGAAATATGGCAGGTTATTTACTTCTCTCATAAATATACATAACCTGTATGACACACAATATCAAACTACCAACCAATCGGTATAAAAAGTCACTGTCCCAACTTTCCCATGATACCAACTCTCCCACATCTCCCTACTAGCGTAGTGTGGTGGCTTAGCGAAAAGATCGAGACCTGCTGGATTAAAGCTCCAAATTTTGCACACTTTTTAGTACTATCAATTCAAGGGGGGCGGGGTGCCCGATTTCAGTATTCGTCATCTTTAAATACGACGCCATCTTTGATTCCTTTAGACTGTCCTGTAAATGTTCCACTTTTATTTGGTTTTTACTAAATATCTCCCCAACTTCTGGGTTTGTAGCAAAAAGGTTTTAATTTAAACAAAATTTGCTACAATTTTAGACCAAAACAAAGCAATGACAAAGAGCTGTGCAGGCAAGTGCAGCCTTATTGTCACAAACGCAATTCTTAGAGAACAGAGGTTCAGCTTTACATCCTCACTTGACTAATTCCCTACAGCTTTTGCTTGTTCCAGTATCGGGTATAGACATCCAAATTGGTTGCCACGTCTCTTCGTTTCTTTTCCATCCAAAGTTAGCTGGAGTAGGGTGCATTTTAGAGTGATTTCAAACTGGTTAACCAGATGCTAAATTGATAGATGCAGCGATGAGTGTGTTGAATGAGGGCATCCTGTGTGGGCGGTAGACTTTGCATCATCTTTTTCCTTGTGTGAAGTGTTTTCCCTCTGAGCTTGTTGATGTTCTCAAGTTCTGTTGTCTCATCGTACAGGATGCATGTGAATCATTCTATGAGTTCAAATGCCTTTGTTTTAGCATCTACTGGCTGAAATTGATGTTTTGCAGAGAAGATAAATCCTTCAGTGCCTGGAGGGTATGCTTTCCATGTCTTTCATGCTGACTTTTTCCCCTTACCAAAAAATTGTGATGTAGTGTCTGAACCCGTGAATGCATGGAAAAAGGGCAATACTTGCGATACATTTTCTCCGAGCTCTTGGCAGATGGTGTTGAAATGATAAAAGTGTTTACCCTTGTCAAATGCAATCTAAAGTTGAATATTAGGTTTGTAAGTTTGTAGCTCGAAAAAGATGCCTACTAGAACTACAATAACATATGTGTCAACTGTACTTGTGAGGATGTTGGTTGCACCCTTTTGTAATGCATCCAATATTTGAAGACACATTCTGGTATCAGCTTCTTCGTGGTCAGTTTCGGACATTGGTGCACCGCTATTTTTTTAAAATAACAGATTTACCATAGGTAATGTATATTTCTTTACCTTCTTGTACGTCATAAGCTGCGACTGCATTACTTTGTAGGGTAAACAGTTCTGTCTTGTTCTCTGAATTCTTCAGGAATGTAACAAAGTTTTTGGGGAGTGTGGTTTTCCTTGTGGCTTTTCTCTCTTCACACATATAGTTTCCTTCAGACTATCTAGCTTGCATACGTCCCATACAACATCGATTCGTAGGCAATCCTAATGAAAAAAAAAATATATATACCGCTGCCAGAAACACTGGAAGAAAAATGTGATCGCATCGTAATTAGAAAGTCTGGATGCTTGTATCTCGCAAAATATTAAAGTTACAAAAGCAGATCTAGTCTAAAGTTGTAGCAAAATTAGTCTAGATTAAAATTGATTAGAAAGGTGTTGCTGTAAACTTAACCAATTTTCGTAATAACCTGAAAAAATTCCAAAACTTTGGAAGCTTGTATTTCGCAAAATATTAAAGTTGCAAAAGCGGCTCTGGTCTCAAATTGTGACAAATTTAATTTAAATTAAATCCTTTTGCTACAAACCCAGTAGTTGGGGAGATATTTAGTAAAAAACAAATAAAAGTCGAAAATTTACAGTTACAGTCCAAAAAAAATAAAGATAGCGTCGTATTTCAAGATGGCGGATACTGAAATCGGGCACTCGACCTTGAATTAATAGTACTGAGGGTATACAAAATTTGACGCTTTAATTCAGCAGGACACTATTCTGACTAGTATTTGTTCTAAGCCACCACACTGGCGGGGATAGTTACCTATAAGAGGGTGCAAATTATTTTTTTATCTTTCTGCTGGGGTTGGAACTATTACTGTTTTCTTTTTATAATTGTGTTAATGGTATAAAATATGTGTACCTAATTTCAACTCAACTGATCAAAAAAAATAAAGGAAAAATAGGCAATTTCAATCCCTTAAGCAACCACAAAGGGACAAAACTTTGTGGAAGTGATATTTGCTATAAAATACAATATTAGGACATCATTTCATTTCGATATGTCGGGGACACTTTTCAGTAGCTTATCCTGTAAAGATTTCAATTTATGTATAATTTTCAAGATTAGGATAAAATTTTCAAATAATATTAATGCATCAAATGCACAAGATTTTTACTCCAAATAATATATTATGCAACGATCATTTAATGATAGCTATTCGCATTCTCATGTTCGTGTCTTAATTGCCATTAAATGTGAGTTGCATACACTATTTTTTCACGACCAGTCATCATTGGTGAACCAATAAAAAACTGCTCTTCTAGCTAATACTGACGAAGTATTGAATTACAAGATAGGATTCCAAAACAAAAAATAATTAATTGTAAAAATAAATCAAGATAGGCTTATAAATAACGAATGCATGTTTTTATATTCATTGATGAGAACTAACGAGTTCAAAAAACTTTTCTAGAGTTGAAATAGTTGTTGTGAATGACTGAATTTCCATAAATTATTTAGCTATTTTCAATATATTTTTTTCCTTAAAATGCTAGGAATCCTATCATGTAATTCAATACTTCGTCAATATTAGCTAGACGAGTAGTTGTCTTGATTGATTCTCCAATAATGAGTGTTTTAAAGTATTTACCTAACTAGTATACCAGCGTGCCCAGAGTAGGGAAACAACATACAGAAAGTAATTTCATTTCAAGTTGTGATTTGCTTCATACCTAAATACTATTCTCTAGTGTACTATTGGTGTAAATTAATTAAAAGTGAATTTTAATTTCTTTTTGTGTATTTTCCTAAATCGGAATGTTTTTCTAAATCAATGTACAGTGTGTCCCCGGATGGGGTACCGCGGTCTTGTACTTTCTTATTTTTGATTTGCCGTAAAAAAGTCATTATTTATAAAAAGTTTTGCTTGTCTTAGGAAGTCATAAACAGTTATCAAACTTAAGACAAATTATACATGGTATTCTAAAAATTAGAAAATATGAAATCGTCCTTAAGCAAACTACCTTTTTTACATTTTTATTGAAATTTTTATTTTAACAAGGTTTTTTCAGTTATAAAGAAAAGCTTAAATACGGAGTTTAGTTGTAAAATAAGGAAATAACAAAAAAATAATATTTTATTCAACTAAGTTGAAAACTACTCTAAATGTAGACCTCCTACTAGTATACAATTTTATAATGTTTTTCTAAATTAAAATTGTTATTTCCTTATTTTCCAATTAAACTCTGTATTTAAGCTTTTCTTCATAATTGAAAAAACTGTGTTAACTCTTGTAAGCTTGGTGGTACACTCTTTGAACCATGCAAACTGACTCGTTTAATGCATGGTGGTACTAATTACGTACCGCATATTGTATATGCATAGTGGACTGTATACACTGTATATATTGTGTACACTGTAATGTATACTATGAGTATGGTGCCACGCCACAGTATATACTTAAGACAAAAAATAAATCTCCACAAATGTAATTAAAGTATATTTTATTGCTTAGCAAACCCCAATAACAAAAAAAAACAAACAAACAGATTATAACAAAATATCCCATGCAAAGGCTATTTTTGTGCATGATTTTCTGTGCCTGACAGAGTTAAATAAAACTTTCAATAAAAATGTAAAAAATGTTAGTTTGCTTAAAGTCAATTTCATGTTTCTAATTTTCAGAATCCCTGTGTGATTTATCTTAAGTTTGACAACTGTTTATGACTTCCTAAGACAAACAAAATTTTTTATAAACAATACCTTTTTCTCGGCGAATCAAGAATAAGAAAGTTCACAACAGAGCGGTACCCATCCGGGGACACAGTAATTTTGCAAAATATATTAACTTAGTTTTCGAATATCATGGCAGGAAAACAAGACTTGACATCAAAGAAGGCCAAATTATATCATATATAATATTTTCTCACTAGCGAAATGAATAAACAAATGCGTTCTTTAAGACGTTGAAATACTGCGAAAATATCTTCCCCAGGAATCTACACAATGTAAATAAGTTTATTCAGAATTATAAATCTTATTCCAAACACAAGAAGTCGGTACTAAGAGTCGGTCTTCAGGTGTGGAGCAGTATATCAGTTTTAACGTTTAATGTTTGTCCTACTGTACTTAATTCCGACATTGTCTTAAATTAGCATTGAAGCAGTTGTTAACAACGGATACAACATACTTGCGGTGAATAATAAAATAACCAGCATTTCATTGATGAAGATATTTTTTGCATTTTAATAATTAAATACACAGAGGTGCCCTGCGAAATCAGGGGGCAATATATCGCAATTGCAACAATAGATTTAATACAGGAGACTACGTCAAAAAAAGCATAACATTAGCAAAAAGTTAACCTACACCAAACCAAAATTAGGGAAATTCAGATCCAAATTTGTTTGCCATTACCAGAAACTAGGTAACTTAATAGGTTGTGCGCTATGATGTTGTGCTACCGGTTGTATGGTGTTTGGGGGATCATGAAGATTGATGGAGAATTTAAATACTACAGCAAGTAGTCAGGTGCAGCAGGGGGGTCCTTCATTGGCTGACGAAATTACCAATAACCCTCAAAATTTAACATTGGCACATTTAAATGTTAGATCTATGAATACTGGATTTGATGAGCTTGCAAATTATGTGAATGACTACAGTTTCGATTTTTTAGCACTCTCAGAGACCTGGTTAACTCCAAACATTTCTCATTCAACTTACCAACTGCCTGGTTATAAATTCATTCGTCAAGATAGACTTACTAGAAGTGGCGGAGGAGTTGGTATGTACATAAAAAATGGCTATAAATATTCCACCGTTAATTTGACAACTGATTTGTCTAATTTTGAAAGCTTATTTATTGAATGCATTATAAATAATAAGAAAATCTTAATAGGGGCTATTTATCGTGAACCGCATTCTAATATTCAAGAATTCCTTAGACAATTTGAGAACTTTATTAGTACATCAGTTACATTATTTGATCACATAATTCTTATGGGCGATTTTAACATCGATCTGTCTAAAAAATCATTTAACAGTGATAATTTTAAATTTATTTTAAATGCGTTTGACTTTAATTAAATCATTAACTTGCCAACTAGAATTAATTTGAATTTGGGCACCTCATCATTAATCGATCTTATTTTAATGAACAATGGTATAGAAGTAATGCAATATGCAGATGATTCTCAGTTAACTCTCTATGTTTGCCCAAGTAATAAAGTAGTTGCACAAGAAAATATTTCAACAGATTTAGAAAAAATTAAAACATTTTCCTTGGATCATAACTTAAAAATTAATGCATCGAAATCTGTTTTATTGATAGCAGGCTCAAAATCTTTCAGGGATAAACTGTCTGATTTTGTTGTTAAGATTGGTAATGATGAGATACCTAAATTAAGTGAAGCAAAAAATTTAGGTGTAGTCATGGATGACGCGCTTACTTTTCAATCGCATATTTCTAATAAAGTAATAAGATTGGCATTTAGTCGATTGAAAAGTTTGTATCCATATAAAACGTAAATACTGCTAAATATGCAACAGTCTTGCACTCTCAATCCTTGATTATGGCGATATAGTATATAACAATTTCATTAGTGCCGCTACATGTCGTCTGATACAAATAGTTCAAAATGCTTGCATACGCTATGCGTACAATATTCCCTTTAGAAATCACATTACTCCTTACCTAAATCAAAATTCTATCCTAAATATGAAAAATGGACGTATATCACACATGTACGGACTCATTTATAAAGTGATGACTACTGGTGAGCCCCACTACCTACGAAACAAGTTCTTGGTCCATAATTATGATCAAAATACAAGGCATATGCAAGATTTAAGAATACCCAAACACAAATCCTCCGCTTACCAAAAATATAATGCAATCCATATGTGAAACAGGCTGGATCCAAATATTAAAAAGTTATCTACAAAAACATTTAATTGTAATATAAAAAGTATGCTGCTTGCCGATCAAAATGTTGCCACCTAAAATCAGCGGTACCCTTCCCTGCATGCACCATTTTAATAACGAAATTTCAACTTTAAATTGTTCTGATTGATCTCCCTCCCCTGCACCAGTGGCGCCACATCGTAGCACATTTTTATTCATTTTTATTTTTCTATTATTGTATGTACTTAGTTTTAAGTTGTAGATTACCTCCTTCTTGTTAGGGCCATTGGAAGAGCACCATCTAGGTGAAATGGTACCTATTTACCAATTATATATATATTTTTATGGTAAATAAAGATATTATATTATTATTAATGTAACTTAATGACCTTCAGTTTGGTGCCATTATTTTAATCAATCGTTTCACAAATATAATCGTTTGGTCATAATAATCGGAGCTTTCAAAAATATATAGTGAATAACGGTAGATAGGCCAATCGACTTGATCTTTAAAGTTACTAACTTAGCTGGGAATGGAGGCTAGTGATGAATTGAACTGTCAATAATGCTAAATGGTACATGTCATTGAGCGACGTTGATTTGATAAGATTTTGTAAAAATTATTTTGTACATCCCCACTAAATTTATACGCCAACAGGATCTGCTGCACGAATTGATTACGTGCATTGATATAGTTATGGTAAGACTTCTTTCTGTGAAGCAGGTTATACCAGGCCATTCGCTCAAAAGACCCTTTCATAAAGATTCGTTGATATGAACGAGATGAGCCAATTTGAATACCTTAATATTTTGCAGCTTCATTCTCATGTCCTTTATTGTCAACTGCAATTGTAACAGGTAAACAGAATAATTTAGAATTTAGTACTTTTGTGGTAATGACGTATTTTGCCACCTCCACCCAGGTTTGCTATTTTTTGAAATCGGGACCAGTCTTCCTAACTTGTAAGAGGGCGTCTTGATTTTTTTCTTCAAAATTTGAGGGAGCGAGCTCATCTCTCTCCCCTTCCCATTAACTTTCCGATAATTTTTTTGGGAAGCAAAAATTCTAAATAAACAGTGATTTCTTTTCTTTGACGAGTATAAATATATTGTCTAAATGTTGTGGCATTTTCTTAATTTTTCTGTGTTTATTGTTGGAATCCTCTGCCACATGTATTTTCTTCTACAATTAATTAATTAATTACGGACATTGTTTAGAAGAAAATACATGTGGCGAAGGATCCCAACATGAAACACACAAAATTATAAATAGTATTAATAGTATTATTAATAGTATTATGTCTATTAAGTTCCGTAGTCGGGATTTTATTTTCGGGAGGTATTTTGGCTGATTTTTATATAATAAATAATAATAACAAAAGTAAAATTGAAAATGAGCTGCAGTCCAATATTTTCAAATTTTCAACTTCCTAATTTAATATAAAGCTCTCTCCGACGTGCACTGTAGATGCTTTACAAACATCTCTTATGATTATTTGATATACTCCAAAGCGCCAACACTACCATATGTACAGAGAGGATTTTGACATAGTTAATTTGATACCTAATTACATTTCATGAATTACAGAATAACAGCAAATTGATTAGGAGTATAAACATTGTGTGATTGTGTAAGTTGCACTATCGGTAGAACAAAATGTCAAATTGAAGATTTAAAATTATTAAATTTTGGAAAACTAGCCCAAAATAATGTATATAAAAATTTCACACAAATTATAGAAATTATTTTAATCTGTTCAGATATTTTTCCACAAGTGAAGTAAGTATACTCTTATTTTTTATGCAGTAGTAATATAAATTTGTAAAGATTGTACAAAAATTTCAAATAATGTTAATGCATAAACAATACAAGATTATTACTCAAAAATGCAGTATTTATTTCACAAATTGTTTTTCTCAATTTTTTTTAGATCAATTTCGACAAATAGGATAAAATGTGACATACATATTTCTCTACGTAGTTGTACTATGACAGGTTGCTGATAGAATAGAATAGAATAGAATAAATTTATTCACCATAAATTTTGTTACAATAACAATATCGGTTTTGTCATTACAAATTCACATAAAATATAAGATACAAAATATAAAAAAACTTATTAATATAATATATATGTAATATATATGTCATATGTTACAAAAATTGTATAAAACAAACAAGAAAACAAAATATATAATAAAAAGGAAACATAAAAAACAAACTAACAAATATATGTACATATAACGGTAATAGTTCAAGTGGCAGTCGACGAGTGCAGACCTCCAGTGTGCAGTTGAAGACAGTGCGAAGCGAACTAGTGAAGTGGCAGCCCCACAGAGAGTACAAGAGGAGAAATATCAGTCGTCTTTATTAAGACGCTGATATAAAAGATAAATAAAGTCCCCCGCCTGGGGACACTTGTATTTATACCTTTCCCGATTCCTTTCCTATTTTTCTTTTTTAGGTTAACAAGAGGACGACATGCCGAGGAAGAAAACCACGGACAGAAGCTTCGATATGGAGACGGACGACTCGTCCAGAGCGTCAACTCCAGCGAGGTCACAAACAGAGGAGAGAGATGTAATAAAAGCGAGGCTCGAGGAAGAAAACAGGATATTACGGGCCCAGATAGCGAATCTCCAGGCAGAGCTAGAACAGCTCACCATACAGATGCAAAATCAAACCAAGCAGGCGGAACTGCAGAGAGAAGAAGGCAACAAACAGCATGAAGAGCTAATGGCACTCCTCATAGCCTGCAACAACACCATGAAGGTCCCCGAGACGAAAGAAGCCCTGAAAAGGAAGAACGTCCCTGACAGTGACGATGAGGCACCCCCCACAATAAAAAAGACGCCAACCCCCAGCCACGACAAACCGTCCACCAGCCAGGTTGAGAGCACGGCGACCATGGACGAGGAGACCCCTGCAACCCCCCGGATGCCCCCCGTTGTACTGAGGAAAAAGGAGACTTGGACCGAAGTCACAAGCAAGCTACACCACGCCCGGATAGGCTTCAACAAAGCCAAAGTGGTGAGAGAGGGCATCTCCATTGAACCTGCGTCAAAAGAAGACCACGCCAGGATGACCACGCTGTTCGCCCAGGAACAACGGGAATTCCACACCTACGCCCTGCCCGAGGAGAGGATGCTGAGAGTAGTAATCCGGGGCATTCCCAGCGGCGTAGGCACAGACGAAGTCAAATTGGACCTGGAGAGACAGGGATTCACACCCATCTCTGTCCAAAGGATGACCTCCCGAAGGACTAGACAGGAAATCCCCCTGGTGCTAGTACTGGTTCCCCCGACGCAAGAGAGCATCCTGGCAGTCAACCGTTGCTGCTTCCTGGTAGTCAAAACTGAGAAACAACGGGCAAAACAGACCATCTCCCAGTGCCACCGGTGCCAAACATACGGCCATGCCCAAGGACGGTGCACGGCACAACCCTAATGTGTCAAGTGTGGAGAGACCCACCACACCAAGGACTGCCAGAAGCCCAAGGACACCCCCGCTAAGTGCGCAAACTGTCAGGGTGCGCACCCCGCAAGCTACCGAGGGTGCCCCCGTTGCCCCAAAAGGCCAGCCAGCCACCAGACACCAGCTCCCCGGAAGCCACCCGCCCACAAGTCAGCAACCACCAGGACAACCCCCGGGCTAAGCTACGCCAGAGCAGCCCAGGGAGCAGCAGGGACACCTACCAACCCTGTCCTACCACAACAGGCCCCCCCAGAGGCTGGACAACTCGCTGCTGTACTGGCCCAGATGCAGCAGATGTGTACCATGATGGGGGCCCTGTTCGCAAACCTGCCCCACCTTACCCCCCAGTGACGCCACCTGGACCACCCCGTCGATGGAGAAGCCACCAGAAGAGACATGACGACACCCAACACCCTACCCACGACCCTGCGGGTACCGGACAACATACCGTCCAGTACCTGTAGTCCCCTTGGCTCCGGGCAGACCAAAAATGCTACCAATAGCATTTAGGTCTGCCCTTCCTCGAGCTACATAGCTCATCCTTACCCCACCGACGATCCGGATGACAGGATGTCATTTGACATCCTGTGTACCGGCAGTCTCTCCTGCCAAAACTTCCAACACACCCTACAGACAGATGACTACCCCCCGGGGGGAAACAAGCTGGCGAAGAAAAGAAAACGAAGACAGAAGAACGCCAGAAGAGGCCTTAGCCAGCAAGGTCCAACGAGCCAGGACCCAGGGAGGTGGGCCGAAATCGTCTGCACCGCTCACATTTGTGAGTGGGGCCGACGCAAAGTAAGTTCGCCCGCCCTGCACGAGGCCGGTCCCCGGTCTACAGCGATGTACTGGGGTAAAGGGCAATAGTCCTGCCTGGCCCCAGACATCCGAGACCGACATCTCTAGCCAAGAATATTGGCGATATAACGGTAAAGCTCTTCCCCATTACCGATCAAAAAACTCTGTCAAGTTATAAAAACAATGTTCATTCAAAAACATTTTCAATTTGCTTCTGAATAATCTAAAAGAATTTTGTGACCTTATTTCTATAGGAAGTTCATTATATATATAACTACCAGCACAGTGGGGAGATTTTTTATATTTACTAAGGTTGAAAATATTTATGTGTATTTTCCCCGCACTTCTGGTGGGGTAGTTGTGTATGTCACCATTTGTTTTAAATTTATTCAGGTTTTTGTGCATGAAACAAGAAATGTCACAGTCATAATTTTATTTGTTTTAAATGTATCTCTGCATGATTCTCTGTGGTTCAAACCAAACAGAATCCGAATAATTCTCTTTTGCATTACAAAAACTCTACTCGCCTTAGCTGATTGACCCCATATACTAATATTGTAGCTAATGGCTGAATATGCTAAAGAGTAGTAACATGTCATTAATGCATTATTATTCAATTCTTTTTTTAAATTTAATATTGCAAATGTTGTTTTTGCTAACTTAGTGCACAAGGTATCTATTTGAGGGGTAAAATTTAATGTTGCATCTATCACTGAGCCTAAGAATGTTGTTTTCGTGTTGGTCTCAACATATTCTATATTAGGACTATTATTAGATATAGTATTTGTAAAATACAAAAATACCGGTTTTTTCATGTTAATAATCAGAGAATTTTTAAAACACCAGTCTTCAAATTGCTTAATAACTGTAGCAGTTCTATTCTCTAAATGCTCAATGGTATCACTGTGGATTATGACAGATGTGTACGCGTACATAAATACCTCACCTTCTGTTATATAATCCGGTAAATCATTGACGAAGATAAGAAATAAAAGTGGGCCAATAATGGAACCTTGAGCTACACCGATTTCCATATTAACGATGTTAGACATTTCTGAGTTTATTGAAACTAAAATTTTCCGATTTTCCAGATAAGAAGTTAACCATTTCAGAATGTTTCCGTTTATTCCTATTTTTTTTAATTTGTCCTCAAGAAATTTCGGATTAACTGAATCAAAAGCTGCAGTTAGATCAAAGAAAAGACTAGCTACTTTTTTACCTTTATCAAGGTAATGGTAGATTTTTTGAACAAATTCTAATGTCGCTAGTTCTGTAGATTTATTTTCTCTATAACCAAACTGACTGTCAGTAAATAAATTATTTGATTCTAAATATAGGTGTATTCTATTGGCAACTGCTTTTTCAGGAATTTTAGATAAGTAGCTTAGTAAAGTTATGGGCCTATGATTTTCTTCCAAGTGCGGATCATCTTTTTAAATCAGGGAATTACTTTACCTAATTTTAAAATGTCCGGAAACTGTCCAAGATTTACCGATAAATTAATAAAATGTGCAAGAGAATCTGCTACAACGTATTTACAGAACTTTAATAGTCGGATAGGTATTTCGTCAAAATAAAATATTAATTTGCTGAATTTCAAGATACTTTTATTTACTGTTGTTTAAATATTAATTTGTTTATTTACAAGCGACCGAAATGCAAATCTGACGTATCTGGACCCTAAATGCATATAGATCTTTATTTTTATATAGAAAAGTTATGGTTTTTCACCTATTTTTGTAATTCGTTTATTTTTTGGTTTGATAAAAAATTCACAGTTATTTGAATTTATTTATAACTATAATTTTGAAAATTATAAAAACGGTTTAAGTGAAGATATTTTTTTTTCTTAATACCTTTGTAAAATACACCTAAAACCCTACATTAAAGAAAATGGCCTTCCTACAAGTCAATGCAATAAGCGATTGAACTTTCGAAATCTTTTTTTATTTTTAGCCGTTTAAATAAATATTTTGCGCTAAAATTCAGCAGGAAGATTTAGTTCAATAAAAGACAGTTTCACCAACCCGTTATATTTCTTAAATTATCCAAAAAGGGCAATTTTTACGTGTTTTCATTTTTTACAAATTAGCAAATTAGCAAATTATCTAAAATCCAGTTCTCTTTAAAAAATTTCTAGCAAAAAATTTGGTATTTTTATTTTTGCGATTCGGTTTCTAGGACCAGAGATAATAACGAAAATAGCAGAAAATGTCAATGTTGAAACAAGAAATATTTAATATTTTGGACCGATTTAATCCAAAATCTCTCATAGCACTTGTTAATTTAAGTACAGCAAATTAAGACATTCAAATCGCTGCAGCCAGAAAATTCCTTATTCACCTATTTTAATGCTTATATGACTTCATAATGAAGGATCTGTGTGTTTTTTGACTATACGGAGAAGCCATTTGAATAAATACTAGCAAATTTTAAAGTAAGCTTTGCAAAATAACTGTTAAATTGCAATTTTTGTCACATTTTCGTTAACGAATATGTTGTGAATGGAACTTTAAAATTTATTCCGTTATTCCCAGCTGTTTTAATAAATAATTGACTTTTAATGCATGACATATTTATTATAAATTATATAACATTTTTATTGCGCATTATATTAAATTATGCATTGCAGAACTAAAAAATATATCCTGTTAAATTTCTAGGAAAGCACTGTATGAATTTAATATAAAAAAAATATATATCAATTTCACTGTTACGAAATGAAAAATTCAGAATATCCAAATAAAATTTTACCGGTTAGATGTTAGATAATAGATATTGCTTGAACAATCTTAAATACCATAATTTTTAACCATAAATAAAATGTTCTAACAGATATTAGATAATTCTAGTTAGCAGTTAGTGAAAAATCTTAGGGAACATTTTTGTTTTAACTTTTGAAAACCTGTGACAAATCCTTTCACAGTTACAAGTAATATTTGTATCATATTTTCTCAATACCGTTAGATGCCAGTAGGCATTTTACAAGTCAATTGCGCTAAAAAAACATGATTATATAAATTATAATATAAAGTGAAGTAGGAACCCCCTTCGTGATACATCAGTCAGTTGAGATGTTCGTCCCACCTTTTGGTACGCCCATTATAAATACATGCATGACTTTGATCCATCATTCGCATTTATAATTTTCTCAGTATCAAACAATGTTAAAATTAGTATTTAGCATGGATTTGCATGGAAATATTTTTATTGCTTCAATACCTTGAACCAGAGATTCCGATCGTTTTAAATATTTATGATAAGAATGTGTATGCAGGTAATATTAAATTAATCGTAAATAATCATACAAATGTTACACATTTATTTTTATGTTTTATTTGAATTTATTGTTATTTAACTGTTAAAACCTCGAAATAGCAACATGCGCTTTTTATTGTATCTATTTGATTTAATCAAATATGCTTGTTATAACCAGATAGTGTGTAGTTCGAGACCTTTTCTCGTAAACACAATTTCTGTTAGACTTAACATGTTTCTTTCAAATTTAGAATATACCGGGTGTCAACGGAGTCATTAGACAAGTCATAGTATCCAGAGTTTACAAGATATAAGTTTTAAATTTGACGGGGGTAACATATACCAAAAACGGCAAATTTTTCATAATTTGACACTTTTCCATCATTTTCGGTTTCTCCGGAAATGATCCCAACTTTTAAATTTTACATTTCTGGATTTCCAAAATTCCCTAAATCACTAATTTGTAATATGTCAACTTTTTCAAATGGCAACATCTTTTAGACACCCAGTACTTAAACACTAATTTTCACGACAAATCTATTGATACCTTCAAATCGAAAATCGGTTTGACATTAACCCAAGTTCTTGGGTGGATAATAATAAATATATCGAGAAAATGCGATTATCAAGTAAGCATGCCGTGTAAATTGAATAAAACTAGATTCAAAACATTCATTTTCTCAACAAAACAACGCCGCAAATAAAAGAAGTGTGCTGTCCGAAATGATTTATTTTGCCCATAAAGAACATTAAAAGATTAATTAAATGGTAGGAAATGTTCAAAGTGTTTGACATTTTCTGGCTCGTTCAATGGTGTTTGGCATAACATTTCGCAACATAGCAGGAGTTATACTTTTAAAAACTTCGCGGATACGATTTTGTATTTGAAGTGTTTGAGGGGATGTATAAAAAACTCGCTCTTTCACATAACCCCACACAAAAAAAATCTAAAATGCTTAGATCTGGTGAGCGGGCAGTCCAACGTACAGTAGGAGGGTTGGCCGAAAACGCATTAAAAAATTTCAAATACATTATTTTCTGTTCTGATAGTCCAGAAAGGGTACCTTATGAGTCTCTCATGAACTCCTTGAAAGATTTTTTAAAACAAAGTACTCCTTGAGGGGGCGCAGTCACTTTGAAATTTATTTTCATAATATGTAGTAATTCTCTTTATTTTTTTGAGCACTTTGCTTATTGCAATGCAAATCAATTAATAGTAATAACCCAAAACTCACTACTGGGAGGTGGCTGCATATCGAGTTCCACCCATCCCAACACCCAACCATGTTGGGATTTTACGACTTATAATCAATTTTCGAATCAAATTTAGGCATCTTATTGCGGGATGCTATCTGAGATCTAATAAAACCGTCTCTAGCTGCGAACCTACAAACAACAGCTGCAGTTTCTGTAACTAATTTTACTCCCCGTTCTACACTTTGCGTGTGGCACGGAAAACGTGGAAACTGCAAGGCCTCAATTTTTCCTGTGGAAATCATATCATGTAGTTCTTCATCAGCCAAGGTTGTAATGCTAGGTGGTTCTGTTACTACTATGTCATGCCATTTTCAATCATATCTACGTAATCCTCACAACTAAAACTTAGCTGTGGTATTTTAAACAATATTACGTTTTCT
Source organism: Rutpela maculata (assembly GCA_936432065.2). Classification (NCBI taxonomy): domain Eukaryota; kingdom Metazoa; phylum Arthropoda; class Insecta; order Coleoptera; family Cerambycidae; genus Rutpela; species Rutpela maculata. Next base: position 33,243,865 of record OW386292.2, read on the forward strand.
GATTTATTTTTCCTGACCTTAATAATTCTGCGCAGTCCCAATTCACGAATATGTAATCATCGCCAGTATCGTATTTTTGGGATGTGCGAAGTAAGCGTTTCTGTGTATGACAGAGTCTATAATTTTGCGTAGGTCTTCTGTAAGATAGCGGGAATTTTTAATCAATGTAAAGACAGTCTTTACAGGTTGGTTCGGTCTTAATCTCAAACCATGTCGGAGCATAAACCTTAACAATGTAGTCTACTAATATTTGTAAGTTTTCGCTTGGATCCTCGGTAGCAACATATAAGCGTAGGATGCGCTTAGCAGCTGTTAACCAACGTGAATGTCCTAACTTCCCAGGATTTTTTAAGGCAAGACTTTCTGAACAATGACCACTTATCTCTGCTTTACAGATTTCCAATAAATAGCATTGGCCTGTACTGAGAACGGATATTGCTTCTATATCACTGGGATTTTGGGCGACTATTTCCTGATATTTCAGAACTGGTCGTTATTCACATTCTAACAACATTTTGCCAATAGTTCCAGAGAAACATCGCAGTCCACTTGTATAGCCGTCCAAATTCTGTAACAAATGGCGCAATGGCAACTCATTTGCATGCAACTGACACACTAGCCATTGCAATGGCCTATTCAGGGAAGTTTCAATAATTTTAATTACACCACCTTTTAAACCAGTGTTAACTGCTGTTCCATCATATCCAATTGCCAAAATACTGTCCGATCTCATATTATTGTCTTGCAAAAATTTTAAAATTTCCTGAGAAATATTAAGTGCTGAACCAGTTTCTGAAGACACATGGCCAAAATAAACAGACCCTGGCTCTGAAATAAGTGTAACGTGCTCCTCTGTTATAGTTGCATGAATTACTGTCAATGTCCTTGATGTCTTCGTAGTGTATGAACGACGCTGGATACAAGTAAATACTAAATTAGAATAAAAATTCTTTTAACTAATGGCGTTTCATATTGAAGAATTTTAGAAAATTTCAAAACCTCTGCGACCTCTCAAAGACTTTTTGGAAATAAACCATTTTTTTTTTGGTTAACTAGAGAAACACTTTTTTGGCTATTAGAAGTTGAAAAAAAGATAATCGATTTTTTCGGCCCACCTTAAGTCGTACAGGTCCATATGTTGCAATTACTCGTCCATTATACCGGTTCACTAAATGGGCCATATCTCGGGCGGCATTATGAGATGGGGCCCCATCTTATTGGAAATTCATTTGTTCAGAAACTGCAAGTGGTAAGTAAATCAACTTTTCTTCAATATAATTTTTTAGGAATTATAAATATCTCTTCCCTGTCAAAGGTCCTTGGAAGAAAATAGGTCCAATAATTCTTGTTCCAATCACAACAACCAATACACTTATTCCAAATCTTTCCTGAAAATTACCTTGCCCCATTAAATGTTGATTTTCCTGCGCCCAATATCTATTGTCTTGTTTATTGAACATTCCATTGTTGGTGAGTTTCGATTCATCGGAAAACAATATCAAAGAAACAAAATTCGGGTTAGCACAATAACCTAATCTTCTGTTGCCGTCATCTTCGTACAAATACTGGTGCACTTGATATTTAAACGAGCGGTAACCATATTTTTTGAGAATCCTCTTGCTGATTTGTTTTTCCACAATTGGAAAATATTGAAAAGATGGATGATGTCCGTTCGGATATCTTTGGGCATACAAATCTGCGGCGGTTCTGGGATTCTTGTGGCATTCTCCAAAAATTAATAACATGTCCACTTTTTCATCCCTTGTATTGCTAAACAATCAAAGCAATAATTAACAAACAACAAACAACAACAAAGGACCCCGCACCAAATGCATTGTTGTCTACAGAATTTTTGAAAATTCAAGTCATAGAATCCTTAGGTCATTCTTAATAAAAACTGTTATGAATAAAGTTACAAAATGTCTTTACTTTAAAAATACAGCAGGTTGAAGCTCCAAAATTCAAAATTTTAAAAACGGGATTTTACGTATTTTTTATCGAAACGGTAAATACTTTTAATATTTAATTTGCTTTAAGAATATAATACCGATGTACAGTGTAACATAGGAAAATACATTATTCTAATATTCATATAAACAAATAAAAGATTCTTAGGCAAATAAGAAGAATCCTATTTTTATTCCAAAATATTAAATATCCAACTGAAACTTTACTTGAAAGTGTTAGTGATGCTGGATAAAGGCAGTAAATACCTTTATTATATGAATTATTTATTATTTATTTTACACAGATAGAAATATTTCGGTGCTAAGGCTTTCGCGGAGCTGGTGCTAAGGCTTTCGCGGAGCTGGTGATCTGGCTGCTGGTTTCCGGGTCTTCTTCCGCGTAGACTTGGTTGAGTGCTTGACGTTTCGACCATCTTGTCGTGGTCTCGCTTCAGAAGAAGACCACGACAAGATGGTCGAAACGTCAAGCACTCAACCAAGTCTACGCGGAAGAAGACCCGGAAACCAGCAGCCAGATAGAAATATTGTTTTAATTCAAGAATACATTGTTTCATATATACGCAAATAAAATAAATTCTTCATATAAAATAAATAAATTTGTTTGAACAACAATTTATCTTGTAGTAAAAGTATTTGCTTTGTATGAAGAATTTATTTATTTGCATATTCGTTGAAACAATGGATTCTTGATTCAAGAAATTATTTTTATCTGTGTATCCGTATTATTTATTTTTAAAATAAAATAAGGTTTTTAAAATCAGATTTTGTTTATCATAATTAAGTATACTGTATCAACATTAGAATCAAAGAATTTGTTTAGTAAGCAGTTGTATTGTATTAATTTTTTTAAGAGCCCTTTTTATAAGAGTATTATAACAATTATGTTATTTCCTGTATTGCACTGAATATCAGTAAGTATTTTATTCTTAATGCAAACTAAATAATAAAAGTTAAAGTAAGTTTTTGCATACTAATAACTTTAGTAAATATTTTTATTATATGAATTATTTATTATTTATTTATTTATTATTTATTTCCCGTATTATTTATATTTAAAATAAAATTAGATTTTTAAAATCACATTTTGTTTATCATAATTAAGTATACTTAGTCCAGGGAAATGAGTAAAAAAAGTACCATGTTCGGGACTGTGACTCATCCAGGCAGAGACCACGATTTTTAGGTAGTATAGGTATCAATAAATGAAACCTATATAAAATCTGCGGTCGATTTTCTGCATATGTTTATTTACAGCCATTTTAATGCAAAAAAATGAAAAAAACGTGCTTTTTCACACTTTTTCACCTGCCAGTAAAAAGTAAACTATCTTACAGATAAATCAAATGAATCAATTAAAAAAAGTTTTAAAATGGCGGTTGTTAAATGTCGATATAGTTAATTGTTGCTAAGATAATTGCAAAATGCGGAATATTATTCAATAAACAATGTCTTGTGTAAAAAACAATCTACTGTTTTGTCCTTGCGTAAATAGTTGACTCTCATAGTGCTTAATATCTGGTAAAAATTTCAAATCGATTCGTCAAATAGTTTTTGCAAAATTGCATTAATTTCTCCCAGAGACCTTCTTTTTTTTGCAACCCCACCACGTCCAGAGAAATCAAAATACAATGATTCTACGGCCTCCACCTGAAAGGGAATGACTTGATTTACCAAAATGCTTTGTTAGATATTGAAAAAATTAATTTTCAGACCTGCAAAATGACGTTGCAAAAGAACTCAGATTTTTACCTTATAAACAAATAGAATAATTTTTTAACAATTGATTGTAGAGCATCGGTTTTTCGATATTTGAAAAGCTGATATTTTTACACGAATTTTGAAAAAAAAGAAGGTCCTAGGTCAATTTGGGGCAAAGTTAGCAATTTTTTTTCAAAAATTCATAGCTCCTTTGTTTATAATAATTAAGAAACGTAACAAGCGCCATTTTAAAGGGGAAGAGTTCAACTTTTAGTGTAAAAAATTTGAAAATGATTGTGAAATTAATTGTAATGACGATGATGATGATATTGAGAATATTAATTTAATGTTGGATAACTTTGATCATTCTAATGTTGATGATAATGAGACGATCCTAAAAAAAAATACGAGTTGATTGATTTTACCTTATTAGAATGTGTATAGGTATATTATTAAGTAAATTTATATGTGAATCGACAAATATTCTGTATTATTATAAATTACTGCGTTATTTATATCGAACAATGTGTTTCTTTTCACACTTTACAAATTCTATTGTTTATAACTTAATATAACAGTAATTTATATATGTAATTGTACACAAACCTTTCCTATAATTTTCAATAAGAATAATACAAAAATTTTGATAATATATAAAAATATTTTTTTGTAAAATGTTTAAACAAATTACAGGTAATTATTACTCTCTTATTATTTTGGAGCAGATGTGTTGAACCATAGAAAGTTTCTACTGTATCATACAAACCATTATACATGACAAACGCTGTCACTACATGTACATTCACACGCGTGTTGTATACTTCTACGAAGGAAGTAATGGTTTGTTTTATTATTTATTAATAATTAATAATACGCAAATTAATAAGAGCACTTTTCATAAACTGTTTGGTAATTTTGCATTTGAAAAATATCTTAAAAATGTAAATTATATCGAATAGAGTGTTTTTATTTTATAAATTTGAAAAATTCAATTGTTTATAACAATAAGATATATATTTACGTGTACATAAGCCTTTTCTACAACTTTCAACAAGAACAAAACAAAAAATTTTGATATTTTGCAAAAAAAAAAATTTTTTAAATGTTTAAACAAATTACATTGGTAATATTAATGTTAATAGTTTAACAGATTGAATATTATTAACGTACGCAAAAAGGTACCCCAAATTGAAAAAAGAAACATCAAAATCGGTTAACAAACACCAAAGTTATGACATGTGGTCAGTTTGAAGATGCTGTTTCAATTTTTGAATGCGCGGATTTGAGGGTTCCCCCTCCACAACCTCCGAGCTAAGTTGATTCGAGCCTCATTTTAGAAGCTTTGCCAACAGTTTTGAGAAAGTGCAATAATTTTCAAATTTTTTACACTTAAAGTTGAACTCTTCCCCTTAAAAATGGCGCTTGTTACGTTTCTTAATTATTATAAACAAAGGAGCTATGAATTTTTGAAAAAAAATTGCTAACTTTGCCCCAAATTGACCTAGGACCTTCTTTTTTTTTCAAAATTCGTGTAAAAATATCAGCTTTTCAAATATCGAAAAACCGATGCTCTACAATCAATTGTTAAAAAATTATTCATTCTATTTGTTTATAAGGTAAACATCTGAGTTCTTTTTCAACGTCATTTTGCAGGTCTGAAAATTAATTTTTTCGATATCTAACAAAGCATTTTGGTAAATCAAGTCTTTCCCTTTCAGGTGGAGGCCGTAGAATCATTGTATTTTGATTTCTCTGGATGTGGTGGGGTTGCAAAAAAAGGTCTCTGGGATAAATTAATGCAATTTTGCAAAAACTATTTGACGAATCGATTTGAAATTTTTACCAGATATTAAGCACTATGAGAGTCAACTATTTACGCAAGGACAAAACAGTAGATTGTTTTCTACACAAGATATTGTTTATTGAATAAAATTCCGCATTTTGCAATTATCTTAGCAACAATTAACTATATCGACATTTAACAACCGCCATTTTAAAGCTTTTTTAATTTCCTACAAGGTGATTCATTTGATTTATCTGTAAGATAGTTTACTTTTTACTGGCAGGTGAAAAAGTGTGAAAAAACACGTTTTTTCCATTTGTTTGCATTAAAATGGCTGTAAATAAACATATGCAGAAAATCGACCGCAGATTTTATATAGGTTTCATTTATTGACACCTATACTACCTAAAAATCGTGGTCTCTGCCTGGATGAGTCACAGTCCCGGCCAAAACTAGGGATTGCAATACCGGTTAACCGGTAAACCGGTTAACCGGTTATTAGGACAAAAAACACATGATGATAATTACCGGTTATTTTAATTTTTTACCGGTTATTTCGGTAAATTCTAAACTTACGATATGTCACGTATTCAACGTTTCTATTTATGTCAGTGATTAATATTCACTAAATACAGAGTGACTGTCCCAACACTGAGCACTTTTAACAATAAATAAATAATATTATAAAAAGTAAAACCAAGACACCAAGTTCTAAGAAATACAAGTAAGAGAGACATTGACAATATCGTGCGATAGGAAATTGAATATTTCTCTGCCGCAAATATCCGTGAAATACATTTAGAAGTATGTTATTACCAATTCTTATTAACTTATCGACCCACCAATATCGATTGAGGAAGGACATCTTCAGCTGGTGGTATTCTATGCACAAATATCAGACGACTAACAGATATAGCTTTGAAAAACTAACCCTTTTAACAGGCCGTTTTTAAAAAATATTGTATTTTTAGATTAGGTATTCAGTAAATGCCCTATTTGAGTTTATATTTATAATTTTTGTTATTTAAGTTGATATTTTTGTTATTTACAGAATAATTATTTATTTAAATTTATTTCATTTATATTTTTTCCTTTTGATAAAAAACCTTTGGTTTGTTCATTATATTAAATATACGTATATAATAGTATATTAATCAACGAACATATAATGATGGCTATTATTCACGAGGGTGAAGTTTAAGACACGAGCCGTAGGCGAATGTCGTAAATCACCAGAGTAGCCATTATATGCGAGTAGAATACTATACTTTGTCCATGACTATTAGATATTTTTGTTAAATTGTTTACTGAAGAAATTAATTAATGAATTATTTATATTATTCTTTTTGAGTAATATGCAAAATTATTGTAAATAACGTTGACGTTTAAATTTAATTTGACACATAACGGCCTACTTAATCAAATTTAAAAACGAAATTGTATGATAAAAGATGGTTTGTTTCTGAAACGCTAAATAGTTATCTATTCATAAATTTGATAATAACAGTAAAATTGTTTACACAATTGTAGCTATGACAGTTAACGAATAATTGTATTTAAGGTTTCAGAAACTAACCATAAATTCTACTAAAAAGTTGTGAGATTGCACTCGAATTGAAAAAATACCTGCCCGTGACTTCTTATAAACAACTGACTGTCCTTATTATTCACTAGTGAATACTGAAATCATTATTCACTGCAGGGAAAAATGGCTAGCATTATCCTTGAGGAAACACATACATAATGAGTACATTAATTAATAGTCGTGGGCAAAAATTTTTTTTGTCAAATTTAGATAATTTTGTACATGGAGAAAGATAATTGCCATTTTCTCCACCCTAATCATTCATTCTAAAAATTACCGGTAAATACCGGTTAACCGGTTATTTCCATTTTTATTTACCGATTTACCGGTTATTAAAACTTCCGGTAAATTGCAATCCCTAGCCAAAACCTCATTTCCCTGGATTAACTGTATCAACGTTAGAATCAAAGAATTTGCTTAGTAAGCAGTTGTATTGTATTAATTTTTATAAGAGCCCTTTTTATAAGAGTATGTAATGTAGTAATGTTTTTTCCTGTATTGCACTGAATGTCAGTAAGTATTTTATTCTTAATGCAAACTAAATAATAAAAGTAAAAATAAGCTTTTATATACTAATAACTTTTGCGCCTATTGTATCCTACTGGTATATAAATAAGGGCAAAAGTGATTATATATTTATTTACATAAATACACAATATATTATTCATGTAACTTGCTTCATATCTCTTATTGTTTTGGTCCATTTGATTGATTTGAGTGATTAGTCGAATGATCTGGTCTGTTAATTAACAATTAATAGTTCCGTTTTATTTGTTTCAGATGAGCAAAACTAGAACCATATTCACGATACTTTTTTCCCTATTGATAATAAACGTGGGCTCTATTTATCTACCCGAATTTAAGCCAAACTATAGGGAGGCGTTGAAATTATCATTGCTCTTCTACGAATCTCAAAGATCTGGAAAGTTACATCCAACCAACAGGATAAAATGGAGAGGTGACTCGGCACTCGAAGATAGAGGAATTAATGGTGAAGATCTAACTGGCGGATATTATGATGGTAAAGATAATTATTCAATACTCTATTTCTTGTATCATACCGATTTTTCTCAAAACATTGCATTTTTTTGAAATTCAATTCAAAGCACTCCCTAACTCTTTTATATGTTAACTAACCGTTTTTGAGATATAGGGTGTTTTACTAAAACTTGAATATTCCATATTATTGGAACGAAAGTACAAAATTTGGTACTAATATTATACTCTCTGGGAAAATTCCAGAATCAGTTTTATATTATTGCTCTAAAGTGCTGATATAGTAAAGTTAAATCAGGGTGTATTAAATAGGTGATGCGAGAAGAATTCGCACAGTACTTTTGTATTTAATTCAATTCAAAAAGATAGCAAATACATTGATGCGCCTGGTCAGATTTCGGTTGAAAGCCAACCGCACAACCAAGGCGCTCAGGGTTTGAAGGTAAAAGGTGAAAAAAAGTAAAAGGTGGTGAAAGGGAAATTGTGGTATAGGAAAGTGGGGCTAGGGAAGTGCCGAAAGATAGGCAACGCCTGGTATGGTAATACACACATTCCCGGCCTTTTGTTTGTGTTTAGTGAAACGAGAGTGCAGTGACATCTGACATTAAGTAGCTGAAAGAAATACGTTCAATATGTTGGCGCTAAATTTAAAAAAATCAGCTATTTTCATGCAACACTTCATGCAGCATGGCAAATTCGTCTATCTATGCATAGGTAATTGTAGGACCGTAAAGCTCGCGCCATCTACTAAAGTAAATAGACACCATGCACTTATATAGCCATTATTATCATAGTGCCGTAAGTCGGATCACATACTTAATACGCCGTGAGTCAAACTAAGCATCAAAGAAGAGGAATAAAGAAGTGTTATGCTCCAGGGTTTATTGTTTTAATTTTTTTTAGGAGTGTAATGAGAAGTTTTCAATTCAATTTGTTCATCGTTTCACATAAAATTTAAACAATTTATGTTACAAAATTTAAATTATCTGCTATTTTCTTTGGTCTTAGTAATAGCGAGCAAAAATAAAAATACCAAATTGTTCGCAATAAAATTTCAAATTAAACTAGACTTACAAATCAATTTTTTGATAATTTTTAAATTTTCAAAAAGATTAAAACCATTAAAATTGTTCTTTTTTGAATAATTTAAGAAATATAATGTAATAATGCATAAATATTGATGGAAGTAGATGAAACTTTTTCTTTTATTGCAAAATATGTATTTACACGACTGGAAACTAAAAAAATAATAAAAATATGAAGTGCCTATTGTTTAAATGTATTGAGGTTTTGCGGAGGATGCGTTGAGGTTTTTGTTGAAACTGTAGTCAACATACATTTTGCAATGGGCTCATTTAATGAATTTTATTTAGTAATTGTTACTTCTTGTGGATAAAGTATTACTTAAAATTAGGCGATATTGAAAATTTCAGATGAATCCGATATGTGGTTCTCGAAATATACGCTTCTAAAGAGCGTAGGGCGACCAGCATCCTGACGTCAGAAGATAGGAATCGAAATGATCGCGCAACATTTCAAAGCTCGTTCATTTCGCTTGAGATCGTCGAGTCTTTCTCTGTGCGACTAGCGGGTTGCTATTAAGTGACGTCACGACCAAGATTCGACAAAGCGTGCAGTCCATGTTTATAATTTTTTTTAAACGATTTACGGGTCTCACAAAATTCTAGTTTTTGCACAGGGTTTTAGAATTGTAAGATCTTTACGATAATCAAATAAAAAAAAATTGCTAAATGAGCCAATTGTATTAAGAAAAATGTATTCATTCAAACTGTTTTTTTTCTTAATTTTTTTCTGATTTTCGAAATTGTAGTTATAGATAAATTCAGATAGATATGTGAATATTTTATGGACCCAAAACCAGTAAAATAATTACGATAGTAGATGAAGAAACTGATATTTAAAAAGATGATGATCTACTCGCACTTAGAGCCGAGCCACGTTAGTTTTTGCGGTTCGGTTGTTTATAAATAAACGTGCCAACGGATACTACTCCTAAAAATAATTATTTTTTTTCTTATATAAACATTTATCGAGAAACGAATGTATTTCAAAATACAAGTTGGTAAAATATATATTTTTTAATATCTTTAGAACGAGTTAAGATATATATTTTTTTAATTTGGTATACAGGTATAGCTAAAGAAAGCACATTATTTAAAATGAGTTTTGTCAAAAATATTACATTGGTGGATTATCGTTTTCTTATCGTCTACCCTTTAAACTACAATAACATTTTATTTGTACGCCACTGGTCAGATTTAATGCAAATCTCTTAATCTAGGTCTCCTTTAAAGCAAAAAACTTATTTTGCCCTTCTTATGGTTTTTGACATTTTCTACAACAATGCATTGCCATTGCATTAAATTTGAAAGTAGAAATTATGTATCTACATTATACAGTTGTATACTATTATTTACGTTTTTTTTTAATACTCAATCAACGTAATATTTTTGATAAAATTCATTTTAAATAATGTGCTTTCTTTAGCTGTATACCAAATTTCGATATCTCGTTCTGGATATATAAAAATGATGTCGACATCTTGTATTTCGAAAGCACTTCGTTTCTCGGTATGTGACAAAAAATTATTATTTTTAGGCGTAGTACTTGCTGGCGAAGTTTCAGGATTAAAATTCGGACCAACCTGTATAAAGGTCCTAAAGTAGGTATTACACGTTGCATTTACAGTTTAAGATGCGAATATTTCGGTTTCAAATTCAGATTGCTGTACTTTTTTTTTATTGTAATATTAAAAGTTTTAAAAAACTGTGTACGTGGACTTAAGGTTAGTTCTATGTTCGCATGAACTTTTTTTCATAAAATGACCTAAGGAATCACACCAGAAAATTGCCGTCCTAAGAGCAGTGGCGTAACAGAAACTGAATGCCCCCCCGCAAACGTCTTCAGGGCCCCCCTCTCTATAACGAGTGGAAAATGATAATTCTTATCTTCATTACTATTAGGTTCAGGTTGAATTAGTTAATCGTGTGATAATTTAATTAGGGTTAAACCCACAATTCAATAATTATAAAAATAACATTATTCATGAATTTAATTTATTGAATTATGAAATGAAATACATATCTGTCAAAAGCAAAGCTGGCCGCAGAGTTTTGAATGGAGGTCGGCCATCCGTCAAAGTGCGTCCCCCCCGCGGTGCGGGGTCTGCGGGGGTGTTTGTTACGCCACTGCCTAAGAGCCTACACTTTAATAATAAGCGGTTGAAATTTACGTTTTTTTTTTCTTTAATTTTTAGCCGTTTACATAAACATTTTGTGTTAAAATTTGGTAGGAAAGATTAGTTCTTTAAAAGTCATTGTATTAGCTACCTTCGTTAAGTTCATGCATTATTAAATTACATTTATTATATCCAAGAAGGACAATTTTTAACAATTTTTCTGTTTTGCAAGTCAATTATCTGATTTATTTTTTCGAAATATTTCGAAATTGTATTGCGAACAATTATGTATTTTTATTTTTGCGATACGATTAATAGAATCAGAGACAATAGGGAAAATAGCTGAAAACTTTTCACATAAATGTAACATCCAAAACTTCTCATTGCAGTTGGTTGTTGTCACACCCAAACAAATTAAAACCATAAATAAAATCGCCGCTGCAAAACAATTCTATCCAAAAGATTTTGAATTCACTAATTACATCATCCTGTATATTATTTCTCAGTAAATGAAAGTCAGTTTAGAAAGTAAATGAACCAGTGTGTAAAATAATCTGATAAAATTCATGGCATGTGTTCAACTTACAAAAATAGTGATTCACCTTATTTTTAAGTTTTATAAAAAAAACCTGTATCTCAAAAACGAGTAACATCAGAGAGTAAGTTTGGGATGTTTTCAACTGAGATGAGACTGCTCTACCTCCCTTTATACCGTTTGTTTAAATCTTGTACATCCTGTATATATATATAGCCATAAAATTAAGACATATTCTACAATATGACAGGTCGTGTTGGTTGAGTACTACAGAGAATAATTTTAAATTCTGATTTATTTTCATATTGGAATGAACATTAATAAGATAGGCAACTCACAATACAAAGAGCTCATTAACACTTTGCTACGTGGATAAATGTTTTTGCACCAGAATTTTTGTGTTGCTAGTAATATACTAAATAATAATATAATAATGCTTTCTTTCATAATGTATGAAGAAAAATGATCCTGCAATATGTCTCTGCTGCGCTTTCTCCTGATGCTTTGCGGTGACTTTACTGACTCTTATCAAAACGTAAGATGCCCACTAAAAAACTTACCAATGCAGGGACGGCGCTGTGGTTGGGTTTGGGCGGGGGCTTGCCCACCCTGTTGCCAACCCAAATTTTCTGATAAAAGTCAGTTGCGGCAAATTAAATTTCATTTCAGTCATATCTTAATTTTAGTGCATGGGACTCAAGCCATACTTTAAGGTACAAAATAAAAAAAAATGCGATTGATATTAACAAAAAAAAAAGAAACAAAGAATTCGAAAGTCCTTTTTTGTGAAAATATTTGTAAAATATTTTCGAAACATTTTTTTTTTTTCAGAATCAGGAGGAGAATTGATCGACAAATTTCAAAAGTTCATTAGAAATTTTGTTTTTTATTTAACACATTTACAGCCTTTTAATATTTTATAAATTAAAAATCGATCTAAAATAAACTTTAATTAATTTACCTCCTGATCCAGAAAAAAACATGTTTTATAAAAACTTGGAGGCACATTTTGATTTATTTTATATACATACAGGGTGTCCCACTAAAAACTCCCGACGCCATTTTCTCGATAATCAAAAGTGATATTTGAATTCTGTAGAAGGTATCCACTAGAATACATAAATGACTTTAGTTTTGAGTAAAAATGGTAAGAACTATTACAAATTGAGGTATAGATGGCGTTGCCTTGCAAAGAAATTGTTCGATCCTAGGAACGATGAAATGAGGTGCATGAGATGGAGAATTATAGAGAATTATATTCTAAGCAACTTTTTTAATATGAAAAATTTTCGAAAAATCACTAGTTTTCGAGATATTTAAACTTCAATGTAATTTTTCAAGTAACAAAAATCGCACTTATTTTCATATGTCTACAACAATTTATAGTGTAAAAGTTAGTCGAATATACATCAACATGATGCAAGAATTCGACAATACACAATAAACAGAAATGTCAAAAACCTTTAATTTCCAAATAGCAGTAGCAGCCCCACCTTTGTTTTGCTTGTAAAAAAAAATTATTTTGTGTATTGAAATAAATATATTTCATTATCAATCTAAATCAGCCTGATCCACTATGAAAAATGTCCCAAAGGACTTATATTATCATCTAAAATGTATTTTAAATAAGTTATGACGATTTTTATATTTAAAAAAATTATATTGAAGTTCAAATATCTCGAAAACCAGTGATTTTTCGAAAATTGTTCGTGTTATAAAAGTTGCTCAGAATGTAGTGTTCCATCATTTGCACCTCATTTTGACGTTCCTAGGATTAAACAATTTCTTTGTGCCGCAACGCCATCTATACCTCAATTTGTAAAATTACCGTTTTTATTCAAAACTGATCATTTATATATTCTAGTGAACACCTTTTACAGAATGGGCCTTTTCCACGTTTTTTTTATTGAATATTTGAGAAGTTCTCTTTAAAAAAACTCACCCGTATTTTTTCTTTTTTGCGAAATTTGCTTCTGTTCTACAGAAAAAATTATTGTGTTATGCGAATTTAAAATTGGTGGCAATATTTCTCCACTGATGACGCATTGGGCGGATGGACCAATCAGTATACTCTCGCACCCTGAGTAGAGGCTACATATGAGCAGATTGTACGTATAAGTGTTTCTATCTATCATCCATTAATACTTCTTTTATTATATTGAATAAACGAGACTCTATCTCAGTGTTCCCTTTAAGTTAAATTAAAGTGTAGGTGCTAATTAATAACTTACCGCTTAGTTTTTAAAAGTCATTCACCATTTCACTGTCAATAATAGGAATATTATCACTTGCTGCCTTCTCAAAACCTTTCTCCATTTTAATGTCTATACAGTACACAACACACACACTTTTAAATAATTAATAAGAAACAAAGTTATAAAGTCAAAATACTAGATGCGTACGATCACAACGTAAATAATAGAACATAACCTATCTTTTATTTTATTTCCATCAGTGTTGCCAAGTGTCAGTTATTTCTTGAGAGCCGACATATAAAGTGTGTTTCTTCTGTTAATTATTATCATTTTTATTATAGTAAATTTTAAGTTTTTTAAGTTTATTCTCATTTTTAATGTTTGTATACGCATTTTTAGCTTGGAGCCGTACTGGCTCCAAGCAAATATTTAAAAATTCACGTATATAATTTTTCAATATTGTTGATTAATAAAAATAGACTGCTAATTACAGGTTAGATTTTCAACCTACAAAAAAAGTCCTATTAGCCGGAAATTGTTTAATTTTGATTGGAGGGCCTACCCATGACGTAATTTGAGCGCGTTTACTTGTTTGAAATATAGAGGAAATTGGACAATATTTTTATTTTTAAAACATCCATTTAAAATTATATTATACGATATGATGTGTATATACAATATTTATTAGGTGTTAATAAATGATTTATGATAAAATAAACATCAAGTTCCATTACGTGGGAAAGGCCCATTCAAATATCTCTTTTATTTATCGAGAAAATGGCACCGGGAGTTTTACGTGGGACACCCTGTATACTTAGAGGAGAAAAATAAGACTACGAAAAACTAGTATTGTTATTAATATTTTGATGCCCACCAGAAATCTTCTCGACAAGCGACGAGGTCAAAATAGTCTGGCGCTACCTATGGAATAATGACAAATATAGAGGATAAGAAAAAATATACCTTTAGCAAATAACAAACATATAGAAAGCCTTTATTAATAGTTAACATTCAATTGTAATATGCACTAAGGTACAAAAACATTTAAAATGCTTAGAAATATATGCGGATGTCTCCTGATAGGACAAAACTGCAGTTCCCCTGATATGAATATAATTATAACACTTTAACATAATATGCATTAATAAATGAATATTCATTCTACATTTTAGCCAGTGATTTTGTAAAATTCAGTTTTACTATGGCCTTCACCACCACTATCCTGTCCTGGGGAGTCATAGAATACAAAGATGCCTATGCAGAAGTTGGTAAGTGAACTATGGTTATCATTTTAAAACTGTTTTTAATTAAGAATCGATAATAACGTTTTGGAGGGCGTTCCCTCCTCCTATTGCCATCTTTTCCCTGAAGCTTATCTACTATTAGCATTCGGAGTTGTTGATAAAAACTTAGCATTTTAGGGAATGTCAGTGTTATGAATTGTTTCTCTCTATAATTAATTTCTCTAATTAAAATAACTTTGTAAATTCTGACGTCTTACTCTTACTACTTTTATACAGACCAGGGCCTTTTGAGATATAGCTGGGTTAAATATATGTTTTAATCTTCAATGGGTAGGTACTTTCTCAAACAATACAAAACGAATTCTAAATGGCATTATAAAAAAATTTGCATATAAATTGAAATGCTTGAATGCGTTTCTGTAGAATTAAACACTTTAAATGGCATTTTCCATAAAACTGCACACGTGAAATACTGTCTTGTAGAAAATATTAATAATTGAACTCCGGGAAATTAGCAAATGCTTATTATACAAACATTTTCGCTGGTAGCTTGCTACCTTAGTGACTGTACCACTTTCTTTCTTTACTTAGGCATAACATTTTTTGTAAATTTTTCATTCCAGACTCCTGTAAATTATTGAAAATGTGCAATTTTTGTAAATATAAACTTAAACCTAAATAAAGTTTAATTCATTCATTCATAATCCACTTTTAGATTTATAAATAACAAAACAAATTCATTGTCTGAATAGGATTGTTTACCTTTAGGAACACGATTAAAAATATAAACTTACAACATGTATATATGTAATGTTTATAAAATAAGCAATACTAATTAATATAAATTAAAAAACAATAACAAATAAGGAACTCCGTGTTTTGATTCGCGAAAGTCAGTATCGGCGTTAAGTAATAAGAGTTCAATGCAAACTAGGTGACATCGCCCCTTGAGTTAATCGTTGTTATGTGTGTGTCCAAGAAATTTTAGGGCCAAGTGCCACAATAAATATTGTTATGTTGTTTCGATCCGTCGAGTTTAGTTTCCTGACAACCCAACCTCTCCCAAATACCAAGTGGTCCTAGTTATGACCATTGCGGTGGTCGTGACAATACATTCAAATAACTTTAAAAGCACATCTGTTTTGCCCCCTTCCCAATGGTGTACGATGGAATGCCAGTAGATACATTCAACAGAAACATATTCCTGTAGACTTCTCAATTCATCCATCTTTTATTAATTCTCCTGATGAGGTGGTCACGATCAGTTATTCCAACAGGTTCTTTCATTCGTCCAAAGACGTAGAAGTCGAGAGGTGTCAAGTCTGAGGACCTTGCTGATCGCAATATCTAAAGTGGTCGATATCTCAAAATCCGTGATACTTTGTAACGTGGTATATAGGTTCTAAATGACCCTTTCTAGCACCCATTAATATTTTTTATCGATGTATGAGACACCCTGTATAATAAGTATACTTATAATTTTTAGTCATATTACTCTACTTTTATTTAATATTATTTCTCTTGCTTATAGCCCGGGAGGCAGTGACCTTTTGGAGCTAGTCATTTCATTAAGGCTAGTTTTCATTTATACACATACATGAAACGGCGGTCACCTGCTCAAGTGACGGTGGAGGTAGATGTTGTGTGTTGTCAGCTGTTAAAATGGCGGTGGATAATACGTCCGCTGCTCATATAAATATGTTGATTAAAAGATTAAATTTTAGTAATTTCATCAAGGTTCAAATTTTTTTAAATACAATACCTATGTATAAGGTATTTCACGAAAAATTGAGTCAGCTGATTTCCGATTTGCCCCGTGCAATTTACGATGCGGACCTACTAGAACTCTTCCTCTTCCCGTCGCGACATCATACGGCCGCCCGCTAACGATAACGTTTTAAGGTTGCATATTTTTGCACTTTATTCGGAATGTTTTTGTATTACGGTGTTTCGCCTATATCTCGGAAAAGGTTGGAATTAACTCAAAAATAAAACTCCCAAAGGACAAGTTTTTTTTCATGAGGAATCGTCCGGTTCCATAAAAATTTTCCTAAATTGTTTTGTTGAATATGTGAAGATGAACAGCGGAAAATTGACATTTTTTGCTTGAAACCTACATAGCTTTTAAACGGTGGTTCTTAGGCAAAAAAACTACGTCCTAATGAATTTGTAGAGAATTGATTTATCTAAAAGTCTTTCTTTTTGAATTAGTGTCATATTCCAAAAATTAATGAGCTAGGAGCGGTTAAAGTGGAGACTTTTCTCTTTCCGGAAAATGCATACGTCATAGCTGAATTTGTAAAGAGATATCGATTTTCTGAAATGGCACAAAACGCTACTTTTGATTCGTTCGTGCCGAGCCGAATTTTCGAATTTCACCGTGCCATTTTACGATTAGGTTTAACTGGAAGTCTTCATCTTTACATCGCGACATCGTGTGGCCGTCCCGCTGGTGTTTTTCGAAAAATATGAACGTGTCCAGATCACATGTTTTCTTCGGCTCCGAAATGCGAGCTATTTTTTTACTATTTTTCGCAGATATCTCCGAAACGGTGAAAGCTAGCTCGAAGTAAAAAATAAGGTCAAACGAGTATTTTTCATTACGAATCTTTTGCTGCTATCAGAATTTCGATTTTTTATTTCGTTTCAGAGATATTTTACTGACATGTCGGCGATGTACGGCAAAAAATCGTAGATTTTGTGATTAAAAAGTGCCGGCAACTTCTCAATCTTGGGTCAAAAAACTACTCTTACGAATTTAAATAGAATTAAATTTGCTAAAAGTCCTTTTTTTAAATTTCTTGAATTGCGGCAAAAATGAGGAAACTGGAGGGGGCGGAGGGTCGGACTTCCGTTTTTTCGGGAGAATTTCGCCATTTTGTCACCGTAATTAATCGGTATTTAACGGAAATTGTTCTCATATACGAAGTCCACTTAATATCATGTCTTACCTATATGTTCCATTAATCTCGCCTTCAAAACAAAGGTTTCTGGGAAAAATTATTTTTTTAAGATTTACATGCATTTTCTAGGAAAACGTGAAATTTTTTTCTTTTACTCGAACAGCAGCTTCCCCCATCGTGGATGCACCAGCTGACCGCCGTTTCGTTTATGTACATACAATAAACAACTACTTTTGTGATACGTAAAAATCAGCCTTAATGGTATGAGTCTCAAAAATGTGCCGCTGCCTCCTTTAATACGAATTTCATTATATTTTGTGATCACTGTTATATTGTAGGTCAGTATTCACAAGTTTTGGATGCTATTAAATGGTCAACAGATTACTTTATAAAATGCCATGTGAGCCCAAATGAATTATATGGACAAGTGGGCGACTTTTCCGCGGACCATGCTTTTTGGGGAAGACCTGAAGAAATGAACATGACAAGGCCGGCTTACAAAATTGATGTGGACCACGCAGGTAATAAAAACAAAATGAAAAAGACAGCTTGAAGCATTGTGGTTTTTGAGTGTTGGGTACAATGTAACAAAATTAGTGAAGAATGTCTAATTCAACAGATAATGCAATTTTCATATAAAAAATTATTGGCGTAGATTTTTATGTCTATTACCCACTCAACACAGAATGACCCCGGGACATCCTAAAATGATCCCGTATATCATATAAATGGATTGTTCATTAGGGACGCCGATAGGAAGTTCAATAGTTATCCTTTGATCCTAATATAAGCCAAAATAGGTATATCCACCGGACAACCTATACGAATATCTATAGGATAGCCTTTAGGCCTATATAAAACCTATATAGAGATAACCAAAGGCTATCCCAAAGGCCAAAAACTTGTTGGGCTAATGTAGGTTCCAAATACATGATAATTCATAATTCACCTTAGGTACAAATAAAGAATTTTTTATTTAGTTTATATTTACATTATATTTTCATTGTGACAGAATTTTATTAGTGGAAGACATTTGTAGCGACTCACTTACCTCAAAACCAAGTTTCCTTTAAATAGCACTACGGGCCAAGGTGTTCAATTTGAATCAAAATTATTTAACGAATTTGCACAATTTTTGGGTTTTCATAGAATACGTACCATCCTCAAAGCAATGGAAAGGTTGAACGTTTTCATAGAACTCTTAAAACTGTCTTAACAGCTATAGATAACACGTCACATTAGGTAGATGGACTCCCTATTATGTTTAGAGAATATTATTTAGGTATTATGCAAATCACAACTTACACACTTTTTTATTTATTATGAAAATACCTACTTTCTGTATATTGTTGCCCTAATCTGGGCACGCTAATATACTAGTTAGGTAAATACTTTAAAACACTCATTATTGGAGAACCAATCAAAACAACTACTCTTCTAGCTAATACTGACGAAGTATTGAATTACATGATAGGATTCTTAGCATTTTAAAGAAAAAAAAATATATTGAAAATATTTCAATCGTTTATTTACATTTAGTCATCACACTTTTTTATTTAATATGAAATTATCTACTTTCTGTATATTGGTACCTTAATCGGGTCACGCTAATATACTACTTAGGAAAACACTTTAAAACACTCATTATTGGAAAACCAATCAAAACAACTACTCTTCTAGCTAATACTATATTATTAGCATTTAAAACGATTCCCAAAGAAGATTTGCAATGCTCTTCCGCCGAACTAATATTTGGTCAAACTTTGCGACTACCAGACGAATTTTCTACTAAATCATATAATAGTCCAAATATTCCTAATTTTATTGACAAATTACGTACTTATATTAATAATTTGACTTTCATATCTCCTTTTCACCATGTTAATCACAAATCGTTTGTCAATTCTGACATTTTAACTTCTGATTTTATTTTTGTTCGCAAGGAACGTTTTAAAACAACCTTTTCTCCATTGTACGAATTCCCATTTAAAGTTTTGTCTCGTGCAGATAAATTAATTACTTTCATTAAAAGGACTAAGATCATTACTGACAATACTGACAAGGTTAAACCTGCGTTTTTACTGGCTGACAAGTGTGATATCACTCCACTGCCTATTAAAAAAGTTCGCTTCGCTATTGATGATTTATTTAATTGATTGACTGTTCTTTTTCTTAACGGGGGAGTGTGTATAGCGACTCACTTATCTCAAAACCAAGTTTTTTTTTATGTTATCTACAACCGATGAATTAACCAAATATATTTTTTAAAAAACAATAATAATATATATTTTTACATAAAAAAATATAAAAAAATAATGCAATCTATTATTTGATAATATTTACTTATAACTTCACAAGATGAATATTTATTTATCATAAACAAAATCATTAAATATATAATAAGCCTATAACATTGCTTAGAAAATATGGTCCCAATAACAGCCAAAATAGCGATATCCACTGGATAACATATATGAATATGAAAGATAGATGCGTACAGTAAATAAAATACGAAATTTATATTATCAGCACAAATACTAACTCTTTATGTGGCGTAAGAATATGTAAACAAAATGATAATATATATCACTGTTTTCTGATAAATACACACCTCTGCATGAAGGGCTACAAACAAAGTAATAATGCCAAAATATCTTCATTGTAAATATAAATACAAGTGACCAATATCTTGCGATTTACGTATGCTAAATTTGATCATGAAATATAAATATCGTATTACTTATCAGTCTAATTTCCTTATTAACGCAGGCATTTTTTGGAAAAGTCTTGCCCTCAAGAAAAAAAAACAAAGAAACGTACAAGTTTCTATTTATGATTTTGCGATGAAAATGCACATTTTATGAAAGTTTATTTTTTTGAAATATGAGATTTGTTTATTACGCAAAGGAAGGTGAATATACCCAGAATTTTAAATTGTTGTCTACAGCAATCACGATGTTTTAACCTAAATTGGTCCCTTCTTCTTTCTATGGTCAACCATGGGCTATCCCATTGTGGATGCCATTAGGTTGTTCAGATTTTAACCTAAACTGATCCCTTTCTCTTCCTATGGACAACCATCGGCTATCTCATTGAAGACATCCATGGGCAATCCCAATTATTCTCAAAAGGATACCCACAGGAGGTCCTAAATCTTGAGTAACCCAGTTTAGGACGACCACAGGATGTCTTGATTATCCTCTGAGTATGGTCACTGGTTATCCTAAGGCTATTTAGTGCTGAATGGGTAAGGTTACCTTTGAAAGGTGGTGGTGTACCACACGCCCGTAGAACCTCGCACCTCATAAATACTCTTGTAAGTATTTAATTATCGTCGGTATGAGATGGACAATAGAGAGGTACTGTCGAAAAAAGACACTCAAAGTGCAGCATGACGTATAATTTCTGGAAAAAGTCGTACCGATAATTTTCTACCAAAAAGCTTTAGTCACCAAAATTCGCGTCCACAAAAAAATTTCATTACACTGTGGACTTGTTGGTAACTTACATATGATATTTTAAATGTATTTGTTTTAGAAATTCAATGAACATGTAGTTATTATGGGTATTTTCTTTAGGATCTGACTTAGCTGGTGAAGCTTCTGCGTTATTTTCATCGGCAAGTATTGTCTTCAGAAATGTAAATAAATCGTATTCCAAAGAATTATTGAAGCATGCGATAGAACTGTATGACTTTGCAAATACTCATAGAGGATTATACCAAGATGTTATACCAGGGGCAAAACAATATTATGAGTAAGTATTTATTTTTAATGTGATATCTTTTCATAGGAGTGTTGGTGAAAGTTTCAAGTGACTTATTAGTCAAATTAAATAATAATTACTTTTTGCAGTATTTTAACTTTATTTTTAAAGCAATTAGCATCATGTAAGAAATTTTATACAATGATTGTTTCACTCATTAATATGGTAGGTAATGAAACCCAATTATTGATAATCATTGCATCAATTAAATGTCATTATTAGTGGTGAAATAGCCAAATTAACTTTTGACAGGACCCATAGATTAGCAGCATGCAACTTGCCCTTTCTTAACTATAACTATTTCAGTTTTGCTACTTTTATATTTCGAATTTAGAAAATTTGATGCTTCCAGATATGCTATACAGTAAAGGAAGGGTGGCTAGAATAATGCTTAGATCACACAACGTCTGCTAAAATGCTATGAACAAAAGAAGATACTTCCGATTTATAAACTGTTGGCTAGGTTTTTACTTTTTTTCAGACAGAAAAACTTTTAAGCAAAAATGACAGTTCATATAGAGACAAGTTATACATAAGTCTTTAATGGCTTAAAACTTACTTATACAATGATTATATCACAACGGCAACCAAAATTAAATAGAAATACATACCAAGTAGGCAAATAATTTGTTTCAGGTGTAGGTCCAAATGACATAAAGCTACATATAACTCATATACTGATTAAACATTGTCACTCAGGGGAGGTATAAGTAAAGTAAAAATATACTTACGCTAATACATCGCAAAGTTACAACATGGTCACTGAGTTGGGAAATTAAAATGATTCACTTACAATTCATATCACGTATTCAACCTTTCAAAGAGTACTCGATGCTTAACCCTTTGTGGACAAGTAGATACCCTGCGGAATCTCCTTATGTACGCAAAAATGAACTTTAACAACAAATAATGAATTAATGAGACAATGAAATTTTGTGACAAAAAAAATGTACCATATTTCAAATAATGAAAAAGTTCATTATTTGAAATATGCATTTGAAATATGTAATGTTGAGAATCGTTTGTTAAGTGTTGTTTGGTTTTATGTATTCGGTAGAATAATGAAGACTCAGGGTTCCACGTATAGAGGTACGCAGCACTGAAGATCCACTAGTAAACTATATTTTAATTGTGAACTCTATGCAATAAGGAGTCCATTGAAAAAAAAATGGATAATGATATTAGTAAAACTGATAGACAATATCTTCACCACGAAAAACTTTTTCAACTCAGATAAGAATTCTCTGAGTCGACATCATTACGTATATTGATAATGATAATTATAAGACTCATAATGGCTATAATCGTATCTCCTGTAGGTTTTTATCAGTCCACGAAGGATTAATTAAACAGCCTTTATTTTCAAACTTCTCAAATTAAAAATAAAGATTATGTCATTTTCAGGGTCTAGCTGCTCCTTATAACTCAATATTCAGTTACATTTTCTTATATTTCTGTTTTGTTCGACATTATCATGAATTCGAGTATAGAATATGTCAATGTTCGGGTAAATATACTAATATTCTATCTTTGGCGATTGGCTGAAGAATGAGCGAGTAACTATATGTAATAAGGAGTCCCCAACGACTTTGGGCCAGCCAATATCTGTGGTTTCAATATGCTATTTTGTTACTTGGTTGCCATAAAGATCATCATTTATTACATTACATTTGAAATATAGAGAATTTTACGTAATTTGAAATTACGTCTTGAGTGTTAGAAAAAAATTTAATATTAAAGATATATTTTGTGCATTTAATTCATTCATGAAATATTTGGTTTATATTTTTTATGTTGCTCAAAGTAATACAACTGATGTAAATTGGACAGTTTATTATCAAATATTATATATTTTGGCTGAAAGCGAGGTAATAAGCTTACACTCTTTATATTATTAGGTAACGTTTTCGGAAACATTTTATCAAAAAAGTCTAATACTCCAGTCATTTTAGACAAAAATATGGTTTCTGATCTAACGAAATATATCCTTTATTTTTTTAATCGATTTATTTTGGTGTTTTAAAGAAAATATTAAAAATTGGCAACGAGATCACTACGGCATAAAAAATTGTTCAAGGTCAAAGTTCACAAAAAACGGTTTTTTTGCGAATATCGCGCTTTCTGTGGCTTGGAGGCCAATTGAGGTTTTTATGAAAATGAAAGACAATGAAGTTCCGCACAAAAATGATCTCTTCCATTTTTTATGTACAACGAACGGTTTAGGCATTGTACGTAAAAAATGAATAAAATATTTTTTGTTCAAAATTTGATTATCTTTCATTTTCATAATAACCTTAGTTAATATAACATATACAAGAAAAAAAATCCAATCAAAATTACTGTACTGTACAATAAAAATTTATATAATGTGCTTACACATTATAGGTACTTACACAAATTTTGAACGAAAAATATTTTATTCATTTTTACGTACAATGCCTAAACCGTGTTCATTGTACATAAAAAATAGAAGAGATCATTTTTGTGGGGAATTTCATTATCTTTCATTTTCATAATAACCTCAATTGGCCCCCAAGCCATAGAAAGCGCGATATTTACAAAAAACCGTTTTTTGTGAACTTTGACCTTGAATAATTTTTTATCCCCTAGTGATCTCGTTGCCGATTTTCAATATTTTCTTTAAAACACCAAAATAAATCTATTTAAAAAAATGAAGGATATATTTTGTTAGATCAGAAAAGTCTAATTTCACTGGAGTATAAGCTCTAGCGATATTAAACATGACAAAATAATTTCCTTTTGCACAATGATTGATTGAAACCTAGTTTTTCACATTAATGTGTCAGTTTATATTACTTATCCATATTTATTGAATTTCCTTGAACTAATTTTCAGAATATGTTTATAGATCTACTTCCTATGGCGATGAATTAACTTGGGCAGCCCTGTGGTTGTTTAAAGCTACAGATGATCATGGATATTTAGATGATGCTGATAAATACTACAAGGAGTTTAATATTTCTCAAGAAATATCTGACAGTTTCTTTTATAACAAGAAAGTCGTGGGACTACAGGTAACTTCATTTTCCTTTAACTATATAATTTGGGAAAAGAATGAACTTAAATAAAATAAAGATAAATATGATTGCTTTGGCGGATTAAAGTTTACATTTATTTTAACCTCATTATTTCCATGGCGCAAACAAGAATGAAAGTGTACGAAGGAGTACCTTTGGCTTTGTAGATAAATACTTGAAATCCTCCCGGAACTACTTCACACACACATGCTACAGCAAGCAGCAATACTAATACTCGTTACCAACTTTTTGAATTCAGGAAAGTCGAAGAAGCTCAAATCGTTAAAAAATAAGTGGTGCCCGCTGTCCGTATTAATTTTTTACAGCTTTATAATTCTGTTAAGCTTACACATATAATTGATCAAAGATAACAATGATCGATACAATATCATAGAAAATTGGGGATTATTTAAACTGTTTTATTTCATGGATAATTATTCCATTATTTGATATTTAAAGAAAAATACAGAAAATATATATATGTCTACCTATGTATCGGGTACACTTAAATCAGGGTCGAAACCGATATTTATTTCGGTTCGATAATTGGGATGGTGCAGTTGGTCAAATATAAAAGACAACGTCATTCTAATCAAACATTTAATGTAGTACAATATATCACAATATTAATTTCAAAAAGTGTAAAAATAAGTGGGGCCCACAAGCTTAACCTAATATACACAAAATATCTTACAAACTAATAAATATACGAAAAGGTTATATACAAGAAGCGTGTCAAAAAATAACTATATGTGACCCAAGGTACGGTAAAACATAAATGGTTTAAAATTATTGAAATCTATTTGTAAAATAAGACAAAAGGATACACAAAATATACCAAATATTACTGAAATCTAAAAACTGAGATTTACGTTACGAGCAAAATATTACAAATATTACTTGAAGTTTATTTTACTGTTCTGGAGACGTCGTGTTGATGTACCGGATCCCTCGTTAAGAGAATATGATCCCGCGTACCTTTGGTAGTGTCTGAATACCTTTTCCCGCCCTACCAGGGTAGCGTAATTCTAGGTGATAACAGCCGCAGGTGGTAGACAATCTACGTGGAGTCTAAGGTAACGTGACGAGATCCCCAGTACCATACAAGCACAAGATGACAGGCAATAATCCAAAATCTAGACACCAAAATCTGGACTAGAAGTTGAAATCAGAGTCAGGCTGGAAGTCCTTCTTAAAGTGTAGATTTTTTTTATCTATTTATTTAACGTCGGCCTATTTCCGCTACCAGGGCCTATCACCGATGCCAGGAGACGAGCTACCCCCAACCTGGAAATTTTGCAGAACCTCTTCTCGTAAGAAGAGTAGTTTACTTGCCTAACATTTGATAGACAAGGGACCACCTGCTTTACATCCCCTCCGAAGGATGGTATATCCACTACGTAATCCTCGTCTTCAAATTACGTAGCTTCCTCGTCTACACTGATATACAAGCCTCTTAAAGGTGGGACGAGATAGCTGTGTTTCCCAAGATGGGTCATCCAAGTACTAACCGCGCTCGACGTTGCTTCAACGGAATATCGACTGACATTCACATTGAAATCGCCTCTACGCTCGCCCCGTAAAGTGTAGAACGTGACATAAAAGTTCAAGTAGAATGAAAGTAACAGATCCAAATAAGACGTAGAATAACAGATCCAAGTAAAATCCTAAGGGAACAAATCCAGATAGCCATAAACCAACAAATAGATCCCAATACTCGTAACTTAACCAACACAGGTCTCAATACTCGTAACTTAACAAACAAACAGCCCTGCAATAAAATAAATAACCTAAGTTACTAATCTGTTTCAACCTTAAGTGGGTTTCAGAGACGTACTTGAAATGTGATGTGGGCTGAATGAGGTCCTTCGCTGTTGAATGGCACCCCGAAGCCTTGCATTCGATAGACGTCACATGCTTCCGAAAATTGATTTAATCCGGAAATCCTTATTTGTATCTCCCCAAAAATGATATTCAAATACCAAAATGGAAATACGACAAATTTTGTCGTGTTCAATACTAAGTCCCATAAATGGAGCAAAAACTTATAATATTGCTAAAACGTGCACTCGCATGACTTAATTTTCAAGCCAGCAAAATGTTCCCCTATCAAATGTCAAGTTCTTGTAACTTCCGACGGTACGTTCAGAATTTCCACTTTATGGTGTATCCCACAACTCTGAACAGATCTTCCTAACTTCGTTTACATCCACAAATAATATAGTAATATACTCAGAAGGCCGTCCTCATAAGTCTACACATCAAAAGAAAGTTTAATTAACAATACCGGCCATTGTAGAAGCCTAAAAAAGACGTTTTTGCAATGCACTCTTTTAATGAATATCTGAACGCACTCATCCAGCTACCGGCAGCGATGGAATGGCTGAAGTAAAACATCTGCTAGCAACTAGCGCTATTAGGCAACCAATTATACTCGTTTTGGGAGCCGAAGGAAAGCTAGTTGCATATGATATATCTTAGGAAAATCTATGCTCAAATACACGATAAAATTTGGGAAATAACGAAAATTAGTACATAAAATGCTGGCAATTACTAAAAGTGAAAATAGACTGTAACAATTTGGTTTTCGGTTCGGTTTTCCAGAATCTTTCATTTCGGTTTTCGGTGTGGTTTTCGGTTACGGTTTCGGTCCCTGACTCAAATTTAATTTAATGTTATCCATATGTTTCTATTCCCTTAATTCTTCATGACGTATTGTTAACAATGCGATCCAAGTAATAAGTGTACTTCTTATCAACGTTGTTATTGACAACCAAGTACTTTGTTACTACAATGTTGACATTCCAAAGCAAAAATAGAGACGTCGGAGAAATATTACTTGGAGACGTAGGGAAAGACGGAGAATATCAAGAACTCCATGTAGCAAATTCCAGACATACTTGATAGAGTTGAGATATGGTGATTACGCACATGACAAGTACTTGAAAGATGTTATAAATACAAATCTTGCATGATGAGTAAAGCTGAAACTAGAGCAGATTGCGTCTCTTGAATGCTTGGTATTGGTCCACCTCACTGGATGATGATTTAGAATTGAAGAGTAGAAGCGTAGAAGCATGTTGGTGAACCAAATTTTGCGCCTCTCGAAGGTTTGCGCCCTTGGCAGCCGCCTATTTGCCAACTCCTAGTTCCAGCGCTGAATTGAGGAGCTGCTTTGATACTAAAGATTTTAAATTGAACTAAATTTATCATACACTGAATTTTTTAATTGTATATTCGTTGCTTGCTCTCCTTAGTCACAGGAATATTACTTTGATTCCACACTGCAAACATTCTTACATTGCAGTATTCGTACATAACATTCGTTAATATGATAAAAATGTTATATTAATATTTTAAGGGTAACTTGATTTGGAGCCTCATTGAATCATACGTGCCAGTTAGTTCCATAAACTTGATTTGATCTAATGTGGTTCATATGCCTGTTGAAAATTTATTAAGTAACATACTGAGATATCAAGAAAAATCATGATCGATGGCACCTATGAAATTTCGTACGTATACCTTTGATTAGTACTGTGCTTTTATTGTTGAGTCAGATTGAAAGCGGAGTTAGATTCGGAAAAATACGGAAATACGGAAAAATATGTAATGAACATAAAACGTATCTCTTTGTTTATTGAATAATAGTGTGTCCCTTATTTTTCGAATATTTAATTTTTTAACGCATAGGGCCTAATTTTGTTTATTTTAATCTAAAACACTCACAGAATAAATTTTAGCGTATTTGGAGAATTGCAACCCGTGCCGACTTGCGTCGAAACATGTCTGTTCTCGCCATTCGTCAAACGTTAATATTTCATGTATATATTTTCTCCTACATTTTAAATTACTTCAATAAATGTAACTTTAATAGTGAATTCTTAGTTAGCTATTGATTTCTTATCACTTTTCGTTATTGTATTGAAACTCTTCGCTTTCTATCAAATGTAAATAGTAGCCAATATCTCGCTTGACCGTAATAATGTTCAGTATGTTCACTGTTCATACGAGTTGTGCGAGAGAAGCGACGCGTGCACGCAATGTTTGTCAGTCCAATGCAATTTCTCGAGAGATTAACACGTATTGTTTTATTTTTCAAAGATGTCAGTGGAATTGCGAAGTGCAAAGAAAAGTATTTTCTTAGTGGGAGAGGTAAATCACCAAATAACGGGTGCAAAATTACCGTCGCATCGACAAGTTCTTTCTGTTTTATTTTTTAATATCCGTGAAGTAAAACTAACTGTGAATGAAAGCGCAAATCTTGTTATTCACGAGTGCATTATATTTTGGGAAAAGGCTAGAATACCTATAAAGTCACTACCCAACTGTGTAAAGAAACTTGTGGATCTGTATCATGTTTGGCGTGATCTGCAAAAAAATTGTAAGAAAACTCAAGATGTTTATAAACGCCGCGAGGAAAAATTCCAATTGGATTTGAATAACTTATTTGATATCGCACACGCCGATGCCCTCGAAAGAATGAAAATAGAGGAGGATAAAATATTTTTACAGAGACAAAGAGAACCAGGGCGCCCAGGTTGCTTAGCGGGTGTAGATAAAAAATTAGCTGAAAAAGAGGAAAGGGCAAGGCAAAGAAAATTACAGGAAGAGACAAAAAGACTGAGGAATGTTTCGTTGGAGGTTGCATCGACATCTTCAATATCGCACGAGCTATTACCACCCCAAGAGCAGCACGATTGTTCTGTCAGCTCTGACGAAAGCTTAGAAGAGCTTGTGAGACAGACATCCAATACGGTGCCGTCGACTACAAAGAGGGGAAGAAAGGATTTCGTCACACCTAAATTAGTTGCAGCTCTAGACAGATGCCAGCTGAGCATTAGGGATTCCGTTTATATTCTTCAGGCTGCAATTGAAGCACTAGGTTTTAGTATTGACGAATTCCCAATTAATAAATCTTCAATTCAACGGATTCGGACACAGATGAGGAAGGATAGAGTAGAAGCCATAAAATCGGATTTCCATGACGATGTGCCCGACGTAGTCACAATTCACTGGGATGGCAAATTGTTGCCTGGCTTGGACATCAGGAGTTCTAAAGAAGAGCGACTGCCAGTTCTCATTTCATTTGACGACAGAGAACAACTACTTGCTGTGCCAAAACTCGACAGTTCTACCGGTAAAGACCAAGCCAAAGCTGTTCTCAACGCGATCTATGATTGGAAACTCAATGATAAGGTGCAAATAATGTGCTGTGACACCACAGCGTCTGATACGGGTCGCTTCAATGGAGCTTGTGTGATTTTAGAGCAAAAGTTAGAAAGAGAGCTGTTACTTTTCGCTTGCCGCCATCATATCTACGAATTGGTTCTAAAAAGTGTGTTTGAAGCCAAAATCCACCAAGTTACTCAAAGCCTCGATATTCCGTTATTCAAACAGTTTAAAGATAATTGGAAAAACATTAATTCTGCCAACGCACAACCGTGTATTGATTTTGTAAAACAACATTTAAAGGATACGGAAATTGAACAATTAATAACATTTTATGAGTGTGAACTGAAAAAATCTATAGTAGGGGACGACTACCGTGAACTTATTCAGTTATCCATCATATTTTTGGGTGGAGATAAAGAAAAAAAAATTAAAATCAGGCCTCCTGGTGTGATGCATCAAGCAAGGTGGATGACTAGAGCCATCTACTCATTGAAAATATGTTTGCTGCAGTCGCAATTTAAAATGAAGGCCACTGACAAAAAAGCACTGCAAGACGTTTGCTTATTTATTGCAACAACTTATGTAAAGCTTGGATGCAGTTTGGCCGTAAAGGCACCTTATCAAGATTTGTGCTTTCTGAAAACGTTAAAGGACTACGAAAAAGTTGATCAATTAATTTCCAAAGCAGCTTTGAAGAAGTTTTACCAACACTTGTGGTATTTATCTGAGGAAATAGCCTTGTTATCACTATTTGATAATTCTGTTGACGATGAAACCAAAACTAAAATGGTACGTAATTTGGAAAGGGAGAGTACATCCGACTTTGCAAAAAGGTACACTCTATCGACGGAAGAAATATCCGGCTCTACTTTGTATGGTATGTAAAATTAGCTGTTTCGTATCTGACCTATATACAATATTTTGTATCTTTTACAACTTGCCAGCCTATATTTGGTTTTAGGAAAAACCTTGGAAGAATTTGTATCCGTGAAGAGCAAACATTTGTTTTCTCGGTTGAAAATTGAAAGCAGTTTTCTTCAGGAAAGCGTTTCTTCGTGGGAAGAAAATGCGGTTTTTGTACAGGCTAAAAGAAAGGTTTTTTCTCTGAAGGCGGTAAACGACACAGCTGAAAGAGCTGTAAAATTAATGCATGATTTTCATGGTCTAATTACAGCCTATGAAGAACAAAAACAATTCCTTTTACGCTGTGTGCAAGAACACAGAAAATTGTACCCGGACTGTAAAAAAGAGACCCTAAAAAAAAAAAATATCCCGAATAATTTTGATCCTTCTATGATGTAAATCAATTAAAATATTATTCTTTATTGTCGGAATTTCTTTGTTAACCCAAGATTATACAAAATTGTAAAGATATAGTCACGCATCAAGCGATAGTCAAAATTAACACTTTTCGAAAACTTTGTGGTCTACTCGGAACGGGTTAGCGTCACAGTAGGGGGATAAAATTTTTTATGTAAGTAGCCTACAGCTATTTAAAAAGAATTAAAGGGTATGCGTTTGAATTTTCGAAAAAAAAAAATTTTTTCCTCATATAAGGGACACACTATTGAATAATGTATAAGCAAGCTCCCCGGATGGGGGGGGGGCATTGAGTACTGAGTTTAAGCGCCTGGACTTCCGCGGGGTCCGTAGCGGGGGTCCGCCAGAGTTGACAAAACATTTTATTTCTGCTTTTTTACTTGGTCTTTGTTCCTGATTCTTAGAAATTTGTCACCATCCTGAGGTAAAATCCATGGTTTGAAAGTTCATGGCATGAGTTGTTCCAAGAAAACATTTTAAATTAAAAATTTTAAAAAAAATCAATAATCCCGTTTAACGGAAACTTTAACTGCTTCTGACATTTCAGTCTAACATAACACAGTAGTCTAATCACACATATCAAAATTCGTACGTGCCTTTGATTGTGTTTTTGTTGATCTCTATTATTTCCCATTTCGCTGATATTTATCAAATATTTTTAGATTCTTCTAGCAGAAAGCGTGGGTTCTGATGATTACTTTAATGCTGTCAAAAGCTTTTGTGATTATGCTGTCGATAAACAACTTCGAACACCCAAGGGGCTAGTATATATTGATAAGTTTGGGACATTGTCCCACGCAGCAAATATAGCTTTCGCTTGCTTAAGGGTAAGTTATTTTACAAATATGCCGATAAAACTCAAAGTCATCAAAATATATTTTGTACACCATTGTTGTAATTTTAAAAATGGCGCAATTTCTGAATGTGACGGAGATGAAGATATATTTGAGGATTATTTGATTATTTCAGGTAGCCGAATTACCACATATGGCATCGGAAAAATACATAGATTTTGCAAGAGAACAGATTGACTATATCCTAGGAGCCAAAGAAAGAAGCTTTGTTGTTGGTTATGGTTATAATTTCCCCAAGAGGCCATATCATTCAGCTAGGTAAACAGAAAGTAAATTAGTTTCTTATATTTAAAGAAGTAGGTGTTTAAATTAGCGCTAATGATCAAAATGATCGTAGTGCTTTTCCAACATATTACAATTTCTAATTTTTAGAGTTTTGCTCTTATTCTTTATTCCAACTGTATGCCATACTTTATTTATCAGAATAATTTATTACCAACATTCAAAAGGTTCTGTAGTGGTTCAAAAGATTTAAACTCTCATGTATCTTATTTTCTTATAAAAAATGATTTGGCAATTCCACGCTTAACCTACTTATTACGCTGTTCCCCTTGTTGGAGATCCCATGGAGATCTTATTTATTATGACTATTGTCTCAAAAGGAAAATTGAGGAAATCTGTAAGTGTACTTTCAAGAAAATTTCCTACTCCGCCTTTTTGGGATCCATAAATGGAGTTTCACAATTACTTCTTTCGATTCTCCCCTTTTACCTCTCTCAGTGCCTTGATAAAGCCTTTGATGAAGCTGTAGCTAATTGGTCTACTTTAGAGTAGCAATTTAGATTGCATGGATCCAATTACCCGCATTTATCAGAGAGATTGGGATAAGCAAGTATGTTTACTTACACTCAGCAAACTACTGACTGAAAAGGAAAAGCACGTTTACTCGCAGTTCAACAAAAATAATCTGGCGCCTGGCTCAATACTTTACCATCGCCTTCAATAGGAACTCTCTTAGATGACTCAACTTTTCATCATCATGGCCTATCATTCCGGAATGTCCCATGTACCATGGTAGGGGGGAAAGGCCCTTCTATGGGACGCCACATGTCGTGATACACTGTCATCGTCTTATATTAAATACACATCCCAAAAACCTGGAGAAGCTGCCCGTATCAGAGAAGATGCTAAGGGATGTAAATATATAGAACTAGAACCGCGTTTCTTTTTTTTTTTTCATTTTCTGTTGAAGCATTGGGTCCATGGGGCGGTGAGGCTAAAGAATTTATCAATTTTGTAGGTAAGAAAATATGCGGCATTTCAAATGAAAATAAAAGCACTTGCTACCTGATATATTATATATTTAAATGTTCACCTTATGTATTGACCATTTATTATCTTTTTTTATAATAAATATTTATAAATTACAAAATTAGCTGTAGTAAGTAGTAAATTATATTCAGTTTCTTATGCGTATACCGACAAACTATTGACAAATTAAAACAGGTGTAGTTCAGTATTAAATATTCTCGATGATGTACTAGTTAAACTAATTGCTTTATTTTACCAAATACTGTATATGTATTCATTTTAGTTCCTGTCCAAACAAACCCGCGCACTGCGGCTGGGACCAGTTCCATTCAACTTTACCAAACCCTCAAATCCTGTACGGGGCATTAGTGAGCGGTCCAGACCAGAATGACTTCTATGAAGATACGAGAGAAGAATTTTTGTACAATGAAGTAACGTTAGATTACAATGCTGGTTTCCAAAGTACCTTAGCTGCGTTAATACATCATCAAAAGAACAGTAAAAGTGTCTAAGTTGTTAGTGTTAGTAATTGTGAGGGCTGAAATAAAGATAATTATGTTTTATCTCTGTTGTATATATTTTTTTGTATAATTATAATTGTTAAGCTAGATGGTGTATATATTATAGAAGTCTGTATTTTGTGATGCTCTCTAGGTTACAGTTATTTACGTAACAAGACCAGAAAGTAATTTTTTTTAGAGTACAGAAAAACATTTTCCAGATGAGTTTAGTACACTATTTTTTCGGCAACCGCCTCGAAATAAAAGAATTAAACATAAACTGGTTCAATCTTTCATATTACAAACTAATACTAATACTATTTAATATTTACATATCTTAATATCAATAGTACAATTATTACAGATACTTATATGTGGATATAATTTATTTGATTGGGTACATTTATGGTATTGTTATTGGCACTTTTAAAGGTTAACGGGTATAGACCAAAACGGTGTTAGGAAAAGACTTTTTTAAGTAGTCGACGTGAGTAACTCTAATAGTTTTTTAGTTCTTAATTTCAAAGGATATGTCATAAACCCCTTTGAATGAACAATCCTGGTAGTTATTGCCGGTACTGGAAGATTTTTCTCTCAGCCCAAGCCAAGATGGTCGTTTTCTCAGTGCCTTCCATTATGCCAAGAACTGGTTCTGGTACGATAAATTTCGATGTCACACCTTCCCTGGCTAAGAAATTGGCTCCTTGCCAGAGTGGCCCGGTATTCAGACCACAGTTAACTTGTAATTTCTGCCCAATCGGGTTAGAACCTTTTTGCAGTTTCAGACCAATTTAGAATTTCATCGATTTGAGCCAAGAGCTTTAAGAGCTGCTTGGCTGTCTCAAAAGATTTTTATTGACCTGAGTCTAGGATGCATCTGTTCAAGCCTCCTTGTACACAGTTCAATGGCGTGGATTTCCGCCTGAAAGACAGTCGCATTGTTACCCAGGCTCGAAGTTATTCTTACGTTTGAGTTGCGACTGTATACCCCGGCTCCAGCTCCTTCAGGGGTTTTGAAGCCTTCTCTAAACCAACAAATGTCTGATCTTTATAGGACGGTTTTATTCCAATCCCAGACATAACCGGACGTTAAAAGGCAGTTCATAGTTGGTCACTTTAGGTATCACATCTGAAAGCATTACCAAGATGTCGTGACATCTGACAGCCTGTTGCGTTTCATGATGCTAGCCTGCGGCATATTAATGACCGCTTGTTGAAGTTTGAATTTCGCCCACCTGACCTCTCTTTCCAAGGTGCAATAAGTTCCACACCGCCAGCTGCTCTGAAAATCCACCAGGATCTACCACGATATGGAGAGGTGATAGATCCTGGTGGATTTCCAGAGCAGCTGGCGGTGTGGAACTTATTGCACCAGTTATTGCCAGGTATTCTTTTCTTTGTAAACCAGAGAGTTTGGCTTTGATCGACCCCTGGCAAACGCTACCATTGGTCTTATGACCGTAACGTATATTTGTTGGGTACCTATGCCGAGGATTTTTCACAAATTCTACGGCATGTCCACAAGGACAATCTTGCTTTCTGGATCACCTTTTCCAGATGGGAGTGATGGAAGACCTAGATATTTCACTTCTCTAGCAAATGGAATGGACGTTTCACCATACCAGATTCTCTTGCCGGCTCTCTGGAAATGATCTTGTGGATTCTAGTGCGGCCAGGTAAGTCAGTAATACTCTCGCAAAACTTCCTCCAAGATTCCCTTTTTGACCTTTGATTTCTTTATTATAGTCCGCTAGTCTAGATGTTTATATTATTTCCTTTAGCCGACTACCCAATAAGGTAGTCGGCTTTATTAAAAAGCTGTTAGGTATAGCTTTTTAATAAAGCTTTTGGGTGAAATATAATTGGGAGTAACCTAAAATAAATCAGATGGTCGCAGTGGAGGGTCTGTATATTAATCCACTCACATATCAACCTAACCTAACCCAAAGGTTTGAATACCGACAGGTTGAACGCGGTGCATCTTCCGCTTTTGTGGGAAATGAACAACCGTCTGTGTGAGGTTCGTGGTGAACGCAGTAACAAATATTTGCGATATAACAAGTTTTTTCCCCTATTACCACAAACAATCTTACAATGTGGGTTTTGTAATCGGTTATTTTGATAACTAAAAGATTACCTTAGTCCTCTATGTCGTCCAGCCTCATTTTCGTAATCTTTTTCCTCCTGCAAGCACCCCGCTATTTCTAAAACTCAGTACTCAAAAATCTCACTAGAAATGTAAAATCTAATCTTCTTATAGTCCTTACTTTCATCATTAGATTATTTATCATCTTCTGCTTGGATAAAAAATCGTCAATTTGGGCTCTTGTCAAAACGCCATTCTTCTTTAGAAAAGTTATTACTTTAGGGAATTTGACAATATTCACGTTATTTTTTAATAAAATAATTGCCTTTACTATCCAATACTGACTCCAGAGAGTTGATGGAGCCAAATTCTTCGATTCTTCAGATATGTAAACCAAAATAATATCTTTGATCTTGACCCTTCTTTCTTGAGTCCAAACTTTGAACAAATAGTTGACATTTTCATATTGCTACCCGTTGTAAGCACCTTGTATCGTGAATCCGGAAATTATAACACCAGGGTAATACTAAACACTAGTTTATTATCTTATGTACTAATTACAACAAATAATTTCTTCATTAATATTACACTGAGTACTATAATTTAATAATTCAGTCACTTGATTACTTTTCTTTCTCAATTGAACTATCTGTCGATCTGAACTGTACTAAACTGCTAACTGAACTGTACTTGGCTCGTGTGGCCACTCAATCTCCTTTTATACGCTTGGGTAAGCAGTTCTGGAATATTCTACAACCCTCCAGAAGATGGCAGTAGTTTTCTAGACTTTCTTAGATGCTGACACGGCACGCGCCATCTCTGGAACGATAGCCTAACTAACTAACTAGCTTCAGTTTTCTGTTACGTGTACATGGAACTTAGAGGAAACTCACATAGATGTCTCTGAGGGTAGAAACAGAATATCCTCGTTTTGACTTGTCGGGCAATAAGTGCTTGGTAGACTAAGTCGCAGCTTCAAAAATTTCATCTGGAATGTTTTCTATTTCGCTTTCGACTCAAAACCACTTTTATTTGAAAATTGTATAAAAAATGATGACAGAAGAACTAAGCGTTGAGGACTTAGGTAAAAGTAGTAAACCGGAGGCTGCGAAGCTGTATTCTGCAGTTGTCGAATCCAAATCGACTGGATTAGTAAAGCCTAAAAATCAGCAGCAAAAGAATAATGTTACTAAATCCGATGTGCTACAACATATCAATCCTGTGGAGTCTGAAATTGAAATCTCTGGAGTAAAAAATATTAAAAATGGAGGGATCATCATCGGATGTAATGACGACGCTGGCGTTTCCAAATTTAAAAAATTAGCGAATCAGAAATTGGGTGATAAATATGAGATCAAGGATGTTTCGAATTTTAATCCAAGAGTTAGGCTTGTTGGCATGACCGACGAATTTAGTGCTGAAGACATCGTCAATTTTGTGAAGTTTCAAAATAAATCTCTAGTTAATGATAGGTCTGAGTGTAAAGTGCTGCATATATCTCCCACAAAAAAGAAGAAAAATATATATCCGGCTGCCCTTCAAATAGATGTTGAATCTTATAATAAAATAATGTCAATCGGTAATGGTAAGTTGTTTGTGGGGTATAGTCTCTGCAACGTCTATGATTCAATTGAAATTAAACGGTGCTTTAAATGTAGTGGCTTTCACCATTTTTCTAACAGTTGTACTAATAATACTCACTGCCCTAGATGCTCTGATAACCATCTGGTTAAAGATTGTAAAGCTTCTGACTTAAAATGTATTAATTGCATTAACTATAATGATGAAAACAAGGCTAACATTTCTATTAACCATGCGACATGGAGCGCTAATGAATGCTTTGTGTATAAACAGAAGATAGCAGAGTTGAAGTCAAATCTGCAATTTGCCAAATAGCAACTACCATGTTACCTGGACGATACCGGGAGCACGAATGTTCATAGTCCTATTCCTATTTCTAATGGTTTTAATCAGACGTTAACTCTCCCCACTCTTGATATGTACTATCAAAATATGCGCTGACTAAACACCAAAACACACGATTTGCTTAATGCGATTTACACCTGTCAGTGTGATATCATTGCGCTTAGTGAAACTTGGCTTCAGTCTAATGTTTTAAATTCCGAATTCTTCAGTAGGGAATACTCGGTCATAAGGGGCGATAGAAATATTTTACATACTCAGGCAAAGAGAGGCGGTGGAGTCTTATTAGCTGCAAACAAAACAGTTAAATTGGATGAAGTTAATTTAGATTTTATTCATGATGCCGTCCCCTATTTAGATATAGTCGGAGCCAGAATGAAATTACGCCTATACACATTCTTTATTTTTGTGGTTTATATTCCACCTGGTTTAAATATAACCTTTTATAATCAATTATTTGAGTGTCTTGAAACCCTCGAACAAACTTGTGAAGGTGATATCTTCTTTGTTGGTGATTTTAATATTAACGAGTATCATGATTGTTGCCTACGTAATATTTACACTGATCTAGCATTGCTATTAAAGTCTTTCTCTAATTTCTATGACCTGAAACAATATAATAATATAATTAATCAAAATAACAGGGTGTTAGATCTAGTCCTATCCAATAAAAATTGCGTTGTTGTAAAATCTAAAGATGTACTACTTCCTGAAGATCTTCATCATCCCGCACTTAACATAGGTATAATTTGTAAAGTATCCGTGAAGAATAATGTATTTCCGCTGAACAATACTGAAACTTTTAATTTCCGAAAATCAGACTTTTTAAATTTATATACTCATTTAAACTCACTCGATTGGACATTTTTATCTGAGATTCAGGACTGCAACTTAGCATGTGAGAAATTTTATGAGCTGCTGATGTATGTTTTTGAATTATATGTCCCTAAACACGTGTCACGTCCCAGAAAATACCCACCTTGGTATACAAACAATATTATCTTGGACATCAATAAAAAAGCGATTCTGTGGAGAGATTATAAAAAACATAACAATGCAAAGTCTTATGATGATTTTAAACAATTAAGAGCAAAAATAAAAATCGATGTTAATAGCTCCTACAAAGATTATCTGAATCGATTACAAAATAATATTAAATCAAACGCGAAACAGTTTTGGTCCTATGTAAATTCCAAAAGAAACAGTGGCTCTTTACCTGATCATGTAATATATAACGACCGTGAATACAGAAATCCCTTGGACATTGTCAACGCTTTTGCCTCGTTTTTTCAAACTGCATATACTCCGAATAACGCTAATTGGAACCCTGAAAATGTACTTAGCACAACAAATTTCACGCATATAAATATGTTTAATGAAGTAAATGTTTTAGAAGCCTTACTAAAACTGAAGCCTAAGTTTACTAAGGGACCAGATGACATACCGGCCTTTATTATTAGAGACTGTGCATACGCTTTTGTTTACCCACTAACGATTATTTTTAATTTATGTTTAAAATCCGGTGTATTCCCAGAGGAAACTATCCAGAATGTGCCCAATTTTTAAAAAAGGAGATAAAAGTTACGTTGCAAATTATCGTCCTATTACGATAATTTGTAATTTCGCCAAAGTCTTTGAAATTTCTTTATATGACCA
Source organism: Rutpela maculata (assembly GCA_936432065.2). Classification (NCBI taxonomy): domain Eukaryota; kingdom Metazoa; phylum Arthropoda; class Insecta; order Coleoptera; family Cerambycidae; genus Rutpela; species Rutpela maculata. The sequence continues at coordinate 33,283,538 of OW386292.2, forward strand.
AATTTATAATAATGTGCAAGGGCAGATCAGTATATCTCAACATGGCTTTGTAAAGGGTAGGTCAACAGTTACAAATTTATTCACTGTCACACAATTTATTTCTGAGGATGTCGATGCGGGCAAACAAGTTAACGTTATATATACTGATTTTTCCAAAGCTTTTGACAGACTTGACCACGGCATTCTCCTACATAAACTTAAAGTACTCGGTTTTTCAGATTTGCTAACTTCCCTGCTGTCATATTTTTTAACTGGAAGGAGCCAATATGTAGAATACCGTGACTTTAAGTCTGATCAATTTCTAGCTACTTCCGGAGTACCCCAAGGCTCAGTGCTGGGGCCTCTATTATTTATTTTATTCAACTGCCTGTTATATGCTGATGACATGAAATTGTATTATACTGTTGATACGAGGACTGCGTGTTACTCCAAAGTACTTTAAATGATGTTAATGACTGGTGTCTTCTAAATAATCTGCCTTTAAACATCGCCAAATGTAACGTTCTGTCTTTCTGCAGGAAGAATAATCTATTCGACTCGAAACTAAATTTTAACAAACATATAGAAAATATGGTTTTCTCTGCTTATAAAAGTTTGGGTTTTGTGATTAGAAATTCAAGTGGTTTTGATGACATTGATTTATTAAATCTTCTATATACTGCATTTGTTAAATCCAGACTTGAATATGCCTAACTTATTTGGAATCCAGGATATAATAAATATTGTAGTTGCACAGAGAATATACAACGGCGCTACCTAAAGTTCGTTTCATACAAAATTGATCATGTATATCCCGCTGTTGGCTTCAAACATGGACAGTTGCTAAATAGATTTGGTTTTCTTAGTTTACACGACCGCAGGAAACTTTGTTCTCTTTTGTTTTTGCACAAGTTAATTTTGAATCTCGATTGCCCTAATATCTTGAATATGTTAAATTTTCATGCCCCCTCATTTAAAACGCGTAATCATAAAACATTTTATCTTCCTACTCCACGAACAAATGCTCTGATGTTCTCTCTTTTTAATGTGTAACACTTATTTCAAGTATTAAGTGCATCTTTTCGTAGTTATCTGTAATTTTATTTTAATTTGCTTTTAATCTGTTAGTGTATTATGCATGTATATAATCTGTTCTTTTTTATTTTTGTCTGTTTGTATATTCTTTACCATTAAGTATAAATTATTGTGTTTTTTTCCCACCCCGTAATTGGTTTTTACTGTGGGGTGGTGTAACTATATAAATAAATAAATAAATAAATGAATGAATGAATGAATGAATGAATGAATGAATGAATGAATGAATGAATGAATGAATGAATGAATGAATGAATGAATGAATGAATGAATGAATGAATGAATGAATGAATGAATGAATGAATGAATGAATGAATGAATGAATGAATGAATGAATGAATGAATGAATGAATGAATGAATGAATGAATGAATGAATGAATGAATGAATGAATAAATAAATAAATAAATAAATAAATATTAAAGTCCATCACTAAGTAGCGCAGGTCAAAATATCAGGTGCAATATGGAATAAGGAGGGTCAGTCTCAATCGTATCTAATTAAATACATGTGCTTTAATCACTCGTTTACAGAGTAAAAGACATTTTGTAATAAAATATTTCTGAGATCGACAATAAATTTATTTATACTTACTTAAGTATTGACTCATTCTAGATTATTTCTTATATAAAACTGCTCACATCACGGAGATCAGAGTTGATAACGCCCTAGTTTTCTTCATCTTTCTGTACGCCTCTGAGATATAGCCGCTAGAGAATCAGATAGACGGCGTATTGATGCCTTTGAGATGTGAATCTGAAGAGAGTTTGCTGCAAATTCTCTAGATAGCCCATCTACCAACCAAGAAGTACAAGAAGTACATCCTGCAAAGCGAGTTTCGCCACCGTATTCTGCAGAATCCTCTGAGTTTTTTACCAAAGAGGGTACTATATAGAACAGTTGATACTTAGGGAAAACCAGATGGCAGAAGGTAAAAAGGATGGCCTACCAAACTTTGGGATGATATTACCAAGGAGCTGATAGGAACGAATTTTAGCGAAGCTGTGCACCTAACAGAAAATCGCGTGCTATATGACAAATAGGAGCTAATTAGAAATTCATGTCTGTCTAGACGTTGTGAATGAAGAAAAAAAATTGTTCATGTAAAGTGAGATTTTTTCCACATTTGCAACATGCTAGTATGCCATTTCCAAAGTTTGATTACAACAAACTAAAAAGTTTATTGTTGAAAATTTCTTTATGTTCTGTAATTCGTTTTCAAAGTTCTTCCTATTTGACCAACATATAGTTTAGTGACGTACCACGTATAAATTCCACTTTCATCTTCTTTAGTTTTGCTTTTGTAATTTTTTATAATTTTTTCACAATATATATATTATTTCTTAAACGCATACAGTTATTTTTTTAATATTTAATAAAATAATAAAAATTATAATTAACATTATTCTACCAAGTGATATTGACAAGTTTAGCTTTTGATTAATAAAATGAATTAAATGTCAGATATCAGATATATTAAAGCTCTTTAGTTTGGAAAAGCTTATGGCACTTCACTAAATTATTTCGTTTTAACTTCTACAGTTTCAGAACAAAACAAAAGAAATAGTTGATTTGAATAAAGTTTGTAATAACTTGTCTGACGGAAAATAATTAAAATTAATTTATGCTTGGTAAACTAAATCAAAACTTGGTTAATTTTAGGATACAAATTATACATTTGTGCGTCACAATAAAGTTTTAGTTATTACTTGAATTAATTTAATATGAAGGCATTGAAATCTGCAATTTATAAATACATTAAGAAAATAAGTAAATCTTAAAGGGAGAAGTTCAGCCAAAATCTATTCGTCCACATAACTTGAAAATACGATCAAGTGTGTACACGTAAAACATAAAATATATTAGCAATACAAAAGACAACTTTGCGACCTCATAAAGTTATACCATAAGTCCTAGAGAAACACAATAGCTATTTTTATGACACGGGAGAAAAGTGCATAATTTCCTCCGCTTCGCGTCGGGCATCAATATCCAAGGGAGGAAATGGCACTTTGCTCCTGTGTAATACATATGATTTTTTCTACGACCATTTACAGTATTTTTTACATTGGTTTTACATATATTTTATTATATTTTCTTATGCATGACAATCAAAAAACCAAATATGTCAAAATGTCATAATAGGTATTTAGATAAGTAAATATTTTTAAAAATCAAAGTACATGGAACGTTGCTAAGGTTACTTCTTATTTTCAAAATAAACAAACTTCCAAAAAGTTTATAATAATGCATTCCGAATGTGAAGATGAAGTTCCTCAAGATATTCTGGAAGAAGCAAACGTGGTTTCGTTAAATCTATTACCGTTAAAGTCTCGTGATATTTTTTCTAGTAGAAAAAATATTTTTTCTACTCCCTACATAGAAAATATTATTTTGCTTCCTCATTTCAGGGAGCTAAGTAGTACTTTTCCTCCCTCGGGGGGAAAATACTTTGTCTCCCTAGGGAGAAAAATACTTTGGCTCCCTCTGGAAGCAAACAAGTAAAAACTTCAAATAGCTGTAATAGTAGTGTATAGACTTCTTTTATTGATACACAATCTTCCTGAAAATGTATATGCTTTTCTTTGAAACAGATTTTTTATTACTTACTTTTATTTATAAAAATTGAAAACAGTTTAAATCAAGGTTTAAATTAACATCGGTAACTAAATATTGTTAAAATTTATGGTACAATTAGTTAAATTACTAATGGAGATTCCCCCTGAAGAAATATTGGCTCTGCTGGAGGAGATCAGTTCCTGTTTGTTGTTTTCCAAAGTCTTGGTCGCTGATGAAGTACTTGCAGAAACAAAATTTTCAAAAACAGGACATCGTTTTTTGGTACTTGAAGTAGTACTTTCTCCCGTAATTATTTGGCTGGCTACCTCACATTTTTTGGAAATACAATCATCTAAGTACCCTTCTGCTACTATGTTTGTTCGCCATCCCCTATGTCTTTTTAGAGTGAGAATGTCACTTCCAGCATTGACTAATAACGTAGCTGAAGTACGGCGGAAACTGTGTCCAGTATAGCCTTTCGAATCATCCAAATTTAAAAATATTGCTATTCTGTATGGAATTTTGGCAATTGTGTTTTTGCCAATTACCTGCTTTGTACATTTCCCTTTAGCATAAGTTACAAAAAATCTAGAATGACATGTTTTAGGGGACTTAAGAGTCCAGATATTTTCTATACATATCCAAGACAGATACTCCGTTTAAAATCTCATTTGTTATTGTTAATGTCCTTTTGATATTAGTTTTTGAGTCAGGTATTTTCACCACCAAAATATCGCCTTTATCACTGATATCCTCAAGTACCATATTAACTAATTCATCGCTACGGCATGCCCCAGCAATTCCAAATATAAGCACGACCTGAAAAAGGAAAATGCACTTATGACAACTGCCTAAAATGTCACTTAATTCTCATTTTATATATACTTTCTAATAACAAATACTGCGTTACGTTTTTATTTATTATTCAACAATAACGATCAATCTTACCTTCATATGTAAGTAAGTTTCATCTGGAGCTTCTGCAATAAACTTGTTGATATCCTCCCTTGAAAAAGTATTGGCTTTCTTGGCTTTACATCCACTTCTTCACATATTTTTCTTATTTGCCTAGTCTCCATCCAACATTTAAATAGCTGGTACTCTTTTTCATATTTTTCACGAGACTTTAACGGTAATAGATTGAACGAAACCACGTTTGCTTCTTCCAGAATATCTTGAGGAACTTCATCTTCATATTCGGAATACATTATTATAAACTTTTTGGAAGTTTGTTTATTTTGAAAACAAGAAGCAACCTTAGCAACGTTCCATGTACTTTGACTTTTAAAAATATTTACTTATCTAAATACCTATTATGACATTTTGACATATTTGGTTTTTTGATTGTCATGCATAAGAAAATATAATAAAATATATGTAAAACCAATGTAAAAAACACTGTAAATGGTCGTAGAAAAAATCATATGTATTACACAGGAGCAAAGTGCCATTTCCTCCCTTGGATATTGATGCCCTCCGCTTCGCGTCGGGCATCAAACTATCCGCGGGAGGAAATTATGCACTTTTCTCCCTTGTCATACAAATAGCTATTTTTGTTTATTTAAACAATTTCTGTAGACGCAAAAAATGCGATATATCGGCTTCCAATTAACATAAAGCCAGGGAGGTAGCGACAGTTTTCGTGAAATCATTTGTATAAAGCTAGATTTTTCCCATGATAGCTTAGACAGTATCAATGATGAAGGTGCAATTCTACCAATCTATAAGTCCTGCAAAAATGGATAAAAAATTAAATAACATGTTGCAAAAAGAGATACCGATTTTCTGAAACTTTTGATTCGTTCGTGCCGACCAAAATTCTTATGGAAGCAAAAGATTCGTAGTGGAAAATACTCGTTTGTCCTTATTTTTTATTTCGAGCTAACTCCGACCGTTTTGGAGATATCTAGGAAAAATAGGAAAAAACAACTTGCATTTCGGCGCCGAAAAAATTGCAAAAACATGCAATTAAGCAATCCAAACCACGTGACTTTTGTGGGCAAACATCCGGCCAACGTTTTCATTCGTTAAACGTTTGTTAAAGAGTTTGTTTTTCGGTTGCCTTGGCTTTCCAGGAGTTAATTAAAATAAACCCCGTGTTTGCCCACAACAAAATAATTTGACAGGAGAAATCAAAGGTTACTGTATTTTCAATAGGATTTGAAAATAGTTTTATGATGGGCACAAGATATCCATAAAGCATTTTTGGCTTTTCTTAATAGTCAAATTCAAATTTAAATTATTTATTGGTGTTAACATAGTATATGTTTTACACAAATCAATATACCGGGTGACACAGGAGATATGTAACACCCCATAGCATGTTTATTTAAAAAGATATAATTTTGAAATTTGGTATACTTATATAATGTCTGATTGTCCTTTTTTTAGTACAAACAAGAAATTTTTTCCACTTCCGGTTTCACCGGAAGTGACATCTACTTTTTCCTATCTGATTTTCCTTAAATTCCTCTTTTCAACTATGTATAGCAAGATGGCATTTGTTTTTAAAATGGCTACTGAAAACCATTTTATTGCACTAAGTCAAGTTGGCTATGGTATGAAATGTAGCGATAATTAATGCTTAGTGTGCTGCAAAATCAAAAGAACCGTGAAACATAATTTTGTGTGTCATATTTGTTTTGTTCTAATAAGTAGCCGAACAGACTTTGTACAATTTTTATATTAAAGAAAAATCTCTAGACTAAATTCACGAAATCACAAAAACTAAGATAGAAACACTAATTTTAAATTTTATCCATTTGTAAAATATTTAATCATACTTCACTTTTACCAATTAGATGGCCTCCGAGGTGTCCGGATTTTACGCCACTTGATTTTTTCATATGGGGCCATCTCAAGGAAATAGTTTATAAAATTCCACTGCAAAATAGGGAAGACTTAAAAATGAGAGTTAAGTTAGCAATAAATGAGATTACTGAATTGCAGTTAAAAAATGTGCTTAGAGGTACTGTTACAAGAATTCAACGCTGCAGGGAAAATTTTGAGATTCTTCGAAAACAATTTTATTTAAAAGCAAGCAAAATCAGACATAACAATGAATTATATCGCGTAAAAGTGAAAGATGAATAAATATTTTACAAATGGATCAAATTTAAAATTAGTGTTTCTATCTTAGTTTTTATGATTTCGGAGATTTAGTCTAGAGATTTTTATTTAATATAAAAATTCTACAAAGTCTCTTCGGCTACTGATTAGAACAAAACAAATATGAATCACAAAATTGTGTACCAGAGTTCTTTTGATATCACAGCACATTAAGCATTAATTACCGCCAAATTTCATACCATAGCCAACTTGACTTAGAGCAATAAAATGGTTTTCAGCAGCCATTTTAAAAACTAATGTCATCTTGCTATATATAGTTGAAAAGAGAAATTTAAGTAGAATCAGATAGGAAAAAAATATACAGGGTGCCGTTTAAAATAACGAAGTAGATCTCACTTCCGGTGAAACCAGTAGTGGAAAAAATGTCTTGTTTGTACCAAAAATAGGACAATCAAACGTTATATAGGTGTACCAAATTTCAAAATAATATCTTTTTAAATAAACATGCTACGGGGTATTACATATCTCCTGTGTCACCCGGTATAGCACAGAGTTTGGAATAAATATAATTTATAAAAACATATAGTTTATAAAAATTTAGTAAAAAAAAACATTATAGTAAGAAACACAGAACATGAAATATCACATAACACATTGCGGAGCGTTTACATTTAGATATTTAAAAATGATTCATACATCCAAAATTTGGCTAGAAAAGTTCATTGTCAAGGTTGCAATTCCAAAATTCATTCGATCATAAGAAGCTTTCTTTGATAGGAAAGTTCTTGTTGTATCATTGAAAGTGTTCTTTGGGAAACTTCTGACGTGTACAGGTAATTTATTAAAGAACTTTGGTCCGAAAAAATTGAAACCATTTCTACTCTAGTATGATGCGAGTATTAAATAAATGAATATTTTCATGTGTATATTTTAATCAGGTATATATGTATAATGACGGAAAAGTTAATACGTTGAGTTTAATAAACTTGTGTCTGACATCATTTATATAGCCCAAATTGGTAATTATTTTTATTACCCCAAAAATCCTTTTTGCACTAGGTGCGTAACCCCAGTTTATCAAAGCATAAGACATATGTGATATATCAGTGAATTATAGGCCGTTAATAGTACATTAGTAGGCACTAACATAACTAGCTTCCTAATAACAAATGTGTTTTTGGAAAGTTTTTTGATTACATGTTGAACATAGTGGTACCAATTCAATTTTGGGTCCATTTACCACATCAGGGTTGTGACGTGTTTTTCGGTGACGCCGAAAAGTGTCATTTTTGACACCTTAGCAACGGTTCGGTTGCTCGGGCGCCACCTTTACTATTTTTACGTGGGCAAAGGTACCACACTGCCTCTTAACACAGCCTGTTACAGTAGGACTGGGGTAACTACAGTGGAGAAAACAGTAACTTCCAATGGGTCAATTGGGAAAATTAGACTTTCACACAACCACAGTAAAACTCACAATTCGGTAAAAAACAAATATCTATTTATTTCCTATACTCTACAATGCTATGTACACTTAAGCTACCAACAGATTTATATGTAAGGAACCAAAATACAAGGACCCAGGCTATGATACTATGATGGTTACGTGAGGTGTTACGATGAAATTGCGGTGTTATGGTAAAATTACGGTGTTCCGGAGAAATTACGGTGTTACGGTGATGTTACTAGGACAGGCGTTAGCAAAGCAGCGGTATGGCAGCAGTGGCGGTACTACGTAATGACATACGGTGACCGAGGCGGGACGAATGGCGGTGACAGGGGGGGCAGAGCAAGCGGTAGAATTGGTCTTGTTACGGACAGTAGTTAGATACCAGAAAGGAGTAAGCAAAAGTGATAGACAGTGCAATGGCAACAAAAGGATACCTTGGGCGTCAGATTTGGCTAATACGCAGTAAAATTAATTAGAGTGAGACATTGGATAAAGAAAATGCAAGTGAATACCCGAGTAACAATTTTTATGGTGGATGCGCTGGTTTCTCCGGACAGTGCAGATGAATCCGGAGCTCCCAACGATGCCTTTTCACATCCACGATATACTCAAGTAGGCAGATGAACCTAGATACCTCGACGACACGAGAGTAGGCAAGATGCAAGTAAATACCTGATTGATAACTATTATATTGAATACGCTAGTTTCCTCGGACAGTGCAGATGAATCCGGGGCTCCCAACGTCGCCTTTTCACATCCACGATATACCCAAGCAGGCAGATGAACCTAGGTACCTCGAGGATACGAGAGTAGGCAAAATGCAAGTAAATACCCGTGTGATAACTATATGGTGAATACGCTGGTTCCTCCGGACAGTGCAAATGAATCCGGAGACCCCAGTAATATCAAGTCTACCTCCACGTCATATCCAGACAGTGCAGATGAATCTAGATATCTCGAGGATGCGCAATATGTATGCATAAAACAAACAAGCGAGAATAAGTGAATGATTAATATACAGATACCTAATATTAGCCAAATCAATACCTCCTTAAAAATGGTTGTTCTTATTCACTCTCTCCTGGTTGTGCTGGTCTGGGCGGTCTTGCTGCTGGATTTAATTTGGGCAGAGCACGTCAGGTGCGGTCGGTCGGTCGATGAAGACTGTCTCACTGTCTCGCGTTAAACTGCTAGCTCTCCTCTCTAAACGTAAGAGTGGAGTGGGGATATGTGCGAGCGCGGTGCTTATGAGCAGGTGGAACGGTCAGGTTATAATTTTGCCTAAGTTGGTGAAAGAATTTAAAAATTTTTACCTATTTTGATGCTGCCATTCATCCACTCTGCTTGCCGAGTCTAGTGGAACTAACTTGCCTTCGCGGTGGCCGCGGATAGTATCTGTCGATGATTGCGCGCGCCTGTTACTACCTGGAGGTGCACAGCAGCACTTACGATGTGAAAATCGCGGTTTGTGATTTTTAAAACATGAATATGAATAAACAACGGTGCCTTAAACGGGTACACAATTTAGAAGTGTCAAAGCTTGGGGTTTTACACGTAATATAAAAATAGATTTTGGTGAGTGAAATTTGGGATAGAAAATTGCTTAGTTACAGGGTTTGTAAAATCTTGTGCCGGTCTATGAGTGAAAACCATATTGACTATTTTTGTGCTATTAAATGATAGCCTGTTTGTTGAAAACCAATCAGTAGCTTGGACTCAAGAATCATTCATATTGTAGGATTCGCTTTATATCTTTATTGGTATTGATAATTGTAGTATCATCTGCGAATAACACGAGTTGGGCACTGTGTACGGCCACAGTCAATAATACTATCGATTCATGTAAGATTCAACTTGTTACAAAATTCTGTTTCATTATTAAACTTAAGGCAGCCTCAAAAGCCTTTTCTCATCAGCTCCTTATTATCACAATTCCAACATTTTGAAGAATGTACTCTTCGCCTCTTGCCACCTGGTTTTCCCTGAACTATCAACAGCTCTTACTCTCTTTCTCTCTCTATAGTTTGGTGGCCGCAAAGGCTACAACAAACGACCAAAGCTAAACTCTATGGTTTATAGAGACAAGCATGCTTGGCAATAAATGGTGAAATAAGTACCACACCTTCAGTTGTTCTGGAAATCCTCCTGAATCTACTCCCTCTTCATATCTATTTGGAGAGAGAAGCTAGATGGGCAACATACAGACTTCAACAAGCGGTCATTATTATGCCGCAGGCTAGCGTCATGGAACGCAACAGGTTGTCAGATGACATAGATAATGATGACATCTCGGGAATGTTTTCAGATGTGATGTCTACCCTGACCAACTATGCCAACTGACTTTTAACGTCCTATTTCCTGGAAGAGACGAATGGGATCGGAATAAAACCGACCTTCAAAGAGTGGGCATTTGTTGGTTTACAGACGGCTTCAAAACCTCTAAAGGAGCTGGAGTTGGGGTATACAGTCGCAACTCTGACGTAAGAATAACTTCTAGCCTGGGTAACAATGGACTGTCTTTCAGGTGGAAATTCACGCCACTGATCTGTGTACAAGGAGGCTTGAACAGATGCATCCTAGACGCAGATCAATAACAATCTTTTCAGACAGCCAAACAGCTCTTAAAGCCCTTGGCTCACTTCGTTGCAATTCTAAATTGGTCTAGAACTGCCAAGAGGCTCTAACCCGATTGTGCAGAAACAATAAGCTAATTCTGATCTGGATACCGGGCCACTCTGGCATGGAGGGAAATGAAATAGCCGATTCCTTATCCAGGGAAGGTGCGGTATCGAAATTTGTCGGACCAGAACCAGTGCTTGGCATATCGGCAAGCACTGCGAAGACAACCATTTTCGACTGGGCTGAGAGGAAAATCCTCCAGTACTGGCAAGAGCTACCAGGATTAGTTAATTCAAATGAGTTTATTACATATCCTTTGAAATCATGAACTAAAAAAGTTAAGTAGGTTGCACCCAAGAACTCTAGTTTGCCTAGATACCAGGCACTGCAGACTAAATCACCACCTACAGAGACTTGGAATAGCGGGCAACGCTGAATGCCGACTGTGTGTGGAGGAGGATGAAACGGCAGCGCACGTGTATGTACCTGTCCTGCTGCAGAAAGAATCATGTTCTCACTTCTTGGCAAAGTGCAACTGCTGTCAGAAGACTTGGACAATCTCTCACCAAATAAGATAGTCGGCTTTATTAAAAATCTGAACCTATTGGGTGAAATATAATCAAGAGTGAGCCACAATAGCCCAGATGGTCGCAGTGGAAGGTCTGTATAGTAGCCCACTCACAAATCAACCCAACCAAACTTAATGATTCATGTTTTATAAGAGTTAAAAAACAGAAAAAAAGAGGGCGTTGGCAAGTCTAATTTTTGTGGGTTTCCTGATATTTCTGTCACGTCATATTTTGGTCAAGCAAATTGCCAATCCTGCACCTTATTCTTCATTGAATCTCAAATTCGCAGTTACCAGTATTGTTCACAATGACTCCAAGATATTCCATATTGTTTACTGCCTCAGTCACCTATCAGTAACATGTTTTGGTGGTTACCATTTGCTCGGTCTACAATAATAATTTTCGTAAACCACAATCAAAGCTGTATATCTAAAGCCTGTCCAGTAGGTGTGTTAGCTCGTCCTTGCCTGCTGCAACTAAGGTGGTGTCATCTGTGAATCTCAAGTTACAAATCTTGACTCCGCCTTTAGGTACACCACTCTGTCCTCCAGGACACATCTCATCATATGTTCACTATACATACTAAGGAGAATTGGTGGCAGAACACATTCCTGTCTGGCGCCTTACCAACTTTACATTTGTTTGAGTTAGTGCCGTTTACTTTATCTAATTTGATTGGTCTAATGCAAACCAGCAGTACTTAGCTAAGGTCAGTAAATGATGGAAATAGAACAGGAAACTCATGTCCATTTTATTTTGATCAAAAGAGAGTGATAAATATTCTTTTAATGTAGAAAATTTGATAACGAATGGGAATAGCAAATGAAATTAAAAATTACTGGTAACAAGAAATAAACTACAAAAGTTAGGAGTGGGATTTGTGGTGTGAAATTGTTTATAGACTTGTCTTCTAATCAAAGTATTAGAATCAGGGTCAAAATTATATATTAAATATTTTCCAATTATTCCTGTGGCTTCGGAAACTCCTGATATGTAGGTAAATTATACATTACGTACTAAATTCATCTAAACCACCTTGTATTTTTTTATTGGTTAAGATGAAAAAAATATTTAAATGTTCGGAGTTCCCTCTTCTAGTTTATTCAAAACAGCTTGTTAAAAGCTTCAAGTGGGTATTAAACTGGCTTTAAAAAACATGTTAAGAATATTTCATTACTTGTTTACATAAATTAATAAAATATAATGTGCAAAAAATAATAACATACCATAGATCTAGGCGAATTACAAAAAAATCTATAAACCATGAAATACATGACGCAATAATTCATCATCCTATGACAAGTGATCTTGAATAATACGTGCATTATAAATTCAATAATTGTAAAAAATTACTTCCATTCACATGACATGTTAAAATCATACATAAATATGTTGTCCTTTGATTACAACAAATTAAAAATGTTGATGATTTCCTTCACCTGACACATTTGAAATTCTCCAGAAATAAATGCTATAAAAATTCGCATTCAGCACATTATTCTCTCGCAACAGCCTCTCTATCTGTGGTATATTCTTTTTACCAGTTTTAAATTAAAATCATGTCCCCCCACAACAAAGGGGCATGAAAATGTCCTCGAGAACACTTGCACAAAGACCCGGTTACAGCAGTGTATTGGCTAGTCAAAAACATAGAAATCATCACTGGAAGGACATACACAGTATATTAGTACATATTATGATGTCATTTTCAATTCTTATCACCATTGTTTCAAACGGTATGAGATGAAGGTATTTATTTTTTAACTTTTGGCGGACTAAGTGGAATCATTTTGTACCCCAAGCGTACATACATCATTTAATTTAAACAGTTTTTTTTAAATATAATAAAAATAAAGATAACTTCTGTCTTCCTGCAACCTATAAGATCATAACTGGTCATGCATATTTTCTCTTTATCTAACTGAGGGGGTTTTTGCTTGACGGGACACATTGTGCTCCGCTTAAGGTTAGATATAGTATTTTGTTAAAGTATATATACCCCTACGCATTCTATGGCATGTTCATCAAATAACAAATGGACCGAAGAGATTATTTTAACATTAACTAGAAGTTGTAGAGAAAAATATATCACGTCACGTCAATGATTTTCCAAAAAGAGTTTGGATGCTATGAGACAACTGTTTCCCCAGGAAGAAATAACCAGTCTTGCAAAGCGAGAGCGACTATACGGACGCTGCAATTATTATCAATAAAAAAATGATAAGAAGAGCTGTAGCAATGGTAAAAATGTATTTCTGTACTGACAACTGTCGGCTCTATTTTGAAAAACCTAGATCCTCTACAGAAATTAATAAAATACATTGGAAATTGAAAAGAGACACTGAAATTAAAGAAAGACAATAAATTACTGGAGAACAGAAACAACTTAATCAGTCAGCTGCTACAAAAAGTATGTTCAATTTTTCAAAAATATAACATGAACAAAAGAGAAAAAAGTTTATTATATTTATTGATGTTTCCTTATTTATTCTTTTAATTTCTATTAGCACAAACTGGCTGATTTCAAAATTTTAATATATTATTATCATTCTTATGGTTAAAGAAACAAGGCCTATCCTCTACCCTCTTATATACTATTTATACTTGAATTTATTATATCATACTTGCCTTTAGCTAAATGCAAAGAGATACTACTTATTTCTGCGGAATTTGTGATCACAATTTCTAAATTACAAGGTTTGTCTATGAAATATATAATTATTTAAACATTATATATAGTCGAAGTCCAAAGAACAATGTTTTTTGACCCATTCGTGGTAAAGAGTGGAAGCCACCTTTTTCTTGCTAATTTTGGGGTGCTGAAAATGAATCCGTCATCCGTTTTGGCGAAAAATCTCGATAACATTAAAAAACAACCCTTATTTGGAGGTGACATTGAAATTGATATTAATCTAAATACTAAGTTTCGATAACTAAATAGAAAAAGAAGTAAAAAAACGAAATTCACCTTTTTAACCGTCCTCGCCATTCCCTCAGCACCCCTAAAAAGGTACTATAGAAGCTACTATAACTACTAAACAGGGTGTCTCACCAAGAAGTGCATCAATCGATATAGGGAAAACTACGCACCAGAAAATTTTGAAAATATTGGGAGCTACTAATGGCAGTATGGCCAATCCAACTAAAATAATTACAAGCATCTGGCACTTCCGGTTATACAGGAAGTCGATACCAACTTGATTATTTTAAATGGAACACCCTATATATTTTAGGGTTTTCGAAAAGAGCATAAAATTGTGAGTCAAAAATATACAGGATACCCTATGCCTAAACCCAGCCGTTTCAGAGATATTTGACATTTTAAAAAATTTGACAGGTGTAATGGTTTACAATAACCCTTATAACTTTCTTCGTGTAAAAGATACTCATTTGCTTTTTGGCACGTAGAAAGAACACAAGAAGAGCTGCACTCTACAAATGAATTACATTCAATAATAATATCAAAATATTGTATAGGAACAAAATTGTAGAAAATTGTATGCACTTTGTTTATTGTGCAGAAAGTTTTTCAGTTTTTGTGTTAAATGACAAAAACAATATTTGCAAATTTTTTTATTTAAACAGACGCCATTTTGAAAGTACAGCCAATTTTTTTTTGGGGACATGTCTAAAATTGTTCCTTAGGCTTTAATCTTTATGAAAAACATTGTCCCCAAGGATCGGAGGGGGGGGGGGGGGGTAGTTAGGGTGGGCTCCCGTAGTAATAAGAAATTAAAATAAAGCTATACAAAATTTAAAAAAAAAGGTTAGAGTTTTTACATGTCAGTGAATTTTTTATAGCTGTATTTTGATTTCTTATTGCTTAAAATAATAATCAAAATGTTAACCAACTTCTATTAACGCAAAGTAACTTTTTTTCAAAAAAGCTCATTAGGGATCCTTTAGAAGTTTTCTAAGGAAAATTAAAAAAAAATTATTTGTATTGGTCAACTTTGATAGGCTCTAGACGTTTTTGAGACTAACTACGAAAAGCCCTTATATGTGTCTGTCTGTCAGTCTCTTTGTCTGTAACTTTTTTTGTGCGCACGAGTACCGTTTAAGATATGGACTTGAAATTTGGTACACGTACGTATTTTTACGAGATCTGGGACTAGGTTATTTTTATCTTATTCCGTTGAAGGGTGGGGGGATAAATGGGAGGTAAATAGGTTAATCATGCAGGTCCCCATTATAAAAGGGGGTAAAAAAATGTAATTTAGTGTGTACAAGAACCAAAGGCCTGAAAATATTTTTGTTACTTTTTATCCATACCCACTACCACCCCCCTATGATTACCCCCACCCCACTACCAATGTGGGATACCGTTTTATGGGTTCTTGGTGTAGACGATTTCAAATATTATGTTATTAAAGTTCCATAAACAATTATTTCCACATACAAAATTTGTTTGTTGTGAGAGACTTAGGTAGCAAATCTGGATGTGGAAGTAGTGATTCCTTGGGCAGCGGTTTCTTGATTTTGTTCTTTGGTACGCCTATGTATTATAGCGAGATCTGGAACTAGATTATATTTTGATATTATTCCATTGAAGGATTGTGACCTAAGTGGGGGATATTTAAGCAAGCAACAAAGAGTCTTCAACATTAGGATTTAGTTTATATACAATAAATATATATAAATTTAGGAAATCGTTTTTATCACGTCTGTCTAAAGTAGGTTATGTCTTATGTATTATATTAATTTTTCTTGGGCCTTGGCCCCGCTCTGTCCTTCTAGGGGCACTGTGAACAATTAGCTGGTTACTTTACCAAGGACCGAAAAGTTACTGTTGTTTCCTAAATTTGAAAATAAATTTGATTTGATTTGGTATGAAAATTGAGATTCTCCAATCATCGGGCCAGATACCAGTCTCCCATATTGTTTACACCTCTTTTGTAAACACCCTGTATCGTGGATCCAGAAATTATAAGACCAGACTTGATTACATTTGCTTACTTCTGAACTTACTAAACTTGCTATCTGAACTAAACTGTTTTCACATGGCTTCTCCATTCCTTTATGTTTTAGATTGTAGATTGTTTAAAGGGTCGCTTGGCCCTAAGTTGGCCTTTCTTCATTTTGACCTAAAAAGCATTTTGTGAGTTACCCTACAACTAGTTGTTGCCCAGGATTCCAAGACTTTTGCAAAGCTTGTGATTTTCCTGGGAACTAATTTCCCTATGTCTTCAGGCGTTCATTCCGCCTGTTCTAGTTACTTTAGCCTAATGCGGATTATTACCTTGCATTCACAAAGTATATGTTCTTTTGTTCCTTTTCTCATTTTAGAACCTCCTCCGTTATGTGTCCCTTAGATAAGCCACAGAACGGTTCGGGTCCAAAGAGTGGGGCTTCAGCTCTGTTTCTTGCGAGACTATCGGCCAATTCGTTGCCTTCTATTCCCTCATGCCCTGGCATCCACATCATGGTAACCTTGTTGTTTTTTGCCAGTTGCTTCAGAGATTGTCTGCATTCCCAGGCAATTTTAGACTCGAGGGTATAGGACCTGAGAGCTTTTAATGCTGTCTTGCTATCTGAAAGTATATAGACCTTTGCCCTTCGAGTGCCTCTATTTAGGCATTCCTAGGCACATTGATCTAGAGCATAGATTTCTGCCTGGAAGATGGTTGGAGTGTTACCAAGTGCTTTACATAGCCTGCATTTAGGCCCACACCAATCCCTTCGTCCATCTTGGATCCATCTGTGTACCAGATGTGTGACTCTTTCTCCAACCGCAGTACTTCGACCCTGCTCGCCTAATAGCTTTCAATCAACACATCAAATGGGCAGTCAAAGTCATGCTTGATTGGCATTGAGTAAATGGGTTTGGTCATGGATTCGAATTGGATTAGCTCCAGAATCCTTAAGTGACCAACCAGGTCACCTACTCTGAATTTAAGTGCCTGATACACCCTTATGCTAAGTGCTGCCTTCTTTCTTACATGCAAATGCAGAGGAAGCAAGTCCAGCATTGCCTCCATAGCTGCTGTGGGTCAGAAGCGCATTGCTCCCGTAATTCCTAGACAGGCAAGGCGTTGTAATTTCTGCAACGTTCCTCATGGTATTTTCTCTTCTGTTTTTGGCCACCATACACATGATACGTAAGTAACCATTAGTCTGACAACCGAGAGGTACGACCAATGTATCATTTTTGGCTTCAGACCCCAAGTCTTATCAAACAGCCATCGTTGCTTCAGTCAGTGTCCTTTCTAAGTGTGAGTTCCTGGTAAGTTTTTGGTCCAGGATTACTCCTAGACACTTGACTTCACTGGAAAAATTCAGTACTGTTCCATTTAACATAGCTCTGAAATTTAGTTTTCTTCCTTTGGTGAATGGAACAATAACTGTTTTGCTCGGATTGACACTAAGGCCCTCTGACGAGCACCATTCCTTCATATAGTCCTACGTAATGTGTTCTGGAACATTCCACCATGCTCCAGCAGATGCCACCAGTTCTCTGGATGTTTATAGTTACCTACGTTATGACACCGCGCTCACCATCTCTGGAACGATAGCCGAACTAACTAACTAACTTAGTTTTCTGAGATTCTCATTCCATCTTCAGTAACCAGTTTAAGCGCCTCGGTCGTGATATTCTTCCCAGCTATTTTGCCATTTTTTTTACGGTTATCCTCTGTTTCGATTTCGGTATTGAAGATTCGTGTTCGTAATCCTGCTGCCAGTCATCTTGTACCTCAGGATGGCCACTTTTGAAATGCTTTTCACAATATTGGCGCCACGCCACAAAATTATGTTGTCAAAAAACGATATAATAAGCCGTGTATGTGTTTTAACCTCCCCTTGTGGGAGGTAACTAAAATTGGTCCAAAATCTAAAATTGAAATGACATCAAATCTTTACGTTTTGAGGTCCCAGGGACCAGAAAGTGGTTTTTGAAAAATGTCTGTGAAGATCCACCGGGTGGGGAGGTTCCAGCCGCTTCCAGTAGCTGCCAATTTTTTAATTTAAAATTTGCAAAACAGGCTTTACAACAATACAGCAAATGCATAATTTTGTATCCCTTGAATATTGTAATATATTATAGAAATTGTTGCTAATCTGCTTAAACAGTTTCAAGATTCCAATCGCTGAGGCGATGTAATTTCTATAATTGTGATGGTGATTAATTAAGTGGTCGTCGGGATACTCTCGCAATGGTATTGTTGAACGTCCTTTGACTTTTACAAAACAATTAAAATTTTCTGAGCTAGACTAATATAACACGCAAAGGTTAGAACACCGTAACAATAAGATAATTTCATAGGCTTTCTCAATATATTCACCTTTATAATAAAACAACAATTCGTTACACAAAAAGACATTACAGTAGGAAACAATCATATGAAATGATGTGTGATTTTCGACGATGATGATGTCTTTGAAACAATCGTTTTGAATTTCAGTTACTTTACTGGAAGATCTTTGAATAAAAAGCGCCATCAGTCAATTTTACAATAGAAACAGGAAATAATAATTTCTTAAATATTTCAATTAAAACATTAGATAACACATATGAAGCTCGTGTATATAGAAAATAAATACGCATGAACATATATTTAAATTTAATTTCAATTCGGTTAAAATACATCAATTTAAATCAACATATCAGCATTAAGGTGTTGTAAAATGTTTACTTGCTAGTGCTAAAATAATTTCTTCAAATGACGAAAGTTTTTGAAAAACAATTTAGTGTTCTTAAATAACCAATACCCTGAGAGATTGCTTGATAACCAGTTGATAAACATTGCAAGTATAATAATCATTTGACAATTACATCCTGAATTTAAATCTTTAGCAGTAATTCCATAATACATATAGTCGGACGAGGATCCGGCAATACATTTTTTGTATGAAGGGTTTTTCAAACGGACACCATATTAAGATCTATTTTATTGAAAACTAAGCCGGTAAACATTGTTCAAAATACCAAAAACTGCATTTATAGTGTTCCCCACGAGTGTAAAACATTATGTAGGCGAGTCATCTAGATAAAACAACGTAAGGCATAGAAATTGTGCTAGAAAGGTAAAATTCGAAAAACCTGAAATTTGCATATAAACATGAAAAAATTAATAATAAAACACTCCCACTGCTGAGACGTGAGTCTCACTCTGCCACAGAATTTATCATCAAATTTACAATTTGGCTTCTAAATGTTGCAGTTGTTTTAAATTGTTTTAATACATGTTTTGAATTTGATAACAAAAGGTAACAATCAAAAAATGACAAAATGGAACAGAAAAAGTTGGACAGAAAAGGTGAAAAAAGGTAGAGAAAAAAGTGGATATTTTGATAAAGGTTAGGGTGGCTACATATGCTGCCGAAAGATGGATAGCTCCTGGTAAGATAATTTGTGTTTGATTAGGAAGAGCGCAGTATGTTCTCTTATTAGTGTGATGTTGCTTGGTAGTAAACTATTCCCAAGTTTGCGTTGATAATATTGTTGAGAGGCAATTTTAATATAGTTCACTGGTGGAACCATGTCAACAACAGGTGTACAAGGCTCTGGGGGAGGTGTATCTGCTCCAGTTGGAAGTAAGGCGAAGGAATTCGCGTTCTAGGACTAAGAGTTTCTTTATATGGTATATGGTTTTTTGATACATATGCAAAATGCAAAACGTATACAAAATAGGTCATTTCCGTCATACAGGGTGATCTTCAGATCATGTTATATAAACTATGGGTTATTATGACTTTAGAGAAAAATGTTCCAAGATTTTTGTTTAAGAACATAAAAATGCAAGATGGACAATATATCTGAACTGCAATACACAATACATCTTTCTGGTTCTAGCAAACTTTACCTTAAAATGCTATTACGTTATTTTTAATAAGACTATGACCAATACAAATAGAATTTGCAGTTGAGCGTTGTTGAATACCTAATAAACACTATAACACTATAAGATGGAAGTTTACACGCTTCTACCGATCGCCCTGTATGACTAATATGATTAAATCTAAATAAGAAATATTCTACCATTCTATTTTACATGTATACCCAGGGACGTCTTAAGGCATGGCCAAACTGGGCCATGGCCGGGGCCCTCGGCTTCCGAGAGGCCTCGTCGTACATGCCCATTTAATTTAATTACGATTGGGATTGCAAGCACGACTTAAAGAAAAAAATGAGTATGCTTTATATGTACCGTGCGCAGGACATTCTATCAACTTAATTGGCGTCCAAGCAGTAGAGTGCAACTTAAATGCAACAATTTACTTTGATTTTGTTCAAAGTCTCTATAATTTCTTTTCATCATCAACCCACCGTTGGGAAATACTGACCTCAAATTTAAATTCCGATAAGGTTAAGAAGAAAGTAGTAAAAAGCCTATCAAACAGGCGTTGGTCTGCACGTGCAGATGCTATTATAGCTTTGCATTCCGGTTATGAGGAAATTAAAATGAGCCTTGACACCTTACTTAATGATGAATTGCAACCAGCAGATACACACCTCACTGCAGAAAACTTATCACACAAAACTGATGATTTTGAAACAACTTTCTGACTATTTTTTGGAATGATATTTTGACTCGTATTGACAAATTAAATTTATTCATACAGAAGGAAAATATGAATTTGTCTACAACTGTAAAATTGTGCATTTACAACATTTTATTAATAATAATTAATTTGCAATATAAACTTTTTTGTTTACACGAACGCTATTATAATGAAAGGAGTATACCGCCACAAGTTTAGTTAGAGAAAGGTTCCTTTTTATTATTTTAATATTTCGCACAAAACGAATTGCCATTTATTTATTTTATGTATTTATAAACAGTAAATTATCTACAATGAAATACAATGGTATATTGATATAACAATTTTCTGAATATTCTGAATTTTTTGTAAATGAATGCCGGCCTTCATTTATGCAAAATCTTTAATGATTAACTCCGTGTCAGTCAATAACAGGACGAGAAGCTTGAGGTATTTATTAGACGGAGAGCTGGGCACGACGTTTTGATATGACTCGGGTTATGAAAAATTTCCGTCACAATACGTCGTACATTAAGGACCTTGATTTGGGAATTTGCTGACAGCTCGAGCGGGGAGGGGCGCCGCCATATTGAAAAAATGGCGCACAAAGACAGTTCCTTCGAAATATCAGCAGCCGATCGAAGTCAAGCATTCTTGACAAAATTATGATTTTTTTGTAATTTCTCAATTTAGTGCGACTTTTATGAAGGAGTATTTTTGTATTGAGACAAAATTTGTTTTCATACCTGAAAATCCTCAAATATAGTTGATTTTACTTGTCTGCTACGCGTAGCTTTATGTTCAATACTCATTTCCACACCACCTTGAGGTAGAGAATATGGAGGTTTTTTTTTACGTGGTTGTCCCCTATAGACCTAATCCACGACTGCTTCTTGAGGCGTCCTAAGTGCTTGATGTCGAAGGTCCAAGTTCGTTGTAGTTTTCAACAATACTTTCTTCGGAAATTGCTTCCGTTGCTCTGTCCACTGATTCTACGTATTGATTGTTATCCATGCTTGGGAGAAATGTTTCGACTGGAGAGTCGACTTCCTAGTTGTCATGAAGCTCGTCGACTGTTGCTGGTGTATTGTCGCAGCTCTGTTCGTTATAAAATTTGCAAATTACAGAACATTTTAACCCTGCCTTTCTACAACCACGTGCTGCACTGCACCCTTTCTTGCGTTTACAGGAAAGAAATTTAAGTAGCTTTTTAGAAGCTGGTTTTTCAGCATTGATACTGGTGTAAGCCCATCTTTGCTCTGTTTCCAGCCCGATTCTTCAACATTTTTAGAAGCCCCCTGCCACTCTTGGACTTGATAATATGTCCTGAATGAATGCTGCCGTGTCGCTGCAGCTGTAGGTGGTAGAGACGAACATTTCCCCCAAGCATCGATAACAATCAATACGTAGAATCAGTGGACACAGAGGATTTTCAGGTATGAAAACAAATTTTGTCTCAACACAAAAACAATGTAGAAAATTTAATGCTCTTTTATTTCCATAAAAAGATTTTTTGCCGTTTGAGGCACCCGAAGCGAGATATTTCAAAGAAACTGTTTTTGTGAGCCATTTTTTCAATATGGCGGCGCTCCTCCCCGCTCGAGCTGTCAGCAAATTCCCAAATCAAGGTCCTCCCTTAGTGTACCACGTATTGTGACGGAAATTTTTCATAACCCGAGTCATATCGAAATCTCGTGCACAGCTCTTAGACTGTATAAGTAGTGAGGTGCTAAATAAAATAGCTAAACAAAAACGTTTGTGTTACATATTTGAATTATTTAGGAGGTTTTAATGTTATTCGACTAATCGGCATTATTACCATTTTACCTGATATAGATACTGGTATTATTTGATATTATTTTCCAATGAAAAGTAATAAAAATGGTACATTAAAGAAAAATTAAACAATTTTTGCTCTCAGTTTGGCGCCCCTCCGAACTGGCGCCCCAGGTTGCCCGGCCCTTAAGCCGCTCCTGATTGTCTGTTATTCCTTTTACCGCCACCTCGCTTCGGAGAATATTGTCGATAATAATAATAATGCTTAATGTACGTACATAGGAAGTGAATTTGCAAAAAACCGTTTTTTTTTAATTTCGACCTTGAAAATCTCAAAAAGAACGAGGCTTTGGGAAAAAATGCAAAATACCTTATCTTGTAGATAATTGAATTCTCTACGACTTTCATGTTACTTTATTGCTGTCCGACTTTTTGGCGCGAGATATTCGCGAAAACTTTTTTTGAAACTTTGACCTTGAATATTTCGAAAATGAGGGGTTGGGAGAAATAAAAAAGTTAACTTGTAGATAATTTAATTCTCTACAACTTTCGCATTGACCTCATGGGCATCCGATGCATAGGACGCGAGATATTTGCAAAAAACTTTGACCTTCAATATCTTGGGTGGCCATGTTGAGAATTTTGGGATTTTTTGTGAATTATGGTTAGGGAGACCTCAAAGAACGTCTGTACAAAAATTCAGAGTTTCACTAATTTTGTCCGGGTTTCCTCCTTTTTTTGGCTAATTTCCATGCATTAATTAGGTAGCTACTTTTTTAGGAAATAAAGCAGTTCCCTAAGTTAATACTTACAGTAGCAATATATCAATATCCGATAATAAATTAAATTTTTGCAAAAAAAACAACAAAAATGTTATTTTGGTTGTTTTTAGGTGTATGGAATTTATCTGCTAAATATCCACCCAAAATAATATTTTTCAATAATTATAAAAGCAGAAATAAAAGACATACCTAAATCTCAAAAATTTAGAGCTTGAACTTGATACTAATTCACCATTCAACAAAAATATAAAAAAATGTTTTTAAGAAGCGTTCCCAAACCTAAAATGCTCGCTAAAATGTATCTAGCAACGTCAAAATACAAGGTGTTTCAGGTATGTAGTCATTCTTTTTTAAGGGTAATTCTACGCAAAAAAACATTTACAAAAATTCCTATAAACATGTGTTCGTAAATCTCTATTAGTTAACTAGGGCCCTCTGAAGGGGGTACCCAAAATTGGGATTTTTTCTTGAGCTACATTGAGCAGTTTTTGCACGTGATATGATATCAATAAAGGTTAATATTTTAGGTTATTCGTCAAGAATAAATTGAATCCCTGGCGCGCAAAATGAGGGGGAGAAGGAAGGGGGGCGGAATTCTTTTTCCCCCTACAAACCTTTTCGGTATTAGTCTTATCGGAATATGATTCCTTGGTCAAAATACACAAAACAGATTGTCATACTGTAACACCATAGGACCAACTGTTTTCGAGAAATATTGACATAAAAATGCACACGCATTCCCAGGCTTCAAGGACATGAAATAAAAATATATCGCTCTCCCGTGTAATTCGGAAAAATTTCTTATTTCCGCACTGGTCAACTTAAGAAGTTCCTTAATAGGGATTTCCTGATCAACTTTTATAGACATTTTTATAAATATTTTTCTCGTAGAATCATCCCTAAAATTAAAACTGCATACCTGAAACACCCTGTGTATTGTAAAGGTACTAAAGTTCGATAAAAAACGCAAACAAGCTGAATATTTAGATTTTAGTAGTAAATTGATCAGTGGGAATCAGTGATACTTTCGCTACAAGTTGCAAGAAAGTAGGCAAAATGACAAAAAAAGTATTGTTTCCAGGCTTATCCGTAAATAAGCAAGGGTGGCAAGGCAAAATAGTTGTACTGTAAAATTATAGAAGGTAAAATTCTACACAAAAAAAGATCTTTACCATTTCTTTCATTTAGGTGGTGACTTAGCGCTTTTGCGACGTGTATGGTACAGTGATAGAGGTTAATTCACAGCCACACAAAAAAAAAGTTCTGTGTAGCGGACCAAATTGTGGATTTGGTATATTTTTCAACGCTGAATTCGAATCCGTAGCCCAAAAAAGGATCTATCAATTTTGTTTTTTAGTCAACAAAATCCCTTAAAATGGTGTAAAATCATAGAAATAATGTAATAACTCTTAATAAAGTGTGAAAAATGGTAGATGTTTTGTAGTCGAGAGTAGAGAATATAAACACAGTAAGCTATTTCTATAAATTACCGAAATCCGTCCTTATGGGGGGTGAAAACTACCGCCAAAACTCAAAAGATGCAAGTGAGTGTGAATAACATGTACAAAGGCCAAATTTTCTCTTAGTGCAAAATATTTTACCCTGGTGGGACAACCAGCCATTACTCTCAAAGGGTAAAGAGTCAACTGGAAGGTTAAACCTACCCATAGGTTTCGAAACGGAAAAAGGGCTTTTGTAGTTCTAAGCAGGGTGAACAAATATGGAGCGAATTCGTTTCAACCACCGACATATGATTAGAGTCTACCCTTGGTAAGAGCTAGCCCCATGTTCAAACGATGCATATAGGTGCTATTGAAATTCGGAAAGGGTCAAATGCTTGTAGCTCATCGTGTCAAATATACAAATCTGGTACGACAACCACTCAATTTTAATAAGGTTGAAAATTATCCCTTATTAGGGGTGGGGGTAAAAATTACACCCACAGATGAACGGATCTTATTACTTCTAATATCCTGGAACAAAAGTTCAGGCATTTGTAGTTTTAAGCATGGTAGACAAATATGGAGTAAATTCATACATTAAACATTAACCAGTTGTCTTTTAGTTATTATACCATACCTGCTTATTCAACTGTTTATCTTAACATTTATCAACTTATCTATCTTTTAATCTGTGTAAAGCTATTCTTTTTCCTATTTATATCATACAATACTATACAATACAATACAATACAATACAATACAATCTTTATTATTCTTACTATACTATACTTTCGACCATCAATCCAAATACTGTCTTTTCTTATGATTTTTCTCTGTTATCTTCAAAATATCTTTTCCGTGGTTTTATTTTCCTTGTTTTTAGTCATAGATAAAGGATATATCTCTTCAGTGACTATTCTTTTCTATCTATGTAAGCTATATACCTAAATTAACTAAATTTTCGTCTATCTATTTCTGTCCGTATGTGGGGTAGTTTTTACCCCCCTCAATGGGGGTGATTTTCGGCATTATTAAAAATATTGGGTGTGGTGGTTGTCGTGCCAGATTTATATATTTGGCACCATGAGCTACGAGTATTTCAGCCTTTCCGAATTTTAATAGCACCCTTATGTAATATTTGAGCATGGTGGTAGCCCTTACCACCCTTTAAGGGTAGTCTCTAGTCATGTATTGGTAATTGGACGAATTTACTCCATATTTGTTCACCCTGCCTAAAACTACAAAACCCTGAATTGTTCCTCTCGTTTTTAAACCTATGAGGGGGGAGGGGTGTAATTTTAACTCTCCATAGGGTTGAATCTCTACCCTGTCAGAGTAATGGTTGGTTGTCGCACCAGAGTCAAATATTTTGCACTAATAGAGATACAAGAATTTGGCCTTTGTGCATGTTATTTACACTCACCTGTGTCCTTTGAGTTTTAGCGGTAGTTTTCACCTCCCACAAGGGCGGATTTCGGTTTAATTTAGTTTAATAGCTTACTGTGGCTCGAATTCATATTCTCTACTCTCGACTACAAAACGTCTACCATTTTTCATACTTCATTAAGAGTTATTACATTATTTCTATGATTTTACATCATTTTAAGGGATGTTTTTGACTAAAAAACAAAACTGACAAGATAGATCCTTTTTTTGGACTATGGATTCGGATTTAGCGTCGACAAATATACCAAATCCATATAATTTAGTCCGCTGCACAGAACTTTTTTTTGTGTGGGTGTGTTATTGTTATAATATTTAAGGGTTATTTATCGATAGTATTGACAAAAATAGAATAGATAAAACAAAAATGCTTGGTTACAGCTCAGAATAGCTTAAATTCTGCTTTACATTAATAGGCTACGCATAATGACAACAATTAACAGATTACAACTATTCCTGGCGCCTCCGCCAAATTTTTAAAAAGATATGTCCGATCATGATTTAGTATCCTGTAAACTAAATATCACGCGAAAAGTAGATCCTCCTGTTATTAAGACAATAAGAGATTTCAAAAATTTTGATAATGCTTTATTTAATACTGATTTACAATCCTTACGCTTTGATCCTATTTACCATATGAATAATGTAAATGATAAAATTTCTTTTCTCAATAAAGCCATATTAATGCTTTTTAATATACATGCGCCACTGAAAACTATAAGAATCACTAAAAAATATTCTCCTTGGATCACTGATAATATACGTCTGCTCATGTCTTTAAGAAATAAAGCTCGTTCAAAATGGCGTCAAACTAAAAACATAAACCATTATAATTATTACAAAACTCTACGTAATTATACCACTCTGGCATGCAAAAATGAAAAAAGAGCCTATTTTGAATATGAATTACGTGTAAGAGGTAGTAATAAAATATGGAAAGACTTACACCTGTTAAATATACGTAAGCAAGGCAAATGTATACCTAACACCTTAAAAAATGTTGAAGGCCTGAATAATTACTATATAAATTGTATTCCCACCTTACCTGCCGACCAAGATATTACCAACTTTTACAAAAATAACGTTAAAGCAGAAGTTAAACCGTTCCAGTTCAAGCCAGTTTCTGAGTATGACATATAAAAAAAATTATATAATATCAAAACTAATGCTCAGGGTCATGACGGACTTAATATTAAATTGATATTAATGTGCTGTCCAGTTATCATACCATTCATTACCCACATTATAAATTACTGTCTTAAGGAGAGTGTTTTTCCGGATTCCTGGAAAGAGGCTATCGTGCAGCCGATTCCTAAAGTTAATAATCCTGTGGATTATAAGGACCTGCGTTCAATTAGTATTTTACCCGTCCTATCAAAGGTAATCGAACGAGAAATAGATGTACAGCTACGAGAACATATTTCTAAGTTTAATATATTACCAGAAGTCCAATCCGGTTTTCGTCCAATGCATAGTTGTGAGACGGCCCTACTAAATATCACGGATGATATTTTGAGGGGAGTGGATGCGAAAAAGGCTACGGTGCTGGTGCTTATCGATTTCTCGAAGGCATTTGACACCTTAAATCATGAAGTGCTACTTTCTGTATTAAACTATGTAGGAATGACTGAAAACGTAGTTAAATTTTTTCTTAATTATTTTTCTAACAGAACTCAGAGAACCAAAATTGATAACGATATATCTATTCCCCTTGAAATATCATCTGGGGTACCACAGGGCTCAATCCTAGGTCCTCTTTTGTATACTTTATACACGTCTGATTTTGTAAAAGCACTTCGACATTGTCATATACACTTTTATGCTGACGACACGCAGCTCTATTTATCGTTTAACCCCTCTGATACTGCAGACGCAATAAATAATATAAATAGTGATGTTGCTGCTATTGTAAATATATCTAAACGCCATTCATTAAATGTTAATGCAAATAAAACATCTGTGCTTGTCTTTGGTCCAAAGGATATAAGGTCCTCGATATCCCAACAAATTCGCATAAATATTGAAGGGCAGCAAATATCACCAGTTGAGCATGCCAAAAATTTAGGACTGACTTTTGACACTTGCTTAAAATTTAAGGTTCACATTAATAACTGTATACGTGCGGCATATTTAAATTTAAAAACAATATACCAAAACAGGCTTTTTCTCAACCAAAAAATAAAACAATCCTGTGTGAATCGTTGGTATTGTCGAAACTAAATTTTGGTGATGTGGTCTATGGTCCTTGCATTTACGCTGAGGATGTTCGCAGAATACAAGTAATACAAAACTCTTGCCTGCGGCTAATATTTGGTATTAGACGCAGGCAACATATCTCACACAAGCTTAATGAAATAGGCTGGTTAAATATGTCAAGGCGACGTCTACTACACTCCGCTTGTCTCTTTAAAAAAATATTAGAAAATAAAATACCAGCATACCTTAATAAAAAAGTAACGTATAGAACAGACGTTCATGCTCTAAATTTGAGACATAAAGGTACACCCCCCCCCCCCCCCCCCCTCTCATCGTACGGAATCCTTTAAAGCCTCATTTACCTACCAAATCACTAAAATATATAACTCTATACCAACGGGCATAAAAAATAAATCCATTACATCTTTTAAGCACTCCTACAAAAGATTGTTACTAGCAGAACAAAATGACTCCTTGAATCCTCGCAACGAATAGAAATAATGTATCTGAATATGCATACTGAACAATGTTGTTTTTATTCTATATGTCAATTACCTACTTTATATTATGTTAAATAGCAGGTGTGTACTCTTATATGTATGTATATTATTAATATTTAATATTTAATTTATATGTTTGTGTGTATGTATGTGTATGTATATATGTGTATATATATATCCGCTTAAGATGAAAAACAGGGTCTGTGTTCTTCACCGACATCTGATCTTCGGCGAGTTCCCAATATTTGTGTATTTTTAATTTTTGTTAGTTTATACGAATTTCGTGTAATTACTTTTTTTTTGGGAAATAAAGACCATTTATTATTATTATTATTATTATAAACTAAGCTGTTCTGCTTCGTCTCTTAGACAAAATTAGTATCTACTGAATGCATTTTAGGGTGCTCAATTCAAATCTGCCGTCCAAGCGCCTCCATCACGTGCAATTTTTGTGGGAGTTGTGTGGTAAAACAGTTTTTTTGTAAAAATTAATATTTATTTCTTTATGTTAAATATGGTTTTTTTGTATGAAGCTATTGGCTGAGGATCACTTTCTAGAAATTCCGTTTAAATAAATTTGGAACTCAAAATATTTTCAGTGCAAAATTAATTTAAACATCATATGTAAAAATATGGACTCTGGACTCTTCTCACATACAGATTTAACAAAGAATTACTTAGTATGAATCTAAAGTTAGATATACTTGTGAAATATGAATCTAGGTATACTTTTTTGGTATCACCTTTGTGCTAGCAGAATTGAAAGACAAATATGAGTATACACTATAATCTAAAATATTTGAAACATTTTTTACTTTTTCTCAACCACGATCGTAGAGTTGTGCCTTTCGATTGTTATTTAAATTGGAAAAACATCGTTATGACACACTAGTACAAAGAGAAATTAATAGGATATATTCATTAACATCTTCTCTTAGAAAGATATCATTTCGCTTATCATACCCATTATATTGAACCAACAAATTTTTAATAATCATCATTAAAAAAATAGTAGTGTAGGTATCCGTTTCTTAACACCCTTCTTAATACCAAATGAAAAACCTTTATGTGTCTCTCTATATGTGTGAGTTTGTATGTGTATGTATATAGGGTGGCCCATCTCTATAGGGGGTGAATTTTTTTTGCGTATTTTTTAAGTCTCACCCCACGAAAATATACTATTATACTAGGAATAATTTATGTCAAAGTTTCAGATAATTCGGTGAACGGTAACCCGTGCCGCATTCAGGTAGAAATTTGTAGATAAGATTTTATTACGGTAATACACTTAAATTTTACTTAAAATACAAATATCTACCTCTTTTCTCATAATGTTTTATTTGTGTAATTATTTCCTAGAAATTATTTGTTTTGGAAGTTTGGAAATATAATGCACCTACGGTAGGTTTTTATGTCAGTTTGCAATTGTGTTTTACAGTGGTGACATTATAAGTTCTAGCATACGTTCCTTTTTGAAAAAACATTTAACGATGGCTGATGTTAGATCCTTACGAAAGGATACTTTCATTTACTTAGTTGGACACTATTCGTCACAAATCATTGGCAATAAATTGCCGTCTAATAGACAAGTATTACAAGTGCTCTTTTATAACATTCGTGAAGTGAAGCTAAGTGTACATGAAAGTGCTAAATTAACAATACAGGTTTTTGGGATAAAGCTCGCATTCCGACACGTCAGGATTTTCATTGTGTTAAACAACTAGATAAACTTTATGCAGAGTGGAGGAACTTACAAAAATCGGCTAAAAGGGCCAGTGCGGGAGTAAAGAAAAAAATTTCGTTGAAAAATTGGACGATCTTTTTGACATTTCTCATGCAAATGCATTGGAGTCGATGAAAATAGATGAAGATAAGCAGTTTTTAATTAACCAAAGAAAAAAGGGACGTCCTGGATTTATGCATGGTATTGATTACCAACTTGCTTCTCAAGAAAAATCAGCTGAGGAGAAATTACAGAAATTATCCGAACGAATGCAACGAAGTCAACAAGAAAAAGCTAGATTAGAGGAAACAGTCACCTGTCCATCATCAAGTAGTAATTCAGCCGACTCCAACGAAAATGAAGATGAAATAATCGAAGCCCAAGAAGAGTTGTTACAAGACCAGCCTGGCCCGTCACAGCCAAAAAAGAGGAGATTGTATGGAACATGTAACATCATCACACCAAAAATAGCCGCTGCATTTGATGCTTGCAAAATAAGCGACAGGTATGGAGTCCATATTTTGACGGCAGTAGCAGAAGCACTAGGACATGACACCACATCTTTGTCCATCAGCAGAACCACACTTCAGCTCTCTAGACAACGCATACGCGAAGAAAGAGCTGAAATATTAAAAACTGCCTTCGGTAATTCTGAATTGCCGGTCCCAGTCATCCATTGGGATGGAAAACTTTTACCTTCTCTCACTGGAATGGGAAATATCGATAGACTTGCTATCTTAGTTACTAGTGGAGATTTTGAACAACTACTTGGAGTACCAGCTTTGCTTTGTTTATGATGTGCTTTGTGAATGGAATTTGGACGAAAAGGTAATAGCTTTGTGTTGTAATACAACAGCATCAAATATGGGTTATATAAATGGGGCAGCCACACTATTGCAACAAAAATTAGAAAGAGATATTCTATATTTTCCTTGTAGACATCATATTTTTGAAGTGGTTTTGAGAAGTGTGTTTGACACAAAATTGCCTTCCTCATCTGGTCCAAATGTGCCACTATTTAAACGTTTTAGGGAATTTTGGCCTAAAATAGTTCAAAATAAACTAAAAACTGGATTTCAGGTATCAAAAATTAAACACATTTTACAACCAGTTAAAGCCGAAATTGTCAAGTTTCTAAATGCCGCTTTAACTTTGCAACAGCCTCGTGATGATTATAAAGAATTTTTAATGCTTTCTAAACTTTTTGTTGAAGAAGAGCCCACTCACACGACATTCTATCAACCAGGGGCATTTCATCATGCACGTTGGATGGCCAAAGCCATTTACTGTCTAAAAATATTTTTTTTCCAAGATCAGTTCCAACTAACTAAAAAAGAAAAATAGGTATTGAAGATATATGTCTCTTTATTGTAAAGGTTTATGTAAAGGCCTGGTTTACAGCGTCATTTGCTAGTAAAGCACCGCTTCATGACTTAGACTTTTGTAAAGAACTATTAATTATCAAAATATTGACAAAGAAATATCTCAAGCCGCAAGTAGGAAAATAGTGAACCATTTGTGGTACCTTAATTCAGTAAATGTTGGCTTATCTTTCTTTGATGACGATATTTCAGTTACCACTAAAAGAGAAATGGTTAAAGCTTTGAATAGGAAAGCACCAAATCAAGAGGGTATTAAACGACTTATGATTAGTAACATTACTGACGTTGAAAACAAGGAAATTCAGGACTTCATATGCGAGAACACTAAACAGTTTTTTCAAAAATTAGGTTTGTCTATGGAATTTTTGGAAAATGATCCAACAACATGGAGGGAAAATGAAAATTATACCCGATGTTTCAATATTGTAAACAAAATTAAAGTTGTAAATGATGCCGCTGAGAGAGGAATCAAACTTATTACTGACTATAATGACATTTTAACAAAAAATGAAGACCAAAAACAGTTTTTACTCCAAGTTGTAAATGATTATAAATCACAGTTTCCAAATGTAAAAAAAGAAACCCTGTCGCATGCTTTGGCCTAGTGCAAAAAATATTGTTTTTATTACTATATGTCCTGTAGATTTAGGATAATATTTGGTACTATGTATGAAAAAAACGTTTCATAATAAAATACACAAAGATAAAACGAGAGTTTTATTTCAAAAACTTCTAGTCTAGTTTTCTTAGACTACGAATTTACAGTAGTATGACACATGTCATAGTCACAACAGATAATGTCTTTGATATTTGTATGACTTGATTAGTCATTATAAAGATAAATGTTGCTGATTAAAAAAAAAAACAATGCATCAACCAAAGAATGTAAATAATTCCATTTACTTTTATTATTGCATAATAATGCATTCTGCGGCACCCCTTGCCTTCAATTTGCCTCAATAATATTTTGAGGGGACTGTTTTTTCTTCAAATGGAACCATTTGCAGGGGTGAGAAATAAAAAATTTCGATTTCGAAAAAGATGGGCCACCCTAGTATGTAAATGTGTAGACCATTTTTGATAAACGCGATGATATTTGTCAAGCAAGTATAACTCCAGCTATGTTGCGAAATGTTATGCGAACCACCACTGACCGAGTCAAAAAGGGGGGAGGTACATTTTGAACATTTGCTACCCTTTAATTAATCTTTTAATGTTTTTTATTGTTAAAATAAATCATTTCGGACAGCATACTTCTTTTATTTGTAGCGTTGTTTTATTAACAAAATGAATATTTTGAATCTAGTTTTATTATATTTCCACGGCATACTTACTTGATAAGCGTATTTTCTCGATATTTTAATTATTATCCACCAAGGAACTTGTGTATTTGGGTTAATATCAAACAGATTTTCGATCTGAAGGTATCAATGGATTTATCATAAAAATTAGTATCTACTGAGTGTTAGACATAGACATAATTACAAATTAGTGATTTCGGATATTTTGGTTTCTCATAGCTACTAAATCAATTTGAAAAATTTGACGTTTACAGTTTTCTTTTATTCCATTTGATTGATTTGAGTGCAGTCACTGTACTCTAGATGCAAAAATAAAAATAGCCCCAAAGAATCAAGTAGTTTTAAAAAACTATTAAAACTACGCAATCGTACCTAAAATCATCTCCGGAATCCAAAAACGTAAAAACATAGTGTTTCATTTAAAATTTCAAAGTTGGGGGGGGGGGGTCATTTACGGGGAAATCGGAAGTGATGGAAAAGTGTCAAATTATGAAAAAATTGCCGTATTTGGTATATATATATATATATATATATATATATATATATATATGAAATCGGATTTGAAGGAAACAACTACTCAGCGGGCAAATACCCCGACCTGCATTGAATTACACCTTCAAATCGTGATCAGTAACCAACTATCATTTGTCTGTTCCTAACCAGACATATACCGGTTTAGAACTTATTATGTTCTCATCAGTATGCCATAGGTCATGGAACAGACAAATGATAGTGGTCAACTTGCTAGTCTTATACAAACTGAATCAAATGGAGTGTCGGTGAGAGGTAAACTCTCATATGGTCAGATGCTACTATACGTCGGACAAATGTCACTGACGTATAGCGACTTGCCTTTTTGCAAGTACCAAGAGCGGCGACCTCTAGCCGTAGTGGGCTATACTCACTGTTTATGAAATCGGATTTGATAGTTGGTTACTGATCACGATTTGAAGGTGTAATTCAATGCAGGTCGGGGTATTTGCTGAGTAGTTGTTTCCTTCAAATCCGATTTCATAAACAGTGAGTATAGCCCACTAAGGCTAGAGGTCGCCGCTCTTGGTACTTGCAAACAGGCAAGTCGCTATACGTCAGTGACATTTGTCCGACATATATATATATATATATATATATATATATATATATATATATAAAATATTTTGCCCCTGCCACATTTAAGACATATCTTGAAAACTCTAGAAACTATGGCTTTTCTAATGATTCCGTTGACACCCGGTATATGGCAAATAAGAAACTATTGTTATTGCGCTATATCCCAAGTAAAAATGCGTATGCCATCATTTTGTGTGTAGAATCAACTATAATATATTGACCTGGAATTTTGGGACGCCCTGTATATAAAAGCAGTACATATTT
This sequence comes from Rutpela maculata, assembly GCA_936432065.2. NCBI lineage: Eukaryota > Metazoa > Arthropoda > Insecta > Coleoptera > Cerambycidae > Rutpela > Rutpela maculata. The sequence goes on from OW386292.2 coordinate 33,318,276, forward strand.
ATTTCAAAGATATCTAAACACAGAAAGGCATGGAAAGACGTGTGTAAAATTGGTTAAAAGTACCTTTAATTGCGTATGTTGAAATCTTTGAAAAACGTTTGCCACCGCCATAAGCAGATTAGATATTTTGCTTCTTTCATTGATGTCATTAAAACTAACTATTAGAAGGCTTTTTCTTAAATTTAAGCCAGTTCTTCAAGAGATTCATAATTGAAAGCAGTATTAAAACATAATAGGAATTAATTTTTTATACTTAGTAATCATTATTATAGTTTGTTGTAAAATGTATTTAATTAAACATTTATATCCCTTATGTAATTGAGTTTTTACAGCGCTTATAAAAGTTTTAATACGGCTCTAAATTTTTCTCTCACGCTTTTTACTTTTCACTTACTTCACCTTCCGTGTATTACTTCTCCTTATAACAAAAAAGTTATTTTTTGCAGCAGCAAAATACACTAATTAATTTTAACTGAGCTTAAAACATTCAAGGAAAAATTCATGTGGAATGAATTAACGCGGTCTAATTAACCTTTTGAAGCACAGCCCTCTCATTATTTTATTGGTTGATACTAATCGCCCAAGGCGTTATTTATACCAATAATTGAACTAAAATCAATCTGTAGCGCCTAAGTGAATGTTAACCTTATGTGTGAGGTGACGCACAAGTAAATAAAAAATTCCCACTGTTATAAAATGTGAAACTTCACATTTTTAAAATTAATTATACAGTGTGTCCCCGGATTGACTTTGTGATAGGTGTAATGTACCAAAAAAAATTAGTACGGCTTTCATTTTCTGCAGTCTCGGTCTACTTGATGTAAAATGGGTTTTTACCAATTTTTAGTTAAAATTGGATCTAACTCGCGGAGTTAATCTAAGAAGAAAATAAAAGAAAATAAATCATTTTAGGTAAACTGGTCTTTCTGTTAGTTTTACGGAAAAATTCTATTTGGGTAAAATATTTTGCATTAAAAGTTAGAGCCTTATGCCAACTTTTATTGCATTTGAACAAAAAAAAATACTTAAACTAAATAGCTTTTTATGATAATATTTTGACCTAAAAGAACCAAAAAACGTTTTATAAAATGTTTGCTTTACTCCAAGGGTTTTGCTTAAATTAATTATTTTCTAAAAACCCGATATTTTCAGGCCAGGTAGTATTCGGGTATAATATATAAAATATTGTAGGTCAGTATTGCAGTATAGTTCAATGTCATCTTCTCCATCCATTTTTATTATGTTTATTAAATAAAAAAGTGTGAATGACTGAATTTAAATAAATGATTTAAGTATTTTCAATATATTTTTTTGCTTTAAAATACTAGGAATCCTATCATGTAATTCAATACTTCGTCAGTATTACCTAGAAGAGTAGTTGTTTTGATTGGTTCTCCAATAATGAGTGTTTTGAAGCATTTACCTAACTAGTATATTAGCGTGCCCTGACTAGGGCAACAATATACAGAAAGTAGATAATTTCATAATAAATATTAAAGTGTGTAAGTTGTAATTTGCTCAATATACCTAAATAATATTCTCTAAACATAAAGAAACTTAAAAAAAACGCCGGTGTCTCTTTCATAAAAGGAATTCTCCACTATCGGTGCCAACGGTTTAAAGGAAATGTTCATGTGTTTTTCATACTTCGTTATTTAGAGGTAGGTTGGCCGCCGACAGTGTTGTCAATGTGTTCAATTTATCTAGTTTTAAAGTAAATTTATAGTAATAATAATAAAACCGTGTAATGAACGGGATGATGAATTAAGTGTTTATTGAAATTAAATTAACCGATATATATTACTATGAAGGTTGAAGAAATTCTCTATAATAAATAAAAGGTGATAAGATTTGGATCAACAGTATGCGAAAGGAACGAATGGTTTCTTTGAAAGGTTTTTGTTAAATCCCCAAAATAATGTTTTTAATGAAAAGCTTTTTAGAAATAGTATTAACATGACCAACAAAGTTTAGTAAAAAATCAAAATTAACACCATGATTTTTAACACTATTGGTTGATGTATAATGATTAAGATTAAGTAACTATTTAGAAGATAAAAAACAATATATTGACCTTTGTTAACATTTAAAATAAGAGTATTTTAGATTGTCCATTCGTGTATAAGAGTATATTATTGATGTAAAATTTTTCCATTTACAATTCCCAAGGGGAAAAACTATATATTTGTCGAATATCATGAGCGTACATGTTTAGTTTTAAATACGGCGGAAGTTTCTAAATATCTGCTATAAACGTATTAAAATAAGCATTAAAAAGAAATGGTCCAAGCAGAACACCGGATACAAATGATCTATTTTGTGATGTAAGTGTCGGGTTTCCTCTATTAACACTAGTAAGCTGTTGTTTGTCATCGAGATAATTTTGAAACCAGGAGAAAGTACTTTCAGAAATGCCATAACAACTTAATTTTGCAATTAAGCAATTAATATCCAAAGAATCAAATACATTCATATCAAATAATGTCAAAAAAATCACAAAAATCTTCTAGAAATCCTGGCAAATTAGAAAGAATTATTGAGTCATAAAGGATATAATCAGAAATAAGTTCATATATAACTGATTCTGTAATCTTTAGAAGGACCGAAATCATGCTAATAGGACGTAGAACTTCAAGTTGTTCAGCATTTTTTTCTTACATACTTAATACAGGCCATTTTCCATCGAAGAGAAAGGACACTAATAGCCCAGTCGATGAAGGTATTTACCTACAAAAATTTGCACAATTAATAATTTTTTTTTTAATAAGTTCGTGAAAGTGTATATCCTGAAAAGTTTACATTTCGCTCGGGTGTAGAACATAAAAAAAAAGTGAAAAAAAATTTTTTTGCATCCATTTTTTCAAAATTTTCAGAATTTGTTCAATCTATATGACTGTTGGTTTATTTAAAAGATAGAAATTGTAGCTTTCTGATGCTTTTTTGTTTTAAACAATACAAGCAAAGATGGATGGGAAAAATATACTTATATATATATATTATCACGCCCAAACTCAATCGTCGCAATAAAAAATATAGAAAAAAATAAAAGCCCTTCAAAAAAATTCTTTCTTCATTGACAACTATTAAAAAGTATGTACACTTCACGATTATTATGGTTTATTAAGTTGTAGTAACGTGGATTCACAAAAAAGTACATCTCAAATCATATTTTAATTTCCTTACGTGATGATTTTCTTGATAAATATATATATTGGAGTCTGTAACTTGCCGAGAAATTGACCCATTGGAAAAAAATAAAATATCACTATTTCGGAAAAAAATGTATACTTTTCGAATGTTCAAACACAAATTCGTTTACTTGTATGCATTTTTTCGAAAATATGATTAATCAGATCATGATAAGAAATTGCGATTTTCACGAACTTATCCTTATAATAATAATAATAACTATGAAAATATCTTTGATTGTTTTGAATATAAATTCTGGAACTTTTTCAATACATTAACAATTGTATAAGGAATCCATTGGATATAGCTGAAATGTAGATAAGTGTATCTGTAATAAATGCAATACAGTAAAGGCCGGTAAAAATTCATGCGAGCGATTCAGCGACTATGTGTGATGTCTGTGTATGCGTTCATAATTATATATTTTTCCTCCATACTCCTATTCTCTAAGAAAAATGTTAAAAATATATAATCAGAAAAAGAAAAAAGCTTTATTGTACTTGTTACAACTGCTAAGAATTTTTAGAGGTTCCGTAGTATGCATTTAATCGTGCGCTTGGACTCGCAGAATGACAAAGTTACTTCACTATTTTTTTCCTGGAATACCGTGGCTTTAGCGATAAATTTTATTAGGGAATTTTTTGTTTAGAAGCACGTGGTCTGTCCACCTGTAGTTTTATTTTTTCCTACCCTGAGTTAAATTCAAAATTTTGAAAAATGGATGAAGAAAAAATGTTTTTTCACCTTTTTTTTATCACTGCATCCGAGCGGAATGTAAACTTTTTAGGATATTATTCTATACACTTTCATGAACTCATTAAAAAAATTATTCATTTTGCAAATTTTTGTAGGTTTCACTACAAAATGTTCTTTGTTGTCTGGGCTAATTATATTAATAATATGGGTCGATGGGATTAATAAATCCATCAGGGCCTATGGTGTGAAATTCTTGTGTATTTGTGATATCTACAACAGTAACCGGTTTGAAAATGAATAAAATATCATCCATAAATTTAGTTTCTAAAAATGGAACCTGATGTTGTATCATTTTAGTTTATTTTTCTTGCATATTGTTACATGACTTAATAAATTTTACTGAAAAACATTTACTTTTGATAAAAATACAACAAAAACGTCCACCAATTTGCTTCATAAATTTCTGAGCCTTCTTTTTAACGAAATCTAAAACATTTTACAGAAGAATAGGATTGTTGTTGATTCTTTCGATTTTTTCTAAAAATCTGACTTAAAGCTTATGTTAAGGAACTTGAAATATTGTTTAAAAAAAGCTCCACGAAAATGAATCGCATGTAATAAATTCACACGATCTTGAAGGAATGGTGCGGGACACTCATCGTTACAAGCATTTTCTATGCGCTGATTAATTCTATCGAACTTAAATAACGACAAAATAGACTTCTGGCATGTCAGCCGTCGAGTTGGCCATGGTTCAAGATATAAAAATCAGTGAAATTATATCATCGTTACATTATATACATCGTTTGTGTGTACACATTTTATGTTTAGAATGAATAAAATAAGATCGCCAGAAAGTGTGGGCCATCAGGGGTGCAACCAGAAAGGTCAAAGAGGTAAAAAAACGGAGTTATATAACATCATTGTTACAAACTTTTTAAAGGTTGAGCATGTTTATTTAAATGTTTTGAACACAGAAAAATTTCCCAGAAAGAAACTCCCGTCAGTAAGGCTAGCCAGAAAGAAAATGTTTAGGATTTTTGAAGAAAATTGGATTTTTTTTCACATATTTCATCTCAGAACTCTAAACTCATCGTTACAAGTTCTGGCTCCTTTTTAAAACGTAAATATAAGCTCCTTCGACAACAGAATAGCCTCCCCGTAAAGTTCTTAGTGTCAACAAAAGTACCATAGGCTCTTAAATATACAGGAATTTAACACTTTCGGCTAACTTGACTCCGTACCGTGCCTCAGATGTATTGTATCATTATTACCTTTCTGGCTGCACCTTCTGACGGCCCACACTTTCTGGCGATCATATTTTATTCATTCTAAACATAAAATGTGTACACACAAAAAAAAATGAGCCTTGTAACGATGACATGATTTCACTGATTTTTAAACAGTGTTCGTGACGCTCCTGACAGGAGCTGCCCCGCCAGAAGTCGCTTTTATGAATCGTTATCATCCTTTAAACCATAAAAATATCTCAAAGTTCCTAAAACGATGAGCTGCCGAAAAAGCCACCTAGCTCCCGCTCTAGAAGTCCAGGTACAACATTAGGACTAATAAAACGATAAAATAAATAGCTTAACAACGTGCTGATTGTTTCGACTGCTGTATGAGCTCATTGGAAATAACCAAAAACCATTGCATGGGGGTCTCAAATGGGTGTCTTCCTTTTGTAAACGGCAATTATTAATATTACATGAAAATGACCATTCTTTCTAGACTGATGATTTAAGTCTGATCAGTATATGACAAAAAAACCTTCCTTACAAGACATATTATCAAGTATCTCTAGCCCTACCTGGATAATACCCCATCATAAATAAACATTTTCTGACATTTCAAAGTCAAGAATTATTACAAAGCACAATGAAACAACATATAAAAATGAGCTCACTGCATGCATGTCTTAATAAATAAAATATTTCCTTTTACTTTCGACTGATTTATCCATCTAAAAATTGATTATCTTTTTTCATTCTCTTTAGAAATTTTCAGGATGGTATATAATCTATTCGAAAGAAAATTACTATTACTATATAATAGGAAAAATATTTTAATGTAAAAAACTGACAGGAAACATTTGTTGACTTCGTCAAACAATTAGATAACCACTACGTCCTTCCGCTCAATTAGCAATATTTGAAATTACCCATCTGGTTATCCACCAATACTAATACAAATGAATTAAAGGTAAATACGTTATTTGATAGATCCCACCACAAGAACCGACTCTAATCACAGCAGTACCGCAGAAGTACCATCACGGTAAGTGAATAAACTTTATTCTCCTACCATTTGCGTCTGGTCGCGGTCTAGATTGCTCTCGGTTTCTGCATAGTTGTGAACGAATAAAGTGATACTCTGTATATTGGATTTAGCGACGCGTGCCAACGTAAGTACTAATGATTATTTATGCTGCATCTTATGAATAATTTATGTGCATGTTTTTTTTTATCTTTTTAAATATTTACATGATACCTTAACATACAGACGAAAAATAAAACTTTTGCTAAAGTGCATACATTTTGTTTACGTTGAATAAGTCTTACAGTATAAGACAATAAAAATATTTGATTTAAATATAATATCCTTCTACAGTGTATAGTTTATAGTTTTTATAACGAGTATTATTTACAATTGTAAGAAATAATGTAAACAATAACAAAGCATTTTGTTTCTATAATATAAAATTGGATGTAGACGTTATACTCTGCGCTGGGTTATTCAATTTTCTAGATAATTGTTGAATATTCTAAAGTATACTAGTAGTCTTTTGAAAATTATTATTTTTAAGCAGTTCAATGCAATTAGGTTTATACCTCGGAACCCAGCAATATTGAATGGATTTGAATGATTTTCTTTTGTTGAATTTCTGATGCCATAAATTAAAAGGTTTACGTATTGAAAATTACCGCAATTTTGAAAATCTGAAAGTTAAAAAAAAATAATAAAATTTTTAGAAATCTCAACAAAAAATACATTTACAGGAATTTTTAAATATTTATTTTAAGAAAATAATGATTGTTATAGTTTTCGAGGTTGTTTATAAAGAATTTGTAAAAAATTAAACTTTAACCTGTAATTTTTAAAATCTATATTGTCGCATTACCAGCTTTTTATTTTTAAGGGTGGAACTGAAAAAATTAATTACTCTTCTAATTTTACGAATAAATTAACTAAAATTCGTAGACTTATGTTTTTGAGGCCGCTGAATATAACTGTGAGGTCAAAACTTATGAGGCGAAAATATTAAGGGTTGAAATCACCCTTAAATACTGAAAAATTAATAATTCTTCTAATGTTCAAATAAATTCACAAAAATCGATATACTTATGACTCACTGAATATGATTATAAGGTCTAAATTTATGAAAAAAAATGGTGGATTAAAAATGGTCATAAAAGAGTACAGTAATATGTCTAATTTTATTAAAAATACAGACTGTTATAAATAAATGAAATCAATAAAATTAAGTAATCTAATTAAATAACATTTTTAATTTGCAATTTAAACATTCTAAAGTGCAATGCAACCCTCTTTTTCTACGTATTCTTCGAAAAATAGACGGCTATTAATTGCTCGTTTCTCTACCTACTATAGACATTTAAAATGCGCGTACAAACTGAAAAGTTTAAACATTATTTCAAACTGTCATATCTCTGGAACAATTTGTCGTAGGAAAAAAAATAAAAACCCAATCTCTTCGTTTTTTTACAAGCTTCATTTCATTCTTATATCACGTTTTTATCAATCTTATAGTTTTTGAGATATTTCAATTTCCAATACATAATTTTCTTGTGTATGCGCTCAACCGCCATCTTTAAACCTTTATATCTCTGGAAAATTAAAAAACCAAACTATTCGTTTTTTATAAGCTTCATTTTTGTACTCTTACCATTTTTTATAGAAAAATATTTTCTGAGCAGTTTCCAAAAACCCGATTTTTTTTAAATTATAAAAATTTTAATTTTTGAAAATGGGTACAGAACGAAACATAATTATATTAGAAATTCTAAAAACATTGAGCATGTTAGTAATAACATGCATTAACAATATATATAGGGATTTTAAAAAAATTTGAATTAATAAGAAATTAGAGCAATAAAACTAAAAAAAAATGGCGCCCAAATTTGTAAATGCGCTACTTTTTTGTTTGTAACTTTTTTAGTTTTCATTATAAAAGGTCGTAATACGTCTCAATCGAAAGAAAATTTACCTTTAGTTTTTACAAGAATAACAATTTTTCTCATAGATATGAATTTTGAGTAATTTTAGATTATATATTTTTTTAAAGTTTCGATGACATTTTGAAAATGCCATATTTCCAAAAAAAAAAACGTCTAGGAATACTGATTTTAGGAGATGAAAATTGCAATGTTCAGTTCGCAATGTCTCAAAAAATATGCATTTTAGCAAAAAAGTGTATAAGACCTTTCTTTCTTATAATAATTTGATTCTCTATTATGTGTATTTTTTGTTTTTTGCGACAATCCCTAAAAGGAGGTGGGAATAACCCTTAACCAAAAAGCAGGAAAAATGACAATATAGATTCTTATGTACATACTTCATGAAGCATGTTGTAGAAAAAAAATTTGGAAATTTATTACATTGTTTTTACTGGGATTTAAAAGCTTCACTTAGTGTACTATTCATTTATCTCGCTTTTTGGAGCTTCTGCCATCTTCAATTAATTTTAAAAGGTTTCATTTCTTTACAAATTCTTTAACAACCTCGAAAACTAAAGCAATCTTTATTTTCTAAAGAGAAATATTAAAAAATTCCGATAATTGTATTTTTCATTGTATTTTATATTCAGATTTCTAAATATTTTTTTTTAATTCACGGATTTCGAAATTGCAGTAATTTTCAATAGGTAAACTTTGTAGTTTATGGCACTAGAAATTCAACAAAAAAGAATCATTCAAATCCATTCATTTTAGCTGGGTTTCGTCATTTTTCATTTATAATGACTAATTGCACTAGACTAAAGGTATAAATCATCTATATTTATTATTTCGATTATCTTCCGATGAATGTCATCTTGATTGGTAAAGCGATCATCAGTGCACTATGCAGTATTTTTGTATTTCTAGAATATTACCAAGGGATACAATATTCTTCATAATAACAGAATGCCTCAAAAATAAGGGTCATAAATTCTACCGAGATGAGAACTAGTGTAATTTTCTCCCTTCTCTTATCTGGTCATCGCTCCTTAAAGTGCAAACACAACGAGCAGTTTTTTACCTGCAACTTTTGAACCGCTTGATGTACTTGCCTCATATTTGACATGTGAGTTTGTCCTTAAATCAGTAACATCTCTGATGGCACAATTCATGATTGCTATACAGAATATTCTATATAAAGGTCGATTGTTTCGTTTATAAGGGGTAAACTTTTAGTGGGGTGCCAAAATTGCAGATTTGATTGAATTTTCGAATGACTCGTACATTTTAGCAAATTTTTGGCATCTTGTATATTTTCCAAAAATCCACCCTTTTCGAGTAAATTACTAAGAACTATAGCCATGTAGTCGATTAAATGCAATATACTCTTCGTTTTCGTATTTGCGAAGATTACAATAAAAAATATCCAGTATTTATGTGCAGTATTAGTCCATTGGGCAGACCAGTATAAAAATTAGAAAAATATAATTTAAGACATTCAAATAACTGTTTTAGTAAGAAGTATTGATTTACATGACAAAAATTGCACTTTAAATTCGAACGAAATTTCATAAAACTCGTGCAACCTTCCTAGGATTAAAATTATTAGTAGCCACATTCTATTTTGAAAAGTGGGTATTTTGGGCAGTTTTTATGTCTCGTGATTCTGAACAATTTACAAACTGTCTTCAAAACGAGCGGTTAAAACTTAGGAGCATCTAAAGGAAACCTAATGATGACGAAAACCTTAATAAAGTATTCTCTAAAAGGTTCCCTGAAGGAGCCACGGCCCCTTAACAGTAGGTCCATCAGAATGATTTTAAATATCTACAAAACGATTTAAGGTAAAATAATGACATTCTGTATAGCGGCCAACCTTCAAAATTACAGACCGGTATACAATTGGTTTTATTATTGATTGGGTTTTTGCCAAGAAAAATGCTGCGATAATTTTGAGCATTTCATAATTTAAGCAGTTTAACTTAAAATGTAAGTGTTTATTTCTTTATCACTTAACCTCTTGAAATATCTATAAAATAAAAATGCATTGTATCCCTTTCGAAGTGACCTATCAAACGATGTGCCTTACATTTAATAAAAAAAGTATTTGTACTCCTTCGGATCAAGATAAAATAAGAACATTACCGGTGAAATGTAGTCAATGAAAAAGTAGAATTGACTTGTTTTACGAGTTTTTACAAAAATATACTATCCAAGCTACAGAATTTGTTCCAGTTAATCTTTCCGCACTATTTCAATGATACGTTATAAATAGTAACTATCAGCAATCAACTCTCAACTTTTCATTGGTTTGTTGTTCATTTTATATTACAACCTAAAAATTGATAATAAATGGAGAAAACTCAGTTTTCAGTTTTACAACAACTGTTTGGAAGAACTCGAACTTCACGTATAATTATAAAAAACAACAAATATAATTGATTCGATAAATTAATTTGTCTTATTCAACGCAATCATGCAAGTCGTACGAAATATTTTTTATTTAACCATTTACATTTTTTTTATTTGTTTAAATGCGCATTTTTGCATTTTTTTTTTAACAAAACTAAAATCTTCTAACAAAAATAAAAAGTATATAAAAAAACAACAATTAAAAAAAAATGTCCTCTTATGTTAATTGAAAGCAGAGTGATCTTAGTTCTTTCATTTGAAAGAGAAATTTTGAATGCAAAAAAACTAGTTAAAATAATGAAAAAATATATATATTTCGTTAAAACCAATCAAATGAACCTTTTTTTTCTGTACGACTTAATGGTATGGTTTTATGAGGCCGCAATGTTTTAAACAATTGATGGTTTTTTGGTCGTTTAAACAAATAATTTAACTTTAAATTTTCTGTGGTTGTTAACATCCGCAAGGATAATGTTTTTCCAAAATTTTATCTAAATTATTATTGAAGCTAGGTATATTAAATTGCTTAAAAAATTATATATTGGCTTTTTCATCTTTTTTTTCTAAGGTTAATTACAAATTTAATAAAGGTCTTGTATACAGGGTGCGCCGCTTGAAACTCCCCAGACTTTTAACTTTTTTATTTTTGAAACGACAATGTTGGGCAAATTTTTAAAGCCCTTAAACATGCATACAGAGTGATTAAAAATATTTTTTTTAAAGAAATTGTTAAGAAAGGAAACTTAATTTCTTTGAATATTACTTTACCTTACCCTGTACATGTACTGTGTTAATATTTTCTTATAAAGGTTTTAATTAGTTTCAATTTATGTTGTTAAAATAAAAAATTTTGCAATTTCCTTTTTAGTACATTTTAATATAAGTTTGTTTTTAAAAATATTTTTTTTTTGTTTCTTGTTGCTGTTTTGTTACGTTGAATATTTTTTGTGATATGTCTTTTACAAATAATGCATACAATTATTATTTACATTATTTTCAAAGTTATTTAAAAAAAATCAGTTTGGAATCAGAAAGAGTGTTTTTTATTTCTCTCTCTAAAACCAAAAAGAATTTCGAATGTGACGTAATAATAAATTGAAGCTAATTAAAACCTTTATAAGAAAACATTAAAGCAGTTCATGTACAGGGTGAGGTAAAAAAATATTTAAGGAAGTTAAGTTTTCTTTCTTAACAATTTTTTCAAATTTTTTTTAAATCACTCTGTACACTTGTTTAAATGCTTTAAAAATATGTATAATTTGATGTGCCCAACATGGTCGTAGCTTAAGAAATAATAAAGTTACAAGCCTGGGGAGTCTTAAGTGACGCACCCTGTATATAGGTCTCTTCTTTGATTGTGAATAATCTCCATTTTTTATTTTTGCAATTCGACCAACCGGAGATATTTGCAAGAAACCGAGAGAAAACGGTGATTTGTAATTTTCACTGATTAAACGAATATGTTCCCGACTTGCTGTCATACTTCCTTATGTGTGTATCTTAGATTTCAGAAAAAAATTGACCCTCTGCAAACAGTTTTTTAAGAAATTCACCACTATTGTAGAAATGTACAAATATAAGTTAAACAAGTTTTTTTTCTCTATTTTGAAAACCAAAACCGTAGCCGAAAACCGAAACCTTAACCAAAAACCCAATTGTCACTACCCTGAAACCGAAACCGTAAACAAAAACCGAAAATACTGTGATTTAGGTAACCGTAGCCGAAAAGGAATCGAGATAAATTTCGGTTTCGGTCCCTGATACGAAATATTATTATGTTCTCTCACATTATTTTCTTTAATTATTATTTTACTTCCACATCCAGTGGAAGTATAGTAACGACAAAAAATTTTTTTTAAATTTTTATTGTTCAAATAGGCTTAGAATGTCACGAAACGTCGAGATTTTAAGTTTGAGCGAAAAAAAAAAAATTTCTGTCTGTCGGCCTGTCTGTCTGTAACTTTTTTTGCGCGCACGATTACTCTGGAACCGTTTGAGATATTGACTTGAAATTTGGTACACATATGTACTTTAACGAGATCTAGAACTAGATTATATTTTCATCTTGTTCCGTCGAAGGGTTGGGGGTAAATTGGGGTAAATTTGGGGAAAATAGGTAAATCAAGCAGGTAAGAGTCCATAAAATTGGTATTTAGTATATACAAGAGAAGCTGAGGTCTCAAAAAAAATTTTGGCATTAGCCACCCCCATTACCACCCCCACCTCATTATTAAAGGGGATGAAAAAAAATTGTGATTTAGGGTGAGTACAAGAACCCCGAAATGTTTTTTTACTTCATCCACCCCCACTACCACCCCCTATCACCACCCCCACCCCGCTACCGATGTGGGGTATCATTTTATGGGTTTTTGGGGTTGAGGATTTCAAATATTATATTATTAATGTTCCATAAACAATTATTTCCACATACAAAATTTTTTCGTTGTGAGTGACTTAGATAAAAAATCTGAATGTGGAAGTAGTGATTCCTTGGGCAGCGGTTTTTTAAGGATGTCTTCTCTGTATATTTTTCACTAAAAGTATAGCAGGTGTTTCAATTGACAATTGTGTTAACTACATGTCCAACACACTTTTACCTCAATTTTCTTTTGGGTGTCCATTTGGGTGCATATTTTTCACTAAAATTATATCCTCGGTCAAAGTGCCAACTACATTCCAGTTATTATTTCCACCATAACTTCTTAATTAATTATTTTTTTGGCGACCACTCTGTGTAATTTTCATTATAATATAGCAAATTTCTTCCTAGACAGTTACATTAACTACATCAGAAATATTATTCTCTGTCATGTTTTCTTCGTTAATTATTGTTTTAACAGTGTCCACCCTGTATAGTTTTCACTAAAAGTTACTTCCTTGAAAATTTTTAGCTCAAATAGCAATCAACTCGTCCATTTCTAGTTACGTGTGCTGAAACAACCAATCAGAATAAAATTACACTGATAAGAACTCTTATTGATCTCTTTAGTTATGCCATCCAGTTTGACAGTTCGATAATTTAAAATTTAGTTTTTGACAATGTCGATTTGGAATTGCAAATAACGATTTAATGAATATAATAATAGAGGAAAACACACCAAATAATACATAATAGATAATCTACATTTAATTTTACAAATTGTGTTTTTAATAAATAGTTTTGAAAAAATAAATAAAATAAATTGCAAAAAATGTTCTATGCGAATACGCTTCGAACGTTGATAAATAGATCATAATTTTATCACAACTTCCTCAAGCACGTTGCTTTTAGGTAATAAAATTACCAAGCAAGTGCTTTCGGAAACTGTGATAAAACTATTTCGTATTATCAACGTCCTTGGGATATTATAGCTGATAATGGGGTTAACTACATGCCAAATATTATTTTCCGTCACATTTTTTTCCATTAGCTATTATTTTTAGTGTGTCCACCCTGTATATTTTTCACCCAAAGTGTATCCCATTTCTTCATTAGCAATAGCGTAAACCACTTAGCAAATATTATTCTTTTCAGTCAAATAATTTTGTAGAAATAGCGCCAACAGTCAGGCAGTCAGACAGATAGACAACAGACCGACAGACTGAGAGACTTTAATTTTCGTAGTCCACATAGTCCGAAACATGAAAATCCTATGAAATATGGGAGAGTGATTTTTTCATAACTATAATGCTTCCCTTCGGTAACGAGGGAAGTAAAAATCAAACTGAAGATAAGTTTTAAACTTTATTTTAACTTTTCGATAACTTCCAATTTTTTAAAGAGTAGCAGAAATTTGTTTTCGGCCATTTTTTCAAAATGCCGCCCTGTCGTCTACATCTGGCGAGCTACTGTGTATTTTGGAGCAATAAAAGTAATTTTCTTTTAAGCAAGTTGCATATAGAGAGACGGTTTATTTAGTTGAAAGCTGTTTCGTTATTTTTTCCTATTTTAGTGACTAATTAGAACTGCAGCTACAGTAATTTATAGAATGATGAAAAGATGCGCTTATAGTAACGATTCTTAAAAATGCTGCAAATGCTCTGTAAAAATTAGATGACATATAACGCTCTTAGATATTTACCCACAAAAATTTCGAATATAAAAAGGTTTTCATGTCATGGTATTCTTATGCCTAATAGGATGTGCAGAAGTTTAGAATATTTTCCCCATACCATAACTAAGCTTCTTTCCTAACTAACTGCTCCAACTATATCATCTTTTTCTCAGCTTCCTAGGGATGAATTTTCTTAATCAGTCTACTGACCATCTCGATTTTACTTTCTTATTTAGGTCAACGTAGGGTCCAAATTTGTATTAACATCTTTCACATATTTATTAGCGAAGGATCTTTTTCAGATCTTTTAGAGACACACTGTATATTGTATATTGTAGCTTGTGCAATATGTTATGCATATAAGTCCGAGTTTCTATAGAATTAACTGCATATTTTATTTATATAAAATCAAAATATAAATTAGTAGTGCATATTTGCATGTGTCAATTATTTTGCAATGCCAAGTGAAATCTTTGCCAAAGATGTTAATGTCAATGTTTAATATGCAAATAAGTCTTATTTATTACAAAATATTTGATGAATTATATACATTAATCATTATTGAATAATTCAAAAAAAATTGTACCAGTGCAATTAACTTGACAACTTTTTGCTCCATGGTTCATTTACTGTACAAATTTAGAATAAGTCCTTGGCTGAGTTAGCAGGACCCGCAAACTTGCAATTGGTCACCTTAACCTCTAAAACTAAAATCTCCGTTACGGTTTTGCTTTATATTCATCGAGATATAATATATTAATTTAAGGAAGACAAATAAATGTATTCTAAATGATTATTATTTTCCTTAAACAATTTCCATTGAAATCTGTATTTTGAGTTTGCTAATATAACAAATATATTCTTAAAAATGTTTATTTAATATATACACAGCACGTTTATAATGCGCTTTGAGAAAGGAAACAGGTTTCCGAAACGTCAGCAAAATACGTTATTATTATATATTTTTATATTTTTGTTCTTATTCATTACTTGTCAAAAAACGCTTAACTGCTCCTTTGACGTAAAAGTCACAGGCCTAAAGGTTATTTTCCAGTAAAGTACTTGACAATTGTATTATTACTTCTACATCCAGTATAAGTGTAACTACAAAATTTTTATTGTTCAAATAGGTTTAGAATGTCATGAAACGTCGAGATTTTAAGTTTGAGCAAAAAAAATTTCTGTCTGTCTGCCTATAACTTTTTTTGTGGGCACGATTACTCTGGAACCTTCAAGATATTGACTTGAAATTTGGTACACGTATGTATTTTAATGAGATCTGGAACTAGATTATATTTTCATTTTATTCCGTTGAAGTGTTGTGGGGTAAATTGGAGTAAATGGGGGTAAATAGGTAAATCAAGCAGGTAAAAGTCTATAAAATTGGTATTTAGTATAGAAGAGTAGCTAATGTGTCAAAAAAATTTTGATACCGTGTGTGTAGTCGCGGGCTAGGCATGGGGAGTAGAATTGCAACATCGCGTGCAACATCGCCAGCTGGCTAAAATGAAATAACAGAGCTGGAATGCTGCACCTATGGACGACTTTACGGTTGCCGGTGTTGTCATATTTCTCGCGCTACGTGAATGTACATGCCTAATGGGAAATTACACGCACGGTATTAGCCATCCCCATTACTACGCCCACCGCGTTATAAAAGGAGGTGAAAAATAATTGTGATTTAGTGTGTGTACAAGAACCTCAAAATATTTTTTTTTACTTCATCCATCCCCACTACCACCCCTCTATCACTACCCTCACCCCACTACCGATGTGGGATATCGTTTTATGGGTTTTTGGGGTAGACGATTTCAAGTATTATAAGTTCCATAAACAATTATTTCCACATACAATTTTTTTTCGTTGTGAGAGACTTGGGTAGCAAAACTGGATGTGGAAGTAGTGATTCCTTGGGCGGCGGTTTTTTGTAGATTTCACGGACATTGTTTAGAAGAAAATACATGTGGTAGAGTATCCCAATAAGAAAGAAACACAGAAATATTATTTAAAAATAAATACGTTTCTTTAATAAAAGAAACATCAGTTGAATACGTGTGTCCACTTGAAATATCGCTTTTTAAATTAATATGCATTACTATAAGAGACTTACCATCTACGGAAGACGCATTTCCTTGTCATATTCTAGGAATATATCAAAAACGGAGGGCCTGATAATATTGAAAAAATTATATATTCATTATGTGTCCATTGCAAACTACTAACTGAAATTTCATTAACTTACATTGAATAGTTTTGAAGATCTGTTATATTGAAAAATGTTTTTTAGGATATTTTAACTATGTCAGTTTTTAATCCGTTATATATCCGAAAATATGTATTTTATGTGAATAATATTTTAATCATCGAACATAGCTTTCTTCGTACGGTGATTTTTTTTAATAATTTTTATTTTACATTTTCTGAGCCATTGTCAAAAACATTGTTGCTTGATGCTTATTCCATTGGTTAATTTTTTGTTCAGGAAATCATAAGCTACACAGTCAAATGCTTTGCTGAAGTCACAAACCAATCTAAGGTGTATTCAGTAATCTTAAAGAAAGCTTCTGTTGTTGATAGATTTTCACAAAAAAGAACCTCTATGCACCATGAAAATTTGTCTTGTATTTTTTTAGGAACAAAAATAATTTCTGCAGTGAATTATAAACTTTACTGTCTATCTTTATTTCAGTCAATGAATTTCCTTTCATTAACTTTTTATATCACAGAACATTTTCTAATTCAGTAATTTTAAGTATGTCCTTGTTTAGCATTTGTAATGAAAAACGATTATGTATTGCAGATTATATGGTTACTGAACAGCAACGACAACAAAATGAAATCAGGTTGAGCGGTTTCATTTTCATTTTCGTCACAATAATTAGTTTATAATATAGTATGGAAACAATTATGTATATTTTCACGGATATTAACAGAGATATAGCATTAAATTTAGACTCATTGAATTGTATACTCGCTTCCTACAAAATAGTCTATACTTAACACAAAGTTTTAGATTTTCAGTTACCTCGATGATTCGAGAGGCGGTTGAGAGAGCATTTTCGAACTGCTTCTAATATTTATAGATATGCAAATAAAGTCATGAATTCATAATAATAGTACAGAAACTATAGGCTTTAGTTTCGGAATAATGTCATATGAATTAGATTTTGTTTTTCTTTTTGATAATTTAATAGTGAATGCATGAAAGAAAAGTTTCTATATTGTACCAAGGCCCTCCTCCTTTTTAGGGGGAGAAGAAAAGGTTCATATAAATTGGTATTCTTTAAGTTATAACGACTTGAAAATTGCGATTTAACAAGGGAGATTTTCGAACAGTTTTCGTCAAATAAATCGGAGTACATTTGCAATTTTGTTACTGTAATTGTTCAGTCATTAGAAAAAGAATTTCAAATCCTGTTTGTTATTAATATACAGGGTGTCCCGCTTAAAATTCCCGGTACCAGTTTCTCGATAAATAAATTGTTCATATTAAAAAAGTTGCTTAGAATATAATTCTCCATCTCATGCACCTAATTTCAACGTTCATAGGATCGAACAATTACTTGGTATCGCAACGCCGTCTATACCTCAATGCGTAAAATAACCGTTTTTAGTCAAAACTGAAGTCATTTACATATTCTAGTTGGTATCTTCTACAGAATTCAAATATCGCTTTGGTTATCGAGAAAATGGCTCAGGGAGTTTTAAGTGGGACACCTTGTATATCACCCAGATGGAATTTTTTTGTCTGTTTAAAATACTTGTTATAGAAAAAAAATCCATCCGCCTTATTGGAGGCGCCTTTTTGAATTTTGATTTCAGATTCGCAATTAGCGATCCCCAAAAACGTATGTCTCCTGCGTTTCAAAAATAAATCAGCAATACTTTCTTAAATATTAAATATCTAAATTACTAGTAGATAATTTTCATCCCTTGGAGATAAGAGCAAGTACTAGGACCATATAGAAACTGAAGATGATACCTTTTACTACTTCACACTATCACCTGCGCCAAACTTTCCATTCCTAAAAAAAAGTACCACTTTATGCACTTGTTACGTAAATTACTTAAGTTTTACTTTAGCTACACTATTACCGAAGGTATGGTTTTTTTGTAAATGGTGAACCATTTAATAAAAAAAAACGAGAAAATTGTTTTTCCCGTCTACTTAATCATCCTAAAATGATAAAAACCCACAGTTGTTTTTTTTACATTTTTCAGAATTAGTCAAATTTTGCAAAATTGCAAGGATGTCAATGTACATCCTGTATATAACTCCTTTTGCGTAGTTCCATGGGATGGTTAAACCAGTTTGTTCTAGACGAAATTTGGAAAAATTCGAAAACTGCATCTTAATAGCTCCTTTCGTTTTGATGATATTCTACTTCCAAATTTTCCTGAAAAACAAACCTAATTAATTTCAAGTGACTACACTCAAAGAAATAGTATGGGTAAATTCAACAAAAAAAAATGGTTAACTAACAATATCGTTAATTTTGTTAAACCAAACTATATTGATGGTATTTTTAAACAAGAGGTGATTGTTATTTTAATTAATAAAAAGTTGTCGTACAACAAAACAAACATTAACTTAAAAAATAGATGAATAAGACTATTATTTTGTTCGTCTGACTATTATTTTGTTGAATTCTGTCAAATTAAACTAGATAATAGTATATTTTATTTTTAACTATTATCGAATTGTAATTCTAACCCAGTATTAGTTCGCTGTATTATTGTACTTGGTAAACAAACCAATATTATTGTCGTCTTCTAGAAGTTGTCGTCTAAAAGAATTGCTATAAAATTTGCTTGCTTACCACGTAGTTTATTACAGAAATTATTCCCAGATGACGCCACATACAAATCACTGGCAATAATCAATCATGCATTATCTTATACTGTTATGAATTTATAGAAAATTAATAACATGATTGCAATGTTCAAATTCTCTCAGGGATCATCGATATATTGGGATGGATCTTATAAACGATCTCTAATCTTTGGTTTGGGTGGTCTGATGTCTCAATACTGAGATTTTGGCTAACCAAAAAAAAGTTCATCATACAATAAAGTATAGATCAACCTAAAAATTAGTTGGTGAACAAAAAACAAAGTCGTACTATTTAATTGTAGACCAAATTGAAAATAGTTAGTGAACATAAAAAAATTTCATTGTACTATTTAATTTGTTACAAGAAGATTATTAAACTACTATTTGTTTACGAAAACAAATAAAGTTGTATGACTATTCTTTTCTGATTGATTTAACTATGAAACTAGATAGGCGCGATTTCATATGCTCTTTTTGGTTGAATTTACCTATCATTTTCTTTGAGTGTAGCACTTCGGTTGACAATAGTTTTGAAAATTTTTTTTGCAAATGTTTGGTAAGTAACAATCAAATGACCTGAAAAATCTTTACAACAAAATTAAATTTAAATACTTTGGCTTAGTGCGAAACGATAGATTATGTTTATGTAACGAAAATAGATTCTACTCTTATGACGAAAGAGCAAATGTTAGGTACAGGGTTACAATTTCCGCTTGCTGTCTATGGAGGAACGGAAGTTGCTTTTCTGTACCTGTCATAGCGATCCTGAGGTCAATTGATTTGTTGGTTGATGAATTATGTTGATTTATTAAATACAATAAAGAATTGTCCTGCTACGAATATACCATGACCTCCTAATTATTTACGGACGATTATTTTGTAATAGTAGTGCAGTAGACAATACTTACCTAACAAATACCGATACCGGTCAAGGTTACCGCTGTTAAGCGCAGAAGCGAATATTTTAAGAAGATATGATGTGATGATATAGAAAAAGCACCCGTGTTGAATTGTATCGAAGATCGCAAAAGTATTGCTTACGATTACTCAGTGTTATTTACATTTGCACATATACTCGTAGTAGTTTTGCTATGCAGTCTTTATCTGTTATGTAAAATTCAGGTTCCGCTATAAACTGTTTTATTTGTTTATTTATTTATTTAATTATTTGATTACATTGTCCAACAGGTACTTGACCCAACTATAGTACAGGGAGGTACAGAGAAATTGTACTAAAATTATGTTAACAAACAATAGACGTGTATAAATAAAAAAATTATATGATAAAAGAGATTAAAATTACTTTTGGTAGATAACAAGACAGATAAAAAACAAACTATAATGTTTTTAACATTATTTATATAAAAGATGGAATACAAGAAAGGAAAAACAAACAATTTCAACTACCTTCTTTGGTTATATGTTTTTAAGGCATTCAGGCAGCAATTAAAAATGTCTATATCACCACTGCGTTGTGATCGTCGCATATTACGTAAATGGGTGAAAACTAGGATATTTGTACGAGGTACAATACAGAACTGTTGCGGGACATTGTTCTGGGGATGTTGAAACAGAGTTTTGACAGTAATATTGGTACGTCAATATTGTTAATGATTTTAAAAAGAAAAATTTGAGACAAGCATTCTCGCCTACGGCTTAAACTAACAATAGTACTTATCCAGCAGGTTTTCTTGTGAAAAACCGATCGCTGGATAAGTACCTTCAGATCTGAAATGCATAAATTTAAGGAATTTTTGTTGAACCGATTCTAATTGGTTGACATGTACATTATACTGTGGGGTCCAAACAAGTGACGCATGTTCAAGCTTGGATCTGAGATAACAACGATAGAGCATCTTCAGCGTATCTGGGTTTGAAAATTCGCAGGAATTTCTAACTATGAACTCTTAAGTCTTGCTGACTTCTGATACTATGGTGCTAATATGTATATTAAAAGAGGGGGTTTTATCAAATATAACAAAGTCACGTAGAGTTTCGGGCCGATGTAGTATATTATTGTCTATATTATAATCGTAGGAAACTGGTATGGACTTACGTGTAAAAGACATAACATTGCATTTCTGCGAATTTAATGGAATATTGTATTTAATATACCAGTTACTTATTGAGTTTAAGTTTTCCTGCATATGAAGACAATCGTCAATGGTACAAATTCTAGAAAAGAGCTTCAAATCATCAGCATACATTAAATAATTAACTTTGTTTGTTACGTCATCCGCCATGTCATTGATAAATATTGTGAAAAATAGTGGTCCAAGAACCAACCCTTGCGGTACTCCCGAGGTAGCAACGTATTCGACAGACTTGAATCCATTGAAGGTAATATATTGGACAGGTAAGACCTGAATAATGTTATCAAGCTATCAGAAAGTCCGATATAACTTAGTTTTTTAAACAGCATATTATGGTCAAGTCTGTCGAATGCCTTGGAGAAATCACTATAAATTATGTCGGTTTGGAATTGATCGTCGATGGATTCTGAAATAAATTGTGTAACACAAAGCAGATTGGTGATTGTAAAGCACCCTTTCATAAAACCGTGTGGATGGATAGTGATTTTTGTACTGATTTTATCATAAATGACGTCGTGTAGTAGAAATTTAAGTGCGGCTTTCTCTTTTGGAGTCATCGTTGTAATGAACATATTTTTCAAAATCTTTCGAATCTGGGGTCCATCAAAAATTCCTTCCTTAAGTTTAGCTTCCGACAACTGACTGAATGTTCGACTAAAATATTCAAAGCAGTCACCCTGTTTATCAAGCGCTTTCACAAACTGCTTCATCAAGCCTAATTTTCTATGCAGGTGTGGAAGGAGGATTTTCAACGATTCAACCTGTGGTTGCTCTATAGATTCTTATCACCCGGTAAGAGGTACGATCGCGTGAGTCAGATCTTTTTTTTTTGTATTGATCTCTACTATCCTATTCACAAAAGAAGCATTGGATATTAAATCCTGTAAATCAAATAATTTTAAAATCACCAAAAATTTGACACTTATCTTCTTCATATTTTATTTTTTTTTAATTTCATCTCCAGATTGGTGTATTTTTCTTCCAACACTACCGAATGTGGTCTGGGTTCAGCGGCATATTTATCTGTATTATGCAATAATACTCCTTTGAGACTTCTCTTTGAGGAGTGAATGAATAATCGCCACTCGTCTGCTTTGTATATATTTGGTTTTAACTCACTCATCAACCCGTTAATATTATTGCAATACACTAAATCTGAATCTTGGGAGAAATGTTGTCGGACTGCTTTATCTCTATCTAGATAAAAGGAAACCTTAGTACCTTTTTCCAAGACATTTTACTTTCGCAATGTGGAAGCCAATAATTCCGCGACATCTTTTGGTAGTCCGAGATCACGTACTAAGTCATTGAGTTTTGCCTGTGTAAGCTTTTGTGGTTCTTTACTTTTTCTGGCAGATGAAACGTAATCATCATCTCCAGAGCTATTTCCGTCATTGCTATTGCTTCCCTCATTGTGTGCAGTTTTGCTCAGCACCGGGAACACAAGTAAACTACCGTTGGGAGTAATATCCTCGGAAATTGTGTATAATAGTGCGGTCCAAAGTGAACTCACCGTACCTAAGGTTTTTTCAACTAATAGAATACATTGGAAAATACTATATTTTCTCCCAAAAATGATATTTTCATGTCTTCCAATTTTTTTCTATTCATTTCCAACCTGGAAATATCACAAATCCCAAGTTTTCATGATTTTCGTCCAATTTTTACTTCTAGCTCAAAAATTCGTTCACAAACATGCTATTCCGTCTTCAGATTCATGTTCAGCGCCCCGAAAAACATAAGGAAAAGTGGGTATTAAATAACAATTATTTCAGAACATTTCAGTATATAGTAATAATAATAATAATAAATAAATGTGTCTTTATTTGCGTCAAACACAATATAACAAAGCAATAAATAGAACTTGATGGCGACGTTCATATACATGCTCTTCCACGTAACCATCGGAAATTCTACACATTTGATTAAAATATTTAAAGGAATAAGTATACTAAATACATTCAGACAATATTCGTTAATGCAAAACTAGCACATCAACGGTATTTTTTAAAATCTGAATATTCTGAATTAACTATAGGTTTTCAAATAAATAATTATTGAAAGTTTCTTAATGTTTACATTCTATTTATTCTTACTCAGGATTTTTATTGTGTTGTGTAATGCTTTCTTCTTATTGGAAAGCTCAGTAACCTCATAACTGCATAGTTTGCATACGATTTGACCCTGTATGGATCAGTATTTAATTTTCGATCACAATATTCAAATTAAAAAATGAATAATAGATACGCATTTCTATTAATCGAACCTATCAAATATTGTACACACTTCATTAATTACAGGTTCAGTGTCCAAAAGTAGATCAAGGATATATTTGTATATATATTTTAAATGCCTTGATTAAACTTAATTTGAGGTGAGTCTATTAATTTTAGAGTAATTTATAATATGTATTCCCGGTGTAACCCAGTCGATGAAGGTATTTACCTTTTTTTTTTTTAATGAAAGTGTATTGAATAATATCCTGAAAAGTTTAGATTTCGCTCGGATGCAGAACATAAAAAAAAAGTGAAAAAAAAATAAGTCGAGCTAGGAAAAAATAAAAAATACATATGGATAGATCACGTATTTATGAACAAAAAATGTCTCAACAAAATTTATCGCTAAAGCCACGGTTTTCCAGAAAAAAAAAATAGTCAAGTGTAACGTTATAACTCGGAGCGAGATCCATGCGTGCGCGCGCTTGAATACGAGTGACTGTGCGCTGACGCACTGAATTACATGTCACTAAATTAGAATTTGTTCAAAATATATGAGTGATGGTCATTTAAAAGATAAAAATTGTAGCTTTCTGATTCTTTTTTGTTTTAAACGATACATGCAAAGGATGGATGGGAAAAATACACTTATATATATTATCACGCCCGAACTCAATCGTGGCAATAAAAAATATAGAAGAAAATAAAAGCCCTTCAAAAAAAATTCTTTCTTCATTGGAAACTGTTAGAAAGTCATGATTATTATGGTTTATTAATTTGTAGTAACGTTAATTCACAAAAAAGTACATCTCGAATCATTTTAATTTCCTTGCTTGACGATTCTCTTGATAAATATATAAATATTGGAGACTGTAACTTGCCGAGAACTTGACTCATTGGAAAAAATAAAATATCACTATTTCGGAAAAAATGTATACTTTTCGAGTGTTCAAATACAAATCTTGTATGCATTTTATCGAAAATATGATCAATCAGATCACGATAAGAAATTGCGATTATCACGATCTTATCCTTATAACTATGAAAATATCTTTTCTTGTTTTGAATATAAATTCTGGAACTTTTCCAATACATTAACAAATGTATAAGGAACCCATTGGATATAACTGAAATGTGGATAGGTGTACCTGTAATAAATACAATACAGTAAAGGCACGTAAAATTCCTGAGAGCGATTCAGCGGCTATGTGTGATGATATTTTCCCTCCATACTCACTATTTATCCTTCTATTCACTAAGAAAAATGTTAAAAATGTGTAGTTAGAAAGAGAAAAAAAGCTTTATTTTACTCGTTAGAACTGCTAAGAATTTTCAGAGGTTCCATAGTATGCGCTTGGCCGCGCAGAGTGACAGTTACTATTTTTTTCCAGGAATAGCGATAAATTTTGTTAGGACATTTTTTTGTTCAGAAACACGTGGTCTATCCACCTGTGTTTTTATTTTTTCCTACCCTGACTTAATTTCAAAATTTTGAAAAAATTGATGAAAAAAATTTATTTTTTCACTTTTTTTTATGTTCTTCATTCGAGCGGAATGTAAACTTTTCAGGATATTATTCTATACACTATCAGGAACTCATTAAAAAAATATGTTTGATTTTGTAGGTTTCACTATAAAATGTTCTCTGTGGTCTGGGCTAGTGGTAGACATTTTTAATACTTTTATTTTCTTGTATACTCTGCGACATTAAATAACAATACTTAGTAATATACAGAATTTTAGGGTATGGTTGCTTAAATTTTAAATAGTAATTATTATTACGAAGGCTTTCATAGGTCCTAAACCTAATCGTTTCGGACAAAGAAAATTGCTACCACTGTTTCTTCTCAAACTGAAGTTTTTCAATTTTTTAAATCGTATTTCTTTCTTAAGTTGAAAAAATGCACCCCTGGGGAGATATGGGCTTCCATTAAAATTGCTAGGGTGGTTCTCTCTTGAAATTCAATTTGCCGTTTTTTATCTGTTTTATTATGGTGAAAAAAACTTAATTTGGCCATTCTACAATTTTCTGGTTTTGTTGGTGCCTAGTAACTTTCAATGAAAATTTAGACGTTAATACATGAAAAACCAAAATAGAAAGAATTTCTCTGGGAATTTTGCAATAATAATTATATATAAATTTTTTATCCGTGAAAAAAATTGTTTTTGTCATTTTTCAATTTTTTGAAAATTTTATTTGTAGTAACTTCTAAGAAAAAATTCTCTGGGAATTTTACAATTATAATTAGAGGATATTTTATCCGTTTTGTATTTGTGGCAAATAAAATTTTGTTATTGTGATATTTTTCCTAGTAATTTTCAATGAAAATTTTTTGACAGTTCTAACAACTAATTAAATTTCATTATTTCTTGTCATGTGACACAAATCACCCAATTATTTTAACATTACAGTGATAACACCATCCAAGGAAATTTTCAATCACTAAGACAATAAAATTATTTAACTTTGACAACTTGATAATAACTGCCAAATAAATTTCAAAATGTCACGTACCTTTACCAATTGTACTTTTAATAAATAAATAATTGTTTTGTTGTGTTGCGACTTTTTGATTTTATTTTTTCAAAAAATTTTCTGACCGAATATCCCTCTGGCATTGACAAATGCCTCCTAATTTTATGACAATCTCAAGCACGTTGCTTCGTTCGGCGTCGGGGTATTATCAAGCAACGTGCTTTCGATTGTCATAAAATTATCTCGTACATTATCAATGTTCTAGGGATATTACAGCTGAAAGTTTACGCAATACCTGAAATAGCAAGAAAATATTTTCTCTGGAAATTTTACAATTATTATGAATGGAGAATTTGCCGTTCTTTACAAACTTCTTGTTCTTGAAAAAATACATTTCGTAATTCTTCAATTTCTTGGAAATTTTGTTGGTACTCACTTTCTATGAAAATTTTTTGATAAAATAGAAATTCTATTAAATTCGCCACTTTCTAATCACATGTGCGGAAACAACCAATCAGAAGAACATTACACTGATAACACCACCCAAGAAAATATTCAATCATTACGACAATAAAATTATTTACCTTTGACAACTTCATAATAACTGCCAAATAAATTTCAAAATTTCACGTTTTGGCAATTCCAATTCTCAATCTATAAATAAATAATTGTTTTGTTGTGTTGTGACTTTTTGATTTTATTTTTTCAAAAAATTTTCTGACCGAATATTCCTCTGACATTGACGAATGCCTCATAATTTTATGAAAATCTCAAGCAGGTTGCTTGGTAATAGCCCTCCGCCTTCGGTGTCGGGCTATTACCAAGCAACGTGCTTTCGATTGTCATAAAATTATCTCGTACATTATCAATGTCCTAGGGATATTATAGCTGAAAGTTTGCACATCAATACCTGAAATAATAATTACAAGAATATTTACGAAATAATTAGTCGGCGGTTTGCAGTTTTTGTCCAATATTTTTTCTATGAAAAAAAAAATCGTATATAAAAAAGGCTGCAAAAATTGCCGTAAAAATACAAAAGTTGGCGTCATTACCAGGGCTCGGGAATTTTATCTTGGCGTCAGAGACGGCTCTCATATAGACATAATTGTATTGTAAATATCTGCTGAAACATTCAGAAAATCGACGAAATGGTGAAATATTCAGCATTGCCAGCTACAATGTATTTTAGGTAATAAATTTAACCTAAAAACGGTGTAATGGTTCTTACAAAACATGTAATACATATCTAACAAATAAAAAAAAACAATTTAGAATTGCTTTCCTCTTCTGTTTAATATGTGTGACGTGTTTATTAATTTTATTTTTATAATAATTGTATATAAAATCCCAATAAGCTGCTGGCAATATAAAACATTTTTTTCCCAATAAAATAGACCGTTTTTATATAATATTAAATCATACATAAAAGCAAAGTTAAGGATTAACGGCATAAACTACTATGTATCGTGTGCATCACAAATGTACACAACGTGATAAAGTGAATTTTACGTAGTGACAATTACTTAAACAGGTAGTTGATTCTTTTACAATTGCAATGTTGAAGGCATTCGATCTTGATCGAGTGTCAATATTAGATTCCAGTGTACGGCGGTACTTTTATATGTTTTTCTACTGATGCGGTTTTAATATCTCCTCTAATTAGGCGATGCCGCCGAAATTGTGAAACTTAGACATTACGGAATTCCCTAAAAAAAGTGCAAGGAAGATATATTGTGTCATATTTGCATAAAAAATTTTCCGCGCTGACCTAGAGCCAATCCTGATTTCAACGTCACAAAGATAAAATTCCCGAGCTTTGGTCATTACATACTAACAAGAGTATTACAGAGCCATACCAAATTTTTGTGTATTACAAAGATCACAATAATCCTAGAGATATACAAGTAGTGTTTCGGTAAATAGAAACTTGAGTTTCTGATAAATGAAAAAGTCTTACTCTATTTTGTTTGTATCAAGATAGAATTATCTTATACCTTGGTAGTGCACCCAAAAGTTTGACGCGGTAGACTGGACAATAAAGATCGCGCCTTTCTAGTTTAAGGGCGACTCGCGTAACTATCACAAGAGTTAGAAATCTTAATTAAAACAGGTATGTTTCCATTTATTTTTTATTTCACTCATGCCAGAACATATTTTATATAAGAATAATGATGTTTTATCTATACTAACTAATAGATAGATAGATATGTCTTTATTTGTTCATGTAAAAGAGAGAAATTTACAAATACCTATAGGGTGTTGAATAGAATACATTTTAAAAACCTAGTCCTAACAGTTTAAAATAGTTAAAAGAAAGTTTTTTTTAAGAAAAAAAAGAGGAAATTTTATAAATTATATTTATTATTTAACATGGTGTACAAAAATAAGGCATACACCGGTCTCCCTTTATATTAACTCGGTCGGCAGCTTTGAGTTTTTTATGTGCACTGTAAATAATGGAATGAAATATACACACTAAGTTTATGTATTCACTAAAATACAAGATAAAGAAGTGTCGTTTGTGTAAAAGAGAACGAAATCTTTCTCTTCATTCAGCATTCTTTAACTAGTCATCCAAACAATATGGTGCGCCGCCTGTTGCAAATCAATTTGCCAAATTAATTAATACCTGACGCTTTGTGCAATATTGACAAAAGGAACACCCTGTACCGTTTTTTTTGCTGGCTAAGCATTTGCAAAAAACACTGCGGTGTGAAAGTGAAACTGCTGTAAAATATCTATTAAAAATAGTTAAACTTTTTTACTAAACAGTCAACCACAAACTGCAAAACAATGCAATTGAATCTTTAAATATAAAGGTTTTAACTGTTTATGAGTTCTTAGAGTTTTTTATACTTGTTTATAAAATAAGCTCTAATTATTTAATTACTGTGACACCATCGTATTGCGTCATACTCGATATTATAAAGGTACAACGTAGTCAACTATAGGTCAATAGGGTCGACCTTAAAACCGAAACTGTTCTACTACGATTACCTGTACCGATTCTGAGATGCGTAGTGTCAAAAGTGACTGAATTGGACCATGTTTGCATTAAATACCCTCGGAATAATTTCAGATGTTTTTGTAAATGTATGTAAAGGGTTAATTAATATATATTGACTCTATTACTGTTATTATCGGAAATAAAAAAAAGTTTCGTATAAAAGTTGTAGGTTTGTATATATGTATTTTTTAAATGCAATTAAAAAACAATTGCTTGCATAGGTCACGTGATATAACAATGGAGGTTGTTTTAATCTCCTCACAATAAAATGAGGGGAGGATTATATTTAGTGCCGTTTATGTAAGATCGGATTACATTTAGTGCCGTTTTGGCACAAGTTGTTTATTTTATGATTACATTACATTGAAAAGCAGTAAAAATTTCGATTTCAACGATATCATACTTGCACCTTTTCGATTTGGTTTCCGTGAAAAGAATTAAAAAACAAAGTGACATTCTATTATCCATTACCATTACCTTACATTAATTCACAATATTACAATAAATTGCGATATAATGGCTCCGTTTAATAGGCTCAATTTACTGACAAAAGGATCTAGGAAAATTTATACACATATTTTTAGGTTTCTTAGAAGAGACTGGAATTAAGCTATAGGTTATCTTTGCTACGTTATGTTTTTCCTTGTGTTATTTACCCTACCAACTGTGGTCCTCTCTGTGGTGTTTATTTTAAAATGACCTGACAGACCCCAGGACCAGAAGCGTATGACCTGGTTATATCCATTTTCATCATTTTCTGTATACAGTGTGTCCCAGGATAGATGTAACAAGAGGTGTAATGGACCAAAAATTTTGGAATTTTGGAATGGTATTTGGGGATTGAGTCCTGCTTGTCATAAAACTAAAGTATACCAAAAACGACTTGATTTGGTGTTCTACAGGGTGTTTTATAAGCAAAGTTGTATAAATCACCAATAATAAAGTACCTTTATTTTTCAAAATATGAAAAAATTCCACTAAGAAGAATTTTATACCTCTGTACCAAATTTCAAGAATATAAAGTTATTTTTTTGAAACTTCCCATTTTTTGCGAATTTAGAGTTGAATTCATATTTAAAGTTGTGTAGGAGCAAATGTTAATCATCTCAAAAAGTAGGCTATTGGTAAATAAAAAATTGAATATACGAGATGTAAGAAGGTATAATGTTAATCGAACTAATTGTAAAACAAGAAACAATTACTAACAGAAGATTAATGAGGTTTAAAAATTATAACAAGTAATAAATGTCAAAAACATAACAGATTCACAAACAAATTAATTATTGACCAATACAAAACAATGTTTACAATTTTTTATTATTCGACGTAGCTACCACCCACATCCACACACATTTCGATCCTTCACCTGAAGTCCTTAAAACTGTTTCGAATATGATCTAAAGGTATGGAGTTTACGGCATTTGTAATTCTCTGCTTCAATACTGCTACATCGTAAGGAAGTGCTTCAGCGTAAACCAACTGCTTGAGGCGACTCCATAAAAAGAAATCCAATATTGATAGGTCTGGGGATCTCACCGGTCACTTGATAGGCTCATTCCTGCAATCCAATTTTCTCCAAAATTTAAATTCAACCACCGATTAACCATTTCTGTGGAGTGGCCAGGGCAACCATCATGTTGAAAATGAACTAAAGGCATATCTTTTAAAATATTTAAATGTTCTTCAGAAAATCTTTCAAGAAGCTGTAATTAAGTGTGCTGGTTTAACCTTCTCTCAATGAAATAAGGTCAAATAACTCCAACGTGATAAGAAACGGCACACCACACATTCACTCCAATGAATTCTAAAATTTGGATTTTCAGAAGCCCAAAACCAACAATTCTGAGATGAAACAACACCATTGGTTGTGAATGTGGATTCATCTGAGAAAATTATGAAATGATGAAAAAATCTCTCTTCCATGATTTTTTCTCCAATGGTCAAACAAAAATCCAACCTACGGCCGTCATCTCCCTCTTCAAGCGTATGTTTATAATTTGCTTTATATGCCCTAATTTTCTTTGCCTTGTAAATTCTTTGGAGTTCAGACTTGCTAATATTAATAAGAGCTGATCTCTCTCTTAGTGGCATCCTAGGATTTTCTATAACAGAGGCATGAGCTATAATAGCCCCAACATTGTCTTCATCATATGCTTTTATATTTCTTTTCATGTTAAGAACATTACCAGTAGCCAGAAAATTTTTAATTATTCTCATAGCCTGAGTGCGTGACAAAGCAATGTTTGGAAATTTCAAATTAAATTGGCTTACCACTTCTCTAAGCGAGTTTTCACCGCCAATTCCGTAACATTGCACAATATAAATTTTTTCACGCACTGTGAGTACCATTTTCACTTAATTTTTTATGCTTAGTTCGTTAATTTGAAACAGAAATTAAGGATAATATTGACTACGTTTGACAGATATGTCAATAATAAATGATAAATGTGTATCCACTGCTTTTCTCATAGCCTACTTTTATCTTCTACATAACTTTAAATATTAATTCACAAAAAATAATTTCTATGCAGTTTTAATTGAATTGTTCAAAATAAAATACTAATTTATTGAAAAAAATGGGAAGTTTCAAAAAAATAATTTTATACTCTTGAAATTTGGTATAGAGGTATAAAATTGCATTCTGAATAACTTTTTTTAGTGAAATTTTTTCATATTTAGAAAAATAAAGGTACTTTATTAGTGGTGATTTTTACAATTTTGCTTATAAAACACCCTGTAGAACACCAAATCAAGTCATTTTTGGTATACTTACTTTAGTTTTAGACATAGATATAGAATATTTTCTCATACTCATTCACAGTATTGAAGTATGTATGTGTGTATGTATGTATGAGCAATGTTTAATTGACTTTTAACAAATGACGGCTGGCAGATGGGTCCTTGACCGAAAACCATTAAAAAAATAGTGTTACTAAACATTAACAATTATTATCAAATTTGTTTTCATAATTTCTAACTGGAAAGTAATTAAATCACCGACTAATATTCGAGCGAAGGGGCGTGTCTGAGAACACACTCATATTGGACGTGGCGTCATCCAACAGTATATCTCTGCGAGTGCAAATATTCAAACATATAGTTTGTGCAGTTTGCGGGTATTTTTTAAAATTATTTAGTTGTATTCGGTCTGTGATATTAAATTATAGTGTGTATTTAAGTGTACCATATTTAAAAGGGATTAAATTGTTTTAAACATGACTGAAAAAGGTTATTTCAAAGGTCAGTCGGATAATTTACGCCGTACGTCTGCCAGGTTTATGTCATGTGCTACTGCGTCACAAAAACATTCGTAAATAAAAAACTATAGATCCTAGATGAAAATTTTTGTTTTCAAAAACTACTCCTGCTTCAACTGCTTTGCTGCATGTAGGTATACGAAAATTTGCAAAAATAAAAAAGTTTGTCGCTTTGTCAAACTATGAGTACATTCTTAGCGAAGTAATAAGTTTATTGTTGTTTAAAGAAAATAATAAACAATAATCGATAGAAACGAAAAGACCACTGGAAGCACTTGTTTGTGTACTTTAATTTAAAAAAAATCAGATCGATAGCTCGATTGGATTTGAATATGTGGCGGTAGAAATGTTAAAAAATACGATTTTTATGATTAATCAATTTCTCAAGATTTTTCGAAATCAAAAATATCTGCACCACAAAGAAATATCGTAAATAGCCATTTCAATTAATCAGTTTATAAAAACTATAAGGTCTGGTCAGGTTGTATGCTGATTTTTTTTTCTAGAACGTAGAAATTTTTATGGTCTATTTTGCTCCACTATCAAGCTATTACAAGGGCAACGTCCATAAATGGAATTAATTTAAAATTTACGCTAGCAGCATAGCGCGTCTCCTGTTACACGACGTCACGCGTGTTTGCGCGAGATAAAATTGTGACTTGAGTCAAAGACTCTTTAAAAACACCAATAAACTTTTCATTTGAACACCTTTTTATTTTTCTACAAGTTCGATGTTGATACAACGTTTGACAGACTAGATCTGGTCTCGATTTGCAGAAAACCTATATTTATAAGCTTGCTTATCGCAATTTCTGAGTTTGCATAATCAGCATTTTATTTAGGTTATCTACAATACTGGGAATTATAACTCCTCCGGCCTTAGAGTAAAATTATCCCTGAAGGGGTGATTTTTCGCTAAATAATTATTTGAATTATAATCTCATTGCTAGGGGGAGTTTTACATTGTTTTTGTTTTACAATAAATTTCTTGAATATTTTGACATAGACAATATACAATATTAAACATAATAATAGTACATATATAAAAGAATGGTCCAAACACAGGTTGAATAACTAATTTGAACATCATTAATTTCTTGAATTCTTTTTGTTTGTTCTGTTAGTGAATTTTGAGTTTCTAACAGTTTATGATTATTAATAGTTTCAATTTGCAATGGGCCTGGGTAATAATTAACTTTTAGTTTTTGAGAATAAGTTGTATTTAATTTTGGTAATTCAAATTTTATTTCATGTGAATCAGAAACATGAGTTTGCAATATTTGTTTTTCAATTAAAATTTGACAATCTTTATTCAAGTTAATAATGAATGTTCCTTGTAGTTTTGATTTAGTAATAATTTTATTACAAGTCAAAGCAATTGTAATTTCTTGTGGAATTATAGCAATCTATTTATTAGGTTTAATTTTTTGAATTTGAGTTTCTGTAATATCAACATTGATTGGGTGACAATCATTTAAATCATTAGCATATGATAATAATTTAGTAAATAATAATTTATATAAAAATTCATTAGTGTCT
This sequence comes from Rutpela maculata, assembly GCA_936432065.2. Lineage (NCBI taxonomy): Eukaryota > Metazoa > Arthropoda > Insecta > Coleoptera > Cerambycidae > Rutpela > Rutpela maculata. The sequence goes on from OW386292.2 coordinate 33,352,210, forward strand.
ATAGATATACAATTCTTATTGAAATGCTTTCATTAAATTCTCGCTTGCAATTATAAATCTTTGTAATGTTTTAGAATTACCGTCGAATAGTGGAATATTATCTGCCTGGTATCTTAAGAGGGTATAAATAATTTGTGCCATAGTGTTTGAATTTGGATTTTCAGTGAAATTTAGATTTTTCAGGTTCTTCAGTAATTACACTTAAATTTTCAGGATTTTGAATTTCAGTATTTACAGTTAGATTTCTTCTTTCTAGTTAGAATATCCTCTGATATATTATCCAGATTGACTTTTTAATTAATGAATTAGTTTTGAATATGTCTTAGAATTCAGTTTCTTAAATTTAATGTTGAGTTCACTCTTTTTAGAAAAATGACTTCTTCTTGGCTGTTTATAACGAGGGACTATATATTGGCGTTGCCAAGTGGTGCTCTATTGCAACAGGTACAAAATGTTATGAAAATTTGAATAACTCAAAAATAAGTTGAAAAATGTGATTACCTAACGTAAAATTGGTTAAATATGCAAATTTTGACAATAATTTCAAATTCAAATAAACTTACATTAAATAAATGTTGAAAATCATCTGTTGTCCGAAAGTTTCTTTGTTGCCGAATGTTCCTTCTTGAAGTCTGACCCTTCGCTTCTTTGGAGTTTCGTTTCTTTTTCTGTGAAGTGTCGCTCTTTGCTCTTTCCTGTGAAGCTGATGTTTCCCTGCTTCTCCTGTTGTCTCCGGAACCGAGTTGAAGTCTTTCTTTTCGTGTCCTTTTAACCTCTAAGCGTCGAGGGAGTCTAGTGTCGTCCGCTGCTCTTTCGGGAGTTGATTCCAGGATAAATCTGGTCCGGTCGAAAAGTGACAATTAGCTCCTGACTCTTCCTTCTTTTTCCACCCTTTGCGTTGCTTGAGAGTTTGTTCTCGTGATGAAGTGTTGAACACAAAACGCTTATTTTAGATCAGGAATTGAACGATAAATATGCTCTGACCCTGTGGCATTCACTGATTTTCGACTAAAATATGATCCTTTTAAGACTGCGCCAGATAAAATTGTGATTTGAGTCAAAGACTTTTTAAAAACACCAATAAACTTTTTATTTGAACACCTTTTTATTTTTCTACAAGTTCGATGTTGATACGACGGTTGACAGACTAGATCTGGTCTCAATTTGCAGAGAACCTATATTTATAAGCTTGCTTATCGCAATTGCTGATTTTGCATAATCAGCATTATATTTAGGTTATCTACAATACTGGGAATTATAACTCGAGCCTAACGGATTTATTCAAACTTTAATATTGAATATAGTAAATTACTATTACTATTACTATTACTATTACTATTACTATTACTATTACTATTACTATTACTATTACTATTACTATTACTATTACTATTACTATTACTATTACTATATTACTATTACTATTACTATTACTATTACTATTACTATTACTATTACTATTACTATTACTATTACTATTACTATTACTATTACTATTACTATTACTATTACTATTACTATTACTATTACTATTACTATTACCATTACTATTACTTGGTGACTAAAAAGGATTCCATTTCTAAATTTTTATTGAGTTTGAAATTAAAAAACTAGCAGCTGTATTCAGATATTTTCAATACGCCTAGATAATTGCACTCTGTGAAGCTTTTTTTTAGCAAACTTTTACTATATTTAATAAGAAGGCAAATGCAACATCTCCAGCAAATCTCTTGTTTGTATTGTTTCAAGATTCCTGTAATTTTTATTTTTTTTGCACTATATTAACTACATAAGTACAGCAAAAATTGTATTTCTTTTGTTTGTCTAAATGCATATGAATGAACGTGCCCCAAATAAAACCCATTGATAACTCCCAACAAGCAGTGTTCAAGTCAAACCAATAACAAAAACAAGATACGCCCTGCTAAACAGAATTCTTTAATTGTTATTTACACAACTTTTTTCATTGCAGGGTCTGGTTTAATCAACGCACCGTTAAGCAGTGAATTAGATTGTGCGAACGAGTTTATTTTGGAACTGAATTTTGTAACGGTCAAACTGAAGAACTGAGGCCATCGAGACAACTTTTTTGAAAGGTTAGTTGAATTGTTATTCCATTTATTTACATAAGAATGAGAATTACGCACTATAGTGAGATTAATATTTCGGAGAAAGTTATTTGGTAAATTCGTGACTTGTCCATAATCAGTTGCTCTTTACCTAAGGGTATCTTGACTATTACAAATCCTTCTAAGTTACCGTATAATTAGCAAAGTTAAAATAATAAATCACGGTTCATTTAGGAAAGGAAATGTGTTGAAAAGAGTTGAAGAATAATTATAACGCGAAAATTTAAATAACCTCAAGGGGAATCAGAACAGCTGTCAATAGTCATAATCAGTTTATAGTTTGTGGGCCAATCAAGGAAGCACTTACTCAACCAGGAAATTTTATTAATTCGCAATACACGAAAATCTCTTAATATGCCCAAAAAGGATATAAATTAATTATTATTAATTATTCTTTATCGCAGTATTTTTGTGTCGAATTTTATCAAAGATGATTCATAACTTTCACACTTACAGATCGATTCTTTTCAAAAACAATAAAGTTCTTCCCCTACGTACTGTGCTTACAAGAGGTGCGCCAGATGGCCGAATAGACGAACTGGTAGACGGATAGACGATCAGACGCATAGTGGGAAATTTTCCCATTAGCTGGCCTAAATTTATAACATTCAATACATACATTAAAATTAATACCTGTAAGTTTTTGGGCTCGCTGATTACTAATCCGACGTTAGAATTTGCAAAAACAAAATGGCGTATTCAATATGGTGGACTGAAACCTTAAAAAATTATCTGTAGTAATATATTAAGTGCATTAAAATTGTCAAAAATTCAGCGCATGAAAACGTGTTGCCTAGAAACTGCTTGAGTTCATTTTGATCTGATTTGACAAAAAGTGTCCGAGAGGCAGCCGAGGTACTTTTTCAGTAATTCATACAACGTGATCTATCATGATATGCGGAAAATTTAACAGTAAAAATGAAAAATTTGAAAAAAAAATGACCAAAAATATTAACTTATTTTTTTGTATAAATGCGTGACCTTAACTAATCTAACATAACGCGGTACAGCCATATCACTTTATCAGACTTGGGATTGACACTATTGACAGCAAAGCTGGATAGGAAAGAAGTGACTTTTTGGTTTTAATCAAATCACACTACAAAAATAGCGAAATAAATCTAAATAAATAGAAAAGACATTGACCATATGCTGAAACGACAAGCAGATATACGAGGTATTTAGTTAAACCGGTCAATAAAACGGCGGTGTCCTGATTGTTCGACCGAAAGTAAAAAACGCGGCTCTCGCTAGCCGGCTTCACTTTTTATGCCAATTAAGGAAAGTTTACATCCTTTCTGGGGGTGTTACTTAATAACATTGATAGGATAGTTTCAAACTACTCTAGTGTACAACACGATTTTTTCCATAGCATCTATGAAAATGTAAATCTGGTTAGTTACTCCCTGTTTTTCCAGCATTCTACGGATACAGGTGTGGCTCACAACCCCGTGGGGGTGGTCTTCAAGCACAGCGTCGAACATAGTCTAGTTTCTTCTCACTTCCAGACAACACAGGTGTTTCCAATTTTTATAGAAGTCACTGTAACTTTTTATAGTTAAATCTTACATAAGGCGTAGTTTTCACACCCTCTGAGGATTCACACTGTAGGATGTTGATGGTACGTAAGTTTCTAGTTCTATTCTACAGTACTACGCAATTTCAGCCAATCATTCCATGAAAATAGAAATCCTGTTGGATTTTACTTTTTTTTCTTGATTTTCTCGTGCCTTAGTTATTTTAGTTCTCAACCCTATAGGGGCAGTTAATGAAGATTACGTTGGACCTGATGCAGTTTCTTATCACATTAACAAAACTTAGGCATTTCGAGCTTTTTCAGCAGTCGTTGCTGTTTTGAATCGATTTTTTTTATATATGGGGGGTAGTTTTCGCCCCTCCCTGGGGGTGTGTTTCATATCTATTGTATGTACGCTGCTGTTTAACCTTAATTTGTATAATTCCATGGCTCTAGCTAATGATTTTAGCGACCGAAAATACGTAGGTCTGGTTCGCTGGTCTGAATTTTTTTTTGTGGGGCTGTAAATTCATTAATGATATAAATGTAACGGAGGATAATAATATTTGGGGTATAGGTAAGATAATTGTCAAAGAAGAAACTTACTAAAATTTTAGTAAAAAATATATGCTTATGGTTGACACTGAATTTTACAGTTTTTTAATTTTTGTAACATTTTGTTTGAGGCTCTTATTTTATAGTGTACCGAATTTTAAAACTCTGTTTGAACTATGGTTTTTAAAAGTTGACATCTAAATCTTTAAACCTTAACTTCCCCATTTTAAATTAATCAATTTTCTTTTCTTGACAGTTTGAGTTCATTGTTTAACAAAGTAGTAATAGTGGACTTTTCTCAATAGTTTGGCACCATTAAAAAGACTGGAAAACTATAATGGTTTTATCTCGGTAACATTTTGGGACAATTTTATGAGACTTAATTGACGAGTTTTGACTTAATTTTTAAACGAACCATTGTTGTTTCCCTAACACCAAGTATAATTGAATGTTCAATGTTTGTGTGAACCAAGAGGACAATCTCTACGTCATAGAGATAATAGTTCATAAATGGCGTCCCTACAGAACGACTTTAGTTCATGAGTTAAACGAATTATAGAATATATCGAATAACACAGCACCACAAAAAAAATTCTGATCACTGAACGCGTCCATAACATTCACATATATTTTTCGACGCTGAATCCGAATTTCTTAATAAAAGAGCCGTACACCCCCAATTTTTTCACTACAGTCAAAAATAACCCTTATAATAGGGTAAAACCACCATATGCATGAGGTTAGAGTGAATGGATACAAGTACATTGTAGAAAACGTGAATAACACAATTTCTGTATTCCGCGGTCAACTTCCCAAATACTAAAATCACCCCCATAATTGGGCAGAAAGTACTCCTATAAAAAAAATAAAATACATAAATGCCAATAAATCGTGAAAATGTTGAAGTTTTTATAGTTTGGAATAAAGTGTATGAATCTGAAGTGACTGTAAGCCCCAATACTCATGATACGAAACCACCCCTAAGCGTAAAAACGAAGGACATGAGTGCCAGTTCATTGTGGAAGATAATTTTTAGTATGCCAGTGAAGACATCATTTGAAAACAAGACAAAGAGGTATTTCAAGAAAAGAGATTGAGAATTATGTGCCCAAATATACAAAAACAAAACAACATTTTTCAATGTATTCCCATGTCTGTACTCTGTGCTGTGCATTTATGTACGTGTCGGTGTTTTTCACTTCACCTAGGGTATTTAACAATGATGAGTGACGAACAGGTAGGAGTCATTCCGGATACATACACTTTACTCCAAACTATAAAAACTTCAATATTTTCCACGATTTATGGACATTTGCAGACCCCTGACGGCCGTGGTGGCCATTTTCCAAAATTGCGCCAGTGGACACCCGAAAGACAACAGAAGTTAGATAAAGTTTGCTGCTGAAGGTTTTAGTGAATGATTATTGAAGTTATAATATAATTTATATACAGCGTGTCCTCCGATTGAGTTCGCTATAGGTGAAATGGACAAAAAATTTTCAATTTTTTTTTCATATTTGGAGGTTTACCTCTTACCTAAAAAGTAACTTTGGGTGTACTTTTGTTTTTTTAAAATCTTGTAGGCCATGACAGTTAAGCAAAAACGAATTTCATGTTAGGTAAAGTACCTTTTCTGTAAAAGATACAGGAAAATGTCATTAAGGAAAGTTATTTAGATTAAAAAGTTATAGTCCTATACAAAATTTCAAAATTCGCCTACTTTGATTATTTTGATTTTTCAATATAATTGCACTTTACGAGAAAAAAATAGTATGCCAGTTTACTAACGTGTTTGATTTAGTACATAATGGAGTAAACACTTTAGTAAACCGGCAACATTTTTTTTTTTTCGTAAAATACGAGGTAAAATGCAATTATATTAAAAAAATTAAAATCATCAAAGTAGCCGTATGTTCTTGAAATTTTGCATAGGACTATAACTTTTTAATCTAAATAACTTTCCTTAATGACATTTTGCTGTATCTTTTACAGAGAAGGTACTTTACCTAACATGAAATTCGTTTTTGCTTAACTGTCATGCCCTACATGATTTAAAAAAAAAACAAAAGTACACCCAAAATTACTTTTTAGTTAGGCAGGGGTGAACCTCCAAATACGAAAAAAAAAATTCGAACATTTTTTGTCCATTTCACCTATAGCGTACTCAATCGGAGGACATGCTGTACATAAATTACAAACTATCTGGCATGTTTTCATTCAAAACATTCAATAAATATTCACTAAAACCTTCAGCAGCAAACTTTATCTAACTTCTGTTGTCTTTCGGGTGTCCACTGGCTTCCATTTTGGAAAATGGCCGCCACGGCCGCCGGGGGGCAGTTAGCCGATGGCTCCACATCCAAAATTGTTCATATTACATCGGTCTACCTCTGTGCCAAACTTGGTGCTTTTATCAAAAAGTATGTTGAAATATCTAGCTAAACTGCCGCACTAATACCCAAGGAAGGGACCCAACACATCTACTGAAGAAAGCGCTAGCAGCAAACTAAAAATAGCGAGACCATGCTGCAGCGGAGAATAACAACTGAGAGGATCAGGATCAAGAAACCAACACCACAAAGAGTCAGAAGAGGTAGAAGTCCAAAAACACAAAAAAGGGAGCTCCCTCACGATACAGTGCGGTACCGCATCTCACAAATACCTACTCCTTCCATTCCACATTCTTTTACCATGCGCCATGTGGCTCTCGCTGCTGGCAACAAGCATGGCCTTAGTCCAACCCAGCGAGGACGTAGCAGGCCTAGCTGTATACCTGGGAGTGGCAGCAATGCCTACCGCACGCTGGTAAATCAATCAACCATTCAATGTCTGAGAGTGGCTTTTGAAGTCACTCCAGATTCATGTCCCGTACTCTACATTGGAGTAGTTTCTACCCCATTATGGTGATGGTTTTCGTTTAGTATTTAGGAACTTGTCCCCTGAATACAGAAATTGTACATTGCTCACGTTTTCTACAATGTATTTGATCTATTCATTCTCTCCTGGCATATATGGCGGTTTTACTACATTTAGGGGGTTATTTTTTGATGCAGCCCAAAAATTTGGGGCTGTATGGTTTCTTTATTGTCAAATTCGGATTCAGTTTCGAAGAATATATTTGAATATTATGGGGGCATTCAGGATCAGCACTTTTTTTGTGGGGCTCAATTACTTAATTCAGCAGATATTAGTAAAATAACGAAATTGGAGTCCTTCAATCATACTTATTTAAAGCAATTATTTATATTCGATTTAGGTTCTTTTAGCTAAAAAATGAAATATAACGTTCTAGAAATAAACTCTTGAAACTTTTGCAGTAATACATGCAATTTTGTAGTTTTTTATACGCCTCGTTATTATATTTAAATTAAAATGTCGAAACAATAAATCATTTAACAAGAATTTAAATACATTTCTTTTACAATATAATGGGAATAAAGTAAATTTAAGCTAGCAATTAAAATAATTTCAATTTACAGTTACCTATTTGCTAAGTGATTTGATAAGTAATTGTTAACTTGTCATATATCTTTGTGTATGCTTTTTAGAATTAATTCATTTGCCATTCTGGGTCGTTCATTATGCTGAGATATTGAAGAATTAGTTACGCATATCCATAAACGTTATTTGTGTAATATTATTAGCACAAGGGAAATGAGGTATTTTATTATGATCGTCAATATTGTAATATTTGAACAAATACATTTTTGAAGAAATGTGTTACAGAAATAAAAAGAAACAGACTAAAATTAGATATGTATATGTATAATTACCGAAAATTCAAGTTCGTTTGTGAATATTCTTGTCCGGATTATGACATATAATAATAATAATAAGTTTATTAGCCATTTTAGATACATTTAAGTACATTTGGTAAAGTCAGGTAAAGTAAATATAAATAAAAATAAATGTAGAAGTAAACATAAATTAATAAATAAACAAATATTGCATTAAATAACATCAGTATAGTACATTTAACAAATAATAACAGTAAATACAATAGTATTTACATAGTCAAAACACAGATAAGGAACAATAAAAACAGTCTACCTTAAAAGAAATAGAGTTAAGGACATGTTTATACACATATTATTGCAACATGAAAATAAAATACAATACTTGAAAATAGAAACAATAATAATATATTTGGTTTCAAGTAACCGTTACCGCCTAACAGTTATCCTCCATATATTTTCGCACTGAACAATATGTTTTTGAAATTAAAAATTCCTTTAATTACACAGCCACACAAAAAAAAGTTCTCTGCAGCGGACCAAATTATATGGATACGATGTATTTTTCGACGCTGAATCCGAATCCGTGGTCAAAAAAAATCTATTGTGTCAGTTTTGTTTTCTGGTCAAAAACAGCCCTTAAAATGGTGTCAAATCATAGAAATATTGTAATAACTCTTAATGAAGTGTGAAAAATTGTAGATGTTTTGTAGTCGAGGGTAGAGAATATAAATTCGAGCCACAGTAAGCTATTTCTATAAATCAAACCGAAATCCGCCCTCGTGGGGGAGTGAAAACTAAAACTCAAATGACGCAGATGAGTGTAAATAATATGTACAAAGGTCAAATTTTTGTATCTCTTAGTGCAAAATATTTGGAGAGTTAAAACTACCCCCACCCCTCGTAGGTTTCAAAACGGGAAAAAAATTCAGGTAGGGTGAACAAATATGGAGTAAATTCATTCCAACCACCAATACGTGACTAGAAACTACCCTTAAAGAGTGGTAAGAGCTACCTCCATGCTCAAATGTTACATATAGGTGCTATTAAAATTCGGAAAGGGTCAAATACTTATTCATTGTGCGAAATATATAAATCTGGTACGACAACCACCTAATCTTTTTAATAAGGTTGAAAATCACCCCTATTGGGATGGGTAAGAACTACCCCCACATACGGACGGAAATAGATAGACGGAAATTTAGTTAATTTAGGTATATAGCTTACATATATAGAAAAAAATGCTCACCGAAGAGATAACTTCCTATATTTTGACCAAAGAAATAGGAAAAGAAAACAACGGAAAAGATATTTTGAAGATAAGAGAGAAAAATCATAAGAAAAGAAAGTATTTGGAGTGACGGTCGAAAGTGTGATATAAATAGGGAAAAGAATTGCTTTCCACAAATTAAAAGATAGATAAGTTGAATCGGTCATTTGAGTAACAGCACATGTCAATATTTCGGCCATTTTGAGTTTATTGCAGTAATATACACTTTAAGAGTAAACACATCGTTCCCTACAGAAACATGACTTCTTCAATGATGTTTCAATGATTTACATGCTTCTAAATATCGTCAGCTTAGTATTACAAGGCTGCTTGTTACATTTTTTGAGATTTTGTTTCTTCAGAATGAAAAGGTTGGATGTTACCGTAGATACCTTCAGCTACTCTCCGCCAGATGGTAGAGCACAGATAGCCATTTTTATAGGCAGGTAAACAAAAGTGTATGTCACATTTCAATTCCCAGTTCATTAACAAAATGGATTAAAATGGATTTGTCAAATTTAAATTATTTGCACATACAACCTTGTAATACCAAACCGACGAATATGTCGATGTCTTGAGAAACTACACAGATTATGAACTACACACATTTTAGATCATCTTCCAATGAACCTGGGGTAGTTCAAGCTTTTGAATTTATAGTGGGGTTTACCAGCCATAAATTTAGACTTGCCACTTCCAATTTGGTACAATTACCTGAACCTGTTCAGAAACCTGCTTATCCTCTTGGACAAGTTCCGATTAATTCCAAGAAAGTTGACAATATTAAATAACTTCTTACATACGTTCTTGATGAACATCATGAATTTGATAATGGAATATTACGTTGGCCAACAACTGAAAATGATGAAGATGCTTAATTTTTTTATAAAAGTTTATTTTATGACCCTCTCTTTTATATTCAGTAAAGATCTTTACTAAAACTACACGCCTTTTTATTCAATTTCATAATTCATTTCAGAAACATCACATGTCGCGAATTTTTGACGTACTATAGTTTTTTTCTTAAAAAATATTTTTTCAAAATAATTATTTTAAAACAATCTAAATAGACCACATTTTAAAGGCTTAATTTTAAAAACCGAAATTTTTACGGATGTTTCATTATTTTCGGTTTTTTCATTTCCTGTAAAATAAGTCAGAACTGACAAGTGCTGTTACTCAAGTGACCGATTCAGTTGATAAATGTTAAGATAAATAGTTGAATAAGCAGTATGGTGTAATAAATAAAACACAACTGGTTAATGCTTCATATATTAATTTACTCCATTTTTATCTACCCTGCCTAAAACTACAAATTAGTGTTTATCAACCCCCTCCCCCCCAATTGGGGTAATTTTCAACCTTATTAAGATTGTGTGGTTATCGTACCAGATTTGTATATTTGGCACGATGAGCTGCAAGTATTTGAGTAGCACCGAATTTCAGTAGCACCTATATGCATTATTTGAGCATGGGGGTAGCTCTTACTAAGAGTAGACTCTAGTCATGTGTCGATGGTTGGAACGAATTCACTCCATGTTTGTTCACCCTGCTTAAAACTACAAAAGCCTCAATTTTTTTCCCGTTTTAAAACCTATGAGGGGTGGGGGTAGTTTTAACCCTCCATGGTCGATTCTCTACAATTTGAGAGTAATGGATGGTGGTTGCACCAGAGTCAAATATTTTGCACTAAGATATACAAAAATTTGGCCTTTACACATGTTATTCACTCTCACCTGCGTCTTTTGAGTTTTACCCTTAGTTTTCACGCCCCATAAGGGCGGATTTCGGTTTAATTTATAGAAATAGCTTATTGTGGCTCAAATTTATATTCTGTACTCTCGACTACAAAACATCTACCACTTTTCACGCTTCATTAAGAGTTATTGCATTATTTCTATGATTTTACACCATTTTAAGGGATGTTTTTGACTAAAAAACAAAACTGACAAGATAAATTTTTTTTTGGACCACGGATTCGGATTCAGCGTCCAAAAACCCACCATATCCATATAATTTGGTCCGCCGCACAGAACTTTTTTTTGTGTGGCTGTGTTACCTTTTAAACTTATCTACTGATTCAATATTTTTTATTGCGTCTGGTAATTTATTATATAAAACTATACCTACCAGAATGATTGGGTCAATTTCCATATAAAGTTGTATAATGAACAGTAGATCTCAAATCATTGCCCTTTCGAGTAGAATAATCATGAAAGGTTCCAATCTTCTGATAAGATTGTAGATTTGTTTTTATGCAATTTATGCATTTTAATATATATACACAGGATACAGTTAATATATATTTTTTTAAATGTGGCTTACACGATTCTCTTAGCACTCGTTTTTGTAATATAAGAATTCTTTCTGCGCCACTAGAGTTTCCCCAAAATGCTATATTATACTGTATGGCTGAATATATTAATGCGTAGTAGACGTTAATTAATTGGTTATTTTGCAGGGAAGACTTAAGCTGCAGTATTGCATAGTATCCGCTATTAATTTTTTTACTTATAGCATTTATGTGTGTCTGCCATCTCATATTTGCATCAACTTGTACACCAAGAAGTTTTACGCTGTCAACACAGTCAATCAATGCTTCATTTACAATTACAGTATTTGATGCGTCATTTTTTTATTCCTTTCTGTTTTATTTGCATTTACCAGAAGCTTATTTTTATTGCACCAATTCGTAAATTGGCTGGGTATAATATTCATGTTATCTTGGGGTTCTTCGTGAATATGGACAGAAACAGCTACTGATGTGTCGTCGGTAAAAAGGACGACACAGTCAGAGCAAATTTCAGGTGGTAGGTCATTGATATATAATAAAAATATCAACGGACCTAAGACTGATCCCTGCGGAACTCCGAGGTCAATATCATGGGAATCTGATACAGTATTATTAATACCAACATAGATTTTCCTACTGTGGAGGTAAGGCTATAGCCAGTTTAAGACATTTCCTCTAAGGCCAAAACGTTTCAATTTTTGCTTTACAAGACTTAGATCTAAACAATCAAAGGCTTTGTATAAATCGAAAAATACTGCACCAACATATTGTCCTTTGTCTAAGTTAAAGTAAATATAATTAACAAATTTGTAATCTCAGGGGCTTTACTAAAAACTACTATTTTCAACAGATACGTAATTTTGTTATTTATCATTTACCCTATTTTCAACACGTCAATACGGCTTTATACATTTATATCTTTTTATCGGCACGGTAGCTCAGTTTGCTAAAACTTATTGTGAGGCGAACATGCTGGTCGCACTGTCTACCGTGTACTGAGTTCGAGTCCCAGCCTGGACACTGGCGATGTCGGCGGGTATATATATCTGCCTTTTTCAAAAAGTGTAACCTCCTTCCGAACCGTCTGGGCTTGAGATTTGTGGGTTATCTATTACATGTTTATATCTGCGTCTGCATCTGCATCTATGTCTAGGTCTATGTTTATATATTTATCAATTTATTACTGGAAGGTATAAATATCAATACGTAAAAATATGATATATAAAAAACACAAATATTTTCTAACAAAATCTGTAATAGTATCTGTTCAGAACTTCGCTTTTTTGAAGTAAGAAAAAGCGATACTCATTGAATGTCATGTTTTCGTATTTTAAGACGTATAAATGGCAAGTAATTTTGTTGACTGAATTAAAAATTCGTTCTGGCATTACATTTGAATCATAAAAACCATTAGCAGCTGTTTGTAAATTATCATTATTGGTCATTATTTTCAGGAGTTTATTTTTTCGTTGGCGGTAAAAGCAAGACGTTGTATCACATCCGGTAAAAGCGTGACAAAAACCAACTAACTTTTGTATAGATTCATATTCATATAGAAAACTGTCACTATTGTAATATCTATCAGCAACTTTTCCTTTTCCTGGCTTAAGTAGAAACATGTTATTTTTTGAATAAAATATTTAACATTAATTATTGTTAATCGATAAAGTAATTTCAATTACAATTTGCAAAATTGAAGGTGTATTAAAAATAATTATACATATAAAAAATATAGGATATACAAACGTACAAACTTTTTTTTTGAAAATAGTCGCCCGACTACCCAATCCGCACTCTGTTACGCTCGTGCACACTACTTCTTCATATTTTTCGAAAACCAATTATCAAAGAGTAATGTTTTTTTTAAGTGATCTAAAAAAAATAGCACTTTAAAATGGTACACATAATTTTTCGACTCTGCATTCCATTCAGAAGATATTTAACTTTAATTGCAATTTATTATGAAAAAATCTTATTTTTTTCAAATTCAATTTTCAACACTTTTTTCTGAATGATGACCATATAGGAAACATTTGTAGGTGTTAAATAATTCTCAAAGAATATTTTTTTTTTTTTCATAGCAAAATCTGACAGAAAATGGAGCCATTTTTCCAACTCTTTTTTTTCCAAAAAGTTGAATGTTTTGAAAAATAATGCAGATATCGATCTGAAATTTTTGCCAGATATTCCCTCCTATATATCACGTATTTTAGTAAAATTTCAAAAATGTTTTGCTAAAATTAAAAAAAAAATTTAATAATTCCTTTTGAATAAATTTACTGCTGACCTAATGAAGCTGTCTTAACATTCGGGGACTCATTTTATAGGTCTTTTTAATACTTATACCTAGCTCATTTGAACTTTCCTCTTAGATTATTAGCCTTCTATTTAAACGTGAAAAAACGATTTTTCAACTTTACCATGATTGATTATATATCTTCAATATTCATAAGATTATCGGTGTATTATTTTATTGTATCTGCATTAGAACTATAGATATTTCAACGGGTTCCAAAGCTATTTTTCTCTGTCTCTTTGTTGATTGACATTTTCAAAAGCAAATTACTATTCGCTATCATAACAAACGCATAATTGCGAAAATTCACGAAATTTTCTCCACTTTGTGCCCTTGGAAACTCACTAAAATCAATATTATTTGCATTCCACCTTGTTGAATTTTTGATACACAATCTCTATATGAATAATAAGAAAGTTCTCCTTCCCGTTTGGCTAGTCACATACTAAAAAAAAGCAACTTGCTATAGGTGTGGCAAATTCGATTTATTTACCTTCGAATAGGAAAAAAAATGTCGTCGGTACACACAAGTGCAAATGAGATTAGTACTAATTTAATTCAATCAATATTTCGTTGCAAATTATGCAGCGATAGCCTTGAGAGGCGTAACTAGCTGTCTGAGTTAAAATTGATTTTTAAATCATTAATTGTTTATCAGATCTCTGAATACAGGGAAATGAATCATGGTGTGTACAGTGACCAAGTGATTTAAAAAATCTAAAATATAAAATTCGCGACGTGTGATTCTGTCTGCTAGCAAAAATATCCGGGTCTCTTTTTGGTATTTACACATCACCTAGAAACGTAAAATTCGTTACAAACATTAATTGGCACTTAGGGCTGATGAAAAAAATCGAGAAAAGTCAAATGGTGGATCCAACATGGCAGCCATGAGGAAAAGGCAACCTTTCACGGTTTGATCCCTTCCAAAACAGGTAGAAACTTTTTTGGGGTAAATAATAATAAAATGATATTAAAAGTTATTTCGAAAATGGAAATAAAATCGCTGAATGTAAAGGTATGACATCAAAAATACCAGGCATAGATCATGGAGTACCTCAAGGATCCGTCCTTGGACCCCCGTTATTCTTGATCTATGTCAATGATTTACCACAATATGTTTTAAATGCTAAATTTGTGTTGTATGCAGATGATGCTACTAAAATAAGTTGTAATGAGAACCAAATTGAGTTGGAAAATATTATGCTGCAAACACAGTCGACTACTTCCGAGTGGTTCCAAGCCAATGTCTTATGTTTAAATCATACCAAAAATGGTATTTTCTACTCTTTATATTGAAAAGTATGAAAACCCAGATGATGTAAAATTTCTGGGAGTAGTTCTTGATCCAAAACTGTGTTGGGACCAACATGTGGACTATGTTTCAAAAAAACTTGCAAGATGTGTTTATATGATAAACAATCTCATAGGGGAAGTATCCTTAAATGTCGTTAGGACATCTTATTTTTCATTATTCTAAGGCACCTTTTCTTATGCAGTTCTAACTTGGGGGCATACAGCTCATTTAGATAGAATATTTAGTTTACAAAGACGTGTTGGAATATCGATTTCAAGTCTTGGATATAGAGATGACGTAAAATATAAATTCATTGAACATGGAATATTAACAGTTCCTTATTTTTATATCTATAGGTGTCTGATATATGTTAAAGAAAACATAAACGATTACGTTGTTCAAACGGACATACATGGTCATGATACAAGGTTCAATAATAAGATATCCTTAAGATATCTACGATTAGAAAAAAGTAAAAATGGTAAACTACTTTGGTACCCCATTTTTTAACAAACTGCTATTTCATATTACTTATTTACCATACAAATAGTTTTGTGGCCAGGTTAAAAGTTTACTCATAAATCGAGCTTTCTATGATTTTCAAGTTTTTTCGACCGATTTTTCAAATGAAATTGCATGAAATTTTTAATATTAATTTTATAAATATTTTAAAGTGTAAAACTTAATTTTTATTTTAATTCCTGTTTGTCAAAACTATAAGCGTGATTTATTTGTGTTTATTAATTAATTATCTCCGATTGTTATCAATATTTTTGTATGATTAGAACTTAACTAATTTGACTTGTGTAAAACTTTTATAAGTCTATAACAATAAACTATTTCTATTTCTGTTTCTATTGCACTGCCTCTATACCTTTCGACAAAAGGCTGCTGCCGTTAATTTATATACACCTGACACAGACGCATTTTTCTGGTATATGGGGCATGTTCCACAATAGAATCGGAAAAGGTGAAAGTAATATTAGGGCCTATACGCTCTGTCTGGATGTGATGTCACAGGTTTCCTTGCAAAAAATGGAAAACGACCTTTTTAAAAAGTATATAAGATGACAGGAAAGGAACTACTTGATGCCCTCGGGAATCTTGGATCAGTCGAAGAGTTTAGTGATGAAGATGAAAGTGGTACTGAAAAGTTCATTTGTAAGGTGTATGTACCAGAGATGAAAATTTCAGATATTGGCGAGCTTCATTAAAGGATGTTTTCCAAACACGAAACGCAAAGATCTGAATCCGATAAGATCCTTGTCACCTTTTATTCTTAGATCACAATACCAAGTCTAATCTAACACTACAATCTGAATTTGGATAAGAAATGAGATACAATACCTATTTTCTTGTTATGTGTACTTTCCAATATGCACCTGAATCGATTCCTAAACTAATACCGTGTCCCTGTGCAAAAAGAAAATATACTGTATCCTGTAAAAACAGAGCTTAAAACATTTTATGCTATTTTATGCCCGTGTGGCGGTGATGAAAATCTATGCGAAAATGATGACCCAGAATTAAATATTGGTGATATTACAGATGACGAATATTAAGTTGAAGACCTTCGAAGGCGTTAAGCTATATTATGATATTAATAGACATTTAAATAAATAATATTTTAATTTTATTAATAAATATTAAATTCCAACATAAGTGTCTGATATGTTTTTGAAACCATTAAAAAGTGTTCAATATACAGCTTAGCCGGTTATAACTGATTAACGGTCAAACATTTCGAGAAATCTTTAATAACCTTTTTTCTATAGAACTTCATTGCAATCAAAAAAATTCAATGCAAAACCCTGGTAGGACATGATATTAGAGTGTATAAGGAACCTATTCCAGGTAGTCCTACAATTTCATCATTCAAAATCACGCGAAATTATTTAATTAAATATGCCCTTGAATTGTTGAGGAGTGAAGCTATCTGCGCACTATCAAGCTGAGCATGGAGGAGCTACAGAGGAGTACATTATGTGACGTTTCCATTGGAGGATATGTGCAATATGCATGCCAATTATTCTACCAGAAAGAAAGTTTTAAGATAACAACGATATTTATTTACAGCACGCCTGGCCGTTTGTCGCATCCTTGATGCCATTCCTTTTTATTTTCCCAAGAATATTCTTCCAGCTCCCTTCTATTCATTGCTACTTGTATGCCGTCTTTCCATCGTGTTCGCGGTCGACCTCTTTTCTTTTCTCTGTGTGGTATCCATTCAAAGCACTTCTTTGGTAATCTTCGTTCTTCCATCTTTCTCATATGTCTGTACCAGTATAGCTGTTTCTCTTCTATTCTTTCCGACAGGGTCTTGTCTACTTTTAATCTATCTCTTATTGTCTCTCCTCTAATATGGTCTAAGAGGGTAACTCTACAGCATCTTCTTAAATAATTATTTTCCACGGTATTTGTTCTTCGTTTAAGGTTTGTGTTCATTGACCAAACTTCTGAGCCATAGGTGGTTGTACTTTCTACTAATGATTTAAACATTCACATCTTTGTCACATTTCTTATGTTCTTACTCCACAGCACTGTATTCAATTTGTTTGTTATCGTTCGTCCTCTCCCTATTTTCCGTAGAACATCTTTATCATCTTTTCTGTCTTTAGTCAACAGTACCCTTAAATAATTATATTCTGCTGTATACTTGATGTTGCCCTTGTTCATTAAGTCTAAATCTTGTCCTTCATCACCGACCACCATATACTGGGTTTTCTGTATATTCACTTCCAAACTTCAATCCTCAAAATCCTCTATAAGCATCTTCATCCCATACGATATATCGTCCCTATCTTCGGCAAAGACAACCTGGTCGTCTGCAAATAATAGCGTGTAAATTATTTCATTTTCCAATTGCACTCCCATTTTATTACACTTTCTTGACCACTTCTCAAGAACCGAATTGAGGTATATTTTGAATAACGTGGGAGATAAACAACAGCCCTGCCTCAGATCTCTATTTGTCTCAAAAGACTCGGATAATCTTACTTGGCCCTTTACTCTGCTGATATTATTTCTGTACAGATTTTTCACTGCGTTTATATATTGTTTGATTGATACCATTCTTTTCCATGACATACCAGAGTCTATTTGCAGGAACATTAGCGTATGCATTTTTTAAGTCCAATATACAGAATACGCTATCCGTGCAAGATCTGCCGGGTCTGAAACCTCTCTGTTCTTCCATATCTTCAATTTTTTTCTTCAATACTCCCTCTCAGGACCCTGTCGTGTAGTCTACCTGTAGATTCAATTACGCTCAGCCCTTTATAGTTCTGGCATATCTTTTTGTCCCCTTTCTTATGGATTGATCTGATGTACGCTACTCTCCATTGATTGGGCACAGGAGTGTACACAGGACACAGAAGTGTACACAGGACACAGAAGTTTTAAGCATCTCCTTTAAACATGTTCAATTGAGGTGTATTTCAAGGGCCCTGGATACCAAATTAAGCTCGCATATTCTAATTTAGATTTTGCGAATGCATTAAATAACATACATAATACTAGAGTTTCTATAAAGCCATGTGGATTACTAATAACCACAGTGGTCTTCAAGCTGCAGAAAGTTTGACCAAAATGGATCCATTCACAGAATGTTTTCAGCATATCTGTAGGGTAATAAAATGCAAACCGGAAAATCCTAGCTGATCCCCTTCGCGAGATATTCAATTTCTAATTACACAGCCCACAAAAAAAGTGGTCTGTCCGGTGGACCAGACCAGAGTATCCTTATGTATTTTGATTCGCTGAATATGAATCCGAAGTCATAATTTTCAGATTGGCTCGTTTTTCATCCCCAACTCCAAAAAACACCAACGAAAAAAAAGTGGTATGTCCAGACCAATGTATTTTGACCCGCTGAATCGGAATCTGAAGTGAGAATTTTCAAATTGGATTGTTTTTCATCCTTAACCCCAAAAAACACACCTAAATAAAAAAAGTCCTCTGTCCGATGGATGAGACTAATGTATACCTATGTATATTGACCTGCTGAATCCGAAGTCAGAATTATCAGATTGGCTCGATTTTCATTTCTAACCTCAAGAATCACCAGTAAAAATCGGTTTTTCGCCTTTCACATTGTTATGGAGTTTTGGAGTTATGAGATTACAGAGATATGAGGTTATGGCGTTCAAGGTTATGAAATAAATGTATTTTATAAAATGTCTACTACTGTACTGTGTGTGAGTGTATTGAGTGTGAAAGTCGAAAAACTGTATTTTTGAGGTTAGACATAAAAACCAAGCCAATCTGACAATTCTGACTTCGGATTCGGATTTAGCGGGTCAAAATACATGGGGTTACACTAGTCTGGTCCACCGGACAGGCCACTTTTTTTGTGGGGCTGTGTTATTCGAAATTAAATATTTCGCGAAGAGGATCAGTTAGGATTTTCCGGTTTGCATTTTTTTTACCCTACATATAAGCTGAAAATATTCTGTGAAACCCGTGTTTGGATCCATTTTGGTCAAACTTTGAGCAGCTTGAAGACCACTGTGTTTGAAAATGATAACTTATGGTCAAATGTCACTCTATATTACAGAAATACTCAGGACTGTCACGAACTGTTTCATTCAGATAATAAGCGAAATCAAAAGCACATTTTTTTTCTGTGGTAAAAAAACAACTTGGCAGAGCATTACTGATGTACCACTTCGCTTATTATTTAAGTTATTTTGGATTCATGCACAGTAATCAACGCACTTTATATGCCACTCTTTGCTGGCTAGGACATCCGCATCCTCGTTAACTTGATTTCAATCATTTTACCCAACAGCTTTGGACATTGTTATTTTGTGTGATCATATCAGGATGTGCTGGTAATAATATTATGTCCATTTTTCTGCATCTGTTAGTTAAATTCTCGGTAAAGTGAAGATATAATAGAACTAATCGAAAGTAACTGTTAATATTTAGGTAGCAATGTAGCAATGTAAATTCTATATAAACGTCCTGTAAATTTAATTAAAATATATAAATCGTTGCTGATTATGACTTAATGCGAAAATAAATTAAGAAAACATTGCGTGACCGACAAAAAAAAACATGCATTAAATAAGTTACCGCCGTGTAAATAATGCAAAAATAACAAAAATATCGCAAATTGTTTTTTGTGGTTAACAGAAAAGTTTCGCAACTGCCACAATAAAGCATAGTAGAAATAACAAATTTAGGGTCAGTAATTAAAAATACCAATAATGTTCTCCAGCAAGGTTGTCGTTTATTACATTGAGTTGACAGAGACTGTTCAAGGGGCAGAATTAATTTATGATAAAGTTTCCGTTTCTCTCGTCAAAACTTATAATGCACTGTTTAGGTCTATAGCTCGAAATTAATATTTTTAACCTTTTGCCCTTAGTAGTACGGGTTGAAAGTGCCCTAGGTTGCATATAATTGTTTACAGTGGTGCCAATGAGATTAAGTAGATAGCCAACATCTTTTTTCTTTTTATTGTTTAAATAGGTATTCGCAGTCGGTAGCTTAAGTTTTATTAAAAATACCTTAATAATATTTCAATGTAAAATTGACATTTTACCTAGTATGTGTAAAGTTCATTCAAACCTAGTAAACTCCCTGTAGATTGCAGTTTGAATACCTTGTGCATCTTCATATTTTCATGTATTTAATCAAAAACCAACATTTTGCTTTAAAACTATAATAAAACATAGTTTATATTGTACGGTAGCCCGTTACCAAAAACCCCTATCAAAACAGCGAGCTCTGTCGCAGGAAAAATCTATAGATTATGAAATTCTAAGATTCTTTTTCATACGACAAACGTTCGAAAAACGATACCTGCGGCTGGCAAACGACTTTCCGTCTGTCAAAAAAAATGTCGTAATTTTTATACCGCAGCGAGGCAGTTCTCAATTAATTCTCGTTAAAAATGATGACAAGACATTAATCGAGAACTGCCATTTTTCATTGGCCTAAGTTCCAAGAATATAAATCAAAGTTGTATCAAATTGGAAGCTAAAATTATCAAAGCAGCGAGGCTAAAACTTTTTTCTGTTTATAGAGTGGGGTGTATAAAACGATAAAAAAAAAATGCGAACTACCGTTTTCCGTTGGCCGTAGCTGCGCGAAATCGAATGGAGTCTCATATACGTTCGACGTGTTGGTGAAGCAGCGCGCGGAGGACACAGAGATGTGGGATGACTTCGTTGCCTATGGCAACGACATGGAGTGTATCCGTAGCCATGTAGTATCCCCAGCAGAAGGTACAGAACGCGTGTATTCGTAAATGAAATATGGCAACTGCTGGGACCAAGGATGCTGCATTTTCGTTATACAGAGATGGTATACTCCGTATGGTGCCAATGCAGCATCTTCAGTCCGAGCAGCTCGTATCAGACAAAGAGATATATATGAGTGAAAGCTCATTAGGTGACGATGAGTTAAATGTTTGAAACTATAATAATGAAAATCCTTCTATCATTACTGTATGTCTGGAACCTTGAAATTCAATTCCATTCTCTGAGAGACTACTTACAAACAGCTTTAATTTTCTTTTTTTTTTTTTTGTCGCGGCGGAAATCATTTTTCTCAAATGTGAACTGGGAAAAAGTTCAGTTCATATTTTTTTCTTCTTTGGATATTTGGAACAGCCTGAAGTGGAGAACTGCCTCGCTGCAATGACTTGATCAGCCCTTAAAATTAAGCAACATGCGAATGTAATCATTCGTAACCCAACTAACAAAAAGTTTCGTTCGAACTTTCTTGTGGTCAAGAGACATCGAATCTACTCGATAATGAGCAGGACCTCGCAGCGTGACCAGAATTTTGACCGGTGGCTAGTTGTCATTATTTCGGTCTTTGTAACTCGGCGTCTCGGCGTATCAGTCAAAGGGGCAGTTCTCAATTTTTCTTCATCATATTTACTTCCCTCGACAAGAAGACAAAAGAATCTGCCTTGCGAAGACTGATATGACCGGTTTTTCTTTACATGTTCAAAGCTCGATATGAACCCTTTAGGACAGGTAAAACGTTCCGTCACCCTGAACTTTTCTTCTCAGCTCTCCCAGAACTGATGAGAAACGCTGAAATTATATTCGCTAAAGTAACTCGAAAATCTTGGTAGCGGGCTGCCGTACTATATCGGTCTTTAATAAACATGAATAGTCAAAAGATGACATTAAAAAGGTAGAAGAGAACTATTTTTATATTTTTATGAGCAAAATAAATATAAAAACCGCTGCCCAAGGAATCACTACCACATTTTCTATCCAAGTCACTCACAACGAAAAAATTTTGTATGTGGAAATAATTGTTTATGGAACTTTAATAATATAATATTTGAAATCCTCTACCCCAAAAACCTACAAAACGATACCCCACATCTTTAGCGGGGTGGGGGTGGTTATAGGGGGTGGTAGTGGGGTGGATGAAGTAAAAAAATATTTTGAGGTTTCTAGTTCTTGTACATACACTAAATCACAATTTTTTTTTTTTCATCCCCTTTAATAATGAGGTGGGGGTGGTAATGGGGGTGGCTAATGCCAAAATTTTTTTTGAGACCTTAGCTTCTCTTGTATAAACTAAATATCAATTTTATGGACTCTTACCTGCTTGATTTACCTATTTACCCCAAATTTACCCCAATTTACCCCCCAACCCTTCGACGGAACAAGATGAAAATATAATCTAGTTCTAGATCTCGTTAAACTACATATGTGTACCAAATTTCAAGTCAATATCTCAAACGGTTCCAGAGTAAACGTGCGCACAAAAAAAAGTTACAGACAGACCGACAGACAGACAGACCGAACAGACAGAAATTTTTTTCGCTCAAATTTATAATCTCGATGTTTCGTGACATTCTAAGCCTATTTGAACAATAAAAATTTTTAAAAATTTTTTTGTCGTTACTATACTTCCACTGGATGTGGAAGTAAAATAAAGATGAAATGAAATTTTTAGACTTATTTCGATTTTTATTATCTAAAAAAATCGGTTTTCTAACGGTTTTTTATACATTTTTTCTTATGAATGTCATTTGACTGAATTAGAAATGAAATGTTCTACCATGTAATTAATTACATATGTTCTAAATCTAATATAAACATTTTAAGTCCAACAGTTGTGTTTAATACATGTTTGTGATCGACAAATCCAGACTGCAACTCTAGTTTGCTTTGTAATAGTCTTAAAATACCTGCATATAATCAATACTAGAAAAAAAGATTTGTTTAGTAACGCAGGTAGCAACATCATATTTTTTCTAGCCAAGTTTGTTACATATATAAGAGGATTTTCAACTGTATATATGATTGATTGGTATTTAAATGAATGAACTTTAAAAAATATAAATAAAGGCTTGATCTAATGAGATAAACTGTGACAGTATCATCAATTATAAATACAAGAAATTCATAAGCTGACACTGACCTTTATTTAAAAAAAAAAGCTATTGACGAGGTATAAAATTATATTAAAGAGTGTTCTTATGTTTATATTTTACATAACTAATTGTTATGTTGATTTTTGGAAAGCTCAACCTATGTGACTTGACTACGTTGTCCAACTGATATATTATAACATTTATTATAAAAGTTTATTAACGAATTGTTATAATACGATTGCCACATTTGAATATCGTCCAATTTTTATATAAGTTTACTATTGTAATATATTGCAACCCCTTAAAATTTAAGGTTATGTTGGTTACTAAAAAGTAGTAGTATTTGCACCTACTCGAGAAACCTACCAGAAGTTAGTTCTGGTGACATCTGGAATTATCCAGAGAATGGTGGCGTCATCACAGAAAAATCGAGATCTGTCATTTTTAGGTATAAAAGACCGACCGCATTCTCAGCGAGTAGTTCAGAAGTTCAGAAAGTATAGAAAGTGAGGTTAAGAGTTCAAAGAGAAACAAAGTGATAAACATTGTGATTTTTAGTCAGTAAAGTGTATTTAAATTAACAATAGTATTGTGAAGTATCCAGTAAATATTTAATAAAGTGTGTTAGTGGACAATCTCTTGTTATAATTTTTGGAACCCACGGATTTTGCAAGGGGTAGTTTCCTAAGGGTGGAAACACGTCACACTATTATATTTAAATACTCTATAGCTACAGAAACGTATTGGATATCCTCGAACAAAAAATATATATTAGTTCACTTCAGTCACACTGAAATATTAAAGCTACAAATTAAAATTGGTTCACTTTATTATCCATCAGCTGTTCAAAAAGTTTCATAAAGCAAAATTGCTGAAGTTTATTTATTTCAACATTTCCTTTAATGGTGTTATTTAACAAGCTTTAAGTTGTTGCCTGGAAGTAATTTATCAAATGCAACAGAAGATATTAATATTCATAGAACGTGTTTTTAAATATTAAAACAATATATAGGTGTTTTTGCATCAATTAACATTCTGAATAATAAATCAAATCTGCTGGCATATGCATATACAATAGTCGTGAAACAGTTTTAATTTTATTCACCCAATTAAGAAAAAAATTATATATACCTAAGTAGATAAGCATGCCACTTTAACATTTGTTTATTATACTCTTCGCAAAAACGAAGAGTATATTGCATTTGATCGACACATTTCTAAAACCGGAAATATGCATCGTAGAGAAAAAATTTTCATATCATTGTGTTAGTGAACGAATTCTGAACAACTTTCAAAATGTCCGTCTGTCTGTCCGTCCGTCTGTCCGTCCGTCACGTTTCTTGTAAGCACGATAACTTAAGAAAGAAAAGTCCGATTGTATTGAAATTTGGAAAGTAAGTTAGCGTTAGCTAGAGGAGGAACCCTATTGTTTTTGAAAAACATCAATCAATAAATAAAAGAGTTATTAATCATTTAAATAAAAAAAAAATGTTTTCAAAATTTCTGTCATTTGTACTTAAATAGAAATCTTTCGAAATGTTATTCTCTATAAACTTTTTGTTTTTACATTTTACCAATATATATATTTCATAATAATGTAACTAATCCGATGAAATACAATTCTTGAATGACATTTATTCAAGTTTTCTGTTAAGATGAGATAGCCCAATGGTATATATATTTTTTTTCCACAGCAAAGTTGGTATCACAAAATTTAGAATGTCCAAAAACTAACATTATTTACAAGAAAAATGCGAAGAGTGTCCTATAGAATGTGTAACAATTATATAAAAAGCTCAGTAAATCGGCGAAGAGTATAATGCTTCCTCTAGTTTATTTTATTATTATTTACAAGTAGCAAAATGCAGTTGCCGGTCAAAAAAATAAACATGTTTTTAATCTCCTTACCGACCTCAAAAAACAAAAGGAGGAGGTTATCAATTCGGCCCATATGCAGTTTTTAGTTTATACTTTTATCAAGTATTACTTCCACGTCCAGTGGAAGTATAGTAACGACAAACAAAATTTTAAAAATTTTTATTGTTCAAATAGGCTTAAAATGTCATAAAACGTCGAGATTTTAAGTTTGAGCGAAAAAAAAAAAATTCTGTCTGTCTGTCTGTCGGTATGTCTGTCTGTCTGTAACTTTTTTTTGTGCACACGTTTACTCTGAAACCGTTTAAGATATTGACTTGAAATTTGGTACACGTATGTACTTTAATCAGATCTAGAACTAGATTATATTTTCATCTTGTTCCGTCGAAGGGTTGGGGGGTAAATTGGGGTAAATTTGGGGTAAATGGGTAAATCAAGCAGGTAGGAGTCCATAAAATTGGTATTTAGTATGTACAAGAGAAGCTAAGGTCTCAACAAAATTTTTGGCATTAGCCACCCCCATTACCAACCCCCACCCCCTTACTAAAGGGGATGCAAAATAATTATGATTTAGTGTACAAGAACCAGAAACCCCAAAATATTTTTTTACTTCATCCACGTATCGTTTTACTGGTTTTTGGGGTAGAGGAATTCAAATATTATATTATCAAAGTTCCATAAACAATTATTTCCACACACAAAGTTTTTTCGTTGTGAGTGAGTTGAATAGAGAATCTGGGTGTGGAAGTAGTGATTCCTTGGGCAGCGGTTTTTTTTTTTTCTATTTTGAAGGTGTTTGTCACTGTACTAGTATCTTTTAAACAATATTTTTTGTCATTTAATCATCTGAACCATTCTTGGATTTATTCAAATTTTAAAACAATAATAAAATAAACTGATATACCTACTTCCTAGCTTTAACACCGTGAACTTCATCAAAAGAAAAATTTTCCGTATTTTTTATAAAAGATGCCACCTTAAACATATCCACAATTAGTAAATTGTCCGATTGCCCTTTTGAAAAACTTTCATCAATCATTTTGAAAGAATATTCACATTTCTGAAGCTTTGATAATAATTAATAAATTAGCACACAAAATTTATAAACACTCGAATATAGAATACGTTTTCGAAGTCTGTGCGTATCTACGGCTGTGGCGTCATATGTCAGCGCACTGTCTGACGTCACAGTCAATAGCGACGCGTAACAAGAGTAGTTTAAATTATGTAGACTTTAATAGCTTTTATACAGGGTTATTGGTAATTCGATACGTTCCTTTGGAGGTGTGAGAAGACAAGAGCTAAGGAATAAATTTAACCCTAACATATATTATGCAAAACTCAATAATTTTTGAGATATTCCAATTTTTTTTCTCAGAAAAGTAGATCTTAATAATCTATTAAAACCATCACGGGGTACGTTGTACATGTTTACCTTGCTACATACATATGGAAATAAGGAAGTTTAGAAAACATTTTGTAAGCATGGTACGTTGGTTACTTTTTGAAAAAAGTGATAGTTAATTTTCATAACTGAATTTCTTAAAAAAAAGCTTTTATTTGAAATTTTCACATGGTCGAAATTTTATTGGAAAATTATCAGTTTTTTGCTATTATCTCTAACAGTATCACTTTTTCGACAAAAATAGTCACGAGCAAATATTTCTTATAAATTCTACACAAAAAAGGTCATTACACTTTTTTTCGTAGGATCAATTGTTTCAAAGATACATACGTACAGTACGTACATAAAATGTTGTGTGTCTAATTGTGAGGACAAAGTTTCACAAAGACATCTATTCCCAAATCCAAGAAAGACATTAATCGATTTAAAAAATGGTTACAAGTCATTAAGTAGTAGAAACACAGTAATAAACAAATAGTAGAGTAGCAGAAAAACAAATAGCAAATGAGGTTGCAGATAAATTAGTTCTAGTTTCTACTGTTTCTACTGTTGTTTTGCTTTATAATCCCCAGATAATCCCCAAGCAGCAATATTAGATGTTAAAAGGGGGTGGAATTTATAGAAGATATACTCTTTGCAACTAAATTTCATTCAGTCATTTAAATATTGCACGATAATAGAAAAAGCAATAAAATAAATGTAAAAACTGCATTTGTTCTTAAAATAAAGAGAAACAAACTAGACAACCTTTTTTTTAATTTATTTTTTCTTAACGGATGGACTTCATTAAGGTTACAAAAAAATATCGATACAAAAGAAGGTATGTATTGTACGTAAGCTGTCATTAGTATAAAAATAATCCGATCATTTAAAATAGAGTAAGTATTAAGCATTAATTGAATATTTTTATTATGTAAACTATTTGCATGTACAGTATAATACCAGAGCTTCAGAAACTCTGCTAAACCTATTTTAAACCTATTTTAATACATATAATTATCAAATGGCATAGTCCTGCTTTCAAAATCACCCTAACAAAATAAATCACAGTAGACGAAGGGAGAGCTGATGATTAAGTTGATAAAATTTTATCCTTGGGACAAATATGTTTTTATCTGCAAAAAGATGCAGAGTGATCACGATGGTGGCGTCCAAATTTTTCTACAGTGTGTGCTACCCTTTTAAAATACTCTTCCTCCAGAGCGATTTTCCAATATAAATTTTCTGAAAAGTGTAAAACTTTGATTTTCATATTTTCTCCGTATGGAAAACATGACATCAAACAACTTTTATTCTTACCATTTTTTTTTCCAGAAAATTGCAAGGAAAAGAAATAATTAAGATTATACATAATGTGCAATTTTTCAGCTTTCCGAAAATATTTCAAAAGGGCCCATTTTTGAAAAATTTGGACATTACCATCATGATCGGCACATTTTTTACATTTAAAAACATATTTATCCCAAACCAAAATGATAAAATTTTCCAACCTGTACTCCAGCTCTTCCTTCGTCTACTCTAATATTATATATTTTAAATTTTACCATCAAAATTATTCAACATTCCCACCAACCGCCGCGCGCCGTTTCCTTTTTCTTACAACCACCAGAGAGTTAAATTCTGAAGACTGGGGATGGAAGATCATCAACAATAGATTGGAACCTATTCAAAACCTCTTGTCACCGGCTCTCGATCAGTTGATCAATACTATATTCTGCAATTGTACCAAAGGCTGTAACGCTAGTTGTAGCTGCAATAAACTGGGTCTCCGCTGTTCTGCAGTATGCGGGCATTGCAGTGGGCAATCTTGTTTGAACGCCGCGACGGAAGAAACAGATAGTAACAACGGAGCTATAGATGAAAATATAGTTGAAGATACGATACCATCAACTGATCAGCCAATTGACGAAGCTCTTTATGAAGAGGACGATGGAATTGACACGGAATTAGATCTGCTAGAAGAGAACGAATGATTTATGCAAAATGTTGTTTGGAGTGTTAGATGTGGATCAGGCCTACTGTTTGTTACTGTTAAAAAAATACAGACATTGTATCTTTCCGTAACTTTTACTCAAAAACGATTGATCCTACGAAAAAAAGTGTAATGAACTTTTTTATGTAGAATTTTATAGTAAATGTTTTTGCTCATAACTATTTTTGTCGAAAAAGTGATACTTTTCGAGATGGTGGCAAAAAACTGAAAATTTCCTCTTTAACCCCCGCCCAAAAAAAAACCTTGGCTCAAATTGCTCGAACTTCTCAGGATGTACTAAGGGCACCTCAATGAAGGTCTCAACAAAAAACAGCTTTCTCGTAATTTTTTCCAGTCGAAATGTCTTCATTTACTGGGCTATTTGGAACTACTGATTTTTTAATGATATTAGCTTACGTTTGTATCTATTATTTTCCAAATTTAATTTTTATGCAAGTTTCCTAATATAGTATAGAGGGAAAAAAACCTCTGGAAGAAAAACTGACGGAGTAGATATATGTGGATGGTATATATTATGATAGCTCAATACTGAACATAATAAATGGGCGAAAGTATTAGGAACAATGACATGAAGCAATTCCAGGCCCAGATTTATCCCACGTCTCTGTAATGTTCAGGCATAATTAAACAATGTTTTTAATTAATTTTCTGCACATGAATTTCATATTACGAGGCAGTAAAATCACATTTGAAACTTAAATTGGAATTTACATCATGTACCTAACTATTGCATATACCATTTTGAGCAAATTATACGCATTTGTTTCATTGAAGTATTATTATTAAATTAATTACATATCAGGATTTGACACGACGTTATTAGAATTAAAGTTTTAATTACGTTACGTTTTCGCATATGAGACGTATTATGTATAAATAAACGAATCACGTGATATGCAAAGCTAAAATCAATTCTAATAAGGCGAAGTGCGTTGCTGCAAAAGATTTATTGAATTTGAACTTAAATTCACTAATAAACTCTCTTTCATGTAAGAATACAGTGCCTATTTCCTTAAAAAAATTACGTTGCAAATGCAGTTCACATAGTCGCGACAAAGTTTATTATAAAAAAACATTCTATTAAAAAAATGTATGTAAAAAACTTTTTGAAATCAAGTTTTTATTATTATTTAGGATACTAAAATAATAAAAATTAAAATTAAGTGTCTTAAAAGCTTGTCGAGCGCGAGAAGTTCACACAGTCATTCGTTTTGTTTGACAGAAATTGTAAGTAAGTACCTAAGTATTTTGTTTCTCTTTACGAGATAAGCTTTTAAGACAATTAATGTTATTTTTTTCGTCTTAATACACCTAAATGAAATGAGTTTGTTTTTAAAAAGTTTCTTTTACAAATAATTTTATTTTTAAATTTTTAGTTACGTCTTAATTATCAGTAAAGTATCGGATCCTTCGCCATTTCTTAGGATGCAACGTCTGAGTGAATACACTATCCGATCAAATTATAGTTTAAAAAACAAACTTTTTGGTACCACATTTTTGTATTGTCACCAGAACTACACGTGTATGCAAAGAAAAATGTTTAAAAAGGGGATTTTTTGGCCCATATGTGGTAAAGTGTGAAAGTCATCTTCTTTTACTAATTTTGGAATACTGAAAACGAATTCGTCACCCATTTTGGAGAAAGATCTCGGGAATGCATTAAAAAAACAACCCATACTTAGATTCCATAAAGTGAAGGTTCTCATTTTCCCAAGCAAAAGTCATTTAAATAACACAGGCACACACAAAAAAAAATGTCGAGTGCTAGAAGGCAGACCTATATATTCCCATGCATTTCGACCCGCTGAACACGAATCCGATGTCCGTTTTTCCGGATTGGCTCTTGCATTTTTGCTAACCCCAAAAAACACCCTAAGGCTGCCCGAAAAATCTCAAACAAGTAAATAAAAAGCTTAAATGGGCTGACCACAATTTCCATACGTATTTTGGGGCGCTGAGAGCGAATCTGAGGTCAGAATTGGCCGATCAGTTAGGAATTTTGACATAACCTCAAAAAACACCTAAAAAATGCCCGAAAAATCCCAAACAAGTAAATAAAAAGCTTATATGAACCGATCACTATATCTATACTATTCGTAATCTGGAGCACTGAAACCGAATCCAAGATCAGAATTTATACGCGACGATCGAATATCTTGTAAAATCTATATTTAGGATGAAAACGTACCCAAAAATGACTGAATCATAGCCCGAAATTGACTTTGCTCTACACAATATCTGAACGTATAATTTCCGACGTATTTACAATACCGTAGTCAGAATTAAAACGCAATCTGCAAACTTTATAGAGAAATATAATTTCAACATATATTCTCATCAGTAAGCGGAGATGAGTAACTTTTAAATTTATCTAAAGGAAAATATTACTGAACAGTGACATTTTTAGGAAAAAATTTTCGGACAAAGTTTGCTCTGTTGAGAGAGGAATATCGTTTGGTCTTAACATTTACCTACACCCTCCCTTGATGATTATTTACTTTTTTTCTTAGAGCTGTTTAGAATTGTATAGCTTTCTTTATTCTGTTTGATTGTCATATGCCATTTGTTTCTTTTTCTATTTTTGGAACTAGGACACCTCCACGTGGTGACGGCGGGTAACGATTTATTTCTGCTAAGTTCCTAGGTAAGAAAAATCCCGTCATTGCAAAAGTAGAGAAAGAGTTTACGATCCAGGGGAGGGAAACCCCAGTATCGACGGCCGGTCAGGTTGGGAAAGCGGGACCGCGGGCGTCGTCATCATGCAACCGCAGCTGTAGTGAAGTGGGAAACTTGGCTTCCTATGAGTACAAGAAATTTGCACACCTGTGTAAAAAATGCGAATTCCTTCTGTTTTGTTTCTAGTAAATTCGAGGTTCCGAAAAATAAAAAAAAAAATTAGCGATAAAATAAAAAATATTTATCTAAAAATCTATATGTGATAGGTTTAAGTATATTCACCAACCTTTCTTCATTATGACAATATAAGAGCAAGTGTTCTTTTCCTTGTGTAAAATATTTTCTAAAGTCTTTTTCTGTTTTTCTGTATGAGCTAGAACGAACATCACTTGACACTAAATTGTCTTTTTCCATAATCGCCGCTAAACATTTTTCCCTACCATTAGATAGATCAAGATTTCTAATAACATTATTAAGTTTATCATTTCACCAAATATTGGGAGTTTTAGTTCTTATCGAACACTCATATTCATTATCTTCATATTCACTGTCATCTTCTTGACTTTCGGAACAATCAGTTTACATTAACCCTTTTTTATCATTAATTCCGGAAACATTTGCATTGCTAAAAAATAACACTCTTCACGGATTCCAGGCTCCTTCCATATTGCTGGATTTTTACATTTTACTTTTTGACGTTCTTTCTATTTGTCCAACATCTTGTAACATATGATACAAGGTAACATGGGAAACCTTTATCCACTATTGCCATACTATAACATTTTAGATAAATATTTTTTTATTTTATCGTTGATTTTTTTTTTTTCGATATTTCGGAACATCGAATTTACTAAAAATAAGGCAATAATTTTACAAAAATAACTTTAAACCAAGAACTATAAATCTAACAAAACTTAAGGCAAGAACTTTGCACTAAGAACTCTGAATGTAACATATTCTAAGACAGGAACTTTACACAAAGAACTCTAAACCAAGAACTCTAAACTTTAATAGTTCTTGCCTTAGGAACTTAACAGTCTTGTCTTAATTTATAATAGGTTTAAGGTTTTGGTTTAAAGTTCTTATCTTAGGTTATGTTGGGTTGAGAATTCTTAGTTTAAAGTTCTTGGTTTAAAGCTCTTGCCTTAGGTTTAGAGTTCTTGGTTCAAAATTCTTGTTGTATTGCTCTTGCCTTAGGTTATGTTAGTTTTAAAGTTCTTGGTTTAAGCTTTTAATTTATTTGTTTTGGATTTTTGGGCATTTTCTAGGTGGTTTTTGAATTGATCGGCTAATTCTGACCTCATATTCAGTTTCAGCGCCCCAAATTACATATAGATATAGTGATCAGCTCATTTAAACTTTTTATTTTCTTGTTTGGGATTTTTCGGGCATTTTTAAGGTGTTTTTTGAGGTTAGCAAAAATGCAAGAGCCAATCCGGCAAAACAGACATCGGATTCGTGTTCAGCTTGTCGAAATGCACGGGAATAAATAGGTCTGCCTTCTAGCACTCGACAGTTTTTTTGTGTGCCTGTGTAATTAAAGAATTTTTTAATATAAAAAATAAGTTTTATTTTCTGGACAGGGACATGCATACTGTACACCCCAACCCCTGAGGTGCGAGGTGAGAAATATTCATCTGAATTGACTAAATCAGCTTATTGTGATAAAAGAACATCAAATTGGGAGATTTCTTTTTGCAATTAAAACCAATAAAAGCTCTAAAAACGATAAAATCGACTACCTTAATTGGTGAGGATGGGTGTAAAAGTATTCAGAAGTAATCATATTATAACCTGATAATAGCCATTTAACGAGGAGTTTTGATTTTTTTTTTAATAAATAAATAACCGTATATTAGATATTGTAACTTACACAGTTCTGAATATTTCTCACACTTTGGGGTTGGTTGGTGTGCATGTCACTATCCAAAAAATATTACCTGTTTTTTAAATTAAAAAATTCTTTAATTATTTAAATGACTTTTGGTTGGAAAAATTAGAATCTTCACTTTGTGGCACCCAAATTAGTGTTGTTTTTTAATGTGTTCCAGAGATTTTTCGCCAAAATGGGTGACAGATTCGTTTTCAGCACCCCAAAATTAGTAAAAATAATGGCTTCCACTCTTTATCACGGATGGGCCAAAAAAGCCCTTTTTTAACATTGTCCTTTCAGCTCAATTGGATGTCGTTAAGTAATTCAAAATTGACTTGCAGGATTTGACCTAAACGTACTAACTAACTAACTAACTAATATACAAATAGGTGAAGTTAAATAAAAGTTTGTAAGAAGAATGGGTTTTAACAAAAAAAAATATATTAATTTCTTCTACGCACGATTTGTAGAGCGTAAAGTTAAATTTTACGCCTTAGGACGTAAAGTAGGAAAGTTAAAAATTGCCTATAATAAATCATATATATTCTTAAAGGTCAAAAACTGGTTATTTAATTTTATATAGTGCATTTATTTATTGTCACTGGATATATTTCTATAAAATATACCTATTTTCAGTGTTCTTTAAAAATATGCTTGAATTATTTATAATATTGACATTTCATTTATATTCTGAAGGTTTTGATTAGTTTCACTCGTTTAAAATTAGGTTGACCATAGCGTTATCGCGATTTTTAAACTATCTTGCTATTTCACTTCACGCACTAATGCTGGAAAGTGAATTCTATGACGACCTAATCACCAACACTATTTTATATTTTAAGATAAACCATACTACTTACTTAACACAAAATACATTATGAGATGGAATGATGTTACCTAATTTAATTAGCTCTTCTTTGAAAACAATAAGACGTATTTTTTATACTTTGACATGGAAGTATCTTGTAATGAAGCAATTTGCAATTACCGCTAATAGCTTGATGGATTTATCGGATATGAAATCTAACATATCAATTGTTTTAAGTACATGAAATTACCTTAAATAGTTTTTTATACACCAGCTGAATTACTTTGTTGTTTTGGAATTTTCCTGTGTAATTGCAGCAGTGAAGGTGTGGCATATGATAGCTTACGTATGAAAGTGCAGTATGGACATAATGATTTGCAATAATTTATCTTATTGGGACATTTTCTTTTTCTACTGAATTATTTTATGGGAAACAGGGAATATGCCTTGATTTTATTACATGGCAATTGATTTATTTATGCATAATACATTAGCATTAGTGATTAATTTTTTATTAATTTTTTACAAAATGAGAATGAAGTTGACATTAGAAATAAATGAATAAATACATAGATATTTTATTTAACAGGCAAAATCATAAATTACATAATTATACAGATCAAATAAGAGCACAATACAGTAAAATAAGGATAGTATTATAAGTTAGTTAGGGTGCATAGTTTTTAATATAGTATAAAAAAAATTACATTTTAAATTTATAAAACATTTATACTACAAAAAAAAAATCGCACTATGCTTTTTAAGCCACCACAATATTCATGTAGAAAACTTTTTAATAAATTAGGAATTTTAACAGCTCCTTCATTATACATTCTGCAATCTGTATTGCATGTAAAAAATAACTTAAATCATTTTAATAGTAGACATGATATCTGTGTTAGTCATAATTATAATCTTCGAGAAAATCACTCTGTAAACATTCCATCTCAGTCCTTATTCATGTTAGCAAAAAGTTCTAAAGTAATGCCTATAAAATTGTTACCATCACTTATAAAGAGTATTAATGTTATTCATTTGTTAGGGATAGGATTTTGCAGAGAGAGAGGGATATTATAAATATTTAAAAAACCAAATATAGTATAATCTTTAAAACTTTTTCAGACACTTGGTATTGTTCTAAGGAATACAAGTATATATTTTTTTGTTGTAAATTTCTGTTGTACTTGAATGTTGTAGTTTGTCAGTGAAAATAGTTCCTAATTTCGTTATTATAGTATGGCATTTAACCATATACGAAATTTATGACAAAAACAGTTTACGATTGTATTCCTTAGAGTAATGGGAAGTATCTGAAACTATTTTAAAGATTATTATTCCATTTATGATTTTTTAAACAATTATAATAAACCGAAAATAAACGCGTACTTCCCTCTCACTCTGCAAAATTCTATCCTTAAAGAAAGAAGTGAATTCTTTATTATTAAAATGTTCCGTTTATTCAGTTAAAAAATATTCACATGCTAATTTTATTTCATAACATCAATGAAAATTCTATATGTTAACGTTATTTTAAACTGTCCTATTTTATCTTACTATATTTTACCTGATATTTAAATTTTATTTTGTATTGTCTAAGTATTGATAGTTATTATTCTATTTGTCTCCATTTTATATTAAGTAGTCTTAGTTATAGTTTTATACTTTTGATTGTATTCCAATGCTTAAAGTCGAGTGAAATAAAGTTATTATTATTATTATTTTTATGCTACATTAAATACTTACTTAATACATATTTGTATCACAAGAAAATAAGTACCAAGACAATTTATTACTTTCGTGAAATTATTCTTTAACATTACTTTAAGTCCTTGTGAAGACAGGGACTTGATGGGGATTGATTTATATAAAAAGTTCAAAAAATATGTAATAGGGTATTCATATTTTTGATTAAAGAGACCTGTCGTAAGGGGACATAATAACGAAAAAAACTAGAGAAAGCAGAATCAAATTTTATTCTCTTCGTAAAAGCGTTCTTCACAACATGTTAATTTTACATCTTTCTATCGTTACGGATTGAAAAATGGCGCCCAAAAAATAATTTTTCTTGATATACAAGGTGTAATTGGTTTCATGTCATTTAAAAAAACTGGTAATGGGGACCGACCAGACAAACAAAAAACCTATATGACTTTTCATCTAGAAGCACTTCGAAAAAAACTGACCGAGTTCAAAAATTTGAATGTTAAGGTAGGAGACATTTGAGAACCACTGCTTTTCTGGGTCAATTGGTCAATACTTCCGAATCATAGAAGCTTCTTACTTACTTTTAAAAAGTCATATAGAAGTGTAAAGATTACCGACTTGTGTCGCCGCGCGGTCTCTAACAAAGAAGCGCTTCACTTTGATGGGATTGCATTAACATGTTTGATGGTCATACGCAAAGATAATAAAGCCTCCAGCAGTTCTCAAACAATATTACTAAAATTTTTAGAAATTTTTGTTTATTTCTTTCTCCAAAACTATGGGCTTTATATGAGGTTTTTTTTTGTCTGTCTACTCGTTCCCCATCTCCAGTTTTTTTAATGATATGAAACTAATTACACCCTGTACCTTTAGATAATGATTTTGAAGCAAACGATGCTTTTACATATTTTGTTCTACTAAATACAATTTTATTG
This sequence comes from Rutpela maculata, assembly GCA_936432065.2. Classification (NCBI taxonomy): domain Eukaryota; kingdom Metazoa; phylum Arthropoda; class Insecta; order Coleoptera; family Cerambycidae; genus Rutpela; species Rutpela maculata. Next base: position 33,388,922 of record OW386292.2, read on the forward strand.
CATCATTTAGGCGTTGTAATAATTTCACATTTATCCCCAGAATATTTTGTAAAATCGGAATTCGGTGACAAGAAAGTGAGTCGGTGACAGTCGTAGGTAGATAAGTTAACATTTTGATTATTTCTACTGCCTTAGCAAAATATATGCCTCTATCGACCCGATACTGTTTCAAAGTTTTTCAAAAAGGGGAAGTTCGCCAAATTATTAGAAAATTGTGCAGAACTACAAAGGCTGCTTTTGTTGTTAAAAATGCTATTGAGCCTGGGAGGTTTGCTGAAGCCGAAAGACAATTTTTTCTTCAACTCTTTGGTGACTAACTGTTATAACGATCCATTTTTAACCCATTAATAAATTTCTATTCAAATTTGCTTAATTGTTTTATTTTATATTTTTATCGAAAAAGTACCTAACACCGTATTTTGTTTACCATGCTCTTTAGATATTCCAGAATAGAGCTCGGGAAACGTCACAAGGCTAGACCTCTTTCTCCAATAGGAGGGCACAAACATGACATTATGAATTGTGAGGGGATTGTAATCCTACGCGGACTGTGGTACCTATAAAATGACGAATTAATGCACTCTGGGAGCACTTTTCTGTCAGTCGGCCTTAGAAGTCGTCAACTTGTGTGCTATCTAATTATTTATTATGGTGAATTTTACCAAGTAGTTGGAGAGTTTAGCACAAGAATTGGTTTAGTAAAGTACTGAAGAATAATTACACGTAGGATTTGTTCGTGTAGTTAGAGCTGCTTTAAGTGCAGATAAATAATAAAGGACAATATTGGGATAGTGTTTAATATAACTAAAATGGTATAGTTTTGCATTTTGGCATAGTTACTGTCGATACCAATCTATAATTTGTTTATGTAACCACCAAATAGTGCATTCACCAGGTTCCAGAATTTATCGACGTTATTGTTCCAGCAGTTATTGTAAGTACAAAAACACTTATATTTCTCCAGTGTCTCAGCATTTTCATTGTATTTGTGCGATTGCGTTAAACTCCACTTCTTTGTGGTATAACGTTGATTTTATAGTTCTACAATAGTTCAAAACTATTGTGCTCGGGTAGCAAACAGTGGAGTGATTCCAGGGTTCATTAAAAGTCAAGGAAGATATTTTCTAATTAACAAGTTTATTTTAACGTTAAAGTTTCTCAATACAATTACAAATGTTTATTTCTAATCAGGAGAGTGACAATATTTAAGTATTATATAATTATAATCTTTTAACACGCAAAGAGAATACTGAAAACCTAACCTTTAGTAAACCCAGCAACCTTCACCATATAAAATATGAATCTACAGACAGTTCTTGAATCGAAAACGTTCAAAGTAAAGATACATTAATTAATATGACAATGGATACGTCAACTGAAATTTCATTAACGTCTAGTTCGATAAACTATCTTTGACAGACAGTTCGTATTGAATATAATTGACATTCATCACTTTGACTTTTAACCGACGGTTGTCACTTTGAAAATTAACTGACAACTGGCGCTTCAACAATCAATGCTTATGTGTCACTTTAACGTTCAGTTGACGCAGCGTTTGTCGCTTTGAATTGAAAATAACGCGATATAAAACAATTAATTAAGTTCGTGACCCCTTCCACGACAAATGCTATGGCTTAACGCAGAAACCACACTAGCTTATGATAGGAGAAGTCTCACTCGAACTATGTCAGGCTCTATGCCGAGTGTAAAGACTATGCGCTGTCTAGCCAGTGTCACTTCTGCGATGTCACCACAACATTCGAGGTTATGTGTCAAGAACCTATTCGGATTCTCTCCGAGAGGAGAATGAATAAAATGAGCTCCTGCGGCCCTTTATATAGTAAATGGTTGCTAGGTCCAGAACATTTTTCTTAGTTACGAAATATCAAATTACTACGGATACGGGAAAAGTTCGTTCGTAAGGATGAATCTAATTTAACATCGTTAGAATGTGCTAACCGATTTGGAAAACTATCGGTTAATAACTAAAAGAAATAATTCATCGTTACAGTGGAATGTGTAACTTTTGTGTTTATCCCGTGTTTGAAGAGAAACAAAATTGTTTTCGCGAGTGCTTTAACTGTGTTGTTAAACAGATGTTTATTATTTGTAAACTTTTGTTAATGTGCTACGATGCATATCATTTTATTTTTTGTAAATACCTTTACTAACATTTTGAGATTTGTTTATTGATTTAAGTATCAAAACATGTTGTTTCTTAATACCATTTTGGGTAATGTTCTCGTAGAGTAATATTACGCTGGCCAACTAATTATCTTTTATTAGAATATAAATTGTAGTTTTGATGTATTGCGACTTTTTGCCAAGCATTATTATTTACATTTTTAAAGTACCGTGTACCCAGGGACGTCTTAAGCATTCTTGAGGCCCTGGCCCCGTATGCAAATATAGCCCCCCCCCCTTTTATAATTTTGTTTGAAATCAAAAAATTTTGTTTTTGTTTTTTGGATTGTGTGTCGTAATTAAATTAAAATAGATTTAACCTTTAAATTTAAACGGGCATGTACGACGAGGCCCCTCGGAAGCCGAGGCCCCCGGCCATGGCCCAATTTGGCCATGCCTTAAGACGTCCCTGCGTGTACCATTAGCACCATTACCTTTTTATGTCAGTCTGGCTCTCTGAATAAATCCGTATACACTATCGGCAAGTCCTGGATTAGGTATGTACAGTTTTAACGACTTAACCGACCGCATAAAACAATTATTTTTCCGCTTAACTCGCTCTAACTCAAAAGCGGCACAATGGATTACTCTCAAATTTTTATCGTTTTATCACTATATATTTGTTAACATAATGTGTCAATATGTAGGTCAAATTTTAATAAGTGTAGAAAGCATTATTTTTTTTCTAAGGCTATGTCGAAAATTTGCATCTCAAATGTAACATGCGGAAAACTTTTTTATCTTTCGAAATAGACACCAAGTGTATTTATAAGTAACGAAGATAAAAGATGGACGTAACTTTTTTATTTGAAACTTTTTTTCTAAAATTAGCAGTTTTCTAGAAAATTGTAAACGAGTGATTGTTGGCCAGGTACTGCAATTAATTGCTATTAGATGTCCACGTTCTTTATGATCTCTGTATCATTAAATACATAGGTTTTGCATGTATTCCCACTTCAATCTCTAAAAGTGTCACTCCTTCACGGTTGGAATTTCGACATAGCCTTAGAAAAAAAATTGGTTAAGCGGAAAAATAATTGTTTTATGCGGTCGGTTAAGTCGTTGAAACTATACATACCTAATCCAGGACTTGCCTATACTGTATCTGTATATACCGTAGCATTTGCCCGGTGGTTTGATATTAGTTTTTATTTATGCCCACTACTATAGTCTTATCATTGCTGCTCATGTAAATCGGGTTCACAAAATATTAATACAAAATTTGAATTCCGTTTGATTAGAAAGGTCGAGGCATTCCGGAGGTTTCGTTAAATATTCGTCCTCTAATTAATTTATCAATTATATTTGCAGCTTATTCATTGCTCTTAGCTATAACCCTAATTAAAGCTTTGTTATACAAATCTGTGTTCATTCAAATATGATAGATGATTAATCAAGAAATTGCATTACTACCTATAGAATAAAGCAAACTTCATAGGTATAAAAGGATTACAGCATCAAATCAACACTTTACTCATTTTTAATGAAGAGATAACTCAAAAACTTCGAAAAGTAAACGATTAAAACAATTTCAATTATTTCCAGATGATGCTAGCTCAGTTGGCAAAGCGCGCATACTGTGCTGTTCAGTTTTTGTTTTGAGAAATTAGTGTCATCAATATCTGTCTTACCTTTAGACAAACTCTCTATGATATGCTATTTTAATCTTTAACTTTATAGGCTATTAATAAAAAATACCAAGAAAATAATAATTCACCTGTAGTCCATATAAAGGTACGCATTGCAATACAATTAAACAGCTTGGGTAATACCCCAAAAAACTCGTACGTCCGTGACATTGTCTGAATTTAGTTATACTTGAAAATTAATTCACTTTCAAATAGTTATATCACAGGTATGGGGGGCATTATTATAGTTTTACATGTAAAGTAATGCTGCAGTAATTATCCTTGGTCGATACAATTTCGACCAATTCGATACTTTAATAGTTACTCTTTGTTAATCTTTCATATTTGTGCAGTTACTAGTGAGATAGAAAAATGTTTCTGGCAATGAATTAATGTAGTGAAAGCAAATCCAAGTAAAGTGCTGGTGATTGGAAAACATATGTAGTGTCTGACAATATGCAGCCAAGTAATTATTATGGATAAACAGGTATGAAGCTTTCCCACTAACCCGATTTTAAAAGAAAACCGTTATTACTTAAATTTACTACGATTATTTCACTTCATATAACTCCTGCAATATGCAGTAATGAGACTTCTTATCGAGGATAATTCACTTTTCAATATTTTTATTTTCATTTAACTACCTCTGGTGTTATCAGACCATTTCCAAAAGAATAAGTGATTGATGTGACTATACTGGGTGATAGCGATCTCACTAGCACTTCTCTTTTGCCCCTCTTTTTTTTCAAGGTATCAAAGTGAAACTCGCCATAGTTAACAGAGATGTAAAATACCATCATTTTTCCTGGGTTTTTACTCTGATTTGTCTTTTTTGTTTTGTTTTGAATCTAGAGTGCTGCGATTAGCTTTAAATCATCATAAATGATAAAAATTCTGGAAAAACACAAATTTGACTTTTTTAACCAATAAAAATAACGAATTTTTTTTTTTTTTCGAAAAAAAGTTCGTTATCAATTTATTGATTATCGAATGTTTAAAATAGGTAATTTTAAGTGGGCCCTATTTCGAAAAGCAAAAATCAAAATCTTGTTTAATTCTGAATATGGGGGTTCTTACAGTATGTTGATCAAAAATATTGCATTAGTTTTTCACAAAAAAATCTAATCGGGCTTTTCGAAAAATTGACCAATTTTTTCTTAATAGAAATGCCCGCCAACGACTGAAATAAGTTTTGTTTTACTCAAAAAGGATATAGTGGTCTTTGATACCGATCCAAATTTGGTTGAAATTGGATGACCACTAACTGAGTAACGAAGGTGTGTCCACTTGAAATGGGTCACACTGTATATAATATATTATTGCTCGCCTCTGCAAAATGAGTACACCGTTTAATAATTCTTGACTGCATAATCCCCAAAACTGAACTGACATATGTATGACTCTATTAGAGAGTAAGCTGCTTTTGTCGTAGAGTATCCCAATTCAATAGAAATTGTGCGACATAATTTATTATTTAGGTTCCTTTTATGTTCTTGAAAATTTAATTTATTAACATACATATAATATAAGTTCCTAGTAGTTGACCAATGAAACCCCGTTGGTGTGTAGATATTCTATTGGATACTGAATTATTTATAATGTTATAAATAATCAATTCATAATGCTTTGCCTGATACTAACAGCGGAAGAATAAATCTAAAATGTTTAATGTTGGTTTTGTCACATTTTCTGTATACTGGGTAGAGATGAACTTCTTTCCAGATTTCCGTGAATATGTAAGTTTTACACATACAGGATAAATCAGTAATGAAGCAGGTACAAAAGAAAGTCAATTCAGACTGACGTAAGAAGGTAACATATCATGACCAGCAGCTTTGTTTGTTTTAAATCTCTTTACGGCATCACGTATCTCAGCTTCTGTGATAGACTCATAAAACTAGAGGTCGGGAGGTAGCGATACATGACGTTTAGAGCAGGGTTGGCTCTAGGTGAAGTGTCACTGCGTAAATATTTTGTCGAGTTTGGCAACATTCCAAGTTAATAAAAAGGTGGCTAAAAGTATTGGTGAATGTAGCACTAACACCCACACATGTATTTTTAACTATCGATCACAAGAGCAAAAGTATATTACTAATATTTGTTTTAAAAAATAGTTTACATAGCCTCATTGCATATTTATACAACCTTACTAAGATCAATTATAAAGGAGTTACGTTACTAAATACAGTTTACAAAATGGTCTCCAATATTATATATGCTAGGTTGCAATCTTACGCAGAACGTATCATAGGAGATAACAAATGCAGCTTCTACACTGTCAAATTTAGACTAGATCTTTGCACTAAGACGGGTATTGGAAAAGACAAGAGAATGCAATACACGCACATGTATTTGTCTATTTCAGCTGTGCCTAAGATAAACAGGAAAAAGCTCTATAGACTATACGAGAATTTTTCATATTCACATCAGTTCACTGAATATAAATGCAAAATGTAGTCTGTAAAGTATTGCAAGGCTCGCAAATCGATATCAGGGGAACAATCTTCTATAAATTGTTGCAAATATTGTCATAAGCCGATGATATGAATATAATTTCAAGAAATAAAGAAGTACTAACTCAAAACTTTACTTATCTAAAATGGTCCGCAGCACTCGGGGCTCATAATAAACGAGAAAGTGACAAAAGCATTACCGCTCATCTGCAAGAACGAAAGACGTCGACGGCTGTACCCCGGAAACAGTTAACGAATTCATACATTTAGGGTCTTTAATTAATGGCATAAATACTGTAAGTAACGAAGTCAAGCGAAGATCACTACAGTCTAATGAAAAGACATATGTTTCATCAAGCTTGCCAAGAAAGATCAAACTAATTAGACCTGTACTAGCTTATCACTTAGGAAAAAGAAATTGGTGCTGTAAACGACAACGACTTATGGCGCTGGTGCTACAACTTTGAACTACATCAGCTTTCCCAGGACTCGGACATCGTAAAACACATTAAAGCACGTTTGAGAACGTTTACCTCCAAATAGCACATTGTTCAAGATATTCGGAGAGACCTGGAGTTCATGTAAGCAGTAGGAATACAAAGGCTACGATACATAGATAATATAGGACGAGACCTTAAAATGACTGAAATAAGAAAATGAAAAATTCTGTGGAGGATAGAAGCAAATGAAGACGGATATTAGAGAACGCCAATGCCCACTAAGGGCTGCCGTTGCCAATGATGATGATGAGGAATATTTGTTGTAAATGTTTCCATAAATTTTCTTGGACAGTCGGATCCATAAATGACTGTTGGGTCTGTGGATTTAAATGCCTCAGTAACAACAATAGTACGATACTATCTATAACCAAGTTTCCTATCGTGTTAAAATTTTGAGCAACGATATCCTGAAAGACACCTCTGCAGGCAACAATTCTCATTTTTAGACAAGAAGAAAATTCCGAAATCCACCATTTTGTTATAGATGAAGCAACAGAAATCAATGTATTTATTGGCTTGTGTTGAATTGAATTCTACTGTTTCGGTCAGCGAACTAGATAAGTCGTGAAAAAAAATGGATTTTGTTCATATAAAAATCAGTTGCATCAACATTTATATGAAGATGATGTTGATCGAAGGCTATATTACTGCGACTGATTGCTTCACAACTATGATAAAGACCAGAATTTAGTGAAATATATCCTTTTCTCTGATAGGTCGCGATTCTCGAATAATGGAATGTTCAGTAGGCAGAATACTAGGTACTGGGCTCAAGAAAATCGACATTTAATGAGGCAGGGCAACTTTCAGGAAAGATTTAGAGTCAACGTGTGGGCAGAAATAATTGGAAATAGATTTATCGGACCAATACTTTTCAAGGACGTCTAAATAGTCAACGATGTTTTGATTTTCTACAAAATGGGATTTCAAGTAGAATTACCACTTGAGATTTTGGGCAGACTATACTTTCAACGAGATGGAGCTTCTCCACACAATACTGCCTAAGTGCTAAATCATTTGTTGAACGGGTTATTGCAATCAATGATAACGTATAGGACCACTGGTTGCACGTTGTTTCCACATTATCCGAACCTTACCTACATTTTTTCTATAGGGCTATTTAAAAGAACGTGTGTATTATACATTCCCAGCAGCTTTCAAACTTTAGGAAAACGGAATATGCCAAGCATTTGAAACTATTACGTCTATAATGCTTGAGGTGATGAAAAACAAAAATTGTTTGTTTGATAATTTAGAAAATGGCCTCGAATCATCATAAATTAATTCAGTTTAAAAATGAGAAGAAATATTTTTATTTAGTAAACATGAAGAATAACATTTTAGCTTACTGTAAAAAATAACTTAACAAACACAGTAACTATTTCGCTATCAGCGTAACAGATGTTGAAAGTGCAGACCTCTTTTATGCATCTTCTACTTCTGGAAATGGAGAACGGGAAGAGGAAGGTTTCTAAGCTCTTCGGGAACGGTTAGACTTAGAAGCATGAAATTTGGTAGAAATACTCTTTATTGGAATCTATTAGACACGAGTAAGACGAAATTTCGATTCTCACTTTTTGAAGGGAATATAATCGCAAGTAAGGGGCCCAACCTCAGTGCAATGGAAAATACCTCGACCTTACTGATCACAGCACCACCATGCCACGTAGCGAGATTAGTATTGTGACGTGTTTCCATCCCTAGGAAACCGCCCTTACAATTCCGTGAGTTCCAAAAATTATAACAAGAGATGTCCACTAACACACTTTATTAAATAATTTACACAAAACTATTATCAACTTAAATGCACTTTACTGACTAAAAATAACAATGTTTATCACTTTGTTTTCTCTTTGGAGTCTTAACCTTACTTCTACTTGTCAATTCAAAAACTTCTTAACTTCCTGCCGAGAATGTGGTCTTTTATAAATAAAAATGACAGATCCCGATTTTTCTGTGATGACGCCACCATTCTCTAGATAATTCCAGATGTCATCACTCTAGGTTCTTTCTCAAGTAGGTGCAAATACATCTGAATTAATTGAATTCTGCGTTGCCTACATTCTAGGGGCTGCAACACATCACAGTATTTCCGTGCTAAAGGCTATCCATCTTTCACAAAAAATATTTTGTTCGGGTTGCATCGACTTTTCTTTTAATAAAAGATTGTTTTATTTTAGTTCTGAGTTTAGTTCCTTGAGTATTTCATTTTCAGTTTTTGGGCCATCTATTACAGTGTTGACCCAGTTTTTCTCCAGGTTTCTCACTAATTATCAAGTCTTGTCCCAGTTTTGCTTCCAAGGGTTTGTTACTATTTGCTAAAGTCTTAGTGATTTATGATCAACGTATTTTATATGAATAATTAATACATTCAGAATTAAGAAATTTAGTAGATCATAAAATATAACAAAAACTCAAAATTATAAAGTGGTATACTATAATAACTTATTATTATTACACTAAAATTATATTTAAACCACTGGAACAAATATTTCACGCATTTTATACGTTCTGATGTATATTGGACTATTATAGTTAATGAACGATTTGTTTTATATCAAAAACTTGTAGTATAATTTAGGATATAGATGTTACCAAAATAAAAGTAAAAGGAATATGTTTATTAGTGGTTTATGACATGACCAATATATTTTATAGAAATAATAATAATTAATACATACCGCAAATATGAAGTCTTTGCTAATTGTTGATTTAACATATATGACGCACCTATATTTACAGTTTGTTTAAAATGTATTTTAAATCAAGATTTTCTACCTTTAGTTGAAATTTAGTAGATCATAAATACAATTAAAGCGCAAAACCATAACATGGTACATCAGAAACACATAATTATTATAGCAAAGCCATTGTTATACCACTAGAACGCATATTTCACGTATTTTATATGAACTAGTAGGGTAATGTTTATTGGGAAGTTTGAATATCCAGAAAAAAATATTGAAAATTGATTTATTTAATATTTCTTAGTACTTATTAGACCTACTATATTTGTCAAAAATTATGTAACTTTTTCACTGAACATTTTATACTATAGTTTTAAAATTCAGTGCATACAAATATAGAGATTAAAAATAGATATAAAGCAACATTTGAATGAAAGTTAATTGCTGACGAAACAGTCTTGTGATGAGGAAAAATCTTCTCTTCTTACAAACTATTTTAGTAACAATACAAACGTTTAAACAAATTAGATCAATCCTCTATTATTCATTAATTAATCGAATTAGCCATGGTGGTTTATTGGGCAACCACAATACTATAGACAAAATTTATTATTTAATTTATGCGCATCTAAATGTGTTTTGAGTTAATCGTTGGCATAATACCACAGTCATGGTATTTTCATAAATGCATAATGTGTTCATGCATTATTAACATTTGACAAAAATCAGTCATAGTGACCAGAAACAAAAAGCATGAGGCTCATTCGTCTACTTTTTCTGCTTACTTACAACGTCTTTAAATTCGCTTTGTGGAACAGGCATTTTCCTAGTCGGTGTCCATTTGCTGTATAATACGTCTAACAGCAGCACGCCATCTGTTGCGATTACCTGTTAAACGTGCGTTCCCACAAAAGCTCTGGCAATTCTCAAGAACAGGATCCTTTAACACAACTATTTGCTAAGGAGATATTTGTTAAGAGTCTGGATTGAAGAAGATGAAATGTTACTTTACTGGCGTGTTGTGTTAATTCCAGCAGTCTGTAGTTGTCCCAGACACCTTCATCTACTTAGAGATTCAGGTTCGGCATGTGCAGTTAGAAGCTCCTGTGCTTATAGCAAAGGCCACGAGCAGACTTTCTGGTATCGGGAAACCGAAAAAAAGAATAATATATGTTAATATATTCATTAATGTATATCCTTTAATGGTGAAGTCACTGTATTGTTCATTTATTGCATTTTTTCGTCCCATATGATTCATATCGCCTCATTAACAAATATGCGTTAGGAAAACGTGATTATTTTTTATTTGTTGAACTTTCCTGTATAATATTATGGAAATATGTACCTATTATTAATGGAGATGCTATCATATATATTTGTTTTTTTAAAAGGTATAAATTCAAATAACAATTACTATTAATATTAGCAATATTAAAATACTTGTTTAATTTTTGTACAATATTTGTTTAGTAATAAAATTTCACATCAATATTCATTAAAAAAAAAAAATCATTTATCGTATTTACCCAAGGTGAGAGATTTTAAGATGGACTTTCTAGATATGAATGCAATAAATATTATTTATGAATTGAATAACTTAAACAATGCATTTTGAAAAATCCTCGATTTATATTTTAAAATTAGCGACAAATGTATACCCTTTCCAAATCAGTTGCACATGAAGTTACTTATATTCGTGATCAAAAAGGTTATTTTTAAATTTTTAGCTAATTCAGGAATTCTTTTACAATGTCCCTATCTAATTTTTTCGGGTGTTGCGTGGGATAAGTGGGAGTGAACGGATGGGCATCTGAAACTCTCCCATTTAAAAGGCGAATATACCAGATAAAACTGCGTTAAATTCAGCTCAGGTGAATTGTATCTCAGAAAATTCCGAGTAAATCGATGTGCTATAACAAAAAAAACAAAGTTGAAATAGAGTTAATATTTGAAAATAACTAACACAGAGTTATTTAGTGACAATCAGTGTGGTGTATAAAGAAACGAGCTTAAAGAAACGAGTATATAAACAAACGACTCGACCAAGGCAATAAATAATAAATATAAGAGTTAAGTACCTTTAAATTTCTAAGTAAAACCATTGAAGTGTTTAGGTCGAAACCCTTGAAACCATCGACATTTATCGACAAATTTATGACAGCAATGAATTATTGGTGTAAGCCTTCAAGTAAATTATTCTAATCATTATAACAATATCCAAATGAATTTTGTTGAAATTATACCCGAAAGAATTAATAACGTGTTGTTCATAAAGCATGGTCATATACATTTCTTATGTTAACCCTCAAATAATTCTTTTTTGATAATTATTAAAAATACCCAAACGAATTTAAATGCATTACTCTTAAAGTATGGTCATTACACTTTTTTAAAAATTTTCAAGTGAGGATTTTCTTAATAATTAAAAGTATTCAAACGAATTTAATTTAAATTAAATCTGAAATAATCAATGAGGCATTGTTGATATACTGCGTCAAAACTGAATTGAAAACACACACTCCGATGACCTCATAATCGCTGCAGGACACATCTGGACTGAAAACAAACTTCAAGAAAAGCCTAATAATGGACCGAGGCCCGTCAACAAAAGAGAGTTGAAGCAGCGGAGATGAACACAAAATAGATGAATACTCCCCAAGAACAAAGAACAAATTGAAATACCTGAGATGACAAACCAACTGGAACGGAGATAAACGATAAAGGAGAGAATCAAAACGGTATACAGAGTCACAAGGACAATCATACCGTTCACTGAGACAAATAAACTACCATGGGACCTTACCAAATGTATGTACATAGCCGCCAAACGACCAACGATGACATATGGAGTTAAAAATGCGGCAACAGCAAAAACCAACAGAAGAAGTTTTTGAGAAGAGCGGAAAGGGACATCGTCCAAATTACTCGCAAAAACAACAAGACGAAAACAATGACATAAAACATCAACACCATTAGGAGGACAGGAAACTAAAAAAAGGATAGAAATGTACGCAATGAAGTACTGGGGACATACCCAAGGAAGGGACCCAATACATCTACTGAAGAAAGCACGAACATCAAAAATAGGGAGAATATGCTACAGCGGAGAACAACAACTGAGAGGATCAGGATCAAAAATGAACACCACAAAGAAATGGCAAAGATATATCGCCACAATTGGAAACCGAGGAATCAGAAGACTCAGAAAAAGAAAATTAGAAGAAGCAGAAACACAAAAAGAGGAGCATAAACACTCCATATTACGACACAACGCGGCAAGATATTTCACAAGAAGAGTCCGAAGAGGCAGAAGTCCAAAAACACAAAAAAGGGAGCTTAAACGCTCCCTCACGGCACAATGCGGTAACGCATCTCACAAATACCTACACCTCCCATCCCACATTCCTTTACCATGTGCCGTGTGGCTCTCGCTGCTGGCAATAAGCATGACCTTAGTCCAACCCAGGGTGGACGTAGCAGGCCCAGCTGTATACCCCGAGAGTGACAGTAATGCCTTCCGCACGCTGGTAAATCAATCAATAAATCAAAACTCCTATCTAATTTTTCGGTAATTTTTCTCTTTAAGAATTCAAATATATTTAAAATAAGACGCTGACGTTAAACATGTAAATATTTCTTCTTAAAGTCCGAATTCGTTATGATTAACGCCGCAGCCACCTGTTCAATATTTCAAATAATATTCCATTTTATCCAGTTTCAAGAGGCATCCAAAAAGACATTTTAGTTAAAGGGTTAGTAGATGATTGCAAGCGTTAGTTATTATCGTCAGTCGCTGATCGTATCTCCAGAGTTTAACCCGTCTCGTCCCCACTCTGTCATATGAAGATACCGATCAACAACAGCAATAAACAAACGTCCTTGACAGAAATGCTTCGTTTTGATGTTCACTGTACCATGGCTTGCGAAAATGTGTTCTAACCAAATATTGAAAAATATACCATTTAAAAAAGTTGGCAATCAATTCAATTCAATTCAATTCAATTCAATTTTATTAGGAAGAAGATAACAATGTTGTTTGCAATTAAAAATAACTACATTCCGTTAAGAATAAAAAATGGTTTAAGTAACTTACGTAAGTTACACATGTAACTTGTGGTGTAAGTGTGCTTATAACATATCCATGGTTAGTAGTTGTCAAACAACAAAAAAATGATGGATTCTTCATATAAAATATTATAAATTTATAAATTAAAAAGAATATACAAAATGTATTGAAAATTATCGAGGACAAATTAGGAGGAGGAAAGATATGTAAATTTATACTGGTCTGCTTTCTGGTTTGTGTTAATAAAAAGTAAGTGGATAGTAAAAGTGGATAGTAAATAAGTAAGCGAATTAAATGTAATGTTTAGTTTTTAAATATGTTTTGTAATATGTTTTGTATGTTAACATAATTTTCATTTATAAACTATTTTAGATCTTTTTCTAATATATAATATATGTACTTTTAACATTTTTTATTGTTACTGGTAATAAATTATATAGCTTTGGCCAGTAATAAAATATAAACCTTTGGGTATGACATTTTCTAAAATGTGGTATCTGAACGGACATTTTAGCTTGTTTGATAGTCATGTTTAACAAGGTTTGCTTATGATCTGTGCATTCATTTTTTTTTCTTCAATTCATCATACTTTCAATCTGGCTATCGTGTACGAAGATGTAGATTATACTTACAATAAAACATTTCATATGGCTACATCTTAATTGTTTTTCTTCTCAATAACAAAGGCGGGAAATCAAGCGACCTACTAACATAAACACTTTATATCTACCAATTGCGAAAACTGATTACATCAGATATCAAAAATTAATAAAAACTATGATAATAATTTGGACAATTCTGAACAACTTTCGTTGATGAAATTTTCTGATAAAAAAATGCCTAGCACTGGAAAATAGAAAAGAGGGGGGGTTTTTCGAATCCATACCCCGGAGTCCGCTGCACAGAACTTTTTTTTGTGTGGCTGTGTTATTAAACCTTATCTTTCACATGTCCAAAAGAAAAAATTCAAGAAGTGTCTTCTGTTAATCGTGCAATCAGAAAATGTTTCTCAGATTTTTAATTTAATATCGGAGAACTAAAATTACAGCCATAAATGGCCAAGCACTGTATTTCAAAGCATTCAAGCACTGCTATCTAGACTTTGTTGAGACCAAATAAAACTTTTAATGACGAGTATGTCCGGCTGCCCTGTATACTTTGCTAATTTTTTTCAATGTAGTCCACACATTGCACACACCTTTTTATTTATTTATAATTATTCATAAATATTCCACACAGTTTTTATGTAGTTAACTTTTGCCACATTTTACAATTTTGGAACATTATTATATGTAATAACCTTGAATTTATATAACTGTCATAAATGCTAACGATAGTTGTCTATTGATTATTTATGAAATGGTTATTGAATTTTGTTAAATATAGAGATTGTTAATGTTACTAAGCATGCATTTTACCTAGGTGCATTTATACCATTTTTCACATCTTTGAGTAGTTAAACAAATCTTTTGTTTTAATACTTAACCGTTGTTTAAGGATATGAACCCTCTGGCTCTGGTATCGAAATCTCTTAATTTTAACATATTAATCAATATTAAATATATTTTCACTTTTGTAAAATTATGTTTTATGTTTTATCATTCATTTTGATACTGTCAGGACCATATATCAACAAAAATATGTTCTACTTCCTGACATCTTATTTTCCACACATTTTTTTTAATTCTCAAGGTACCTGAATGTCTACGTTTGCGTCTTTAATCTTTCATGATAGTGTGATAGACAGCTGAACAATATTTGCAACTTAGTAATGTTCAGAAACCGTAAAATTTATGTTTAAAATCTTGACCTTTGAATTAAACTCAGTCATGCTGAAAACTATTTGCTGTTCGTAATATGCTTGTAATGTGTCTTATTTTATTTTATGTAAAATAGTTCCCACCTTGCATTCCGGTTTTATATATTTTAATATATAATAAGGTAAATCCCGTAAAAAGTTATGTATATCCGCTGAATTTCCGATTTAGTATTTTTGGAAAATATTGGGTTTGGTTATCACGCGGATCCTAATTCTAACAAATTATAGATATATAAGCAAGCAAGCAGGTCGCTTTTAGGTAATATCCCTCCGCCTACGGCGTCGGGATGTTACCATGCAACGTGCTTTCGGAAACTTTGATAACATTATTTCGTATTATCAATGTCCTTGGGACATTGTAGCTGATTATTTCACTCATTAACGCTATAGCCAATGAGAGCCCGTTTTTTCACAACATTGCGCCAATCAAACGTCATTATTAGTGGTAATTCAACCTAGATCGGCTTCTGACAGTACCAACATGCAAAATTTATCGATCTAATTTTTTGTGTCACTGCAGCGGCAAATATTGTGATAATTTTTTGACGTTTTGTTTCGTGAAATGTTTTCGGCCAATAGGGCAACTCGAGCTTTTAAATTTTATCTATAAATGTCTTCTCTAGCTTATTACTAATTGTTAACGTACCTTGTAAATTGTAATATTGTATTATGTAGTAGCAAACATAAACACACCGCATATATAGTAAACAACAATCGTCAGTTCCGAAGCGAAGCCTGTCTGAAATATATAGGCTATAATCCTTCCTATATGTAACTATTTCAATTTGCCTACTTTTCAATCAGGTAACAATAATATACAAAGATTGTATGTAATATAGCTTATAATACAGGAACAAGTCAAGCACAGCTTTCAATAGCTCAATAACGTAGTTACAAAGGTAAGCAAATCATTTATTATAAATGTCAAGTAAAGACATTCGTTCTGGAAACAAACTAAAAATGTACTTACATACGTTAATCTATCAAAAAGCAACTGGTTGAATCAAAGCTGTGCAACATTTTAATTTGTTGTATTTAAAATTTTCTTCACTTCGTAAGTTAAAATAAGGATTAAATACGTAAATATGTATCAATGAACATTTATTATGGAATATAACTCTAGTAGCGCTAGATGTCTATGTCAATCTCGAAACCATGAGTGTATACTATATATGGGTGGGATATCGGCAATAAAGTAGTGCTCACAGATTAAAGTGCTCTCTCTATCGTTCCTCGTCATACTGCATCTCAGAAACGCCTGAAAGGTGTTAAGCCAGTCTATATGTTATTATATCTAAGGTTTTAACTCGTTTTATTTACTAGTTGCCATAGAAATTGTCACTAGATTATATTTAAAATATAGCGAATTCTGCGTAGTTTCTACTACGTTTGTTTCAGCTGTTTTGACAATATGAGTCTGTTTGGAAATATTTCTTTCTATCAAATTAATGATGAAATTGAAAATAAAGGTCAGTAGACTATAAAAGTGACAAGAAAACGTCTGAAGGCAATTAATGACAAAACATAATATTGAAGATGTACTCATTTATTCGTAAAATATCCTCCTCAAATACCACTGGTGCTTTTAAATTTTACCCAAAAATTTTTTCTCAAGCTAAGTTGCCTAAAAGTTAATATAACTCGTGCAAATTGGCAGTTTATTATCAAAGATTAAATCCCTCCCGCTAATGCGGTCGGGATTTAATCTTTATATTGCCAGCAACAACGCTTTCAAAAAAATTTTCGATAAAATTTTAAGCACTAGTGATATTACATACGAAAATTACTTCCACATCCAGTGGAAGTTTAGTAACGACAAAAAAATTTTTAAAAATTTTTATTGTTCAAATAGGCTTAGAATGTCATGAAACGTCGAGATTTTAAGTTTGAGCGAAAAAAAAATTTCTGTCTCTGTCGGTCTGTCTGTCGGTCTGTAACTTTTTTTGTGCGCACGTTTACTCTGGAACCGTTTGAGATATTGACTTGAAATTTGGTACACATATATAGTTTAACGAGATCTAGTACTAGATTATATCTTCATCTTGTTCCGTCGAAGGGTTGGGGGGTAAATTGGAGTAAATTTGGAGTAAATAGGTAAATCAAGCAGGTAAGAGTTCATAAAATTGATATTTAGTATAGACAAGAGAAACTAAGGTCTCAAAAAAAATTTTGGCATTAGCCACCCCCAGTACCACCCCCACCCTATTATTAAAGGGGATGAAAAATAAATGTGATTTAGTGTGTAAAAAGAATGTCGGCGTCTTTGATGGTGCGGTAACTATCAAAGGCGCCGACATTTTTTGAGTGCAGAGTAAATCTGAAAACTATACGCCAAAATTGCTTAGCTTATCAACAAGGCTCAAGTAGTGAATCTTCTCGAAAATCCATGTACACAACACACACCGATGATTCTTCTTCAATACCAATGAAATACTTTGTACGAAGGCAAAAGGTTAGTTAGTAGTGATCCATGATATTATGTGAGAAGTAGTACCATGGTATTGATCTATTTTCATAAAATGCGTGCTGTTCAAGTGTGTAAATTTGTTCCCTAGAGCTTCGGATTTTGTTTCGCATCGTTATAGCACAGGAAACCAATTAGCATTCTGGTGTTTTATATAATTTGTCCACAAAATAAACAATTTATATTTTTAAATACATAAGAGTAAATTTAGTGTATACACCTCATTATTTGTAATAGTTACCATGTCTAATATGGCATTATTCAAACATTTTAACATGTTTTCATTGTTATTCAAGTGATCATCGTTCAATAAACAGTTTTTTTACTGTATTGCCTTCTTCTCCAAAACAAAAATAAATCAAGGTCAATTCATATTTTTTGCGCTTCCTGAAAGCACTGTTTTCATGTACAAAAATAAATCATTGAAATGCTTAACATGTCATTGCTTTACAACGGATATCGATATTTATTTCTTGATGGATCGTTGAACAATGCTTGTATACAGGGTGTCGAAATGAAAATGGACAATATCTCTTGGCAGTATATATATTATGTAAAAATAACCACACAAGTTTATACGACTTTCTCCTACGGTAGTCCCCTGCTGAGAATTGAACCTAAAAGAGTCATATTTGAAGAAAAAAAGCTCTATGCAATATTTCAAATAAATTGATAGTTTTTAAGTCATAATGTCCTGAAAGTTGTTATTTTAGCTTGAGGAATGGTATTTCAAGTTTGTCAAATAACTCGAAAAGTATCACATTTAGTGAAAAACTACCAAACTTACACTTTTGTCAAAAATGCTAACAACTAAAGTAAAGGATTATTAAATAATCTTTCAAATAACTTTTTGTTTGTTTCGGTAGAATAGAAAACAAAGAGGTTTGAGAGACAATGTGTGTCTTCAATTAAAAAAATAAAATAAACCTCAAATATTGTTTTTCATTAGCATGACCTAGATGCTTAAAGTTTTTTGTCCGTTTAATGCGCTTGTTTTAGAAAAAAATGCATTATAAACTATAAAGATATTATCAAAAAAACGTAAAATTTTTGTTTTACTTGCAGATATCTTAATAAATATTAGTGCTGGGAAAGGTTGACGGGTATAGGTCAGAAAGGTAATAGGAAAACAGCTTTTCTAAATAGTCGACGTTTCGTTATAATCTGTTGACATCCTCAGGACAATTTAGGACAATTTATAGGACAAAATATTGACTGATTCTAAAAAAATGTTGCGGCCTTTGATTTTTGTACACACACTAAATCGCAATTTTATTTTTTATCCCCGGTAATAATTAGATGGGGGAGGTAAAGGGGAAAATGGTGGTGGTGGTGGCAGATGCCAAAAAAAATTTGAGACCTCGTACATACACTAAGTCCACTTACTCCCCACCCTTTAACGGAATAAGATCAAAATATAATAATTTCGGATCTCGTTATAATACGTAGGTATACCAAATTTCAAATCAATATCTAAACCGTTCCAGAGTAATCGTGCGTACAAAAAAAGTTACAGATAGAAAGACAGACAGAAATATTTTTTCCGCAGATGTAAAATCTCGACGTTTCATGAAATTCTAAGCCTATTTGAACAAAATAAAGTTTCATTTTATTTTATTTTATTTTTTTTTTTTTTTTTCGATAGTAATCGAAACTGCACTCCGTGGGTATAGAAATAATGCTTCCTTTCGGTATGCGAAGAAAGTAAAAACAGTGTTGGAACTGTATCTAAAGAGGAGGCGACAAATATATAAGAACCGACACTAAACAGGAATTAGAACAGTTTTTTCCGTTTTCCTTAGAACCGGAACCGTTATTTTATTTCGTGCCAGGTGCTTGAATTGGCATATTTTTTATCATAAATGCAGCTTATGAGCAATGTTCCTGACAACAAATCAATACTTTTATAAACATTCATGTAGGCATACGTTTTTCAAACCAATGAATAATATATAGTCTATGAAAGTAGAAATATGTTCTGTAAAAATTGAAAAAATCTCAAGGATACTCCGAGTTCATACATAGAAACACGCGAGGATAAGAATTAATGTGCACCATATAAACTATAAAGATATTTCTATATCCGTGTGAAATATCTGGAGAAGAAGCTTTCTACTTTTCTACTTATTGTTTCTGAATTATTTGTTATAATTATGAAATCAAAATATTTAATTACATATTATAGGCAGTTGAATAAAATAAGCCACGAAGCGTGTCATTTCCTTTAATAGAGTCGCTGGGTTTGGCAAGAATGAAACAATTGTTTACACCTAAACGCTGTGTAAAAAATAAATAACTTGATTAAAACGATTGTTGTGAATTCATTGCAATTAGTAAACAAGTGCATAATAATATAACAGCTAGACAGAAATAAAATTTAAAACAGGTGGTGATTACGTAAGATTAATTGGACATGAAATTATTTTAACCGATATCCAAAATGTGAAATGTAAATTTCGAATACAAATTTAAAATACTAGTCGAATCAATTGACGCCGGGGTTCAAATTGATGTAATTTACACAAATTTTTTACAGACTGGACCGCAACATTCTTATTACGAAACTTCAGCATCGTGATTTCTTCTTTACTAAATTTTTTAATCATTCCTTAGAAATTGTAGACAATAAATCGAATGTTCAGGCCACCAGTCGGTTGAAAGCTTAGCAACATTATTGGGTGTTCCACAAGGGTCCAATCTGGGACCCATTATTTTTACCTAAAAATACATCGTCTGTAGTATACGGATGAGATGAAACTATAGTTGAGCAGGAACACATAGGAGATGTTAGCACTTCCATAATTGGCACAAAAGTTAAGCTGGCCCGTGCCGGCCAAAGTGCTGTATTTTTTGCTTTCGGTGGAGTAGTCATGCCGACGGGGCAGGTATAAAGTGCGGCCGAAGTATGGTGTTTTTTGTGTTATTCACAGATTTAAGTGAACATTTCTTATATCAACTTGTCCAACTATACACTATAATGTCAGACACATTGAAGATTACAAAAAAGTATAAAATGGCATGTGCCCAAATATTATCATTGGTTTAATGCCAATAAATTACCGTTAAGTATAGTGACATGTAATAGAATATAATAGAATAATAAAATACATGTATGTTAGATCACGGTTCACATGAATGACTTTTTAAAAACTTTTATTTAGTTACATGGAGCCAACGTTGGCTCTTGGAGAAGGAATATAATAATAAATTAGAAGTGTTGCATTCTAACTGAGTTTAATAACTGATTCAACAAAGCGTGTTTAGTCATATTTATAACATACAGAACCTGAGTAAGCAAAATATATAACAAAGGAATTGCAGTTCTGCAGTCTGCACAAGTTATGAGAAACAAAGGTGTAATATGATATCTTGAAGATAAGCAATTAATAAGAGAAGCTGTTATCGTGAAATACGATATACCTGTGAAGGTTTATTATGGCTAAGTCGCAATAAGATAGCGTGTAATATTATATAACATGTATTCATCCAATAGATAACATAAGTGATATAGGGCAAATCAAAAAGATTACAGATATGAAATGAAAGAAAAAAATATGAAAAGAGTAAAGCAGTATTACAAAATAGTGTTTAAGTGCGTGGTATAAAAATATATTAGAAATTTCTCCACAGAATAAAATGGGTTTAAAGTAAGAAATACTTTTAACTTTGCCAGAAACATTTTTACACTTGCAAAGATAGGTAGGCATCCATCAAAGGAACCTAAATCATATCGCCCCTTTAGCTTAACCTCTTTTCTCTTCAAAACAATGGGGAAAATACTAGACGAATATGTCAGAAGTGAAACCCTTATACGGGCTCCGCTTCGTCTAAAATAATTTGCATATCAATCCGGCAAATCGACAGTAAATGCTCTGCATGGTCTAGCTAAACGCATTAAAAAGATATTTGCTGCAAACAGAGTGGCATAGATATAGATAGTGCATTTGATAACATATAAATTCATACAAAAAGCCGCAGAGGAAAGAGTCCACAACTATCAAATGGATTCAATCCATGCTAAGAAGCCGAATAATTACTACAAATGTGGGAGAGGAGTCCGCCACGGTGATTGCGGTGAAGGGTTGTCCACAAGGTGGAGTTCTATCGCCCTTGCTATGGTCAATGGCGGTGGATGATCTCCTCCATAAGCTAAATAATTCTGGCTTGGACGTTCAGGGTTATGCCGATGATCTAATAATTATTACTGTGAGAGGCAGGCATGAGGTTATGCAAATCGTCTTAAACATAATATCCAAATGGTGCTAGTTAGAGAGCCTCAGTGTCAATTCGAGCGAAACGGTTATTGTTCCGTTTATCAAAAATAGAAAACTAAGTCAAGAGCTCCTATGCTAAGTGGAAGTGCTGAAGTTTTCCAGTGAAGTTAAATATCTAATAATAATTCTGGATTAAACGCTTACCTGGAACTGACATTTAGAAACTTATCAAAGCCATTGCGGCTATGTGGACATGCCGTAGGCTGTTTGGTAAGACTTGAGTTCTAAAACGAACCGAAATTGATCTACTGGTTGTGAAACCCATGTCACCTATGCATCGTGTGTGTGGTGGCCAAAAACTGAAGAAAAATTAACACAAGGAAAGTTGCAGAAGTTGCAACATCTTGCCTACTTAGGGATTACAGGAGCAATATTCCCCTTTCCGCATCAGCTATGAAGGTAATACATTTGTATGTAACGAAGGAGGCAGCATTCAGTGCCCTAAGACTGCAGCAGGTATTCTCTTTCAAACCAAACGATCTGGTTGGTTACTTAAGGTTAGTTGAATTGGAATCAATGCCAATCAAACGGGACTTTAACTGGCCGCTTGAGGTGCTAATTGAGAGCCGTCAGACGAGCAGAGTCGAAGTCCTGCAGTTGGAGAAGCGATCACTCATCTGGCACACATATGGATCGAAGATGGCTGAAGAGGTTGGCATGAACGTAGCAGGGCCTAATTGCAGGCTATCCATAGCCCTAGGCGAGACCTAAGCCATCTTCCAAGCAGAAATCCAAGTGATAGATCCATGTGCCAGGAAATGCATAATTAAAGGCACACGAAGGGCAAAGATCTATATACTTTCGGACAGCCAGACAGTGTTAAAATTGTTAATAATACGTTAAATTAACTTGTTTATTGTAAGCTAGTGACACCTATTGTGTTTTGTAATGTACTTATGTTAATAGAAAATCCTGTAATAGTTGTCTGTCAATATAGTTTTTATGAATTTATTGTTGTCCAAGTTAATGTTTTACTGTAGCTGCTGGCTGTGTGTATTTACTAACAGGTTACGGGCCCAAGACGTTTGCTGTGAATCTGGTATTTAAAATTAAAAAAAAAAATAAGACAATGGAAGATTACAAAACTTGGAAGTTTGCTATGACTATGTTGTTAAAACATGAAGACCTTTGGGATTATGTAACAGATGCAGTAGAAACTAAAGATCCAACGATCAACCTTGTTTGTATGTTCATGTGCATACTGCAAAAAGTGCCAAAGAAGCTTGGGATAATCTAGCGAAAACCTTTGATAATCGTGGTTTAGTTGGTCGATTGTCTTTGCTAAAGAAACTTTTTGGAGTAAAACTGGCAAATTTTGCAAATATGTCGCAATATGTGTCAGAAATAATGACATTATCTCAAAAATTAACTGATATGGATGCAGCTATTGATGATGAGTTTGTGGGTGTCATACTTCTTAGTGGACTACTATCGTCGTTTGATCCGTTGGTTATGACACTTGAAAGTAGTGGACAAAAAATAACTAGCGAATTTGTTAAAACGAAACTTTTGATGGAAGATCATCGTAGAGATAAGGATGTTAAAGAAACAGCGTTTGTAGCTGATGGACGTTCGAAAACATTTAAAGGTAAATGTTACAATTGTCATAAACCTGGTCACATAAGACCTGACTGTCCTGAACTTGCAAAACATGATAGCAAGTATAACCGTACCAATAAAAAGTTCAACAAGAGGTCTGGATCTTCTGCTATGTTGTGTGCTTTGGGTGTTAAGTGAGGGTTGGTATGTGGATTCGGGAGCAACATGTCATATGTCAAATAGACAGGATTGGGTGAAAAACTATCAAGAGAATTTAAACTTAAAAGTTACCGTTGCCAATAACGAAAACGTGTTCACACAAGGTACTGGTGAGGTATGTGACGGAACTTTCAACGAATCTTTTGTCAGTGTCAAAAATGACTGAAAGGGGCCATATAGTTGTATTTTCTGATAGTGGTTGTAAAGTATATCACAAAAATGACTTTAATGTATATGGTGATGTCAGATTTACAGCTACAAATGTAAATGATGTTTATAAATTAGACGAACTAGAGAGAAAAGGTATTCAAAGTAAAGTGCAGATCAATGAACCTGAAATTGCTGCGTGTGCATCTACAACGTATTCATCGCAAGAATTATGGCATAAACGTTTAGGTCATTTGAATCGAAAAGCTATGGATCAAATTAAAATGATTGTAAATGGTGTGAATTTCAGTAATTCGAATACTAGCACGTGTGTGTCTTGCGTTCAAGGAAAGCATACTAAACAATCCTTTAAACGAAGTGGTAAGCGAGCTTCTGATCTGCTTCAATTGGTACATACTGATCTTTGTGGACCTATGGTGGAAAAATCATTTGGCGGATGTCGATATGTGCTCATTTTCATTGACGATTTTTCAAGAAAAATCTTTGTGTATTTCCTCAAAGAGAAGAACGAGGTTTTCAAGAAGTTTGTTGAATTCAAAGCTGCTGTTGAAAATGAAATTGATAAGTCGATTAAAGTATTGAGGTCTGATAATGGCGGTGAGTACATTAATAATCAGTTTAGAGAATTTCTTCTTAAACATGAAATCAAACATCAAACCACTATTCCTCATACACCACAGCAAAATGGTGTAGCGGAGAGAACTAACAGATCTATTTGTGAAAAAGCGCTAGCTATGATGCAAGATGCTAAGTGTTCTAAACAATTTTGGGCTGAGGCTAGCAACACTGCAGTATACTTAAAGAACCGTTCTCCTCATGCTGCTGTTTTAGGAAAACCCCCGAAGAGATGTGGACAGGTGTGAAACCTGATTTAAGTCATCTGCGAATTTTTGGCTCTAGGGTGATGGTGATGATAATATCCCTAAAGTAAAGAGACGGAAATGGGATGCAAAAAGTGAGGAACACAAAATGGTTGGATATTGTACGGAATCAAAGGGTAATCGATTGTTGGATAAACATAACAATATTATCAAAGCACGTGATGTTATATTTCTCGAAGATCACAGTAAACAAGTATCAAAATCAAATGAATGTGACAAGTTGAGTACTTCTGTAACACCTGTAGATCATTGGTTGTCTTCAGATGAGTTGGTACAAAGCAGTTCAAATGATAATATCCAAGGTAAAAATGACAAATTAATCGAGAAAGAAATGATTTCTGAAATTGAACTGGTCTCGGAAGAATCTGAAGAAGTCGAAAATGCGGCAGCTCCCAGAAGGTATCCTTTGCGTGACAGAAAGAAGACGGACTATCATGGTCTTTTGTCATATCATACTGTCAGTGATGCTTATAATGTTTATAGTGATCCTACTTCTGTTTACGATGCTATGACAAGAAGTGATCGTGAACAATGGCACGAAGCCATGTTGGAGGAGTATGGTTCCCTTCTAGAAAATAAAGTCTGGGTATTAGTTGACAAACCTAACGATCAAAATATAGTGTCTTCAAAGTGGGTTTTTAAACTAAAAAGAGGAGTTGATGGAAAATCAAATCGATATAAGGCTAGACTCGTAGCAAGGGGATTTACACAGCAAGCAGGTGTAGACTATGATGAGACTTTTTCACCGGTGGTTAGACGAGAAACAGTCAGACTACTGTTCGGGATGGCTGCAAAGATGAACTTGGATATTAGTCATCTTGACGTAAAAACTGCTTTCTTAAATGGTTTCTTGGAAGAAACCGTATATATGTCTCAACCTGAAGAATTTGTTCAAAAAGGTTCCGAAAATAAAGTTTTTTAAAGTAAGTAAGTAAAGTCTTTTAAAGAAAGCTATTTACGGTTTAAAGCAAGCTTCGAGGATGTGGAACAAAAGAATTCATAATGTCTTAGTCGAATTAGGTTTGCAACAGTCGGAACATGAACCATGTGTCTATGTCAAGATATCTGAGGACAAAGTTTAGTTTAGAACGCGCTTAGCGTGCTTCCAATGTTCTATTGTAAAACATGAATTAAACTGACTTAACATACTGACCGGATAAGCTATATCTGGACGTGTGCATGTTGCAAGATACATCAGTGATCCTATGAGACATTGATAAGGTACATCAGGCTTGACTGAAACATCAGATTTAATTGCTGACGTTTTAACAAAAGCACTTTGTAATGTCAAACACAACAAGTGTGTTCGAGATCTTGGTTTAGAAGATAAAATTCTCGAATGATATTGAACTAAATTTAATTGGTATATTATTTATTTTTGAAGTGTCCCTAGCTTAAGGGGAATGTTAATAATACGTTAAATTAACTTGTTTATTGTAAGCTAGTGACACCTATTGTGTTTTGTAATGTACTTATGTTAATAGAAAATCAAGTAAGTTTTTGATCCTGTAATAGTTGTCTGTCAATATAGTTTTTATGAATTTATTGTTGTCCAAGTTAATGTTTTACTGTAGCTGCTGGCTGTGTGTATTTACTAACAAAAATCTCTCAGAGTCTAAAACTGACTGAGAGTGCAGACAATCTCTGAAGCAACTGGAAAAAAACAACAAGGTTATCTTGATGTGGATGCCAGGGCATGAGGAAACAGAAGAAAATTAATTAGCTGACGCTCTGACGGCCCAAACCGATTTGTAGCGTATACAAGGGACACATAACGGAAGAGATTCAAAAATGGGAAAAGGAACATAAGCTCCAGGCCAACGCAAGCGAAAACGTTCATCTTTTGTTCGACAAAGAATGTCACAAGGCTTCTTGAATTCGAAAAGTCCGACTTAAGACTGATGACCGACCTTTTAATAGACCATTGACCCTTGATATGGCTAAGCACTGTGATACTGCCGTAGAAATTGTGAAACGTGTTCTTGGCGAATGCCAGATGCTAGTCTGCACTGGACTAAAGTACCTAGAGAAGGTGGAACTAGCGCTTGAGGGCATAGTTAAATTAGCTCCCAGAAAAATCACAAGCTTTGTAAAAAGCTTGGGAGTCCTAGACAACAACCAATTGTAGAGTAATTCACAAAAGATCTTCTAGGTCGATGTGAAGAAAGGCCGAAAGAGCCGAGCGACCCTTTAAACAATCTATAATCCAGGAAAATGTACATACGTTATTTC
This sequence comes from Rutpela maculata, assembly GCA_936432065.2. NCBI lineage: Eukaryota > Metazoa > Arthropoda > Insecta > Coleoptera > Cerambycidae > Rutpela > Rutpela maculata. The sequence goes on from OW386292.2 coordinate 33,416,036, forward strand.
ACCAGAATTAATCTAGGCTTCAGAGATACCTAGGACATCAATATTTTCTTCAGATAAGAGAAGTTCAATTTCTTCGATTTTGTTTCTTTATACATTGTAGGTTGTGATGTACCGAAGGTAATTTAATTGCCTATTTTAGTTGATATTCAGGGTTTAATAATAACAGTTTTTTGTTAACAGGTCCAATTTACTTAAATAGTATTGGTACTTATTTGATTTCGCTGAGTGATTTATGTCATAAAACTTGGTAAAGTTTTTATTGACTGTATACGATTTACAAACCTATTAAAATTGCAAATTTTGATTGGTGGTCCTCAGCGCATATATTACAGATAGGGAATTTGTCGAACTTACCGAACAGTGGCTGAAACTACGACATCTATTGCATCTTTTTATATGATATTTAATATGTAATATACAGGGTATGCCACTTTCCACGGTAACACCTTCGTAGCTCAGTTATTAGCCATCCAATTTCAACCAAATTTGGATTAGTATCAAAGACATTTATGTCTTTTTTGAAAAAAAAAACCTTATTTCAGTCATTTTGATGCATTTTTATTAAGAAAAAAGAGTAGATTTTTCGAGTCATATTAGGCATTTTTTTATTGAAAAACTAATAAACGAGGTAGTAGATTTTTTTTTATATTGTGTATATTGTAGAGATTATGTAAAATCCAAGTTTTAGACCTCCAAACCCTTGACAAATTTTTGTGTGAACGAAAAAACCACAAATTTTTGGCACTTTTTTCAGTTTGTGGCCTATAACTTGAAAATAATGCATCCAATCGAAAAGTCATCTATTATCAAAATTAAAGAGCATTAAATTTCGCTTTGAATTCGTTTTTTCCAAAACTCATTTTTTTTCATTTTAGTTTTTTCTTACACCTTGTATTGTTCTTGTACTTTGCATTTGTTTCATTTTTTTTATACTTTGTTATATTGCTACTACTGGGCAAATTTTTATATTTTGTTAATAAACTTTAGGCCTTTCTTTACATTATGCTTTTATTTCGACAACCCATTTTCTCAAATTAATGTGGATAAAAAAAATAAAAGAAAATAATAAATATGTTTATATGTAGGACATTTTGGATTTTGAGTATATTTTGCTTAATATTGATCGAAACTGGAAAACCAGGTAATCTATGAACTTGAAATTACATGCTCTACAACTTTCATTCTATGGATTTTTTCATTTAGATTAGCCGTTTCAGAGCTGAAGACGTTTAAAAAGTTACCCAGTGTGAATTTTTTACAAGCTGGTAAAAATTGTTATTCGACTGCCAATTACGCCCTACACTCATTCGAAGCCAAATTTAATGCTCTTCAATTTTGATAATAGATGGCTTTTCAATTGGATGCATTGTTTTTAAGTTATAGGCCACAAACTGAAAAAAGTGCCAAAAATTCGTGGTTTTTTCGTCCACACAAAAATTTGCCAAGGGTTTGGAGGTCTAAAACTTGGATTCTGCATACTCTCTACAATGCAAACAAGATAAAAAAATCTACTACCTCGTTTAAAATAACTATCACCCCCTTTCGATGATGCCGTTCCTGAACTATAATGCAATATTATAGATATACATGCTTTAGAACCCCCATATCGAAAATTTAACTACTTCTTGGTTTATGGTTTTCGAATTACGGCCACCTTAAAATTACGTTTTTTTCAAATGTTACATAATTCCCGATTTTTAATTCTGAGAACTGGTCTAGCAAATACAGCAAAAAAATTTCAAAAGTAAATCGTCCATACTTCCTAAATGTATTTGCTTTCCCTTGCACTTTGCGGCTCATAAATTTTAAAAAACACACTGCCCTATCTGTAGCATTAATCAAGTAATATTATGCATCCATCTGGGCAATTACACAAATAAATTCAATTGTGTGAACTAAGCGGAGAGTTAGCCCAAAATAAAGGCAAATCAAGTGGGAAAAACGTTACGGCAATTTCATTGTTTAAAGACCAAAACAATAAGGTTAGCGGTTGCGTATATTGTACAAATGGTTAGATTACATCTGCAGGAGAGACTGTTATGCTCTACACTTTCACTATCGGTGATGATGTTAAGGCCACAAGAGGATGCTCATTTCTGAAAAGCATGTTTCCTATCGGGCTTGAATACCAGATTTATAGGTCACTTCAATTATTTCATTAGATACACATTGACGGCGTCAATAAATAAATAGATTGTTGGGTAATTGTTTATTTATTATTATTAATAGTAAATTGAAATATTGTGACCGGTTCTAAAAGCTATTCATTGGTGCAAGGTTGTTCGATATTGAATGGTTTTTATTATAATCATCCTTGGTTAGAAAATTACATCACATTATTTTTAATGAACTAAAATAGTTTATATACGCATAGAAAATTACGGATGTTTATCGTAAATACTACGACTGAGCTCAGAGGTATAATAAGCTTTTAGATTCGCGGAATTCAACATTTCTGATTACCCATGGCTCCGTATCGAATAAGAAATGTAGTTAACGCCAGTTTGGTACAAAAAATAACGCATTTGCGTTCTGGCGAACTATCACCAAATCTTAATCCTATCGAGCACCATAGTGCAATTGTACAGAGTCGATGAAACAATTTACAACTGTGGTAAAATAAGAATGAGGCATTTTCACACATTTATCTGGTAACGCATTTGGTTTGAAGATTTAATGGAACAAAGAATATGTATAATGAAGTAATCATCAAGTTGGTTTGAAATACTAATGATGTTTTACTTGTCAAATCAAGTATTTTAGAACTCAACCTATAGGCGTCTGAAAATAAGGAGTACACCACCTGGTGGTCTATAGTCAAACTAATTATTGGCTTTTCTGTCATTGTCTCTTTAGTGTACGATGATATCAGCAATAAGTAAATGATAAACTGAGATGCTAAGTTATTAAAAATGCGATAGCGTTTAAAGGGGCTAAAATTGGCTGGAGCCAACCCAGTCGATATCATTTGTAGATTGCAGGGAAAACTCGTGAAAGTTGAATTGCATTGCAATGTTCAAAGCATACCCTCTTTAATGTAGACACCTTTAACCAGGCATTGAGAGGGGAAAAGCTGGTGCAAATAACCGTGGCCCGAGTAGCAATAATAATGTCCTAGACAATCACACATTGTAAGTGAAATTTTTGAAATAAATAAATAAATATGTAATTCCAGTACATTTAAAAGTAATATATACTATTGCACCATGCACTATTATGTCTTACCCCTGAATATTTCTGTTTCATATTTTACAAAATACTGTTTCATTTATTTTACTTAAAGAATTAATAAATATCTTTTCACTTATATTCAATGTACCACTAATTTCATGGGTATTTGAATCTGAGACACTTGTTTGTAAACATAGAGCATACAAGTTTTGTGTTGAATATGGGTTGTACCACACAAAATAATATGTCTTGCATTTAAAATATATTCCCCTTCATACACACACTTAGAATTTTTACATTTTTAGTGCTTCATAAATGTTCCATACATTGCAATATGCTTAACATAAATGTCACTCGTTTCCTGAAAAAAAAAGTGATTTAAACTACAACTGTATATAAATTTAGAGAAATATTTAAGTTTATTCATATTTAACTAGCCAGACACCGTTTATGTCGAAGAAACTGCACTTTTCAAGGGAAAAACTAGATAACCTAAAATAATATGAATTTTGCTGAATAATGCCATTAACATCTTGCAAATCACTTACAACAAAATCTTGCAAACCTTTAGGTCATATATTATTAATGTTATTATTTTTAACGCCAAAAACAACAATAAACAGAACAAAATTAATATAAGTATTCGCCATATAAACAAACAAAAAGCCTATAATTAGTTCATGAGTTCTCCACTTTGGCGCTGGCATCTTAAATTCAGACGCCTATTCCAACAAATTGAATATTAGTTGTGGGGTTCCTCAAGGTTGTACTCTTGGTCTAATCTTATTTTTGTTATATATTAACAAAAATTGATTGAAATTGGTGTTAAAAGAAAGTTCACCTTATCTGCTAATGATACTACTATATAATATTTTGGCATAGCAATAATAACATTGTAAAATGTGTTCTTATATAAGTAAAGTTAAAGATTACTGTGACTAACTTGCTTTGCCATAATGTCACCCGATGTAATCTTCAAAATCACATTTTTGACCCATGGGCTTCTTATAGTAATTTTCATTCATTCTCTGGAAACAGTATGTTTAATTCATAAGCATAGAGTACTACTTCAACTTCTCCCCATATCGCTTATCAAAATATCTACTTAATAATATTAAGAAGTGTGTCCTTTTCGAGATATTTGCTGTTATAATAAAAATCATACAAACATTTTCAGTTACATTCAAATTTCATTGTAAAAACCTATTTCAATCATGCTATTTTAAATATAAATGATTATATCAACAATAAACATTTTTGAAAGTTTGGTATGTCAATTTATGTAAAATTAACTTTTTAAAAAGATTCACAGACTCACATATATAATCATTATGATGGTACATGTCTCGAAAACGGTACGCTTTTGATACAGGGAAGTAGCCACAGTGTTGCATTATTTTTCAATGAAGAATTATAAACTAAAATGAAACTTGGAGGGGGGGATTAAGTTTGAGAGATTTTTGAAACGTAGATTTAGTGGTATTTCTTTACCACCAGGTATAATTATTTTTACTTTATATTTACTAGAATCTTTAGCATTTTTGCAAAAAGCATTTCGTTGCAATTTGATTTATTTTACATCCGTCTGATCCGTCTTTATTATTCGTTTGTGAAAGGCCTACATTTATCAATAATTTTAAAAATAAATGAATACCGCATAAACTGTAGGTTTTTTATATAGTGTGCGCTACATAAAATGGCTTTAAAATTTACCATAGAATCGAAAAATGTAGAACAGATAGTTTAAGGTCATGGTTACACCATGTACTTGTACTTTAAATCCCGTTATATACAAGGTGTCCGGAAATAACGTGAGAATATTTCGGTAGGTGGTTCTACACCCAAAAATATGAAGAAAAGTTCATATAAAATGCTTCCTAATGGAGCTGCGCCCCTCCGAAGATGGTATAAAAATATATTTTAAAAACTACTACTACTTTTATTATTTATAATTTTATTTTAAATAACCTCGGCTCAAAAAATAATACTGCATATATATTTTTTTTATTTAAAGCGTGCCTTTGATACTGTAAATCTGAAGTTGCTGTTACTAGATAAATAAGGAATAAAAAATACTGCTTTAAACTGGCTGAAGTCATATTTGATGGTTAGAACACAGGAAATTGTTATAAGGGGCAGTGGTGTTGTTTATGAATCTGATACTAGTTTGGTCACCATGGGCGTCCCCAAGGGAGTGTGCTGGAACCATTGCTCTTTATAATTTTCATAAACGACATTGTTGATCATTTTGATAACGCATTTATGTCTCTATTTGCTGATGACACATCTACTGCTGTCTCTGCACCAAATATGGCTGGACTCAGCTTATAGGTATGCAAATGGTGCCGTAAATAATATGATAACATTTTCTTCTACCAATGGCTTATCATTAAATAATTCTAAACCCGAATTATTGTTTTTTTCTAAAGAAATCTACCAAAACCTCCTTGTAAAAATTAATGATTTGAGCATTCAGCAAAATACCTCAGTTAAGTTTTTAGGATTACATCTTGACGTCCATTTAACCTGGAGCATTCAGATGGACTTTTTGTTGAAAAAATTAGCTACACATTGCTCTGTATTATGGCAAATGAGAAGCAGAGTCAACTTAGACATTTTAAAATCATATTATTTTGCACACATACACTCGTCTATTAACTACGGTATTATATGCTGGGGAAATTACTCCAGAGTTAATGAAATCCTGATAATCCACAGAAAAATTATTCGCACAATGCTGTTTAGACCTATCACTGCATCTTTGAACTATTTAAGCAATTAAATATACTATACTAACCGTGTCTTCCCTTTATATATTTAACTCCCTAGTTTTTGTGAAATCAAATCCAGAGAACTTCATACAAGCTCGAGATGGAAGTTCCCGTTATGGATTTAGGATGAATTTCAATATATATATATATATATATATATATATATATATATATATATATATATATATATATATATATATATATATATATATATATATATATATATATATATATATATATATATATATATATATATATATATATATATATATATATATATATATATATATATATATATATATATATTGAAATTCATCCTAAATCCATAACGGGAACTTCCATCTCGAGCTTGTATGAAGTTCTCTGGATTTGATTTCACAAAAACTAGGGAGTTAAATATATAAAGGGAAGACACGGTTAGTATAGTATATATATATATATATATATATATATATATATATATATATATATATATATATATATATATATATATATATATATATATATATATATATATATATATATATATATATATATATATAAGTATTCCGCATTATCGATTGTTTTTGGTTGCAAATGGCTCCACTGTTATGGGTATAAAACTTTTTAATAAACTCCCTACTAACATTAAAAATCTGGAAAGATTAAAATGACCATAATTTTTTTCCCTTGACATTTTTTTTCTTAATTTTTGACTTTAAATATGTCAGACGAATTTTTAAAGAAATTGTACTCTAGGTGAAAACTTGTAGAACGTATCGTTTTCCTTCAAAACCCGATTGAAAAGTTCGATATAAAAAGGGAGATTGATCAATTGCGCCTTCAAAAAAATTAAAGTTGGGTTTTTTCAACCAGACAGATGTGTCATTATTAATAAATTTTGCGTCAAACCAGCAAGGTGCTAAAAAATACCAAAAAATAGAACAATATTCTTCTGAAGAAATGGCGGATATCCATTTCGTGTATGGTAAGGCCAACGGAAACGCTTCCAAAGCGCGTAGGCTTTATGAAGAATCATTCAATGATGATAGACAGATTCCCTGTGACAAAACCTTCGTCAGTGTACATATCAGACTTCAAAAAACCACCCGCACTGTAGAAGTAGAGGGTCTTGGAATTAGAAGCAGCTAATCCAGGATCCAGCACCAGGAGAATTGCTATGCAAGAGGGCATTCTGAAAAGCTTGGAAGTTCTGCATGAACAGTTGCTTTATCCTTACCACCTACAGAGAGTCCATGCATTAAAACCTGAGCATTTTCAGTTCAGGATGGAATTTTGTCAATGGTTGAGGTGAACTGGCACGAGGATTAATTTTATAACTAGAATACTTTTCACCGATGAAGCCGGTTTAACTAGGGATGAATAATCGATTTCCACAATTCTCAAATTTTTGAATCGAGGCATCAAGATTGATTTTCCATCGATGTTTGGGTGGGAATAGTTGCATGGTGACCATTTGGTAGGACCCTATGTGGAATACTATTTTATGTCCAGCATATATTTTAGCACGACGGGGCACCGGCACATTTTAGTTTGAACGTTAGGGCACATTTAAGTGCTGCTTATCATGAGCGATGGATAGAACGAGGTGGCTCTGTAGCTTGGCCTCCTCGTTCTCCGGATCTAAATCTCCTTTACTTTTTCGTATGGGGATACTTAAAATCTTTGGTTTATGCACTCCCTATTCGAAATGTTCAAGAATTGGAGCAGAGGGTGGTCGATGGATGCGAACTCATAAGAAATAAATCTGGTATTTTTAGAAATGTAAGGAGATCTCTAAAAAAGCGTGTGGGAAACTGCATCGAAATGAATGGGAGGCATTTTGAATACCTTTTGTAATGATAAATAATAAACATGTGATAAGAATTCAGTTCACTTTATTTATGTATGTACATTTAATGACATTTCTATCTGGTTGAAACAAGCCAATTTTTACATAGAACTTTTTAATCGGGTTTTAAAGGAAAACCATGATACGCTCTACAAATTTTCACCAAGAATACATTTTCTTTAAAAATTCGTCTCAGAAATCACTTTTAAAGTCAAAAATAAAAAAATTGTCAAAGCAAAAAAATCACGGGCATTTTAATCAATTACCACTTGTACGAAATTTCATAATTCTAGTAGTAGTGGTAGTAGTATTTAAAATAATTAAGAAAAAACCTACCATCTTCGGAGGGACGTAGCTCCGTTAGGAAGCATTTCCGGACCCCCGTTCATATCAACTTTTCTTCATATTTTTGGGTGTAGAACCACCCACCGAAATATTCAAGCGTTATTTCCGGACACCCTGTATATACTTATTTAAAATTGATTTATTTGAATTATATGTATATGAATAATATTGTATATTATATTATCGTTTTTTTTAATATATCCTCGCTATTCAGTAATTAGGTCTTGTAACCTGTTGAATATTGCATGTTATTAAAATTTAAAAAAAGTTTATAATAAATGGCATTTGAGTTTTAATTTATCTTGTATTTACTATTAAGAAACAAGAAGATGACGAGTTGTAAATATACCGGTTATTTTTCATGTAAATTTTGCAATAATTTGAATAGACATGTAATGAAAAATAAGGAACGTCTTATCTATCATTAAACATTAATTACATGTCAATATGACGCCTACATAGTATGTATTAAGAAACAATAGTAATTAGATTTTTGCTCAACTTTCAAATAACAGCAAGTAAGCAAATGACACATATTATTATTGAACATAATCAAGAAGGCGAAGGAAATCTAGATAATTTTGACCGTTTAAACGATTTGGCAAAACATAGGATCACTAAGAATTCCCACCCTATCTTGACGCCACGATTCAAAAATTTGATGTGGGTTTTCGTCAGCCCACACATGAGAATTGTGGAAATTGAAACCGGCTTCATTGGTGAAAAGGCCTTTGTGTCAGTTTCGCCTTTTCACCAGCTAGTGTAAAATAGTCTAAAGACAATAAAATAAGTAACTACAGTTTCAAAAAATGTAATGATATTCAGTGTTCTTCTTACTCAGATTCAGAGGTACCTCATTTACCTGGAATCAGCCCTATCTTAAGGATCGCTTCCAAATGACAAAATCATCTGGAAAATATTCTAATAAAGTTAAGATAAGCTGCGGAGTTCCACAAGGGTCTGTTCTCGGCCCAGTTCTCTTTTTGTTATATATATATAAATGACTTGGCAACTATCAATATATCGGGAAGTTTTACGCTTTTTGCCGATGACACCACCATTCTGTGGCATAATAAAAATTTGAGAATGTTGCATGAGAATATCTCCTCCGATATATCTGTAGTAAAGGAATGGTGCGATTGAAATCTTCTCACATTTAATATTGCTAAAACTAATGTAATAGCGTTCGGTTGCAACTTAGAAGAGCTTTACCTGGGAAGTCACATTCTAGAAAATAAAACTCATACAAAGTTTCTTGGACTGTATATCGACAATAAATTAAATTTTCAAGAACATATAAGGAATCTAAATAATAAATTAGCATCTGGATGTTATGCTATTCACACAATTTCTATCGAATTGGGATGCTCTACTGCAAAAACAGCATAATTTTCCTTAATAGAGTCACACCTAAGATATGGTATCCCATTTTTGGGATTGTGCAGCCAACAACTATTAAATGGGGTGCTCATTTTGCAAAAACGAGCAGTAAGATATATGTGCAAAGCGCGTTTTAGAGACTCTTGCAAACCTCTATTTGTTGCTCACCAGATATTAACTGTAGTATCTATTTTTATCCACGAAACGGTGTGCTTATTTCATAAAAAACGAAATACTTTTGAACGTACAGAAAATCGCCGCATTACTCGCCAAGCAAATGACATTACTCTACCCATACCATCTACCAACTTCACAAAAAATTATCTAATTTACAATAGTAAGAAAATTTACAATCGTATCCCAGTAGCATTGAAAAATATCTCCTTTGACAAACTATTTAGGAAGGCTGTAAAAAAATTCTTAATTGATAAACCCTATTATAACTTACAGGAGTACTATGACGATACATTTTAATGTGTTTAGTTCACTACCATATAGTTTATAAAATATACAACTTTTGTCGTATGTTCGTGATTTTTGTATCTTTGTATTTTTTCTGTTTTTGTCTTGTATTGTTTGTAAACCGACTAAATAAATATTGTTTGTGTTATAGGTATTTAAACTTTGTCAATGAGAATTATTTCTTTGGACAATAATCAATATATCTCTCTCTCACAACGTCTTGTCACACGTTGTGTGATCAACGAATTATTCTAGCTCTGGTAAAAGACAATCCAGCAACATATAGGATCTCATTTAATATTATAACTCTTCTCAACTTGTTCAATTTTTACTCAATTTATTCCAAATTGGTTTCAAACGATTCATTAAGATATACTTGTAACCGCAAAATCATTTACTCTCTTCAAAGCTACATAGGATGCAAGATTGATAAAAAGTAAAAAAAAAGCTAAGCATTTTTTAAGAAAAAAATTAATTACTACAAATTGTTGGGAATTATCCAATACCATGAATTCAACCAAATAAATCAAGAATACATTTATAATTTATTTACACTCAATACTTTTTTATTCATTCCATGTTTGTAACAATGTAAGTTATATTATTTGTATGTTGTATTTTAGTCCTGAGGAAGAATAAAATTTTATTCGAAACGTCGACAAGTGGAAATAACCTCGTTTTTCTTATCCGGTATACTGCATAATTCCAAATTGAAAACAAATTAGCAATTAAACAATTGCCGTCACCCAAAAAGAGAAAAACATGTTCCATGATGAAGAGATATTCTCCAAAAAATACTTTATCTTAGAAATGAATAAATCAAAAGTGAAAATTATTCGAGTTCGTTTTCAACTGAATATGCGATATGTGGTACATACGCTGGCAATCGCTGATTTACTCGAATCTCTTCGGTCAACTGCGGCTACTACATGCCTAGTTTGATATAGTAGGGGCCATCACTACGTTAGAGTTCGAGAGCTGGATTCACTTATTTATTTCAACTTTTATTTCGTTTTTATGTATGAAAATAACAATTTAAGACAATAGAAATTAATGATGACACATCTGTGGATAAAGAGCTTTACTTAAAAAAAAAGAATCACCAAAATCGGTCCAGTGGGAAATATATAGATGTTTTGAGTTGAGCGCCATGTATATTATTCACTAAAAGTATAACAGGTTTTTTCTTTGGCAGTTATATAAAACAACATGCCAAATATCATTGCCTTATGTCATATTTTTTCGTTAATTGGTTTCTTAAGTGTGTCCACCCTGTATATTTTCACTAAAATATATTCCATTTCTTTGTTGACGATGACATCAACTACCTTCCAAATATTATTTTTCTCTCTCAAATAATTTTGTAAATATAGCTGGCGCTAACAGACAGACAAACGTAATTAAAATATTTTAATTTTCATAATCTACAAAGGGAAAATCCGAAGAAGTTTCGTAAAGCGATTTTTTTCACTATTACAATACTCTTCTTCTGTAGACGAGGGAAGTGAAAAAAAACGAAATATTGAAAAAAAAATCCCAAAATATCCATTCTAAATTAAATGCGCAGATTTGTCGTTTAGAAATGCATGCCAAAGATTAGAGACTTACTTTGTGTATACTGTGATTATTTTACTTCTACGAAAACATAACTGTCAAAGAGTTATCAAGTAAGCTATTGATGATGATTCTAATTAACTTAGCCTCCTGATTTTTTAATTTATTTTTTAAAATATAATATATGTAAAAAGACAAGGAGGAGGTCTATACAAGAATCTTCCCGGTGGGCCTCTATACACCAATTTGCAATCTGCCCCCGGATTCAAAAACTATAGAAATAATTATCACTAGCGTTACTTTCGGTGGCATATTTTCACAAATGTATAAATACTAATTTAAACTGTCTAAATTAACTATCAACGTATAATTTAAAGGATAATTATTGTTTGTACAAATAGAAATGCGGCGTAAAAATTACATATATAATTAACAGTAAAATGCAACTGCAAGTTAAATATCAATGATTTAGAGCCTATTCAGCAACTTTCATTAGTTTATTTTCAGTTCTCGCTAAGTTTTACACATACAGGGTGTTTTTTAATGACGTGCTAATGTTTCAGAATGTGATTCCTTAGGTCATTTTATGAAGAAAAGTTCATATGAACATATGTCCGCAATGGTTTCAATTTTTTGCTACAGTGTGTTTTAAATTGTTATTTTTTAATATCTCAGAAAGTACTTTAGATATTATTTTAAGTTTTGATATCTGTTAATAGGATATAAAACCACATATTTTAGTTGTAAAAGTTATTTTATCGCTCCACCAGTGGCGTTCATGCAAATACGTGTTCTGATATTTTTTATCAAAACAGTGATACCCCACTGACATATTTTCATGTGTCTTTTCTGATTAGCCTGGTCAATTCTACATGAAAACGGTCTTAACGCTTTTTTTGTCAGACGCACAGTTCTTGATTAAAACACATAAATTCGAATTGCTTCATTTAGCAGTATTGACTAATAATTTTTGAATACATCAATCTAGTTATCCTGGAATAAATGAACATAACATAATAATACAACAACGTTTCATAATAATACAATATTCCTTCATCGAAATACCTATGATTTTAGACTAGGTATTGTATATTATGAACATTCACACTTTCTATACTAACAAGTGGTGGTGAAGCAGTTACACCTTTGACAGTGCTTTCCAGGTCGTGATCTGGGGAAGTACATGTTTAATAAATCTATCTTCTTCTTCTTCTTCGACTTGCAATCCAAGAGTCGCGGGTTCGAAACACGCATAAGGTTGTATCTAATTTCTTTTCTTTTTTTTATTTTATTTTGTACCGACCAATATTTCCCCAAACTATGTTGTTTAAAAATGTCTAAACCTAGCATTATTTACAAAAAAAACTGAGAAAAACAATTATATAAAAAGTTCAGTAAATCGACGAAGAGTATAATGCTTCCTCTAGTTTATACATAATTTGTTTATTTGGCCCCTCAAAGTAATTGTTTGTACATTATGACAGCACAATTTTCAGTATCAGTTAAGTTACTGTATCTTATTAAAATATTGGTATCGTCAGCATATGATATTGAGGACCTCCACAGTTGACAGTAGATAAGCTGGACACCGCATTTTGAATTTAAACTTGTTGGGAATGTTGGGTACGATTATTTAAATATGATTTAAACCATCCATGAGCGATACCACCATATTTTCTAATTTGGTAAATAATATGAAGTAATTGTAAATTTGTACAACTTTTCTAGAGTTGAAATAGAATGTATGGTTTAGTAATTGTTGTGAATGACTGAATTTCAATAAATAATTTAAGTATTTTCAATACATTTTTTTGCCTTAAAATGTCAGGAATCCTATCATGTAATTCAATACTTCGTCAGTATTAGCTAGAAGAGTATTTGTTTTGATTGGTTTTCCAATAATGAGTGTTTTAAAGTGTTTTCCTAAGTAGTATATTAGCGTGACCCGATTAAGGCACCAATATACAGAAAGTAAATAATTTCATATTAAATAAAAAAGTGTGAATGATTAAATTTGAATAAATGATTTAAGTATTTTCAGTATATATTTTTTTCTTTAAAATGCTAAGAATCCTATCATGTAATTCAATACTTCGTCAGTATTAGCTAGAAGAGTAGTTGTTTTGATTGATTCTCCAATAATGAGTGTTTTAAAGTATTTACCTGACTAGTATATTAGCGTGCCCAGATTAGGGCAACAATATACAGAAAGTAGGTATTTTCATAATAAATAAAAAGTGTGTAAGTTGTGATTTGCATAATACCTAAATAATATTCTCTAGTGAAGTAATTGACATAGTCAAATGGAGCAGATCTGGTCAAGAAAAGAAGGATTCGGTTACACGTGTCCTCTTTTATCATGTTATCAAGTTAGTTCAGCTTAGTCGCACGGGGTGGAGGAGAAATTCGCATTTAAAATTCGCAAAAACACGTTTTTCCATGATAACTTCGTTATCATTAACCTAACGAAAAAAAGTTGAATCAAAAACTGAAGATCTCACGGAAGCGCATAATCTGGATAAAATATTAAGTAGGAAAAAATATTTACGTTGCCGAATATCAAGGTCCGAAGTCCCTATCTTTTTTCCGTAACCTTGAATCCGTACCCCACCCCGTGCGATTAAGCTAAACTAACTTGATAAAATGATAAATGAGAACGCGTATAGCCGAATTGTCAATTTTTTTTTTAAAGTTGGTTTCATTTCAAAACCAGATCCGCTCCGCTATTAGAAATGTCAATAATAAAAATCCCCAGTGCAATTTGAGATTGATCAAGTGCACTTACAATACTATCTACAAATTCACTGAAAGCACCGTCAGCACTTTTATGCATTGTGAAACCATGCTGACTGTTAGATAACATTTTATTATCTGAATGAAATGATATTAATTGAATACTTAGAAGATTCAAGCATATTTTAGAGGCTAGCCCAAGACCAATCTCTCTTCAATTAACAACCGAGAAAAGATCACCCAATTTCTCGGGATATATACCCTGCCCTTGTCCTAAAAAAATATTAATTATATGTGTTCGCAGGGTGTTTATGTATATGCCAATCTGTTTCAACAATGAGTAAGGATACCTCATCAGAAGACTTTGAGTTTTTAATCTATGAATTAACTGTAAGATATCATCCTCAATAAGAGGTCGCAAAAATAATCTATTTCTGTTGGTTAAATTTTTAAAACTAGCTTCAATAAATTGATGGCCACTAGCAAGAGATAACTCAGAGATGATATCTATGAAAAAGTTATTAAATGCTTCAGCATAAAATTTTGCCATTATATTCACTTAACTAATAATATTATATAAACAGAACAACTTATACAGCGATTAGCATATTAACTTGCCTCAGCTTTTAGCTAGAGCGGAACCTTGACCTGAGCTGTGTATACAAATGAGTGCTTTTCAACTGGGCTGCATGTGCATATATAAATAATAACTTCGGTGACACTTTGAATACGACATAATTAACGTCCAATTATTATAACGCAGCTAACTGATCCATCTATTAAAAATACAATTACAAATGTAAAGTGGGTAATTAGCATATAGTATCGTGAAACATAGAAGTGAAAGTGAAAAAATAAATTGTTGAACTAAATCCGCTTAGAGTGCATTTTTTAAGGTCAAGTTTAGTTTGAAGATGTAGCACGAAAAGGTGAATAGATTGGTTATGCTGATAGCATACTTTACGATGTAATTTTGTATTATGAAATTATTCTTGACCGAAGAGGAACTGACGGCATCAGTGGCGGGGTGTTACAATAAATTTCGAATGTAGGTAAATATTTTTTATTTTTTAGTTGCTATGTTCTGATTTCTACAGTGGCACTAGGCGTTATTTCAGTGTTGCATTTTCCTTCTTAATTTTTCAAATAAAGTAAAGTGTCAACATTATGTGTGTCCAACATCTTCTAGCTCTGGTTCTCTTCCCCTGGTGTCTGGTAGTACCCACTTTAATATTTTCTGCGAGTATATCGGCTGTCTATGACATAACATAGTATATAGTATAAGTATTGTGAAAAAATCCCTCTTTTATTTGTTTGTTGGTGCTATATCTGCAAAACTATCTGATGGAGAAAAATAATATTTGGTAAGTAGTTGACGCTGTTACAATAAAACGGTATATACTTTTAAAAATAGTTAATGAAGAAAATGTGATAGAGGAAAATAATATTTGGCATGTAATTAACAAAATTGTCAAGGAATAAACCTGCTATACTTTTAGTGAAAGATATAATGGGTGGCCACCCTAAAAAATAATGAATTAAGAAAAGATAATGGAAAATATTATTTGGAATGTAGTTAACACTATTACTAAGAGAAAAGAGGAGTAAATCCACCAAATCATGAAACTTATCGCAATCCTCGGAGAACTGACTGGGAAGCCTATAGGGCAGACCTAGAAGTCAATCTGAGAAAGACGAGGGCTACGATAAGGAGCAGAACAGATCTAGAGATGATGGCGGGGCAAGTGCAGGACGCCATCATTTCAGCATATCATGAGACTGCCAAACAGTGAGCAAGGGAGAGAGGATCACCCTTCTTATGTAATAAGGAACGTACCCTGGTGGAACGAGGATCTTGCTCGGATGAGGAGGCAAGTCAGGAAAAAGTTCAACAAGGCTAAGCAAACGGAGGTGTGGGATGATTACACACAGGCCCTCACTGAAAACAACAAAGCTTTGAGGAAAACCAAGAGAGAATCGTGGAGGAGATTCTGTGAGGACATAGAAGGAACTCCAGAATGTGCCAGACTCCACAAGATTCTTTCAAAGGATCCCCAAAGCTCAATATATACTCTGAAAATAGATAATGGAGAGTACACGAATACAGGGGAGGAAACCATAAGGGAACTCCTAAAGGTGCACTTCCCTGGATCCGAAACCATCAATTTATCACCGGAAGACTGCCAAAACACAGATCTGGATGGCCCTACATGGGTATGCAGAGAGGATTAGCAGGTAGCAAAGTCGGTGATAAATGTGGACAAAGTAAAGTGGGCAATAAATTCATTCGAACTATTTAAATCGCCGGGACCAGAAGGCATTTATCCGATAATTCTGTAGAAGGGACCGAATCTCCTACTACACAGGTTCTATGTGATATTCAGGAGCAGCTTAGCTCTTGGATACATACCAAAAAGGCCTGGAGACTAATTAGAGTGATATTCGTACCGAAACCTGGGAAGGACCAGGAAAGGGCGAAGTCCGTAAGACCGATAAGTCTTATGGTTTTTGCACTAAAGACCTTAGAAAAACTGCTGGATAGGCATATTCGGGATGATGTACTGGTAAACCAACCCTTACATCAAAACCAATACGCCTATAGAGCCAATATGTCAACAGAAACAGCATTACATCAGTTAGTAAATAAAGCTGAATATGCTTTCGAAAACAAAGAGGTACTATTATGTGCCTTCTTGGACATTGAGGGAGCGTTTGACAAACACATCCCTACAATCTATCAGGAAAGCAACGAGGAGAAAAGGCGACCAGCTGCAGGTGGATAGACTGCATGCTTAGAGGAAGGCTGATATACACATCCATAATGGGGGAAACGATGGTAGCTCGGGTTGACAGGGGTTGTCCGCAGGGGGGGGTGTTTTATCGCCTCTTCTGTGGAACCTCGTCATGGACGAGCTGCTAACGTTACTGGACAGAGAAGGACATAAAACACTAGGCTATGCAGATGACTTAGTCATCCTAGCACAAAGCAAATTTAACAGAATAAGGGAACGTATACAACAGGCCCTAAATGTTGTAACGAAATGGACAGATGAGGAGGGACTAAATATTAGTCCTTTAAAGACAACCATGATGGCATTCACCAGAAGAAGGAAATTAGAGGGGCTTGGACCACTAAAACTTCGAGGTGATCTAGTACAACTATCGGGTGAGGTAAAATATCTGGGAGTAATACTAGATCCCAAATTTACCTGGAACCAACAGTTAAACAGAACCAAAAGGGCAGAAACCACACTCATGCTGGCCAGACGCACTCATGGGAAAACATGGGGACTAAGGCCAAGCATGATGTACTGGACATATATCATGGTGGTTAGACCCATGATCACATATGCATCTTTTGTATGGTGGCCAAAGATGTTGCAGCGCCCTGCTGCCACAGAACTAAGCAAGGTAAAAAGACTTGCCTGTCTGGCGGTAACAGGAGCAATGAAGACCACACCAACAGCAGCCATGGAGGTCCTTCAGGACCTCCCCCCCCCCCTCAACCTGATGGTAATGGGGGAGGAGGCGATGGGACACTTCAGGCTGCAATACAAACCCAGTGACAAATACGCCGAGCTGGGGCACAATCGAATTAGGAATCTTGTAGGAGTGACAACATCTCTGATGATCCCTAAATATACCTTTAACAGAAACTAGAAGATCGAAGTGAATGGACAGTAACTGGTAACAACAGCATCAGACCGTGGGATTTGGTCTGGTATACAGAAGAATCAAGGACCGCGGAAGGTACTGGTGCCGGCATATATAGCAATATGAGGAACTCTCAGTTCAGCACATCGCTAGGAAAATACACTTCTGTTTTTCAGGCAAAAGTATACGCAATACTAGTTTGCGCAATAGGAAACAACAGGAGAGCCTATAAAAATAGGCAGATCAGTATTCTAACAGACAGCCAGGCAGCTTTAGGGGCACTGTCAAACCCTAAAGTGACGTCCAAGCTGGTATGGGAATGCCAAGAAGAACTAAGAGCCCTAGCGGACCACAACAAGGTAACCCTTCAGTGGGTGCCAGGACACGCAGGAATCGGTGGCAACGAAAAAGCTGACGAGCTAGCATATATTGGCCCAGAACCGGCCCTGGGAGTGCCTAAAACCACAGTACGGAGCCAAATGAGGGACTGGATCAAGAACCAACACAAAGAATACTGGGACAAAACAACCGGACAACAACATAGTAAAACCTTTATTAAGGAACCATCCAGAAAGAAGACTGAATAACTGCTGTTACTAAGCAGGAATCAGCTTCGCATAATCAATGGCTTCCTAACAGGGCACTGCGCCCTGAAAGCACACCTTCACAAAATGGGATTATTCAACGGGGACCTAAAATGCAGACAATGCAATAGGGCAACGGAGACATCCTACCACATCCTGTGCGACAGTGAGGCTTTGGATCACAGAAGACAGGCAATATATGGACAACCAAGACTGAGTCCAGAAGAATATGAAGCCAAACCAGCGATGGGGTTGTACAAACTAGTGCAAGGGACCAGAGTACTGGATTGGTTATCATAATACAAACGGGAGAATATCACAATAAGCCCAAGAGGCTGCAGTGATTCCGAACAAAAAAAAAAGAGAAAAAAAGAGATATTTTTAGTGAAAAATATATAAGGTGATCACTCTAGACCTAAAGAAGAAACGTCGGAGGAAACAATATTTGGAACGTAGTCGTAGCTATTGCTAGCTCGTAGCTATTGCTGCATATGTATATAAAAAAAGAAAAAACATGCATACGGATCGAATTGAGAACCTCCTCCTTTTTTAATTTTATGATGTTGGTTAAAAATAAGAAGTATTTGTTTCTTTTATTACTGTTTACTGTTTAATAGATACTGTCATAAAAAATTACTAAAAAGAAATTCTTAGAAATTGTGTTTTTTTCAATTTTCCCACTAGTTTCTGTATCGTCTTTATAGTAATCCGACGTGCAATGTATGCGAGCAATCATGTCAAATATTTTAATAAACACACACAGCACATATAGTAGACAGCCCCCAAATCCAATGCCAAGGCTGTGCGGATGGTGGCTACACATTTGAAAAAACGCAGGCATACATCCATACCCACCGGTGTTGTCAATCCCGGGGCTGGGGCTCGAACCCAGGACGCGACAGACAGTCGGTCAGCATATTCGCCACTCAATAAGTCTTAACCGACTGAGCTACCGTGCCATGTAATAATTACAATATTATGCCTTTCCATTTTCCGAAGGAAGCTACAATTCGCAAAGCTTGGCAAAACGACTGCGGCGTAAATTCGCATTTAATCTGTCCAATGTAAGAGAGCGTTTAAAGCCCTTTAAAAAAGAATAATGAAAATCCATTACTTTATTCTTGTGACCGTTTTCATAACAGCATTCAATCTTGCTTATCAGAGAAATGCCAAGAACACAGTCTCTACTACAACACGAAGACTTCCAGAAGAAATACTGTGAAGAAATAAAAACAAACTGACAGGAGAAGAATTAGACTGGACATCAATGGGCTCAAAACTAAAAATTGCGGCGAGAAAAACGCCCAAAAGGGACAGGTCAGCCCGACAAGAAATAAAAAATCAACAAGAACGAACTGCTAAAAGGAATTAAGGCTACAGACAAACATAAAAGAAGCATTGAAAAAAAAAAGAGAGGTAGAGAGAAACCGCGACAAGGAAAAATGTAGAGTACTCTTCGAAAACATATAAATACTCCCAACAGGACAAAGACTAAATCAAACCTTCAGATATATGAAAAAATATTTAAAAAACAACAATACCCACAAGAGAAGATGTATACCAGTGCAACATTGGACCAAGAAGCTGGAGGAAGAAGAGGATGCAACTAAAGAACGAACAGAACTAATAAAAGAAACGGACCACTACGAATCGGAATGGCTAAAGGAGCGAACTCTAGAAATCATCACCAGAGTATGGACAGAAACCACACCTCTGCCTACAGAATGGAACACGACCATATAAATACCCCTTCCTAAAACCAACTCGTCAAATAGTATAGATGATTGCAAAAGAATAACACTCTACAGCATAGGATACAAAGACTACACACAATTCCTGCTGGAGCAACTAGAGAAGTACATTGGAAGACCCCCAGACTACCAGACAGCATTCATGAAAAGCAGATCAACGGGCGTCCATATGTACACCACCAGAAGAATCATTCAAGAAAAATGGAGAGTTAGTTGCTATATAGATCTCCAGAAGGCATTTGATACCATCTACTAAACAAGATAATAAAGGCCTGCCGTCATGAAAGCACTACCATACAATGGTTCGAACAAATGACGGAAAACAGACAAAAGAATATAAGAGTCAAGCAAGACTATTCATCAGGGTCATAGACCATGTGATACAAAGCGCAATAAGGGAAACACCAAATTTCAATGAAGACACGGAAACATTGAGAACCCCAATCGTACTAACATACGCCGATGACCTCATCGTCGCAGAAGAAGAGCAACACATTCTCAACTTCTTAGAAAATATGAAACTGTATCTGGACACATTTGGGCTGAAAATAAACTTCAAGAAAAGTCTAATAATGAAGCGAGACCGTCAACAAAAGAGAGTCGGACCAGCGGAGAAGAATACAAAATAGGCGACTACTCCCTAAGAACAATAAAGAAATTGACAACAAGCATGACCCAAATACCTAGGAACATTTCTGACGAATCAACTGACAAGGAGTTAATAAAAACGGCATACAGAGTTACAGGGGCATTTATACCGTTCATTGAGAAAAACAAACTATGATGGGGCTTGACCAAACGACTGTACATAGCAATCATACTGCCAACGATGACATATGAAATTAAAAACGCGGCAACAACAAAATCCAACAGAAGAAGTTTGAGAAGAGCTCATCCAACTACTCACAAAAACAACAGGACGAAAACAGCGATATAAAACATCAACACTACTAGGAGGGAAGACAATTACAAAAGGATGGAAATGTACAATGAAGTACTGGATACATGTCCAAAGAAGGGACCCAACACATCTACTGAAGAAAGGGCTAACACTGAATAGCAACTAAAATATGTTACTCGTGGAGAACAAAAATCGAGAGAATTTTGAACAAACTGGGAAAGAACCAAACATACTGGGACAGAAAAGCGAGGGGAAAAAAATGAATTCCACAAAGAAATCGCAACGATAATTACTCTGCCAGAATCAGAAACGGAAAATCGGAAGACTCATAAGAAGTAAATTTGTAGAAGCAGAAATATAAAAAGAGGAGCATAAACACTCCACATCCCGATACAATGCGGCGACGCATTTCACAAACATACAGATATATGCTTCACCAGAACCAGAAACGGAATCAGGATATTCAGAAGAAGAAGAAGAAAATTGTAGAAGCAAAAACACAAAAAACAGGTGCATAAACATTAAATATCACGAGTACAATGCTGCAACGCATTTCACAAATATCTACACTGTCCATCCCCCACTCCTGTACCATGCGTCATCTAGCTCTCGCTGCTGACAATAAGCATGACCCAAATCCAACCCAACGTGGATGTAGCCAGCCCAGGGTATATATTGGAAGTGGCAGCAATGCCTACCGCGAGCTGGTAAGTCAATCAATTAATCAATATCTTGGAGCCATGGCATTTTTTACTTTAAATATTAATTGCATTGACTTCAAAACTATGCATTGTCTAACATTAAAAAAAAAATTAAAACATTCAACATTGTGTCAACAGGAGTATATCTATTACATTTCTAAATTATTCTCAAGGCTTTATTTTGCATCTTTTGTAACATTTGAATTTCAAATATAACTGTAGAGTTACACAATATTCAAAATATGGAGCCATTATAGTTTTACTGTTTCACTTGAAATGGTCAATAACTTTTTTATTTTTTTTCCAATTTGAATCAAACTTTGACCAAGTATAGAACAAATTAGGATCTACTTATGACCAGAAAAACATTCGCCTCCTACAAATATAAAGCCACCTGCGGTACCAAAATATGCGGAGAAAATAAAAAAATAATATTAGGCATTTCTTTATCGGAAAATTTTATTAATGAAACTTGTTCAGAATTGTCCAAAAACCGTTGTCCAAAATTAAATCAAAATTAAAAAATTGAAAAATTAAAATTTTAAAAATAATCATTTAAAAAAACTGTAAATTACTTGACAACTACCTGGCAGCTTGGGTTTAATTTCTAACAAAATTGTCATAGTACAGTTTTCTAAACAAAAAAAAAACATTTAAAATGATATTTTCGGACTTGGACATGATGTTAATCAAAATTTCAGTATTTTTTAATTTTTATTAAATTTTGGACCTAAGGTTTTTTGGACAATTCTGAACGAGTTCCATTAACAAAATTTTCCAATAAAAATATGCCTATATTGTTTATAATTTATTATTTGTGGCATATTCATGATTTCTTAGTTTGTTGTTGGGTATTTTGCCACTGTAAAAATATTTAAAAATTTTGCCTAATATGATTTTTTGATTTTCTCCGCACATTTTGGTACCGCAGGTGGCTTTGCATTTGTAGAAGGCGAATGTCTTTCTGGTCCTAAGTAAAATTTGATTCAAATTGAAAAGAAAAATAAAAAAGTTATTGGGGTGTTACCATTTCAAGTGAAACACACTGTATAATAACATTCTTGAAAATATTGTTAAATAACTTGAAAGGGCGAATGTCTTTCTGGTCCTAAGTAAAATTTGATTCAAATTGGAAAAAAAATAAAAAAGTTATTGGGGTGTTACCATTTCAAGTGAAACACACTGTATAATAACATTCTTGAAAATATTGTTAAATAACTTGAAATTCTACGTAAAAAATGTTTTCTTTTTTAATAATAATATAATCACTGTTACTTTTGAAAGCAAGGGTGCATCTATTATAAAACCAAGGTATTTAATTTCAGAAACCTTATCTAACTTTCTAGTATTTGATACAATATTTTCTCCCACTTGTAGCTGATTTAGTATACTTTCTTTATCCGTATTTACCTTTAGATTTTACCAGAACATGTTACCATGTTAATATAACCAATTAAATATATCATTTAAGTCTTGGTCAGTAAAATTAATAACCTCACTTACATTCTCGCCTTTTAAGTAAATTAATATGTCATTTGGGAATAGATGTCCACTGCATTTTTTTATTGATTTCACTATGTCATTTAGAAACAGCACAAATGATAATAAAGATCCCGACTGATCATTGTTGTACACCGAAGTCGTTGTCTATTACACTAGATACACTACTCCCATATTTTGTTTGCTGTCTTCTTCCAGTTAAATAAGATTCAATACTCAATCCTTATAAGTGCAGTTCCTACAATACCCATTTTTGCTAAATTTGATATTGATAACCGAAGTCGTTGTCTATTACACTAGATACACTACTCCCATATTTTGTTTATTGTCTTCTTTCAGTTAAATAAAATTCAATTCATATAAGCACAGTTCCTACAATACCCATTTTTGCTAACTTTAATATTAATAACTTTGGATTCACCGTTTCAAACGCACGTTTAAGGTCTAGAAAGATTGCAGCTGCGATTTGATTTTTACCCATTGTCCTTACCCAATCCGTTATGATGAACTGAAGTGCTTTGGTAAATATGCTTACTATATAGGACGACAAAAATATAGTGCCTTAATAATAATGTACATTAAAACAAAAATTATTAAACATGAAGTGAAGCTAACCTTATTTTAGCAATTTGTTTAATTTTGCGATATTTTGAAAAAGTATGGACCTCAGTAGTACAAAAAACTCCATTAAACAAGTTGTTGAGCAACTTTGTCGAAAATGTAATTTGTAAATTTCTCGATTAACTGTCAATATAGTCCACGCAAATTAGACGAAAAAATAGCGAATAGAAGAAAAAATCATATACAAATTATATTTGGGCCATGCATAGTTCATGGGGGTAGAAGTAAGAATCCGAAAAGTTCCCACCTTACCCATTAATGGAAACACCCTTTTGGAGCGAAAAACCACCCCTAGACAGGAGTTAGTTACGATTATTCTCATTTTCCTTCAAATCCGTCATTCCCACGAAAAACAGGTATAGGAACAAAAATATTCGTCATTAAATTCTACATAAAAAAGTTCTGTGGTCGATTTGCGTACTCCCCGCCGTTTTCTCGCTATCGACGTTCATAGTAGGGGGTAGTTTGGAGCGCTTGGCGAAAAATCGGTGGTACGCGATTTTTCACAGCGAATATCTCCGAACGGCTACTTTGACGTCAAAAATGGTTGTAATGAAACTTGTAGAGCGGATTCTCCTCTATAAGATTCATCCTGCACTTTTCTTTTTTTTTTATTATTTTTGTTGAACTTTCTCGCTTTTATCATAATTTTAATTTTTTTTTTTTTTTCGCCCAAATTCTTTGAAAACGTCACGGCACTGTTATGTTTGACCTTCGAATTCTGTCGAAGCTGCTCGACAGATTCCGATTTTCTGGAATGTGAGGAAGGGGGGCAGATATGAATTGTCCATTCTCGACGCTCGAATATTTAGTTGTGAAATACCGCTGTTAGACTCGGTGCGTATTTCGCGTTAGTTTGGATGTCTTGAGAAACTGTAAGGAAACTGTGCTGTTTGCACATACATTTAGTGGTTGCGACACTACTTCTGTTTTGTTCGGTAAAGGCAAAGCACAAACTAACTATACTTAATAACAGAAGAGATTTGGATGACATTGTGCCTCAATCAACAAAAGAAGAAGTCACAACTGCTGGCGTTATATAAAGCTCCAAAGAAAGAGAAATCTTTAAATAGACATAGATTTCTCACATTCAATAAATTGGCTGGGAAATCAAGTAACGCTGTACTATTATCGAGACTACCATCAACGTTTGCCGCTTCTCATCAGCATGCTTATAGGGTTTTTCATCAAATTCATTTATGGAGAGGAATAAATCTTGATTCGACACAATGGAGTTGGAAAAAACTGACACCGTTATTTCACCCATTTTTACACCTGAGGCACCAGCTCCGTCTTCCGTTCTACAACTTATATCTTTCAACTGCAGGATGGGTTGCGGAAAACGTTGCGGGTGTGTAAAAATAGGATTGCGCTGCTCAACCATGTGCTCCAACTGTTACGGACAAGGCTGCTTAAATTCACCTACCGAAGATGAGTTGATTGAAGAAAACCCTAGCGACGACTGAAACCGACAATGACGACAGTGGAATAGGCCTACAGGGGAAACCACTTACAAAAAAAAACCCACTGAGACCTCTACCTCATGGGTGCTGTGGAAACGAGGTCATATTACAAAGTGCGTATCCTCGAAAAAAGCGAGAAAATTCAACAAAAGTAATAATAAAAAAAGAAAAGTACAAGATGAGCCTTATAGAGGAGAATCCGCTCTACAAGTTTTATTATAACCATTTTTGACGTAGCCGTTTCAGAGATATTCGCTGTGAAAAATCTCGTACGTGCTTGTGTAGAATTTAATGAAGAATATTTTTGTTCCTATACCTGTTTTTCGTGGGAATGACGGATCCGAAGAAAAATGAGAATAACCGTAACTAAGTCCCGTCTGGGGGTGGTTTTTCGCCCCAAAAAGGTGTTTCCATCAACGGATAAGGTGGGAACTCTTCGGATCCTTAATTCTACTCCTATGAATTATACATAGCCCAAATATAATTTGTATATGAATTTTTTCTCCTAAAAAGTCTAATTTGCGTGGACTAATATGGCTGATCATTTAGAAGATAAATCAAATGGCGAAGTTCGTATTTAGGTGGTAAATTGATTAAAACCGACTGTTAGATATAAGACTTTCAGTTAGTAGAAGATTTCCAGAAGAGGTAGATATCTTTGGTTGGAACTGTGTAGTTCATATGTAATAATAATTCTGACGTGTGATCAAAACTTCAATCTAAGAGTCTTTTTCCGATCGCTAGATTTTTTTTTATGATCTCCAATCAATTAATGGTAGATAGGACATATCAGACTCTTACTGACTAAAGCCCCTCCTCCCGGAGGCTCGTCTGTTACTACCCCGAGGGCATTCTGACAACCTCCTGGTTAGCGTTTCTGTAGAAGGTATATTCGTCTTTGATTATGTCACAGGTATTAGTAAATTCTTCTAGTTTGTTCCAATTTTTATTTATTTTCAAATAATGAAGTACAAATTTAAAGTTATTCATATTCATATAAATGAACGAAAAAAAATAAAATCTGTTTTCCATTAGCGAGTTCAGGATAGAATTTCATTATGGCGCCCCTCTAAGAGAGAGATTCGAAGTAATGTGTCAAACGACTGCGATTCCATGTCGTGATTATAATATACTTGTACCAGTATTTTCTATGCTGGAATAAGTTTGAGTTGGATATGTAGCAATAGTAAGTATTTATATGAATGCTTATTAAATTTTAAATTATTTTTATATTCTCCCTACTTATTTTGTCCTCTCTTTTTGTAAACAAATTTATTGTGGACCTGTATAAGAAACATAACCTCTGTTCTGTATAAATCTTTCAGGGAAGTAACATAAATGAACGAATTGAACAAATTGAAAATCATACAGTATTACGAAGTTAGCTTCTGACGTCAGTTCGACGCAGACCAATTGAGAAAAAAAGGCCCCACCGTATTTGGTTAATTACCGAGGTCTAACAAACGTTTTCTAACCCTACCAAATATGACTAAAATTAGTCTAATAGTTTTCGAAGTTTCAATAACGTCGTCCCGACGATTTAGCACTACTTATGTGCTTAAGTCACCGTCTGACCGCATTTTGCGCTAATGTTGACGTTGTAATTAATGCAAAAACAGTCAAATGTCAGAACAGTGTTACTTGGGTACATATAATCTATGGTAGTGAGTGGCGGCTGGTGAAATTTCAATATTTCTTTTCTCGTCTGTGGCGCATGGGACCCATACCAAAAATGGGAAATAACATCTAGAGAAGCACTTCTCTAATGACCCCTAAAAAATTTTGAAAAAGCAGTTTGAATTTTTTTAAACTCAGTAGCCTCCCCTGGTCTAGGGACTCCTGTTTATTATTATTTTTTGTCATATACATTTGACTTTTCATAAAAATACAACAATCCGTTTTGGAGTTTATGAAAATATTTTCATTATTAACTGAAATACAATGAACTCAAAATTTTGTAATTTATAATTTATCAAATTATAATATTTCAATTCGTTGTAACTCAGTTAGTAATGAAAATATTTTCATAAACTCTAAAACGGGTTGTTGTATTTTTATGAAAAGTCAAATGTATATGACAAAAAAAAAATAATAAACAGTCCCTAGACCAGGGGAGGCTACCGAATTTTAATCGGAAACTGCTTTTTCAAGATTTTTTAGGGGTCATTAGAGAAGTGCTTCTCTAGATGTTATTTCCCATATTTCGTATGGGTCCCATGCGTCACAGACGAGAAAAAAAAATTGAAATTTCACCAACCGCCACTGGTGGCAGTGTCACCGTGCGTTGCTTAAAATTTAAAAATTAAGAGCATTGCCTAATGAAATATCCCACATATTATATACACATTGTCTATAAAAAGTATTGAAAGTTGCAAAATTTTTTTGCAACGTGTACCTTCAATTGTTTTAAAAACGGATATAGCAACAATAATCGTGACTTTATCAAGGGCTACGATATGACATTTTCTAACAACTTGTTAGGTAACCCGTAGTGTAACCTCCTCATGACATTTTTTAATAAGTGCTGTCACGAAATTCGTTGATGTGCTCTATAGGATTTTTAAAAGCATTTTTGTGTTATATACGAGTGGGTATTTGAAACTACGTATATGTCAAATCCTTTATTCTATGAGGATTAATAAATAGAAGTGGACAAGTTAGAAAATTGACGTCACTCACTTAAAAATATCTATACCCGACAACAAACCGTTACAAGCTCTGGCTTCATTCATGTTGTTACATGCATCTTAGAAGCGTCCAGCTGTCTACTATTTGTTACGTTTTTAATTAACCTGCAGTTATTGATATCTATTTTATGATTGCTATCAAGGCATGTTAAGCAACATCAAACCAGCATTCTCCAAATTACAACTAGTTTCGTAAATATTTAGTAGGTAAATATTTTATTTAGTCCAATTTTATACTTTATGTTGCCTAAAAGTGGTTGTAATTCATTTACCAATGGATGAACAACTGTCCTGAGTTTTTGAAAATCCTACTTATGCAACGGTTAAACCAGGTTCATATGGGATTTTTCCAAATTTTGAAATCTCTCTTTCGATTGAAGAGGTTGAGGAAGTTTTCAAAGTAGGTGTTTCATAACTGCGTTTCCTAATTAATTTATCAACTAAACTTACAGAGTATCTATTACTTTTAGCTATATCCTTAATTAATGCTTTCTCTTTTGCAAATCTTTGTTCATTCAGAAGGAATCTTAATAGACGACGAATAAAAAAATTGAGACCAGCCATTTTGAACAAATATGTCTTCCAAAAATATCAACTATACCCTAGGAAAATACTGAAATTCTTCTTTTATCCTTTATTCGAACCTTCTTGGGAAGAAACTGGCAATGAAAGGTGATAAGGAGTTTCTCATTGCAGTCCTCCCATTTTATTCGAAGAACATTTTACTGGATTGGAAACAATTTTGAGTATTTCATTTTCAGTTTTTAGGCCATCTATTATAGTCCTGCTCTCAGTTTTTCTCCAGGTTTCTCATTATTTGTCAAGCCTTGAGCCAGTTTTGCTTCCAAGAATTTGTTACTATTTGCTAAAATCTTACTTAGTGGTTATGATCAACGAACTTTATATAAATAATTAACACATACAGTAAATGTATGAAGTCTTTGCTAATTATTAATTTAACGTGCGTATTATATATTGAGAGTTAAAACGACTTTTAAATCAAAATTTTCTACCTGTGGTGAAAATTTAGTAGATCATAAATATAATAAAAACATAAAATAATAAACTGGTATACTATATAAACTTATTATACTAAAATTATTTTTAAACGACTGGAACATATATTTCACACATTTTATACATTCTGATATTTATTGGACCATTATAGTTAATGAACGATGTATCTTATACCAAAGAATAAAACTTGCAGTAAAATTTTGGTTAATGATATTACCAAAATAAAAGTAAGACAAGTATGTTTATTAGTGGTCTATGACCAACATATTTTATACAAATAATTAATACATACCGCAGATATGTAGTAGTTGCTAATTGTTGATTTGACTTTTATGACGTACTTATATTCACAGATTTTTTACTTTTAGTGAGATCTTAAATATAATAAAAACGTAAAATCATAATGTGATGTATCATAAACGCGTAATTATTATGCCAAAACAATTTTTAAACCATTGGAATGTATATACGAGCTAAACTGTGTAGGTTGTGCGATGGGCAAACTCCGCTGTAATCCTTTTCTAAAATAACACCCTCATTACTTTATCGGCTATTCGCGAAAATATAACAATATAACAAATGAACTCAATAGGGATTTAAAGTAGTATTACTATGAGAAGATGCCAGCAAAAAATATGCGCAGAAACGAGTTTGTGCGCTCCATCATTCTAAGCCAATGAGAAAGAATTACGTGACATTCAATGTCAACACCAGTGGCGGCGGTGCCCTGCAGTAGAGCGGCGGCGACGGTAATAATAATAATAAAACAACTTTATTAGGCAAAGTTTAGTAGAACTTACTATTCTTACACTTCTCCTGAACAAAGGTTACTCGTAACAGTTGGCAAGTTTTAATCTACTCCATTTTCACAGTTCCTTGACCGCGAAACTTTTATTGCAATTACACATCCCTATACCCCAGATAAAGCTATGCCACTGGTAAAAATATTCGCGCATTTTGGCTCCGTCCTGGCATCTTCTCATAGTAATACTAGTCTACCTTCGATACAAAGGAATTCACTATAAGGAAAAGTTTATAGAGTAAAGTAACAGCGGAAATTTGTCATGATATATAAATCGCTGTCACATATTGGTGAATTTGTGTGTATCAAAGGTAAATCCTTGTTGGGTTCAATTGTTTTATTTTCGCGAATTAAGTAAAGAAAATCTTCCGCAAACAACTGTTTGATGATTTTCCTTTATTTTGAAGATTTTGATTTTTTCGTGTTATAAATAATATCTGAAGATGTTTGTCCTTAGAAGAATTAGTTAAGTACTGAACCAAACTATCAATATTTGTTTTAATATCTTCTGAAACTCTGTCAGAAGAAGTCAGTGCAAATTTCAATCCCTTGCTCAGGAGATTAAGTTCTTTATCAAATCGCTGGGAAGAGGCTTACGGTAATATGATGATGAAATCTTGACTAAGCAACGAATTTTATTGTTCGAAGATCTAATTATGTATTTTTGTACTTTTCAGGTAAAAATATTGGCATTTCACAACCCTATACTAAACTATTCTGCACGTAGCGTCGGTAAGTTTATTAATTTTATTATTTATGTGCCGCCAATGAGTACTCTTGGAAAGGCATAATTTATTCAGAATGCTACACGACGTACGTCAAGACGATATATTGTAACAGTTTCTTACAACCTTTTGCAAAGAGAAGGCAAAGAGTTACCTGCAAGTTCTGAATTACGTTTAGGAGAGAATACATCAGGGCTAGTTTTTTGCAGCAGCATCGTTTTCTAAACAGCACTCGCGTTACTTTACATTGAAATAAGGGATATAGTTAGGTGAAAAAGTTCAGTCGGCGGTAATACATTTATATTTTTTTCTTTTACGGCAAGAAGGGGAATCCTAAAGATATCTCTATTTGCTGAGTTAATTAATTGATTAAAAAACGTGAACGCGAAAATGAAAGGATGTTTTTTAATAAGGCATTTTTTTACAGAAATGTGTACTCAATTCTTTAGAGGCTATACATATTTTGCGTGTCCTTTGGATTAAAATAGTTGTCTTAGAAAACGAATTTAATATATTGCCGACTTTATCAGAGAGTAGAAATGAATGTAAAACCACTAAAAATATTTTAATTACCTATCAAGGTGAATCCTTCAATCAGTGCAGTAATTTACTACTGGTTGTAATACACGGTGTATCTAAAAGATCTCTACAAAAAGCTACCAAATATCAGAATAAACGATTGAAATCGACTTAATCTTTCATTAAGTCACTTTCGAAGGTCGACATTTTTATTTTTGAAATACCAAAAAAATAATTCAAGCTATTAATTGCTATCAAGTTTGGATCCTCCATTTGACAAAATGAAAGATTATTTATTTACTCCTCGTTACGATATTTAGTTACCAAGTTAGCCACACAAATATTACATAGCTCACTTAGTTAAATTTTATAGCTAATATTAAATTTATTTTTTACTATTCCATTACGAAAAATAGCATGTTCAACACGTAAGTAAAGTGGTTTTCAAGCTACTGTACATTTTATTAATTGATTAAATAAACTTTTCTACTCGCTATCACTCTTACTTCCACGTCCAGCTATACTATATGTTACCATACTTCCATAGTAACGACAAAATTTTTTTTAAAAATTGTTATTATTCAAATAGGCTTAGAATGTCATGAAACGTCGAGATTTTAAGTGAAAAAAAATTTCTGTCTGTCTCTCTGTCTGTCGGCCGGTCTGCCGGTCTGACAGACCGGCCGACAGACAGAGAGACAGACAGAAATTTTTGTCTGTAACTTTTTTTTTGTGCGCACCTTTCTCTGGAACCGTTTAAGATATTGACTTGAAATTTAGTACACGTATGTATTTTAACGAGATCTGAAACTAGATTATATTTTCATCTTGTTCCGTCGAAGAGTTGGGGGGTAAATTGGGGTAAATGGGGGTAAATAGGTAAATGAAGCAGGTAAGAGTCCATAAAATTGGTATTTAGTATATACAAGAGAAGCTAAGGTCTCAAAAAATTTTTTGGTATTAGCCACCATTACCACCCCCGCCCATTATTAAAAGGATGAGAAAAGATTATGATTTAGTGTGTGTACTGTGTACAAGAACCAAAAACCTCAAAATATTTTTTTACTGCATCCCCCACTACCTTCCATCACCACCCCCGCCCCACTACCGATGGTATCGTTTTATGGGTTTTTGGGGTACAGGATTTCAAATATTATATTATTAAAGTTCCATAAACAGTTATTTCCACATACAAAATTTTTTCGTTGTGAGAGACTTGGATAGAAAATCTGGATGTGGAAGTAGTGATTCCTTGGGCAGCGGTTTTTTTACTTGGTAAATAGCCTCCTATTGTACATTTGCTGACATTACATATAGTGGATTGTGTGAGTTGGACGATAACCCGACTATTGTCTAATGCAACCATATTAATTCTCCTCCCATTTTCGAGGATGCTGAACACCGTGGTGGTGGCAGAATTTCTCGTTGGGGTGACCCATCCCCGCAAACGGCCAAGAACCACCCCCAAATGAGGTCAAACGCGTATTATAATTGTATATAATTGTTTGAGGGACTCTTACTTGGTGATCCCAAGTTTAGAGATGATGGTGAAATTCCTCCCTAGGGTGACCCACCCACATAAATGGCCAATAACAACCATCCAAAGGGGCGAGTGTGCGTTCTCAGTATACTCCCGGGCAAAGTTACCGCCTCCCCCCTGTTTTTAGGATGCTACACAGGAAAAAACATTAACATAGTAGTCATCTTCATTTCCTGTGGAGCTTCGAAAAGATGGATGTACATGTTTTGTACATATTTCTTGGGAAAAATACGTGTATATAATAAATTAATTTATTTAATTATAACGTATTATATAAAATATTTTTATTGAAGGGGTATTTGCGATTGAGGGGGTGAATAGGTGTCAAGCACTCGATTCGTGGTCCTTTCCGTGTTCGGAATGCTCGAAAATTGGAGGGAAACCTTTTTGTCCAGTTGTATGATGAGAGCACTATCTCATCCCTTTGGAAGGTGATTATTGGCCTTTGAAGGGATGGGCGGGTGTCAGGCACGTGTCCCGGGGTCCTTTCGATAACTGGCATGCTCAAAAATGGGGGATCAATAAGTTATATTCCGTGAAACATTATCAATACACATTTGACCCGTTTGGAAGTGGTTTTTGGCCGTTTGCGGGGGTGGGTCACCCCAACGAGAAATTCTGCCACCGCCACGGTGTTCAGCATCCTCGAAAACGGGGGGGGGGGGAGAAATACTTTGGTAACATCAGACAATAGTCGGGTTTTTTGGGTATTTTTCCGACTCACACAATCCACTAATACTACTATCTGGGCGGAAAAAAAATCGAAGCTGTTCAAGGAACTTCGAATGATCTCTAGCGCCGCCTGACTACTCCGCATCTGTCTAGCTAGACTTTTGATATCTAGAAAAGCGGTCAAGACATTTTTAATTTATCAAAATATTGACTGTGTGAAGCAAAGTAGACAAAAAAATGTTTACGCAAACAATAAAATCCTCCAAATGCTTTAACAGGATTATTTGGTGAATTACCGCCAAGCCATGACGAGAATGAAAACAAATGCTGTCAATCTGTTCGACCTTTTAGAGAGTGAATTGATCTTTTTTTCTTCCAACAAATGAAAATCAAAGGAAATGGGATGTCAGTGATATAATTGTGGTTTCAATGTTCTTTAATGTCAGCCATGGCAATATAATTATTTTTTATCAATATCGGAGCTATTTTTTAATAAATATATACTAGTAAACAGGACGCGTATTACAAAAGCTCACCTAGACCCATATATTGGCTGTAATTTATACAGGGTTGGCAAAATGTTGGCGGTTGGGGGCTACCGTAATCACAAAGCAAACTGTCGTCCAATCTCTCTTATATCAAATATAGCAAAACTATTTGAGAAAGCAATAATTGGAGAATTATATAAATATTTTGAAAAATATAACATCCTTACTCTTTGCGGGTTTGTTGAACTTTTTATATAATCGTTACAAATTCTACCCTTCGCACTTTTCTTGTAAATAATGTTAGTTTTTGGACATTTTATATTAGCAAATAATAATAACTGGAAATAACATTTCGCAAATGTTTAATTACAAGCCAAAAAAATTGAAATAAACAATTTTATAAATTTTAAATGATTAATAGCTTTTTTATTTACTGATTGATTTTGTTCAAAAACAGGGTGTGTTACAATCAAATTTAAATCAAAGTTGATGCCACTCGGATTTTTTTTTACATATTCTTAGAATTTGGTTTTATACATATCCAAAGATGTGTAAAAAAAGAAAAATTCCGAGTGGCAACAACTTTACCTTAAATTTGGTTGTAGCACACCGTGTCCTCTAACTAACACTAACTTACTATTGAAGCGATAAGACTCTTATCTGGCCCCCCGAACGACACTTTTTTTTTTAATTCGGGACAAGATAAAAAAAATACTGTTTTTTCAAACTTCAACATTTGAAGATACGATGAACAATATACATTTTACGTAGTTCGAATTTTTACATCGATAAATGTCGAAAATCCGTGAAAATCAACATTTTTTGTGCTTTTGGTTGGTTGTTTTACACCGAGCACAAAAGAGCACAGCAAAGATTTTTAAATATGTAGTGTGAGAACGTAAAATCTTTGACATATGTAAGACTCAAAGTGCTTCTCGCTTGTTCTCAACTGGGGCCAAATTATTACGACAAGTGGAAGATTCGGGTGAACGCCGAAAAGTCGGAATCTCTACTCTTCACGCGCCGGTTCACTGAGAACCGCATTTTAACGCCTATTTCGCTCGGAGGTCGCCAAATTCCTATTAAACAGTGCGTGAAATACATTGAGGTTAATCTGAACAGGAGACTGACGTGCAACACTCACATCAACGAGACTGTACGGAAAGTCTACTCCATGTCCAGGAGTCGGTATCCGCTTCTGGCCAGGGATAGCGGACTAAACAGGTCTAATAAAATGAAAGACGAGCCAGTCTAATAAAAAGTTGTTATACACGGTGATCAGGCCGGACATCACATACGCGGCGTCGGTATGGTGCAGCATCTCGTCCACGACAATGAGAAAGCTACGTGTCCTAGAACACAAATTTATGTGCCTCATTTCTGATTCGGGCAGATACACCTCACTCAGAGATCTGTACGCCCGCTGTAACGACATAACTCCACTAGCGGACTACGCCCAAGAGATTTCGAAAAAATTCTACGAATTCAGACTGGGCGATAGTCCTCTAACCCGCAACATAACACACATCAGACAGCATATTGAATTTCTATTTAATTTGAAACTCCCATTACCATACCAGACGTTGCCTATTTTCAGGCAACTTCTACCTTAGCCAACTTCTTCATCACTATAATTTACCTTTACTCTACCCGCACCTATCAACTTTATAATCTTAACCTCTCTCTATTCCTTTTCTGTTTGTTCATTGTTTTATACTTTTTGCCCGCTTTTGTTCCAAAATTCACCTTTCGGGCGATAACCTTCTTGAAAATCCCAACTTTTAAATACTACAACTTTTAACTTTCCTCTACGTTCCTGAAGGCAGGAAGACCACCAGGGTGGAGAACTACTTCGAACGGTTTTTTTCGTTGTTTTCTTTTTCCCGTGGCAGTAATCAAATTCCTTTAGTGTTTTTTGTGCGTGCACAATGCAACAATTTTTAAAATAAATGTTAATTAGTTTTAGTCCCTTGTGGGTAGCATAATTTTAACTCCATTATTGTTCTTAAATTCGCTCGGCGAATAGGAGTTACAACTCCCCACCTAAACTACCGTTCTTAACCGAGCCGGACCTGCCCCACCACCACGGCGCTGCGCACTGTGGTTGCCTGGTTGGCTCCCAAGATTTGTAGAGTATGAGGTTCCTTAATATAGAGCTTTTAGGCGGGAAGTCAGTGCGGAGATCAAAAGTCAGACTATCTTTGTTCTTCGAACGTGCAGTAGCGGCGCAGTTATCTCACTCTAGAAGAACCGTCCGTACTAGCCTGAAATATGGTTTGACGTATACTATGATCTGTAGTGTTATATTCTACAACGTATCCCCATTACCAACATGCAGAACAGTGACTCAAAATGAGAGAATAATTACCCCCGGCTTCAAAAGCGGGTCTTTGGGAGCCCATTCCAGTTACGAGTTCTTTGCTTAATTAACATTACACAAATTCTTACAATATTTTGAATAAGGCCCTGCATTTGATGTTCATTGGCTAATGACATTTTTGGTGAGGATCGTGAGTTATTAGGCCACCTTATACTCTACCAATCTTGGTTGGCTCCGGGCCAGGTTCCAACTAGGCGCACCTGTATTTTTAATTATAAATAAAGTCTTGTTAAATTGAATTGAATTGGGGCCAAAAAAGTGCCTTATCGCCACCCCCTCCTTTCGGGCTTAATCTGTCGTACTTACAAGAAACCTGAGACGGACAGAGAGACGTATAAACAGACCTACAGAAGTGAAAGTTGACAGTTGACAGAATTCGTTCACTCGCAGAATGATAAGAAAATGTTTTGTTTAAGAGAGATATTTACGGTTTTAGAAATGTGTCGATCAAATACAATATACTCTTCGCTTTTGCGAAGAGCATAATAACTAGCCTACAGATTTGAAGAAATAAAGGATATAAGAGTAAATAAATTATGAGATAGTGCAATATATATTACTATCATTAATAACTCGAATCCTAGTGTAATATACCTGCAAACTATTCAATTTAAAGGTTGCGTCATCGTTTCGCAACAGAGTTCAAGTTTACGCTTTAGTTACATTTCAGTAAATAATATTAACTTGCATTAATCAATTATTAATAGCATACAATTGCGTAAAATTAGACACCTATATCTATTAAACGCCTAAACAGAAAACGTATAATGCTGGTATGATTGTCTTTTTTTCTGTAGACAACAACAATGTTGTTAGACCTGCAGCCCGTGTTTGAACTTTTACGCATGATGAATTATCGGTAATACTATCTGATTTTATGTTAAGTCAAGTATACTTATTAATCAAGTCGATAGTCGTATAGTAGAGTGGGTAGATAAAGTCATAAAAAAATTCGGATATGTAATAAATATAGACATCTTTTTTTGTACAATTACCGCACACAATTTTGAAAACTTTTTAAGTGAGCTTCACTTGGTGATTGAGGCCGAGGCTCGGAAAGCGGCCTACAGGCTGAGATGTGGAGGTCAGTGGCAGATCGGAGGAGAACAATTAGGTCACACAAGGGCTCCATCTGACGTGATAGGGGCTCACTCACTTCTAGAGGCTAGGAGTGATGATGTGGTGCCTTCCTTCTCCTTCTCAGAACCCTTTGAGGTTGTCATTCCCAAAAGGGAACCCTCTTGAGGGCATGCTCAGGCCTGCCGATGTCGTCTGGTTTACAGACGGATCGAGGTTTGAGGACAGTACTGAAGCGGCCCAGGGCTGAACTTTCTTATGCCCTGGACAAATTAGCCACGGTATTCCAGACTTTCCTATTTTGGTCTGCGCATGGGAAAAACAAACACATATATATTTGTAGCGATAGTCAAGCGGCCCTCAAGGCCCTTGTATCAGTCAGGATCATGTCAATACTGGTTCAAAACTGTATGCAGGCTCTCCGTGGACTTGGCTTATCCAATTGGGTCAAGCTTCTCTGAGTGCCTGGACATAGCAACATCGAGGGTAATGAGCGGGCAGATGCTTTGGCTAGAGTGGCCTCTCAGAGGTCCGGAACCGGCTCTCGGCTACCCTAGATCAAATGCCAAGAAGTCAATAGAAAACTTTACTCGTTCCCAGTTCGTTAACTTCTGGACCTCCTACCCAGGACTCTGGCAAGCGAAGTTCCTTATCTTAAGGCTCTTGCCGAAGCGAGAAGATCAAATCTTGCGACTAAATAGGAAACAATTCAGGATCATATCAGGTCTATTGACTGAACACACCTACACGCTATAGGGGTGGTGGACAACTCTGACTGCGGTTTCTGTGGGGAGGAGGAAGAAACT
Source organism: Rutpela maculata (assembly GCA_936432065.2). Taxonomy (NCBI): domain Eukaryota; kingdom Metazoa; phylum Arthropoda; class Insecta; order Coleoptera; family Cerambycidae; genus Rutpela; species Rutpela maculata. Next base: position 33,454,171 of record OW386292.2, read on the forward strand.
AGTCTTATGAACGTGAGGCGCAAACACTTCGGCATTGGTTTTCCGGTGCTGGAGGAAATAAGGAATGCCCCTATAGGAAGGATTTTGGGTTAGAATCCGGCCTGAATGGGGGAATGGCACAATGGTCAACAAGGCCTGAGTGCGGCGACCTTTCGTCGCCCCACTAAAAGAAGAAGAAGAGCCATAAGAAAGATAAAATTAATTTGCCTTGAGACAGGTAATAGTTGAGGCGATACGAGACAAATTTAGTTAATATAGTGCACTTTTTGAACATGCTTTGTATAGTTTTAGTTGAAACCTAAGGGAACATTTTAAGAAGTGGAGGCATTCGGAATTTCTCTTAGTATTCAATACAGCGACTATTTTCTAAAATAGCGTCCTGAGACCAAAAATTCCTACAAATTGTCAAGTCATATTGTATTTGGTGTCGTAAGTACCTAAAGTTAAAATCAACATGACATCGAAATGAAGCAAAATAAGTTTACTTTATTACAAAATAGCGAAAATCTTTATAACAAACTTTTTTACAAGCTTTTATTTAATTTGCTTTGCATGTATGTAGTTAGTTAGTATGTTTAGGAGGAATCTTGCATGTCAATTTTGAACCACTTAACGACGTCCAATTAAGCTGAAATTTTGCATCCACGTGTAGTTATGATAACAAAGGTACCAAAAAGTGTGTTAATTAGTTTTAACACTGTAATTTTATCAAATAGTGTATTCACTCAGACGTTGTATTCTAAGAAATCGAGAATTATTGAATAATAGTACTTAGTGTAATATTAGTGAAGTAATTATTTGTTGTAATTAGTACGTAAGTTAATAAATTAGTGTTTAGTGTTACCCAGGCGTTATAATTTCCAGATTCAAGACACAAAAGAGGTGTAAACACGTAACAATATAATTGTTAGTGTATGTTTAATACGTACTCGAAATTTCAGTCTATTATATTAATCGAAATATAAAAGTGCATGCATGAGAAACTTATTAATTTAAAGTAAACAGATAATATATGCAAACCATAGTCAAATTAGAATGTAATCATTTAAAAATAAATAGACTGCGTTTTTCTAGCAATATGAACAAAGACATCAATATCAGACAAGGTCTAAAGACATTCTTGTCCCTTCCTACACTAATTTGCAACTACAGTAACAATTTGTATTTTAAGAGTGGTTAAATGCTAGTCTTATAGCTTTCACGCGCGCTTTTAATGACAATAAAAAAAAATCTTATATTTTTTAAAGTGCATTCTAACAAAATCGTGGTAAGTTATCTTCATTCATAAAAACATCTTAAAATAATATATATAAATTTATATTATTTATTATCCACTCTTTACCTAAATAAAAAATTACAGGAGCATTAGCTACGAGAAAGGGCAATTTCTTTGAAAGTTTTGATAGAAAGTTATAATTTTCAGTACTTTTTTCTTAGTAAATAATATAATTTTCAAAGAGTATTTTAAAACCTCGTCTTTTTAATCAGAAAATAAACAGCATAATTTTAGAATACTTTTAATTTTTCATTCATAAAAACATCTTAAAATAATATATATAAATTTATATTATTTATTATCCACTCTTTACCTAAATAAAAAACTACAGGAGCATTAGCTGCGAGAAAGGGCAATTTCCTTGAAAGTTTTGATAGAAAGTTATAATTTTCAGTACTTTTTTTCTTGGTAAATAAATAATGTTTAAAAAGAGTATCTTAAAACATCGTCTTTTTAATCAGAAAATAAACAGCATCATTTTAGAGTGCATTTAATTTAAAATTGAACTTCCATTTATTGTCGAACAGTCGTCCTGTTTTATCAGCGCATTTTATTTATTTCAATCTCTAATTAAGTATGTTGCACTTATCAGACAACATAATATGTCTTAAGTTTAATAACTGAAACAGCAATAACTTTGCGCAAGAACAATTTGTAAAAGTGCCGCATATATTAATACTAATTATTCCGAGTATAATTCTTAGAGGAAATACCAAATCGCGTATTCGATAAGATCAGTGAAAAAAATGTAATGAGGTTAAAGAAAATTACACAAATATAGTAAGTAGACAGGCTGTAACTTTAAAGATCAAGTACGATGATAATTTTTAAATACAAGATATATTATTCTTAGAGAGTTGCTATCTTATTTATACCGATAAATAAAAGTAAGAATGGTACAAGCTGTGTTATTTACATTCCTGAACTTGAAGTCTCAGTCAAATGCAGTCTTCCAAACCAAGCATCTATTTTTTCGGCGGAGGCTATAGCCATTCTTAAAGCTTTAGAATACTGCGACCTCAAAACAGACCGACGTAAATTTATTATCATATCTGATTCATTTAGCGTACTTAGTGGTCTTGGGGACGGCTTTATAGGTTCAGATTAAACTAGAGTTTAACTAGAAGTTTCACCTAGAGATTTAAATTGTAGATTTTAGTGTTTTGTAAAATACCGTTTTATAAGCGTTTGTCAAGATCATCAGTGTTATTGTTATAGAACCTCCCAGAATCGACCTGAGTCGAAGAATAAATAAAAACTTCGACTTAGGAAAAAATTTATTTAGAGCATAACATATTTAAGGCATCAGCGCCAAACACCGACACAAAAGGACTCATACACGCTCACAGAAAAGTAATGAACAAGGCACACAATTCAAAAGTACGCCAAAAATTTCACTTGGTAGATATTTTTTTTGTGGACAAGGAAAAAAAAATAGAATATTTTTGCATGCATTTTCAAACATTCAGGCCGCCTGAGTTAGATGTTTTCGTCATCATGTTTTCTCTTCTTTTAGCGAGGCGACGAAGGATCGCCGCAATCATGTTGTCTCAATCGTGCTTTCTTCACAACAATTGTCGATATGGCAACGTCTTCCTCGACGTCATTGTCTTGACCCGTTTCAATCATTAATGCTTCTACACGAAGCATATATTCCAAAGTAGATATGTTCTCCTCTTCTTATCCACTATCAGAAACAGCGTTTGGAGTCTCTGACATATTCTCGCGTGTTTGTTCACGCTCATCGGACCATTTTAAGTCAGTTTCCTGCAGCTACAAGCTGCACCCCACTTTCCTTTGGAAGGACTATTTTCCGTGATGATAACCGGATAAATGTTGTTGTCTCTTTCTTTTCAGCACCTGGTGATACGTCCAGTATGAGTGATGGTGAGTAGCTTCGGTTGTCGAGGGTAATAATGTTAAATTAAATATATTCCTAGTCAATGCGCTGCTAAAATATTCACAGCAAAAGCTAATTCAATGACTTACAGTGTTTATTCCCACCGAATATAGCGACTAAAAATCTTTTGCTTGTTGTAGTCAGCACTTTTTTGTCAGGCCCGCTATCATTAAACATTTCTCAAATTTTCGTTCTTCCCGAGGATTTCAATAAACTATACAAGTGATTTTAAGGTAGAAGTAATAGGAAAGTAGATAATCGAGGAAACCTATTTTGACCGTCATTTTCTTAATATGACGGCCGTAGCAATATTGATATTTTTGTGGAAGATATTAATTCCTGATTCGCGAGCAATGTGCCATAGCCCAATGGCAGATAGATCACTTCAAGGCAAATCTAGTTCAACAAGGAAAACATTCTTTTGGCCACTGGTTAAGAAGATACAGGGCTGTTTTATGCATTTGGTCAGAAAATTCAAAAAGCTATATCTCTGCAAATGTTGGATGTAATTGAATGAAATTTACTAGTAACATTCTTCAGCTGAGACTTGTCAGAATGGCCTACTTGGTTTTGAAAAATCCAGGTCCGGCCTCGACAAAATCTGCCTTCCTCGTTTTTGATAGAAAAGTACATTTTTCTATCGCATTTTTGGAAAACTATTAGGGCATTCAGAAAGTTCAGAAAAAATGCTATCACAGAATAGCGATTCAATTTTGACGGCATACCTAAACCGTTTAGGCAAAAAATTCACAAATCAATTTATCGCATCAAGACTGACGCTTTGACCTGGCATTATTTATGGAACAGTTTGATAAAGTTTCTAATCAAATACCTATAATCATATCCCTTTTAAGACTTCATACGTTTGCTATGTAAAACTTTACGAAAACACCTAGACCCAGACGATGACGAAGAAGAAAAAACAATATAAGAAAGGTACCTACAGTTTTATTTTGAAATTGAAGAGAATAGTAACATATGTATTTCGAGTAAATCTCGGTTTTATCGTCAAAATACGACTTCTTGAAAATTTTTGACGTTTACTCGAAATTTACGCGGTAGAAAATTTTTTAAATTAAAAATTCGGATTCAGCACACAAAAATACTTAAGGCATGATAGGTTTAGTCCTTGGAGCAGAATTTTTTTTTCTTTTGTAGACCTGTGATAATTATAATTATTTTGACAATTTGGTGTTTTAATTGTCCTCGATTTCTTCGTGTTTTATAGATGCCTAATCAGTCTACCAATGCTGAATTCGCTGATATCATTTATGTGTATGAGTTTTGCGATGGCAATACAAGAGCTGCCGTTAGGGAATATCATCGAAGATTTCCTGGTCGACGAGTACCGTCACGCCACCCACACCTTCACCAAAATTTTTCAGTTCTCTTAGCAGCATGGAAGATTTCCTGGAACTCATGGAAATGTAGAACGAGCAGTTAGACCGGCCCAAGAAAACATTGTGGAAATGGTAGAGCAAAATCCTTCGACAAGCACTAGAAGAATAGCACACGCGCTAGGTATTCCTCAAACCCGTGTATGGAGGGCATTAAAATCGGAACGGTTGTATCCTTACCACATCCAAAAGGTCCAGCGTCTCCAACCAAGTGATGAAGCCGCACGTTTTACTTTCTGCCATTGGATAATGCATCGTTCAAGAACTTTGTCCAGAATTCTTTTCACTTTATTTCCTAATTCACTCGAGACGGAGTATGAAATTCTAGAAATTCACATATTTGGGACCACAACAATCTTCACTCCCTGCACAAGTTCTCTCTTAATGTGTCGTGAGGAGTGATGAAAGATACTTTGATAGGATCGCATTTTTTGAAGGCCGATTGACTGGAGAAATCTACTTGGATTTCTTCCTGACTATTTCGTCCAATTTATTATTGACGAATAATGTCGACAAGAGAGGGTCTTCATTTCCAGTTTGATAAGGCACCGCCTCATTTCTCACTTCAGGTCCGGGAGCATCTCAACAGCTTGTTCGATCGCAAAGGTCCTCAAGCTTGGCCAGCTAGGCCTCCTGACCTGACTGTTCTCGATTACTATGTTTGTGACCACTTGAAACAACCGGTGTATAATACAGAAGTCACCACTAGAGAGGAACTACGGCAGCGGGTAGTGGCAACCTCTGATAATATGAAGACCCATATACAAACCATTTATTGGTGCGGTGCATCAAAGTTGGGGAGGACATTTTTAGAACCTCATCTAGCTTGAACTGAAGCGTTCCTTATCTAATTTATGATGTTTAGTTTGTGAAGAGTTACCTATTGTTTATTAAAAGGGTTATCACATTTATGTGTGCACGCTTTTTCTATGTATATTATACTCATAATTAATTCAGATTTTATCATTTTAGATAGATAGATTAGATACCATAGTTCGAAACAAATAAAAAATTTCATAAGTACGACCCTGTATTTCTCTTACTAGTTATGCTTTTTGTTATGTATTATGTGCAGTCTTAGAAGGGATACGGATTTAAATCATTTGAATAGACTCTATCAAACAGTTCCATAAATAATGCCCGGTCAAAGTGTTAGTCGTGAAGCGCTAAATTGTTTTGTGATTTTTTTGCCGAACGGTTTAGGGGTACCGTCAAAATTGAATCGCTATTCTCATAGCATTTTTTCTGAAATTTCCGAATCCGCTAATAGTTTTCCTAAAAAAGTGTGATAGAAAAATATACTTTTTTGTCAAAACGAGGAGGGCAGATTTTTCCGAGCCCGGCCCTGAATTTTTCAAAACCAAGTCAGAGCTGAAGAATTTTACTGGTAAATTTCATTTGATTACATCCAAGCATTGCAGAGATATAGCTCTTTGAATTTTCAGACCAAATGCATAAAACACCTTGTATTTTGTTAGCCAGTGGCCAATTTTTTTTTTCTCATTGATCTATACTTACCTGGAAGCGCTCTATCCGTACAAAATTTTTTTAGAACATCCCCGTTTTTTTTTTTTGGTCAATGTGTTTAAAATTATTTTTGTGATAATGGTTCCAGACAAGTGCCATTCCACTATAAATTCAATATAAGGTTGATGTTATTACCATTTCTGCTAAATTCAGTTACTACTACTATTTACCATTGATAAAATACTGTATCCTGTTCTAATACCTAATTAATTGCAAAACAAATAGATATAATATAATTGATTTTATGATACTCTTTATTGTATCCAGCGGAAAAAACTGTGTACTTGTAATTCATATTTATTTATATTAATTACTTATTTATACATTAAGTTCCTGTTTATGATGTTTAAATTTCAATATTATAAACTTGAAAATTCATATCCCCTGCTGGTTTCACTCATTCATTCATTAATTTTTAATAGTATGAGTTTTAAAATTAAGTTAAGAAAAATTTATTATTCCAGTATTGTTATCTGTATTTTCAATATATTACAAGGACAATAGATTTTATCTACAGATATAACAAGTTGTGGGTACCGTATATTGTGTACCTATATAAACCAAATATTAATTTATATGATTTTCCTGCGTACGTGTGTTAATCCAGGACTTATCAACGTCCTACTGGAGATTTAACCTTGTCGCAAAGGAATTACCGTTCCCTGGTTTGCGGCCTTCCACGAGATAATGCCGTTAATCCACTAACAAACCTACTTAGATACAAAATTATACTCAGACCGTATGTTTTTAATACAATTATACAGCGTTAACTTTTCACTTTTTAAATGTAAGGTAGGTACTCATAAAATTAAAATTTTCTCTGCTGATATTTTTCTCAGTATTTTGGAAATAAAATGTAAGCTGTATAATAATTTTTCGTGAGAACATTTCTTATGTGCAAACCATATAATAGTAATTTTTGCAACAGTTGCAACGGCTGTAGCTTGAAATACTTTGGACAAACAAAATGTGCAATTAAAACTAGATTTAAGCAGCATATTTCCAAATACAAAAGAACTGAAAAATCTAGTAATCTAGTGTTGCCCAGCATGCATTTGACAATATCGCAGAATAAATGTCAATAACTTGAGGTTATTAGAAATGTAAGAAATAATATACAGCTCGATTATTTTGAAGGCTTAGAAAATCTGAAATAGTATGACAAAGGGCTGCTCATTCCAAACAGTCTGCTTTATTATCTAGTAGGTTAGAGTAATTCGAACCGTGACAGAGTTTAGGTAGAGATAATTAGGTTAAATTATGTCGCAGTTCGCCAAATGATTCGCCAAACGGTACGTCAAATAATGATATTTAGTTTATTATAAATATAGTTTACTCGTTAGATTTCTTACCCCTTCTTCTTGTTCTTCTTCCTATTTACATCTTGGTAGACACTTTGTCATTTATGTATTATTCTAGTTGGTCTCCCTTGGCCATGTGGTATGTTTGACAGTATCACGCATTCGTCGTGGTTGCCTGTTAGATGTACACCTCACTAAAAGTCTTTGCTATCAGCTCTTTGGTGAGATCAGCTCAATATTCTGAAGGGTTTTTCTCTTTGATGAACTGACCAGGGAATTCGCAGCAAACGTCTCCAGACGCACATATGGAAAGCATCGATATGTCATCTATCTACCTCCGTAACGGTTCAGTATCAGATTCGTAAAGAAAGATGGAGAAAATTATGGCGTTAGCAAGTCATTCTACATCTCGTGAGATTTGGGTCATGCCATATTTAGCTCAGCCGGTAAGTTGCCGATCTTGCCATCTGTGTTCTTCGAAGAAAGACAGATAATGATAATGATGGAAGAAAGATAATGATAATGATGAAGTCTGGACTGAAGAGTACAGATTATTATTTTACTGGCGTGTGATACTGATATTTAATGGCGCGTAATATCGTTAAATTTAGTATAATTTTTAATAAGCTCCTAATGATACTACAATGATTGGAGAAACGCGCGTCGATTATAGTATTCGAGTATGTGTTCAAGTGTTTTGGAGTTTGTGGAAACTACTTTATCTTCAGTATATACCAATTTGGTTGAGATGGATGATCAGTGGAATAGGTCGGAGTGAACGGATGTGCATCTGAAACATTCCCACTTAAAACGCGAAAATACCGGGTAAAACTGAGTTAAATTTGACAAAGATTAAGTAAACTGTAACTCAAAAAATTCCGCGTAAATCGATGTGTTATAACAAAAGAACAAAGTTGAAATAGAATTAATATTGAAAAATAACTAATACAGAGTTATTTAGTGGCAATCAGTGTGATGCATAAAGAAACAAGCTTAAAGAAACGGATATATAAACAAAACGACCCGAGATCCAGGTAATAAATAACAGAAATATAAGAGCTAAGTACCTTTTTATTTATAAGCACCTATTTATTTCAACCTTGCCAGTCAAGTTTATTTATGTTTTAATGAATTACAAGTGTCTGCTGCATAAAGCCATTGAAGTGTTTAGGTCCAAACCATTGAAAAGTCAACATCTGTCGACGAATTTATGGCACAGCAATAAACATATTTATTGAAGTATGACCATAATATCCCTGTGTAAACCTCCAAGTAAATTATTTTTTAATCGTTATAAAAATATTCAAATGAATTTAATTTAAATTATACCCGAAATAAGCAACAACGTATTGTTCGTAAAGTATGGTCATATAAATTTATTATGTTAACCCTCAAATAATTATTTTTTCATAATTGTTAAAAATACTCAAAAGAATTTAATATAAAATAAACCCGTAATAATCAAATGGTATGGTTAATGGTTGAAGTATGGTCATAACACATGCATACGCTGATCTCCTAATCGCCGAAAGACACATCTGGACTGAACACAATCTTTAAGAAAAGCGTAAAGGAACTCAAAATAAATGAATACTCCCTAAAGGTAATCAAGGGCAATCATACCGTTCACTGAGAAAAATAAACTATCATGGGATCTTACCAAATGTATGTACATAGCTGCGAAACGGATGCCATATGGAGTCAAAAAACGCGGCAACAACAAAAGCCAATAGAAGAAGTTTTTGAGAAGAGCAGAAAGGGACATCGTCCAACTACTAGCAAAAACAATAAGATGAAAACAGCAACATAAAACAGCAACACTATTAGGAGGAAAGACAATAAAAAAAAGATACAAATATACGCAATGAAGTACTGGGGACATACCCAAGGAAGGGCCCCAAAACATCTACTGAAGAAAACGCTAGCACCGAACATCAACAGACTAAAAATAGGGAGACCATGCTACAGCGGAGAACAACAACTGAGAGAATCTGGATCAAAAAATAAACACCACAATGAAATCGCAACGATATATACTCTACCACAATAGGAAACAAAAAGGAGATTAGAAGAAGCAGGAACCCAAAAAGAGGAACATATAAACACTCCATATTACGACACAACGGGGCCACATATTTCACAAGAAAACTCAGAAGAGGCAGAAGTCTAGAACCAAGAACACAAAAAAGGGAGTTTAAACGCTCCCTCACGACACAATGCTGTATCGCATCTCACAAATACCTACACCTCCCATCCCACATTCCTTTACCATGAGCCATGTGGCTCTCGCTGCTGGCAACAAGCATGACCTTAGTCCAACCCAGAGTGGACGTAGCAGGCCCAGCTGTATACTCCGGGAGTGAAAGCAACGCCTACCGCACACTGGTAAATCAATCAAATCAATCAATCAGTATATACCAATTTGGTTGAGATGTGTCAACTTCGTCTTTTTCGTCAATAAAACCATCTCAGGTTGAGCTGATTTAGTTACTGCACCTATCCATAGATTGTCTGCGCAGTTGACAACTGTAACGTAGACTAGTTTGTTATATAACATAATAATTGTAACACTTAGCAGGTGCTTGGCTACGCATGCCATCGACTCATTAATTATACTGTCGCTTCTAGAACAGTAGTATTTAGTACTATTATTTCATTAAAAAAAAAACAAGTATGTTTCCTGTGCAATTTTGGTTTGCATTTAAAAAGCTAAGTAAATAAACTGACTTATTACCTAGTAATATTTCTACTTAATTTCAATTACCATTTTCATTAGTACCTTATGATTTATTCTTAGTCTTTGTTATGCAATGCTAATTACAATATGATATACCGCTTGCAAATTAAAATGACCGATCATTTAGCAGTTAACGGAATGAGTAAGAGTTGATTTTCTCGTTTTAGTTATAATGTAGATTTGAAGAAAATTGTTTTTTCAAGCATCGAGCCCAGTTATAGTACTGATCATAATCGAACGGATAGGAATTTATTCAGTGGCCCTTTCACTTGGTAAAATAAAAACTTTCAGGACTCAAATAAAATGCCATCTTGAAAAATATACCCATTTTATTATCGAAATGAAAGTTACTACAAAAATTAATGTTTATTAAATTTTGAAAAAGTAAGATGATTTTTTAGCCACCCTCTAATACAGTTGTATTTACTCCAAAACCGGTTTTCCGTCTCATAGTACTGATTTTTGCATACTAACTGTGGTAAGCAGACTTCAACTAAGGCTGTGGGCTATGTTTTTGATTATTCCTTTTTAGTTAGTAGTTCTTTCTCTCTCTACTTAATCTTCTCTGCTGTATTGTCGCGTTTTCGAAAGCATATTCGATGCCACACAATCTTCTAAAAAGGCCAAATAGTAAAAATAACTTAGGATTTAAAACGTGCTGAACAGATATTTGATGATTCTAACGCTGAGTCCAGAAACTTCGCATCTGTGGGAGAAAGATGTGTTCTGGCTTTATATGGTACACCATACAGCGAAACTTCATTAAATATAGTCAGGTATATCAAGTTTGCCAATTCTACCACTAGGAAAGAGGTGGCTTATTTGCCACCAGCAAACTGCAGCATTATTTACAGTTGGTGCAAAAGACATCTGAAGATTAGTGTTGGAAAACCAGTCTTCGCGGTCTTGAATTAAAATCCATCACAACTGAGACCCTTGCTCCGCGTCCATTAATCCAAATTTTGTGCAATTACACTAAGGTTGCACCACGTCACATGAAAGTAGAAAATTTGGACTGAAGTAGCTCGGAAATTTCCTGTTTCAATTTCCCCCTGCTCTGCTAAGAAAAGGAAATGGACGAGAATCACGACGAATTCAATAATAAGAATAAAAAAACACTAATGAGGACATTGACGAAGACTAACCTGCCACAAGAGAGTTGCTCGTTGGTGAAGAGGATGAATTACGTTAATGGACCTTGAACACTACATAAGTATCGAGCCATATATTTTCAAGAGAAATTCATTTTTTTATTATATAGTACAGTAAGTACTAAATAAAAATTATACAAAACAGAATGATACAGAAAAAATGCTATCAAAAGGTTTTGTTCAGTTTCTATAGTCCCTACACTTGCTCTTATCCCCAAGGAGTGGAACCACCATTGCTGATTTATTTTTGAAAAGTAATAAGTAAGTATGGTGTCAAAATTAAAACGTCCAAAATAATAGATCCAATATGGCGGATAGGAATGGGATAAAATGTAAAAAATGACTACAGCATTTTCATTTATGTACAAAGATTTTTAAGTCGCCAATTTCGAGATTAAAAATTCAAAATGTGGAATGTAAATGAAGTAAGATATTAAGACAGATAATTCACTCTAACATTTTATTATTTATTTCGTATAATATTTTAAAATATTGCTAATAAATGTTTTATTTCATTGTTATTTTCTTCTTCTTCTACTACTCATTCTGTTACACAGAAACTATAAAATTCAATACAGTGTACCCCCGGATTGACCTAACTATAACTGCAACGCTGCTTATTTTGCATTTTAAGAGAAAAAATCGTTCACAAAAAGTTTTACTTTACTCCCTTGAGGTAAAGCTTTTACCCCAAAAGTTCTCTAACTGGACTGCAAGACATCTAGCCCCCGGTTTTCGAGGGGGGGGGGGGGGACACGATGGTGACAATATTTTCCGATCTATCCTCCAACCACTATCTCTAAACCGAAAAAACCACCTCTTTTTTCCTATTTTCCAGTGCTAGACTTGCAAGGGCTTGTCGGATCGGTTTCTTTTCGGCCAATTTTAATAAAATAAGTAAATATTGACCAGATGACCTAACCCACCCCCGGGAGTAGAAACTACCCCCATCCCCAATAACGAAATACCACGAAAACAACGAAAATCAGCTGAAAAGTGGTATATCCCCGTCTTAAGGACGGGGAATACGATAGTGACAATATTTCCCGACTTACCCTTCCTGAAAAATCACACTCTTTTCCGATTTTCCGGTGCTAGACTTGCGAGGGCTTGTCGGATAGGATTTTTTCTCATCAATTCTAATAAAATAAATATACCTGGATCAGACGAGACCCAACCAACCAATAATCATTACCATCATTACCATTATCATCATACATTATTATTTGTGGATTTAAATTTATGTCGCAATCCTGTCGATTCCTCTACATGCGCGCAGCTATTATAGTCGGTACCTAGAGAAACTTGGATAGAAAATCTGGATGTGGAAGTAGTGATTCCTTGGGCAGCGGCTTTAAATAAAATATAAGAGCTTATTATCGTTGATGTCGTGATATTTTGTTATTGGGGGAGGGAGTAGTTTCATCCCCCGGGGGTGGGTTAGGTCACCTTTGGTCAATATTTACTTATTTTATTCAAATTGGCCAAAAAAACCTGATGCGACAAGCCCTTGCAAGCCTAGCACCGGAAAATCGGTTTAGGGGTAGTGGTTGGAAAGTAGGTCGGAAAATATTGTCACCATCGTGTTCTCCGCTGTCAAGAACACGGGGGAAGATTTATTGTCGTCCAGTTGCAAAATTATTGGGCTTTTTGCCTTTTTCTGGTTTGTCTTAAGGGACTACTTGTTCTGAGAAGTCTTCAGCCATAGCCAGAATATTAAAACTAGTGGAAGCATTATACTCTTCGCCGATTTATTGAGCTTTTTATATAATTGTTACACATTCTATAGGATACTCTTCGCATTTTTCTTGTAAATAGTGTTTGGACATTCTAAATTTTGTGATACCAACTTTGTTGTGAAAAAAAAATATATGAAAAAACAAATGAAAAAAACATACCATCAAGGATTCGAATACAAGACCTTTGGATTGTCAAACAAAATCAATCAATAAAAATTTAATTAAAAGTAAAATACAAGAATGCTCTTAGCCGGAGACTGGCCTGAAGCCAACCAAATAACCACGGCGCGCAGCGCCGTTGTGAATGTGGGTTGGATGGGGCAGGTCCGGTTCGGCTTTTTTTTTATTGGGAGGGGAAATCCTTTATGGACACCCAGCGCTGCGATCTATCATGCTGGGTAGTACCGGACTCTTTCTGCACCTTGAAAGGTACCGGCTCCGGTACTCCATCACGTCGGAACCGCTCTTGCATTACTTCAACGTGGTGGTTTGTTTGACTTTATACTTGTCGTTCCTCTAGGGATTTAGTTCTTTCTCTTCCTCATCCTCTTCCCTCATTATAAGCACTATCATCCGCTCCACTATAACCCATTGTTCAACGAATGCCAGCATTATGTTTATAATCGTTTCTGGTGTGATGGTTTGTCCCAATGCAGCCATGCAGGTCTCTCTCGCCTCCCTCCATCTGTTGCACCGAAATACTGTATGTTCCGCGTCGTCTGGGTCGCCGCAGTATGCACACTCGCTGCTGCCGGCCTTTTCTATGCCGCAGAGATATTCTCCAAAGCACCCATGTCCAGTAAGTGCCTGCGTGAGATAGTAGGACACTTCCCCGTACTTCCTGCCTGTCCACGACGCAACTCTGGGGATGAGCCTTCTGGTCCACGCTCCTTTAGTTCCACCTTGCCATCGCTCTTGCCAGCTCTCTAGAGTAGCTTCCCTTGCACTTTTTTGTCTTGGGTGCCTTAGTAGATGACTCTACGCTCCCGCGCCTTGAGGTCTATTGGCGCGATACCTGCAATGACGAGGGCAGCATCCTAGGAGACTGTCCGGTAGGCGCTGCAGATTCGTAAGGCCATTTTCCTTCGTATCTTTGCAAGTCTGGATCTGTTCCTTTATACGCTTAAAGCGGGTTCCCACACTGGTGCGCCATATAAGATGACGGAGTGAACGACCGAGCTAAATAGCCTCCTTTTGCTCTCTGCAGGCCCTCCGATGTTTGGATCGTAACTCCAAGGTATTTGAGGTCACTTTAAGGAATAATTTCAGTTCCCATCACATTCAGACTTATTGGCCCGTGCCTTCTTTTACCTATTAGTAGCACCGCCTCTGTTTTGCTCGGGGCCAGTGCTAGTTGATTGTCCTGCATCCAGGTGCACACCTGCCTTATTGCTGTGTTGGCTTTTTCGATCATTTCTTGTTCGGTCTTGGCCGCGACCACCAATGCTAGGTCGTCGGCGAATCCTATAAGTTTTACGCCCTCCTGCCATGGTTCTCTGAAGATGCCGTCATAGAGAATATTCCATAGCGTGGGCCCCAGGACCGAGCCCTGTGGCACTCCGCTACTTAACTGGTGTATTTCCAATTGGATAATCCTGTCCTGTAGATAGCTACGTATGAGTCGTAGCAGATATGGTGCCACGCCTCTCCTTGTGAGCTCCTCCATTATCAACTGACACGAAGCTGAGTTAAAGGCATTTTTGACGTCAATCGTGACTAGGTCCAGTTCCGCTTGAACAGTAATAAATGTACAGAACCTTAGCTATTGGACCATCGACACATCGCTACAAAAACTGAATGTCTGTGGTATATCATTCGATTATTATATTTTAACAAATTAGATGAATATGAAATGTATATATATATATATATATATATATTAGTAAAATGTATAAACAAAAAAAAATTATAGAGAATAAAATTTCGCAAGATTTCTATTAAGTACAAATGACAAAAATTAAGAAAATATATTTTTATTTATTGATTGATTTTTTTCAAAAACAATAGGGTTCTTCCTTTAGCTAACGCTAACTTAAATTCCAAATTTCCATACAGTCGAACTTTTCTTTCTTAAGTTATCGTGCTTACAAGAAACGTGACGGACGGACAGAGGGACGGGCGGACGGACGGACAGACGGACATTTTGAAAGTTGTTCATAATTCGTTCACTAACATAATGATATAAAAAAATTTTCTCTACGAGCGATATTTACTGATTTAGAAATGTGCCGATCAAATACAATATACTCTTCGTTTTTGCGAAGAGTATAATAACGTACAGTGTGGTTAAAAATTAACGAAAAATTATGCCAAGAATAAAGTATAAGTTTATGAGAGAAGATTAAAAATCGTCTCTATCTAATATAATGTATAATTTTAAATCTGAATAATAGCGATGACGGTGGATGCTCATAGCACATCCGTGCTGTGATATTTAAACCTAGTTGGATCCTAAAATTTTATTTGCTCAGTATGCAAATTTCACAATTTTTTATTTAAATTACAAAATTTCCTTTAAATTTCACTTGTGATACCTATATGTGTAATATTTACAACCCTGTAACTAACTATAAGATAAAATACACCGTTCACTTCGCCTGGTAAGTCAACGGTGATGTGGACTATTAAAATAATTTACTGCCTTACAGGTAATTTATCTGGCAATTATTGATTAATATTTTATTATCTTGATGGCTGTTTCCTTTCTATCGTTAATATATCTGAGAATTATTTTTATTGTTCCCATTATAAGTAAATACATTTCTGTATTAAAATTAATGTAGTATTATTACTGGTATTAACAGATATTAACATTGTATTTTCTCATGTTTTGACATTTTGACATATTATATTATAATAATTGTACTGTTCACATAAGACAGTACCAGATTTTAATGAAAATTTGTAATTAAGCTTATCTAACCCTCTTCTTCAAACGTTATATGTTCCAAAATAATGTTTATTCTACATATTTGTATTTGATTTCAATCTATGTAACGCATAATTCTATAGAATTAAGCGTTACATAGATTGAAATCATATTTAAATATGTAGAATAAACATTATTTTGGAACATATATGTCATTATGTCCTGGAATATAATTTAAGATGTGTTACAATGTTTCAACCCTTTAAAACCACTCCTTATGACGAATTTTTAAAAAAAAATCAGTTTTCAACAGCTTGAAATGTTTTAATGGTGCATTTTTAATGAATCCCGTCACTGTTTATAATACAATTTATGATTTATTGCAACGTTTCATGCATTACAAACCGCCCTCGTGATAAAATTAACTACCATATTTACTTAAAATTAAAAACTGAAATTATTGAATGAGTTTAAAGGGGAAAAATAAAAATTTTATTTACATTATAATAGCATGTTTTATTACTGAAAATCTATGGATTATCAGAAGAACTATCATCACTATCGACCTCTTCCTCTTGGTATGTAATTGGAGAACAATTTTGACAGTTGTCACCGGAGCATTTTCAGCATGTTGCGTTACAAAAAAGTCCAACTTTTCGGCAGCTACAAGCTCCGCCGCATCCTTTTTTGCAAATACAAAATATCATTTTGAGGAGTTCTTCCGGTGCAGGCATATCAGGCATTTTGATTGATAGTAAAAATCCTTCATTATTTTTGTTCCCAAGCCACATCTGGATTTGTAAATAAACCCTCATTCAGAGCATCAGCTGTCGGAACAAGGGATTATGATCTCACAGCACTGTTTTAAGTGGTAGCCTTAATAAAGGAATCATAGTGCATCTGCTCGAGAAACGCTGATAAGTCTTCAACACGGCTTAATTTTTTTAACTGTATTTCCTTAGCAGCTCCGTACAGTAATATCGTGAAGTACTTACCGGCTTCTAAAATTTCTTCCAGCTCTGAAGTACTAACATAAAATATCTCCACCTGTAAGATCGAAAAAAATTTTTTTTGCCTCTATTGTAGAACGCGGAGGTTGTATCACATCCAGTGAAACAATGCGAATGCCAAAATTGTCGATAATAAAACAATGTACATGCTCCGAAAATTTCACCGAAAAAGGGCGATTAGTTTTTCAACGGTAACTTCCTTCATTTTTAAGCTATTCAATCGCTCAAAAAATCATTTTGCAGAGAATTTTAAGAGCTAAAAGGCATGCAAAGTTGAACTTCCTTAAACCCTTATTTAAGGTATTTGAGATTTTTTACTTTACAGAGCTCGGGGAAGGTGGTCCTCCACTCAAACGCAAACTTATAACGGTGTTATTTCAGTTAATTTTTATCCTAGAGAAATTAAAAAAAAAAAAAAATTTTCAGCAAAAGAAAAACTTAATTTTTGTACTCTATTATTTTTTACGTATCTTCTTTAGTTTTTGAATTATTGTGAAAAAATGAAAATTTTTTTAAGAAATTTCAAAAATCATTTCAAGGAATTTTTTTTTTTTTTTCAAATCTAGGCATCCCAAACCGATAAAACTTCTAGAACATATTATTAGTACTTAAATAAAGTAAATTGTAAATGAATTACGTTCAATTTCAATTCTTGAGGTGAATCCATTGGTTTTATTGCTGATTTTTAATTTTCATCATAACTCCGTTAGTTTCTATGCTAACGACTTTTACCAAAGCTCATTTTAAAGGTCTCCACTTACTTTTGAAAATGTCTTATATGTTTTCCTCCAAAAATTTTACGTTTTTCCGTTACTTAACGTTGGAAGGTTCGAATTCAGTTTTCGGCGAACAAAAAGTCACCTTCAACGAGATATAACTCGGTTCGTATTACATCTACAGAAATAAAAAACACAATCAATTTGTTATTTTATAAGCTTCATTTTTGCTTATAATAATTTTTTTGATAAAACGTAAAGTTTTCGAGTTATTCGTGAAAAATCGTTCTAAAACATGCATTTTTTAGGTGAAGAATTAACATTTTCAATCACGATTAACTCAAAAAGTACTGACTATCGATTTCTGCGGTTATTTTGAATGTAATAATTTCCACCCCCGAGAAGGGGTGGCATCCACCCCCAGAGTAAAAGCACACATCGGCACTATATAGCTTTTGTTCCTTGTGCCATTTACTAATTACTTTCCAAATTTCACGTCAATCGGTTTTGTCTGAAAGAGTACTGAGCGAAAAAACCTTCAAACATTGGACTAATAGTGATGTGATATTTCATTAACTGTGATTCAATCTCTGATATTAAAAAATCACTGGCAGTGACTGTTATCAAAGTTTGTACAAAACGTGGTGTTACAACTTTCCCTTGCATCGATCAAACATTTCACTGAGATGGCTCTTCCTTGAGTTCATTTTTGCTTTCGACCATATGTATTAAAACATAGAGCAGGCTGCTTTGTGTCTTGCTTTAACGTTACTTCATCTGTAAATAAATATACAGTCATTCCAATTTATTTCGTCATGTATTGAAGTCGTGGCAATATTATGTTTTAAAATTACTGATAGTAAAAATCACAGTAACGATTCACGGTGTGATTGAAAGTTCACGCTATCGCCCATCGCTAGTAGTTTGATGTGTCATGTTTCTCACTAATATTTTTTTATTTCTCCCTCTCTAGGATAAATTCCGAGATAAATTCTATGTTCATCAAGTTTTACGTTGAAGAATCTAGATGATTGAATGACATAATATTTAGTGCACTCGCAAGGGACCAGGAACATTATTTGCGTATTAATAGCACAAAATACTTAATTGCACTCGAGAAAGCTACCTCACGACGCCAAACGAAGCGCGTCAACTTTTATCTCCGATCATTTAAAAATATCAAAATAAAAGAAAACTTACTATAGAAAATATTCACAATTATAATTTTCGTAAAACATCAAGTTATTTATTAGGCAATATATGCAAAAATATGCGACTTGCAGTCTCCTATGGCAACAGCAATCCATTATTTCGCTGAATTAATGAACTCACTGTATAGTGCGAGAGCCCACCGACAAAAATGGACCACATAAGCTCGGGAGTCAAAAAATGGTGGGGATGCTTATCAAATCATTCTCTGAACGTGTTTAGTCGGTCATAGCAATCCGGGTTGCAGCAGCGTAGGGGAGCCGTTATTCTGCTCTGTCTTAAACAATTTTTGAAAGTGGCGCTTTAACCATGACGTCAAATCGAAAAAAGTTTTTCAGTTTTGTGGACTCTATACCGGGTGCCACAGGGTAGGGGCTCACCCCTCAATTTCTTTTATTTTTTAACATCCATTTGAGGTGCATAAAATACCTGTGAAAATGGATTTTTGGACATAAAAATGGTATACTTTTCTCTTAGCTTTAGATTTTTAAAAGGAACACCCTGTATATTTTTACATATTTGAATTCAGAACATTTTGAGTATATCATGAGACTTTTGCGAATTTTTGAGTCGACCGACGTTCAGTTTTTTAAGCATTTTAAGACATTCGTCTGGAGTGCTTTGGAATACCAAAATTTGTTCTACGGCAAGTAAAGTCTAAGAGAAAAGTATAATTTTTCGTTTAATTTCATTAATAACTATTTACGAAGCCTACAAAGTTGAACATATCACTTTTTTATCGAAAACTTTTTTTTTTCAAATGGAAAAGTGGTGGGTCATACTGTTTAATAAATTATAGATTTTTTCTGAATTCACTGATATCCGTTTCAAATCTATGCTATTTGTTTTCTATTTTATTGAATTTATTTAAAAATAAAAAATTACTTTCAAAATAATTTTTATTGATCTTTATAGTTTGCACTAGTACTTATACCTAGTAAGATACAAAAGAGAAAACTAAAAGGCCATTATTCACAAAAAGGTAATTATTCACATTTCATTCTTAGACATATAATTTTTTTTCAATCATACAAGTGCAAATCACCCAATTAAAAGTGTTAAATTCCTAGAAATGTTGAACGGCATTTGAATGTTACAAATATTGTTCAATATCACAATCAATACATTTTCTTGCTCGCACAATTGTGTTACTCATTACATCCTTAACATTTGTAGAGTGATGCTAATAAAAGCTCTTCTTATTCTCAATTCGATGATCATAACGGGAGTTTTGTAGACCAGTCCCTTGATATAACCGCAAATAAATAAGTCCAATGGGGTTAGATCAGGTGACCTTACAGGCCACCTCATGAAACCCTGGTTTGAAATAAGTTGTGGGCCATGAAGTTGGTTGAGATAATCCATAATAACGCGGCTGTTATGGTGCGGTACTCCGTCTTGCTAGAAATACAACAATTGGTATTATGCTAGAGGAACTTGCCAAATTTGATTTTGTATGAATTCGAGATACCTTTGTCCTGTCAGCGTACCTTGGAAGAATATTGGGTGATGAGTGATTCGTGTTCCATAAATACCTGCCCATACATTTATCGCAAATCTTTCTTGAAACCTCCTTTGTCCAACTAATTTTTGATTTTCTTGGGACCAGTATCTTACTTTCTGCTACTTGAACATCGCATTATTTGTGAAAAGTGCTTCATGGGAAAATAGGGTGTTGACGGCAAAATTATTGTCTCTTTGAAACTTAATTAACCACTCGCAAACCACAATTCGTCTTACAGAATATCCTTTGTACAAATATTGATGCAGATTGTACTTTAACGAGCGGTAATTATGTTTTTCAAAATTCTTCTTACTGTTTTCCTATTTGATCCTAGTCCTTCCGCTATTTCTCTAACTGAGGTTGATTAACTGTGGCTGACGGTTCCTAGAACATTGATCTCCAACTCTTCATTTATGACGAAGCGGATGTTTTCTTTCAAGAAATCTCTGAGCATACATTTGACGAGCAAGCACAGAATTTTTTGAAGATTCGCCATAAGTTAATATCATGTCAATTTTTTCATTATTGGTGTAGTTCTTGTTAAGAAATATCAATAATAGACACAAATCTTTCGCTAACAATAATTGTTTACATTTTTCACCTTTCTTTTGTTTTATAATATTGTATCAAATCGTAGTGCAAAGGCAACTATGTTATAGTTCAGTAAGAATTATATTGAAAGTGATTTTTTATTTTTAAATAAATTAAATAAAATAGAAAAACAAATAGCATAGATTTGAAATGGATAAAGAATTCAGAAAAAATCTATAATTTATTGAACACTGTAAGCCAACACCTTCCCATTTGAAAAAAAAAGTTTGCGACAAAAAAGTTATTTGTTCAATTTTGGAGGCTTCGTAAATAGTTAATAATGAAATTAAACGAAAAATTATATTTTTCGCTTGGACTTACCTGCCCGTAGAACAAATTTGGTATTCCAAAGCATGTCTTAAAAAGACTGAACGTCGACTCAAAAATTCTCGAAAGTCTCATGGTATACTCAGAATGTTGTCTTGAATCCAAATATGTAAAAATATACAGGGTGTTTCGTTTAAAAATCGAATATCATTTTTTATGTCCAAAAATCCATTTTTACAGGTAGTTTATGCACCCCAAATTTCAAATGGATAAGTTAAAAAATAAAGGAAATACAGGGGTGAGCCACTAGCCTGTGGCACCCGTATGGAGTTTACTTTTAATGGGGATAATGGGGTTTTTACGAAGTAAGATGTTTTTTTATATCATAAACCCCACTTTTTTATAGGGGATTTCGATTCTACGCCAAAAAATATCATTATTTTGCTGTTTACAATATTTTACTTCAAGGCCAATTTACTCCAGAAATTGGCCTCAAAAAGTCGAACTTTTCTAATTTCAATAATTTTTACGGCGACAGGATGCGCTCTAGAGAAAAACACTAGAGAGAAAAGTTGTTTCTTTTTTATGTAGAATATACTATTTTTTCAGATTTCTGATTCCGCTATTTTAAAAATTATTCAAGCCAGATTAATAAAACGGCTGTCCCTGCGCCGGCGCCGCTGCAACCCGGATTGTTATGACCGACTATACACGTTCAGAAAGTGACCTGATAAACATATCCACTAATTTTTGAATCCCAAGCTTATGTGTTCCATTTTTGTCGGTGGGCTCTCGTACTAACAGTATGTTTTGCTAGAAATTTCACAACGTTCGTGATAAATTATAAGATGATACCAGTCATTTAACGAGTTATAGCTGCTAAATACCTAATATTATGTAATACCAGCAACCTAAATATCTTATTGGTAATCTAAGTACTATTTTTGTTATTTGCAATAAATTTTGCAAGTCGATTAATAACATTCAAAACGTTTTTAATTAATTTCAATGTCGAAGCGATAAAATCTGCAATGTACTAAGTGTAGAAACAATTGTAGCATATTATTCAATAACTTATATTTACTATTCCAGTTCCAAGTGGAAATACTACAGAAATTTACAATTAACTGAAAACAAATGTTACTCGATACAAGACCCTTTTTTAAAAACTCAAGGTATTTAAAATAATCTTTCGTTTTGTCACGTAAAATGTTAAATTTATCTGAAGTGAAAACCGTCACATTTGAAACCGATCATCTTCATTATATTTTTTCTGATAGTTTTCCAAAAGTATTAAATTAAATCATAAAGTGGTACTAAACTATTTTAATGAATTATTTTTATGTAAATATATACACGTACTGCTCTTCGGCTGTGTTAGCCTTGTATATATCAAACAAGCTAAAAACGTATTCTTCGCCGGTTTACTAAACTTTTTATATAATTGTTACACATTCTATAGGATGCTCTTCCCAATTTTTTGTAAATAATGTTAGTTTTTAGACATTTTTAATTTCATAGTACTAACTTAGTTGGTGAAAGACGTAAAGTAAAAATAAAAAAAACGATACCATGCCCCATGTGGGTTTCGAACTTGGGACCCTTGAATTCCAAGTCAAGAGCGTAAGAACTACCTAACACGTAAAACAATGTAAAAAATGTAAATTTTTACAAAAACAAAAATAAAAAAAATTTTCAAACTTAAATCATTAATAACATTTTTATTTACTGATCGATTTTGTTAAAAAACAATAGGGTTCTTCCCCTAGCTAACACTATCTTTCTGTCCAAATTTCAATACAGTCGGATCTTTTTTCTTGAGTTATCGTGCTTACAAGAAACGTGACGGACGGACAGGCAGACGGACATTTTGAAAGTTGTTCAGAATTCGTTTACTAACACAATGATATGAACATTTTTTGTCTGTGAGCGATATTTCCGGTTTCAGAAATGTGCATCAAATGCAATATGCTCTTCGTTTGCACAGTTGCGAAGAATATAATAATCACAAGAGATGCTTGTAAAATATCTGTCGGAAAGGACTTTAAAATAAGAAGCCCTACTTCGGCAAGTTTTATCAGTCATCCACCGACCGGCTTCGAACTTCTTGGCTCTCTTCAACGTAGAGTAGACTGACCAAACACCGATGCTTTCTTCAGTGAATGACGGTAGATGGAGCTATCGACTTGATTTCAAGTTGCTGTCTTAGATCTAACATTCAATATGAAAAACAAGAACATAACCATTCTCTCTATATACTGACGATCTTGATCATACTAACATTTATTATGTCTCCCGTACGAGACATCTTGTGAAGTATCTCTAGCCTTATCTAAAGGATACTCCATCATAAATAAACATTTGTTACATTTCAAAGTAAAAAATTATTAAAAATCACAATGAAAAAGAGTTGAAAGTTTTACTCACCTGCCACACAGCACTCGATAGCTTTAGGACAACCAGTGGCCATACTTAGAGAATAAGCAAGACGTTCTAAACTTGGTTACTCCAGATTTAGGACCTCCTGTGGATATCCTTTTGAGACTAATTGGGATTGCCCATGGATGTCTTCAATGGGATACCATGGTTGTCCATAGGAGGAAATAGGGACCAATTTAGGTTAAAATCTAGAGGTGGGTAGTACTCGTAAGATTCGTATCATTGGTATGAATCCTTGCAGTGGTACGAATGGTACAAATCCCACAAAAATAAAAGATTCGTACATTTCGTATCGCCGATACGATTGATACGAATATGGAATTTCGGTACCGGTATTGCGATGCGATACTCTTAGGGTCCGTTGTATAAGGTTAAACTTCAAACGGTGGATGTGGATGGGGACCGTTTAAACCGGAAATTTCAAATTTTAAAATACTCATAACCTCATAATTGGAAAAAATTCCCTGTTTTTATAATAATATGTAATATGATGGATACATTCGAAATATTTGATTATTACTCTATGATTATTATCAATGTACTGCAAGATACCATTTGTTTTATACAACTTACTGATTACAAAATCTGTGATATATTACCTTTTTTTTTTTTCATTTTTTGTTATTGTTTTTTGTTTAGTTATGACTTGATTCAAATGTACAAATATGTATATAATGTGGTTAAATAAACGCTATCTATCTATATCTATTTACTGTCTAATTATTAATGTAATAGAAGGTGCTCATCGAAGTCCCAAGTTTAAACTGTACGATTAATATAACATTATAATACTCTGGCCCTAACACCACATATAATATTCTATAATCTATGCTGAACAATATGGAGTTGGAGTGTGGGTACGAATAGTACGAATGGTACGAATAGTACAAATAGTACGAATGGTACGAATGGTACGAATCAGTACGAATAGTACAAATGGTACGAATGGCACGAATCAGTACATGATACTGTTTGGTATCATGGAATCAGTGATACGAAGTGGTACGAAACGTACGAATCTCTCGATACGAATCTTTTGGTACGGATTCATTTGGTACGAATCCTTAAAAAGAGTCGAATCGCCCATCTCTATTAAAATCTGGACAACCTACAGATATCTAGATTGTCCAGATTTTAACCTGAATTGGTCCCTTTTTCTTCCTAAAATATCGTGATTGCAGTAGACAACAATTTAAAATTCTAGGTATACTCACCCTCCCTCGCGAAATAAATATCATACTTCAAAAAAATTAACTTTCATATAATATGCATTTGCAAGATGTGCATTTCCTGCGTAATGGATAGACTACTCAACCTGTAGTTTCTGGGTTTTTCTCAGTAGTCACTGCTGACTAGGTGAGTGTCGCAACAGAAGTAATTTGCAACTTGCAAGGAGAGCCATCTACCACGACTTATTGAAACTAGCGCTAAGAACGAGCTAGCCAATATACCTATATTCAACCCAAATTTGTATCTTAGTTTAAGGTAACTCATTGCAAAATCGTAAATTGAAACCTGTACGTCTTTTTTTTTTTTTTTTCTTAAGGGCAAGACTTTTCCAAAAAACGCCTACATTAATAAGGAAATTAGACTGATAAGTAATGCGTTATTAATATTTCACGATGAAATTTAGTAAATCCCAAGGTATTGGTAACTTGTATTTATATTCACAATGAAGATATTTTGGCATTACTTTGTTTGAAGCCCTTAGCGATATATATTACCATCCCATTTACATATTTTTATGCCACATAAAGAGTTAATATTTATGCTGATGATATAAATTTCGTATTTTATTTACTGTACGCTTCTATCTTTCATATCCATATAGGTTATCTAGTGAATATCCCTATTCTGGCTATTATTGGGACCATATTTTATAAGTAATGTCTTCCACTAATAAAATTCATTTTGTCACAATGAAAATATAATGTATATGTAATAAAAAATAATAAAAAACAAATAAATATTAACTAAAAAAAAAAAAATTATTTGTACCTTAGGTGAATTATGAATTATCATGTATATGGGGCCTACATTAGCCCAACAAGTTGACCTATAGATGGCCCTTAGAATAGCCTTATAGGTTTTATATAGGACATCAACAACTCTAAAGGTTATCCTATAGATATTCGTGTAGGTTATCCAGTGGATATCCCTATTCTGGCTGTTATTAGGACCAAAGGATAACTATTGAACCTCCTATCGGCATCCCCAATTAACAATCCATTTATCGGATATACGGGATCATTTTAGGATGTCCCGGGGTCATCCTGTGCAGTATGGACTCCGTGCATATTTAAACAAACAAATATTTTCTTCTACTTTTGACTGATGCTAACCACCTAAAAATTGACCACCGTTTTTCATTCCTTTTGAATTCATCAGGGTGGTACATAATCCATTCGAATTCAGAAGGCGTACGACTTGACGATTTGAAAACTGTATGGTTGTGCAGAATACACTATTGGTGGAATAATTTCACGCCTATTAAACGTCTCGTTGGCATCTTTCTATTTTAATAGAGCTACTTACCTACAACATTGTACATGTTTAAATGAGGTGAATTCTTAGAAGTATAGATACCGACCGCATTACTGTTTAGGACACGGCAAGTTTTTAAAAGGAACTTGTGCCGACGATAATAAATATCCAAGTAAATAATTCGTCATTAGCACGTCAAAGAAAGCACTCTCACTTTTTTATATAGGGCAACTTAATATGTAACATTAGTTACAGTAAACTATAATTATGTAAAAATATTCTTGTGAGATCTCTATAATTTGAACAATAAAGATACGTATAAGCCATCTTCACTTAAGTAGAACGCAATTTTTTATGTAAGAATTGTTAAGTCAACATTCCTACGCTTCAGATCAGTGAACTCCGAACGTGATCTGCAATTTTTTATAAAAGCTAGCGTTGCACTGTAGAAAATGACACTATTTGTATTCAGTGGCAGTTCTTTGGTGACTACTGGAATAAAAAAACTTTTTTCATTTTTATTGCGATTCTTTATCTTTTAAGATAAAATCTACGATTAAAATAAAATTAAGGGATCGTTGTTAAATAGAATATTTGTCGTAGAATTAAACAAAATGGTCAAATTCATATTGAGGTTGAACAACATGCACAGTTTAGTACCAGTTTAGTGTTTTTTTTGTCACCTAATATGAGCTTTAACTTTATGTCTCTATTATTTACTTCACTTGTATCATGCATACAACGTATTAAAACAATTGCATATATTAATTCTTTATTTGCATAGTTTTATACAGGGTTTGATACATGGATAAAAACTTTTAAGGGGTGATAGAATTGATCATTTAGAATCCATATGACCATATATAACAGTGTGTCCCCGGATGGAGTTGACAAGAGGAAAAACATCTCTATTATTGATTTTACGACGAAAAGTCATTCTTTGTAAAAAAATTCTGCTTGTCGAAAAAAATGGATTTACCGTATAAAAATCTCAGATCAGATGTACCGGGTGTTAATAAATTAAGAAAACATCAAAATACCTCAAGAGAGAAGTACCTTCATTTATTATTTTGGGCAAAATGTTTATAAAACAAAGTTGTTTATAATCCAAAATAAAGTCTAAATGTAAATTATGAAGTCTAAATTTTGACTTTTACATTTATTTTTCAAACATTAACATAATATAACATAATAACATTAACTTGAACGATTGTGGAAAAACAATTTATTCTAGATAGCCTCCTCCAACCTCAACACATTTCTCCATCCTTTTAATAAATTCACCATAGACCTTACGAATGGTTGAGGGTACATTCACTTAATTTACCGCGTCTTGTATTCGTGCTTTTAGAGTTTCTCGATCTTGCGGCAGGTCATCTGCATAAACTTTCTGCTTTAACACCCCACAGAAAAAAATCCAGTGGTGTAAGGTCTGGTGATCTTGCAGAAAAATTAACTGGAGCATATCTTCCCATCCATCTGGCTCCGAAGTGATCTGTCAACCACTGCCGCGGCCGTACCAAAACTGAGGAATGAGCTGGGCAACCGTCTTGCTGCCAAAAAATGTTACGCCTTACGTCCGGTGTTTATAAATGGCAATACAAAGTTTTCCAAAAGGTCCAAATAAACATGCTGATTTAAATTTTCTTCTAAGAAATATGGACCAACGATTCGACCATAAAAAATCCCACACCATACATTCACTTTTTTATAACGTTGACTTCGTTTGTGAATGACATTGTTTGGATTTTTTCAAAAGCCCAATAACGACTGTTTTGTGATGAAACGTGGCCATTGGTACAAAATGTTGCTTCGTCAGTAAAAAAAAAAAACATTCTGTGAAAACTTCTATCTACGAGGTAATTCTCACCGACCCATAAACAAAAATCCAATCGCTTCTCTTCATTTCCATTTTCAGGTGTGTCTGATCCTTGACTTAAACGGTCGAACTTTGTTTTCCATAAAAATTCTCTGTAAATGACTTTTACTTACTTCCAGTCTTTGTGAGCGTTTCCGTAAAGATCATTTCGGTTTTTCTATTACGGAATTTATTGCCAAAAGTGTTGCTGCATCGTCTTCATTTTACTTTTTCTTGGGTTTTTTGACATCCAATACAGATCCAGTTTCATTGAATTTTTTTACAAATTTGCGCAATGATTGGCGCGATACCGCTGTGTTAGGGAACTTTTGGTGGAAAAGGTTAATTGCATATCGATAAGAGACGCCTCCAATCCCGTAACATTTGATCAAATAAATTCTTTCTTGTTTGGTAAACATTTTTTAAATGATCAACAGAACACTAATAAACGCAGATGTAAGGGTCGCGTGCGCCGACGTCACAGATTTTGAGACCTTAGGAAAAACAAACAGCTGTCATTGAATTATCCGCGTATTGAATGTTTTTCTTTAAAGTGAATTTTACTGTGTTTGTGCCATTTAAAAGTTTAATGTTGGATTATTTAACATCTGCAGCTATTCTTATTAATTTTATATGTTCAATTTTGTTCGACAGGATGACGGTTAGTTCGTATTTTGCAGAATTGTCTCATGATGTAGAGGTTAGGTATACTGCTGTCATGGAATTAAATCCTTATATTTTGAGAAAAAAATGCTTTAGTGTAAATATTGATGTATTTCCAAATAATACACATGGGGATACTGCGAATTACTTGATTTTTGAGAGAAGTGTATAGAGAGAAGGATGAGTTCAAGGCATTTAAAAGTCTTAAAGCTGTTTATGGTTATAGCAGTACTCTGCAAGAAATTTACAGAATAAAACCTTGTTGCAAAGGTAAGAATTGTTATCAATAATTTACCATTCTTTTCATATACACTTGCCTAATTAAATGTTGCTTTAGAAATAATTGCTAAAGTACAAATTCATTTTTCAGGTTAAGTCGTGGCATCTTGAAAAAAAGCCATTGACTCCAGATTCAGATGGTTTCTTAGTACTTACTGTGAATGTGTTGCTAGTTTAAATAAAACATGTCCACTACTTGAGAGAGGAAGTATTTCCTTTTTAGCAGTAAACATGGCTATGATCAAGGTATTAACCGCTGTAAATTTTGTGAAAAAGACACCATATAAATTAAGCAATGAAGACTGACGTACTATAAACTATTTGAAGTATGTAGTAAGACGTGCATAATTTCTTCTCGTCTATACAATCCTATACAATCCATTGTAATTTCTATAAAAAATTTATTTTTCATATATTGTTATGTAATGTCTTTCATAATTTTATGTAATTCGTTTGTTCTTTATCATTTTATTAAATATAATACTCTTTTTATTATGTTTTATTTATCACTTCTACTACTATATATTAGCTATTTTCTTTCGTGCTGAACAAACTGAACACAATCAGTAAGCAACCAATAAAGATCGAGGATTCCAAAAATTCCTCAATTTGATTGGCTGTTTAGTGATTGCAATCAGTTCGTTCGGCATGAAAGAAAACAGCTACTGTTAGCAGTAAATTGAAATTGTCAGTTACGTCGTACTTGTAGATAGGTACATGCTTGTAACTGAAAGTAAAACAAAATATCTTTACTAAATAAGTTATTCATTGTCCAAGGTCCATTAGTACTTCTAAGAAGAATCGACAAGAAAGTTATAAGAGAGGTTAATATTGTAACAAAAAATAAATGATTGTAATGTAGGTACCTAACATAACATAATATATATACTTTATAGTAATATCTATCTAAGCAATAAGTAACATTTAACTCGAAGGGCTTTTATAGCTATACAATTCAACACTAACAAAGCCGAGTCAGACTTTGCTTATGTGTTCACTGACCGTAGACCACTTCAGAGTTTTAATTTTCAACTTTTTCAGTGTTCAATAGTTCAACACTGAGTTTTTAAACACCACACGATATACTTTGAAAGGGCACATTGCATCATGCACTTGTTGACGGCCGCAGGTACTTTGAATGTCCTTTCTTAATTTATGCAGCTACTTTATCAAACATCTTTATGAAGCCTGCTTCCTCTTGGAGTGTACTTTATTTAAAACAATTTCTACCATTGCACTTTTCTCTCCTTTGGCACAGCTCCACACACCTTTCGCTCAACTAAAATTTAAACAAGAAATAATTATTAAAAATACTGACAAACCAATATAAAATGTTAATTTTCTTTACCACGAATTGTTTATTGCTTATATGAGCAGCAGTTATTATTATTATAAGCACTTTCAGTTTCACTTATGGGTTTTAAATTGTATTCCTTTTTAAGAGAGAATGCCCAAACTGGATGTATTGTAATGGTCTTGTAATACGGCTGTTTTTCCTACAACATAAACCCACGTTAAAAACCAAATTCTTACATTAATATGCAACAACGTACCACTAATAAAATCATTGGAAGACTCTCGTAAAATCATTCATTTTAATTGTTTGAAATCAGTTGCAGTCGTTTAACCTCTAACTTTTTCTGGTTGTAAATTGAGGTTATTTTATCAAAACTGGCATTGTTTTGGATTGTCACACTTCCACAATTAATAATAAACCAAAAACTTGTCATTTTGTATGTATAATATACATAGAAACAATAATATTACAAAAAGTTCAATCAGTTGCCATTTGACAGTTAAAGAATTTCTGTTTGTTTTTCCTAAGGTCTCAGATTGTGACGTCACGCGCACGCGACCCATTCTACACAATGTCACAATGACGTTTGTCAGTTCAATATTATCGACAGCACACTCTGTTTCTTAATTTGAATTCTTATCCATATTAATAAATTCAACGTAAAAAGATAAGCGCAATAAAAACATAAAAGTCAAAATACAGACTTCATAATTTGTATTTAGGCTTTATTTTGGATTATAAACAACTTTGATTTATAAACATTTTGTCCAAAATAATAAATGAAGGTACTTCTCTCTTGAGGCAATTTGATGTTTTCTTAATTTATTAACACCCGGTACATCTGATCTAAGATTTTTATATGGTAAATTCATTTTTTCGACAAGCAGAATTTTTTATAAAGAATGACTTTTCGTCGTAAAATCAATAATAGAGATGTTTTTCCTCTTGTCAACTCCATCCGGGGATACACGTATACAGCGTGTTCCTTAATGATGCGCTAATATTTCAGGATATGATTCCTTAGGTCATTTTCTGAAAAAAAGTTTAAATGAACCTATGTCCACAACGGCTTAAATTTTTTGTTACAGGATGTTGAATCTTTTTTAAATCGTTATTTTTTAATATCTCAGAAAGTACTTTAGATATTATTTTCAATTTTGGTACGTGTTAAGTTAATAGGATATAAAACCACATATTATAGTTAAAACAGTTATTTTATCGCTCCGCCAGTGGCATCCCTGCAAACATGTCCTGATATTTCTACCAAAAAAGTGGTACGCCATTGACATTTTTCCATGTAGATATTGTTTCTGATTAGCTTGTCAATTCTACATGAATACGTGCGTTTTTCTCGTCAGATTATTGATTAAAACAATTAAATTTAATTATCATTAACATTGATAATGATGAATTTTGTTTTATAAAAATTTTTGGCATTCAAATATTCCCGACGTATTCCGTATTGTTTCACACTAGGCAACTATTCGTTTTCTTAAATCTTCTAAAGTGTTAATGGAATCCAAACTATTGAGATCGGGGAATCTTGCTGGCCATTGCTGAGGTCCTCCGCGACTTATCCAACAATTAGGATAAACAACATGTAGATGTTCGCGAACAATTACACTGAAACGAAAAGGAGCTCTATCGCGCATGTACCACATTTGATTCCTTAACGCAACTGGTACATCTTCAAACAACACAGGTAGTTCTTCTTGGAGAAAATGCAGGTAAGATTGTCCATTAAGGCTCTTGGCAGAAAATAGAGGCCCATAAGATTATTACCAATAATTCCTATCCATATATTAACCGAAAATTGCTCTTGGAAATGGGTTTCGGTTATGGTATACATGATTATTATGGAAATTATGAATAGCATTCCAGAAAAATTTGCTTCGTCTGTGATCATCTGTGAAATTTGTGACTCAAACTGCGGATTTAGTGTAACATTCTGAAGGTACCATTGACAGAAGTTCACACGCTGTGGAAAATCCCTGGGAAGTAATGCCTGTTCTCTTAGAATGTGGTCAACAACAAAAGTCAACCAAAATTCGACAAACACTTTGATGATAAATATTTAGAGCTCTAGCAGAGTCAGTTGTGCCTTCGAAGCGAATGGTTGGGTGCCTGAAACACTCCCACTATAAATGCAAAATTGCCGCGAAAAAGTCCGTCAAATTTGATAAAACTTAGGTGAATTGTAGCCCAAGAATTTCCGCGTAAATTGATACCTCATATCAAAAGAACAAAGTTGAAATAGAATTAATATTTGAAAACAACTAATACGGTTTAGTGACCAGTGCTGTGTATTTAGAAACGAAAAGAGCATAAATAAACAAACAAGCCAAGACCGGCAAAAGAAAGATAAGTACCTCCTTTTTCATTTCTAAGTACCTTCCCAGACAAGTATATTTATAACCTTTGAAGTGTTTAGGCCCATCGCCCTTGAAGAGTCGACATTTGTCGACAAGTTTATGGCAATAAATTAAAGCATGGCATGATATCCCTCTGTAAACCTGTAAATTATCTTTTTAACCATTATAAAAATATTCAAATGAATTTGATCTGTTTGTAAAGTATGGTCATATAAATTTCTTTTGTTAACCTTCAAATAATCTTTTTTCATAATTATTAAAAATACTCAGGCGAATTTAATATAAACTGAACCCCCAATAATCAAAAGTATATGGTCATAATATTCTCTTAGGTAAAATATCAAGTGAGGGTTTTCAGGTCGAAATTACGCTCGTTGTCAAGTGTAATAACTTAAAAATAAGTCAATAAACAATTCTTTCTAGCAAATTTACAGTCTGGCCAGGGGCGTGCCCCATCAGGATGACAGTGCACCGTGTGGAATTGAATCAGTTTAAGAATATAATGGGAATTTGGATGGAATTGGTGCCCATTGAGTTGGTTTCGGTGCCATTAGAATTTGGAAAGCCTCATCCATGCTACGGAAACATACAAATTTTTTATACTTCTGGTGCGGCTCTGGTGGAACTGAGGAAGTTTATTAAAAAGTTTAAAAGGTTAGGACCGTAACAGTGAAAGCAGGGGGTAGACGGGAGGTAGTAGCTCTCCGGAAAGCACAAGAATGATGTATCCACTGCGGAGCGTGGGAGCGAGGACACATCGGCTACTGGTGCGAGGGATCTACGGCGACGGGAACTGTCTGTGTGGAGCGCTGGGCCACCATTGGAAGGAGAAAATATAACAACCCTTTTTGTGTGCCATTACTTGGTCTGGATACAGGGTGCGAAGGATACAGTTTTGAGTTAGGTGAGCGATGAGTGTTTGAGGGATGATGCATACTAGGGTGGGCTGAAAAACACGAAAATTTGAATTTACAAATGGCCCACTTACTAACTTATTATTATGCATCTAAAACTAATTCGGGTAGATTTTTAGCCAAATCGGTGAATATCTAGCTAGCCCACCAGGGCCTTGAAAATGAAAGAAAGGGCCAATTTTTCGATTTTTAACATTTTTTAAATTGACATTTGAAAATTTTTTTGACTCTTTATTAATGCCTAAATGCGTGTAGCAAAAGTACTTCGAATAAAATATTTTTCAGTTCCAGGGAAATTAGAAATTTTATATAGAAAACCTTATTTTCGTCGAATTCTACGTTTTAGTAACAAATTTCTAATTTCCCTGGAACTGAAAAATATTTTATTCGAAAAACTTTTGCTACACGCATTTAGGCATTAATAAAGAGTCAAAACAAATTTCAAATGTCAATTTAAAAAATGTTAAAAATCGAAAAATTGGCCCTTTCTTTCATTTTCAAGGCCCTGGTGGGCCAGCTAGATATTCACCGATTTGGCTAAAAATCTACCCGAATTAGTTTTAGATACATAGTAATAAGTTAGTAAGTGGGCCATCTGTAAATTCAAATTTTCGTGTTTTTCAGCCCACCCTAATGCATACCTCGGGACGTGCGATTGACGATTTTGTGAGTGGTGATTGGTTTTGTATATAATCCAAAGCTAGGTGCAATGTTTTTGGTGTGGTGCGGTAGAGCGGATCAAAAGGGGAGGTGAATGGAGGGGAGGAGAGAAGTGTTGTTGATCTTGATTTTTTGTTGGTGTCTAGTTTAATAGGAGTGTGTTTTGTAGTATTGCATATTTTTTGGCGTTGTGGGTGTTACAATATAGTGTTGTAAATCTGATTTCATGATATTTTTCTTAAGTAAATTATCAAATGAGGTTTTCAGGTCATATTACGCTCGTTGATAAGTGAAAAATTCTATATTAAATTCTACACTAAAAACAGGGAGACCAGGTTGAACGTGGAAAACAACAACCGATAGGATCATGAACAAACTAGGAAAGGAAAAAAACATACTGGGAAAGAAAATCGAGGAGGAAAAAGGAATTCCACCAAGAAATCACAGCGATATATATCCTACCAGAACCAGAAACCGAGGAATCAGAATACATGGAAGAAGAAGATTTGTAGAAGCAGAAACACAAAAAAGAGGAGCATAAACATTAAATATCACGAACACAATGCGGCAACGCATTTCAAAAACACCTACACTGCCCACTCCTGTACCATGCATCATATGGCTCTCGCTGCTGGTAACAAGCATGACCCAAATCCAACCTAGGAAACCGAGGAATCAGAAGTCTTAGAAAAACAAGGCTCGAAGAAGCAGAAACACAAAAGAGGAGCATAAACACTCCATATCACGACACAACGCGGCAACATATTTCACATGAAGACCAAGAAGAAGTAGAAGTCCAGAACCAAAAACACAAAAGGGAGCTTAAATGCTCCCTCACGACACAATGCGGTAACGCAAATACCTACACCTCCCATCCCACATTCCTTTATCATGCGCCATGTGGCTCTCGCTGCAGGCAACAAGCATGACCTTAGTCCAACCCAGCGTGGATGTAGCAGGCCCAGCTGTATACCTGGAAGTGGCATCAATGCTTACCGCACGCTGGTAAAACAATCAATCAATCAATCAAATATTCAGAGCTCTAGCAATGTTCCTCGTACTCGTCTCAGGATGTTCGTCGATTTCCTGCAGCACCGCTTCCTCAGTTTCAGATGTTCTGACAGTTCGAGGTCTAACTTCTGAAGTACCATTTTGGAAACTACCAGTTTCATAAAGACGGCGATGAATAGTCGAAAGGAATCGGCACGATTAGGATATCCTTCCTGATACATACTTCTGGCTTTTATTGCATTACCATCTACGAGACCCTACACGTAATGCATTGTTGCCATTTCTGCATTCGTATAATTCACCATATTTACTAAAATATTCGAATAAAAACAGGGAAAAAATAAAACAAATTCAATGAAACACTAGAAATCGAAGAGATAATACGATGATATGGTTTTGAACACCAACAATTTACTTTATGTCATCAAATATTGTTTTAAAAATGATGTTTGTAAAAACGTCATTTATTCCAGGATAACTAGATTTATGTGTTAAAAAAATACACAAGGCCACGAAATATTCTTGCGAGTTCCCCGGATCAGACCCAGTGTAACATATGTTTTTGGGGTCGCTGAAACCGAATCTGAAACTTATTTTGGCCTATCACGGCAGGATTTCTCTTAAATTAAGAACAATTTTTTTTTACTTCATATTACAAGAATATTTGAAGATTTGGCGAAGTCGCCGGTAATATCAATTAATTCACACACGTATTATTTGTATAGTAACATTCACATGGTGCCCAACACAAAGAGAATTTCACGATAGTTTCCTTCACTATGTAGAAGTTAAACAAATAAAATAAGCTACTAAAAGGGCTGAAAAAAATTTCTTTTTTAAGTCGAACCCCCTTCAATAAATCTTCAAAAAATATCTTTAAAAAGTAAGAAATCAAATTTCACTCAGTTTTATAAATACCTATCATTAGTGGAAAGTGGCAAGGAACTGTACAGGGTGAACCAAATTAGATGGGATTTGAGGTTTTCTCTAAAACTATGGCAGATAGACAAAAACCAATATAGGTGTCCTGAGCTCGATTTTCGAGAAACAAATAATGGCGTAAACTGCAATCGTCTATCTTTTTCGACTACCGAGCTACAGAGAGTTTTTGGAAAATTGTTACCACGTGTCGAATCGAAAATCGAGTAACACATTCTTAAGGCACTCTTTTGAGTAGAATCACAACTTAAATTAGCTATTCAACGATATAACATAATATGTCATATTCATCTCTAGAAAAAGTGGTTAGTTTTCGAAAAATTTAATATATTTGTGAGGAGACCATGGAAAACTATTAATAACAACATATAATATAAAATAACTTTGCCAAAAATGGTAAAAACTAAACTATAAATAAATATTCAGAAATAGTTACTGATATGCAAGTGTCAGCCTATTTAGTACTATATACACTAAATGTTCCTACAATTTACACGAGCAAATGCCAAATTTTAACAAACTGGAACAATTTGTTTGCCCCTCGCTTATTATCTCATACATTTTTTATTTTATTGCCAACTTTACAAACTTGCCGTTATTTTTTCACACTTTATGATGCACGTTTCTAATATATTTTGAATATGTTACTGATACTTAATAGGCAGTTGATTGAATACTATAAATGATTAATTACCTTTCCTAGTAATCTCTCTAAATGTTTAAAGATTCTAACTGAAGTTTCTACATTAAGATTTTTATTATTAATAGACACTTATAAATATTTACATAAATGTTTATTACTTAACATCTGTTTTGAATGTTTTATGTCACATAGAAATGTACATTAATATAATGTGATGTGGTGCGATGTGCGGTGCACAGTGGTACGAATCGCACATTTTTCGTTCAAAATTATCTAGAGAACTAGTTTCGCAACAGATTGGGATACATTTTTTTTAAAATACTCGTTATTTAATTTCCAAAAAACGTAAGAGAGCCAATTTTTGAATTATGCTAACCAACATAATTGAGCTTCGCCAAAATGGCAATTTTTTATTTAAATCCTAATAAAACTTACAAAAAATTTTTTTCTTATCCAACTTACATATATCTTGTTACTCGGGGGATTTTGAGGTCGCTGATTACGAATCTGATATCCAAATTGTCATAAACCTCCTACAAGATGACGGAATCAATGGCGGCTATAGAATGCTAAAAAATGATGAAAAATTAAATATTTTTGTTAAAGTTTATGCCGAGAAGTTTTGAATATTATTTTGGGTATTCAGCAGATAACTTTCAAAGAAAACATTCGTTTCTTTCATATACCATTGGTGCAAGTCTGACCAAAAAAGGAAGATCGACAAGATTCCCCCCTACGGTGACTTGTCGACTTCTTTCATACACCTACCATATCTAAGATTCAGCATGAAAAGCAATAAAACAACCACTCTTTCTATATATTGATGATTCAAGTCTGATCATGCTAATATATATAATATTAAGCATCTCTAGCCCTACCTAGAGGATACTATATCACAATCAAACGTTTATTATATTTCAAAGTCAAGAAAATACTGAAAAGCACAAAGATAATAGTTATAAAATTTCGCTCACCGCATGCATGTCCAATAATTGAAGTATATCATATTTTCGATGGATTAATTCCTTTAAACATTGTACAATCTTTTTCGTTCTCTTTAGAACTCGTAGGGGGGAGTCTTGTCGATCTTCCTTTTTTGGTCAGACTTGCACCAATGGTATATGAAAGAAACGAATGTTTTCTTTGAAAGTTATCTGCTGAATACCCAAAATAATATTTTTTAACAATGATTTAAGCAGAAATAATAGGTATTTATTTATTAAGTTTTGAATATTTCTGATAAGTACTTTTAAGTTAAAATAGACTAAATTTTAAGTTCCAGGGAGAAATTTAAGATGGCGAATCCAATATAGCGGCAATAAGATGATAAAACTAACTTAAAAATGAATTAAATGCATTAAACTAAAATAGGCTATCCTAAGAATTATTAAAAAATTTGAAAAGGAACAAATTTTCTGAAATTTTCAAAGATATTCAATATGGCTGCCGTACATTAATTATCATTCATAAATATGCGATTCAGTCCTCCATTAATTTTGAACATAATCTCAAGTAGGCCATATTAATATTTCTTTTTTTATCTGCTAATAATATAATAAATTCCTAACACCAAGAACTTTAAAACAAGAAAGCAATCTCGACATATTCTTCAAAGAATATACGACGAACCAGCTACAGACACGTGTTTCGAAATTATTGTTCCTTATCAGTAGCTTAAAAAATCTTAAATGTTTTCAGCTTATTACTCTTTTCCACGAATTTTTCGACCCTGCATGTGCATATCCCATAGGCGCAGGCGTTTAAATATATCATTATTTACGTAAGATTTAAATTCAGTGGTAATGACCGATCTACTTTTTTAAATAATTTATAAATATATACTGAAACATCCACGTCAATGCCTTCATTACATATTTAAACCACATCAATAAGTGCCAATTGAATAACAAAATCGTGACCGACATAAATTGAGTTCCAGCTATTGACAGAAATTGTTCTATCTAGAATCTCGAAGTAGCGTAATATTGACCTTATGACATAACGAAGCGTTATATTAACCTCCATAATGCAAATTACCTGAACTCGATGACTTCAGTATTGAAATACCTACTCGAGTTTGCGAAACTTTTCAATCAATATAGATTATCTCATCATTTCATGTAATTGTAGTTATGGAAATATGCAAATTTTAAAAATAGTATTGAAATATTACAATTAGTACTAATATTTTTTAAACAACAAATACTATGTTGTAACGCAATTTTAGTTTGGTAATATATTTATTTTGCTAGAGAAGTTCTTCTTTTACAATACCGACCTCTTTTCACCTTTCTACATTATGAATTTGACAATGTTGAGAATAAAATAATGAACAATAAAATAAGAGAAGTGTACAAGAGGTTACTGTTATATAATTAATATAATACTTATGTAATATCGTAGGTGGATTAACTGAAATTTTTCTCATTAGATTATAGCACATACTATACAAAGAGTTTCTCTATTATTTTGAATGCATCACAATACGTTAAAAAACTATTAAAATATCAATACATAAATGACTGGATAAAAATTGGATAAATACTGAATAAAAATTGTAGATATTGGTATATAGAATATCATAAGTACTTAGTCTATATAGAATACCATAAGTACTTAATTCTGTAAATTGCGAAAATAACCTAAAAGGACCATCATAATTTAGGTTATTTTCGGGATTTACTACAAATTGGTGGGTGATGGAGCTAATCGAACACCTTATTCATATTCAGCTCGTCGAAATACATAGAGGTTGCCAGATGGAGTCCCAGAAACATACAGTAAAATAGAATTAAATTTGGACCAAACCTGGAACAAATTTGTAACAAGCTAATTTCTTCGGGATTGTATTCTATGGCTATCTCTGAATGAAAATCCCAAAAAATCCGCCGTGCAGAAATAAAGAAAATATGCGCCGCCATGTTGAAATTAGGCACTTTTTTCCTTTAATCGATAATAGCTCACGCGGATAACATTTTAGGAAAAAAGTAAAGAGGCAAAATTTTGATAGAAAGAGCTAAGCTTCAATATGGTATAAATCGGTTAAATATTAACAAAGTTATGATTGTCAAAATGACAGATTCTTATAAAAAAAGGTATTTTTTGTATTTTAACACCGTAAGAATGTAACAATAGTCATCAAAAACTTTTGTTGGTAACATTAATTAAACATGGTTTATTTTAGATAAATTTCTAAATGTCAAGTTGACAGATAATATGAAATATTGATATTTGTAATAAATTGACGGTACATACACCTACAAAACTGATTGATTGCGTTCTTTACAACCAGTTTACCAAACATCCTCAGCAGTAAGAAACTAATTGATTGATTGATTTACCAGCGTGCGGTAGGCATTACTGCCACTCCCAAGTTATACAGCTGGGCCTGCTACGTCCACGCTGGGTTGGACTAAGGTCATGCTTGTTGCCAGCAGCGAGAGCCACATGGCGCATGGTAAAGGAATGTGGGATGGGAGGTGTAGGTATTTGTGAGATGCGTTACCGCATTATGTCGCGAGGGAGCGTTTAAGCCCCCTTTTTTTGGATTTTTGGTTCTGGGCTTCTGCCTATTCTGGGTCTTCTTGTGAGATATGTTGCCGCATTGTGTCGCTGCTATCTGT
This sequence comes from Rutpela maculata, assembly GCA_936432065.2. NCBI lineage: Eukaryota > Metazoa > Arthropoda > Insecta > Coleoptera > Cerambycidae > Rutpela > Rutpela maculata. The sequence continues at coordinate 33,494,547 of OW386292.2, forward strand.
GCTCCTATTTTTGTACTTCTGTTTCTACAAGTCTTCTTCTTCTTCTGAGGCTTCTGATTCCTCCGTTTCTGATTCTGGTAGAGTATATATCGCTCCGATTGCTTTGTGAAATTCATTCTTTCCTCGCTTTTCTTTCCCAGTATGTTTGGTCCTTTCCCAGTTTGTTCATGATCCTCTCGATTGTTGTTTTCCACGTGTAACATGGTCTCCCCATTTTAAGTTTGCTGCTGTTCAGTGTTAGTGCTTTCTTCAGTAGGTGTGTTGGTTCCCTTCTTTGGACGTGTCCTCAGTACTTCATTGCGTACATTTCTATCCTTTTTGTGATTCCCCCGTGTAACCTGGTCTCCCTGTTTTTAGTGTAGAATTTAATGTAGAACTTTTCACTTATCAACGAGCGTAATTTTGACCTGAAAACCTCATTTGATAATTTACTTAAGAAAAATATGTAATCAGATTCACAACACTATATTGTAACACCCACAACGTCAAGAAATATGCAATACCACAAAACACACTCTTATTAAACTAGACACCAACAAAAAGTCAGGATCAACAACACTTCTCTGTGATATTTCTCCTCCCCTCCATTCCCCTCTCCTTTTGATCCGCTCTACTGCACCACACCAAAAACATTGCACCTAGCTCTGGATCATATACAAAACCAATCACCACTCACAAAATCGTCAATCGCACGTCCCGAGGTATGCATCACCCCTCAAACACTCATCCCTCACCTAACTCAAAACTGTATCCTTCGCACTCTGTATCCAGACCAGGTGATGGCACACAAAAAGGAATGTGTTTTCTATGTTTTCTCCTTCCAACGATGGCCCAGCGCTCCACACAGACAATTCCCGTCGCCGTCGATCCCTCGCACCAGTAGCCAATGTGTCCTCGCTCCCGCGCTCCGCAGTAGATACATCATTCTTGTGCTTTCCGGAGAGCTACTACCTCCCGTTTACCCCCTGCTTGTCACTATTACGGTCCTAACCTTTTTAAACTTTTTAATAAACTTCCTCAGTCCCACCCTAGCCGCACCAGAAGCATAAACAATTTGTATGTTTCCATAGCATGGATAAGGCTTTCCAAATTCCAATGGCACCGAAACCAAGCCAATGGCCTCCAATTCCATCCAAATTCCCATTATATTCTTAAATTGCTTCAATTCCACACGGTGCACTGTCACCCCGATGGGGCACGCCCCTGGCCAGACTCGTATGTAAATTTGCTAGAAAGGATTGTTTATTGACTTATTTTTAAGTTATTACACTTGACAATGAGCGTAATTTCGACCTGAAAACCCTCACTTGATATTTTACCTAAGAGAATATTATGACCATATACGTTTGATTATTACGGGTTCAGTTTATATTAAATTCGCCTGAGTATTTTTAATAATTATGAAAAAAGATTATTTGAAGGTGAACAAAAGAAATTTATATGACCATACTTTACAGACAGATCAAATTCATTTGAATATTTTTATAATGATTAAAAAAATAATTTACAGGTTTACAGAGGGATATCATGCCATGCTTTAATTTATTGCCATAAACTTGTCGACAATGTCGACTCTTCAAGGGTGATGGGCCTAAACCCTTCAATTGTATATAAATATACTTGTCTGGGAAGGTACTTAAAAATGAAAAAGGAGGTACTTATCTTGCTTTTGCCTGTCTTGGGTTGTTTGTTTAATTACGCTCTTTTCGTTTCTTAATACACAGCACTGGTCACAAAACTGTATTAGTTGTTTTCAAATATTAACTCTATTTCAACTTTGTTCTTTTGATATGAGGTATCAATTTGCGCGTAAATTCTTGGGCTATAATTTACGTAATTTTTATCAAATTTGACGTTTTTTGAGTGAATTTGAGTTTTTCACGGCAATTTTGCGTTTATAGTGGGAGTGTTTCAGGCACCCAACCATTCGCTTCGAAGGCACAGCCGACTATCCCTCAGCAGTAAGAAACTAATGTTATTAAATAAAACTTCATTTGGAACTTAAAACTAAAAAGGAGCGATAGAGTAAAATCAATCGCATTTACAAATAAGACAATTATTATATAAAAAAAGCATCAGCAGTCGTTAACCCTACATAACGTTTCAATAGGATTACTTGTGTTGCTCGAGATCAAAATGATTTAAAGGAGTGTTTTAATTATGAATTAAGTCATATACCTTTTAGTTTATTTGACGATATTTCGTTTCGAAAAACAACAAAATCATGTCTTTTTCTTATTTTGACAAACAACTTACATCAAGTCAAACTTTGCCTGAAGGTGCTAAACAATTTGTAATAGACCATTTCAGTCGTTATGGCGTTGTTGATTTTTTAAATAACAATTAATTAAAAATGCAGCCAAAATATACAAATCCTTTTCCCGGCCTCTTTTAGATTATGGACATACTTGATACCTGAACTGCCGTAAATCAATCACAAAAAACATCCAAGTTGCTGAAACCTCCAGTTTGAGACTAATTACGAAGATGCGCCATCCGAGGAATCCACTCCACAAGCCTTCTAATAATTATCTTTATACCAAGTTGAAAGTCAATCCTATCAAGTGGGAACAGTTTAAAGAAATAAATTATCCTCAATTGGAAAAAATTGTACATAACTTTCCTAAGAAAGCAGGTACGGATGAAGGTGTTAGCGTATCTATACTTAAAGATCAGCATATTAATTTTCAAAAGTAAATTTGCTAAAGCAAATCAGCTTGCAGTAATTGGAGATGAATTTATTTTAAGATGGTATGGCAATAAAAGAACTAATAGTTATCAGATTTCTGCTAGGGAAAATATTTTCCAACACTTCTATCTAGCAGTTCTTCCGCCAACATCCGATGCCACTGAATATCATATTTATAGAGTGTACTAGTAAATTCAAGTCGGGTTAGGCGACAGTCTTAATCCAGAGAACTGGGGTTGAAAAAACAGCGGTTATCTAGAACCAATAAAAACAGTACGTGCCCCTGATTTTATTTTAAATATTTTATTCTGTGGTTGGAAGAAAAATTGCAAACAGTTTTGTACATGTAATGGTATATTAAGTAATGAGTGTTGTAAGAAGCATATTACGCACGGAAATGGAAAAGTTACGCACGATGCCGCGTAGCGGCGAGTGCGTATTTCCATGAGTGCGTAATTGCTTTACAACTCGAATTATATACTATACTTTACCTATGATCATATTTATTTATTTATTTAGTAAAATCTGGATTTAATTTATTAGTCAATAATATTATTCAACTAATATTATGTCAGTTTTGACAGCGTTTGAAAATTACGTAGGCGCATTTATTTTTTAAACCCCGCGTAAGCGATATAAGCCACCTATAATTGCGTGTCCCGTGCGATTTATTTAGAGTGCGTTTTGTTTACAATATGTAAAATTCAACTTACATAGATGGTAGGTAGTGTGTTTTTTACTATTTACAGTAGTGATCGTAGGTAAAAAATATAACCTTGAGTGCAGTACCAGCTGTGTAAATTGCATTAGACAGGACTGTGACAATGCGTTAGAGGTGTTACTTTCTGAGAATGAGGCTAGTTTTTAGTTAAAGCTCGTATTTGAGGGTTTCTTATGCCTATTTATTCATGCGTAATGTTATTATGTTTGTTGTTACGTTTTTTTGTTTGTAGAATGAATTTTATTTTACCAATGTATTACTTTAATTATCAATGAAAGTGGCATTTCTTATACAACCTATCGATGTGTATGTATGTCTTATTTATTAAAAAAGTCAATATTTTATACAACCTGCCAACTTGACATTCAAAAATGCAATAAACCATATTTAATTAGTATTCCCAATAATAATTGTTGTTGCCTTTTGTTGCATTTTATGGTATTAAAATACAAAAAGTAATCTCCATTTTGACAACCGCAACTTTGCTAACATTTAACCGATTGCAACAAACTTTATATCACATTAAAACTTAGCCCTTTCTCTCAAAATTTTGCCTCTTTACTTTTTTCCTAAAAGGTCATTCGTGAGGTCTATTACCGTTTAATGGAAAAAAGTGCCTAATTTCAACATGGTGACGCATTTTTTTAAAATTTCTGCACGGCACGGATGTTTTGGGATTTTCAGTCAGAGACTTCTGAATAGCTATAGAATACAATCTCTAAGAAATCGGCTTGTTACAAATTTGTTCCGAGTCAAATTTTAATTTTACTGTACTAAGTATAATATATGAATATCTCCGAATCCTCCGCCATTTCATAGAAAACCGCGTAAGCAAATATATTACACAAACACACCCAAAAAAATAGTGAAAAGTGGGCTGTTCTGGGACTCCATTGAGTAAGCCCTTGTATTTCGACATGCTGATTACGAATCAGGTGTCCGTTTAGCTCCAACACCCATCAATTTTTAGTAAATCGTGAAAATAACCTAAATTATGAGGTTTTTTTAAGGTTATTTTCAAAAAATGGTGGGTGATGGATCTAAACGGACACCTGATTCAGCACGTCGAAATACATGGGGGTCATCCAATAGAGTTCCAGGAACAGATCACTTTTTTTATTTTGTGGAACTGTGTTATGTTTGATGTGCTATAGCGAATGCCTATTGTGCTCGATTTTGCGGCAGTACCAGTGGTTGTCACAAGAATAAGAAGCATGAAGCAAAAATAACCTACAATACTTTGTTTATGAATGGTATTCAAGGAGTATTGATCGAATTTTTGTTTAATAATTGTAGTTATTTATCAAATTTTGATATTTCTCATTTTTTAAAATTAAGTAGTGGATGCTTTGATATCTACGATGACATAACCAACCTAATTGCTACTACAGTTTAAATTTTGTAGTATATTTATAGGTACTCGACTATTCCCCTAGGAAAATCGTCGAATATTTCCCGTATCTAGGGTAAAGATACTGCGTCATTGTCATCGGTGTATTTTAATCATGTGGGGCTAGCGTAGAGGCGACTTCAATGTGGATATACCATCATTGTAAAAAACTAGGTATTAAATGTAGCTCGTTCTGTAACAATTGTAAGGGTATCAACTGTAATAATTGCGTGCATGTAGAGAAATCACTTGAACAAGATGATTATGATATAAATTTAATTCCAGAAATAATAATGTATGAGGATAATGGTAGTGGTGGTAATGATGATAATTTTATTGATGGCAATGACGATGAAGATGATGATTATAAATGTAACGAGATGGACTGTGACGTCCATTTCGACTCGGACGAACAGTGTGATTATAATTATAAGCGTCGAAAAATCTATTAGCATAGAATAAGAATTGTATATAATGAACCATAATGATCATTGAATGAATAAAAATAAGAATATATTTACATATATAATCAACGAAAAAACAAAAATATCGATATATACCAATGACCCGTCTCAATCAATTCAATACAAACAACTGTGGGAAAAGCTCACTTCCTGTAAAGACTGTTTGAACCCCCGGGTTGGTTGAGTCTCATGTGATCGAGGTTTACTTATTTTATTTGAACTGACGAGAGAAAATCTTATCCGTGAAGCCCTCGCAAGCCTAGCACCGAAAAATTGCAAAAGGGAGGTGGTTTTTCCGGTTTAGGGGAAGTTGGTGAAAGGTAGGTCGGGAAATGTTTTCGCCATCGTATTCCCCGCGCTTGAATATAGGTTTACCAGCTGATTTTCGTTGTTTTCGTAGCATTTCATTACTGGGGTGGGAGTAGTTTCAACTCCCGACGGTGGATTAGGTCACCTGTGGTCGATTTTAGTTATTTTATTGGAACTGACAAAAAAACCGATCTGACAAATCCTCGCAAGCTCAGCATTGGAAAATCGCAAAAAAGGGTGGTTCTTTTGATTTAGGGGAAGTTGATGTAAAAAGGGTAAAACGGAAATTATTATCGCCATCGTATTCTCCTCCCTCTCCGAAAACGGGAGGATAGATGTCTTGCGGTGCGGGACTAAATAAACTCCGACGTGTTTATAATACCTTTAGGTACATCGATAAAGAGGTCTGTTAAATTGTAAATGTGTCATCTCACAACCAGGTCATAAATAAACAGCCAATATAAATGTTTATTTAATTAAAACTTATCTACATGTGTATGTCAAGCATGTAAACATACATTTCATACAACAAAACATATCCCCTAGCTTATAATTATACGGTATTTTAATAAGAGAATGAACTTACACTTTTACTATATGACCTACAATTACCTCACAAATTTAAAATTAGTTGCGTAATTTTTTCATGTTAACACATAATTACCTATCATTTGGATCAGATAAAACTGAAATGTGTTCAAAGTTCATCGCATCGGTGTAAACAGTTATTTCGGTGCTATTAAAATCAACAAAAATCAATGTTTATTTTATTCTACTTGTACTTGGCTGGCTATAAAATTAAGAAATATTCTTTGTGTGTAGAATTGTTGTTGAGCTCACAGACACAGGTTGAGTAATTTGGCAATAATTACGAAGATAAAGATATCTTCTTTAATAGATATTTCGTAGTAGCATGGCGCTATGAAGAGATAGGTAATTTATTATGCTGGAGAATTTCTAAACACTTATGTTAGTTTTTTGACGCTATAGTAAAAGGTACAGTCGCCAAAACCTAAATTTTAATAACTAAACTTTATTATAAATAATATAAAAAATATTTTAAAATGAAAAAAACAATGGTCATACAAGTTATTTAACGATCGCCATTTCTATATCATAAAGCAGATCATTTTGTCACTTTTTACTATTTTTATATTTTACCAAGCTCTCAGGGTATCGAACTGTTTGACTATTGTTAAAATTATAACCTTAAGTTAACTGTATTAATTCTATGAATAGTCTCACAAGCAGTTTATCAGTTCTACTATATTTATCAGGCATTATATGGTCCATAAATCTAGTTATAATTGGATGTATTGTTTGTCCAGCATCTAGCAACTATAGTCCAGCAACTATACTCATCACTAGTTTCCTAGATTACGAATCTTTCATATTTATTATAGGATTGTTTTATGTGTGCAAAATTGATAGTACTGTTGTAATTTCCTACAACAGTAAACTCATGTCAATGATACTTAAAGTTACAATGTCGTTATTTCACATGGAAATGTATTTATTTATTACAGGAGAAAAGTGTGCAGTCACAAATATAATAAAAATAGAATAGAAAGTAGCTGTGTTCATTAAACAAATGTATGATACTAAAACGTTTATTATCAGTAGAGTCGTCATTAAATCGGAAAATAATTTATGGCCGTGTGAATAGTATGGTATACAAGGTGTAATTAGTTTCATGTCATTAAAAAAAAACTGGCAATGGGGACCGACTAGACAAACAAGAAACCTTTATGACTTTTCCTCACAAAAAAAGTGACCTAGGTCAACAATTTGAATATTAGGGTAGTAAACATTTGAGAACCACTGTCTTTCTGGGTCATTGGACATGTAGTTCCCTTTAAATTGTCATAAAGAAGTGCAAAGATTACCGACCGACCCGTTCTCGCCGGCACGCGGCGGCCCACGGTTTCAAAGCAAAGAAGGGCGGCATCTTTGATGACCGCCTCATCGGAACCAATTATAAAAATGTAAATAATTCGTTATCTCTTTTTGCAGAACTGCAAGCAAATGATGGGCGTAGAGGTTTAAACACAGCATTTCTTTACATGTTTGTTTTTTTAATTTAGAACAAAATATTGGAGCTTTTATTGTTGTTTATAATTTTTCAGATTTAAATGTGGTTTATTAACATTTGTAACCTAAATGAGTGTTCTGGGTTAAAAGCTTAAACAATGAGAAATTATTGCTTGACATTGGGAAATAAAGAGTTAAACGTCGTTTAATCATATGTAAATATTGAATCACGATGTTCACCATATATATATCAGCACTAGCCTAGCCAAAAACGATTAAATCTTTAATAAAACCTAAATTGCACACCCTCGAAGTTGTCATTTGTCCAATAAGGGCGCTAACGCGTTGAGCGATAATAGAGCATACTCCCAACGGGGCGTGCAATAACCTGCAATATTTCAGAATTGGTCTCAGTATTGGTGCTGCTCAGATTGTATTATTCATGTTTTAACGTCATAATAATGTCATATTGAACTCGTAAATTTTTGGCAGTATAATAGTAAATGCTTCACAGAAAAGTTTCTATATTGTGCGGCGGCTTGCTAATTTATGTGTGGTGGGTGCCACCCCTTCTCAGGGAGTGGCACTTAAAAAAATATATATATTTATTGGAGATGAAAAAGAATCAAATTTTAAGAAGAAAAGGTTCTATGCAATTTTTCACATAAATTGATAGTTTTTAACGACTTCAAAATTGCGATTTTAGCTTAAAAAAAGGTATTTCCAAATGGCTTTCGTCTTGAAAAGTATCACTTTATCGAAAATGTTACAGACCACTTACAGAAAGTACAAACTGAGAATTAATTATATTTTTTGTTTATTGATGTAGGATTAATAATTTCGGAGACATTTAAGTTTATATTTGGGATCCAAGTGTTCATAAGATAATTATTTAGAGTGAGAGTTAAATATCGCAGAAACTGTGACACCTACGTCAAAAATGCTAATAGGTAGAATAATAGGTTGTTAATTAAGCTTTTTTAAATTTTTTAAATTTTTTCTGTAGCATTAAAAACAAACAAGTTATGGCTGAAGCAATGTGCGTCTTCACATTTTTTTAATAGCAACATCGCCATTTTGTTACTGTAATTAGCCAATAACTAAACAAAAAGAATTTCAAACACTGTTTCTCATTAATATATATAGCGTGACGTAGATGCTCAAATTTTTTCGTTTGTATACAGCACTTGCTTTAGAAAAAATTTAAGTTTAAACTATAAAGGTATTTTCGATAAAACGTATTTTCTTTTCTTTTTCAATTATCTCAATAAACATTAGTTTTAGTGAAAAATGGGTAGAGACCAAAATAAAGCTCATAAACTGATAATGAATTTCGCTTTTTTATTTATTTACATAGATTTAATAGTTTCGGAGATATGAAAGTTTACAAATGCCGTCCAAACCTTTATAAGACAAAAAATATAGTTTAAATGTTAAATAACACAGAAATTGTGACACATACGTCAAGCATGCTAAGAAATGATATTAAAGACAATAAGGTCATTTAGGATATGGTAGTTTCCTACTTTTTCTTCCTCATTTTATAGTATAACAAACCAATAGCCTCAGAAAAAAAATTTAGCTCAATTGAATCAATAGCCACAGAGATATTCGCATTTGAACAGAAACACGCTCAGCCGGCCAACAGTCCGTAGAGTGACGTCACTTGGCGTGCGCCGATACCTATATTAGAGCAGCGATTTCGTAAGTCATTCGTGTCGTTTTTTTTTTTGGCGTAGAACCAGGTCAAACATGTTAGTTTCCTTTGAGTATGTCACCGGGCATATGAAATCATAATATTTTACGACATTTTTTGTGGTCTCGAGCTTTTTAAATCAATAAAAAGTGAAAAAAATATATTCTTAAATAAAATTGTTTTTTTTTTGTTTCCACCGCCATATCTTTAATAATATTAAAGGTACCGAAATTTGTTTTGTGTCAAATTAAAGCACACACTGTAGCGCTTTTACCAATATAAATGGTTTGGGCACAATTCGCACTTTCATTTCTCTAAAAATCAGATAAACTAAAAATATATATTTTATGTATTGAAATCTTCACCAATCGATAAACTTTTTTATTTTCGAAAATATTTACATACATGCAACGAAGAAAATAAAGCCTAATAATCACAAAAGTTTTTGAAACAATATATTTTTTCCTAAAATGTACCGTGTGGCAACAGCGATTTTTTTTATCAGCGCTAAATGCGACATTAGGACACAATTAATACACCTCGCATGCAGGGTTGGTCAGATTAGTCGCGTAGAAGTGGCGGTGGCGAAAATCATTAAGTATTCATTGCTCGGATAAAAATTGTGACAATCGAAAATGTGCTTGTTTTAAGGAAGGTCTAAAATGTTGCAACGAGTGCAAATGTCGTTCCTTTAACAACATTATTAAAGATTTCAAGGCAGATATGAACGAATTAGAATGTTATTAATGTAGGGCCTACATAAACTACATACTACATATTTATCTATCCAAATAGAAAATTTATTTCAACAATAAAACTCATTTTATGCGTACGTTTTTAGTTTCATTCATTTAAAAATGTCTAATAAACTTACTAATTCGGTGGGTAGTTAGTAACACTGATTGATATTTATAGATTAAGTAAATCTACCTACTTGTCTTTTTATAATTAAAAGGAGACTATTTTATATTTATTGTACAATTTCTTAATATTAACAACATATGATCAATACTACTGTACAATATATGAAATATTGAACAATAATATTGATCCCCTAGATGCTTTTGATCACTACTAGTTTTGTATATTGATATAAGTTAAACTACTACATACACCCCGACCGGGACCGTCAGATCGTTGCAGTCGGCAGGCTTGCCACAGCCGAGCCTGCAAGAATATGACTTTGGCCTGATAAAAAAAATCGCTGACTCAATACTATGAACGGGACTTGAAAAATTTTTATCCTAAAAACTTTTTTCAACTATTACCTTCAATTTGTACGCAGCATGTATATACAAATTTTCATAAATAAATTTTTTTTTCGATTGTCTAAAATTACGCTACTGAAAATAACAAGTTTGAGTTTCCTATTATTTTTCCAACTTAAAAAAAAAATAAATCGGGTTCACGTGGGACTTTGTTCGAAGCGCTATTGTGTCTACTTTAATCGAAAAAAAAATAGCTTGATAGCAAAAAAATATTTTCAGAGATATAGCGGTGGAGACGTTAAAAAACATATTTCATTAAAAATCTATTTTTTTGAGTTTTTCCGAAATAAAAAGTTTTCTACCACCAAAAAATGTAAAAAATGATTTCGTGTACACGATTATCTTACTAAAGAATCCCACTAAGTCTGGTTTGATTCTACGCCGGTTTTTTTTTCTCGAAAACTAAGCGACTTTACTTCCAGATTTTGCATTCACAGCCGTGTTCACTGGGCGGTTCAGCCATCTGACATCACAACTCGACTACATGGTTATCCCGAGCGTTTTTAAGCGCGCCGACTTTAATAATTTTTTTATACATGAAGGCGGCGTCAGTAAATTCTAATTTTTGGCATACTTACTATACTCACCAAGCTCTTTCAGAATATGTAATAATAAAAAATTGTTAAATGAGCCTATTAATTGCGCTTTCAAATTACTTTTTACTCATTTCTGTAGCTTAAGAAATAAAGAATTTATGACGAAAAAATATGCGTATTTATATTTTTTTATAAAAAAAGTTCGCCATTTTGTTACTCTAATTAGCCAGTAATTTAAAACAATGATCTCAAATACAGTTTTTCGTTAAAATCTAGCATTACGCACTTGCTTTAGAAAAAAAATGCATTTTAAACTGTAAAGGTAATTTCGAAAAAACTTAAAATTTTTATTTTTTGCAAATATTTCAATAAATATTAGTTTTAGCGAAAAAATGACCAAAAATAAAGCTTATAAACTATGGATTACGATCGATATTATTAATGATGTGTATTACCTCATAAATGTATACTTTAGGAATTGTTAGTTCTCTAACAATAGTTCTGTGTATTATTTATTAATGATACATGTGTAAAATACATAAGGGATTATTGTGAGAGGTTAATTGGTGGGGTTGGAAAAAGGACACATTCCTTGAGCCAATTACTACACAAAAAATGCCGGCTCAGGAAAAACTTTTAAAAATGATTTTCTGTAACTGCAAAAAAGATTGTGGAAAAGCCTGAAATTGTAGAAAATCGGGATTATTATGTACAATAGGATGTGGCTTCTGTTCGCAAAATTCCTGTACCAACCTACTGCAAAACGAAGATGCAAATATATTAGAAGATATAGTAGAAGGAGGAGATGAAGAAAATTAAAATAAAATTGTTATGCTATTAGTAATAATCATAGTAATGGTAATAGTAGTAGTAATAGTGATAGTGATAGTGATAGTGATAGTAATAGTAATAATAATAGCAACAGTTGTTTATTAACCATCTCGGAGAAATGTATGAATAAATGGCAAATCAGATAATACAAAAAAAGAAAGCTTCATAAACATAGATAATAGAAAAAAGTAATGGAATTAACAGATATATAGATCAATAGACAATGACTAAAAGTGACATCAATACATGAAAATCAATAATAATATAAAGGAAAATAAACAAAATTCAACAAAATGTCGGATTATAATCACATCTCTAATAACATAATTGTTAAAATGATAAGTAGAGAATAAGATAAAACAAAAATAGAAAAAGATAATAAACAATCCAACTGTACAAGTCTTTGTTAAGTTACATTTACTTCTCAAACTATCATAATTTACTATATTGTAGAAAATGCTATTAAAAACTGTTTTGGTTCGTTTTTAAATTTTTTATATCATATTTTTACAATTACTTATATTTCTAATGTCATTTGTTAAAGCATTAAATAATATTATTGAGGGATAGACAATAAATTCGTATTCTAGTTGTAATGATCAGAACATATTTTAAAAAATAAATAACGGAATATTATAGCGAATTATCTATTTTATTCCTTTTTACTTACCAGAATTAAAACGAGAAATTATTAACACCTTACCCCATTTACATCATATAATTTAAATTTTTAAAATTTGACTTCAGATTCGTAATCTACAAAACCAGAAACAAATATACTGCATTTCAAAAATTAATAACCAATACTTTTCCATATATTAATTTTTTGGTGTAAAACCACCACTAAATCAAATTAGAGCAAGAGCAAGCGCCGGGACCATAGAGAAACTGAAGATGATACCTTTTACTACAAGAATCACCCATAAAGAAAAATTATCATTCAATAGTATTAAGATATTTCTTAGTTTTGCATATTTTTTACCTCTGTACTAGTTCCCCTTGTCCTCATTCAATTCAATCTGATTATTATTGTGTTTTATTCCTCAGGTGTTAAAGAAAACAGGTTAACTGTGTGAAATTTAGCTTACAAATCTGATAAGATATCGCTAGCTCACTCAAAGTTCAAATTTTATGTTCAAATTACGCCACTAAATTGACGTAGCGTGACAAATAGTTGACATAGCCAGCAGGCATATCTTTCATATTTCCAGGAAATATTAATTTCACTTGTTTAAATATAACATAAAAGTAAAGAAAGATTTAATTATAGATATGTTATTTACTTTGTATATTTACCATGCTGTAATGGTGTCTTAAGACGCCATCGAAACTAGGACAAAAACAACTTGATAGTTTCGAGACGCCGGAAAAGGTGTGCCGAAATCAGACCGAATTTGCTACAGAATAATGAAAACAACTTTTTTTTCAAAATAAATTTTATATCGATTATTTTATTCATTAATTTGCAAGATATGAAATCCACTTCTTTGACAATATTGCATCAATCAGATGTCATTATTAGTGGGTAAACTAATCTAAATCTGCTTTTGACAGCAACATGCTGAATTATCGCTGCATTTCACCCTGATTTGTCGTATGTAATATCACAGGATTGCCTGGTAATATAAAGTGTGTAAATGGACAGTTTATTATCTGATTATTATTATTATTATTATTATTAAATCCCGACCGCTTTATCAGGAGGGATTTAATATTTCATAATAAACTGCAAATTTACACGAATTATGTCACCTTTTGGCAATTTAGGTTGAGAAAAAATTTATAGATGAAATTTAAAAGCACGTGTGGTATTTGGGGAGAATATTTCACGAATAGTACATGAATAAAGTACATCTTTAATATTAAGTTTTGCCATTAACTGCCTCCAGACTTTTTCTTAGAATTTTTTTTTGTTTGCTGACCTTTATTTTCAATTTCATTGTTTACGCCACATAAAAATGTATTTCCAAACCGACTCATCTAATAAAAAACAAAGTATGTATAATTATTTAATGTCCTACACGTCTGTTATTTTACAATAACCACCTTATGTTGAGATACATTAAATGAAAAATAACGCCCTAAGGCGTTATGAATATCTATAACGCCCTAGGTCATTATAAAATTATAACACAACCCAAAACAAGCAAATTATGATAGCGTTATTGACAAACAAAATGTGTTGCTATGCAACGGCGGCGTTTACAAACAATTTAAATCAAATCGTTCTGAACATAATAGATGTCAAATTAATAAATTGTAAATGTAAAAAAAAAATTCGAATTAAATAACAGACCTGTAGGACATTAAACGTTGAAGGCACCACGGGTGTTATAGGATAATGACGCCCTCGGTCGACGTACATTCCCTCGGACCAGAGGCCCTCGGGAAGTACACTGCCGACCTCGGTGCGTTATTATCCTTATAACACCCTTGGTACCTTGGACAATCAAAAAACCAATATACCTTGAACCGTATTGTAATGCATAGACTGGCCCAAAGCTGCTGGGAGTCTTCACTGTAAACAGTTTTTAGGCATGCTTCGACCAATCACATTACGCAGAAAGACAGAGAGAGCACTACCAATGTCCCGCCCATACAAAGTGTTTATAGATATATATTTATTTATTTAATTCTTATTTTCAATTCAAGGAGTTTAAAAATTAAGTTACGATTGTTTAGTTAAGCAGAGTGCATTTGTACTCTGAGAGTTGAGTTGGAATAAGTGTTATGAATTATCGTAATGTAGTGCATAGTTTTGATTTTCCGAATTATTAACGTGTTGTTACTTTGCGATGGATTACCGTACGTAAGTACATTTATGTTTAACATAAAATAATTGATTTGCCTGCTCGGTAGGCATTTGTATTTAATTTAATTTGTGATAATTTTTTGTAATTAGGTTATTATAATCCATTGAATGCTGTGTATAGCTTGTCCTTAGACTATATATTCCACACAGTCTCAGCTTTAGAATGGGCAGTTCTCAACTTATGTGGTGTATTTATGTCATGTTTATATTATTATATTATTACGTATATGATACAATACTACAATTTACAAGTTACGTTAACAATAAGCTAGAGAAGAAACTTATACATAATATTTAACGAGTGGTCCTATTTGTGGAAAACATTTTACGAAACAAAACGTTAAAATATTACCGCGATATTTGTCGACGCATCGAAAAAAAAATTAGAGCTATAAATTTTTCGTGTTGATACTGTCAAAAGCCGATCTAGGTTAGCTTACTACTAATAACGACATTTGACTGGTACAGTGTTGCAAAAAAACGGGCTTTCATTGCTATCACGTTAACAAGTGAAATAATCATTGTAATTCACATTGCACCCATTTTGACCATACTTTGTTTCGTGAAATATTATCCCCAAACACTCGAGCATTTAAATTGTATATATAAATTTTTCTCGGGAATTTCCCAATATAATACGATCTATCAATCAGTTAATACTTTTTATATTACTAGGCAACTACGCTTTCGAAAAAATTTTTCGATAAAATTCTAAGAAGCGCTAGTGATATGATATATTACATACGATAAAATCTGTAAATAACTAAAGTTTTATTGCAACCTGTTTATCTTATTACAATGTGTAATGCACCTACTTGCTAATAAAGAATATGCAACCAGTCAAATGTAACTCGTGTCGTAAATTTGTATACCACTTGACCCTTGAAAACATGTAGTGGTAGTATTTAAATAGTTTTATTTGTAGTCCTATATAATGAGACATAGCGAAATTCTGCCACTTGTTTGGTTGCCACAGAAATACATCACTACCTTCTTTTAGGCAATCGATGTTCATAATGCTACCATATGTTGTATATTTGCAAAAAGGAATTGTTAAAATTGTCAAAAATTCGAATTTAATTATATTTTGTTCTTTTAAATTTTGCGACACTCGTAGAAAAAATCTTGTTCAATAACACAGCCGGGAGGGATGTTTACCGACCTTGTAATGAAAAAGAATATTAAGTTATAAGCTTGGTAAATACTCGGAAATTGAGAAAATTCGGCACCACCACTTTTCCTCAATTCTGTTAACTGTGAACACTTAACAACCGCATAGTTTATATTATTTTTGAAGATAGATGTTTTGTATGACATCTAACCTAGATAAGCAGAACAGAAGTGTTCCAAAAATATTCAATAATTGGACAAATTGTACAGTTAATTTTAATATTAATAATAAAATTTCTTCTTCACTATTATTGAATAGTTTATTTTCTTTACATCTTCTTATCAAGGTACAAATTGCATGTTTTACAAATAAAAATATCTTACTTTACTTACCGCTCATATATTGTACTGAATTATAACAGCACTTCGAATTATCTGTTTCCATGGAAACGAATTGCTATGTGGGAAATTCAACTGACAAGGCATATCAACAGTAGCGGTAAGTAATAAAATATGCACAATAAATTAACTATTATGTAGGATAGGTGATACTTCACAGGGTGATTTTATTTTCATTTACGTTTTTAATCGTCATTCCCAGGCGAATATTGCTTAAAAATGGCGTTCTTGATAATTAGCTGTGGGACAAAACATTCTCCAGTATAAAACCGATTTATACGGCTTCACTTAGCATTGCGCATTATGCATTTTCTAATTAATTATTATGAATAAAAATGGCAGGCTTATCTCGACATCATTATTTGCTATGAAGTTTCCGAGATAATCAGTCAAATCAAACATTAAGTACGTTTCTCAGAGAGCCGTGAGTCACTTAGGAAGCATATCTAGACACATGTTTATGTGAAGTTTACTTACTATGTTTGTATATAGAACCAGTTCCTAAATGAGCAAAAGTCATTTCTCTAAACCCACCTGTATTCATTATTTAATTCAACACCACAATTCGACGAAACTTTCTCATTAAACATTTTTTTAAAACCATTTTTCATTCAAGCCACCATACAACATTTTACTTATGTTTGTCGTGCTAGGTGCTTAAAGATCTGTTTAAATTTAATCTAGCATAAAAACAAATTCAATTGTTCAATTTAATAACAATTTGTCAATTGTCATCGTAATTTCCACTTCCCATTTCCTACCCGATTCATTAAACAATCGTACAAAATTAACGATGTATAATAACATTCCCGACTGATAGTATAGAAGATGAAATAAAAGAATGTGTAATTAATTTCTCGAACACAAACAAACTACAGACAATACTTAATCTACTACGGTTTAATTCATTGATTTACTCATCTAAGGAAATATGAATTAGCTAATGGATTAAGAGTAATCTTGAACAAAACAAATAAAAAAATATCGATGTAAAAAGTCGTAAATATTAAGAGACGAGCAGTCTGGATTCAATAAGAATTACATAAACAAAAAGTGGCTTACTTTTTTTTTGGGCAACTGCAAAAAAATTAGTTTAACTAAAACATCTGAGGAAGATTTACCGTCACATTTGCAAGACTGATATGTTAAATGATTACTCCATCTCTGATATAAATGGTCAATCTACGGGAAATGGTGTCAGTTTTAATTCTGTCGAAAAATTTAATGTGGCTGAGATAATAAATTCTATAAAAGCTCATGAGTAAATGGTCTCTCAATTTGCGATATTAAACTTTTTATGGCATTTTGTCTTTCTGCAATAACTCATATAATAAATGTTTCACTTTTACATGCGAAATATCTTCCGCTATGGAAAAAAGCCTTAATAAAAACTGTAGCTAAAAAAATAGTCCTGTAAATTTCAAAGATCTAAGGCCAATTAGTTTACTCTGTGCGATATCAAAGATAATTGAGATGCATATTCATAACCAAATCTATGAATACCTGCAAATCTAGTGGATTTTCTATGACAAATGGCGTTTGACAAAGTTGACCATGGCATTTTGCTAAATAAGCTTAGAAAATTCTTCTCTAGTGATTTAATAACATTTATGTCTACTTACCTTATAAATCGATAGCAATATGTCATGATCAATAATTTTGAGTCGAATCACTATTTAGCAGATTCAGGAGTTCCGCAGGGCTCAAATCTAGGCCCACTTATTTTTAATTTTTATTAATGATATTGTAGATTCCGTTGAACATTCATCAGTTAGCCTTTTCGCTGATGATATCAAAATATTTAAACAAATGTGATTATCAGGATTGTTTGCTTTTACAAGATGACATAAGGGAGATATGTAACTGGTCTGTTCAGAATCAACTGCCCTTTAATTCTAATAAATGCAAGGTAATGACTTTCATGTTATGCAAAAATACGCTTGATTGTAAATACGAAATTGGAAACGAAAATCTGGAAAAAGTTTATACAAAAACTGCTCAGGATGTGATGTTCGACTCGAAACTGACGCTTAATGACCATGTGATATATATTTCAAATAAGTGCTATAAAAATTTAGGTTTTATCTTACGCAATTGCAAATCATTATCTTCCCGGATTATTTTTCAACGAAATTGTTAGGTTTAAGTTTTTTATATATGTTAAACAGGAGCCCTAACGTCCCAATTTCATCTGTTGTTACAGCCGAAGCTAAACCCCTCCACCCGATCACCTACCTACCGCGACGTTGCACGCCGCGGCGGGATGATCGGCTCTAGACTAGACCCAGCTGAGGCACATTCATGTCTTTAAACATTAATAAATATCTTTGATTTGATTTTGATTTTGCAATCCAAAGGTCTCGTGTTCGAATCCCACAGGTTGGATTTTTTTTTTTCATTTTTTTTTTCATACAATTTTTTTCACAATAAAGATGGTATCACAAAATTTAAGATGTCCAAAAACTAACATTATTTACAAAAAAACTGCGAAGAATATCCTATAGAATGTGTAACAATTATATATAAAAACTCAGTAAATTGGCGAAGAGTAGTTAGTTTGTAGCACGTCAGTCATTGCCATGAAAACAGATATATTAGTTTTTAATTTAGGTTTGGTAGTACTGGGCAAATGGTCAGTTATTATCGAATTTGTACTCTTTAATTTATGAATAAATGTATTTATCATAATTATTATTTCCTAATTTCGATGCCGGACAGGGCCACCGTGACCTCCGACACCACACGGCAGTCGCGCCCCACCCTATGGAGTTAGTCACTGTAAATTCCCGTATCGTGTGCCCCAAGTAGACGAAGTAACCCCAAGATAACCGCGTTCTGCATCTGGCCTACCAACCATTCGGCTGATTTCATGCAGGATGTATGACCTTTAATTCTGAGAGCAGCGTAGGCTTCATAACTCCGACTACACCGATTATGACGACGACCATCTTGGTAGAGCAGCCTGGGTATGGCACCTCCTCCTTCAAGGCGATGTTTGTATCGGCAGGTGCTGAGAATTCAATAACAAACATCACCCTGTTATGATGGATGGATGATATTATTATTCTTATTAGTCGTTGAGGACATACAAAACAATATGCTGTCTAATAAAACCGGGACTGCTGAGTGTTTCTTACGTGAAATTTCATGTACCAAGAGTTAAGAAACTGTTTTGTCGCCATCGTGACATTTCAGAATAATTTTAGTTCAGCTACCACTTACTATCAGAGGTAATATTGTATTTAATAACGTTGTTTCAAAACATTCATATTAAAAATTCAAAAAAGCACAGTTCGTTTGTCTCACGACGTAAGGATTTACGGTAATAACTAAGCGCGTTGAGTATAACTTCATGATATACGATTCACGACAAAATACAGAGAGTTTGATTTGACATTTTCGCATTTCTTATTACAAAATTTAGAATGAAACGGAAGATCCATCCTTGTTGTGCACCATTATCGCTAAGCCCTTTAAGTCATTAAGTCATTTTAGTGGGTTAATTCTGCCAGGAATCGATTTCAATTATAGCTTTTTGAAAAGGGAAAATCCTAATTTAAAAACGGTATTATGACTTATGACCTCTAGCACTTTAATTGAATTCAAAATAACAGCAAATTAATCTCACACACACACACACAAGGTGTTCTAACTTAACTTGACATTGGAGATGTTTTTGTAGGACGTTTATTTGATTTATTTGTTGTTTTTGTGAACATGTCTTAAATGCCCTCAGTATTTACTGTCATTTGAGGTGCTTAAAAGTAAAAGTATAGCCTCTGTCGGTTAAATGAAGAGCAAGAATAACAATAAAAAATACAATGGCGGTGAAAACATAAGAGTTATTAGTAAAGCCAAAGAAACGATGTGGTTTATGATAGAATATGTAATAAACGAAATATTCTGTTAAAGTTAAATACGATGAAGAAATTACAAATGATAAATACATTTTTAAAGTATTTATTGAAGTAACTCCAAAATCAATTGTTAATAATAATAACAGATGGCATATTAAATATATACAAATAAAATACTGAATAATACAAAAGGAAGTTACAAAAAGATATAAATAAATTAATTTAGAATATAGAACATGTCTTCCAAGTTGGCAGAAGGGGTATGGTAACATTCTTAGTCATACAATTGATAATTTTTTTAGCCTCATCGCCTCATGGACCCAATATTTCAACAGAAAATGGCAAAAAAAAATATACGCGATTCTAGTTCTTTACATTTACGTTTCTTAATATCTTTTCCGATGCGGGCAGCTTCTCCAGGTTTTTGGGATGTGTATTTAATATAAGACGATGCCAGTGTATCGCGACATGTCGCATCCCATAGAAGGGCCTTTCCCCTTCCCATGGTACAAGGTACATTCCATCCATGACAAGACCACATCCCTGTACTTTTGCGGCATGATAGGCCATGATGACCAAACATTGGCTACGGGTTCACAGCAAATGCAGTTGTGAGGTTCGCAAAGGGATTGAAGAGTTCGTAAGGCAACGGCGATACGAAAAGATGAGTCGTCTAAGAGAGTTCCTATTGAAGGCGATGGTAAAGTATTCAGCCAGGCGCCAGATTCTTTTTGTTGAACTCCGAGCAAACGTGCTTTTCCTTTTAGGTCTTGATTTTCAGTCAGTAGGTTGCTGAGTGTACGTAAGCATACTTGCTTATCCCAATCTCTCTGATAAATGCTGGTAATTGGATCCATGCAACTTGGAGTAGACCAATTAGCTAGAGCTTTCATCAAAGGGAGATGTAAAAGGGGAGAATCGAAAGTAGTAATTGTGAAGCTTCATTTGTGGATCCCAAAAAGGCGAAGTAGCATAATGTAGTTACGTCTCGGATTCCTAGACCACTCAAAGCTACAGGTAATGAAGATTAAGGATATGAATTTTCCTTGAAACTCCAATTACAAATTTCTTTCATTTTTCTTTTGAGACAATAGTCATAATCAATAAGATCTTCATGGAATCTCCAACAAGGGGAACAGCGTAATAAGTAGATATTTATCGGTGACTGATATTTTATGGGTTTTTAATTTGAGTTTAGTAGGATTGCATCGTTTACGGCAAAGTGCAATGTGGTTCGCCATTTTGTTGGTATACTATTGTTTTGAAAATCACTCGAAATAATAATAAATGATTCTTCTTAAGATTCTTGTGTAATATTTAAAAAAATTGTGACAAGGTAAACTGAAAAATATGAATATTCCATAAATTAGTTGAAAAACACAAGATCCGACAGTTAAGAAATAAAAATTTGAAGACATGATGACAACAAACAAAGAAGTAAAAAGGACAAGGTCATAAAATTTCTGTAATTCATTAAACAATTATTGTTAATTATAAAAATGAGCAATATTGGTACACATTTTACAACTTTTTAAATGCGTAAAATAATAAAATATATTAAAAGAATATTTTAATTATCTACGTATCGGTTAATTCCCCATAATTACTCTTGCATGAAGTGCTCCCAAATATTGTGAATTGTCAAAACTGTATTCGTTCATAGTGATGGTGTTGTTTGTGGATAATTAATCTAATTTAAATTACATAATTGGAATTATTCAAGGGTATAATTCTTCCTAGTCTTTCCACATTTTAACTGCGTGAAGTTGGGTTGTTTCATAGCTGAATAACTCCAAACCTAATGGAACAAAAAAATATATTTGCAACTAATTTTATTTACAGAAATTTATAATCATTTTTAAACTTTTAGGTAGGTATTCCTATAGATTGCATTTATATTGTACTTCATAAAAAATTCTCTTAGTCAATGTAATCTTGAGATATTCTTGATTGTAAAAAAATAATTAATTCTGCTGCTATTTGATTCAATTGTTGATTTAACAATTAAGCTTTAAAATGATGCCCTCCAAAATGTCGGGCTGATGTCAGCAAGAAGCATATGTGAAAGAGTTTTGGTGAGGCCGTGAGTCTAACAGACAACAGAAACATGACTATATGCTTAAGGACGTATTATGCATCAAACAGGGCCCAAGTAATAAGTTAAGGCCAAGTAATAAGTTAAGAGGTAATAGGTTAATACTAAATTATAGAAAGTTTTGTAATCAGCACATAGTTGTGGTGCTGGTGTGAAATTGAGACAACTGGTTGTAGGGGACCACCAGAGAAACAAACTTTTTCTTCTAGGGACGCTTTGAAAAAACTTACCTAAGTAAATAATGGATACAGTTAGCTATGAAAACCAGGCAGAACACTTACATCGTTATAACGTCTAGTCAACGTCATCCGACGACGGCTGTTTTGCATCTATTATTGATCACAATGCCAGCATTGTTTCGACGTCGAATAAGGACGTCAAATAGATGCCGGTGGTGAAGTTAATTAGACGTTATTACCACGTAAATATTTGTCTAATCGACGTCAGAACAACGTATACTTTTGGGACAGATTAGTGAAAAAAATAGACCCCCTGTCCTTCCTTACATTTGTGAATTTCGATTTTAATACTCCTGATTTTTACACTTTTAATTGTCTTATAAATTAACTGTCTTATAAATTAACCGCCTAAAAGCAGAATATGAGGGAACCTTATACTCTACAATTCTTGGTTATTTCCTACGTCGCCGGCAGTACTGCCAACACGATTTGTGAAAATTTATTTCTTTCGTACAGATTAAACAATTTTAGTTGAAATATAATTACGGAAAACACTTCTATTAAGTACATTTTCAACGTAAATAGACTATTACAATTCCAAACATAAACAGCCGGGTACAAAATTTCTATATATGGTGGTAAAGAAAAATGACGTAATTACGTTTCACTGATAGCATTTTAGGTAGAGTCTATCGCAACAGCCTAATTAAATTAAATTACAATAATATTTCTACAATATACATAAACTCTAATGGGCATTTAAATGACGTTGCATGTCAGTACGTCCAATCGACGTAGGTACTTTTTAGATCAGATGACATCGTGGTCCATAAATTACATATAATCGACGTCGTAACGACGTATGTCTTCTGCCTGGGAAGTTTGAGAACTTTCGCCATCTATATTCCAATGGATGTACGAGAAATCTAAAACTTACCAATAAAGGATCGTTTATTGACATAAATGACCCCCATCTGCACTTTTCAGCACCACACATTAAAACATACGAACTCGGTTAAAAACATTGGGTGAAGTAGAATTTCTTCATTTAATTTTTCCTATACCTCTGTATATTTCACTAAACACTAAACCAGCATTAAGTCAATGAAATCAATTCGATCTAAAGACACAGAAAAACGTGGTCAAAATCCAACAAAAAACAAAAGCAACATATGAAAAGAATGAACTTGCAAGTGCGTCTGTAGGTAACCAAATAACTGACTTGAACTAAGGTACTACTTATACTTGACCAATATCCAATATAACAAGAAAGAGTATGCACGAACGTGATATACGTGAACGTCTGGAAAAAAATAGGTGATATTAAATAGTGGTAAGACTTTTTATAGCCACAGACACAAAGACAGACTAGAAATGTGTACGTGGTTTTTAGCTACTAGTAATCGGAACTTGAAAACTAGTTGTCCTCCAGCGCCCCCTAATCTGTTAACTCTCAGTTCAAAAACTACTAATGCGTTTGTAACTGTTATCAGTGTTTTTGTGTGAATATTACACTCTTTTACTTCCACATCCAGTGGAAGTACAGTAACGAAAAAAAAAATTTAAAAAATTTTTATTGTTCAAATAGGCTTAAAATGTCATGGAAAGTCGAGATTTTAAGTTTGAGCGAAAAAAATGTCTGTCTGTCTGTCGGTCTGTCGTCTGTCTGTAACTTTTTTTGTGCGCACGTTTACTCTGGAACCGTTTAAGATATTGACTTTAAATTTAGTACACATAAGTACTTTAACGAGATCTGGAACTAGATTATATTTTCATCTTGTTCCGTTGAAGGGTTGGGGGGTAAATTGGGGTAAATGGGTAAATCAAGCAGGTAAGAGTCCATAAAATTGGTATTTAGTATATACAAGTGAAGCTAAGGTTTCAAAAAAAATTTTGGCATTACCACCCCCGCCTTCTTATTAAAGGGATGAAAAAAAATTGTGATTTAGTGTATATACAAAAACCAGAAACCTCAAAATATTTTTTTACTTCATCCACCCCCACTATCACCCCCTCTATCACCACCCCCACCCCACTACCGATGTGGGGTATCGTTTTATGGATTTTTGGGGTAGAGAATTTCAAATATCATATTATTAAAGTTCCATAAACAATTATTTCCACATAAAAATTTGTTCGTTGTGAGTGACTTGGATAGAGAATCTGGATGTGGAAGTAGTGATTCCTTGGGCAGCGGTTTCTTTTAATTATATTACTTTGTGAAAAAGAGGAATGAACGATTATTTGATATCTCTTGTTGGATTATGCAAATCGTAACAAAGAGTCCGACTCGAAAGCCAAGAAAATGATCTGTCGAGGACAAAAGTTAAAGGCGAAGCCTGGCACTCACCTGGAACCTGGATATCTGGAGGTTTAAATGTTTCTTGAGCTTCTTGGTTCTGTGAACTGTTGTGGTTCATGTACATTAGCTCTAGTTTAACAGGTTCATTTAATTAATATTTGAGAAGTTATTTAATTACTATTTTCAAAAGTCCAATTTAACACAAGAGAACTTTATTAACTGCGATTATTAACTGCGGAGTAGGGTTTGCGCCAGGTTAAGGTGTGGATGAATGAATTAAAATTAGACACATTAAATGATTATTAAAACAAAAAGAAACTAAATATCATTA
The DNA here is from genome assembly GCA_936432065.2 of Rutpela maculata. NCBI lineage: Eukaryota > Metazoa > Arthropoda > Insecta > Coleoptera > Cerambycidae > Rutpela > Rutpela maculata. The sequence continues at coordinate 33,519,567 of OW386292.2, forward strand.
AATACTAAAATTAATAAAAAAAACGGTAGGCTTTTCCAATATATTTCTAACATATATATCAATACATTGATTGCATTTAATGGATTCAAGTCTGTCGAATATTGGAGTGCCGCAAGGATCAATCATTGGTCCGTTATATTTTGTTATATTTGTTAATGACATTGATGACCTCAGGTTCTATTGCAGGATCGATAGTATAGAGGATTATATTCACTTACAAGAAAACATACAAAAAATGAATAAGTACCACTGGTACACTAAGTACAAACTTCCACTAAACTCCCAAAAATGCAATGTTATATCTTAACCGCGCAAATCATCTTCAATATCATACGATTATGAAATTAATAATGTTGTATTGCGTAGACCTGATATGCTCCGGGATTTAAGTTCATCTTTGACGTCTACTCCATTTAATTTTCATATGACACTATTGTGTGCGAAGCTAATACATTTTATGAATGTATATTTACAATGTTGAGTGATTTTTCGAATATCGACACATTTAAGATGCTCTGTTATAGTTAAGTCAAATCAAAGCTGGAATGCACCTCGGTGATATAATGTATATATTAACAACCTAGAATTAGTTCAACTCAATTCATGAATTTCTGTCTTTTTGATCCGAAGGTTATTCTGAGGTTGGCTTTCCACTGCAAGACTTTCCTGATAAGTACTTTTTTAATAGCCTAAATCGTACACGTGAGGGCATATTTCAATTTCTTTCTTTACATTCCCAGAACAACTTCTTGTCACAGTTATGTATTTAACTTCCCTACATCATGCACAAATGCATTAAAATTCATTCACATTCATAAAATTTACGAGAATCACAACTATATCTGTAGTAATATTCATATATTTAACTGCAGCCTTGGTGTTCTGAAATCTTATCAAAGTGGTTAATGATCCATATTTGCTTTTCTGTATTCATTATATATTTATGAAATATGTGGCATGTTTTATATCGTTCCGTTAATTTATTTTTCTTGTTTATGTTGTGAATTTGATTTTTATACATGTATTCTTAATTTGTAAGTTTAGTCACTATCTTTTCATTTTTTTTTTGTATTTACAATTTTTGCTTGATTTTATCATGTCTCTCAGGAACTCATGTAGTTAGGTCTAGTACCTGTTGGGCAGTGTATGAAATAAATAAATTAATTTATGAAAAATGTTTTATTTTTGTAAGAAAAATGCAAAAAATAAGTGTTTTTTAATGAGCCAACTTTGAAATATTTTACATTCAAAGCACATCTCAATTAGTTTAAGGCAAATACTGAGCATTTATTCGATATTCGGAAATTATGTGAGTATTGAGGTCCACGAATATTTTCCAATAAGAATTGGAATTTCCATTCCCTGACCGATCATTTCGTAAACTATCTCTTCTTTTCAGATGCCCTGCAATTGCCCGGTGACGCAGCCCGGGCCGACCCTGGCTTCGACATGTGGCGGTGCTCAATATATGCTATTCATGGGCCTCCTGGAAGTGTTCCTGAGATCACAATGCGACTTAGAAGACCCATGTGGCAGACTCGAGAGCACGCCTCTCTTCCCGGAGTACGATTTCATTATTGTGGGGGCCGGTAGCGCGGGATCTGTGGTGGCTAGTCGGCTGTCAGAGATACCCGAGTGGAGGGTGTTACTAATAGAAGCAGGTACAAGTAAATTTTAAAATTTTTAAAAAATAACCACGTCCTATAATTACCTCGCAATGTACTATCATATAATAATGGAAACCACATCGATATCGGTCGAAACATTAGAAAGCTACGTGAGAATGATCCCAACCAGCAAATTTGTTTTATAATTTAAATGTTATATGATTATTTTGTTTTATTGTTATTTCATTAATGCTTCTAAAATGCTAATTGATTGTATTAGAGTTATCTAATAAATTTGTTTTCTTTTGCTTAAATTTTTATTCATGAAATAGTCATGGCGAATGCCATGTCAATCGCGAAAATGCCAAGCAACAAACTCTCTTAATAATCACTAAATTTTGCCGACAAAATTATATCACTTATGATATTATATATGAAAATTTTTGTAAAATGAGTAAGGGTGTTAAAATGAAATTTAACGATAATAGTTACAATAAATTACAGTTTTTATAAAATTGTGATTCCAGCTATAGTTATTCTTCTTCACTTATAAGTTATAACAAAAATGTAAAATAGGCCATTAAAAAAAAATAATTATATTGGTTCATTTAAGATACGGCCTGTCACAAGACCGTCGCCTCTAAAATAGAGACATTATAGATATTTTGTAGGAATCGTCTATAGTTTTATTATCTTAAAATGCTTGTTATCAACATAAAAGTCTATTATAGAAGGAAACCATTTCATGAGGCCAGCGTTCGAGGTCGTAAATATGACAAGACATAGAAAGTTTAAAAATCACATTTTGATTAATATTTATGGCACTTAATACGTGCTGATTATAAAGTTATGATGACTAAAACAAATTGACGTTAAATCATTGCAAAAAAAATTTATAATGCGAAGTCGATTTATCTAAAACTCCAAAAATTATTAGAAATCTTCAGTAACATGAGGCGTACTTAAAATCCATCAAAAACACTTGGCAAAATTTAACAGTAAAATTTCCTTCGCATCAAAAATTGCAGGATGTATGGGTTAACACGTCTCTAAAATAACACAGCCCCACAAAAAAAAAAAAAATTTCAAAGCAGCGACCAGACCCATGTATCCCCATGTATTTTCGGTCGCTAAATCCGAATCCGGGGTCAAAAAAATCGTACACCCCCAAAATCATTAGATAGAGCCAATAAACCCTGAAATGGGATAAAAAGAAGATTAAGCTACCAGAATAGTTGTTACTTCTTAATCAATCGACTTATACAAATTAAGGTTAAGCAGCAGCGTACATACAATTGATATGAAACACACCCCCAGGGAGGGGCGAAAACTAGCCCCCATATATAAAAAAATCGATCCAAAACAGAAATGACTGCTGAAAAAGCTCGAAATGTCTAAGTTTTGTTAAAGCGTTAAGAAACTACATCAGGTCCGACGTAATCTTCATAAACTGCCCCTATAAGGTTGAGAACAACCACCTTTAAGTTCAAAGGACACGAGAAAAACAAGAAAAAACGTAAAATCCAACAGGATTTCTATTTTCATGGATGCTATGATTGGCTGAAATTGCGTAGTACTCTAAAATAGAACCAAAAACTTACGTGCCATCAACATCCTACACTGTCAACCCTCAGAGGGTGTGAAAACTACCCCCTATGTAAGATTTAACTATAAAAAGTTACAGTGACGTCTATAAAAATTCGAAACACTGCGTTGTGTGGAAGAGAGAAGAAACTAGACTATGTTCGACGATGTGCTTGAAAACCACCCCCACGGGGTTGCGAGATACTACCCCTATATCTGTAGGATGCTGGAAAAACAGAGAGAACTAACCGGATTTACATTTTTATGGATACTATGATTGGCAAAAATCGCTTTGCACACTTAGAGTTTGAAACTCATGTCCCATAAATGTTATTAAGTAACACCCCCAGAAAGGATGTAAACTACCGTAATTCAAGATGTAACGAAAAAGCTATACTGTTGCTTATTCGTTTCATTTCCACAGTTTTGTTTCTCTCAACCCCGTGGGGGTGGTTTCCAAGCACAGCGTCGAACATAGTCTAGTTTCTTCTCTCTTCCACACAACGCAGGTGTTTCGAATTTTTATAGAAGTCACTGTAACTTTTTGTCAAACCTTACATAGGGGGTAGTTTTCCTCTGAGGGTTGACACTGTAGAATGTTGATGGTACGTAAGTTTCTAATTCTATTTTAGAGTACTACGCAATTTCAGCCAATCGTAGCATCCATGAAAATAGAAATCCTGTAGCATTTTACGTTTTTTCTTGTTTTTCTCATGTCCTTTAAACTTGGTGGTTGTTCTCAACTCTATAGGGGCAGTTTATGAAGATTACGTCGGACCTGATGCAGTTTCTTATTACTTGAACAAAACTTAGACATTTTGAGCTTTTTCAGCGGTCATTGCTGTTTTGGAACGATTTTTTTATATATGGAGGCTAGTTTTCGCCCCTCCCTGGGGGTGTGTTTCATATCTATTGTATGTACACTACTTTTTAACCTTGATTTGTATAATTCGATTGATTAAGATGTAACAACTATTCTAGTAGCTTAATATTCTTTTTACCCCATTTCAGGGGTGTTTTTTGGCTCTAACTAATGATTTTGTGGATTCGGATTCAGCGACCGAAAATACATAGGAATACATGGGTCTGGTTCGCTGCTTTGAACTTTTTTTTTTGTGGGGCTATGTAATTATTGAAAGTAGGTTCTTATCCGCTATCCATTAAAAGCTCTATAGAGATCAGCATATTCAGCGGCGTAGGAGGGTATGGGGGGTAAGTCACTCTTTCAACTTTGTCAGACTTGGCAAAAGTTGGAAATTTGAGACGCAAGTTGGCAATGAAATTTTTTTTTTTAGAATTTCTCCTCCCAGTTCATCATTTTTTTTTTTGAGGAATTACTATTTAATTATTTACAGAGTTAGCTTTTTAAGTCTTATGAAGTTGGCAAATTTGAAAAATAACCCCCAAAAAATTTGGCTCGCTACGCCCCTGAGCACATTATATATTTGCATGTAAGCATATGTATGCGACTTTTTGAATACATTTTATTTTATAGCAATAATAACAAACAATGAAGTATGTGCCTTATAACGCAATTAAATGCATCTTCAATAAAACTGTTTTACAGTGGCGGTACCAAATTTTCAAAGTCTGCGGAACTGTTTTTACAAATATTTCGTAATTGTTGCAATAGGCTTTGCAAAATATCAGCAGTAACTGAAGTATTTTATAAGATGGTACCAATTTTAAATTTATGCTGCCTTAATAACGTTTTGAAAGTGTTTCTGAGAGTTTTATAAATTTTTTGTCGGAAACATTTCTGCATCTTTTATGAAATACCAAATTGCTAGTTGGGATGTCCCTGAATGTCTACCGAGGTCAAACCTTGTTAATAACCACATTTTATTTGCCATTTTTATTATTATAAAGGTATCATAAATGACCCAGGAATTAGAAACTTCCGTAAAGTTTGTAGCTTTAATTATTTACACCCTACTTATAGTACGCACTTTAAAATAAAACAATTTGAAATTCAACCAGAACTTAATCTTTAATATATCTTCTCTTAACTCTTCAACAGGTCTAGATGAACCAACAGGTACACAAGTCCCGTCAATGTTCCTCAATTTTATTGGTTCAGATATAGATTGGGGCTATCAGACTGAGCCGGAGACCCAGGCGTGCCTAGCTGAAAACGAACAAAGATGTTACTGGCCTCGAGGAAAGGTAAGTGATAAGAATAAGCACCCTATAAATTGTCTATATTACCTTTGTACTTGACAGATAATGGGGCAGGTTCTAGTTTGGTCGTTTTATACCCCTGCTCCCTTCTACATAAGTAATTTGATTCAGGTCTCAGTAAGGCACTCGGTCGGTTTCTCTCAAACGGTTTTTAGTAATACTAATAATAAAAATACCAATTACTTGTATTATGTGAAGATTAAATAAAATCCCGTTCTTGTCTGAAACTAGTATTTTTATCCACATTAAGATCAATCCGAAGTTGGTGATTAAACATGAAAATGAAATTTTGGGGCAAAAATATGCTGTGATTTTTGGATTTTTTCGATATACTTCTGTAGTTGTGACCGTGTAGTTTCTAGAAGAATGATAATACGACGAATATCCCTAATGCGTGTAATGGCTAGAACCACTATTAAAAAAGAATAACATTATTGAACTTCTAGTACAGTAACTAGAGTCTTTAATTTAGAAAGATTGTTATATGGATTATATTTCGTCTTTTTGATAATGTAATAGTAAATGCAATAAAGAAACGTTTCTATATTATTCGGGACTTGCTAATTTATAAAAGATGGCACGCAAAAAAATAACCATTGGAACTGAAATAGAATTAAATTTTGAGGCAACAAAGTTCTAAGCAATTTTTCATACAAATGTCTTTTCGTTATAACAACTTAAAAATTTTAACTTGAGAAAATAGGTTTCTCAAAACGGTTTTCGTCGAATAACTCGAAAAGTATCAAATTTAGCCAAAAATTGCTAGATGCTAATAAGAAAATTTGTAAATTGTGGTTGAATTTGTATTTTAGCGTAGGGTTAATAGTTTCTGGGAGTTTTAAAAATGGCATCCGAATGTTTATAGGACGAAGTATTTAGTTTAACTGAACTATTAGGCTTACATTAAAAATGGCAATGACCGAAATAAAAGACTGTTAATTAATCTATGAACATATTTTTTTGTTTGTTTTGTAGCATAAAAACAAAGAAGTTATGTCTAGTACAATGTGCGTTTTTACATTTTTTAAAAAATATCTCTGCCACTTTGTTACTGGAAGTAACTAGCAATTAAAGAAAAATCTCAAATACTGCTTTTCATTAGCTAGATGCTCAATTTTTTCCCCGTTTACACCACTTGCTTTATAGTCTAGTCGAATTGTCACGAAAAGTATCAAAAATAGAATAAAAACAGATAACTACGATTTTATTATTTTAAGTTGATGGGTTGGACATCCAAAACAAGCCCTTATAGCGTTCCAAGGGACGTCATACCGGATACGGGAGGTGAGGTGTGGTAAAGTTGAAAAATCTCTTTTTAGCGTTTTAAAACAATAAAATCGTAGTTATCTATTTTCGCCATGTCAAATTACAATTCGACTGGACTATTAGAAAAAAATACTTTTAAACTTAGAGTATTTTGAAAAAAAAAACGTGAAACTTTAGGTATTTTTGGAAATATCATAATAAATATTAATTTTAATGAAAAAACGGGAAATCCCAAAATTAAAGCTTATAAGCTGTGTATGAATTTGTGTTTTTTATTTAAAGATGGCATCCGAATGAGATTTTCTAATTTAAAGGTTAAATATGTCAGAAACTATGACACATCAAGAATACTAACGACCAAAATTTAAAATATTGTTAATTAATCCTCCAAATGACTTTTTGAAATGTTTCTTAGCATAAAAAACAAAGATGTTATGACAGAAACAATGTGTGTCCTCACATTTTTTAAATAAAAATGTCGCCGGTTTAAAGCAATTGCTTTAGAGAAAATTTTCATCTACCATATTGGAGCCGTCAGGCTATTTCAATTTTTTAATTTTGATTCAGATTCACAATTAGCGACCCCAAAAACATAAATATGCTAAGTTTCAATAACACATCAGCAATATCCTTTCAAATATTCAATGATTCGATTTAGGGGTAATTCCCGCCTCTTACGAATAAGTGCAAGTGCCAAGACTAGAAGATGACTTACTACAAAAATCTTTCGTAAAAAAATCATCGCGTATGACATTATTTCTACTTTTTTTACTCTAGATACTGTACTATTGAGATTATTTCTGATTTTACAAGCTTGTTGAAAATGACATACATTTCATAGCATAACATGCATATTAATATGATAATAATGAAGATATTTTGTGCTCTGAAAAATTTAATGTCTTTTAGTTATAACAACTTAAAAATTTTAACTTGAGAAAATAGGTTTCTCAAAACGGTTTTCGTCGAATAAAAAATTATAGATTATGTTGTGGGATTCTATGATTCTGACACATTTTAATTACTTTCATGTGGTTTACGGCGCTTGTCTCGATGCGACAGAATTTGTTATTTTCGCTCTTTCTAGAGCAGAACATGTTCCTAGTGATTCAAAAGGAAGTTGGACTAATATGGGAATGTGTAGACATCAACTTACTTATATCATTCATAAACTTACAATCACCAATTACCCTGCATATACAGTGCGTCTCAGCCTCGCGTCGTCTCAATATCCTGGCTCTCTTATATAAAAAAAATAAATAAAAAACGGGATGGTAGAGGGCACAAAGGTTTAAAAATATTTTGAAATATACAGGGTGATCCATTTGAGTGCTACGTCATAATTTTTTTTTAATGGAACACTGTACATTGTTACATATTTAGATTCCCATTTTAAAGTCAATTCAAATGATATGCCATTTGATGGGTCTGTGATAGATCAGTCTCATGATTAGAATGAGTTTGTACCAATAACATGTCATTTTCTTTAGCTCACTGTGACGTAACGGAACAGTATTCTGAGATCTAATTTATGTCAAAAATTGTCACAAAACCTATAGTTTACGTTACTTTTATCAGATCTAATTAAATCGGCAATTTTATGCCGGGTAAGTCAGCAAAGTCAAATCTACTTTTTCTCATTTTTTTATATACTATGGTACCTATATACTATGGTACCAAAGCACAGCACAGCCCTTTCAAAGATTTTTCTACCGATAAAAGATATCGGGAGTTCATCTGTCGTACATAATTTACCAGCTACTTCATGTGTCCCTATAAACGATAATCCAACGGATTCAAGTCCGGGGATCGCAATGGCCTGGCTTCTGGATTTCCACGATTAATTCACTTGCTTCCAAGACATTCATTTAACCCATGTTACACTACATATTTTGAATAATGTAACTCGTTCATTAAATAAAAAAAAACATTTTCTCTACTCCAAGTTTAATATTTATAAATCCAGAATTTACTATTTGGTAATTCACAAATTGAGATAATCCTCAAGGTAGGATGTGAATAGCTTTAATATCCAATTACTTTAATAATACATCATGATATACGCAGTCAAAAACTTTGTTCAGATCTAAAATTTGGAGGTAGAAAATTTCGCCTTGTTCAAGGCCTATGTTAATGGACTCATTTAAAGAATTTCATTTAGTAGCTGTTACTTCTTGTGGATAAAGTATTACTTAAAATTAGACGATATTGAAAATTTCAGATGAATCCGATATGTGGTTTTCGAAATATACGACTTTTAAAGAGGGACTTGGAAGCGTGGTGTGATCAACATCGTGACGTCAGAGAATAGTAATATGCATCGGTGAAAATAGTTGATAAACTGAAATTCTTCACAAACACGCATACGTTTCAAAACTCACTGCTTGAGTTAAGGATTTGTAATATTGTGAAACTATAATAACGCGCTGTAGCTATCCGCTTCGGCTAGCGGGTTCCTATCAAGTGGCGTCACGGCCGATGTTCAACAAGGCAGGTGTGGTCCATTTTCATGATTTTCTTTAGGCGATTTACAGATCTCACAAAATTCTAGTTTTTTGCAGATCTTTCCGATAATCAAATAAAAAAAAAATGCTAAATGAGCCCATTAAATTTGCAAATGAGCTAATAGCTAAAGTAGTGAAAATGTTTGTTCTATCCCCAAACTGACTATTATTAAATAAAATGCTCAAAATAAGCTATTATTTACAATTTTAACACCGTTTCATAAATCTTTGCAAATAAAGGTATAATGATGATTTTCCTGTTATTAACAGGATCTTCAATGTTACCTTGTTTATGAATGAGGAATTTGATACCATTAGAATTCTAGGAAATACAGGATGTAATTAGTTTCATGTCATTAAAACAGAGTTTTGAAGAAAAAAAATAAAAATTTCGAAAATTTTAAAAAATATCGTTTGAGAACTGCTGGAATATTGGGATAGGTTTTATATCGTCGCATCTGGTCGCGCATGATACTCTGACAGGAAAGATCAAAGGCGTCGACATTTTTTGAGTGATTAATAGATCTGAAGACAACTATACTCTCCCTGGTGATATTCTCAAGCCTGTATTTGTATGCTGCTAATGTCCTTTTTGAATTTTGGGCCACTGTATTTTAGTTAAGATTTATTTTATTGACTTACCGTTCAAGTCGTTAAGTACTTGGTTACGTACAGACACAACTTACATACAAAATGTGTATTAATGCAGATGGAGGTCATTTCGAACAATCTATGTAAATCAACAATTTATTGGTAAGTTCTAGATTTCTCGAATAAGCCTGTCCATCGCGCTGTCACTTTCAAATCGCTGGTGGGTTAGGTATTTAAACTGTATTATTATGAGCAATTTTTGGTTTTGTGACATATTCAAAAGAATTGTTCTGTTATTGGGTGTTACCCGGGGCAATAAAGGCATTATTATTATTCTTATTCGCTGTTTTGTTCTGATTTGTCTGTTATTGTTTTTATTGACTTCCATAGAGACCAAAGATTTTTAGTTTTCCATAATTGATTGAAAAAAATTATGTGCGAAATTCTTTAAAAAAAAATAGATTTTTCCAACTTAAAATAAAGATAACTACCTTCTGTCGTCGTATCTCGGATGTCTAACTGCTCGTCTTCCAATTTCATGAAATAATTGCTCATTTTTTAAGCTTTCAACGCAGAACAATTATTTGTTACAATTGTTAATAAATCACATTATAAATTTTATAAATTATGAACAACAATAAAAGCTCCAATCATTTTGTTTCAAATTAAAAAACACACATAACATGTAAACAAATCTTCTGTCATCCTGTGCTTGCGGTTGTGTAGAAGGAGATAACGAATTATTTACAATTGGTACAAATAGTTCATTCAAGCGGTCCCGTCAAAGTGCCACGCTTTTTGCTTTGAGACCGCGCGGCGGTAACCTTTACATTTTTATATGACTTTTTGAAACGAAGTAAGAAACTTCTATGATGAACTATACGTCCATTGACTCAGATATACAGTGGTTCTCAAACGTCTGCTACCTTAACATCCAAATTGTTAACCTAGGTAAGTTTTTTTTCAGTGTCCCTAGCTGAAAAAGTCATATATGTTTTTTGTTTGTCTAGTCGATGCCCATTACCAGTTTTTTTTAATGACATGAGACTTATTACACTCTGTATGTTACTTTCTATACATTGATTTATGGGTTTAGTTAACAGAATAAAAATTATGTGTTTAACAGTATTTGGAAATTTAGGTTTACATTATAAGCATCTGCACAACTAGTATTTTTAACGTTCTTAATAATATTCAGAATTGAAATATAAAAAACTTCCAAAAAATTTAACTTACTATCGAGTTCCTTTATTTGAAGGAGATAACGTGTTTATTGCATGTATTACTATTGTTATTATTATTCCTTGGTGAACAAGCGGAAATTTTCTTACTCTTAAATTTTAATTCGTTTTTAGTTATTTAATTGATCTTAAAAGGGACGGTAGGTAAATAATTTTGAGGCATCCTTTCTAACAACATTAATTAAATAAAAAGAATTCAAATAAGCGCTTTAGTAATAAATTCTACAACATTGTATAAATATTTTTTCCGATATTTCTTACCACTTTAACATTTTCAGTATAGAACTGCAAAAGAGTTGCCAAAGGTATTACGACATTTTCGAGGGCCTCTCACCTTTCAGTAATATATGCCAGGTACTACAATCTGTGAGAAGATTCACCGACACAAGGTCTTATCATAGTACGAAAGAGAAAAAATCGCAACGCTACGCAACTTGACGAGTGTAACTATCAATATTATTACATGAATGTGTCAACTACATGTCACCTAGATGCAATATAGCTATATTTAGTAAGTTGATGTATAGACGCTTTCATTTTTCGTTCCTTCTAGAGATAAACAGGTACGAGACTGGATAATCTAACTGAGAGCAATAATAACTTAAGTGCACTTATGCCTGTCGTATACGCTTGCTTTATTTAAATTATTGAACCATGCTTCATGAGGAAAAATTTAATCCATGTCTTTTATGATAATTCAGGTTCGTAGTGACTGGGACGTCTGAGATAACGGGAAGAAATCATGGAATTCAAATATTCTTTTAAGCCTGGTTTAGCTATTTAAATAACATTTGTAACAAATTAGACAACTATACAGGGTATTAAGTAAAACGATGCCGACTCTGAACAGGGAGGTACAGCGGGTCATTTGGTATGTCCAACTATACCTATATGAAATATGCTACGGTTTCTTTTATAATGTCGAATGTACTTTTTTAAATCTATTTTTTTATCATTTCTGTAATTATTGCGCACTAGATTGTAGATTATAGATTGTTCAAGGGGTCGCTGGCTCTTTCAGCCCCACTTCACATCGACCTGAAAAGATTTTTTGTGAATTACCCTATAATTAGTTGTTGCCCAGGACTCCCAAGCTTTTTACAAAGCTTATGATTTTCCTGGGGGCTAATTTCCCTATTTATTCAGGCGTTAGTTCCACCTAGTGCGGACTAGCATCTTGCAATCGGAAAGAATATGTTTCTATTGCTGTATCGCAGTATCTGCACGTATCGTTGTCTACCTTGCCCATGTTCTTAAGATGGTACCTTAAGGGGCAATGGCCTGTTAAAAGGCCTGTCATCAGTCTTAAGTCGGGCTTTTCGAGTACGAGAAGCCTTGCGGCATTTTTTGACGAATAAGTGATGAACTTTTTCGTTTGTCTTTGGCCCGGAGTATTCCTCCAGTAGGACTCTTTCTGTTGCTTTTCCCATTTTAGGACCTCCTCCGTTATGTGTCCCTTAGATAAGACACAAAACGCTTCGGGCACAAAGAATGGGGCTTCAGCACCTTTTTTTTTTTTTTACAAGCGCGTCAGCTTTTTCATTTCCTTCTATTCCTTCATGCCCTGGCACCCACATCAAGGTAGCCTTGTTGTTTTTTGCTAGTTGCTTCAGGAATTGTCTGCATTCCCAGGCAACTTTAGACTCAAAGGTGTAGGACCTGAGAGCTTTTAACGCTGCCTAGCTGTCTAAGAGTGTATAGATCTTTGCCCTTCCAATACCTTTATTTATGCATTCCTGGGCACACAGGTCTATAGCATAGGCTTCTGCTTGGAAGATGGTTGGGGTCTTGCCTATTGCTCTGGATAGCCAGCAGTTAGGCCCCGCTACTCCCACGCCAACCCCTTCAGCCATCTTCGATCCATCTGTGTACCAGATGAGTGACCCTTTCGTCAAAGTCCCGCTTAATTGGCATAGAGTCAATGGATTTGGTCATGGATTCTAGTTCAATTTTTCCTAGAATCCTTAGGTGACCAACCAGGTCACCTGGTTTGAAAGAGAATACCTGCTGCGGCCTTAGGGTACTAAGTGCTACTTCTTTCCTTACATGCAGATGTAGAGGAAGCATGTCTAGCATTGCGCACTGAGTTTAACTTTTGATTTTCTGAAATATATTCTTTCTTTATTCGAAATAAATACCAAAAGAAAGATATTTTAAAAGCCTCTCTTGGTTAAAGAAATGAAAAATATACTTATAGAAAAAAATAAATTTAAATATTATTATTTATTAGGTAATTATGTTCACATTCTAGGTTATCGGTGGAACATCTGTATTGAACGGCATGATGTATATAAGAGGTTCAAGGAAGGACTACGACGACTGGGCAGAAATGGGCAATGAGGGCTGGAGCTACAATGAGGTATTGCCTTACTTTTTGAAGAGTGAAGACAACAAACAAATCGATGAAATGGATAGAGGGTATCACTCTAAAGGGGGATTATTGGGTGTGTCTCAATTTCCGTATCACCCACCTTTATCGAGGGCCATCTTGAAGTCGGCTGAAGAACTGGGTAGTTATAGCTTTAGTTGAAGAATTATAAAAGTCCCGTTGTGTTATTTAAAAACGAATCAAAATCACATAACTGTAATATTGTTGGAAAAAAGAGTTACGTTGAAGTAATAGGAAATAAAATTATGGACCAAGCAGCTAAATTATCAGAAATTAGCACAGTGGAAATAGATATTGACAATACTCAAAATCAGTCATTTGTTACCTGCTGGTTTATGTTATTAATATATAATAGAAACTACAAAGGCCCCAGAATACTACCTTGTGGTATGCCTAAACTAGTGAATTTACGCCAAAATATTTCATAAATTGTTTCTTATTCGTAAGATAAAATTTAAGAGGACTATTGCATTGGCCACGAAGACCGAAATTCTCTAGTTTAATTATAAAAATATCATGATCCACGTAGTCAAATACTTTTGAATGATGTGTCCTCTTTACCTCCTATTACCTATTGGCAACGTTGCATAAATACGCTCTAGGCATAGGGGCGGCGAATTTGAGGGACATTAGCTCAGTCGTTAGGATGATTTTAATGGTAATACCTTGGTTGATCTCTGGGCGTACCTAGCGAAGTAATAATTTTTAATTATAAATTATCCTCAATTCCACTATAATCTGTGGGGCCCCGTCTCGTTTTCTCTGACAAATCTAAATATCCTAGACTTAAGATGACGATTAAGAGGATCTGGAAGAAAGTGCAAATATTTTCAGAATGGGATTGTTAAATAAAGACCCAAGAAATATACAGTGTGTCCCAGGATAGATGTAACAAAAGGTGTAATGGACCAAAAATTTTGGAATTTTGAAATGGTATTTGGGGATTGAGTTCTGCTTGTTGTAAAACTAAAGTATACCAAAAATAATTTGATTTGGTGTTCTACAGGGTGTTTTATAAGCAAAGTTGTAAAAATCACCACTAATAAGGTGCCTTTATTTTTCAAAATATGAAAAAATTCCACTAAGAAAAGTTATTTAGAATGCAATTTTATACCTTTATTCCAAATTTCAGGAATATAAAATTATTTTTTTGAAACTTCCCATTTTTTCAATAAATTAGTATTTTATTTTGAACCATTTAATTAAAACTGCATAGAAATTATTTTTTGTGAATTAATATTTAAAGTTATGTAGAAGCTAAAAGTAGGCTATGAGAAAAGCAGTGAATACATATTTATAATTTATTATTGACATATCTGTTAAACGTAGTCAATATTATCCTTAATTTCTGTTTCAAATTAACGAACCAAGCATAAAAAATTAAGTGAAAATGGTACTCACAGTGCGTGAAAAAATTTATATTGTGCAATGCTACGGAATTGGCGGTGAAAACTCGCTAAGAGAAGTGGTAAGCCAATTTAATTTGAAATTTTCAAACACTGCTTTGTCACGTACTCAGGCTATGAGAATAATTAAAAAGTTTCTGGCTACTGGTAGTGTTCTTAACATGAAAAGAAAAATAAAAGCATATGATGAAGACAATGTTGGGGCTATTATAGCTCATGCTTCTGTTATAGAAAATCCTAGGATGCCACTAAGAGAGAGATCAGCTCTTATTAATATTAGCAAGTCTGAACTCCAAAGAATTTACAAGGCAAAGAAAATTAGGGCATATAAAGCAAATTATAAACATACGCTTGACGAGGGAGATGATGGCCGTAGGTTGGATTTTTGTTTGACCATTGGAGAAAAAATCATGGAAGAGAGATTTTTTCTCAGATGAATCCACATTCACAACCAATGGTGTTGTTTCATCTCAGAATTGTCGGTTTTGGGCTTCTGAAAATCCAAATTTTAGAATTCATTGTAGAAGACAATATTATAAAAAAGTGAATGTGTGGTGTGCCGTTTCTTATCACGTTGGAGTTATTGCACCTTATTTCATTGAGGGAAGGTTAATCCAGCACACTTATTTACAGCTTCTTGAAAGATTTTCTGAAGAACATTTAAATATTTCAAGAGATATGCCTTTAGTTCATTTTTAACATGATGGTTGCCCTGGCCACTCCACAGAAATGGTTAATTAATCGGTGGTTGAATTTACATTTTGGAGAAAATTGGATTGCCAGGAATGGACCGATCAAGTGGCCGGCGAGATCCCCAGACCTATCAATATTGGATTTATTTTTATGGGGTCGCCTCAAGCAGTTGGTTTACGCTGAACCACTTCCTAACGATGTAGCAGTATTGAAGCAGAGAATTACAAATGCCGTAAACTCCATACCGTTAGATCATATTCGAAACAGTTTTAAGGACTTCAGGCGAAGGATCGAAATGTATGTGGATGTGGGTGGTAGCTACGTCGAATAATAAAAAAAATGTAAACATTGTTTTGTATTGGTCAATAATTAATTTGTTTGTGAATCTGTTATGTTTTTGACATTTATTACTTGTTATAATTTTTAAACCTCATTAATCTTCTGTTAGTAATTGTTTCTTGTTTTACAATTAGTTCGATTAACATTATACCTTCTTACATATCGTATATTCAATTTTTTATTTACCAATAGCCTACTTTTTGAGATGATTAACATTTGCTCCTACACAACTTTAAATATAAATTCAACTCTTAATTCGCAAAAAATGGGAAGTTTCAAAAAAATAATTTTATATTCCTGAAATTTGGTATAGAGGTATAAAATTGCATTCTAAATAACTTTTCTTAGTGGAATTTTTTTATATTTTGAAAAATGAAGGTACTTTATTAGTGGTGATTTTTACAACTTTGCTTATGAAACACCCTGTAGAACACCAAATCAAGTCATTTTTGGTATACTTTAGTTTTACAACAAGTAGGACTCAATCCCCAAATACCATTTCAAAATTCCAAAATTATTGGTCCATTACACCTTTTGTTACATCTATCCTGGGATACACTGTATAATAGTAGATCCATTTTTGTTATACATGGTATAGATGAGATGACATTTGAATAATGTTGTCTTCATTTAATTGTTTATTGATTGCTTTACTATATGAATTTGTTTGTTTACTTTATCGAATAATAAAATCTATGGAACAGAAAGAAAATTGCATTTAATATTTCGCGTTCAAATTACATACATATTTCGACTATTATATTTTCAATTCTAAGTAACTTTTTCTTATATTTCTTACTTAAAAAATGTACTTCTCTTAAACTATTTTTGTATTTTCTTTATTTTTTATCATCCTTTGTAAAAACACTTCCTCAAATGAAAAGCTATTTTTTAATTGAGGAAAAAGTTTAAGGGTAAAAGAGTAATTTTGTTTTCGAAAAGTCAAAAATAAATACCTACCTATAGATCAGTTACTGAATGTACTTAAAGTATTGTTTAAATATATGCTTCAGGTTACACCGTACGAGACTTAAACGGAATTTACCACACCGGCTTTGCAATTGCCCAAACTACCAACAGGAACGGTTCCAGACTGAGTTCAGCCAGGGCATTTTTAAGGCCCTTTAAACACAGGAGAAACCTGCACATTTTAATGAACGCCACCGTCGCGAAGGTCCTTATAAATACAACTACGAAGCAAGCTTACGGCGTAGAAGTTTTGAACAGTGGTAAAAAAGAGATAATATATGCCAGCAAGGAAGTTATAGTGTCAGGAGGTAAGCAAATATGTTAATGTTGGTTTATAATTGGATTTTAAAAACGTGATTGATCAGTTATGGTTCTAAGGCTTACGCGAAGCCGGTGATTTATTGATTTGTTTCTGGTAGTCTTTCAGGTTGATTGTTATTTTAGATACTTGATCTTTCTATTATCTTGTGATCGTCATCACTTCACGCCATTTCAAAAGAAAACCATGACAAGAAGACAGAAACGCCAAGCATTCAGAAAAATCAACTCGGAATAAAATCAGTATAAGAAAGATAATTAACGAATCCTCATGTCTAGATTCAGATCATCAAGCTGCAAATAATTCAATGAAAAAATTTACCTCAAACATGATTTTCTTACTTGTTACAATTTCTACTTCGACCAGTACGTCGTTGCTTGTTCGACTAGTCTTAATTTTATCAAGTATCTCGCTAGAATGATCAAAAGAAAAAATTAAATAATAACAAAAAGAGACTGACAGATGTTTTTTTTATATAGTTTTGAGCTAAAATGTTTAGGACCAGTTTTCTCAACTTTTAATTTAATTTTAATATATAATATATAGATGAATCTGAAAAATGAATTGAAAATAATTATTAATACAGTCGTATTCTATCGTTTAAACTTAAGGGAAAATGAAGAATCTGATCCTTAAAAGCATGTTCTTCCGTTAAAACATAATATTTATTTTTCTAGGAGCTGTCAATTCACCTCAGATTCTTCTTCTGTCTGGAGTAGGTCCAAGAGAAGACCTGCAGAAAGTCAACATACCTGTGGTGCACGATTTACAGGGCGTTGGAAAAAATCTGCATAACCACGTGGCATTTTTCATTAATTTTAACATCAATGATACAAATAGCGCGCCACTGAATTGGGCCACTGCTATGGAATATCTCCTTTTCAGAGATGGACTTATGAGCGGCACAGGTAAGTTCACTATTCAGTTCTTTTTGTAAGGTAGGGGAAGGAAAATCATTCAACTATTTTCCCTGTCGTATGATTTTGAAAAACCAAAATGGAATTTATTCGTTATTACCCCTAGTATTTGACTAATTACTTTTTTTTATGTTTTTCAAATAAACAAACTTGCGCTAGGGGAAAACCTTTGCATTTTTTTTCTTCAGTTCTTCAGTTCTTTTTTTATAGATAATGAATGGAAAATATTGAAATAATATCTTCTTTCGAAAGGTACTGTTGCTTATGCAATCAATAAAAGCGTGTATCAGAAGAGGCTATTTATTTAACAAAAATTTAACAAAGCAGAATTTACAATTGCACTAAGTTCGCGTGCGAGAGGTAAAGCCTTTGAGGATTGAAATATGACTACTGCTTCTGGCTACACGGTACACAGATACTTTAATTAGAGTCGATTATTCTGCTCGTTTATTACCGTGCATTGAACTATCGGCCTTTCTCTTTAAACGTGCCAATATTATAAATTATGTTTTTAAGTAATTAAATGTTGGAAAGTGCGCTACAGGTACAATAAAAAATGGATATTATGTTGAAACATGAAAAAGGCCAAATGTCATTCGATATGCACTAGCTTCTGTACGGTACCAATATTATCCGTGTGTTAAGTCATCAAAATCTGAGAGCTAATTTCGGTGCTATTATTTCCACACACAGACATACATACAGATATTTTATAAAAACACTTACTCGTGTTCCTGGTACCTCAAAATGTAAAGATGTAGTCTTATCTTAATTTTCGATTTTGGAGCAATTGCAGTAACCTCCAAATTTGTATGGATGGGGAGGTTAATTATCATTTTACGTTTATTACACATGACTTTAGAAAATTTTGCGTTAAGCAGTGACTTATTTCTTGGTGTATGTATTGTTTACTGTTACAGGCATATCAGAAGTGACAGGATTTGTCAACACGAAGTATCAAGACCCCAATTTGGATCATCCAGATATTCAATATTTCTTTGGGGGATTTCTGGCAAACTGTGCTAGAACTGGACAAGTGGGAGAAAAGGTGGACAATAACACCAGGTCCATTCAAATCATTCCTACAGTGTTACACCCGAAAAGCCGAGGTGAGAATCTGCATTGATGATTTAATGATAATGAGCTCATTTAAGATTTTATTGCATATTTTGTTTCAAACAGTAGATGTACAAAAATTCCGCAACGGCTTCTCACTTAAATTAATTATCAAATGTAGTGCGCCGCCCAACGAGGCGTGACCAAACGTGACGTCACGTCAGTCGATCCACAGGTCAACTGGAAACAGTGTAGGTAATACATGCTCTGTAGTGAAGTCGCCTGTTGATTTTATTAGGAAATGGTAGTTTATAAGACTTTGTAAAAAATCTGTGCATATAAGTGATAAAAAACAGTGATACAAGTGCTGCATTAGTAGAATGTAGGCTTTCACGGCCATTGTAAAATAAAGTGGTTTCTTCCGGGTGTTGCCGTGGTTGTCCAATTTGACTTGACGTTTCGCTGATCCACGATCATGCTGTCAGTTTCTTCAGAAGGATTTTGAAAACTGAAGTTGTTGTGTTTTGCTTTTCGTTATATACCTTGGCGCTGCTTCGCTTCGCTGCTCAATCGTTGTGGTTAATTAACCGTGACTGTTTAAACCACCAGTGCTTGGCAAAGCCAGTCTCCATGTGTTACTTAGTCTATTAAAGTTGTCCCTGTTTTTTTATAATTTATAGTGATTCCGACTTTTTTATATATTTATTTAAAATAGGCCTATTCCCGCTACCAAGGTCTGTCATCGACGCCAGGAGACGAGCTATCCCCAACCTGGAAATTTTGCCGAACCTCTTCTCATAAGAACAGTAGGGATCTTTTACTTGCCTAATATTTAATAGAAAAGGGACCGCCTGCTTTACATCCCCTCCGAAGGATGGTATATCCACTACGTAATCTTCGTCTTGAAATTACATAGCTTCCGCGTATACACTGATATATAAGCCGCTAGAAGGTGGGACGAGATCGCTGTGTTTCCCAAGATGGATTTTATCCATAAAAGTACTAACCACGCTGCGCGTTGCTTCTCTGGAGTATCGAGATCCATACACAAGCAGACAAGCAAGCAAGAAAGAAAGAAAGAGTTATTTAAATTTTACAAGAATTCGCCCCACCCGAACCTGGCCCGGAGCCAATCAGACAAACATGGCATGTAGCACCGTGGTGAATATAGTGAATATAGGGTTGGATGTAGGTTGGGTTTGGCTAAACGACAATTGATAAAACAATGTCAAAACTCCTATCCGCCTGTGGCGGATTTAAAACAACAATAAAATTAACAAATGCTATCCACATGGACCTAAAACTAATTCATATAATACTTAGAAACTAATCACTGGTTGTAGTACTGAATAAATTGGGATTGTTGACTCGGGTGAAAAGCTAAACGAAAAAACCCGAATGAGAACTGCCGACCTGGCGGTCTCCCTGATGACATGAAAATGTGGAGGAAAAAGGATAAGGTTTAAAATTTGAATTTTTAAAAAGATCATCGGCCAAAAGGGAATTTTTTATAAAAAAAAAAGTGGACAAACGAACAATAACTATAAAAACGAGAACAAAAATAGAACATAAAGAAAGAGAAAAGAAATGATTTGAAAGATAAAGTTGAGGAAAGATCAAAGGTGGGGGAAATGGTAGATTGTGGCATAGGAGAGTATGGCTAGATAAGAGGTTGCCGGAAGATAGGCAACGCCTGGTATGGTAGGGGGTGTTTGATCTGGAATGGGGCATTACGCATTCTGATTTGGGTTATATTGCTGGTTAGCGGACTATCGCCCAGTTTGAAGGTGTATAATTTTTGGGACATTTCTTGGACATAGTCTGCTAGTGGGGTTATGTCGTGACATCGTGCGAATAGAAAGATACATACACAGTCAAGATTCATCTACGCTCGCCTCCTGATTCCGACTTACTTACGTATTCCTTGAGTCTGCACTAGATGCTACGCCCTGTCTGTCCGATATAACTCTTACCATACGAACACTCTAATTGCTAAACACTCTTGGCTAGTAGTCTAGGAATGGGTTCCTTATTAGAGAGAAACGTGTGCCTATTTTATTCTTCAATAAACTCTTCTTCAACCTATGTGTTACTCCAGCCACATAAGGAAGGCACGCATAAGTAGTAGGCCATTCCTGTTCTTCTGTCGTTCTTCTTCTTTTGTTGATAATACGTTGTATATCCCTTTGTTCGTACCAATTTTTTTATAGAGCTTGCTGGACATTCCTGAGTTCTTCTGTGAAGCAGTATTCTCTCTGTGAAACAATGTTCTGATTAACGACCTCTTCTGTTGTGGATGGTAGTGGGATGTAGCATGCAGGTAACGATCAGTATGTGATTGATTTCTGTTTACTCCCATCATTGCTTGATCATTTCACCGATACATCTGAAAAAGGGAAAACTCCCTCTTGCTCCATCCCCATCGTGAACTTGATATTTGGGTGTAGGTTAGATGGTCGAAGAAAACATACAGTGAAGAATCTCCACGCAGTCATATAATGAACGTATCGCCAACATAACGCAGTGGTTTAAAGTGGTTTAAAATAAAAGTTATGTCGGAGAATTATGCAAAGAGCCGTCTTCGCATATGCTATAGGAAAACACTTTTGTTGTGAAGATAATTTTAATGTGAGTATACCAATAAGAAAGTGTTAGAAATTATTAAGCGGATATGTTATATGTGTGTCGTGTTTGCTTACGCAAAATGAGCCAATAAAAAACATTATAAGCATATTACATAGTTTCAAGTTGTGGAAATACATCGGTGAAAACCCTTAAAAAACTTTTTATTTCCCTGCTATTAGGCGGGAAGGCGAGGAAATTATTTCAAAAATCTATGCAACGAACACATTTTGTCTCAAATTGAAGATCAAAAGGATTATTTTAATGCAGGTAGATTTCAAATTAATTTGTTACTATTATTGTTTAAAAAATTATATAAATAATTAGGGAGGGACATATCGACATAACTTCTGATTTACGGTTTATTTCATAGATGA
Source organism: Rutpela maculata (assembly GCA_936432065.2). Taxonomy (NCBI): domain Eukaryota; kingdom Metazoa; phylum Arthropoda; class Insecta; order Coleoptera; family Cerambycidae; genus Rutpela; species Rutpela maculata. The sequence goes on from OW386292.2 coordinate 33,541,628, forward strand.
ATATATTCTGAGATAAGGAACAATTGTATAAATAACCAATCACAAAATTTCGGGACACATATTTTTACTTCCTTCTCATACCAAAGATATGAATCGTGAAAAAGTTACTCTCCAATATTTCTTCGGATTTTTACGTTTCAGACCATGTAGATTATGAAAATCAAGGTCATTCAATTTCATCAATATCTCTGTCTTTCTGTCAGTCCGCTTGTTGGCACCATTTAAACATTTATTTGGCACATAAAAATTTAACCTCTGTACATAAATATAATTCGCTATAGGCCCATACCAAATGATAGTCCTTTTGTAGTATAGTTTTTAAAAAATCAAACATTTTTGATATAACAACAAAAGCGGTTAACCAGAAACGCCAGCAACTTGTACCCATTAAGAGAAGGTATACCTTCGACCTTGGTTCTATTATGCCTATCAATTGTCTCTGGAACGGAGATTTCTACGAACAAAAGTACGTAGCAGCTATGGGATCAACAGTTTTACCGGTAATAGCCAATATAGTGTAGAGAAACCAAAATGTTGGTTGCGCTATGTTGACGATGCGTTCATTATATGGCCGCATGCAAATTCTTCACTGTCTGTCTTCTTCGACCATCTAAATAACCAACACCCAAATGTCAAGTTTACGATGGAGCAAGAGGGAACTTTTCCGTTCTAAGGTATATCGGCGAAACGATCAAGCAACGATAGACTGTCTCACGGATTCTACAGAAAGCGAACACATCTGCATGCTACATACCACCAACATCCACAAAAGAAGAGGTCGTTAATCAGAACATTGTCTCACAGAGCCAATAAGCAAAACAAACCAGGAGAACTCAGCAACGTCCAACAAGCTCTAAAGAAAAATGGGTACGAACAAAAGGATATACAACGAATTATGAACAACCATGGAAGGACAACAGAAGAACAGGAATGACCTACTACTTACGCATACCTTCCCTATGTGGCTGGAGTGACATATAAGTAGAAGAATACTTTATTGAATAATCAAATAGGCATACGTTTCCGAACGGTAAAGAAAACAAGTGCTTTCCTCAAACAAGGACCCCGTGTTTACCAATTAGAGTGCTCATGTAGTTGAAGTTACATTGGACGGACAGGGCATAGTATCCAGCGCAGAATGAAGGAACGCCAAAGAAACATAAGACTCGGATACACAGATAAGTCGGCAGTGGCAGAGAATGTCCATCAGAATGAGAATCATAAGCCTAGGTATATAACGAGGAGTAGAACACAACCACTTCAGTCTTTAGAATCCTTCTGAAGAAGCTGAGAGTATGATCAGCGAAATGTCAAGTCAATTTCGACAACCCCGGTAACACCCGGAAGAGATCATTTCATTGGAAAATAGCCGCGAGAGCTTGCATTCTAGTAATGTACAATGGTGAACAATTAATTTATTGTATATGTATAATTATTAATATCTGTGCCCCCTGTAAAACAGTTTCATATACTTCTTTAAATATTACATATCTATTGTACTTAAACATTTCCTTCTATTTATCACACAATTTATAGTAAACTGTTTCCATGAACGTTGTTACATATTTGTTTTGGATTACGATTAAATTACTTACCCTGATAAACAATTCCGAGGATATTCAAATTTAAAATTATTAATTTATTGTTTCAGGTTCAATCCGATTAAAGGACAACAACCCTTTAACCTATCCTTTGATTAATGCGAATTACTTTACACATCCGGACGATGTTAAAGTTATGGTGGAAGGGATTAAAATCGGAATAAAATTGTCGGAAACAAAAGGTGAGTAATTTATATATTTCGCAGCAATGTGGATATTAACAGAAAGATATGGAGACTAAATAACTTTAAAGACAGGATAAGACCATATCCTGAGAGCTGTGAATTTTAGTGTATGACTTGAGCCAAATAGTCACATAAACTTCGTTAAGTATGGGGTCCGTATTACCGACCCAGAGGCTTTATTGGGAAAATTTAAAACATCATTTTACAGAATTGTATTACATGACAACACGACTAGGAGTAGATATTTGTTCACACTCATCTATTCCATTATATTAATGGTCGCAGTGACGTGACGTGTGCCTAATTACATGATTTTACCAAATCTGCAGTAAACTGCTCTGAATTTCGAACATGTTTTTAGTGGTTTTTGCTCGATATTTCATGAAATTGAAGGTATATTCAATTGAAAATGGTTTTCTCTTGAGTGCTGTTCCCTGTGCAAATAAATCCTTCAATAAGTTGGTCGGAAAGTCGTCTAGCCTGTGGACCAGATCAGTGTATCCTTTTGTTTTGGGGGTGTTTTTTGGAGTTGGGGGTAAAAAACGAGCGAATCTGACAATTCTGACTTCGGATTCTGTTTCAGAGGGTCCAAATACATAAGGATACACTTATCTGGTCCGCAGGCCAGTCCACTTTTTTTTGGGTTGCTGTGTTATTTGTCAAAAAATAATTTTATTAAACCTCGTGAAGATTCTCTTCTCTCTAGTGAACTTAAAAATTTCTTTGAATAGATAAATGTACACGAACCGCCGAAGCGGCATACGGCATCACATATTGGGACGAAACATAATTGAATCAAGAATACTGTAGTATATGAAGAATAAACATTGTGCCTAAGGTTTTTTAAACTACTGTGGTCGAAATTGCAAATAAATAGGGTACTTAAGCTCCTTCTAGTTGGATTTTTCTTCTTTGTCTACTATCCAAATCACATTTATTTAGAAGATTGTGAGTGGTCCGTGGTTCAATAAAAACTTGGTGTGCCTTTCTTCGCCCCCGCCGTAACTCTTGGCACACTACTATGAAAGGGTAGTCCTTACTTGACTTCCATAACGTCATTTCCTATCAGAGAAATGTTTATGCTATTCGAATACTCAAATCATTATTTATCCAACTGCAATGGTGCGCCAATTTTGAGATGAATGCGAATATTGGCGAGCGATTCATCTTGTCGCTATCCCTTGGGACAATAATAATGTCACGCATAAACGCGCTATAACTGTAAAATTAAGTGTATCCGAAAACGGTAAATTAAATCCAATCAATTTTAACAAAACGATAATAATAGAACAAATAATACAATACAACTTATAAACCGACAGCGCCTTGGGCCTCTTTTCGGTGCTTGCGTAGACACTCTTTTGCCTGGATTTAATTATTTATAACTGACTCACGCTCACTCAAATTTTTACTAGCAAAACTTCCATTTTGTTTCAGCATTAAAGAGATATGGTTTCAAAATTGACAGAACCCCGGTTCCCGGTTGCCAGAACCTCACCTTTGGCTCGGATAACTATTGGGCTTGCGTCATGAAGCAACAGACAGGTCCAGAAAACCACCAATGTGGCAGTTGCAAAATGGGTCCCCCCACTGACAAATTGGCAGTGGTAAATCCATCTCTACAGGTAAGTTGAGGAGTCATTATTTATTTCATAACTCAAATGAAAACAAACTAGTCATTCTAGTATTCGATAAAAATTAGAAATATAAAGGAAACATTAGGGGGTCACTGAAACTTTGCCTTGATGTTCATTTTTACTTACTATTTCAGGAACCAATAATGAGTCTACTAAAATTTTTACTTAGAGCTATGAAAAGAGGGAGCGCGTTTTTCTCAAATATTGTTACTCATGACACAAAGTGGTTTGAATGATGAATCTGACAGGACAAAATTATTTTCTTTGTCATTGTCAAATATAGTTCAAAGTAGTAAATAGATTCAGTAAAAGATAATTTTAGGGTAATTTTTTCCATGCGGACTTTTAAATGAATAAAATACTTCACCAGAATTAATTTAAAAATGCAATTTATTTACTTTAAACGAAATGAACTATACTAAGATATAATCATCACTACCATCTTCGTCATCATTTATATGGTCGTTTTGATCATCGTTTAAGTCTAAAATGAAAAGGCCGAGAATTTCGGATAATATACGTTTACTTTTTTGCCGCTGAATTCCAAGAGCTTTTTCTAATCTGGTCAAGAGAACTAGTATCATATATATATATATATATATATATATATATATATATATATATATATATATATATATATATGTATATATATATATATATATATATATATATATATATATATATATATATATATATATATATATATATATATAAAGTCTACAACACTAATATACTAATTAAAATAAAAAAATAAGTTGGTTAAAGTAGGCTATAATTTATACATAAACATACTCCGAAATAACTACTCTAAAATAGTGATTATAAGTTTATGGCAGCATTTCACAGCCTTTGCTTTTTCTTACCTTTAAAGTTGGGTGAAAACTAAAATAATATATTAATATATTTATTAATAATATTACTAATCTAAATACATCACCTAACAAAGATCTGAAGTATTTTATTAAAATATTTGCACATACACAAAATAGTTAGATTACTAGTAGCCACTTTTGCTATAGTTTTCAACTTGATTGACAGATTACACATTCCTTTAAATCGCTGAAAGTTTCTAGAACGACTGCCGAGTGTTTGCAATACAATAAAGCAACCACAAAACAATAAACTTCTACCTGCTCTAGGAACGAGTAAGGACCTTTTGGCAACTAGATTGGTCATCCGAACCACTTTGCAGCGGGACGTGTTGAAATGTAAAATTATTTTCTTACGGCACCTAAAAAAGAAAGCAAACTATGGCTACTCCACCATATTGTCATGCCTGAAACGGACTAAAAATGTAAAATTGGGTTACCTGAAAGAAAGTGACAAATATTCAAGGAATTATAACAGTAATATTTATTCAACGATAACAATACTAAAAATAAAAGAAGTACGATACCCTACAATATACATATCTATGGCGCAACGTGATCCTTAGGGACAGTGCCAACGAAACCGCGTCTAGGCCTTATTTACGGTACTCAGATAGACTTTCTCGTGCCTAGACGCCCTCTTCTGATGTCAGAGTGGACACTGCCCTTCCTCATTTACTTCCTTGTGTAAATGCAACAGATAAATAATGCGTCAGCATTTTGTAAATGCAAGCGGGGTCAATGTGTACTGACATTGACCTTGTTTATGTTGCTCATCGTCTGTGTTTATAAATATAAAATTATATTCAATAGCATTGATTCAAATTAATAATTTCTAGTGATAAAATATTGAAAATATTGATATGAAATTTAGTTATGATTCGATTCCATTTTAATGCTAAATAATAAAGTAACAAAGTAAACAATGCCTTAGGTTTATAAAATATCCATTGCTTAGTTCATTTTAAAAAAATAATTGAAATACAGCATTTTGAAGTTCCCTTTGAAGAAATTGAATAATTATTCTCTAGCTTCGCAATTTATTCAAAACAATGCACCCTGAGTCAATAATACTTCACATAAATAAAAAAGAAAAACATGCCGTACGCCCTAAAAAAGAAACAACGAAGTAGCTTGGGAGTATATGGCACGATTTCCTTTTTGTATTTATTATTTAACCCTACGATCTCTCTCCTATTTGTATAATTCACCAGGTTCAAACGAGTAGTTCTATATACGTCAACTGTTCTGGTTGAAGTACAAAATTGAGCCCAACAGATACGAAGGGACAAGCAGGGTATGGTGTACTGTACTTTCAACCTATTTAGTTGTTCTTCCAGATCTATCCTTTCCAGATTCTGTTCTTAAAGCTACACTAAGCTTATGCGAACAATAGATTCGAAACACGTGTCCACAGCTACTTGGTTTTTCATCTCACTCTCAACGCAATTTCCCTTTTTATTTTATTACTTAACCCTACGATATCCCTTCTATTTGTTTATTTTTCAGGTTCCAATTAGCGGTCCTTATAGAGCTCTATATGCTAACTGTTCTGGTCGAGGTCTAAAATTGGACCTAACAGATACGAAGGGACCAGTAGAGTACTGTGTACTGTACCTTCGACCTATTTAATTATTGTTCCTGATTAGTCGGAGAACGAGCAATGTCTAAGATGCACCCTCTATAATACTCGCGAACAACCACCTAAAAATAATTGATTCTTATGTAAATCGACCTGGCGGATCCGATTTTGGAGTTCGCCAGACAATTCGGAATTGCGAAACTGATCAAAATTGGCAATTTCCGAAAAATCTCAAATTTTATGGATATCTTTTAATTTTTACTTATCACCCTATATATCCTTAGTTTAAGTCCGATTAAATTGAAATTTTTATGAGAGCCAATTTAGACCTTTGTTATCATGATGGATATGACAGAAATGCAAAAAATTTACGTGTCACCAGTAATATTTTTTTTAATAGTTGGTGACACGAAATTTGTTAAAAATGCAGCAACAAATACTCGATCGAGAAAACTTTTTTGTTTTTAAAGATAGATGTATATAGTAAGTTACAAAGTTGTAGCCAAAGAACCAAATAAACTTTTTTATTTCAGTGATTTTTTAACTGGCTTGGTTTTTAACATAACGGTGCCGCAATATAGAAAAGAACTATGCCGGCTGCGGCCGGTCACGTACTGCACAAGCGATAACGCCATGCATAGCTTGAGAGCGCCAGGATTTGTATTGTACTAATAATAACCTATTTAATAATCGTTTATTCAGTAAATTTTAATTTTAAAAAAGGAGCAAAATATAAAAAATAAAGTTTTAAATTTTGATAAAGGCAATTTAGACATACTCATTTTATTTCCACATTTAACTTCTACTCGTATAATTAAGCAGCAATATTTAAGAGATAGTTAACACATTTGTATTTTTTTTATCGCAAATTATACAACGTTTTGGGCTTTCAACGGTCTTCCTTTTTTTATAACCAGTATTAGCCCCATCTGTGCTTTCTGCTTTTTGTTTATAAGCTTTTCGGGTGTAATTTCTTCTGCATCTTGCATGATAGACAGGACATTTTGACAAAAATAAATCCCTTTTTTTGGTGTAATATTTCAACTTAAGAGAGATATCCGACTTTATAGAAACTGCTTTAAATGCTTAGTCCAGTGCTTCTTCTGTAACACCCTGCACAGTTTCTTTACTATTTTGTTGGCAAAATGTGCATTTCATAAAGTTTAACTCTGAGTTTAACTGTTAAAAAAAAGTTGAAAACGCGCACAAAACTGCTGACGTTAAAAAAATTGCTTAAAAGTTGTTCTTTGTTCAAATTAAATATTAAAACTAGTTTTAAATGTCTGGAAAAGAAATTCCGTTACTTTAATATGCACTTTACCCTCTATAGCACTTTCCTAACGCAATAATAATTAGCTGCAACTCATCAATTTTCAATAAGAATAAGCGTCATAAACCACACAGACGACAACTCCTGTCGATCGGTTAAAAACAACTAAATAAACGTTTTATAATCGCTATTTATGTAACCAATTACAAAAGACGTAACAACACGAGTTACACAAGATTGTCTTTCGTTACATACATGATTTTTCTAATTTTACAATTAAAAACAATTTAAACATAATAAATGAAATGGATGTATTTAAAAATCTTAAAAATTAAGTCATAGTTACCTCCTTCGCTGCTATCACACATTATAATTTTAATATCAAAATTGACAGATGTTATTTAGTCAAGTCACAGAAGACAGGAACTATAGTTCCTGTCTTCTGTGGTCAAGTTACAATATTATTTGAAATCCTGATTTGATAACATAATAAAGGTAAATTGTATTAATGCAAAAGTTTTGTTAGCGTATTTTGAAGGAAAGAAGAATTTAAAAGCTTCCACTTTATGGACTTAGTATTCTGTTTTGTGTTGAATACACATTGTTTCTTTCTCTTTTTGAGAGTTGTTTATCTTTCCTAATTGATGACATAAGGAACTTTTTGTAACGCCATATCCTAAAATGGCATTTATTTGACACTTTCCATGAATCAAAACAATGTCATTATTGACAAGTGTAAAATAAAGAAAAAAGAGTGAAATAATAGTATATTATATTACTAGGAGTAGAACGCACTCTTTTTTTGTGTTGAGCCCAGGATTTGCGGCTGAGGCGAAGCCGAAGCCGCAAACTGGGCGAAACACAAAAAAAGGCGTTCTACTCCGTGTAATATATACTATTTTTTCTTCAAGCGTATTAAAATGCAAAAATTCATTTATTTATCATAAATGTACAAATATTCAAACTACAGTCTTACATGTTGACACAATATGACAAGTGGCTAGTGGATAGCGCGCCACCGGTGGCTTTCGGTATTAACATTATGTTACTAGTAAAACAATACCCACTGCGGTGGCGCTTTCGGAACTAACATTATGTTACTAGTAAAACAATGTCCACTACGGTGGCGTTCGGTACCAACATTTTGTTACTAGTAAAACAATGTCCTACTTCTACTTCTGTTTTTGGTGACATAATTTAAACATTTTAATACGCTTGAAGAAAAAGACATTTTATTTCACAGTGTGATATAAAACTTATTGGTTTCTATCGAAACAGCAATAGAATTTAGTCTATTTTTATAAAATTATATTGTTTTCTGATTTCGAATGGCGATACAACTCGAGACTAACATGTGTTTTTTTTTACTCGTGTGGTTTATAACACTCGCCTTCGGCTCGTACTATAAACGCCCCACTCGTAAAAAAAACACCATTTTAGCCACTTGTAATATAAAATACTATTTTGTAACGCCATATCCTAAAAGGACGTTTATTTGACAGTTTCAATGAATCAAAACAATGTCATTATTGACAAGTGTAAAATAAAGAAAAAAAGGGTGAAATAAAGGAATTTTATTAAATGATGTGAAATAAAATTTACTGGTTTCTATGGAAACAGCAATAGAATTTAGTCTATTTTTACAAAATTATATTGTTTTCTAATTTCAAATGGCGATATAAAAAATTTTGTATATAACTCGAGACTAAAATGTGTTTTTTTTTACTCGTGTGGTTTATAACACTCGCCTTCGGCTCGTACTATAAATGCCCCACTCGTAAAAAAACACCATTTTAGCCACTTGTTATATAAACTACTATTTCGTCACCAGTTACGTAAAATTTTACTTTTCATAACTGATTACATAAAGTAGGACGTTTTGACACTTACGTCAGTTTTGAAAACTATCACTTTATACGTCAAAATTAGAAAAACCAATATTCACAAATACGCATTATTTTATTCACATCGAGCGGGGCATCTTTTAAAGACAAAGCCGCGGTATAGGCCAACCCAATCTTTTATCTTGTGACGCGACCCGGCGCGGCGGTCAAATACTGCAGCAGCGTTTTCTTGAAAACTAAGTAAGTTATCAAAAAAATCAGCGAAATAAAAAAGTTTCTTTAGTTCTTTGGCTACAACTTTGTACATTACTATATACATCTATCTTTAAAAACAAAAAAGTTTTCTCGATCGAATATTTGTTGCTGCATTTTTAACAAATTTCGTGTCACCAACTTTAAAAAAATATATTACTGGTGACACGTAATCTTTTTTGCATTTCTGTCATGTCAGTCATAATAACAAAGGTCTAAATTAGTTCTCCTAAAAATTTCAATTTAATCGGACATAAACTAAAAGAGATATAGGGTGATAAGTAAAAATTAAAAAAATTACATAAAATTTGAGATTTTTCGGAAATTGCCGATTTTGACCAGTTTCGTAATTCCGGATTGTCTGGCGAACTCCAGAATCGAATCCACCAGGTCGATTTACATAAGAATCAATTTTTTTAGGTGGTTGTGCGCGAGTGTTATAGAGGGTCCTTAAAATGCATCGTAGAGATCCCTCGTTCTCCGACTAGATCTATCCATTCCAGATTTTGTGGTTTAAGCTACGCCACGCTGATGTGGAACAATAGTTCTGAAACACATATCCGTAGCTGCTTCGTTGCTTCTTCTTTAGGGTATATGGCAGGATTTCTCTTTTTGTATAAATAATAATAAACAAGGACGTAGGCTCCGATGATATAAAACATTACCTGTGTACTTAAAAGAATTTTCACTTACTTTTCGGCTAGCTTCTCATTTTTGTTATTAAATTAAAATACTATGTATTTAGGTTCTCTAAATCAGACTTCTTGTTGACACATTGGTCATATTTTTCTAATTCAATTATCACATTTAGTCTTTTTTTATTGTTCGTTTATCTAAGGTGCTTGCTTCTTGCAAGCTGAAGGTCTTATATAATATATTAGATCGCTCCCACCACAGGGTATATTATGAGTAACATGAGATTATAATTATTTCTGCGTTTTTTTTACTTTAGTTAAAAAGTATTGTTTTAATGTGTTATTTGCTTCATTTCATTACTTAACAATTTTGTCAGTGTATCACCAATATGTTCTAATTTTGTGATGCCACAATTACAAAAATCCTATCTATCTAATTTAAATTTTGAGGTACACTACTTCAACAGATACATGGATGATATAATTCCAATTATTTTTATCTTTAGAGTCCTGAGGATGTGTTAAAATAAAGACGAGAAAAAAAAAAATTAGTGTCCTACTGATATTGGCCACACTCCAACTATTTTACTAATAAAATAGATAAAGGTCATCAAACGATTTCGTAAAAACTTAATTTCTCCAAAGGGATGAAAAAATTCTGATAGCTGTACTAAGAGTTCCTCATCAAGGTTGTGGAGTCTGATACAAAGAGCAAGGTGGGTAATAGGATAATATATAATCTAAGGAGTTGAAACGCGTTATCTCGGTGAATTTTCATCGAAATGGACGAGACAAATTTTAAATTGATGGAATTTTCATAAGCTTGGGAAGAAGTCTCTTGAAATTTTTCGTTAAAACGCTTATTTTTCGAAATATTTCCCAAGAACGCATTTCCCGCATATTTAAGGTTTTTAGATTTTCTGGGTATTTAAGTTTTAGGTTTATAGGTTTTTAGGTTTCTGGTTTTTAGATTTCCCTCCAAAAAAAATTTTACCCTCAACCCCGAGGTAGACCCATCATCGGTTCCCGAAAGGGTAAATACGTATAAACATCTCTGCAAAGTTTGGTGGATAACATAGTCAATTTTTTCTCAAACTTGCTTCCATTTTTACTGTACTAATGTTTTTAGCAACAACCTTCTCTTTTCAGGTTTATGGAATCGACAGGCTGAGAGTAATAGACACCAGTATAATGCCCAAAGTCACCTCAGGAAATACGAACGCTCCGGCTATTATGATCGCTGAGAAGGGGTCCGACTTGATAAAATCAAGGTGGCTAACTCCCCAAGCAGGGTTCTTCTACACCAACACACCGAACCAAAGGATAGATAGGCAGTGGGGATCATGGTAGAGTTTTGTACATAATTTAGGTTGTTTCAATTCAGTTCTTGTTAAATTGGATAACACAAGTAAATCAGCTATAGGGAGCACAGTTTTAGACGGGGTCTTCAGGGATGTAGATTTTACAAAACAACACTGAATAGATCTGACTTAATATTGGAAATATTTTTTCCTACGAGCGTGCGGAAAATGACATTTTCCACTCTTATTTCGCATATGAGAAACGTCATTTTCCGAACAAGTGCGGGGCATATTTCCCTAATGGTGTGAAAAATATTTCCCGCGCAGCGTTCAAAGAATAAGGAAACTTATTTGAACTATTTATTGATTATAAGTATTAGTACACATTTCCTTAAACTAGTTAAAGTGATAACAAAATTGGAAGTACTTAAAAAAGCAACAAAATATCTTTCAGAATAAATCGACAGCATGTCTATGGAAGTATATTCTTCGCCAAATCGTCAGTGAAAATACATTCTTGCCTAGTCAGTATCTTGTTCGCCAATTTTTTCTTATTCTCAATTGATTCTTCAATATACCTCTCTGCCACGTTGATAGATCTACAACCACCGTGGTTCTTATATGTTATACCAGCTCCAGAAGTGAGACAGAAGAACGGCTGGAACAATGGCCCATGTACTGGACAGTGTTAGGAAAACCTAACTATTCAGCCAACATTTTGGGTATTTTGCCAGAAGTGTTCAATTCAACCACCTGCGCAGTACATTTTGCGACATAGAAAATAATCATGCTTTAGACTGAGAGGCCGTAGAGTTGCATATTTACTGTATATATCAGAAACACCATTTGCTAGAGTACATGTTCCCTCTACCTTAGACTTAGTATTAGAAATTTTCATTATCAAAAATCCATTTTTACTTTCAATGGAATTGGTCAATACATCTGTGAGTTCAGTTCTTTGGCAAGCATCTGCTACACCAGAAATAACAGCAACCTAAAACAAATTATTTTCAAGAAAAAATATAAATAGGTACTGAAATGTTACCTTCGTCATCAAGAATTTCTCGTCATCAACATCATGAAGAAACTTACTGATATCAGTTCCTGGTAGTACTTTAGACTTTTTTCCTTTATAATTCTCATGTTGGCGCTTCAAGAAAGCTGTTGGTTTGTGATATTTGCTAATGTCGATGTCGGTCTTCAGCATTAATGTAGATTTAAACATATAATAATGCACCCAAAGAGGAGATAACTTAAGTACCTTAACTTTCTCTTCAAAATATGCAACTACCATTATCAAAAAGTTTTTCAGATTTTTCTTTTCGCGTCACCAAAACTGATTATAAGTTTGTTCATATCTCATCTTGGATTTTCCTTATATCTTATCTCATAGGCAGTGCTCTGAATTTCAACAGGAATAACTTCAGCCATCAGTTCCTCACTAATACCGTCCATAATTATAATTTTATATCCAAAATCTAGAAAAATTCTGAACTCGATTCAAAATTAAAAAATAATCACAAATAACAGTTGCAACAATTGAAATAACGCCGCTTGTAAAGAAGTTGTTTGATTGCAATAGCAACACGTCGCAATAACAACACCCTGCTATATTTGACATATTTCCAAAATAAAGTCAAATGAATCGTCAAAGATTCGAATTTATTTATATATATTTTTTTTTATTTTGAAACGCTCGTAGGAAAAATCTTGTTCATACTCCAGGCATTAGGAATTTTACCTAGAAAAATTCATGGTAGTTCTGGAAATAGGTTTACTTCATGTTTTTTGACTCGCTGAATCCAAATTTTCAACTTCCCACCAATAATTCCCTCCGGAACTCCCACAGATTTAGAAAAAAAAATGGTTTTTTATTTTTTTTTATCGTTTTTTTTTTTTTCGTTTTAGAGAAAGAATACCCAGGTATTCAGAAAGCAAACAAAATTTACAACAAAAAGGTCCTTTGACATTTTGACGTTCGACGAACGGGAGGGGAGCGAGTGGGTTCTGAAACATGCGCCTCGGCGCCGTGCATGCATTTAAGTATCATACGGCAACTCCTCGTCTTTCGATCTTCTTGGGGTACCCCACTTCCCTGCCACGCTTCTCGAGCTAGCATGCTGTTGTCAGGAGGCCCTTCCCTTTCCCCCCGACCCATAACACCTGCCAGTTGCTCGAAAATTGATAGCAACATGTTGATCGTGATTGCAGTTTTTTAGGTCTTTTATCCTCAGTTTATATTGTTTATTGTTTTCACTGCTTTAAAAAACTTTTTTTGCATGAGAACTGTTTTCTTATAATATTTTAAACATGGTTGATGTGGCTTTAAATTGTTTCATTTGCGGGCAACCGTTATCGGACGACACAACAGTGAACGTGACGGAAAAAGGTTTAAAATCCAGACCACGGGTTTAAAACGGAAAGACAGTAAATATGATCTTTTAACTGGGCGTACGACGATTATGGTGCATAGGAGGTATCAAAGGTTATACGTTAACGAGAAGCCAATCGCATCGTATGTAAAAAACAGACCATTACCGGAGTATCTCGTGATTCCACGAGACACGGAGTTTTTCTTTCTAACAGAATTGTTTTTCATGCGGTGAAATAATATCGGTTAATAATTTTGAACAGCAAAGTCGTTTGCATCCAGAGCGACGGGACCCTGTGTATAATGTGCTTCATCTAAATATATGGCATAAAGCCATAGATTTTGCGAAAAATCGAAAAGTAGATTAGGGTGATAAAATTGTGCATCGCTTGACTCCTGTGGAAGGCGATTTAGTGGCGGAACAAGCTCGGTATCATTTGTCCTGCATGAAAAAACTTATTCTGATTCTAAAACCCAAATCTGAAGAACCTGTGAAGCGTGAGGCTTTTGGATTTGAAGTACAAGCTGCCATGAAGTACGTATTTTCTTTTCTCGAATAAAATGGGCACGAGTGTCAACATTCGTTTAAACAACTTGTAGATCAAATTAAATGTGACTATAAACCTCACATTAAAGCAATCCAAAGCTCAACTTATCGCTAAGTATGATGATGGCATTATTATTTCAGAAACCCCCAACAAACCTGCAATCTTTAACTTTGACTGAACTTAGTGCATGCAGTCCCGCAGCTCCGAGGCTCATGTTTTGAGGCATGCTAGCGCTTCCCCGTTCGTTCAACTTTAAAATATCAAAGGACCTTTTTTGTTGCAAATTTTGTCTACTTTCCGAATTTCTAGGTATCTTTTCCTAAAACGAAGAAAAGAAAAGATTAAAAAAACGATTTTTTTGGCTTTTCTCTCTCTAAATTTGATTCCGGAGGGAATTTTTGGTGGGAAGTTAAAAATTCGGATTCAGCTCTCCAAAAAAAACGTAAGCCTATCTCCAGGACTACCATGAATTTTTCCAGGTAAGTGCCCTATATGGTCTCTAATGCCTGGAGTATCATGATATGGTCGTGAACGGTATTTTCCGAATTCGTATGATTTACATCGCACTCATTCAGGAAACACCTATTTTCCGACCTCGCTGTGAAATTAACTATTTAATCACATTGTTGTTATTTATTATATTAAATTATCACCCGAATTGTAAAATAGCTTTTAGTAGTTTTAGGTGTCAAATATTCGATGTACAAAATCTAAAAGAGTGACTGTGAAAAATTAAATCATAATGTAAGTTCTGTTTTCCTACTGAGTAACTCAAGATGTAAAAAATTAAATATTACTCATTATTTTCATGAAGTCTGGTTAAAAGTAAAAAATGTCAATTTCTAAATCTTTACTTACATTAAAAGCTAGGTGAAAACGGTTTTAAAGAGTGAACCAAAATTATACTTTCTAATTTATCTTTAGTTAATACCGTTTATTATATTCAGAATTCATAGTAATTAGGGGCAAAAAAAAAGAAGAAAAATACCTTCAAGAAGGTTTTTCCTTATGTCTGTCTTCAGGATTCATCCATGTATACTCTAATATATTTCAATTTATATTTTAGATGTCTTACATTATGCTTTGATCCACTCAATTACATTTAGCTAATGCTGCAGTATTTTCCTTCATTTGGTTCCATTTTTATCTTCATAAATTTGGCTGCATTATTGATAACAAAAGAAGATATGCTAAACTTTCTTATTTAGCCGGAAAGATCCAACAAATCTCTTAGCATTTCACCAAAGCCAAAGCAACAAGAAGAATATAAGAATAATAATATAGAAGTTGGAGTACGAGGCAAACTTTGAGAATTTTGTCCTAAAAAGCAATTTTTAATGTTTGTCTAAGTAGTTCTGTGTTATAGTATAAATAATGTTAAAATTACTAGAATCGCTAGTATGACTAAAAAATTTAGTGAAAAAATTTCTTTTGGCTTCTTACCTTGCCGCAGTTTCTCGCGTCCTATACTTCGATATCACTAAATGAGTTATAAATGATAGTTGAACGAACACAGAACATTGGTCTCGAATCTATACTTCTTCATGTGCATAATACACCCTTAGGACTAAAATCTTACTACACGAATGGTGCCAGAACCAAAGACGCATTATTTTCAAACTCTTTCTATAAATCGAAGTCCCTACAATGTGTATATTTGTACATACTGATTTTATTATGATCTTATACGGCATATCCAAATTATTCTATTTATAAATTGTATTTTCAGAAATAGATGTAAGTAGAAATTTATATATGATTTTAGTTTTGATTTGTGTTATTCAAAGAGATATTGTTTCAGTTTTTTGGCAGGGTATAACATGCAAAAACTGTAATACTTTATATTTGGTACAATTTAACCAATTTGAGGACTTCCAAAAACAGTAGCTGTATAAATGAATCTGATAATTATGATCTGCGATCATAAGTTACCATGTAATCTGTGTAATAAAATGTACAATTTCATAGACAAACAAAACAAAAAAAGTTTTGCATTATCCAACAGATTACTACACACATACGTATTTTGGGTCTCTGAAACCGAACCCAAAACTGAACCCAAAATGCATATAGAGGTAGGTAAAGTGGTTCGACCGTTTAGGATTTTAATTTATTTTTAACTTCAGTTTTGGCTGATTTTTACCTGTTTCTTGAGGTTATGTTAAAATTCTAGCGTGATGAGTTAAATCTGACCTCGAATTCGATTTTAGCGCCCCAAAATATATGAGGGTAAAGTAGTTAACTGGTTTAGGGTTTTAATTTATTTTTAACTTTAGTTTTGGCTGTTAGGTAGTGCAAAATTTTTGTATTTTGTGTGTCTTGTTTCTTAAATGGAGCACCTTATGTAGTTTTACTTTTGACTGCTCATATGATTCCTGTTAAAAAATATCTGATTTATGTGTCTCTGTCTAGATATAATGGTAATATTTTAGAGTGAAACGTCATTATGATTATCCGGATTTAGTTACAACATAGTTTGTATAATTTGCGTTTGTAATAAATAGATAATAAGTTTCAGTTTTTTGTGGAATACTCTGTAGTGTAAAAAGCTATATGTACCTATATAAATTTTACTTGAAAGTATTATTATTTAGTATTTATTATGATTTGTAATTTTAGAATTAAAATTTTGTAAAAAAAAGCAGTTGGCGTTTTATTTTCTTTTATATTAAGTACAACTAAAGTCTGTTTTTAATCCAAGCAACTAATGCTCAAAAAAGGGTGTAGAGGGAAATGTTAGGGATAGAAAATTTGACTTAGGAACTTTGTTTGGACTAGTCTGAAGATGAACATATCAAAAGTCCTCACTTCTAGGTGGTGATCGGGGGGGAGGGGGGCACTTTAAAGTCCCATTTTTTGGTTTTTCGCTTATATCTCGGAAACTGTACGTTGTAGCGGCTTGATAATTCTAGACAAAATTGAAGCTGATTGCGGAAAATTTAAAAATTTAATGCTCTACAACTTCTTTTCTCACTACTTTTTCGTGGGAATAACATTTGAAGAGTTATCTTAACAAATAGAGCAAAAAACGTGAGGCGAAAAAATTGTTTTCCGCAATTTCCGAATTTCGTGGGCGGATATCTCGAGAACAGAACAACATATCGACAAATGTAAGTAGTGATTCTTGTAGCAAATTTTGTATACAGTGGTCAAGCCTAGCAAAAGGAAAAATAGTTTCCGAGATATAAGCGAAAAAACAAAACATGGGACTTTTAAAGTGCCACACGCTCACCACCTAGGAGTGGGGACTTTTGATATGTTTATCTCCAGACTAGTCCAAACAAAGTTCCAAAGTCAAATTTTCTGTCCCTAAAATTTTCCTCTATAATCATTCTGGTGCGGGAGCTAAGTGGCTTTTTCGGACACACATCGTTACAAGCATTTTCTATGCGCTGATTAATTCTATCGAACTTAAATAACGACAAAATAGACTTCTGGCATATGTCAGCCCGTCGAGTTGGCCATGGTTCAAGATATAAAAACCAGTGAAATTATATCATCGTTACAAAGCCAATTTTTTTTGCGTGTACACATTTTATGTTTAGAATTAATAAAATAAGATCGCCAGAAAGTGTGGGCCATCAGGGGCGCAACCAGAAAGGTCAAAGAGGTAAAAAAAACGGAGTTATATAACATCATCTTTACAAACTTTTTTAAGGTTGAGCATGTTTATTTAAATGTTTTGAACACAGAAAAAAATTTCCAGAAAGAAACTCCCGTCAGAAAGGCTAGCCAGAAAGAAATTGTTTAGGATTCTTGAAGAAAATTGGATTTTTTTTTTCGCATATTTCATCTCAGAACTCTAAACTCATCGTTACAAGTTCTGGCTCCTTTTTAAAACGTAAATATAAGCTCCTTCAACAATAGAATAGCCTCCCCGTAAAGTTCTTAGTGGCAGCAAAAGTACCATAGGCTCCTAAAATACAGGAATTTAACACTTTTGGCTAACTTGACTCCGTACCGTGCCTCAGATGTATTGTATCATTATTACCTTTCTGGCTGCGCCTCCTGATGGCCCACACTTTCTGGCGATCTTATTTTATTCATTCTAAGCATAAAATGTGTTCACACAAAAAAATGAACCTTGTAACGATGACATGATTTCACTAATTTTTAAACAGTGTTCGTGACGCTCCTGACAGGAGGTGCCCCGCCAGAAGTCGATTTTATTAATCGTTATCATCCATTAAACCATAAAAATATCTCAAAGTTCATAAAACGATGAGCTGCCGAAAAAATCACCTAGCTCCCGCTCTATTCGTTGCCTGGCCTATTTGCCCGTGTTGGTTTGATTTAAAAAGCAATATTAGTGTGTTCCCGGATTACTGCTCAAAAACAAGAAACTTGGTTATTTTTTATTTTTCGGAAAAGTTTTGCTCGCTAAAAAGTTACATTCGCATACGGATATGCGATGTCCGACATACAGGGTAGACAAAATTTATGAAACCTAAAATAGCGAAAGAGAGAACTATCCTCATTTTTAACTTTGGAGAAAAATAAGGAGTAAAGAGCTGTTTAGAAGTAAAAAGTTAGTTCAAATATGAAAATTGAGTAAGATTCGAATATTTTTAATAATGGGTCCTTTCCAGATAAAAATCGGACTAGCGGTGAACTACAATAATGAGTTCCTAGCCTCAATGGACTACAATATTTCTAGAAATTGTGACTCATTCACATTTAAATGGTAAATCACAACTAATAGCTTTATTTACAGTGGATATGGACTTTCTATCCCTGCTGTTCGTCCTAACAGCAAAGTCACATTTTGAATTTTGCTTTCCCCTATGAGGTTTATATTTACAAGGCACCAGATTCTTACTGTGTAACTTTTGAAAATTTATATCCAGGTTTTACTGCATTTCCCACTAATGTGTTTCTTTGTAATAAATAAAAATATAACACAAACATAAACATAAAATTGCTTGAGAATTCATTGACTTTGTAAGAAGTGCCATCCAACTCAGTTCAACTGTTTTCGAGTTTGCCTTAATCCCTTTTGTGAGGTCAGTTAAAAAATAGATACAATATCTATGGGAAAACACGCACAGAACGACAGTGCTATAATCTCGAAATCATTGTTCGTAAAATAACATCTATTAATTCTATTGGTATCAAAACATGTACAGTTTCTTTTACTTCCACATCCACGTAATGGAGTGGAAGTATAGTGACGGTACGAAATACTGTTTTTGTTGCTCAAATTCAAATTTCATGACATTCTATGTCAAAAGTCGAGATTTAAAAATTTTTTTAAAAATTCTGTCTGTCCGTCTGTAACTTTTTTTTGTACACGATTAATCTGGCACGGTTTACGATATCGGCTTGAAAGGGTTTAGCCGGATAAGCATGACGAGTCGGCCCCCAAATGACAACCTATATCGAAACTTATGTTTTAATATCGACTTGATGTATAAACGCGATTTGCATGTATTTTGCCACCATACTCCGCTTTAACCTTGAGATATGGAAAAAAAATGAGGGCATACATAACTATCGATCAAAGAGACATATCTCGAAAACTAATTCAGCTAGAGAGATAAAACCAACGGGAGGGGAGGTTTCAGGTAACCTTAAAGAGTATATTTTACATTTTTTTTTGAATTTTTAGAATAATTACGCACATCATTAAAAAATAAATAAAAAATATAATAATTAATATTTCCGTGTTCCCTGTGACTTACAATCACTGAAATAATATATGTTGTAATACTTTATATGCACTATTACTCGTAAAAGTTGCGTTAGAAAAAAGTTGGTGCAACACTTCGAAAAAAAATAAAATTCGACGGGCATTACATCATATAAGAATACAAACTTGACATGGGCACACATATAAATATTTTATGAATTGGAATTATTGTTAGAAGAGAAATTGAATGAAAATATAAATAATTGTCATGTAAATACCTATTTCATACGGCACACAGTGGCACAAATTGTAATTTTTTCGTTCAAAATTATTTAGAGCACTTCGCAACCGATTGGGATATATTTTTTTTTTTTTTAAATACTCGTTATTTAATTTCAAAAAAACGTAAGAGAGTCGATTTTTTAATTATGCTAACCAAAATTATTGAGCTTCGCCAAAATCTTCATTTTTTATTTAAATCTTAATAAAACTTACAAAAAAAAATTGTTTGTTTTTATCCAATTTACATAAATCTTGTTAATCGGGGAGTTTTTGAGGTCGCTGATTACGAATCTGATATTCAAATTGTCATAAACCAACCTGCAAAATGGCGGCTATAAAATGCTAAAAAATTATGAAAAATTAAATTTTTTTATTAAAGTTTATGGAGAGAAGTTTTGAATATTTCTGATAAGTACTTTTAAGTTAAAATAGATTAAATTTTAAGTTCCAGGAAGAAATTCAAGATGGCGGATCCAATATGGCGGCAATAAGATGATAAAACTAACTTAAGAATAAATTAAATGCATTAAACTATATAGGCTTTTCTCAAGAATTATTAAAAAATTTAAAAAGGATCAAATTTTCTGAAATTTTCAAATATATCCAATATGGCTGCCACACATTAATTATCAATCATAAATATGCGATTCAGTCCTCTATTTATATAAATATTATATTTAATTTTTAAATGATATTTAATATACTATATGTTTAATATAATATAAAAATATAAAGAACTTTATTATTTAAATGTATTTAGGATAATCAGCGACTTAAAAAATTATCAACTCAATTGGAGTATTAATATTATTTAAACAACACAGATTAAACAGTTAAACTAAGTTAGGTTTAAAGTTCATGGTGTAAAACTCTTGCCTTAGGTTATGTTAGGTATAGAGTTCTTGATTTAAGGTTTTATTAGGCTTAGGTTATGTTAGGTTTAATATTCTTGTTTTAAAGTCCTTGGTGTTAGGTGTTTATTATATTATTAGCAGATAAAAGAAATAAATATTAATACTTAGGGTTATGTTCAAAATTAATGGAGAACTGAATCGCATATTTATGATTGATAATTAATGTATGGCAGCCATATTGGATATATTTGAAAATTTCAGAAAATTTGTTCCTTCTTAAATCTAATATATAAAAATCTCGTGTCACAGTGTTTGTTATCGAACTCCTTCGAAACGGCTTGACCGATTTTAATGAAATTTTTGGTGTATATTTGGTAGGTCTGAGAATAAGTCGTAGGCTATTTTTTATACTCCTAGCCTAGGTGATAAGGGTGGCCTTATCCAGAAATTTTATTTTTATTTTTTGGACAAAAATTTATAATTTTTATGGCAAAACAACGTTTGCTGGATCAGCTAGTTTTTTAATAATTCTTAGAAATAGCCATTCTAGTTTAATGCGTTTAATTTAATTTTAAGTTAGTTTTATCATCTTATTGCCGCCATATTGGACCCGCCATCTTGAATTTCTTCCTATAACTTGTACTTATCAGAAATATTCAAAACTTTTCGGCATAAACGAAAATATTTCATTTTTCATAAATTTTTAGCATTTTATAGCCGCCATTAATTCCGCCATCTTGTAGGTTGGTTTATGACAATCTGGATATCAGATTCATAATCAGCGATCTCAAAAACCCCCGAGTAACAAGATTTATGTTAAATATGGATTAGAAGTTTTATTAAGATTTAAATATAAAATGGACTTTTGGTTAAGCTCAATAATTTTGGTTAGCATAATTCAAAAATCGGCTCTCTTACGTTTTTTTGAAATTAAGTAACGAGTATTTAAAAAAAAATGATCCCAGTTGGTTGCGAAGTGCTCTAGATAATTTTAAACGAAAAAATTACAATTCGTGCCACTGTGCGCCGTATGAAATAGATATTTACGTGACAGTTATTTATATTTTCATTCAGTTTCTCTTCTAACAATAATTACAATTCGTAAAATATTTATATGTGTGTCCCATGTCAAGTCCCCTTAAATGATGTAATGCGCGTAGAAGTGTTGCGCCAACTTTTTTCTAACGCAACTTTTATGAGTAATAGTGCCTATAAAGTATTACAACACTATTATTTCAGTGACTGTACGTCACAGAGAACATAGAAATATTAATTATTATATTTTTTATTTATTTTTTAATGATGTGCGTAATTATTCTAAAAATTCAAAAAATATATAAAATATACTCTTTAAGGTTACCTGAAACCTCCCGTTGGTTTTACCTCTCTAGCTCAATTAGTTTGAACGATAGTCATGCATGCACTCATTTTTTTCCATATCTCAAGGTCAAAGCGGAATGCGGCGGCAAAACACATATAAATCGGGTTCATACATCAAGTCGATATTAAAACATAAGTTTCGATATAGGTTGCCATTTGAGGACCGACTCGTCATGCTTATCCGGCTAAACCCTTTATACACCTATGTATAATAACGAGATCTAGAACTGAATTGTATTTTGATCTTATTCCGTTGAAGAGTCGGGGTAAATAAGTAACGTTAGCAAGTATAACTTCATAATATTGGGATTTGGTGTATGTACAAGAAGCCAAGGATTATTTTTTTTTTTTTTTTGGCATCAGCCACCCCCACAATCACCTCTACTATCACCCTTACTACCGATGTGACATATAATTTTATGGGTTTTTGGGGACGACGATTTCAAATATTATGTTATTAAATTTCTACGAATAATTAGTTCCATATAGTGGAGTTTTTTTTTCGTGATAAGAAACTGGAATCTGGATGTGGAAGTAGTAGATGGCGGTTTTGAATGGTTTAGGGGCTAATTTTGAATTTGATTTAAAGAAAATTATTGCTCTTTCAACTTGTTTCTCCAGGAATTATCCCAAAAGCTAATATTTTTAAATGATTGTAATATTAGTCCGTGTAGTTTAAGATTTCAGGGATATCTTTATTTATTCGGTGAAAACATTGTCAACCAAAAACAAAAAAAAAAATGTTGATCTTAAATTTCTAAAATTTCGTAAATTAGGGTAAGGACAGCGGTCACTGGCCCTGAGTAACAGATGTAAAGTCTAAATTTTTGTTTATAGTTAAACGACACACTATTAGAAAAGTCCAATCATTTTATCATTTGTTAGTTCTCGATTACTAATTGTAATAAAAACATATTAATCACAATTATTTGTTGTTCAAATAATTTAATGATATTATTTTAATCTTACTCATTCTTGAGGTCGTGTTGGGCGTTTTTTAATAGTTCTATATTTATTGATCCCTAATTTATTTTTACCTTTTACTTTTTGTAAAATACGTAATAATTTCAAATATATATATCCTTTCCTTTTTAGTTGAAATTCTTAATAAAAGGTGTCCCCCGGGAACTGCATCAATCGATAGGTATAAGGAACAGTACGAAGCAGAAAATTTACAGAATTTCTAATGTCAGTATGGCCAATCCAAAGAAGATAATTACAAGCATTTAGCACTTGCACTTATACCGGAAGTCGATACCAACTTGCTTATTTAAAATGGACCACCCTATGTATTTCGAAGTTTTCAAAAAGAGCGAAAAATTCGGAGTCGAGAACATATGACACTCTCTATCCCCAAACCCAGCTGTTTGAGAGATATTTGACATTGTATAAAAAAAATTTGTCAGGTTAACGGTTTGCAATAAATAACCTTTTTAACTTTTCTCAGGTAAAAGCTCCTCAATTGGTTTTTTTCATGCAGAAAGACCATAAGGTGAGCTACGCTCTACAGTTTAAAGAAATTCAATACCAAGTGTTCAGTTTTGTACGTTATATTTTGTCAATTTCAAACGCGAGAACTTGTTTAAGTCAAATCGTATTTTTAGCATTAAAGTATCTAAAAGTAAATTCCCCTTTTTTCCATGTAGATATTGTAAGGGTTTAACTTATGATTTTTTAAATTATTTGCAATTTAAAATTGCAGTTCCCGGAGGGACACCTGTAGAATGACTTACTACTAATATTTAAGGATAATCACCACTATTCTTGTGTAACTTAATATCCCCTCAATAATGAAAAGTTTACAATAATTGGATATTTGTCAACGGTTACTATTCTGGTGCAATCAATATTGATTTTTTTTATAACTTCATTCTTTTGGAAATTGATATAATTTTCAGTGCCGTCTATTCAATATTGATAATTTAAACAAGAAGGTTACACCACTTGCTAGAGATTTCAAGTTGAAATCTTCAATGAGTATTTTGAGTGTGTTCCTAAATACCTAAAAATAAAAATGGTTCCAATTTATTTTATTTTATTGATACATCGTTTACAAAATGATGAAGAGAGCTAAATAAAACAACTATAAATTGACTAAATTAGTACATATTTATTTTTAATGGTAAAATAAAAACATGGTTAGTTTTACTTTTAATTAAATAGGTACTTTATACACGTTTCTAATTATTTCACGTAAAATTTTAGAATGAATATGGGATACCTAGGGTATCATATAGTAGTAATGGCTGCAGCAAGCAAAAACGTATTCGATAAGGTCTCCCAAATGGAAGAATGCCTGGTGCAGCGCTCTTATTGTGTAGAGGTCACAGTTATGACGTCATTAAGATGGCGTCCGAACGTATTTAAACAGACGAAGTATTCAGTTAAAATATTAAATATCTCATAAACTATGGTACTTATGTAAAAAATGCCAACGATCAAAATTAAAGATTGTTAATTGGCTTTTCAAATGATTTTTTATTTGTTTCTGTAGCAATTTGTCAAAAATAATTCTCAAATACTGTTTCGTTAATATATAGCGGTTATTAAAGTAGTTGCTTTAAAAAATTCTACTTTAAATAACTCTTTATAGTTCAGTAATATAACGATTTATACCGGACAAAATTCATAAAGTTTATAAAGTTGGTAGAAATAATGAGGATAGCATAAGTATTATTAACCGAAAAGTTCCCACCCCTAAATAGTGTGGTTCATCCCCTAGGAAGTCGTTTCCACCTCCATTTTGAGGTTTTCTAGATTATCTCGGGAACGGTGCACTTTTTGATAAAAATACCTAGGTATGTACAAAATTATTCCTTATAAAGTTCTCTATCAAAAACGCCTCTACAATTTTTTTCATAAAATTAATAGTACCGTGGAAAATAAAACGCACATATAAAGGTTGGTTCCAGTTAACACAATAAATTGTAATCTTTACAATAATCTACTTTAAATTTAAATGCTTAACGCAAAAGCAGTAGCTACTAAATTCCACTTAAAATTAGAATAAATATAGCGCTTCCACACTCTCATCCCTAAAATAAAAAAATAACGCAATTTTTAAAGAAGCGAGAATAATATTGTACTTGTTGCCACGCCACCCCAGAGGTAAAGTAATTGCCTCTTTTTTTACGTGGTGTCCCCTGTATACCACTAATTATCAGAAGGTTACCTGCGTTAATTAATCTTCGTCGTCTTCCATAGATTCGACATTCATGCCTGCTCTTCTGCAATTGCACCTATTTTCGCACTCTAATTTGTATGAACAAGAAATTAGTGTTAAATCAGATTCGGGAGCTGGTTCTTTTGTTGTCATAGTTGGGGTTAATATACCGCCGACTTTTTTCCATCCTCAATCAGTAGCGTCTAGCGTAACGTTTTTCCATGTTTGAATTTGTGTTAGCGAGCAGTAGCAGAAGTTGGTGGTAGTTTTGATAACATTACTGTATTGTTCGCTTTACCAACAAGTTTGTTTAAAGTCATGAATCTGTATACATATAGACTTTTTTCTGCGGAGGTAGAGTTGTATAAAGCTAGAACAAATCACTCTCCTACGTCTATAATTTCTTCATGACTAGCTTTTTCATTATTTAAAGTTTGCACAATGTCTTGTAAGTCATCTCTTTTTTTATGCACATTGATGGCATTAATCTTTCCTTTGGAAAAAACGCTGAGGTTGTGTCGCAACCGACGAAGATGGGTCTATGAAGAAGATAATACGTACCTACAGAGTCAGACAACTATAGGTGCCTGAATGCTATATATGTATAAAGCTAATCAAGTTACCCTAATGGCGTGTGCAAATAATATTGTTTCTTTACAGTTTTTTCAAAAAGTTGAAGATTGTAAGTCTGGTGAAGTGTAAATCCTTTTGCTGGCATTACCTTGTTTTTGTTTTGAAAATTTAATGCCTTTGTTGAAGGGAAAAAGAGCTATAAAAAGGACTAGCAGGTCAATATCTTGCCCTACGATAACAGCTGTGTCGCACTTATAACATTTTTCGATAGCAGTTTGTACTATTAATAAATCGGCGTCATTCGCAGCAACGAACACCTCGATCCCTCGATTCCTAAATTTTTTCACTAGTTCTTTGTTATACAAATTACTAAGGAACTTCTGCTGAGTTTCAGAAACAACAGTGTTTTCATCAAATACAATTTCATTAAAGATTCTTTGCAGTACCGCCTTTGTCGTTCTAGGCTCTTCGTGCTGTTTGCATTATCCAAATAACCATCGAAGACAACAGCCTATTACCGTAATGTTTTCTTATGTAACTAACATAAGCGTTGTAAACGTTATTAAATTCTTTTTTGGCCATATTACGCGGCGAAGCAAGTGTCCTCCACCAATCAAATACTCACTATTTTCGAAAATATGGTCTCGTTCTGGAACAGTGTTAATAATCTGGTATAAAGTTCCCTTGTTAGTTTTTTTCATTAGACCTTTGTCATCGAAAAGGGAAAGAGGAAGCCAGTTCAAAACTAAAGCACGTTTTTAACTCTAGACTTGAATGAATTCTTTAAAATTTGCGATATTTTTTAGGGGCGAGAGGGTGGAAACGCTGTATTTATTATAATTTTAAATGGAGTTTAGTAGCTACTGCTTTTGCTTTGAGCATTGAACTTTAAAGTAGATTATAGTGAAAATTACAATTTTACACTTTTGTATATAGTTATTTTTATCAAAAAGTACACCATTCCCGAGATAATCCAGAAAACCTCAAAATGGGGGTGGATACGACATCCTAGGGGATGAAGTACACTATTTAAGGGTGGGAACTTTTCGGTTTAATAATACTTATGCTATCCTCATTATTTCTACCAATTTTCAAAACTTTATGAATTTTGTCCGATATATTACAATATTAACTACTGTTATATTACTGAACTATTAACCGATTTGCCTGTGTAAGGCATCATATAAAACTTGTTAAATGCTCAACAAAAATAACCTGATTCAACTGCGTAGGTATAATAAATATTGAAATATTTTGTGAGATTTTAATAAAACGCGTATGTTGGTTCTTGATAACTATTTCTTTATTTAATTCGGGTCACTTATATATAATACTTTTCTATAATTTGGAAATTTTCCCATTATTTGTTGATATATATTTTAAATTCAAGAAAGTACACGTTTGAATCACTTTCAGTAAATATTTTTGCTGCTTCAAGGGAATATTTTGTTTATAATCTTTTTATATCTCCATTTGCTATATTTAATTTTATCGTTCGGTTCGTAACGATAAGTGTTACTTATTTTTCTCTTTTCACCTATTTTAAACCATATTTGAGTAGTAATGTAAACATTATCAGTCAAATATTTAATTTTAAGCACA
Source organism: Rutpela maculata (assembly GCA_936432065.2). Classification (NCBI taxonomy): domain Eukaryota; kingdom Metazoa; phylum Arthropoda; class Insecta; order Coleoptera; family Cerambycidae; genus Rutpela; species Rutpela maculata. The sequence goes on from OW386292.2 coordinate 33,569,206, forward strand.
ATCCCACGAAGATGGTTGTATGTAGAAGACAACTATAGGTGCCTGAATGCTATATATTTATATAGCTAATGTCACCCTCCAAGGCAACCATTAGCTAATCTATCATCATATACTCTCAGACTGACCACTTTGAATATGTAGGTAACTTGTAAGTGAACAGTCCACGATTTTGTGATGTTTTGTATCTTTTTCAAAAAAAAATTCTGCCTTCCTGATCAAGTGAGAATTCACAAACTCAGACTTTTATTGGATAGCTAAACAAACGATAAGTGTTACAAAAAAAGTGACAGTCCTCAATTATTTTCCTACAGAGGTACCTACCTGATAACTGAAGTATAAGTACTGATAAATAATGTTACAATTTATTCATACATTTCCGAAAAGTGGTAAAAAAGGAGGATCTAGATGTCAGCTTTGATTTACTTTTTAATTCCAAGAATCAGAGTCATTTTTTTGCTTAAATTTATAAAAACACCAACTTTAAACCTTTTATCACCTAGATCCTGTTTACTGGATATATTTAATTTATATGGCCAAATATTTTGCACATATTCGCTATTTTCTTATCAGTAATTTGACCCTGGATCCCCTTAGAATGAATTCAGAGATAACGCATTTTATTTACTATAATAGTCAAACCTCAATGTATTTCAACTCCATATAATTAACACAAAAATTAAGATACGGGAATTATGCAATTTGTTTAATATCTGCATCAGAAAAGTTATGTCATTTAAGCCATTAATACTTATATTTCAAAGTGCAGGGTGGGGGAACATATATTTATATGCACTTTTATGCAAACGAAGTGCATTTTTTGTAATATTTGCTCCTTTTTCGTTATGCTTTCAAAAGTATACGATTCAAAAAAGTTTAAATTCAATAAAAATGTATTATTTTATTATTATTTAAACATTCATTACCATATAGTATTTATAAGCGTTTAGGAGCTCTCTAGAGCCCAAAATTGCATGTACAAGTGCATAATATGCATGCATAGGAAACAAACAGTAGATTATACAAATATTTAAAATATTATCAGTTTGTTAAAATAATTCACTTCTATCTCAACCCCTCTCCCTCCTTTTGTGCCTTAATCTGTAGCTATCTTTTTTCTGCGGATTAAAGAAATATTAAATTATATCAGTTGATTTAAATAGATTAAATTAATATTTTTTTAATTCAAAGTAAATGGGTTGCTGCAGTGAAAGGAGGAAGGTAAAATAAGGGGGTACGAGTGTGGGGTAAACATAAAAAAATAAGATAATTCAAATCCATGGAAAATTATACCTAAAACACATTTTTCACGTCATTATCAGTTATAGTCGAGAACAACGTTAAAAATCGCATTTCTATATTTGAAGCTCGCACCATTTAGAGTCAGCCATTTTGAATTTTCCAATTTTCACAACAAATTTGTAATCGGCGACCTTGAAAACCTACGACTAAAAATTTTTTCCACGAAATTTTAAATATTCAACCATTCACTCAATTCACCTTCCTATATTTACTGAAGATGGTATTGCTGGTATAATCAACGGAATGGAAAACTAAAACTATTGTGAAATGGGTCATACATCTCCTAGTTTGATATAGTGATTTATGTACCAAGGGTTGTAAGTGCACTTTTTTCTGCCGAGAATACAGTTTGCAACCCGAGGCCCGTAGGGCCGAGGTTTGCAAGTATTCGAGACCAAAAAATCGCACTGTGCGACACGCGGTGTGTATTATATTTTTCGTCATTCCACGAATCATTAAATTAGAAAAAACTTGAGAAAAACTAGTGGATAACTATAATTATTTGAGTAAGATTTCATATTTGCTAACGGCAGCCCGTTACCAAGATTTTCGAGTTACTTTAGCAAAGATAATTCCAGCGTTTCTCATCAGTTCTGGGAGAGCTGAAAAGAAAAGTTCAGAGTGATGGAACTTTTTACCTGTCCTAAAGAGTTCAAATCGGGCTTTGAACATGTAAAGAAAAACCAGTCATCTCGGTCTTCGCAGCGAGGCAGTTTCTTTTATCTTCTTGTCGAGGAAAGTAAATACGATGAGGAAAAATTGAGAACTGCCCTTTTGACTGATACGCCGAGTTACAAAGACCGAAATAATTACAAATAGCCACCGGTCAAAATTCTGGTCATTGCGGCGAGGCAGCTCTGCTCATTATCGAGTAGTTTCGATGTCTCTGGACCACAAGAAAATTCGAACGGAACTTTCTGCTAGTTCAGTTACGAGTGGTTACATTCGCACGTTGCTTTATTTTGAGGGCTGATGATGTCATCGCGGCGAGACAGTTCTCCACTTCAGGTTATTCCAAATATCATTAAGAAGACGAAAAAAATAAGAACTGAAATTTTCCCCAGTTCACAGAGAAAAACGATTTCCGCCGCGACAAAAAAAAAATGAGAAAATTAAGGCTGTTTATAAGCACAGGCTCTCAGAGAATGTATTTAAATGGAATTGGCATTGAATTCCAAGGTTCTGTACATACAATAATGATAAAAGGATTCAAATTGTCAGGTTTATTATTGTAGTTTTAAACATTAAATATATCGTCATCTGATGAATTTTTTGCGCTTCATGGCTATCTAAGAGGTGAAGTATCCTTGTTGAAATATCATATGTACTACTAGCATATAGCAAAAAAACCCGAAAAAACCCAAACCCGAATATAGCAAAAAACCCATCAGTGATTCAGATTCAGAATCCACTCTCTTTTCCAACAGCCGAAGCAGAGTCGCCTTCTCGGTGTTGTGATGTGCTCCGCTAGGGTAACAAAAAGAAAGTACAACGGGGGATATTGAAAAAGTAAGAGCAAACTTAAGGTCAACCTAGGCATTCAGAGAAAGTCTGAGCAATGTTCCAAAAATGTTCCATTGTAATCTGATTTCCTGAACCTTCCCGTTGATAATCGTTTTCGCGAGATCATATGTGACTTCGGTATATGGTGATTCACATTCATCTGCTATTTTTAATGCCATTTGAAGAGTTTGATAGACAGTGGAGGCTTTGGTTGGAGATTCGTTAATTGGAGGCAAATAATATCGGGGATTGGTCAATAATGATCTTGGCATTGAACCCGATCCACATCGATTTCTACTAAAATTCCTAAATTTTATATCGATTTCCCGCAGCTACGGCCAACAGAAAATGGCAGTTCGCATTTTTTACCGTTTTATAAATAGAAAAAAATTTTAGCCTCGCTGCTTTGATTATTTTAGCCTCCAATTTGATACAACTTTGATTGATATTATTGGAAATTAGGGCAATGAAAAATGGCAGTTCTCGATTAATTCATGTATTGTTCATCATTTTTAACGAGAATTAATCGAAAACTGCCTCGCCGCGGTATAAAAATTACATTTTTTTTTCGACAGACGCACAGTGGCACGAATCGTGATTTTTCGTTTAAAATTATCTAGAGCACTTATTTCGCAACCGATCGGGATAATTTTTTTTTTTAAATACTCGATATTTAATTTCCAAAAAACGTAAGAGAGCCGATTTGGGCATAAACTTTAACAAAAATATTTCATTTTTCATAATTTTTTAGCATTTTACAACCACCATTGATTCCGCCATCTTGCAGGTTGGTTTATGACAATTTTTTTTTAATGCCTTTATATATATTAACATCCTGGCGAAGTTTAGCTAATGCTACTCTACCACTTAACCAGGATGGCGAGATGAGATACGGTCACCAGTCCAAGTGATGGACTCGGGCCGGCGTGCTTAACTTCGCTGAAACCGGTACCGTACCTCACCTCAATTTAAATATCAGATTCGTAATCAGCGACCTCAAAAACCCTCGAGTACCAAGATTTATGTAAATTGAATAAGAAAAAAAATTTTGATTTGTAAGTTTTATTAAGATTTAAATTAAAAATGACCATTCTGGCTAATCTCAATAATTTTGGTTAGCACAATTCAAAAATCGGCTCTCTTACGTTTTTTGGAAATTAAATAACGAGTATATAAAAAAAAATTATCCCAATCGGTTGCGAAACAAGTGCTCTAGATAATTTTGAACGAAAAAAATCATGATTCGTGCCACTGTGAGACGGAAAGTCGTTTGCCAGCCACCCGTATCGTTTCTCGAACTTTTGTCGTATGAAAAAGTATCTTGAGTTTCCCTGCGATAGAGCTCGCTGTTATGATAAGGGTTTTTGGTAACGGGTTGCCGTACTATAAGCAAATAGTAAAGATAGCGATGCTTGGAATATTCATGGCAACCGTAAATAAAATAAATTTAGGACGCGGCTTCTATTCAAATGACAACTACTGTCAAGATAAATTAAATCATATTTTTAAGCTCTGAACGTTTTTGAAAATAATATCGGATATAGAAGATATATCAAGCTTGTCTTGATTTACTTCCAAAAAAGTTAAAACATTTGATTTAACATTTGTTATATAACAGAGACAATTTTCCCAAATTTATTTTATTTCCCTAGGGACGTTATGAAAAATAACGATCCGTTGCCAATGGCAACAAATATTTGGAACAAATTATCAATTTCAATTTTCAAGAAAACGCACTTTTATAACAACAAATAAATAGCTTGGCCAATTTTTTCGCGGAGCGTTTTACTAAAAACCAAATTGCAGAGAAATAAATTACCTTTCAATATTGTGAACATTTTTTTGTTTATAATATCTCAAAAAATGAAGCTTTATATTTTTTGAGATAATCACCAAAAACGCGTGCAGAAATTTGACTTTTGGAGAGAAATCAAGAAACACTAAGGCCCGGTACTTTCATCTCCAGTTAAGTCTATCCTCCAGATAATTTCCTTGGATAAAATTGTGTCAATAATTGTTTCCATAGGATTTATCGTATGCAATATCACTCACTAGTGCTTGAAATTTTATCGGTAAAATTTTTTCGAAAGCGTTGTTGCCTGGTAATATAAAGAGTGCAAATTGACAGTTTATTATCTGATTTAATCTTTGATAATAAACTGTCAATTTGCACGAGTTATATTAACCTTATGGCAACTTAGCTTAAGAAAAAATTGATAGATAAAATTTAGAAGCACTAGTGGTATTTGTGGAGAATATTTCACGAATAAATAATTCATTAAGTACATCTTCTATATTATGTTCAGTAATTAATTGCCTTCAGACGTTTCCTTGTTACTTTTTAGAGATTATTCACCTTTATCTTCAATTTCATCATTTACGTCACATAAAAATGCATTTCCAAAGCGACTCATCTAATAAAAAACAAAGTAGGTTTAAATTATGACAATCAAGAAAAACAATATACGTTAAACCATAGGTACTGTAACTTATAAGACTAGTCATCACAACAAAGCACGCTTCGACCAATCACATTACGGGTGTAAGTAACCACACAAATTGCATATTACCAATCTATCACTTTTACGTTCTAAGGCTGCGGCTCAGATGGTATGGTACCGCCATCTAGTAACGCTAGCTTAACTTAACTGGCTTAAACAGTGAATTGAATTATTATATTAAAGTGTTTATTAATATATATTTATGTATTTAATCCTCGTTGCTAATTTGAGTTTTGATTTTTCAAATAAGTGTTAGCTGCTTTGTAATGATTGATGAATTACCATACTGTAACGTGTTTCCACCCCTAGGAAACCACCCTTGCAAATTTAGTGGGTTCCAAAAATTATAACAAGAGATGACCACTAACACACTTTATTAAATAATTTACTGGATACTTCACAATACTGATTATTAACTTGAATGAACTTTACTGACTAAAAATAACAATGTTTATCACTTTGTACTCTTAACCTCACTTGTCAATCAAACTTCAAAACTACTTCTATACTTTCTGAACTATCCGCCGAGAATGCGGTCTTTTATACCTAAAAATGACAGATCTCGATTTTTCTGTGATGACGCCACCATTCTCTAGATAATTCCAGATGTCATCACTCTAGAACTACTACTGGTAGGTTCTTTCTCGAGTAGGTGCAAATACATCTGAATTAATTGAAGGGGTTGCAACACATCACAATACGTAAGTAACTACATTTGTGTATTTATCATGAAATAACTGCTTCGTAGATATTTATATTTAATTTTAGTTGTGAAAATTATTGTGTAATTATGTTAGGTATTAAGCCATTGAAAGCTGTGTATAACTTGTCCCGAACCTATATAAGTTCTACACAGCATTGGCTTTTTAGGTTATTAATACAATACTACAATTTACAATTTACGTTAACAATTAGTAATAAGCTAGAGAAGATATTTATAGATAACATTTAAAAGCACGATTTGTCCTATTTGCCGAAAACATTTCACGACACAAAACGTCAAAAAATTTTCGCAATATTTGCCGCTGCAGCGACCTAAAAAATTAGAGCGATAAATTTTACATGTTGGTACTTTCAAAAGCCGATCTAGCTTAAATTACCACTAATAATAACGTTTGATTGGTGCAATGTTGTGAAAAAAGTATTCCCGGAGATCTGGAAAGAAGATCGTCTTTGCCCAGTTCATAAAAAAGATGATAAAACCAACATAAAAAATTATAGACCTATTGCTATACTGTCAGTACCAGCCAAGCTTTACGAATCGATTATCTATAACAATATATATAACTCAGTATTCAATAGAATATCCGTACACCAACACGGTTTTATGAGGCACAGGTCAACTGCTAGTAACTTAATTAATATTACTCAGTATATATCGCAAGTAATACATGAGGGTAGTCAGGTAGATATAGTCTATACTGACTTTCAAAAGGCATTCGATTCAGTGTCACATAATTTCCTTCTTTGTAAACTTAAAAATGAATTTGGATTCCATGAAAATCTGTTAGAACTATACTTACCTCATATTTACAAAATAGGAAACAGTATGTGTCTGTAAATGGATATGTATCAAAACACTGTATTGCCTTGTCCTGGGTTCCTCAAGGTCCCAACCTTGGTCCACTGCTATTTCTTTTGTTTATAAATAGTTTAACTGAAATAATTGAATCATCCAAATATTTATTATTTGCAGATGATCTAAAAATCTACATTAAAGTTGAGAACAATATGGACTGTTCTATGCTCCAAAACGACATAAATAACTTATATCAATGGACACTTCAGAATAAATTATATCTTAATATCAATAAATGTTTTATTATGAGCTATACTAGGAGAAAAAATCCGATTAATGTATAAGTACAAAATAAATGATACAAGATTGGCCAGAGTTGAAACCATGAGGGACCTAGGTATAATTTTTGACACCCAGCTTACCTTTACTAGCCATATTCATTCCATGATTAATAAAGCTAATAAAATGTATGGCTTCATAGTACGTAATACTAAAATGTTTAATAACACAGGAGCTATTAGACAATTATTCGTATCATACGTTAGATCTGTGTTGGAATATTGCTCCATCGTTTGGAGTCCGTTTTACCAAGTACATGTAAACACTATAGAAACAGTACAAAATAAAGCATTAAGATACATAAACTATAAAGCAACTGGTTTCTATGACTTTACTGTAGAAAAAAACACGTTAAGGGAACAGTATATTCTTAAAACACTAGAGAGTCGACGAAAATACGGTCATATTGTATTTCTACATAAACTGTTACATGGAAATGTTGATGATCTTAATTTTCTGTCTTCAATATGTATAAATGTACCCAAGTATCCTACCAGAACATTGAGAACCTTTAATTTACCACTTGCTAGTACAAACTATCAAATAAATTCCCCCCTTTGTAGAATATGTAGTATTTATAATGAGATACAAACCAGTTGTGACATATTTAATATCAGCCTAGGAAGTTTAAAATCTACGTTAAATATATTGTTTTAACTACTGTTTGTAGATATTATTAGTTATTAATTATTAGTTAGTATTAGTTATAGTAATTATTAAGTAGTAGCATATAATTATTATTAATCAACTTATGTAAGTATTGTATCACTCTGTAATAGGGCTTCGCCTGTTGAGTGCATTATAAAATAAATAAATAAATAAATAAATAAAAAACGGGCTCTCATTGGCTATAGCGTTAATGAGTGAAATAATCTATAGAATAGACCGGAGATGAAAGTACCGAGCCTAAACCTTAAAAAATCAAGTCTCGGTCAACTTTTGACCAAATTAGATGGGATGGGAAATTTCATAATTTTCAAGTTGTATGTTTTAATACTTTTGATAAAATTCGTAATTTTCAAGATATTTCCACAAAAAGGTTTTTTAATACCTCCCTCCCCCCCTCCAAATTTTAGCTGTAAATAGATTGTGTTCGAGCTTTTTATTACATCTGTATGAGACCCTAAACAACAGGTTTTTGCAAAAAAAATCAGATTGAATCGAGTTCCAAGCCAAACGCAACGTGCAATCTACTACCTATATCTTGCATTTTCATAATATTTATTTTGTTGAGTAATAGGGGATACCGTAGAAGAGCGACCTAGTTGAACGTCGTCCCAGTACAAATTATTTTTGTAAATGATTATTTACGACATCAAGGATAATTACAAATTATTATTATTGTTATTATTGCTCCCAATAACGAAAAAAGCACCTCATAACTTTTCCAGTCTCTGAGTAAACATTTGTTAATCGATGATTAGGCATGTTTACACTATCTGCAGTATGTGTTTCTTGAGAGACTGTGTGATACTGATAACAGAGGCCAAGGGTACAACTAAGGTCCGCTTGGACCCCTCTGTGGCTATAAAAAGACGCCATTTTAAATGCATTATCGTCAGTTAGTTTCGAGAAGGCATTGTAAACGGTTCAGGCACCTTAACAAATAGTCAAAATGGTCAAATTCGTCGTATTCGCTGTTGTTGCATTGATTGCCCTACAGGTGAGTGATTTATTTCAATAATTGGAGCTTAATAGAACGGTTATTTGACAGATTCTATTAAAAAAATTTTGAAAATTTAAATATGATGAAGATTGATGAATTATTCAACAATTAATAAATAAGTGTTTCATTTAGCAGATACTTCCTGCTAATTCCGACAATATTTTTAAGATAATAAGGTAAATAATCTACTGAAATTATAGAACTTTACTAGGATATTCTTAAAAACCTAAATTTAAAAATTAATACAAAAATATTACATTTTTTTTAAAGAATATTTTAAAAGGATATAATAACATAGAGATCACAATAATACAAGACACAATATGAAAACTGTACAAAAAATAATGACATAAATGGTATCTATAATCAGTATAAATATTCAGATATTGAGAGATGATAATAGAAAACATCGGTATTCAAAATAATGTGTTTAATTTGCAATTTTTTTTAATAGTAGTTCAGCCCAGTTAATATTTCTGGAATTATAAGGATTTTAAAGTTGTAATAAATTATTGCCAAAATTTTGATTATCTGCTTTTATACGTATATTTTTTCATTAAATTAATATACTTATTTTTAGAAAATCTTTTTCTTCATCAAATTGCATAGTTTCTAACACTTTTTACCCTAAAAACATCTGCAATAAGAAATATAACTCCGCCGATGATACCTGTGCAGAATCTAACGTGTTTCGTTACAACGTCAAACTCTTCTTTCTTTATTCTTTCATTAAGCGAAAATGTCTGTCAACTACTTTTTTGTACTCTTTAGGGACTTATTAATTAATACATAAAAACTTTTAATAAAAAAACCACCTTGTATATTATCAGTGAAAATAAATATTTTTTTAACAATTCTAAATGACTACTCAATGAATTGGGGCCACCAAAATTGTCGGCCAATTGTTTTTGTGTTCCTTAGTATTCAATTTATTAATTAAATAGCACAGCTTATATGATTTGTCGCTAAATACTGCGAATTAAGGATGTATCTGCCTTTTATGCTGGCGAGCTTTAAAGTCTGGTGATTATATATTTGAATTCATCAGAGACCGATTAAGTAATTTTGGAAAAATCAGCTTATACAACTCAAGCAAAAATCTGCGAAAAATTTGCATGTTCAAGACGTCTTCCTTTTATCCTGGGTCGTCCATATTGTGTGCAGATTTTTTGTTTTGACTGACTTAAGGCATCATTAACTAATTTTATGTAAAACATGGGTAAAAAATTGCATCTTTCCCGTTATCAGGGATCACTAGAAAATTTTATCATACTCTTTACAAGGTCTGCCTCGGTTGGTAGGTTGAAATGTATACAGTTATAGCCTATATGAAGTACAAGTCACTAAAATATTCAATAGCTCCCTAATTATAACTAAATGTGGAATATAAAGCTTATAAAGATACATGTTTTTTTTACTTCTTTCGTTTGTAGGGAAGATACAATAGATGATTAATTTTGAAAATCACGAAACATATCTTTATTTTCATCAGTGCGAAATGAGAAAATTTCTAGACCAATACATGCAATTCAATGCTTCGTCTTTAAGATGAATCTGTTCCTTTTTCTGTATGACAATTTTCATATGAGTTGTAAAATTTTTTGTGTATAAATGAGCGTGAATTTCAGGTAAACCTTATTTGAGCCCTCTTCACACACTAACGGAGACATATAACTTAAACTGCATTTTACACGAAAACCGATGCATCTACGAAAATGAAAACCTTTCAGTTGCAGATTTTTTTCGTTCTTTAAATTTGGTTCATATTTACAAAGAAACATTTTTTTTTAATTTAAACACTTTTTTTGGGGGGAGGGGAAGCAATTTTTTTAATTCCATTTAAGGTACTAAAAATTACTTGGTTCTAATCTTAGGTTACACCTTTACACCTTTAATTCAACTTTGAACACTGTAGTAATCGCATTCTATAGTTTTATGAGTTTATTAATAATTATAACTTCTGATTTTATGCTATTTTAATTGTTTTTAGGAGGAAATAACGAAAATTCCATATAATTTGTTTCTTTCATTTTAAAACACTATTATTCATTTTGATATTGCTACCTTAATCATGACTGTAGAACAATTGGTAACTAATTTTTTATTTTTACCATACATCATTTTAATTATGTAATTGTTCCTTGTGTAAATATGTATTGCTTTTTAGCTGTTCATATTTTAGTAATAAATAATGAATGTCGCTATTATTATCACATACAGGGTGATTCATAAGGAAGGGGTAATATTTTACCTGCAGATTCTATAACGGAAAACATCAATTTTTTGCTGAATAACTGGAGGTCAAATATTAATACTTACTGAGACACAGGCTGTTAAAGTTATAGAAATAATTCAGTAATGTTGTTATATTTCAGTTATTTTTTCACATAAAAACATAAAACATAAATTTAAGGATAAAAAGAATAAATAGAATAAAAAAGAACAAAATTAAACTAACATAAAGAAGAAAGAGAGTATTAGAAAGTTATAAAATTGAGAAAAATAAAGTGTAGGGTAGTAATAAGTTATCGTAAAGGAAAGAGTGGTTAAAGAGGTTGCCGGAAAATAATCAGTGCCTGTATATGGTAGCGGGTGTTTTATCAGAAATGGGGCAGTCACATAAAACACCTAATCTTTGTACCTTAGGATAAGTGGAATACCAACACAATGTTGAAAGAAATTCACTTTCTTAATCAGTTCCAGTTCAAAATTTAAAACTTACATTACGATAATCTCGGATTTTTTATTGTTGTACTATACTAAGGTTACATTTTTGATAATATTTACAGAAACAGCTGCAGAAATATTCTATATTAAGACAATATTGAAAATTATATTCGGAGTTTGCTTTAAAATTAAAAAAATGTCTGCGAAACTCCATTTTTTGTATAATGTGTACAGTGTACACTATCTATAACAATAGCATTAACTTAAAAATTCTTTACAGCATTGGCAGTGCTGCCTTATTTTGATGAGTTATTTTTACAATCATAAACAACCGGAAGTATCGTATTAAAATGTCTAATAACAATTACAGCTTGCTTATTAATTCTAATTTGGCGTTGCTTGCATAAACTGTTCAGTACAAGGTGATTGTCTGCTAAATAAACACTTTTTAATTGTATTTCTACTTACTTATATGTCTATAAAACCAATATAAGTTTTTGAATCTTTTCGCGAGGGCATACAAATACTTTTAGCTCAGACGACGGAGAAAATTTTATAGTGAAATCTCCAAAAACTTGCAAAATGAATAATTTTTTTTAATGAGTTCGTGAATGTGTATAGAATAATATCCCGAGAAGTTTACGTTCCACTCGGATGCAGAACATAAAAAAAAGTGAAAAATAAATTTTTTTTCGTCCATTCTTTCACCATTTTGAAATTAAGTCAGGGTAGGAAAAAATAAAAATACAGGTGGATAGACCAAGCAAAAAATGTCCTAATAAAATTTATCGCTAAAGCCACAGTATTCTTGGAAAAAATAGTGAAGTAACTTTGTCACTCTGCGCGGCCAAGCGCACGGATAAATGCATACTACGGAACCTCTAAAATTTTTTAGCAATTCTAATGAGTAAAATAAAGCTTTTTCTCTTTCTGATTACACATTTTTAACATTTTTCTTAGTGAATAGGAGGATAAATAGTGAGTATGGAAGGAAAATATATAATTATGAACGCATACACAGACACCACACATAGCCGCAGGATCGAAGCAGATCTGCCGCGCCGTGACTAGCATGAATTTTTACCTGTCTTTACTGTATTGTATTTATTACAGGTACACCTATCCATATTTCAAATATATCCAATAGATTCCTTCTACATTTGTTAATGTATTGAATAAGTTCCAGAATTTATATTCAAAACTATAGAGTTATAAGGATAAGATCGTGAAAATTGCTATTCCTGATCATGATGAGATTGATCATATTTTCTAAAAAATGCATACAGGTAAACGAATTTATATTCGAACATTCGAAATGTATAAATTTTTTCCGAAATAGTGATATTTTATTTTTTCTAATGGACTAATACATATATTTACCAAAAAATCATCAAGCAAGGACATTAAAATGATTTGAGATGTACTTTTTTTTTTAATCCACGGTACTACAACTTAATAAACCATAATAATCATGAAGTGTACATACTTTTTAACAGCTCTCAATGAAGAAATAATTTTTTTGAAGGGCTTTTATTATACTCTTCGCAAAAACGAAGAGTATATTGTATTTGATCGGCACATTTCTAAATCAGTAAATATCGCTCGTAGAGAAAAAATTTTCATATCATTATGTAAGTGAACGAATTCTGAACAACTTTCAAAATGTCCGTCTGTCCGTCCGTCTGTCCGTCTGTCCGTCCGTCTGTCCGTCCGTCTGTCCATCTGTCCGTCTGTCCGTCTGTCCGTCTGTCCGTCTGTCCGTCTGTCCGTCTGTCTGTCACGTTTCTTGTAAGCACGATAACTTAAGAAAGTAAAGTCCGATTGTATTGAAATTTGGAAAGTAAGTTAGCGTTAGCTAGTGGAAGAACTCTATTGTTTTTGAAAAAAATCAATCAGTAAATAAAAAAGTTATTAATCATTTAAATAAAAAAAAATATTTTTTCATAATTTCTGTCATTTGTATTTAAATAGAAATCTTGCGAAATGTTATTCCCTATAATTTTTTTTTTGTTTTTATATTTTACCAATATATATATTTCATAATAATCCGTTGAAATATAATTCTTGAGCGATATTCATTCAAGTCTTCTGGTAAGATGAGATAGCCCAATAGTTAAAGCATTTGCCTTTTAATCCAAAGGTCTTGTGTTCGATCCCTCACATGGCGATTTTTTTTTCATATATTTTTTTTTCACAACAAAGTTGGTATCACAAAATTTAGAATGTCTAACATTATTTACAAGAAAAATGCGAAGAGTATCCTATAGAATGTGTAACAATTATATAAGAAGCTCAGTAAATCGGCGAAGAGTATAATGCTTCCACTAGTTTTTTTCTATATTTTTTGTTGCGACGTATTTTTTAAAATAAAGAGCATCGGAAAGATACAATTTCCATCTTTTAAATGAATCAACAATCATAGATTGAACAAATTCTGATTTAGTGACATGTAATTCAGTGCGTCGGTGTCACAGTCATGCGTATTCAAGCGTTCGCACACATGGATCTCGCTCCGAGTAATAACGTTACTTGACTTTTTTTCTTTTTTTTTTTTCGGGAATGCCGTGGCTTTAGCTATAAATTTTGTTAGGACATTATTTGTTCATAAATGCGTGATCTATTCATTTGATTTTTTTACTTTTCCTACCTTGACTTAATTTCAAAATTTTGAAAAAATGGATGAGAAAAATTTTTTTTTCACATTTTTTCTGTTCTGCATCTGAGCGAAATGTAAACATTTCAGGATATTATTCTATACACTTTCACGAATTCATTAAAAAAAATTATTCATTTTGCAAGTTTTTGGAGGTAAATATCTGCTTCAACGACTGGGCTATTTGAAAATATCTATATTACCAAAAACAAATAGACGTGATTATTATTGCCTCCGGTTTTTTCAATTTTTTATATAATTATTGAACTTTTATAGGAAGGTAACAGTTTTTTGTAAACAATTACAAAATTTATTAGGTATAGGTAGGTAGTTGCTATACGTTAATTTTAATCAACTCCCTTGATTGGTGAATCACTGGTCTCTACTTATATTAGGTAGTATATTGGTTTTGTAGAATTTTGTCAAAATTTGCAAACCTTTTCATGTAGATTAAAAAATTGTATAATTTTTATAATTTCTGATCGATTTTGTTCAAAACAATAAGGTTCTCCTAACACCAGCTTACTGTCGAAATTTCATTACGATAGGATGTCTCTTCTATAAGTTATCATACTTGCAAGAAACATGACGTACGTTTTGAATGTTATTAAGAATTCGATGACTAACACAGTGATAAGAAATTTATTTCTCTTCGAGCGATATTTATGATTTTAGAAAAGCGCCTGACAAATACATACATAATTACTTAATTTCTAGAAGTATAATAAATCATTAATTTAACCTTTTATTTATTAAATTTGGACATACTTTAAAAGAAATAAACTAAGTAATATAGGCCAATACGCATAGTTCTTTATACAGAAGGCCTGTATACAAACTTTTATTTCTCGGTAAACGGGTTCGTCGTCTGACCGTTCATTAAAGTCTCCACGGCTCTTTCATAAAAAAGAAATGGTCTGTTCAGCGAAACAGACCAGAATATCCTTATGTATTTTGACATGCTGCATCCGAATCAGAAGTCAAAATTGTCAGGTTGGCTCAGTTTTCGTCTCTAAACTTAAGAAACACCCGTAAAATCCGGTTTATCGCCCTTCGCAGTATTATTGAGTTGTAGAGTTATGAGGTTACAGTGACATGAGGTTATGGCGATATGAGGCTATGAAATAAAAATTAAAAAAATTCTAACTACTCATTTGAGTATGAAAGGCGAAAAACCGGCTTTTTGGGAGTGTTTTTTGAGGTAAGACATAAAAACCGAGCCAATTCTAACTTCGAATCGGCGGGCAAAAATACATAAGAATACACTGGCCTAATTCGCCACACAGACCACTTTTTTGTGTCAGGGCTGTTTTTTAGGACTAGGGATGAAAAGCGAGCCAATCTGAAAATTCTGATTCGGATTCAGCGGATCAAAATACATAAGGATGCATTGGACAGCCCGCTTTTTTTTCTTGTTTTAAGGGAGTTTTTTGGAGTTAGAGATGAAAAACGAGCCAATCTGATTCGGATTCAGCAAGTCAAAATACATACGATATACCTATTGATCTGGTCTACAGGACAGACCACTTTTTTTGAGGGGCTGTGTTATTTAGGTATAGTTAGATATTCCTGAAAACTCTTTTCTGTTTTTAAAATTTTTATAGACATTTAAAACTCTGTTTAGTATTAACATAGAATGTAACATTACCCCCTATGTATTTAACTTACTTTATCTCTGGCTATCTTTTACTGCTGAGATCGCGGAGTTGAAATTGATAGGTGTAATAACGAGTATACGAATTCTTTGAGAATGAAAACTTGTGTAAAATTCTGTTTTATCTAATACTTATACTACACTATTATCGATATTTTAAAGAGTCATATTCCTACAAATCGCATTTTCATTTAAGAAAAGCTCGACCTCGATTTAAAATAATGTTTTTGTTATGCACCTTGTATTCATGTTTTCCAATTCTGCAGAGTCTGCTAAAAACGGCAATCATATTACTATCGATTTCATTAGCATTTATGTTTTGATAGACACGAGCTGACCTTGAATTAACGGAAATACGATTGATTACCTTTCGTAAATTTGAACAATATCTGTCAAGAGATTTAGCTAGGGACCTTTGTCCTAAATCATTATTAATCAGGGTAACATGCCATTTCATAATAATCATCTTTTTCTAAAATATTGACATGATAAAACCTGCTCTAAAGCATTGATAATCTCCTTACAAAAATCAAAAATGGGAAGGGACCAGGAACCAAGAGATCATGACAGATTTCAAATGGTAGGTCAGCTATTTAAAATTTTGTGCCTCGTGAGAGAAAGCTTTCGCCAAGTCGACGAGGTGGATGCTTGGTTTTCTTTTATATCCATTAATACAAACATTGTGTTGTCAATATTGTTGACCTTGAATAATATGATTTGTGTATTGCAAAATAATATAAATCAATTAATCATTGAATTTAAAATCGCATATAGAACTTGGTATAAGCTATAGCGATGTAAAGCACCGTAAAAGAACACATATAGTTCTTTTAAGCCATTTTTAAGTGTCAAAATTTTTAACCTTGAATGAAATTTTGGTAGGTAGAAGGTAATGTTTTTCACATATTTTAATTAGAAGTGACCACAACATCTCTGATCCAAATATTTTTAAAATAGTCAGTTCACGATTCACTTTTGTCCGAATTTAAAAAAATATATATGAAAAATCCACCTTAATTTTCAACGAAGACTCGACAATTCAACATTGCATTTTATTATGGGACACCCTGCAAACATTTTTGCTGAAATTTAATCAAAAATTTAAAAAATTCCCTAAGCTCTAGTGTTTAAATAAACATTTTTTTGACTTTTGCGCCTTTCACCTTAAGTTAATGATTTAAGAGAAAAAAGTTCTGAAATGTCTAAAATTGTGGAAATCCGACATAATAAACACAAAGAGGCGTACCCAAAAATATATATATATATATATATATTTGATACCGGGTGCCCCATTATATTTTGACCCTTTTTAAACCTATATAACTTTTGAACTAGTTGAGATAATGAAATGCGGTTTTCGCCAGTCTTCTGCTAATTTTGATAAGTTATTTCCTGAGTATCCGTCTTTTTTTGCTTACTTCCGGTTTAACCGAAAATGACATAGCGTATTTTCGGGGTTAAGGCAACTTTGTTATTTCAAATGGAACAGCCTGTGGAGCAGTTGGAAAGCCCATTATTTTCCCGTTCCAAAAAGTCCATATTTGTCATGGAAATCATACAGAGTGATGTAAGCTTTTAAAGTGAATACTGTTATCAAGTTCCATTCAAAACCTAGTATGGTTTTGCTTTATTACCAATCCATACATCAGAGGTTATTTGGATAAACAAATCATAATATATATTATACATATTATGCATATCTGCGGCAGCGCAGATTACCAAAAGTAACTAATTCACCATTCACCGTCTGTCGGCGCTTATTTAGGGATAGGTAACAGTTAACAATTTCTCTCGTAGAGTGAAATTACTTAGAGAAGATAACATACTAAAACTACTAAGTTTACTATTTTCGTTTATTAATAATATTGGACAATCGCAATTAAAATAAATTTCATTTCATCTGTTTTATACATAAAAACGGTTGAATATTCACTATAAATATACAATAAATACCGAACACGACTTAGACAATCGGCATGTGCTAGCGATATCGGTTTGTGCTGAAGTTATCTTCTCTAAGTAATTTCACTCTACGTCGTATTATGAAAGTCGTGATCATATCACGCTTTAAATTCACTGATATAAGAAAATCACAGTAACCATTTACGTTGTGATTGAAAAATCACGATATCGCCCATCACTAAATAGAAGACATCACTTGTAAACGTCAAATTAGTTTATTGACAACTCGGGTACTTGAATTACTTTAAGAAAAATGTTTACTTTAAGTGAAGAAGCTAAGTGTGTAATCTTTTTAAATATCCTGTTACACTTTGTTATATCGAATTTCATATGTACATTTTCAATATTAGCAATTGAAATAACATCCAATTGTCAATAAACTAATTTGACGTTTACAAATGATGTTGTCTTTTATTTCCATAGTCTACTTTGTGAATCACAATATTCACTTTAAGAGCTTATATTACCACCACTCTGTATAATTTTCATGACAAATATGGTCTTTTTGGAAAGCGGAAACAATGGGCTTTCCAACAAATATACTGGGTGTTTGTTCCATCTGAAATAACAAAGTTGCCCTATCCACGAAAATACGCTGTGTCATTTCCGGTTAAACCGGAAGTGAGCAAATAAAGACGATACTCAGGAAATACCTTATCAAAATTAGAAGAAGACTGGCGAAAATCGCATTTCATTATCTCAACTAGTTAAAAAGTTATATAAGTTTAAAAAAGGTCAAAATATAATGGGCACCTTGTATAATATACGCGTACACTTTTTTGTGTGTATCATATCAGACGATGCAACAAAAATAATTAAATAAATAAAATGAGAATATTTTGAAAATTTGTTGTTCTGATACATGTCCCTTTGTCTTTTTAGTACGACATTGTCTAGTTTTGACAAGCTGTATATCTCAAAAACTGTTCATTTTTGAAGGTCGTGCAATGAAACTTTTATTCAGGAGGTGAACCTGTCAATTAATCAAAGTAAACTTTAATATAAGTTAAATAATAATGTTTTCCTGCCCAACCGTAAGTGCCGGAGCCAACTAGACATCCACGGTACGAGACGCCATGGCAATTGAAAGGCTGTATAAGACAAGGCTAGTTCGAATTAAATACGGTTAAAAGGTAAACAGGAGCTCCTTTCATAGTAAAGCAAATTTAAGTGTGTGTGAGATTAACAAGGTATAAAGGAAAACAACTTAAAATGTAGAAGATGCCATTGTAAATTATGTATAAAATATGATTGTCGGCTAGGGAAAATCTCTAATCTTACCCTGTCTTACAATACGAATGCCACATTATTTTCTGTTTAAAATGTTCTACTTACTAAAAATGTCTCTTAATCATTATTAAATTGTGAAAGTGAAACGGAATTTAAAAGTTGAAGGTTTATGAGTATGGATGGTAGAGTTTTGACAAAATTTTTCATAGGTAGTCCCCTAGTGGTTATAATATTGCAGCATTCATAGATATCTCCGAGGGAAGTGTATCTAGATGAATTTGATATGAGGCACATAAAGGACTCCGCACTAATCTTGGAAAAGTGGTCCCGAATTAAATGGCCGAATTCTTAATGTTGGAGATTTCGACTTTCTGATCAAAATCTCCCATGGGCCCAACTCAATCTTATGTCTAGTTTCCGAGATAAGCTCAGGAAATTAGACTGACCTCTTGTACAATTAAAAAATTTTCTAATTCATGATTTTTTCCATACATTTTATATTGTGATATGTTCTAATAGCTTTATAATATTATCCACTAAAAGGATTTGTTGTTTTAATAAAAATACCGTATAAAAAATTAAAGCTTGTACACTGCTGGCAAAGGCGCCGGGAATTCAATATAAAATATAACAAGTGAAAAAATATTGGGTCAAACAGGCTAAAACATTTTTTACATAAAGTATGTGTCTTCCTGATCAAGAAACTTTAATTGAAAAACTGTTGGAAATTATTCCTTTGACTAATACCCCATCAATAAATTAAAAGTTCGAGTAGATACAGAATTTAAAAAAAAAATTATAACTAGTTTCCGAGAGGACCGGCCTCACTACAACTGTGTAAATAATTTTCTTTAAATCTGTTCAGTCTGCTCGGGGCCTGCCTTTTAGGGATTGGGGGGGGGGCAACCGTACCCCAGGGGGCGCCACGAATTTAATATAAGGGGAGCCACGAGCTTAATATACTTTTTTTCGAGTAAAATTTATGAGCACGAAAAAATTTTGTTTTGCCCCTCCCGCTCATCAATTTTAAGAAGAGGACGAAAAACATTTTCTTTTATATTATCCCTTTTCATCTCATCAATTTTGAGACGAGAAGGGAGAAAAATAAAATCAGAAATTTTTTTTTTCTGATTTGAAGGCGCTTGAGGAATGAAGGCCGGCCCTGAGTCTGCTATTCTTGGCCAGGAGTGGGAAGAAATTCCTGGACATAGAATATACTGTGTTTGATTAATGTCAGTCTTCTGATAATGTGAACTCCCTAAGAATTTTACGCACTCCCTTGTTGAAATTTGAGTGCACCTGATCGAAATAGGCCTAATAATTATGATTTTAGTGAAGTTGTGCTTGAAAGCTATTGTTTTAGATTTCTCCGCATTCACTCGAATCCCAAATTGCCATATTATGTCATGGCATGTACCATATGAGTCTTGAGAAGCATGTTGACAGCCTGTATATTATGGCCACATGCGTATATAGCCGAGTCATCAGTGTAGAAAATTTCATGCACATCGTTTTTTGTGCAGTAAATTTTTCTCCATCTTTTTTAGTTTTTGTGTTAAATGACAAAAACAATATTTGCATTTTTTTTTAAACGGACGCCATTTTGAAAGTACAGTCAGCTTTTTTTTTTTTTAGTTAGTTTACTTCAATCATGTAACATAAAAACAATATAGAGTTTGAGTTTACCGAAATTACTACGACTGAATTGAGTGAAGCCTAAGTGCAATAAAAAATAAAGCAAGTAAAGATTATTATGAAATAAATATTAAAATCATAAAATTCGTCATCAGTACACTTATTAGCCGTCTCACTAAACTATTTAATGAGTGCATAAAGGAAAGTATTCTTCCCAGCTGCTTAAAAATTTCCAAAGTTGTCACAATATTCAAGAAAGGTGAATTAAATGATATGTCTAACACCGCCCCATATCAGTTATACCCATTGAAAAATATTATACAAGATTAATGTATTATTTCGAAACGAATGATCTCTTTTTCAGTGGCCAGTATGGTTTCAGATCAAAGAAATCAACAATAGATACTGTAAGTCTACTCTTGAATTACATCAGAGATGCATATGAAAATAAAAATTACGCAGGCTGCACTTTTTGTGACCTATCGAAGGCATTCGACTGTGTTCGGCATAAATATTATTAGGAACATTGAACAAATATGGTGTAAAACCAAGGTCATTAAAACTACTTAAAAGTTATTTCAAAAATAGAAACCAAGTCACTGCTTATAATGGTATGACATCAACAATAGCGGGCATAAATCATGGAATACTTTGGGGATCCGTCCTTGGACCCCCGTTATTCTTAATCTATGTAAATGACTACCACAATATGTTTTAAATGCTAAATTTGTGTTGTATGCAGATAATGCTACTAAAGTAAATTGTAATGAGAACCAGATTGGGTTGGAAAATATTATGCTGCAAACACAATCGACTACTTCCGAGTGGTTCCAAACCAATGTCTTATGTTTAAATGTTACCAAAACAGCAAAACAGCAGTATTTTCTACTGGTTGTATTGAAAAGTATGAAAATACAGAAATTGTGAAATTTCTAGGAGTAGATCTTGATCCAAAACTGTGTTGGGACCAACATGTGGACTATGTTTCAAAAAACTGACAAGGTGTGCTATATGATAAACAATCTCATAGAAGAAGTATAGTAAGACATTAGGCATTTTTCATTATTTCAAGGCACATTTTCTTACGCAGTTCTAACTTGGGGGCATACAGAGATAGATAGAATATTTAGTTCACAGAGACGTATTGTAAGATCGATTTCCAGTCTTGGATATAGAGATGACGTAAAATATAAATTTATTGAACATGGAATATTAACAGTTTCTTCTTTTCATATCTATAGGTGCTTGATATATGTTAAAGAAAACATAAACGGTTACGTCGTTCATAGGGACATACATGGCCATGATACAAGGTTCAATAATAAGATATCCTTGAGATATCTAGGATTAGAAAAAAGTAACTACTTTGGTTCCTTATTTTTTTTTAACAAACTCCCATTTCATATTACTTCTTTACCATACAAACAGTTTTGTGACCAGGTTGTGTCAAAACACTTCAATGCTGTGCTCAAATACTTACTCGTTTCGTATTTCGGCAACCACGTTAGTATCATCTGGAGATAACTAAAACTAAAATAACTGTTTTTAGCCTCTCCTTACTACGTGCCAACCATTTTAACTAAGAAAAGTTTAGAATACATGCGTATAGGACAGAAAATGTGAAAATCCAAGGGACTCAATTTTTATGTCTTTCAAAACATATTAACAGTGTACATATTATTCCAGTATATTCTAGATCAGATTTCTTTATTCCTAACTATAAAATAATTAATCAAACCAATTCGCAATGCTTGAATTGTTGATTTTAACAGTGTAGAGTGTACACGCACGTGCGTAACGTGTTGATATGTTCCCAGGTTTAATTAATAAAATCGGTGGTATACATTAATATAACCATACTTGTAGATAAACAATATCACTGGTTTAATTAATACCTACTCAGCATATTTGCAGTTATTATTTTTTATTATATTACATCGGGATAGCATCAATAGAGGAAAATGAATTTTTTTATTCGACATTTCATTTATATGATAATTAAAGTACGTGTAAAATAATGACTTTATTAGTCGTATATTCCAGACTGTAAGACTACATTATTTTAATATACCCATGTTTGTTTCAGACTGTCACTGCCAAGCCAAAAGCGAAGGCTGCTGAAAAGTCTCAACTGGAAGAATTTGCCGCCAATGCCCAAAATATTGTAAACAACGTAACGAGTACCCTCCAGGGCAACCTCCCTGACTCCAAAAAGGTTGTCGATGTTTTGAACACCAATGCCCAAAATCTCGCTAACCACGCTCAAGATTTGGTTAATAAACTAAAAAGCGAGGTAGGTCTATAAGATTTCATATTCCTTTTATCCATTTTTTTTGGCGCATTACTTATCGATTTGATTTTATAATTTGTTTTTGTCTTTATTAAGAGTTAGATTAGATATTACGCATTAAAATTATTTAATATATTGCTCAAGCAAAATTACCTTACCATCTTTTAAAAATTATGTAAAAAAATGTATCAAATGCATAATAAAATAGTTAAATTAAACTATTCTGCGATTAAACAAAGTAATACAAAATAATTATTTAATCTTTTTCTATTACTTTCATCCTCTTTATATTTTTTTCTATGTTAAGTTTCTTAATTAACTTATAATATATCTATAATCTCCCATAACTAGGCCTTCACAAAGACATAGCACATGTACTGAGATTCCCTTGTCCTTTTGACAGAATCTGCATATTGGATCCTCTGCCAGGTTAGAAAACCCACTATTATCCTGATGATCTTTCTATTTTGGCATAGTAGATCTTCCCAGGTACTGAGATTTCCTCGTCCTATTGACAGAATCTGCATATTGGATCCTCTGCCAGAGCTATCAGACTCATAGTTAGAAAGTTAGAAAACCCACTATTATCCACTATTAACCCACTATTATTTTAGGCATAGTAGATTTCCGTAAATTCGGCCGACCTTTCTTTAATGAACTCTTTTTCCTGTCTTTGTCTTGAGAAATTCTTCTACCAATGTAGAGATTTATTTTATACCCATTCATTAAAGGATGCTCTACTCTCGAAAAGGGTTTTACTAGGGCTTTAGATGCGTCTTTCCTGGCCAGTTCATCAACCTTTTTATTTGTGTACCCTTGTATCCTGGTACCTTGTACCTAAATTACGGACACCTTGTTTTAGCTTTCTGGGTCCACAAGAGCTTACATGCAATCTCATACTATTCTTCAATCAACCTCCGTGGAATCTATTGGCTTCAGCTCTACTTAGCTATTGGATAAAATAGCGATTGTATGTTAGCAGTTCCTCCTCACTATTTCTTTTGCATACCACTGTAAAGTGGCCTGAAATACTGTGTGTCTTCCTAGACTGGGATTCTGTTTTCAATCTCATCCCATAAATCCCAGCTCCGACTACCTGTTCTGTCATCCGTGTACCAGACTATTTGTGTCGATATTGAAGGATCATTTCTCCAGTCCCATCTATCTGGTATTTTAATTTAAAATTTTTTACTGACTTGGGCTTTAGTATCCGTTAACATTCCTAAAATGGGATCTGCCTTCAACTCTGAGTCTAACTTTCGGGTGCTCATTTTCATGTTGTTACCTTATAAGCGTTGTGCCTTGCACTAGTCTGTGCACCACCGAATGGACTTATTAAGGCTTACTAGTATCGTGTAATAAAATGTTTAAGAGATGTTGAAATAAATATTCATTACTCTGGAGAAATAACAATTATTTTGTTTTAGGTAAAGGACGCCCAACCAGAAATCGACAACGTCATTAAACAGATATCTGCTAAGCTGACTGAAACCGCAGATAAATTGAAATCCACTTTGGGACCAGAAGGACAGAAACAAGCCAAAGAAATCAAGGAAAACTTGGACAAAGGATTGAAAGACGCTGTAGCCCAAGTAGAGAAGTTATCCAAAGCCATCGAACCAGAAGCACAAAGTAAGTACCTGCCTAATACATTATTTCGTATATTCAATATGTCGCTTCTAATAAACATTTTTTGTTTTAAAAAGCTTTCGAAATATCACCATCACCAAACTATAAAACCTTTATATCTCTTAAATGGCGGGCCCTATCACTGTTTGGTGGTTTTATATAACTCTAAGTTTTATAGCAACAAATGATAGAGATGTAACTATTACCTTTATATAACTTCTTATAAACCTCTTATAGGCCTTTATAATTATAACCACAACGTTTATTCAACTTTATTGGATATCCGGCTTGCTCTTGTGATAACATAATAATTTTTCTTCCAACGAAAAGCCTCATTCTCTTATGGAATATACTAAATACAAAAGCATACTGGTTTTAATCAAACTCTCAGACATTTGAAGTAGCCAACGACTAAAAAATTGGAGCGTCACTAATATAACAAATATTTTAGATTACACAGGCATACAAAATAAAAAAGTGGTCTTTTTCTGGTACTTCATTGGGTAAGCCATATGTATTTCGACGTGCTGAACATGAATCAGGTGTCCGTTTAGCTCAATTGACCATCATTTTTTTGTATACCGCGAAAATAACTTCAAAAAAACTCATAATTTAGGTTATTTTCGCGGTTTACTAAAAATTGGTAGTGGAGCTAACCGGATACCCGATTCATATTCAGCATGTCGAAATACATAATGGTTACCCAATGGATAATGATTCAAAAAGTTTGATTTAAAATTTTTTATTTTAAAAATCTTCATCTTTATATTATTTGCTCACTCTGCACAACAAAATCGAAGTTTCTCAACTTTATTCGTATTGATATAACAAGCAAACAAAATTATGAAAAATGACTTTTTTTGATAAACTGAAGTATAGTATAGTTGGCTTATACAGTGTGTCCGTCCGTGGACACACTGTATAAGCTGTATATTAATTGTGAATACGTCTCGGTTTGAGACCTTTACATCGTTACTTAAATTTTTTTCTGTTTGTTTGCAGAAGTGAAAACTGACCTCACCAATGCCGCCAAGACTTTCCTAGACCAAATCGTAGAAGTCAGCAACAACTTGCAGCAACAAGTCAAAGCTACTTTGGACGACAAACACTAATATGCCATTTCTGTATTTGTTTATGTTGAACATATTGTATTTTTTTTACTGAAAATAAAGACTTTAATAATAATTAAATTTATTTTTATATGAATTCTTGTGTTTCTTTTTTTACCCGCAAGTAAAATAATTTTGGCACTGAAGAAAATACATGTATGGATGTTTATCTGCCAGTGTCTGAGTAAACACAGGGATGTCAGCCTTGATTCGTTTTCGTTATCTTTCAAATAAAAAATCGTTGAGAGATCATTCTGTAATATTTCAGTTTTAATATGTTGACATGTCAATTTTAAATTATTATTATTATTATTATTATTATATCTATTTGATTTAATCAAATAGGTATGGCATATCTATTTGATTAACAAAAATTGACAAAAATAGAAAAAAAATTGTACAGGAATCCGTTTCCTAATAGACTGAATTCAAATATCGAATAAAAAATGCCTGTCTGCCTGTCTGACTTTAATTCAAGTGTAGAACATATAGATTGTCCGTTAAAAAGTCTGCATCATATGGGAAACTTGTTATTGACTTTCTGAAAAATTTTATTTTTGATAAAAGTTGGTGCATGGTTGGCTTACGATGCCCAGTTTTTTTAGAAAGAGTGAGTAACTGCATTAGTTCCGATGCGATGCTCAAAATCTACCCCCATAGAGTGGCAAAAACCACCCCTAGATTAAAATTGCAAGGAAAATCGGGGGAAAAAAGGTAATAACAGAAACAATGAACGCCCCAATAAAGAGCCCAACTTGACGTATACTTAATCCGCATTCAACACTTGTATGCGGTTGTCAATGCGCCACCTACCGGCTGGTCAGAAAATTATATAGATGTTTTTTCTGAATTTTTAGACGATTCTTTTTAGAGGCCATATAAATAAGTTATAGTATTTTCAGAGAATTCTTTTTAGGAATCATCCAAGCAACTGCAATTTAAATTTAGGGGTGATTTCCGCCACTCTATGGAGGTAGCTTCTGAGCATCGCATCGAGACTAATGCAGTTACATACTGTTTCTAAAACAACTGGGCATCGTAAGCTTTTTTGCAATCACTGCAGTTTTTTTAAATTTCCTGTTGTGTCAGGGGTAGTTTTCACCAACTCATGGGGGTGATTTTCAATGGAAAGTAGTGTTAACTCTGTATTTATGCGTTATATACTTGAATGTTTATATTTAATTCGATTTATTGAGATTTAAGACTATTCGTGGAGCGTTAAGTCATTTTTACCATGTTTAGGGAGTATTTTTTAGCGCCAGGGGTTGATTTTGGGGGTGTACGTTTCATTTTTGACCTCGGATTCGGATTCAGCGTCGAAAATTACATTGGGATACAGTTTTCTCGATAGCAGTTCCAAATTTTTTTTTTTTTGTGGGGCTGTGTTATTATTTTATTTTATTTCGTCGTACGAAAGATTATGTAGAAGTTTATACAAAAAGCAATGCCAAAGTAAGTTCTTTTGCTATTAATAAATCGATATATTATCTAATTTTAATAAAAATTCTAGGCATCTTAGTACTTTTATATGTCTACTCAAAAGCCTTAGTAACGTTTTGCCCTTAAATTCATAATAAAACATAGTTTATATAAAAAGCATGGCAGTTTACAAGTTTCTGGCGATCACCTTGTTTGGCAAGTATTGCTCAGTTTCAATGGGGAATATTCTACCATGCCATTTTTACACACGTACCAAATCTGAAACAAATAATTTAATTCTAGCACAAGTTATCGTGTTCGCAGGGAACGCTTTACACATATACAACCATGCACTGAAAGCTTTGTTAATATGGTTGCCTACCAATCAGATAAAAAATTGTTTTCGTAAATACGACACATTTTTCAATATACCAAGTAGTTAAAAAGTTATGACGTCCCTACTTAGAACTCAGGTGATGTTTGCCAGTCACGGTGTGCTACAACCAAATTTAAATCAAAGTTGATGCCACTCGGAATTTCTTTTTTTTTGCACATTCTTGGATGTATATAGAACCAATTTCCATGATATTTAAAATCATTCATCGCAGAAATTTTTTTTACAAGTATTTTTCTTATTTGTTTAATGACACAGCCACACAAAAAAAAGTGGTCTGGCCTACATATCTTTATGTATTTGGATCCGCTGAAACTAAATCCTAAGTCAGAAATGTCAGATTAGCTCGTTCTTCACCCCTGACCCCAAAAAATGGTCTGTCCGGCAGACCATACCAGTGTATCCTTATGTATTTGGACCTTCTGAAACAGAATCCGAAGTCAGAATTATCAGATTCGCTCGTTTTTCACCTCTGACTCCAAAAAACACCCCCAAAACAAAAAGAAGTGGTCTGGCCTGCGGACCAGACCAGTGTGTCCTTATGTATTTGGATCCGCTGAAACCGAATCCGAAGTCAGAATTGTCAGATTGGCTCGTTTTTCAGTTTTTCTGGTATAGTCCACCTGGCAGACCATTTTGGGGGGGGATTTAATATATTTGTGAGGAGGCCACAGAAGAAGGAACAATCAGAATATAAAGTCGTCAAAAATCCTTTGATCTCGTGTTGTAAGTTCCGCCATACTTTTGTTGGGAGAGTTCAGGACAGTATTCAATATTTTTTACCCGTTTTAGGAACGACCTGGTAGAGAGTCAGAAAACCTGTGAAACATTAGATGAAGACAAATAATATTTGTTTTAGATTTTCAATATTTCTTACCTAGTTAGGCGGCATCATGGTACAAACTGTATCACGAGGCGAGATCACGCCATTTGTCGCAGACGATCCGGTTACAAAAGAAATCCGTGATCCGGGCCTGGCATAATTTTTTACAATTCCGTCCGAGATTGACAGTGCGCGATGTAGATGCGCGAACTTTTCCCGCCAATGAGAGATTGTATTCTGATTGTTTCTTCTTCTGTGAGGAGGCCATAGAAATCTATTAACAACAACAACACTTCTTATACTATAAAATAATTTAACCAAAAATAGGAAAACTAAACTGCAATAAATGTTCGAATTGTCTTCCATTGACATCTATGCATTTTTGACACCTTCTCCTTACAGCATTTTTTGCATATCCAATCATGGCAGGAGTTATTGTACGAAACGCAGCTTATGTTTTGTTTTCCAATTCTTCTGTTAATAGAATGTTCTCTATATATAATATTTTTTAAATAACCCCAAAGCCAAAAGTCAGCAGAGGTTATATCGGGAGATCTAGCCTGCGATCAATATGCATAGATGTCAATGGAAGACAATTATTGTAGTTTAGTTTTTACTATTTTTTTATTTTAATCGCCTTATTTATATTAATGTCCTGGCGGAGTTTAGCCGTAGGCTATTCTACCACTCAACCAGGACGGGCACACACACATAGACAATATCACAACACCCATTCCCTGCGACATTGCCATCTGCCGCAGCTGAGACTCGAACTCAGGAGAGGAGAGCGACTAGATTGTGTTGTCTCTCACACAACGGCAATCTAGTTCACTGCTACCATCTCGGTAACACATGAAAAACGCCACTACACATCCATACCCTAGCCAGGATTCGAACCTGGGACCCCGTGGTCGCAAGCTTAACACCTTAAACACTACGCCACCGAGCCGGTATTACTTTTTATTTTTAGCAAAATTATTTTATATTATAAGAAACGTTGTTAATAGTTTTCCATGGCCTCCTCACAAATATATTAACATTTTCGAAAATTAACCACTTTTACTAGAGGTACATATGACATATTCATATGACATATCGCTGGATAGCTAATTTAAATTGTGATCGAATAATGAAATTATTTACAGGGTATTCCATTAAAAAAGAACAAGTTACGTCTATATCTCGAAAACTGAGGCGTGCAGAATTTTCTTCTTATCAGCAACGGATTCTACTCAAAAAAGTGCCTCAAGAATGTATTACCCGATTTTCGATTCGACACTTGGTGATTGAGATATAGAGGTCATCCAAAAATACCAATTTTCCAAAAACGATCTGTAGCTCGGTAGTCGAAAAAGATAGACAATCGTGGTTTGCCCCATTGTTTGTTTCTCGAAAATCGAGCTCAGAACACCTATATTGTTGTTATAAAATATTATTTTGGGTATTCAGCAGATAACTTTCAAAGAAATCATTCGTTCCTTTCATATATTATTGATCTAAATCTGATCAAGCTAGAATATCAACGAGTAGTCCTCTTACAAACAAACTTGTCAATTTCTTTATACATTAACTATGTCTAACATTCAATATGAAAAACAAGAAAATAACCATTCTTTCTATATATTGAAGATCTAAGTCTGATCATGGCAATATATTGTAAGAAATCCACCCTTATGAGGAAATCGTTCAAGCATCTCTAGCCCTACCTAGAGGATACTCCATTCAATACGATAAACAAGAAAATAACCATTCTTTCTATATATTGAAGATCTAAGTCTGATCATGCCAATATATTATCAGAAATCCACCCTTGCGAGGAAATCTTTCAAGCATCTCTAGCCCTACCTAGAGGATACTACATCACAAACAAACATTAGTTACATTTCAAAGCCAAGAACTACTGAAAAGCACAATGAAATATAGGAATAAAATTTCACTTACATGTCATAATAAATAAAATATTTCAATCAATGTTTGATTGACCAAAGCTCTGTAAAAATTGCGCAACCTTTTTCATTCTCTTTAGAACTCATCAGCAGAGATATATGTTCAATTCAAAAACATAATTACTATAAAAAAAATAGGAAAACATTTTCTTGTAAAAAATGACAGGAAATATTTATTTAGTTGACACATATCAAAAATAAAAAAGAATCACTCTTTTTTAGAGCCCCATAGCTCGTGTAGTTTTTAAAAAATAAATATCTTGTATTTCTGCTTACATCATTGTTATAAAATATTATTTTGGGTATTCAGCAGATAACTTTCAAAGAAATCATTCGTTCCTTTCATATATTATTGATCTAAATCTGATCAAGCTAGAATATCAACGAGTAGTCCTCTTACAAACAAACTTGTCAATTTCTTTATACATTAACTATGTCTAACATTCAATATGAAAAACAAGAAAATAACCATTCTTTCTATATATTGAAGATCTAAGTCTGATCATGGCAATATATTGTAAGAAATCCACCCTTAAGAGGAAATCTTTCAAGCATCTCTAGCCCTACCTAGAGGATACTCCATTCAATACGATAAACAAGAAAATAACCATTCTTTCTATATATTGAAGATCTAAGTCTGATCATGCCAATATATTATCAGAAATCCACCCTTGCGAGGAAATCTTTCAAGCATCTCTAGCCCTACCTAGAGGATACTACATCACAAACAAACATTAGTTACATTTCAAAGCCAAGAACTACTGAAAAGCACAATGAAATATAGGAATAAAATTTCACTTACATGTCATAATAAATAAAATATTTCAATCAATGTTTGATTGACCAAAGCTCTGTAAAAATTGCGCAACCTTTTTCATTCTCTTTAGAACTCATCAGCAGAGATATATGTTCAATTCAAAAACATAATTACTATAAAAAAATAGGAAAACATTTTCTTGTAAAAAATGACAGGAAATATTTATTTAGTTGACACATATCAAAAATAAAAAAGAATCACTCTTTTTTAGAGCCCCATAGCTCGTGTAGTTTTTAAAAAATAAATATCTTGTATTTCTGCTTACATCATTGTTATAAAATATTATTTTGGGTATTCAGCAGATAACTTTCAAAGAAATCATTCGTTCCTTTCATATATTATTGATCTAAATCTGATCAAGCTAGAATATCAACGAGTAGTCCTCTTACAAACAAACTTGTCAATTTCTTTATACATTAACTATGTCTAACATTCAATATGAAAAACAAGAAAATAACCATTCTTTCTATATATTGAAGATCTAAGTCTGATCATGGCAATATATTGTAAGAAATCCACCCTTAAGAGGAAATCTTTCAAGCATCTCTAGCCCTACTAGAGGATACTCCATTCAATACGATTAACAAGAAAATAACCATTCTTTCTATATATTGAAGATCTAAGTCTGATCATGCCAATATATTATCAGAAAGGAACGAATGATTTCTTTGAAAGTTATCTGCTGAATACCCAAAATAATATTTTATAACAATGATGTAAGCAGAAATACAAGATATTTATTTTTTAAAAACTACACGAGCTATGGGGCTCTAAAAAAGAGTGATTCTTTTTTATTTTTGATATGTGTCAACTAAATAAATATTTCCTGTCATTTTTTACAAGAAAATGTTTTCCTATTTTTTTATAGTAATTATGTTTTTGAATTGAACATATATCTCTGCTGATGAGTTCTAAAGAGAATGAAAAAGGTTGCGCAATTTTTACAGAGCTTTGGTCAATCAAACATTGATTGAAATATTTTATTTATTATGACATGTAAGTGAAATTTTATTCCTATATTTCATTGTGCTTTTCAGTAGTTCTTGGCTTTGAAATGTAACTAATGTTTGTTTGTGATGTAGTATCCTCTAGGTAGGGCTAGAGATGCTTGAAAGATTTCCTCGCAAGTGTGGATTTCTGATAATATATTGGCATGATCAGACTTAGATCTTCAATATATAGAAAGAATGGTTATTTTCTTGTTTATCGTATTGAATGGAGTATCCTCTAGGTAGGGCTAGAGATGCTTGAAAGATTTCCTCTTAAGGGTGGATTTCTTACAATATATTGCCATGATCAGACTTAGATCTTCAATATATAGAAAGAATGGTTATTTTCTTGTTTTTCATATTGAATGTTAGACATAGTTAATGTATAAAGAAATTGACAAGTTTGTTTGTAAGAGGACTACTCGTTGATATTCTAGCTTGATCAGATTTAGATCAATAATATATGAAAGGAACGAATGATTTCTTTGAAAGTTATCTGCTGAATACCCAAAATAATATTTTATAACCATGATGTAAGCAGAAATACAAGATATTTATTTTTTAAAAACCTATATTGTTTTTTGTCCATCTGCCATAGTTTTAGAGGAAAGTTCCATCTAATTTGCTCCACCATGTATATAAAGTACATACTTTTGTTATCGTGATTCAATACTCATCAAGGGAAATACCGGAAATATTTTCTTCACTTATCTCATAAGTAAGAATATTTTTTATGTGAAAATTGGTACTGAATTTTAAATATTAATTACAATAGAGTGAGATCCCAGAGCCGCCAGACCTACGTCATTTTAGCAAAGATAATATTTTGACAACAAATAGTGTAATATCTAGTTAAGAACGTATGCGTATTTGCTAGTTTGAAAGTGGGGCCCTTTTGCAGAAAACAGGTACAAAAGGTACATAAGAATTTTACTCTTAACTAGATATTACACTATTTGTCAAAATATTAGCTTTGCTAAAATGACGTAGGTCTGGCAGCTCTGGGATCTTGGACTACAAGTGCTATAAGAGCCAATAGCTTAATAATTGGTGTCAACTCTGGTGCTAAAATAATGATATTTTACGCCAGTGCCAGTGGTTAATGCTACCGATTTGAAAATTATGAAGGAACAGCGTGTGATGATAGTGGGTCAATAATTTCAGCACCTCTTAAGTTTTGTCGCATATTTCAAATAAACATAATATTTTTTCAATATTCTGTAACAAGTAGCGATAAGCTTTAAGCCATAAGTTTATTTCATCTTCTGATCCCATTTTTTAATGTAGAATCGGTCGACGAATTTTGTATAATATATGGTTGTATATGCACGGTGATCTGGATTTTTGGATGGTTCTCAACTCAAAAAATTTGAGATTGTTTTATTAACTTTTGCCTTTGTCTTTTGCCTTTGTCTTTTTGTCTTTCCATGTTGCAAACTTCAACGATTTTGTTTTCATATTTCCAGGTTTTTACACCTCCCCTTTTCCATAACGCTCCTGACTATTTTTTAGATACAAAATAAGGTATTGAACACAATTCAATCCACTGCATTGTTGGTTTTAAAAAAAAATCACTCTAAAGTAAATCCATAATTGAATTTTGTTCATTCACCGTTAAAATAAGTAAGTAACAAAAAGTGTTACCAATAAGAAAATAATGAAGATGGAAGAGGAACAGTTTTATAGCAAAAGATTATGTACCAAACTCCAGTTTTTTTACATTATTTTAGAACCTCTCAGAATTGACCTAGGTTGAAGTCAAAATAAAAATTCGACTTAGGTAAAAAAATTCATTAAGGACATTTTCAAAAGTCTGAAAGACTTCAGAGCCATAAAATAACACCAAAGGACCAATATGAGTTCATTAAGACATGAGGCGCAACTAAGTAAAAAATTTGAAGAAACGCCAAATTTTTACGAAATTATTATTTTTTTTCCTCCATCAAAGACATTGACCATGGAGGTACAGTCATTATATACTGTTTAAAAGACTAACTATATAATTTTAACTATGTAACATATCAAAAAGAGTAAAACCGACAAATATGACGAAGGAGCGTAGCGTCTATAGGCAAATATTGGCAAAAAAATCTGTGAAAATGGACAAGGCCGGTTTCTCGCATAAAAAGTTTGAATTCACGCAGCGACTCATAATTTGGACAAGTGCGTTGGATGGTCAATACAAAGCGATGGTAGGAAAGCCAAATGCAAGGCTTTCCAAATAATAATATTATAGAGAAAACCACCTTGTGCATAAATGACTCAAAAATCCATTTTGTCGGTGTCATTTTTCCTTTATTGAACCTGCATGGGGACTAGTACGTCGTAAGACTGGCCGAACGTTAGCAAACTCATGTATTAGTCGAACTCCGTTTTGTGAATGATAAAATCACCCTAAATAGAACTTTTAAGCTAATCATAAGCGAACCAAAATTTTTTAGTAGAATATTTTTATATTATTTTCAGTCAGCCATAATTACCAAAATTACAAAAATTTTTAAACTCTTTTTGAAAGGCCTTAAATTCTGAGGAGGTTGAATGAATCTTTTCTACCAAATCGATTGTTAGCGCACGCTCTCATTTGTATGGTTAAAAGTAAATTGCCTTAGTTGGGGAGGCGTGATACTTCCACATTATATCATTTTGCAAAAAATAACTGTGTCGTTTTAAACTTATTAAATAAATGGTATTCTTTGAACTTTGATGTAAGGACTTGTTGCTAGTCTTAGTCCCTGGAGTTTTCGTTTGGAAGACCGAAACAATTGAGTTTTTTTTTTTGTTCGGGAGCCGTCTAACTTACGTTTTCGGAATCACTGCGGCCTCTTGGGCTTATTATGATATTCTCCCATTTGTATTATGATAACCAATCCAGTACTCTGGTCCCTTGCACTAGTTTGTTCAACCCTATCTATGGTTTGGCTTCATATTCTTCTGGACTCAGTCTTGGTTGTCCATACATTGCCTGTCTTCTGTGATCCAAAGCCTCACAGTCACACAGGATGTGGTAGGATGTCTCCGTTGCCCTATTGCATTGTCTGCATTTTATGCCCCTGTTGAATAATCCCATTTTGTGAAGCGTCCTTTCAGAGCGCAGTGCCCTGAGTTAAAAGGCCAGTGATTATGCGGAGCTGATTCCTGCTTAGTGACAGCAGTTCTTCAGTCTTCTTTCTGGATGGTTCCTTAATAAAGGTTTTACCATGTTGTTGTCCGGTTATTTTGTCCCAGTATCGCTTGTATTGGTTCTCGATCCAGTCCCTCATTTGGCCCTGTACTGTAGTTTTAGGCACTCAGAGGGCCAGTTCTGGGCCAATATATGGAGCTGACGATCTTCTCGCTAGCTCGTCAGCTTTTTCGTTGCCACCGATTCCTGCATGTCCCGGCACCCACTGAAGGGTTACCTTGTTGTGGTCCGCTAGGGCTCTTAGTTCTTCTTGGCATTCCCATACCAGCTTGGACGTCACTTTAGGGTTTGACAGTGCCCCTAAAGCTGCCTGGCTGTCTGTTAGAATACTGATCTGCATATTTTTATAGGCTCTCCTGTTGTTTTCTATTGCGCAATCTAGTATTGCGTATATGTCTTTCAGGCAGAAGTGTATTTTCCTAGCTATGTGCTGAACTGAGAGTTCCTGATATCGCTATATATGCCGGCACCAGTACCTTCCGCGGTCCTTGATCTATCTGTATTACAGACCAAGTCCCGCGGTCTGATGCTGTTACCGATTACTGACCATCCACTTCGATCTTCTATTTTTATTTCGAAGTTTCTGTTAAACGTATATTTAGGGATCATGTGGTCTGTCCTCATCAGAGATGTCACTCCCACAAGATTCCTAATTCGATTGTGTCCCAGCGCGGCGTATTTGTCACTGGGTTTGCATTGCAACCTGAAGTGTCCCATCGCCCCCTCTCCCATTACCATCAGGTGGAGGGGGGGAGGTCCAGAAGAACCTCATGTTGGTGTGGTTTTCATCGCCCCTGTTACCGCCAGACAGGCAAGTGTTTGTACCTTGCTTAGTTCAGCGGCAGCAGTGCGCTGCAACATCTTTGGCCACCATACCAAATATGCATATGTGATCATGGGTCTAACCACCATGATATATGTCCAATACATCATGCTTGGCCTTAGTCCCATGTTTTCCCATGAGTGCGCCTGGCCAGCATGAGTGTGGTTTCTGCCCTTCTTTTAGTTCTGTTTATCTGTTGGTTCCAGGTAAGTTTGGGATCTAGTATTACTCCCAGATATTTTACCTCGCCCGATAGTTCTATTAGATCACCTCGAAGTTTTAGTGGTCCAAGCCCCTCTAATTTCCTTCTTCTGGTGAATGCCATTATGGTTAATTTTGAGGGACTAATATTTAGTCCTTCCTCATCTGTCCATATCGTTACAACATTTAGGGCCTGTTGCATACGTTCCTTTATTGTGTTGTTAAGTTTGCCTTGTGCTAGGATGACTAAGTCATCTGCATAACCTATTGTTTTGTGTCCTTCTCTGTCCAGTAACGTTAGCAGCTCTTCCATGACCAGGTTCCACAGAAGAGGCGATAAAACACCCCCTGCGTCACAACCCCTGTCAACCCGAGCTACCAACGTTTCCCCCATTATGGATGTGTATATCAGCCTTCCTCTAAGCATGCAGTCTATCCACCTGCAGCTGGTCGCATCGATCCCTTTCCTCCTCGTTGCTTTCCTGATATATTGTAGGGATGTGTTGTCAAACGCTCCCTCAATATCCAAGAAAGCACATAATAGTACCTCTTTGTTTTCGAGAGCACATTCAGCTTTATTTACTAGCTGATGTAATGCTGTTTCTGTTGACATACCGGCTCTATAGGCGTATTGGTCTTGATGTAAGAGTTGGTTTACCAGTACATCATCCCGAATGTGCCTATCCAGTAGTTTTTCTAAAGTCTTTAGTGCAAAAGACATAAGACTGATTGGTCTTAGGGACTTCGCCCTTTCCTGTTCCTTCCCAGGTTTCGGTACGAATATCACTCTACTTAGTCTCCAGGCATTTGGTATGTATCCAAGAGCTAAGCTGCTCCACACGTAACCTGTGTAGTAGGAGATCCGGTCCCTTCTGCAGCATTATCAGATAAATTCCGTCTGGCCCCGGCGATTTAAATGGTTCGAATGAATTTATTGCCCATTTTACTTTACCATACAACTGAGTTAATCAGAATCTCATGATTCCGTGAGTATGATACTCAGTGTTCTGGTTGCCTTACGGGAGCTTGATAGGGATTTCTTTATGCGATTTTTGCAGAAATCATTGTAGAGTCCTTGAGTCCAGCCTTGATCTATTACTCGTCTATCGAGCTAGATCTTATCTCGATCCCGGTTGGGAGTGGAAAAAGGGGCAGAGCGCGGCTGGCGCCCTTCTAATAAATAAATTGGTGTCGCGTCACCTAGACGCACGGTAGTGAGTACTTCCACAGTAGTTCGGGTTTTAAATATCAGGAATTTACAGTAAATTGAATATATAGATACACGGGGATTATGGGGAAATTCAAGTAATGCCATAAAAATATTTCGGCTCCAAAAAAGAGCTATTAGAACAACTGCTGGAATTAATAACAATAGCGAACACTGTCAGCCACTATTCTTAAAATTTGGCATAATGCCTGTACCATTTTTATACAGGGTGTCTCCAAAAGGTGCGGAAAAATGCTACCACAAATTCCTGAGGCTAAAATTTGATGATCTAACCCAACTTACCTCAGTCCAAAAGTGGATGATTTCGGAGATACAGGGTGTCCAGATTCAATTTGGTTTTAGTTTTTCATAGATAATTTTTTTAATAATTGGTGTACTGTCACAATATTCGGCTAGGGGGGTTTTGTGTGGTGACAAATTAAAATCTGCCCTCATTTTCATGGTATAATTTAGAGGGCGCCACCTGCGGTACTTTGCATACATTTAAAACGAAATAACTTTTTTGAGCCACACTGTATTTAACTTTTAAATAAACATTCTTATTCTCCAACGTCTTTTACCTAAAAAAGGTATACCTGGTAAGAGTTGATTTGGGCAGCCGTTTTTGAGATATCTGGGTTTAAAAATTCATTTCGTGTATGGCCAGGTCTAAATTATTGTAATACAATTGAACACAATTCGAAGCGATGGCTTTGTAATAAGATAACTATCATTAAAAAGTGACGTTTTAAATTACGAGTAGTACTGGAATATCATGAAAGTGAATTAGCAAGCGCCGGTGAATAGTCGGACAATTTGCAAATTTCTTTTCGTCATGGCCGTACAGTATACCAACGAAGAAATGGCCGATATGTTATTGGTTTTTGGATATTGCCAAGGAAATTGTTAAAAATAGAGCATACAGTGAACGATTTCCGAATCGCCGCTTACCAAACCGTAAAACCTTCGCGGCAGTTGAAAGACGTATTCGTGAAACGGATGTCTTTGCGCCTGTTTCTGTTAATTATGGTCGTGCACGTACGGCAAGAACTCCAGAGGTTGAGGAAGAGATTCTAAATCGGATTGAAGAAAATGCAAAACTCAGCAGTAGACGATTGGGCTCAGAGCTAGGGGTAAGCAAAGATACTGTTAATAGGGCGACCAGAGAACAATTACTGCACCCATTTCATATTCAGCGGGTACAAGATCTTTTACTCCATGATTTTGAATCACGCCTAGGTTTCTGCCGGTTTATCCAGGAACACAGAATTCGAGATAGGAACTTTACACGAAGAATTTTATTCACAGATGAAGCCTGTTTCAATAAGAGTGGCATAACTAATTTTCACATTTAACATGTCTATGCTGTTGAAAATCCTCATGCGACTAAAGTAACCCATCATCAGCATGAGTTAAGGATCAATGTGTGGGCAGGAATTATAGACACTTTCATGATTGGTCATGTCATTTTACCACCTCGACTAAATGGCGAAAATTATTAGGCACATCTGCAAAACGAATTACCAGGCTTATTAGATCCCCTGCCATTGGAAGTTCGAAGAGGAATGTGGTTTATGCATGACGGTGCTACTCCACATTTTACGTTAAACGTACGTAATTATTTAAATGAACAGTATCCAAATAGATGGTTAGGTAGAGGCAATGATGCACCCGCACATTGACCAGCTCGATCCCCTGACATGACCCCGATGGATTACATTTTATGAGGAACTTTGAGATCCCTTGTGTATTCTAGGCCAGTAGATACAGAAGATGAATTAAGGAGACGTATTCAAACTGGAATTGATGCTTTGAGAAATGATGACGAAATGCTCCAGAGAGTTCAATTTAATTTTTTACGAGGTATTAATCTTTGTACACACGAAAATGGAGGTCATTTTGAACATTTGCTAAAAGCATTGAATTTTAATTAACATTTTGTTGTTGATAAATCTCTTATTGACTGTTTTTACTCGAGAATAAAATTAATAAATAGCACATCTACTTGTTTTTGTAATTTTTGAAATCAAAGATTTAAATCCAGATATCACAAAAACGGCTGCTCAAATCAACTCTTACCAGGTATACCTTTTTTAGGTAAAAGACGTTGGAGAATAAGAATGTTTATTTAGAAGTTAAATACAGTGTGGCTCAAAAAAGTTATTTCGTTTTAAATGTATGCAAAGTACCGCCCTCTAAATTGTACAATGAAAATGAAGGCATATTTTAATTTGTCACCCCACAAACCCCCCTAGCCGAATATTGTGACAATACAACATTTTTAAAAAAAATTATTTATGAAAAACTAAAACAAAATTGAACTTTGGACACCCTGTATCTCCGAAATCATCCATTTTTAGACTGAGGTAAGTTGGGTTAGATCATCATATTTTAGCCTCAGGAATTTGTGGTAGCATTTTTTCCGCACCTTTTAGAGACACCCTGTATATTTTTTTTCTCTTATCGAAATTCATAAAAACATTAAGAGTTTTGACACTCCTTTTGATATCCACAGTTACAGAACAAGATCTGCAGATTTACTAAGGAACAGGGGCGGCCCTAGGGCGGTGCGAGCGGTGCGGCCGCACCGGGCGCCTTCTTAGGGGGGCGCTGAAAATGCAATGGTAGTTCTTCTGCGTAAAAAATAAAACCCAAGCACCTTAATATCACTTGACCTTACAACTTCCATTTCCGTGAAAAGATCTATATTCATTTGTTTTAGTTTTTAATTAATTTACGATGTAAATTTGACATATGCCTTTTTTTTTGTGATTTCTCCCCTTTCTTCAAAAATTTATTTGAACTAAAAAAAAATGTTTTTTCGGATTTCTCCCCCCCCCCCCCGCTGTTTTCGGACTAAAAAATTTTTTTTTATCTTCGGTCTCTATGTACAGCCTAATCACGAATAAGCGATTGCATATTGGGGGGGCGCCACAATGAGATCTCGCACCACCTGAAAAATTTGCAAGGGCCGCCCCTGCTAAGGAACCCTCGCTTCAGGCTAAAGAAATCAGAAAACAATTCACTAAACCTTTATCTATAAAATTAACTACCACCTGAAGTTAAATTACTAAATTTAAACCCCTTTAAAAATGCTGTTAAAAGAATTATACTAAAACACTGTTTTTATTCAGTTGACGATTATTTAAAGTCATCACTTCAATAAATATGAAATTATAAGTATATATATATATATTTTATATTGATGTGGAACAGACTTACCTACTCTTACAGACTTTTATTTTTTATTTTTTTTACTACTTATTACTTCTCATTACTGTATGGTTATTATCAATGTACTGTAAGTAGCATTCGTACAACGTACTGATTAATTATTACAAAATCTGTGATATATTACACTTTTTTCTTTTTTTGTTATTATTTTTTTTATTTAGTTGACTTGCTACAAATGTACATACATGTATATAATGTGGTTAAATAAACCCTATCTAGAGCTACTATACAAGGTGTACCGTATCGTTATGTTCAAATTTTGGAAGCGTGAAGAAGACCTCATTGTAAGACTAAAAAACATAAAAGGTTGATTTTGCAGGCCTATTAAATTTGTGAACAATAAA
This sequence comes from Rutpela maculata, assembly GCA_936432065.2. Taxonomy (NCBI): domain Eukaryota; kingdom Metazoa; phylum Arthropoda; class Insecta; order Coleoptera; family Cerambycidae; genus Rutpela; species Rutpela maculata. The sequence goes on from OW386292.2 coordinate 33,610,240, forward strand.
TAAATCAATAAGAATAAAAACATCCGTAGGAATAAATAACAAAAAAAACATTTTTAAATTTTTTTTTGAAAATAAAAATATCTATTCTAATCTATTATTTACTATTCACATATTAAAAGTCCTGTAGTTTTAAAACAAATAACAATCGATCTACTACTTTTGTGTTTTTTAGTGTTGCAATTAAGTCTGCTTTACGCTTCCTAAATTTGAAAATAACGATAGGGTACACCTGGTATATATGCGGGCTACCGATGAACATATATTTCAGAATATTTTTATATCAAACTTTAAACCTGTATCAGCAAAATAGCCATTTAGTCTATTCAATTTCTTTTTTCATTACCATTTTCTGCACATTTCAACTGAAAAACGTAATGAAATAAAAACTGCACATTATTTGTTACACATTATATTTATATTAATAAAATTACATTAATATTTAGTTTAATTTAATTTTTGGATTTTGTATCGGACTGTATCTTATTCACCAGTGCCTGCCCTTCTTGCTGCAAAGTCTCGCCGAACTGTTTCAGACTAGCGCTCGCGTTTTGGAAGAGCTCGTTTTCCTGAAAAATAAATCAGAAAATTAACGGTTGATTTTTATTCAACGTCACTTTCTGAATTGATTAAAACACTTTTATGTTTTATTATATAGTCCGATGGATACAACGGGCCATACAAACCAAAAAAGTAGATTTTTATCAATCTGCGACCAGTACCCAATGGGCAGTACTCTCAAAAACTAAATAAAATTCAAATGTTAGAATTGCTTTAAAATTGGTAATAAAATATTTTATGATTAGTAGTATTTTCTAATCTGACATCAAAAGTTAAAAATTCAAAATGGCAAATGGCTGCCATTTTATTTGGGTATTACCAATTATTACAAAAAATATCGAAATATATATATATGGAAGAAAAATAAAATGGAAAAGGGAACAAAAGAACGATCCTATTTCTTTTATATTTCTTGAATCATCGAAGTCAAGAATATAATATAAAACAATTGCGTTCACTTTACTGATATTAGAGCTGTACTTAAAATCTTATATAATTTATCTTACAAAATTGAATAACGCTTTTAAGAAGAGAGATGACAAGAATGTATTATTTGCATGAGAAAGAAATATGCTAAGAGTAAATCTGGCAGACAGAAAAATTATGATTTTAGTTTATTGCAATTATAATAGGTACTCTATTATAATTGCAATAAACTAAAATCATAATTCGTTTGTTATATTGCCGTAAAAGCTATTCCTCCTTCACATGTATTCGGACTGATTCAAACATCACACCCCCACCATGGCAGTAGAATCTATCTATAACTGAAAAAGCGAAGTTGATCTGTACCAAGGCGGTATATTGACACCGGCACAGATCAAACGTTTTATGTATACCTGAATTTTCTTCACCAAATCATCCAGTCCGCTCTTGAAAGAATTAAGAGCATCATCAATAGCTTGGCTGGCATTTTTCTCTGGAGCATCTCTACGGACAACTATTGCTTGGCTTTGCCATATTAACACCTGTAAAGTAAAAACAGGTTATTGTAAATAAAGCAGATATACTCAGAAATTATATATCTTATATATATATTTCATATAACTGGGCCACAAATTCAACATTTTTGTTCTGAAGTTGTCGTCTTCACACCGTGAAGTTAAACTACATATTTGTTAGAAAGCTCGAACTACGCTGCGTTAAGCTCTAATTTTGAGAAAAGGAATAATCATGTATGGTCAAATGTATTTTAGCAATTTGACTACCATGTTTTCTTCATTTACTATGTTGTGCAATGATTTGTCATTAAACTCAACACGAAATCAATATTTATTTTAGAACCCTCAAAACAATACAAAGATATTTAATATCGGCTGTGATTGCATGGCCTTGAACTTGAAGTAATTTGCTGACAATTATAATTCCAAATACGTACTAATAAAAACAGTTCTAAGCATATCACGTACGATAATGAGTGTTAAAGAATTCGTTTCGATTTAGCAAGTTTTTTGGACTTTATTATGGCATCTTCTATTCAAATCCTAATTTCTATACTTACAATGTCATAGCCGCATTTAACAATATTATTTAGAAACTTCTTATGGAGACTAATTCCCCCAAAATATATTGACATAATAAACAATAGTCAGTAAAACAAAAAACCGTGAATAGTTCCTGCAAGAATTTTTTTAATATATAGTGTAAAGGGGGGGTTGTCACAACCATTAACTAATATTTTTCATAAAAATATATGTCGCCATGTTAAAATAATGACGGTCAAAATAGGTAGAAAATTTTGGATTCACTGCAGATTTTTGCAATTATCTAAAGCAGATCACCCTTTTTAGGAATGAGCTCAGTACGCAACCGGTTTGAAATCTGCTGCCCCTCGTTTAAACGTGTGTTGAGAACTCGGGCCAGGCGACGGTGGGTGGAAGGAAATTTTTTTCACCACCAGTTATTTACACCGTCTGGGCCCGGAGCAGCAAAGTTCTTGGTGCCAACAAGAGCTTATTGGACTTCCTCCGAACTGATTTCCCAACTTTTAATTACCATACTCTAAACTTTTTTTTCACAGAATTACGAAAGGTTTCAACCAAAAGTAAATTTCCACATATTGTGTGCTATAATTACACAGTCACACAAAAGAAAAAAAAGTGCTGTGCAAACGACGAAAATATGGTATTCCTATGTATTTTGGGTCGCTGAATACGAATCCGATGTGAAAATTCCCCCAGCAAATCACCAGAATTTCCTAACCTCAAAAAAACGCTTAAAATCATCAATATTGGGAAAAAAGAAAACAAACACTTATACGAGTGACTAAAATATTGTATTCCACAGAACCAATTATTTTGTTTTCTAGAGATAGGTACAAGCTGTTATTTTTTAATAACAGGTTTAAACTGCTTCACGTGTTGTTTTGAAATGTCAGTTTAAAAATAACAGATCGCTGAGAAGTACTGGCATTCGCATATCGCAGTGCGCAGTTTGTAGTATGCAAATTTTTCGGTCACGTGAATTTGACGCAGCTGTCTGAAGGGTATACAAAATCTCATTTACTGTTTGTTTATCATTGTGTGCACAAGATTTTCAGAGTGTGTTTCGGGTTTACTTTAGTGTTTCAAGTAAAGTGTTTATTTTGACAATAATGCCTCGTAGTGAGTATTATTCAACGTTGCAAGCTGATGTCAAGTGTCGTTACGATGAAAAAGTGGTAATAATCGACTCTTAGTTCCGATGATTTTTTGAAGGACCTAAGTTTTTTAGCAAGTGTTGGGATAATGGACATGGTAAATTACCTAATCTTAACTGTTATTTTCGAACAGAAATAACAGTCTGTTAATGCTATTTACAAATAACAGTTATAAAATAAAAGGTTTTGTTAAATAGCAACTCATCTCTAATTGCTTTCATTTGCATAGCCTGTTTTTGGATGAGGTGTCGTGTGCCCTCCAGACAGCTGCGTGACCGAAAATGATCTATATTGTAAAAAAAGTAAAATAAATACCTATGAAAATGTCTAAGATATTGTATATCCATGTAATGAGAGACGCTGAATACGAAATACAGATTTCTCCCAGCAAATCACCAGAATTTTCTAACCTCAAAATAATGGCTTTAAATCTAGAATATTGTCAAAAAAATTAAAGAGGCCCTACGCAAACGACCACATCTTAACACTTCACTTAAAGTATTTAAAAGCGTTGAGAGAATTTGGGTGTCAAAGGGTTAAAGGTCTTATTATTTTTTGTGGTAACGAACCCTTTTACTATCAAGAGTTGTATGCAGTGGATTTCGCGTTCGTTTGACTCCTTTTTTTTTATTTCTCGTTTTAACGTCCAACAAAAATCTGCCATCATATTGATATTCCGTCTTCCTTGATAACGCCGCTCCATTTCCATAATGTCCTAATGGTATCTTTCTCCCCGTTCTTCACTATAATCCCCAAGGTTTTCAGAAAAGTAATCAATATAAGAATCTAAGAAATGGAGCTTTAGATTCATATTGCAATCTAGCTTTCGATAGTTTTCCACCAGATTGGACACAATTTTTTTGTAGTTATGACTTTTTTGATTCCCAAGAAAATTTTTAGTAACTTCTTTAAAACTAAGCCAAATTGATTTTTCTGTATCATTCATTTTTGTTACAAAAACTTCATCTCTGAGCATTGTACGTATTTGAAGTGCATCAAATATTCCTTTCTTTAACATTGCACATTTGGATATTTTTGTTCTATGTATTTGAATCTTTCTCCTTCCTTATTTAAAGCTTCCACAAACTGTTTCTTAAGACCAAGTTTGATCTGAAGTGGTGGGAGTAGTACTTTTTCTGGATCAACTAAAAGGCTTGAAAGAACGTTATATGAGCCAGGATCAAGAGAAGATCTACTCGACCATACCTTTTTCTAATAATGATTTTCGCAGTCACGTTATCCCACAGATGTTTAAAAAAAACCTGAGGATTGCTAAGGTAGCAATATTGGAACAAACAATTTTCTTAGGAATCAAAATAGTCATATCTTATACTTATACATATTATACATAACTTTTCTTTTCTTTTGTGTGGTTGTGTTATTAAACAATTGACTGTAGTAGAAAATTGATTAAATACTATTTGTAGAAGATTTTATAATCTACAATATTGGTAATAGCTAGTTACTAAGTATGAATACAGGGGACGGAAATAACTATAGAAATCTGCATTGAAGCACAAACTTCACTTTTCTGGTGACTGTAATTCGTAAAGTTTTAGCAACGGACAAACATTGTAAACACGAAAGTTATTGCTTTTTCTATTCTCTAGAATGTTGGTAATACCTAATTTCTTCCACATCCAGTGGAAGTATAGTAACACGAAAGAAATGAAAATTTTTATTGTTCAAATAGGCTTAGAATGTCATGAAACGTCGAGACATTAAGTTTGAGCAAAAAAAATTTCTGTCTATTCGTCGGTCTGTCTGTGGGTCTGTTGGTCTGTCTGTCGCTCTGTCTGTCTGTAACTTTGTTGTGCGTCCGATTACTCTAGAACCGTTTAAGATATTGACTTGAATGGTACGCGTATATATTTAATGAGATCTGGAACTAGATTATATTTTGATCTTATTCCGTTGAAGGGTTGGGGGTAAAATGGGCTAAATGGGGGTAAATAGGTAAATCAAGCAAGTAAGAGTTCATAAAATTGGTATTTAGTATATATAAGAGACGCTAAGGTCTCAAAAAATGTTCTGGCATTAGCCACCTCCTTTACCACTACTACCTCATTATTAAAGGGAGTGAAAAAAATAATGTTTTAGTGTGTGTAAAGAACCAAAGGCTTTTTTTTCTTCATCCACCCCCTCTTCCGCTACTGATGTGACGTATCGTTTTATGGGTTTTTGGGGTAGACGATTTCAATATTATTAAAATTCCATAAACAAATTATTCTCATTGTGAGACTTGGACAGAAAATCTGGATGTGGAAATAGTGATTCCTTGGATAGCTGTCTTTTAGGATAGCACTAGCAGTAAAGAAGATAACAGAGAAAAACCTATTTCAACCATCATATTTTCACACTATATTTTTGTGAAAACATTAATTAGTGATTGTGGCAATTTTCCTTACATAATTGAATAAAAAATAATTTGTAGGACAATATGTATGTGACAATAGTTATTTATATACCAAATTCTGAAAGTAGTGCATTGCAACATCAGGACAACATTCGCAGTTAGAGGCAGTTGAGGGCCATAATAGTGTGTATATGGCAAAGTATTTTCTGAACGTGAACTCTTTTTTTTCTACGATTGTCGATATAAAACAGCTAAAAAACATTAAAGTTTATATAATCAGTTGTGTTCAAGTTCATAGCAGAGATAGCTTTAAATAAATTATTTAGATAATACGGGTTCAATAGGTGAATCACGAGGAAACTTTTTGAAACTTTTAACTTGTTTAAAATTACGAGTGCATTTATCCTAGGAAAATAGAACTAGATAATAAAACACCAATATGGTGTTGCAATTTGCTTTTGTTTATATAAACAAGGCTATAATATAATAATATATATTATGATCATAACATTAATGTTCCCAGATGTTTTAAAAAATAACGGAATATTTTGCTTTAGTCATACATTATTTGGAAAAATTTATGGAGCTTTCTTCAAATATTAACAAATGACACATCAATTGAGAAATTCCGTATCATTATTTCTCAGAAAATTTTATTGCGTAATTTCACCAGGTGAAATTTTTCCTGAAATCTTTGTGGTTGCCATGGTAACGATACAAAATAAAGCCTTTAAATAGTTGTAAAATATTTCTTATACAAATGTATGGTTTTATTTTAGACCAATTTAACTAAAATTCAAACAGTAGTAGAGTACTGTTTGAATTTGTACGTTCTTATGTACCTTAAAAATATATATGATAGTAATTTTTCGATTACGATTATTAGTACAGTACCTACTAGAGGTTTTAACTTCGGAATAATGTCATATTGAACGGATTTCGTTCATTTTTGGCAGTATAATAGTAAATGCTTCACAGAAAACTTTCTATATTGTGCGGGGGCTTGCTAATTTATAGGGGGTGAATGCCACCCCCTCTCAGGAGTGGCACTTAAAAAATATATATTTATTGGATTAAAGTTATTAACGACTTCAAAATTGCGATTTTAACTTAAAAAAAAGATATTTCCAAACGGCTTTCGTCAAGAATCTCGAAAAGTATTACTTTTTCGAAAAAATGTTACAGACCAATTACAGAAAGTACAAACTAAGAATTAATTATATTTTTTGTTTATTCATGTAGGATTAATAATTTCGGAGATATTTAAGTTTATATTTGGTATTCAAGTGTTTCGAAATTACCTTTAAAGTGTAAAATGCATTTTTTTCTAAAGCAAGTGCTTTAAATGAGCAAAAAAATTTGATCATCTAGGTAATGCTACATCTTAATGAAAAACTGAATTTGAGATAATTTTTTTAAATTACTGGATAATTAGAGTAACAAAATGGCGACCTTTTTATATAAAAAAATACAAATACGCACATTTTCCTTCATAACTTCTTTATTTCTTATGCTACAGGAACGAAAAAAAATAATTTGAAAGCGCAATTAATTGTCTTTAATTTAATTTCTTAGCATGCGTGACGTAGGTGTCACAATTTCTGAGATATTTAACATATAAACTGCATTTTTCGTCTTATAAACGTTCTGAAGCTATTTGTAAACTTTAATATCTTCGAAACTATTAAATCTATGCAAATAAATATACAAGTGAAATTCATTATCAGTTTCTGAGCTTTATTTTTGGTCTCTACCCATAAAATAAAAGTGATATTTATTGCGATATTTGGAAAAGGAAAAAAAATTACGTTTTATCGAAAATACCTTTATAGTTAGTTTAAACTGTATTTTTTTCTAAAGCAAGTGCTGTATACAAACCAAAAAATTTAAGCATCTACGTCATGCTATATATTAATGAAAAACAGTGTTTGAAATTCCTTTTTTTTAATTACTGGATAATTACAATAACAAAATGGCGACGTTGTTATTAAAAAAAAGTGTAGACGCACATTGCTTTGGTCATAACTTCTTTGTTTTTTATGCTACAGAAACAAATAAAAAAACAGTTGAAAGCTTCATTAATAACCTATTATTCTACCTATTAACATCCTTGGCGTAGGTGTCACAGTTTCTGAGATATTTAACTCTCATTCTAAATAATTATCTTATGAACACTTTGATGCCAAATGTAAACTTAAATATCTCCGAAATTATTAATCCTACATCAATAAACAAAAAATATAATTCATTTCGAGTTTGTACTTTCTGTTATTGATCTGTTACATTTTTTCGATAAAGTAATACTTTTCGAGATACTTGACGAAATCCGTTTGGAAATACCTTCTTTTTTTTTAAGCCAAAATCGCAATTTTAAAGTCATTATAACTTAAAATTTGTCAATTTATCTGAAAAATTGCATAGAACCTTTTGATTCTACTTCAGCTCCAATAAATAAATATATTTTTTAAGTGCCACCCCCTGAGAGGGGGTGGCATCCACCCCCTATAAATTAGCAAGCCCCCGCACAATATAGAAACTGTTCTGTGAAGCATTTACTATTATACTGTCAAAAAGAAACGAAATCCGTTCAATATGACATTATTCCGAAGTTTTGCATATTTTTTACCTATAGGTATTGTACTATATGAAATTTGTACTTATCTTATGTATTTTGACCCTCCCTTTATTTGTTGTGGCCACTTTTCAAATTATGGCTGTCTGTCTGTTTTGGGCATTTTGACACTTCATTAATTTTTTTTGTATATTTCCTAAAGTAGCAAAATACCAAATAAAGAGTAAAATAGATACGATAAAAATGCCTGTCACTAATGTAACAAATGAGAAAGAAGTTATAAAAACAATTTTATAGAGCTCAAAGTTTCCTATAAAAGTTTTTCCTGCGGTCATTACAATAGAATCCATATAATAGTAATGCCATGTCATCAAAGTTACAGTTTAAAGTCGTTTAGTTGCGTTTTTCGAATGTTATTACTGATTGTAAATTAAGATTCGAACATGTTCTTATAGGTATATTGAACGGAAAAAATAATGCGTTATATAGTCAGTACTTTAAATAACAGATACCTTAAATAATAGATAATGAGTATTAATTTTTTCCTCATTAATTATTTATTATTTGATAGCAATGACAATTATTTTTAATTGTGATATAATTATTCACCCACAAAAAAAACGGTGGGCGTAGCACGTCACCCTTTGGTTTCTATAGTGTTGTTATAGTTGTACTGTATTAAATTCCGTAGTCAACAATTTCCTGTTTTTTCTAATTACCTCCACATCCAGTGGAAGTATAGTAACGACAAAAAAATTTTTGAAAATTTTTATTGTTCAAATAGGCTTAGAATGTCATGACACGTCGAGATTTTAAATTTGAACGACGGATTTTCTGTTTGTTTTTCTGTCGGTCTGTAACTTTTCTTTGTGCGCACGATTACTCTTGGTACACGTATGTACTTTAACGGGATCTGGAACTAAATTATATTTTCATCTTATTCCGTCGAAAGGTTGGGGGGGGTAAATGGGGAGTAAATAGGTAAATCAAGCAGGTAACAATCCATAAAATTGGTATTTAATGTATACAAGAAAAGCTAAGGTCTCAAAAAATTTTTTGGCATTAGCCGCCCCGATTACCACTCCTACCCCATCATTAAAGGGGATGAAAAAAAAAATTTGATTTAGTGTGTGTACAAGAACCAAAAGCCTCAACATATTTTTTTACTTCATCCACCCCCACTACCACCCCCCTATCACCACCCCCACCACACTAACGTGTGGGATATCGTTTGGGTTTGGGTTTTTGGGGTAGACGATTTCAAATATTATATTATTAAAGTTCTATAAACAATTATTTCCACATACAAAATTTTTCCGTTATGAGAGACTTGGTTAGAAAATCTGGATATGGAAGTAGTAATTTGCAAAGAAAAGCGGTACTAGAGCAGAAACAATAAAGAAACGCTTGCTGAAATTTTTCCAGATCTTGCATATAATGTGAGAAAATTTAATGGATCAGAGTACAAGGAATACCTTACTAAAGTCATATGGAACTCTACTGCAAAATTTATAAATGAAAAGTACTAACAATAACAATTTGGAATTGGACTGATATTGGGTTTAAAAGAACACGTGACGCAAGAAATACGAAGCGGAAGATCTTACAAGGCGATAAAGATAAGAGAAAAAACCTGTTCAGAAGCTTTAAGTCACAAGGAATCTCTCACATTAGTAACCAGCTATAATGAAGAAACTTCTGAAGATTTACAAAAAAAGGTATTTTCAAATTACCTCATATGAACTTTGAACTTGCTTGTCATGTGGAGAAGCTGCCAAATGTCTATTAGCTTTTTTTTTAAGGCCAAATTAACAACACAGGTAAATCTACTGGTAGTATAATCTACAATCTTATTTTCTCGAGAGAATGGTAGGGAGGAGAGCAAAAAAACATGAAAATAAATTTTTCATTCCGAATTTCGAAAATATAGATATCAGCGTCACTAACAAAATCTGCATCATATGGAAAACATTTTTATTAATCAATTTAATAGACCTTTAAATAATAATTCAAATGCAATGATAATTTCAATGTATAAAATAAATGTATTAAGAGTAATTTAGAATTTTTGAATATATACATAGGAAACTGCCCAAACTCCATGGTTTGAATACATCGAGCGGGCTCCCCATCGAGCATCTTTCGACCTTGTACTTTTCCCTTCTCATCCATTCTCACGCTCTTTCTCTTATTTTCTATTCTTATCTCTATTTTTCTCCAAGGCGTGTAAGCAACCGTTATTTCAGTTTGGAAGTTTCAAAAGAATACACTCGTCTTGTGCCCCAAAAATTGAAGAAAATAAATTGAAACAAAAGTGAATTAAGCAAAGTCGTTTTACGAGTTTTTAAGAGTCCAATAAAATTAAACAAAAATTTTGTTTAAACAATTAAAATAAACCAATTACTTTGCAAAATTTTGTTCGGCATGTTATGTTAAATATGCTTGTATACCAAATTTCAGCTCTCCAGATTAATCAGAAGCGATTTTAGCATTTTTGCGAAAATTAAATTTTATCGTTTCTAGTGCTTTCATTTTGCAATAGAACCTCAAGTTTTTACTATGTTATATTGTCATACACGGACAACTTTTTCCCAAAATTTCAAATGCCTAGCTAGTCGGGAAGTATGAGAAAAAAGCGATACAAAAGGCCAACGAAAAAATTACGTACTCGAACATACCACGAGTGAGTTAAATAAAAGCGTTTGAAAAACTTAAAAATTTCAGTACAATTATTTATTAATAATGATAATAATAATTGTTATAATGCTAATAAATAAAATAGTAATGTCACATTATTTTTAATTATTTCAAATAAAATTACAGATGTAATAATAATACTTACTTGTTTAAAATCGCAATAACGTAAGGGCACTCGTTTTTGAAAATTTTCTTTTTTTGTCCGACTATTAAACAGACCAAGTAATTTTGTCGGACAACTATTAATTGATTAAGAATCAAGTCATGTAATACACTTGTACATTTGTCCAACATGAGGTAGTAACCCTACGGGTTGCATAAAACCCTTAACTTTAAGGTGTCGGACAACGAAATTGCCCAAACATTTTTGTCGAACAATATTGCCACTTGATTTAAAATATTTTTAATAAGCAATCCTGAAAAAATCAGCTGTGAGGTAATAATTTTTTTTTATTTGAGACTTCCCCGTGTCGGACGCGTCAAACAACCCAATGCATTTTTCCGACACAATGTTTTTCTTTTTTTAAATAAAAAAAACTTGCGATTGCAATGAAAAACTATGCTGAGGTATTTTTTTTGCACCAAATCCATAAGTTTGAAGCGCTTCCACGAAAAAACGCCCCGCTACCGAAATTTTTCGTAGAGGAAAAAGTTGTCCGACTTGCTGAGAATGATACGTTCACGAAGTTTCAGCAGTGAGGTAATCATTTTTATTTTAGGCCTGGGCCCGAAATCTATAAGTCAATCAGATTTTGTAAATAGTCTGTGCTTAAAAGATAATGCCAAACAGCTTGCATAAAAGTGTGGTTTTCTTTATCTTTCATATTTATAAAATTAGAATAGAATATAATAAGTTACTTTTTATTATTTATTTTTTAATTCGACTTATGTGTCTATTTACATAATAAAAAATGCAATTAATTAAAGTGAGTTCTGGAATAAATTGATGAAATTTTGTATCAAGCTTGATGAATTTTTATTTGCGCATTTTTCTTTTTCAATTAAAAAATGCATTTAAAAAAGTATTTAGTCACAAAGCGCATTTAGGCATTAAAGCCCTGTGTGCAGTCAATCTTTCATTTGACCCACGATCCTAGAGGAGGCTACGAAACAAATTCCTCTTCTGGGAATGAGAACTGACCGTATCCCCCCTATATATAACTTCAACAAGAACTTTGAGGTGAATTTGAATGTGTCCGGTAATGATGAGCCGGACATATCAATCTACACTGATGGTTCAAAAATGGACTGTGGATCAGGAGCTGGGGTTTACTCAAAAGACCTAGATCTACATTCGATAATACCACTAGGCACACATGTCACTATCTTCCAGGCGGAACTAGTAGGGATCCTGCAAACGGTAATAGAAACCACGAAGGCAAACGTCAGTGGTAAAACAGTGCACATATCAATGGACAGCAGAGCAGCCCTGCTTGCCCTAAACAATTGTAGGACAGGCTCGAGGCTAGTTCTGGAAATTAGACAGGCCCTAGATGTGCTCGCACAAAACAATAGTGTCCAGCTCCGTTGGGTGAAAGGACATGACGGAATTCAGGGTAACGAAGAAGCGGATGCTTTAGCCCGCAAGGGATCTGAGAGCGCCCTGCATGGTCCTGAACCTGCAATAGCGCTCTCAGATTCAGTCCACAGTTCCCTGCTAAAGAACTATACACTCAAACGCCATGCGGACGGTTGGGGTGGTCTGAGCAGCTGCAGACATAGCAGAATGGCTTTGGCCACACCCAGTCGTAAGCTAGGCAAACACTGTCTCCAGATGTCCCCAAGTGTAGAGGGTGGAATCTGGATGACGAGACAGCCGAGCAGGTGCTTTGTCACTGCCCTGCTCTCTCAACGAAAAGAGGATCCATACTGGGGGACTTCTGGCCCAGTATGGTCAGCATAGGTGGCGCCTCACCTGGTCTTCTCCTCAAATACATCACAAGTGTTGGTTGGCTTGAGGAATGAGAGGCTCGATGGACATGCCACCACTTACGGGGGCAGCACAATGGGCCCGTTTATGAGGCCTGAGTGCACGTGAGCGTAAGCCCACCCCCCGCCAAACAATCCAGACAATCCAAACCCACGATAATTCCTGCAAGGAATTTTTTTTTGTATAACGTAGAGGTGATTAACCAATGTTTTCCACAAAAATATCGTTTCCGCTACGACCGCCATGTTGAACAAATGACCATCAAAATAGATTTTTCTCAATTATCTCCTGTCCTGTTAGTTCTTTCTAAAATTAGATTACTGATACCATGGAAAATGAAAAAACCTACAACTTTTATTAAAACTATTTTTCTCTCTTGTTAATATTTTGCGAGTGACAACCGTCAGAATGGTAAACAAGTGAGCTTCGCTACAGATTTTTGCAATTATCTCTGCCTCTATTACTCCCACGTAGTAATTAGTATCAGTATTGTAAATCATAATATTTCCCAAATCTTTTGTTTAAACCCTTTTCTTCCACGATCAATTGTTTAAAAATTACAGCAGCTCGAAATTTGGGAAAGATTCTTGAATTTCAGAAAATGGTTGCTCCGTTGTTTTAATGTTACTAATACTTATTATTAATGTTCTATAATCGATAAAATTGACTTAACATCGTGTTATTTCTTTAAAATAAATGATTTTATTCGAAATTTTCGATCGGATCTATCAACACAATTTTTTTTTATTGCTAATAGTTTACATCCAAAAATGTGAAAATTTATGCCTCACTGTAGATTATTGCAATTATCTTTGTCCTCATTGCTCCCTACGTAGTAATTAGCTATTATCAATATTGTAGATTATAACATTTTCCTAAAATTATTGTTTAAACAATTTTCTTGCTCTATCAATTGTTTTCAAGTTACAGCAGCTCGAAAGTTTCAAATTCTTCTCAAGCTACTGTGGTTTTAAAACAGTTCACCGTGGAAGAAAACTGTTTAAACAAAAGTTTTGGGAATTTTATAATTTACAATATTGATAATAATTACTACATAGGAGCAACGAGTACAAAGATAATTGCAAAAATGTGCTTAGTTATTACTTATTATTTCTAATCAATTATTTTTACCTCATCATTTTCAAGAAAGTCCCAAATGGTACGAGAAATCACCAATAAGTCATTGAGAACTTTCTAAGTGGACTAAAAAAGGGACAGGTTTGATTGACCTAGACAAACAAGAAAACGAAAAACCGCTGCCCAAGGAATCACTACTTCCACACCCGGATTTTCTATTCAAGTCACACAGCAAAAAAATTTTGTATCTGGAAATAATTGTTTATGGAACTTTAATAATATTTGAAATCCTCTACCCCAAAAACCCATAAAACGATACCCCACATCGGTAGTGGGGTGGGGGGTGGTGACAGGGGGTGGGAGTGGGGGGTGGCTAAAGTAAAAAAATATTTTGAGGTTTCTGGTTCTTGTACACACACTAAATCAATTTTTTTTCATCCCCTTCAATAATGGGGTGGGGGTGGTAATGGGGGTGGCTAATGCCAAAATTTTTTTTGAGACCTTAGCTTCTCTTGTCTATACTAAATATCAATTTTATGAACTCTTACCTGCTTGATTTACCTATTTACTCCAAATTTACCCCAATTTACCCCCCAACCCTCCGACGGAATAAGATGAAAATATAATCTAGTTCTAGATCCCGTTAAAGTACATATGTGTACCAAATTTCAAGTCAATATCTCAAACGGTTCCAGAGTAAACGTGCGCACAAAAAAAGTTACAGACCGACAGACAGACAGAATTTTTTTTTTTCGCTCAAACTTGAAATCTCGACGTTTCATGACATTCCAAGCCCATTTGAACAATAAAAATTTTTAAAATTTTTTTTGTCGTTACTATACTTCCACTGGATGTGGAAGTAAAATTAGGTAGCAGGGCTGCAACCGTAACAAATCTTAGCAAAGTTGGAATAGAACATTAAGAGTTAATAAAAATAACATGACACAATAGTGCCTCATCTATTCAACTTTATCTTCAAATGAATGGAGAGCACCATAAAAAACCGCTGCCCAAGGAATCACTACTTCCACATCCAGATTTTCTATCCAAGTCACTCGCAACGAAAAAAATTTGTATGTGGAAGTAATTGCTTATGGAACTTTAATAATATAATATTTGAAATCCTCTACTCCAACAACCTATAAAACGATACACCACATCGGTAGTGGAGTGGGGGTGGTAGTGGGGGTGGATGAAGTAAAAAAACATTTTGAAGTTTCTGGTTCTTGTACACATACTAAATCACATTTTTTTTTCATCCCCTTTAATAATGAAGTGGGGGTGGTAATGGAGGTGGCTAATGCCAAAAATTTTTTTGAGACCTTAGCTTCTCTCGTATATGCTAAATACCAATTTTCTGGACTCTTACCTGCTTGATTTACCTATTTACCCCAAATTTACCCCAATTCACCCCCAACCCTTCGATGGAACAAGATGAAAATATAATCTAGTTCCAGATCACGTTAAAATACATACGTGTACCAAATTTCAAGTCAGTATCTTAAACGGTTCCAGAGTAAACGTGCGCACAAGAAAAAGTTACAGACCGACAGAATTTTTTTTTTCGCTCAAACTTAAAATCTCGATGTTTCATTACATTCTAAGCCTATTTGAACAATAAAATTTTTTAAAAAAAGGTTTGTCGTTGCTATACTTCCACTGGATGTGGAAGTAAATGTTATTAACACAATGAGGAAAAAACAAATATTCAATTGAAAGCGAATAATTTATATCCTAATAATAATTGCAATAATGATGATATGCTTTATTTATCTAAAAGATCACACAAAAGCATATAGAAAATGTCAGCAAAAAGCAGTTTCATAATAATGTTATAGACAAATATAAAAAAATATGTAGAACGAAAATATTAAAAATTATTACAAAAATGCATATGATAAATATTTATCTATAGAATACGAATCAGTTTCTAATAAAATATTTTTAACAGATATTACAAGTTTTGTTTTGCTTGCATGTTTAATGTTTTTAAGTTATTTGTAATATTTACAATAATTGTATCATTAATTACAATTATTATTCTAGACATAATACATAATTTAAAATGATATTCTTTTGTTAAAATTATTCCCATTTCTTACTGTTAAATGTCAAAAAAATTCTAATTATACGATAATTTTTCAATTTATTCGTTAAGATAAATTATTTAATTGTTTTTAATATCTATTTTCCTGTCTTTCAGAAAATTGTCTAATAAAATATACCTCTATCAATACCTTGATTTCCACTCAATAGTTTGATTTCCAAAAAAAAACTTTGCTTAATGAAACTTTCATTTATAATAAAAAATAAGAACCCTAGGTCCTTATCAGATTATAAATGAAAATTTCATTTCATAGAATTGTAAATCACTTTTTCGTGAAAATCAGCGCCATTTCGATAAGAGATGCCTTAGTAGTGGAGTCAAATTAGGACTAAAAAATTCGCAATGTGAATTGTCAGGTCAGGGCAGCTTTTCTGTTTTAACGTGTTCAGGGGATCAACTTAAGTTCACAGTTCAGTTTTGCAGTTTTTGCGAGGTCGGCGTATTGTTTATTTAAACAATTTAATTTTTCAGACCGTGTTTTCCATCGGTTTTCTTTGAATATCTCAAAATCTATAAGACTTATGGAAAACAACAAAAGGAAGGAAAATGTTCGTTTTGAGCTGTACAATAAAAGTACATAAACTATCATTCATTCCAATTATTATTATTATTTAAAAAAAATCAAAATTATGCGTTTCTAATAATAATTAACAATATTCAATGAAATTTTGGATAAATATAGCCCTTATAAGGTACAACCACCACTTAAAATTTCAAATCAGAATGATTATTAAAACGGCTCAGTTGCTAAAACTTTGCACCCTTGTGAAATCCTGCCATGGCTCGAATTATAGCTTTTTATAAGTACTTTAAGAACACGAAGAGAGAATTTTTCTTTTCAAAATTTAAACCTTTTAATTGCAATTGTTTATAATTTTCGAAATTGTAGTTCTAAACAAATTCAAATAACTCTCTGTTTTTTTTTATGAAATCAAAAACGATAAAGGAGTAATAAAAATAGATTAAAGAAACGAACTTAAAAAAAAAAATTAATGTTCTACTTGCATTTGGAGCTGAGATACGTTAGCTATACAAATCGATTATTTCTTATTGAATGGACTGTCTATTATTTTGTCTCTGCTACTTGAAAATAATCCAAACCTAGAATTGTTAAAATATATTGTATAGAGGCCCAAAAATGGGTTCTTTAGCGATGTTAGAGATCAGAAAATCACCAAATATGTTCAAATATTATATTATGACTTCAGTCGGTAGATAGATCAGTGGGTAAGGCGGCCTAGCACTTTTTATTGAGGGTGCGGACGTCTCGGTTTCAAATTCTGCTCGCGAAATATTTTTCTTTTATTGCATCAGTAATAATAAAAGCTGTATACATGAACATAAGGGTAGTTGTTCAAGTTAGGTTGGTTTACCATTGTTGTGACAAAAATTTAAAAAATTGGAAATGTGCATGATGTTCTCAAAGCCGCTTTATTCGATGTTATTTTAAAAATTGTAGCTTTGGATTATCTTCAAATAACGGAAACAAAATAATGAACATTGGAGAATAACCAGCCCATATTTCAAGAAGAAATATAGATTTGTTTATTTATAAGTGACTTAAACGTAAAAACTAACGTATTTCAGCTCCAAATGCAAGTAGAGCATTCATTTTTTTTTTCAAAAGTTGACTTTTTTAATCTACTTTCATTATTCGTTCGCCGTTTTTGATTTCATAAACAAACCAGAGAGTTACTTGAATTTGTATATAACTCAAAATTTCGAAAACTAAACAACTGCAATAAAATAGGTTAAATTTTGAAAAAAAATGTTTTTCTCCACATACTTATAGAATGCTGCAATTTGAGCTATCGTATGCATTTCTTGGTCTTGATGGCAGGATTTCACAAGGGTGCAAAGTTTTAGCAACAATTGTATATTTGAGCCGTTTTAGTAATCATTTTAATTTGAAACTTTAAGTGGTGATTGTACTTTACAAGAGCTATATTTTTCCAAAATTTCATTGAATATTATCCATTATTTTTGAAAGAACAGTGATTTGTTTAAAAACGTATAATTTGGCAATATTCAACTTTTTTTAAATAATAATAACAATTGAAATTAATTATAGTTTATGTACTTTCATTGTACAGCTCAAAACGGACATTTTCCATCTTTTTATTGTTGTTCATAGGACTTATATATTTCGAGTCATTCAAAGAAAACCGATGGAAAACTGCAAAACTGAGCTGTGGACTTAAGCCAACCCCCTGAACACGTTAAAACAGAAAAACTGCCCTGACCAGACAATTCACATTAAAATCCTAATTTGACTCCACTATAGTTACCTACCGCGTTTTGAAACACATTCATAGATTGTCAGTTAAAAATAAGTAATTTATTTTCTTACTCCAAATACGGCAAAACAAATTTTATTAACTCATATTGGTTCAAAGTTAACAAGTAAATTATTTACTACACACGACTTGAAAATGATCCCTAGAACACAATTGAAAATATCTGTATTTATCACGAAAATTGTAAGCCGATCTCGTTACAATTACAAAAAATACTCAAAAACTGTTTACCTGTAAGACTACGAAAACTGCTAAAAATGCAAGACTCAACTTGGTTGCCATTTTCTCGATTTTTGTAATAAAATAAATGCAGAGAACCGACACGAGCTGTAGCACAAACTAATCTAATAACAGTGATGAGGAGGCTACTGTATAAATATACTTTAAAGTGTATAGTTTGTTTCAGCTAACGAGAATAACAATGTTAATTAATATAGTAAACAGAGTTACCCTAAGGAAACAAGAAGTGCCGTGTATACTATTCATCAATTATCATGTTTATTTAATTATAAGGGTTCTGGTTATTTAATTGTACCAACAGTAATGTCTTTGTCTGGCTCTCGCATGAGTTTAAGCTTACAAAAGTATTTTATTTTTGTTTTTTTGAACTTACATTCGATTTCTGCGTTTATCTGATGACCGGAAAAATACAAGCAATAAAATAGTTTATTTTGTTTAGACAAAGTTTAATGGTGAAATATTTCCATTGCAAACTGTAACATATTTGTCTATAGTGATTTCTTTATGATATATAGATATTTTCTTTTTTTTTGGTGGGGACTAAACCATTATATAAAAATGAGTGAAAGTTGTAGTTGGACGTTGTCGATTGCAAATACAGGGTGCGCCAAAGTTCTGAATTTGGTCGATTACGGCTGTATTTGAAATGGTGGAAAGATATTGTCTATAGATTATTTTCTTGGTTTTCAATTCTGAATAACCCGAAAATATGTACAATTATACAGGGTATTCCGTTATCGTTGGCCGGGCATCAACTTCGTTATTTTAAATGGAACACCCTATATTTTTTTTCCTTTATCGAGTCACCCATCTAATTATATTCATAACTCTGTTAAGGTGGTAGGTACTTAAAATGAACAGTTTATGAAATAAAAGAGATTTTTTGACAAAAAGTGAGGTTTGCGGATAAGTTTTTGAGTACCTCTGATTTCATATACAAGAGCGCCATACTGTTCTGCCATACTGTTCTGCTTATACTGTTATGTTGGGCATATTAAGGGCTAGTAGGGTAGAAACGTTATTAACATTAATCTTATACAGAGTGCTGAAAAAATGGAGTTTATTTTTTCGCTAATAAAAAAGGCTGTAATTCAATTTTTTTAAATGGGACGTACTATTTTCAGTTCTGACATTTATTGAATTGTTAAATTATCTTTCCATTGATATATCATAGTAGGTATTTATCTTTAGGGGTTGCATAGATATTAAGGTTAATTATCTGGATCCGATTAATTGTGTAGTAGTACAAGCAGTTTTCCATAATTAATTATTAGTCTTCTGAAATATTGAACTGAATTATTATTTTTTTTACTTAGAATTGTTGGACGAAGAATTGAAATTAATACCAGCACGTATGTAATAAAGAATTTTCTCATAATGAAAAAACAATTATTTTAACAAATGTTCAAAATGTTCACCAGACACATCTGAATCCTCTTCCTAGATGAATGACGCATTTCTTGCAGCATCTGCGGAGTAATGGATGCAAAGGCACGTCTGATCCTATTTTCCATGTCATCAACAGTGGTAGGAGTGTCGCGATAAATTATATCCTTTACATAGCCCCATAAAAAAAGTCTATACCTGTCAGGTCGGGCGACCTTGCAGGCCATGCTATTGCTGCACCACGCCCTATCCACATATCAGGTATGGACTTTTTTTATGGGGCTATGTAAAGGATATAGTTTATCGTGACACTCCTACCACTGTTGATGACATGAAAAATGGGATCCATTACTCCGCAAATGCTTCAAGAAATGCGTCATTCATTTAGGAAGAGGATTCAGATGTGTCTCGATCGAAATGGTGAAAAAATGAGTACCTATTATTTGGTATCCAATAAAACCGCGCCATACACCAAATCGAAATTGTCCTTGATGATTAACTGAGGTTACGTACGGATTTTAATGAACCCAATGGTGGTTATTATGCCGATTCAAAATTCCGGCACTTCTTATATGTGCCTCGTCTGTCCATATAATTGTTCCTTCAAATCCTGGCACTTCATTGCACTGACGCAAAAACCACTGACAAAAATCGAGACGCCTTTGAAAATCGTTTGGGTATAGATGGTAACTAATCCTAATTTTTTAAGGTTTGAATTTTTTTTTAAGCAACTCAACGCAGTTGTTTTTGGGATTCCTAAATTTTCCTGTATTTCGCGAGACGATATATTAGGATTTTCTCTTGCAGTTTCTAAAACAATATTTTCTACAGTTTCTCTACTTGCTTTATTATACATTTTTGCTCGAGGTTTTACAAATGTTCCAAACTCTTTTAAATTTTGTTGTAGTCTTTTGAATATTTTTACGTCTGTCTGTCTCTTTTCTGGATATCTAAAAATATTGTTTAGGCGGCACTTTTTGCACAAAGTTTTCCTTCTATAATTTACCTATTAAAATAAAGCTCGAAAGCTAAATTTGAATCTTCTCCAAATTCTATAAAACACTTAATCATGTCATATTTTTCACCATTACTAAATAGAACCATTTTTAACAATGCTCACTCACAATTAACTCACGAATTAGTTTTTGACATTTACGATTATATCGGTTTGCTTTTTTTTACCATGGCCTTCTCAATAAATCTTAAAAATACGATAAATATGCATAGATGTCAATGGAAGACAATTCAAATATTCATTGTAGTTTAGTTTTTCCTATTTTTCTCAAAATAATTTTATATTATAAGAAGCGTTGTTGTGGCTCCTCACATGGCCTCTTCACAAATATATTAAATTAAATTTCTCGAAAATTAACCACTTCTTCTAGAGATAAATATGATATATCGTTGAACCATCTAAGTTGTGCTCGAATACTAGAATAGTTTACAGGGTGTTCTATTTAAAAAAACATAAGTTATGTCTATACCTCGAAAACTGAAGCATGCATAATTTTCTTCTTATCAGCAGCGGATTTTACTCAAAAAAGTGCCTCAAGAATGTCTTAATTGATTTTCGATTGGACACGTGGTAATTGATAATTTTCAAAAAACGCTCTGTAGCTCGGTAAATCTCTCTCGAAAATCGAGCTCAGGACACATATATTGGTTTTTGTCTATCTTCGATAGTTTTAGAGAAAATCCCAAATCCCGTCTAATTTGGTCCACCCAGTCAAATTGGAACAATATTCGAAGTTTGACGCAAAAACTAAAACTTGCCAAAAATGCTCAGTAAGGTTTACTATTGAAGATATTAAAAGTCCGCAGCTCAAACTGTTCTCGAGCCACCATCTTGAAAAAATTGCGCTTCCATTCAGTTTTTTGCTCATATCTCTCTAGCCATTAGTGATATCGATATTATGTTTATATAAGAAATAAAGCTCACAAAATTCTCTAAAAAAAATGTTATGTGTATTTTTTTGTATTAGTGGGGTCGGGTAGCTGAAAGAAACTTCACGTCTGGCAACCAATGCGCCCCTTTGGATCCAGATAGTACATGGGTAGACGAGTCTAAAAAGCCCGGGACACAAATTTTCCTGGCCCTCTAGCGGTGTTGATGACGTAATCAATATGGCCGCCAAAGTTTTGTGACACACTTCTACATTTCCTTATATCACTCGGGTTTGTATTTTAATATCAACCTATATTATTAGTGATTATTAATCAGGAGAAAACGCGCTTTCCAACGTTATATTTGACATTTTTTAAGTTCATAATACAAGAAATATTTGTAACTTTATTAAAATTTTTGTTTTTATTTTGATTTTTTCGAAACATTTTGCTAGATAACTTGGAATCCATTATATGTAGCTGAAAACGTGTCCCATACTTTTATGTTCGTCAAAAAATTACTGTTTGCGATAAAATAGAAGTCATATATAGCGTTCGAAAGGTAATTTTTTGACGAATAAAAAAGTACAGGACACGTTTTCAGCTACATGTAATGGATTCCAAGTTATTTAGCAAAATATTTCGAAAAAATCAAAGTAAAAGCAAAAGCACAGGACTGTTTTAGGTAGTAGCTGGTAGCCTTAATAAAGTAGTCATAGCGCATCTGCTCGAGAAACGTTGATAAGTCTTCGACACGGCTCATTTTTTTTAACTGTATCTCCTTAGCAGCTCCGTACAGTAATATTGTGCAGTACCTACCGGCTTCTAAAATTTCTTATACATATATAGATACAGGCATATGTGTTTACATGTATTTATAAATGGTCCAAAATTGTCGAGAATAAAACAATTCAGATGCTCCGAAAAAGGGCGATTAGTTTTTCAACGATAACTTCCTTTATTTTTAAGCTATTCAATCGCTCCAAAAATCATTTTGCAGAGAATTTTAAGGGATACAAGGCGTGTAAAGTTGAACTTTCTTGAACCCTTTGTATTTGAGATTTTTAAGTTTAAATGGCTCGGGGAAGGTGGTCCTCGTACTCAAATGCAAACTTGTAACGGTGTTATATCAATTAATTTTTATTCTAGAGAAATTAAAAAAAAAAAAAATTTTCAGCAAAAGAAAAACTTAATTTTTGTACTCTAGCATTTTTTACGTATCTTCTTCAGTTTTGGAGTTATTGTGAAAGAATGAAAATTTTTTAACAAATTTCAAAAATCAGTTCATATTTTAATCAAACTTTTTTTCAAATCTAGGCATCCCAAAAAGGTCGAACTCCTAGAACATATTGTTAGTACTTAAATAAAGTAAATTGTAAATGGATTACGTTCAATTTCAATTCTTGCGGTGAAGCCATTGGTTTTATTGCTGATTTTTTTCTCCGGAAAACGAGACAACCATTTTATTGTCATCATAACTCCGCTAGTTTTTATGCTAACGACTTTTACCACAGCTCATTTTATTTTTAAAAATGTCTTATATGTTTTCCTACAAACATTTTCCGTTTTTCCGTTATTTAACGTTGAAAAGTTCGAATTCAGTTTTCGGCGAACAAAAGTCACCTTTAACGAGCCATAACTCGGTTCGTATTACATCTACAGAAATAAGAGCCAATCGATTTATTATTTTATAAGCTTCATTTTTGCTTTGTTTACAATATGTAAAATTCAACTTACTTAGATGGCAGGTAGTGTGTTTTTTACTATTTAGAGTAGTGATCGTAGGTAAACTATAGTACATAATTCGAGTTGTAAGGCAATTACGCACTCATCGTGCGTAACTTTTCCATTCGTGCGTAATATGCTTCTTAGATCACTCATTGCGTAATATACTATTACCTACGATCATATTTATTTAGTTATTTAGTAAAATCTGGATTTAGTTTACTAGTCAACAAATATTATGTCAGTTTTGACAGCGTTTGAAAATTAAGTAGGCGCATTTGTTTTTTTAAACCACGAGTCAGCGATATAAGCCACCTATAATTGCGTGTCCCGTGCGTTTTGTTTACCGTGCGATTTGTTTACAGTGCGCTTTGTTTACAATATGTAAAATTCAACTTACATAGATGGCAGGTAGTGTGTTTTTTAGTATTTACAGTAGTGATCGTAGGTAAAGTAATATTATTTCATACTTATGTATAGCCGGATCCATAAGTGCATTGAAAACAACTGAAGTTGTCTCACGATCTTCACAAATTACAAATTTGTGTTTTGTGAATTTGAAATTTGTTTGTCTAAATAAGGAAATTGAGGACTAAACGTTTCCCTTTTGTTTCTGCATGAATTAGATTTACATTTTTAGGGCCTATAACATGGTTGTTATTAATACAATAAGTAGACATTCCCGTGTCAAAAGTGACATATGTCTATTTCCGTGCATACGTGGAATATTATATTAACTATCTTTACTTACTTCGTTTCTGAGGACTGGCAACTAGCTGATGCAAAAACCTAGGAAGTAATTATATACCGTATTATTATATGTAATATCTCTTCTTTTAGAAAAATGCCAGATCTCTTAATTTCCTTCTAATGCCATCTCTTTCTTCCTCTAGCATGTTTGCAACGCTCCACTTAATAATATGATTACATACATCTGAAACTTTGGATTTTTCAAATTCTCCTTTTCTCAACCAACATTCATGTTCAGCCAGGCTAACGTTGAAAGGTCTAGATGATTAGCCTACATAAGATTTACCCCACTTACAAGGAACACTGAAAACACATTTTTTTAAATTTCTAACAACTTTACCTGTTTAGTTTTCGACAAAACAAACCTTTAATTTAACCTTATAAAAATAGTTGGAAAACATTGAGGTCTTTCAGGAAGATTAGTTAGCATTTTAAACTTCGAGCCTGATATCGGTTTATTATTTATCAAATCATCACAGTTGGAGTGCCACTTAAAAAAAAACAAGGGCTTTGTATGGTAGGGTGTTAACTTTTCACGTTACTTCTGGCAATATTACTAGGACACATATTTTTCGAACTCAAACAAAAATAAGGCAAGTATGATAAAGGTTTTTAATATATACAGTAAAGCAACTGATATTTATTTATTGGATTGGTAAATAAACATGTATTTAATATCAATATTTTATTGTTTTTATTAAATATTTACAAACTATTTACAGAAGTAACCTTGTATAAACATATATGTGTGACAGAGAGGACCTGAGGAAGAAAATCAGACATTTAAATTTTTTTAATCATTTGCAAAATCATCTGAAAAGTTATTTTAATTTTATTACTTCCACATCCAGTGGAAGTAACGACAAAAAAATTTTAAAAAATTTTTATTTTTCAAATAGGCTTATAATGTCATGAAACGTCGAGATTTTAAGTTTGAGCGAAAATAAATTTTCTGTCTGTCGGTCTGTCTGTCTGTAACTTTTTGTGCGCACGTTTATTCTGGAACCGTTTGAGATATTGACTTGAAATTTGGTACACATATGTACTTTAACGAGATCTAGAACTAGATTATATTTTTATCTTGTTCCGTCGAAGGGTTGGGGGGTAAATTGAGGTAAATTTGGGGTAAATAGGTAAATCAAGCAGGTAAGAGTCCATAAAATTGGTATTTAGTATATACAAGAGAAGCTAAGGTCTCAAAAAAAATTTTGGCATTAGCCACCACCATTACCACCCCCACCCCATTATTAAAGGGAATGAAAAAAATTCTGATTTAGTGTGTGTACAAGAACCTCAAAATATTTTTACTTCACCCACACCAACTACCACCCCCTATCACCACCCCCACACAACTACCGATGTGGGGTATCGTTTTATGGGTTTTTGGGGTAGAGGATTTCAAATATTATATTATTAAAGTTCCATAAACAATTATTTCCATATACAAAATATTTTAGTTGTGAGTGACTAGGACAGAAAATCTGGATGTGGAAGTAGTGATTCCTTGGGAAGCGGTTTTTTAATGGAATGGTGGAATAATAGTAAAACTTAATCTAGGCATAGTCCTAAATTAACTTCATTATACAGAATGGGCCATACCGGAACAGTAGATTCCTTGAGTAAAAACCGCTGTCCAAGGAATCACTACTTCCACATCCAGATTCTCTATCCAAGTCACTCACATCGAAAAAACTTTGTATGTGGAAATAATTATTTATGGAACTTTAATAATATAATATTTGAAATTCTCTACCCCAAAAACCCATAAAACGATACCCTACATCGGTAGTGGGGTGGGGTGGAGGTGGTGGTATAACTCGGAATTTTAATTCGGAATTTTGACTTAAAATTCCTAGTTAAAAATCGAAATTTTGACGTAAAATTCCCAGTTATAACACGGAATTTTAAAATTACAAGCATTAATTCAGAATTTAAAAGTTATAACTCGGAACTTTGACGTAAAATTCTCAGTTAGAACACAGAATTTTAGAAATATAAATTATTTTATTTTATGTGTCCCTTCCAGTGCTTCGTAGTTTTTGGTCTCTAGCAGCTCTTTTCGCTAAATGTGCTACTTTTCGAGTTATTCGATGAATCCCATTTTGATATATCTGTTTTCTCAAGCTCAAATCACAATATTCGTGCCGATAAAATTATAAAATTACGAACTTATGTGAAGAATTGTATAGTAGCTTTTTTTCTATACTTTGATTTTCTTTAAGATTTAACGGTTTTTTTTTAGGGTGTCACTCTGAAAAGTGGGCATGACTACATGACTTCTTTCTAAATTAAAATCCCTAGTTATTGTACTAAGTGACAATTTCTTATCTAGTGTGAATAACTTTTTTCAACATACAAACTGTTGAATTGTGAAATGGTATATATAGAAATAAAATTGTTTACTAATATTGAATGCTTGGAAAGTACTGTGAATGGAAAAGTAGACTAAACAATATCACAATCAGGAAATAATACAATAGAAAGAATGTATAGATAAATATTTTCTGTGCATACTTTTTTTGTTCCGTCCCATATAAAATGTATACAGTTTCATGTTCGGATTCTGTAGGATATTTTTGCCCTCGCTCACGCGTCCTTTTAACCTAAAAATGATATAAGCATGAAATTTGCACCACCTGTGTAAAATAATAACCGAAAGCTAAATATTATTTTGCAAAACAAAATTTAGAGGTAACTGCAAAAATTCAGAAAAGAGTTTTTTTTGGGGTAGAAGTCATTTTTTAAATTTAAAATTCAAAATTTCACTTCTGGTAGAGGAAAATATGTGAAATTTATGCTGTTCTCCCCTTTTGTTTTCTAAAGTACAAACGCGCAAACGTTAGAACCTCATTTAACTTTGTTATTTTTGGAGTTCGTGAAAAAGTTGAAATATAAATGTTATAGAAAATCAGATGTGTTTTCCAAAAATCATTTCAGAAAAGCAACTGAAATCGCATTTCGGGGATATGAACTTTGTTTTTCTTTTAATGGAACACACTATACAATTTTACGTCGTATGAAAGGTCATAAAAAACGCCTTTTAATGATATATAATACACAGTATTTATCATAAAAAAAATGTCTAGTTTACTATGAATTCACAATTTATCAAATTAGCCATGGAAAAGGGAGTATCTAAATTAAAATAAACATGTTAGTTCTGTGAAGATATTTTTTGGTAACTAATTTCACTTTATTTTAAATAAAATGGAGAATTTCAATGATTGATATACAGTGTGTTCAGTTAGTACTCCCTCGGAAAATTGTGCAAAAACTGCTATCTTTATAAAAAAACTTTCTTAACAAAACTTTCAACGTTCAATCTGTACTACAACGTAAAATTATTTTAAATTATACAAGATGTCATAAAAGCGAATTACACAAAAAAAAAGTATATATTTTTTAAATGGAAAACTCTGTATTTTTTGGGGCAAGTTAAGCCTCCAAGGGTCCTGTATTGCATCCAAAAATATTTTGCCAATGGGATGCAGCGTTATCAAGTTGATTTTTTCCTGTTTTTTTTTTTCAATTTACAAACATTTTTTCACTCCCATATCTCCGTGATTTATTAATTGTCTTTTCTAAAAATGGAGGATGTTATTTGATAACGATTTATTTACTGAAAAACATTTTTGAAATAAATTATTATTATACCGGGTGTCCAAAATATTTGTTTACATTTCTTGATATTTAATTAAGTATTATTTTTCTCATTTTTTTTAAATAGAATGCCTATAATGTTTTTTACATGGATGAATAAAGCATAGAATTCCCCACATTTTATTATCATACACTTTATTTTTATTTCAAACGGTTTTTGAGATATGATTATTTCAAATAATTTTTGCATAAATTGAGGTGCTCTCTATTTTAGCATTAAAAGCTAGTATGGCTTTGGTCTTTTGTTTTATGTTTGTTTTTCACTTTATGACATTTCTGTAATGTGTTTAAAATTATCGTGATTAAGTTGAATTAATATCGTTAAGTTTTATTTAAAAATATGAATTAAAATCATTGTCAACAAGATTTGATATCTATGGTGTATATTATTGGTGAATGTGATGGAAATTGTTTATTGGCATTAAGAACGTATCGTCAAAAATATCCCGATAGAAGCTGTCTGTGAGATCCCTAGAAAATTTGAAAGGACATTTTGAACTTACTGAAAGTGTTATATATGAAAAGAAGACGAGACGACGAAATGTATTAAGTGAAAAAAAGTAGGTGGCTATAACTTTAGGGGTAATTGAAAATTCTACGGCAAGTGTTCGGGAGTTAAGTAGGGATTTAGAGTAAATCTAGTGTTTCTCTATGACTTCATAAAAGTAAGTTTCACCCCTATCGAGTACAGCTGCATCAAGAAATTTTGGATGTGGATTTAAATCGTAGATTAAATTTTTGCCAGTGGACTCAAAACCAAATTGGAGAAAATAAAGAATTTTTCAAATTTGTGTTGTTTATGGATGAATCAACGTTTCATCGCAATGGATTCGTGAATAGGTACAATTTCCATTATTATGACAGAGAAAACCCTCATGTTGTACAGAAAAATCATTACCATCACAACTGGAGTTTAAATATTTGAGGAAGAATTGTACATGATTATGTTATTGGTCCTCACTTTTTTTTAGGGAAATATGAATGGAGCAGTCTTCATGGATTTTATGCAAAATACGTTTCCACGAATGATATAGCATATTCCTGTTTATATTACAAATAATATGTGGTTACAACTTGATGGTGCAGCACCACATTTTAGTAGAAATGTTCGTCAGGCCATTAGTAGCCACTTTCCTGAAATGTGGAGAGGAAGATGAGGTCTGATATTTTAATAAACTGTTAAATTGTATCAAATTTACTATTCAATTAAATTACGTTAGGTCCCATTGCATGGCCGCCTAGGTTACCCGACCTGACTTTAATGGATTTTTTCCTTTGGGGATTTGTAAAATCAGACATTTATAAAGTAGAACCAACGACTCGAAAAGATATGATAGAAAGGATACGTCAGTGTTTCAATCATATAAATGCTGATATGTTATACAATATGAGACGTTCATTTATCAAGAGACTTCAGTGTTGCGTGGGTCAAAATGGTGGACATTTTGAGCAATTGTTAGACTAGTGTCAATATCAAAAAAAAAATTATTTCTCAAAAATCGTTCATAATTATTAAAAGAAAGTGTATGATATCAAAATTTGAGAAATTGTATATTTTGGATACCGGGTATAATAATAATTTATTTCAAAAATGTTTTTCAGTAAATACATCATTATCAAATAACATCCTATATCTTTAGAAAAAACAATTAATAAATCGCGGAGATATGGCGGTCGAAAAAATGTTTGCAAATTGCCAAAAAAAAAAAATCATAACTTGGCAACGCTGCATCTGACTGGTACTTTTTTTATGAGACTCCAAAAATAACTAAGGTAAATGAGGTCCTAATGTTCGCGCGTTCACCCTGTACATGTTTCAAAAACATCCATGATCCATAAAAATCAGAATAATAAATCAATTGGCAACACATTTTACCTACTATAATTTTTTTTATGTAGGATAACTATAAAAATGTTCCTTCTGAGTCCAATGTGTCTGAAAGGAGTCACATTTCACTAAGTTTCTTTTCATCTTTTATCTTATTAACAACAGTCTCTATTCCTTCTCTTCCCTCTATATAACTTTTTCAAATGTACATCTGGTAAAAATAGTTTAAACATAAAGTTTATTGATTTTACTAAGGCATAGTTTATTGTTGTCTGGTGAAGAGAGTTCGGTTTTTTGTTTAAATTTTACTAGAAATTATTCACCATTTTCTATACAAAAGTCGGTAGAAAGAAACTGCATGTGTTCGAAATGGACTGTACATATGACAAACAACAATAAACAAAGATAAGGCCCAATATAATTGACTTTCATAATGAACCTCGTGAACTTCGCGACCAATTTACTACTCTTATCGACACAGGTCAATGTATATCTTATCCTTATCGTGCCCTACAAAGACATGCGTTAATTTAAAACTTATTGATCTTCCTATTTGTAATTAATGACAAATATTGAATAATTGAATGTATGGACTTTGTGCCCTTTTATAGTCACTCGCATAACATATGTTATTTCTATGTAATTACAATGTTTAATAATAATAATAATAAAGAACTACTGCCCAATAACCTGTTTAAACGCATGTTACAAAGTGTTTACACGCATTTTGTACA
The DNA here is from genome assembly GCA_936432065.2 of Rutpela maculata. Taxonomy (NCBI): domain Eukaryota; kingdom Metazoa; phylum Arthropoda; class Insecta; order Coleoptera; family Cerambycidae; genus Rutpela; species Rutpela maculata. The sequence continues at coordinate 33,640,679 of OW386292.2, forward strand.
TGCGGGTGCTCCACGCAGTTGAACCGGTTTACGAACGGATATATAAGCAACGAGGGTCGAAGAGAGGTGTCGCTGGCTGCAAGGAGAACCAGCTGATTGACAGATGTGTCACGCAGGACTCCGTGCAATATAAGCGGAACCTCTCCATGGCCTGGATCGACTACCGCAAGGCATTTGACATGACATCTCATGAGCTTATTTTACACTTGCTCCAATGTCTTGCGGTACCCGGTCCCGTAGTGAGATGAATTGAAGAACTGATGCCGCTCTGGAGGACTCGCTTTACTATAACATCGGGTAACTATAGAGTCCAGATGGAGCCGGTCTCGTTCAGAAGGGGAGTATTTCAGGGAGACTCCCTCAGCCCCCTTCTGTTTTGCATCTCACTACTGCCATTATTCGTTTCGCTCCGGAAAACCAGTGGATACAACTGCGGTGCCCCAGGCGATAGGAGACATAAAGCCACCCATTTGTTTTATATGGATGACCTTAAACATTATGCCTCCGGAGAAAGGGACCTACACCAGTCCCTTAGGGTGATACAGGAGTACACGCAGGCTGTTGGTATGGAGTTCGGGTTGGACAAATGTGCACTGGTCCATCTCAAGAGAGGACGATGCGGGGACTACGGAGAGGATGCGCAGCTCGTAGACGGAAGCATCTTACATCATCTAGATGCCGTAGAGTCGTACACTTACTTGGGTGTCGAGCAACACTCCACCCAAGAAGTGAGTGTGTAGTGAGAAACGCTCTCCGCGGCAAGTATCAGCACCGACTCCGACAGATCTGGTCTTCAGAACTGTCGGGGAAGAACAAGGTGTTTGCTACTAACATGCTTGCCGTTCCGATTCTTCTCTACTCCTTTGGAGTGGTGAAGCGGAGTCGAGAGGAGTTGCGTCAACTCGACGTAGGAACCCGCAAGAAGATGCATCTCAATAGAAGTTTGCATCCTAAATCGTCCGTTCCACGGTTATACCTCCCGCGACATCGGGGAGGCCGTGGACTCTTGAGTTTGGAGAGTCTCCATAACAAGATGGTCCTGGATGGAGCCTGTAAGATTATCAAGAGTTCGGATCCCCTCCTCTGCATGGTCCGGGACCATGAAAATGTAGGGGTAGGAGCGTTTTTGTTTAAGGCAGCACAGAAAGCAGCCGATGAACTTGGTCTCTCCTTCGACGTCGAGCGGGTAAATCGTGACTCTGTCACCGAGTTGGAACCTGCTCGGCGGAAAGCCCAAATTAAAGCTGCAGAACACAACATCTTTCTGCAGCTTCATACGGATAAGCCAATGCATGGAGTCTTCTATAACAATATAGAAGACCTTGGCTTATCCGAAAGGCTGACCTTTGCCTTCTTCAGGTCAGCCGGGCTGAAGTCTGAGACCGAGGGATTCATAATGGCTTGCCAGGATGGTGTATTTAATGTATTTAACACTCTCGTTTATCGAAGTCGTGTCATGGGTATAGAGGTCCCTGATGTCAGCTGCAGGGCGTGCCGCAGGGCGCCAGAGACTTTAATGCACTTGTTGTCGGCTTGTCCGACATATGCAGTCTCGGCCTATATCCAGAGGTACGACGGAGCATTACGAGTGCTTTATTATCACTTAAGGCACTGGTATGGGATAAACGAGACACTAGTGCTGCATTATGCTCCAGGGGATACTGAGTCCGTTGTGGGAAATGAGAAGTGTCTAATTTATTGGAACTACTCTTTTCCCACCGTCAGACAAATACAAGCCAACAAGCCTGTCGTGGAGTTCTCGGTTCCCGCGGAGAACAACATTGTCTTGAAGGAGGAGGAAAAACGGATAAAATATCGAGATTTGATGTTCGAACTCCGCAGACTCTATCCAGACCATACTGTTAAGATAGTGGTACTGATTATAGGAACCCTCGGTGGAACGAGTCACACACTGCTTTCAGAACTTAAGATCATACCGGCATGCTGAAATTCGGCAGAGGTCTTAGCCGGCAGAATGCAGAAGGCTGTCATCCTCGGTTCATTACGTCTGCTCAGGGCACACGATTCGCGGACCCAGTAGTCACTTACCCCACGGGCGTGGGGAGTGGCTACCGGTACTACCAGCTCCCCTCTGTGAGTGTCGGAGCCACAGAGTTTAAAGGGTGACTGCCTTTTGCAAGAAAAATAATAATAATAATAAAGCATCTTTATTAGAGAAGAGAAATGTAATTTTCTTAAGCTTAATTGAGGTCTGCTAGAGCAAGACGGACTTCAGATCAATGGCGGATTTACATAAGGGCACTTGGGGCACGTGCCCAGGGCCCCCACGTAATTAGGGACCCCGAATATATAAAAATGGTAAAGAAAATGTAGGAATAAATGAAAAAAATACAAATGAAACGAGATGAAAACGCAAGAAAAAGTTAATTTACAAATTAAAAAAATTGAACTTTCCATTCAACAAGAGTAACATTCAAATCTCAAATAATTTTATATGAAATTTATGTTACAAGGGGCCCCCATATAAGAAGTGCCCAGGGGCCTCTCAAACGTAAATCCGGCCCTGCTTCAGATTAAGCCTCAATGTACCAAAAAACATACTCCACAATCCACATATTCTAATCAATGTAAATTAAAAAAAAAGTTTTGTGGACCTGTGAAATTTAAGTCGATCAAATGCTATCTTATTTAATAAATATTGGCAGTAGGCATCGCCCGATTGCAACTTTCATTCATTTCATAATAGTCAGTAAAAGTAAATTTTGATCGGCAACTCTAATGGTCCTATATTATGATTCATTTTTAATTAACCCTAAATAATTATTACAAACAAACAAGTCGAAGTTCGTTATTAAATGAACAAGACAACTGCATTATATAAGCTAATTTTCAAGATATCAGGCCTGATAAACGCAGGCAAGCTATTTTTCCCGCACTTAATGCATGTTTTATAAAAGTCTTATCATGTCAAATTGTCTAGTTAAGTGTATATTATTTATTTTTATATATGCATTACTAATAGGATCGGGCAAGGTTAATTTTGATTGAAAGTAAATTGTTTAGATCTTATTAAGCAATACTTTTTGTAAACAATAACACCGGTTACCTTCTTCATTCGTGTGTAAAATTTCGTTTGACGAGGGTATTTTTCTGTGAGAAGATGTGGAAGTTGTTATTTGTTGGATTCTTACTAGCTCAAATATTGGTGAGTTTTTACTATGGAATATTTTATTTTTAGAATGGATATTTAGAATAAGTTATCCAAAATGGCCATATATCTACAATCTCTAGAATATGTCCGTCCCATGAGATTAAAAAAAAAATATAGGAATTTCATTTTATACAGGGTTTTGCAACAGTGGGTCGGTCGTTTATAGCTTGTATACCAAACAAGTTAGGAATTTCGTTCAAATGTTTGATTCTTAACTATACATGCAGGAAACTATTTTTTATTATACAGGATGTCACAAAAATGTCACAAACAATTGTGATACCTTTAAGGTGCGTTTTTCAAATTTAATGCCCTTTATGTTTTTGCATATTTCATGTGATTCGTTTGAGAAGAAACTCATAAGAATCGACAAAGATGCTTTTTTCAAGGATCCCGCTCAGATCTTATGGGAAGTGGCCCCCGGTGAAGCTGGCTGAATTTTTAATATGTTGTAGATTTCGACTTTCTAATCAAAAGCTCTCATGAGCCCAACTCGATCCTATGACTAGTTTCCGAGATACAGCTCAAGACATGTACAAGAATGACCTCTTGTTCAATAGAAGGTGATGAGGGTGAATGAAGTGAAAAAAATTCTTGATGACTGTATACACACTAAATCACAACATTTTTTCACCCCCCCCTAATAATGAAGTGGGGGTGGTAATGGAGGTAACTATTACCAAAAATGTTTTTGAGACCTTAGCTCCTCTTATATTTACTAAATACCAATTTCATGCACTCTTAATTGCTTGATTTACCTATTTGCCTATTTACCCCCATTTACCTTCAACTCTGCAACGGAATAAGATCGATATATAATCTAGTTCCAGATTTCGTTAAAATACATACGTGTGCCATATTTTAAGTCAGTTTAACGGTTCCAGAGTAATCGTGAGCACCAAAGAGATACGAGACTAACAGACAGACCAAAACGACAGACGAATTTATTTTATTCAAACTTAAAATATTGAGGTTTCATGACATTCTAAGCCTATTCGTACAATGAAAATTTTCAAAAATTTTTCTTGCGTTAGTATACTTCAACTGGATGTAGAAGTAATACGCAGAAAACAGCATGACAAAGATGTAAAAAATCATTCTGTGCCGTGGACTACACAATAGAAGTAGAGACTGTACTTCAAGCATTTTCCTTAATGAAACGCATCCATACTACTCGAGGTAACCCACTGTTTATTCAATTTACTACGCATTCATACTTCTTGAAGAAACCCACTGCGCATCCATTTTACTCGAGGAAACCCACTGCGCATCCATACCACTTGAGGTAACCTACTGCGCATCTGTACTACTCATGGTAACCTACTGCACATCAATGGTATTCAAGGAAAGCCACTGCGCATCCATAATACTCGGGGAAACCTACTGCGCATCCATACTACCTGAGGTAACCTACTGCGCATCTATAGTACTCTAGAAAAACCTCTGCGCATCCTCAATACTCGAAGAAACCTACTGCGCATCCATATTACTCGGAGTAACTTTATAACATGATATTTGAAATCGCCTACCCCAAAAACCTATAAAACGATATGTCACATCGATAGTGGGGGTTGGGGTGGTGCTAGAGGGGTAAAAGGGTAGAGGTGGTGGTGGATTAATAATGGGATGGGAGTAGTAATGGGGCTAATGCCAAAAAATTTTTTCAGACCTTAACTTCTTTTATATATACTAAATACTAATTTTATGGACTCTTATCTGCTTGATTTACCTATTTTCCCCTCAATTTACCCCCCAACCCTTCAACGGAATAAGATGAAAATATAATCTAGTTCCATATTTCGTAAAAGTGCATATGTGTACCAAACAAGTCAATATCTTAAACGGTTCCAAAATAAATGTGCGCACAAAAAAAAAGTTACAGACAGACAGATAGATAGACAGACTGACAGACAGACCGACAGACAGAAATTTCTTTTTTCTCTCAAACTTAAAATCTCGACGTTTCATGACATTCTAAGCCTATTTAAACAATAAAAAAAAACGCTGCCCAAGGAATCACTACTTCCACATCCAGATTCTCTATCCAAGTCACTCACAACGAAAAAACTTTGTATGTGGAAATAATTGTTTTTGGAACTTTAATAATATTATATTTGAAATCCTCTACCCCAAAAACCCATAAAACGATACCCCACATCGGTAGTGGGGTGGGGGTGGTGATAGGGGGGTGGTAGTGGAGGTGGATGAAGTAAAAAAATATTTTGAGGTTTCTGGTTCTTGTACATACACTAAATCACAATTTTTTGTCATCCCCTTTAATAAGGGGATGGGGGTGGTAATGGGGGTGGCTAATGCCAAAAAATTTTTTGAGACCCTAGCTTCTCTTGTATATACTAATACCAATTTTAATGACTCTTACCTGCTTGATTTACCCCAAATTTACCCCAATTTACCCCCCAACCCTTCGTCGGAACAACATGAAAATATAATCTAGTTCCAGATCTCGTTAAAGTACGTACATGTACCAAATTTCAAGTCAATATCTTAAACGGTTCCAGAGTAAACGTGCGCACAAAAAAAAAGTTACAGACAGACAGACCGACAGACAGAAATTTTTTTTCGCTCAAACTTAAAATCTCGACGTTTCATGACATTTTAAGCCTATTTGAACAATACAAATTTTTAAAAATTTTTTTGTCGTTACTATACTTCCACTGGATCTGGAAGTAATTTTTAAAAAATTTTTGTCGTTACTATACTTCCACTGGATGTGGAAGTAATTCACCCAATTTCACCGGGGGCCAATTCCCATAAGATCTGAGCGGGGTCCTTTAATAGGAAATATAATGGGCAATCGCAACTTTATTATTTGTTTGTTTTATTATACTTAATCAAAATATTTGTTTTTTGTGTTTATTTTTCGTTATTGTTTAATGTACTTATATATAAATAATAAAAAGATATTTGAGTATTTTAATAGGCGTTGGTAATTTTGTCAATTGATTTTCCTTTATTGTATACCTTATAAGGGTGTCTTCATTTTAAGTGAGTCACACTGTATATTTAAGGAAATTATAAATTTCGACAAAATATGACGTTAGTAAATACGTCGAGTGTTGTAAAATAAATATTGTTTTGTGACTGTGATTTATTAGCAGACCACGGTAAACCACTTTGATAGAAATACTCAAGAAGATGAATATATACATTCTTGTAGGAAATTTAATTATATTTAATTTTGTATAGATTACCTTTTTCGTACGACGCATCGTTTCCAAGTCATAAGAAGAATCGAAAGAAGGAGTCTTTCCACCCCCCTCTACCCTGAAGCGGCGAGGCTAGGGGCGGGGAATCTTAGTATGTTAATTTCCTAACTACCTCCAACACATTCCTGAAGAAGAAAATTCTCCCCTCCTCCATGTCCTCTACAACTCTTTCGTTGACTGAACTATTACTATTATTTGAAATCGTGTTTTCCTATTTTTTAATCTTACATAAGTATACCACACAGATGTTATTTTTATGAAAGTAAAATTATTTTATTAAATGTTCAAAGTGAGCTCCAACTCCCTGACACACAAATAGTAAATTTCACCGCGAACATTGATAAACGTATCTTCGCTAATGCCCCTACATTCTTCCATTATTATTTGACGCAAATCAATCAGGGATTCTGGTTTAGTCTTATGCACGTTTGACTAAGATAACATCAAAAAAAGAGTTGCATTAAATCTGGTAAGAGGTGTCCAGGGAGGGGTGCACGACAATTGCCTGACAATTGACATTTTTATACTCGGTCGACTTTAAATTGGATGAATATAATATTCTGCAATTTTAGGCCTGTACGCTAAATTGAACACCCTTCCGAATGAGGGGCCAATTATGCAACATGTAACTCACCCAAATTTGGTGGCTCAAAAATAAGCCGTTCAAAAATGGGGGGAGAGGACTTTTGACTTTTTGACGTGCACCGTATATTCGATTCAGCTGAAGCATTAATATTTTGTTTAAAATAACTCGCAAACCTTATGTCGATAGTATCCATTACATACATATTTTTAGTTACTTTTCGGGTCATTTAGTAGCTTTTCCTATGTTGTTAATTCACAAAGAAATATGTTTTATAGTAAATAATTTTTGAGTCCTCTTCAGAACTGTCACAAATCATTTAAAAAAAAATAGAAAATCAAAGATACCTTACCTCTTACCAAATTATTTAAATCCAAAATAGTTTTTTTTATCTATAAAGAAATATTTCAATTATAAATCATTTTGAGATTTAAATTTATATAAAATTTATAAATATATAAGATAAAACAAAAATTGCAAAATTCTGTTTTAAATAACAAAACAAGAATATTTGACAGATACTGTAGAGTAAAGTAAACCATATTTAATGGCATTAAAATCACTAGAAACGCCTATGTGTTCGGTTGTATAAAACAGCTTCGTATTGGTAGAGATAAGTTATCCCTTCCTGTTTAAATTTATTTAAGCAGTTTAGGTCTGCAACGAGCCCCTTAAAATTCGGCGAATAAAGGATAAACTGGCAAGTTCGAGATAACTTGTTGAACCAAATATTAATAGAACGTATATCATGTAAGAATACTATAGACGAAAATTACTAAAAATTTCTGCGGCGGATCATGCCAAAATGGTGTTTTGAAGGTGCACGGATGCTTCTCTTCAGAAACTCCGTTATAGAACGGCTAAGTTTTTCTCGTCATTGAAACCTTCGATAAATATATTTAGTTATTTAATAGTTATTTATTTAGTTATCTTTAGGCTAAAATATTGTTTATTTATTTGAATGAAAATTATTAATAAATTCAAAACAATAAATTACAGGGAAACGGATTTAACATCTTCAAATTAATCGTTAAATAAAAGAAATCTTTTTCAAATACTTAATTAACGTCCTTCGTCGCATTTAAAAAAAATCGGCTGATCACCCTGTATATATTTTTTTTGAGTGTCCATCCAGTATATTTTTTCATATTTTTCTTCCTAGACCGCTGTGCTAACTGTATGTTAAATATTATCGTGCTCCGCCACATTTTTTAAATTTTCTTTGTGTGATCACCCTGTATATGTATATTTTTCATATTTTTCTTCTTAGACAGTTATATGAACTGCATTCGAAATATTATTGCCATCCGTCACATTTTTTCTAAATTTTTTTAGAAAAATATATATATTTTTCAAATTTTTCTTCTGCCTGCAAGCGAAATATTATCATCGTCCGTCACGTTTTTAATTTTTTCTTTGGGTGACCACCTTGCATATTTTGTTTTTCATATTGTATATCAACTACATGCGAAATATTATTCTCATATTTTTTCTTAATTTTTTTTAGAGTGACCACCCTCTACAATTTTTTAAATCTTTCTTTGACAGTTGTGTCAACTACATATCAAATATTATCGTTTTCCGTCAAATTTTTTCATTATCTTCTTAGGGTGACCTCCCTGTATATGTTTTTGATATTTTCCATTTTTAACTACATGCGAAATATAATCGTCCTCCGTCGCATTAAAAAAATTGCCCTGTCCTGTATGTTTTTTGGGGTGACCACCCTGTATTTTTTATTTTTCTCGACAGTTGTGTTAACTGCATGCTAAATATTATCGTGCTCCGCCACATTTTTTAATTTTTGTGGATGAAGTAAAAAAATATTTTGAGGTGTTTGGTTCTTGTACACACACTAAATTACAAGTTTTTTCATCCCCTTAAATAATAGGGTGGGGGTGGTAATGGGGGTGGCTAATTCCAAAAAATTTTTTGAGACCTCAGCTTCCCTTGTATATACTAACTGCCAAATTTATGGATCCTTATCTGCTCGATTTAACTATTTACTCCCTATTTACCCCAATTTACCCCCCAAACCCTTCGACGGAATAACATAAAAATATAATCCAGATCCCGTTAAAGTACATATGTGTACCAAATTTCAAGTCACTACCTTCAACGGTTTCAGAGAAATCGTGCGCACAAGAAAAATGGCAGACAGACCGACAGATCTACAGACCGACAGACAGACAGAATTTTTTTTTCGCTCAAACTTAAAATTTCGACGTTTCATGACATTCTAAACCTATTTGAACAATAAAAATTTTCAACAAATTTTTTTCATTACTATACTTCCACTGGATGTGGAAGTAAAATAAGGCCTAGTTTTGAAAAACTGCGAAAATATAAGTATGATTTCACCACAATGAAACGATGTACGAGTATTAATTTTTATTTCAGGAATATTTTTCCTAAGATTGTTAGTTTTAGGGCTATTTACAAATATTTTAAGGTGTCGAATTTTAGTAAATTAAAGAAACTTCCGAAAGAGATTTAAATCATAATTCACAAATCATTACTAAGAGAAATATTTAAAATCAAAAGATTTAATTCAAAAGTATTATTTAAATCATAAGAATGATTTAAATCTTTATTCATCTGACAGCTCTGCTCCTCTCATAGCGCTTACCATGACGCAAAAAGTGTTCTGCATATAACTAACTGTGTTTTAGGTCAGTAGCGTAAATTCACGAGGAACTGAAAACATGGAATCTACTGAAGATGATTCAGGATCCATAGAAATTCCCGTAAGAAATCGACCAAGGAGGTAATTGAAAGTAATAGAAGAGAATAATATATATTATTATTCATTTTTTATTAAACTCGCACGTCATAGTTAACTACCTTATCACAGTTGCTTGGAGAAGGTAGGTATGAATGTCAGTATTAAACTTTGTGAACTTTGGACAGAATGGGTGATTAAGATACTGAAAAACAATCGACCTAATTATTCACGAACAATTATTTTGTACGACAATACATCTTCCATGACGAACACAAGGGCAAATGTTTATTAAATAATATATTAAACGATATTTCTTGCATGAAATTTCAGCTCATTTTACAAATTCCTTTCTCTTTATTATATCGTCCTTCAATATATTATGATATCTATAATTTTCCAGCGTTCTCTTCTAAGGTTCTAATTTCAATAATGTGGATGATTTTATATCCGATTGTGATATTTTGTCCTACGTTGTCACGGAACTATACAGTTGATGCTAGACCAAATCCACATCTTATACAATTCGACGACCTCCAACTTTGAAGTATGAGAACGTGTCAATAGTATTTATATAAAGCCAAATTGCAATCACCAAAGTTGGAAAATCACTTATGACATCATTATTCAACCCTCTTATTGATGGAATCCTTAAGAACATCGCTTAGCTGTTGGTGATCTTAATCATCTACTTATATTTCCATGGTTTCTGAATTGGTCTGCATTCTCAGCGGCTCGTTTCTTTTTTAATAGCCCCGTTACTCTAGTGCAAGCAGCAAAGTTATGGAACTGATTCCATGTTTCCCTTAGAAATTTAAATAAATATGAAAGTAACGATAAAAGCCCACATAATTTCTAAAAACAGCCACCAACACCCATTTAGAGTATACATTTGGTATGTACGGGAAGTGGGTGCAGTATACAGGGTGATTCAAATATAAGTACCGCAAATTAGTATATATGAGTAGATTCACGCGAAATATTTTTAGAAGTGAAAAACAATTTGTTCCTCAATTTTCTTCTTGATCCTAGAAGGGACTGGAGCCATCGGTGTGACGCTGTCCCTGCAGAAGTTTCCACAGTATCAAAAAACTTGAAAATTATACTCAAATACTATCACTCGATGCGCATTTCGCCAACCATATTACCATCATCTGGAGGTGATTAAAATTGAAGCAGGTGCTATAGAGAGTGATAAAGTGTGTTCGAAAAATACACTTATTATTAATAGTCAAATAAAACTAAGTTTTTTTCAAAGATTGTTTGGAGGGTAATTTTTTTTGGAAATGCAATCTGCATGTTATAAGGACGGTACATAAGTTTTGTCTAATTTTGGAGGTGAGCGTTCTTTTTTTGTGTAAATTAAGTTTTAAATTTGAAAAACGTGTTTTTGTCCCTTTTTTTACATCTCGAGTTCTGTTCATCGAATCAGGTCAAACCTAGAAATCAAAATGTTTGCAAACAAATGATTAACAAAACCGCACAGGTCTAAATCCTATCAGCCGTTTTGTTTTTTTGCAAAAAAATAAAAACCACGAAAATTTATTACATAAACCGTAATTACTAAAAAATCAATTAACCTTTTTTAATCAAACTTTACATCTTGTGAATTATTATGGAAAATTACAAACAAAAATATTTATTTTTTTCCCTAAAGAACAAATTTTTTTTAATTCTTGAAGATTTATAAAAAACTGCCGTTTGGTCAGACTAAAACTTTTTCTTTTTTAAATTGTAGTTTTTTGAACGTGCTTCACAACAGTGATAAAAATAAATTTTGTCCATTATTAAAAAAAAAACCTTTTGTGTTTAGGATTTGAACCGCGAATTTTCGCATGGGCATTCTCAACTCAACAGATATTTATTAAAATTAAATATATACAAATATGCACCTAATCAGGACCTGGCCTGGAGCCAGCCGGACAACCACGGCAGGCAGCGACGATAAAAATGCAATGCTTCTATCTTGGAAACTAAAAACTTAACATTAACAATTATTGAAATAGGACATATAAAAATGTTTAAAAACAATTCAAAATAACGCTTAAGAAATTTCTTGGACGTAGTCAGCTAGTGGGGTTATGTCGTGGCAACGATCATATAAATCTTTGTCCGAACCGGAGATGAGGCGCATAAATTTATGTTCGAGAACTCGAAGTTTTCTTATTGTCGTGGCCGGTATACTGCACCACACCAACGCCGCCGCGTATGTGATGGCTGGCCTGATCACCATCGTGTACAACAGTTTCTTATTTGTCCTGTTGAATTCACTACCTCTGGTCAGGAGACTCCTGGACATGGAGTAGACTTTACGTACCGTCTCGTTAATGTGGCTGTTAAATGTCAATCGTTTGTCCAAGTTAACCCTCCAGATACTTCACGCACCGTTGGAGTGGAATTTCTTGACCCCTAATCGAGACTGGCGTTAATATGAACCGGTGCGTGAAGATAATCGACTTGGACTTCTCGGCGTTGATCCGAATCTTCCACTTGTAGTACACCGTGGCATGGGCCATGTGCGCTTACCGCTTGTGCGTTGAGCGAGTTCGAATATATGGCCGTGTCGTCGGCGTACTTGGCAAGGTTCGTATTCGGGAACTCCGGAAAGTCGGAGACGTATAAGTCGTACAACTTTCGAGACAGGCACGACCCCTGGGGGACGCCCGCGCGAATATCCCGTCGAGTTGATAGTTTGTTATTCACCCTGACCTACAGCGATCTACATGTCAGGAAAGAGTTAATAAGTTTCGTTATGTGCATGAGAAAGTTCAGTGCGTTTAGTTTGTGAAGCAGCCGGATCCATACGGTATCAAAGGCTTTCTCAATATCTAGGAGCATCATGACGATGCTCTTTCCAAGGTTGTATTGCACCTTGACGCCATTAACTTTAATTATGGCAGAGAAATCAAAACAAGAAATTTTTAAACGATCAGATCTTCGTTAATACATGAGTGGCAAGGCCGTGCAATATCGATGAGGGCAAGAATGGCATTTGAACGTCATCGTAAACTGCATACTCCAAATCGAAAACTAGATCCAGCACGAACGTACGAAAAATTACGTTTTCTGACGTATCGCGAAACGCATTTGACTTTGACTGAGCACTTTAGTGAATTGAATGCATGGATATCATCTCCGCACGTTCTCCTAGAATCTCGAAGCCTTGGCAACGGGAGTAAGGAAAATATTCTTGTCGTAGCAGTCACGGTTTTGATAAACGAGCGTGCGTATACCTAGGTAATTGTAGGTATATTAACGAATAAAATTTGTTTTATGTATTCACTAAAGTTCTTACACATTGGAGAATAAGCAGTAACAATTTCGGCTCAAAATACAGTGTGTCCCAGGATAGATGTAACAAGAGGTGTAATGGACCAAAAATTTTGGAATTTTGGAATGGTATTCGGGGATTGAGTCCTGCTTGTTGTAAAACTAAAGTATACCAAAAATGACTTGATTTGGTGTTCTACAGGGTGTTTTATAAGCAAAGTTGTAAAAATCACCACTAATAAACTACCTTTATTTTTCAAAATATGAAAAAATTCCACTAAGAAAAGTTATTTAGAATGCAATTCTATATCTCTATACCAAATTTCAGGAATATAAAATTATTTTTTTGTAACTTCCCATTTTTTGCAAATTAAGAGTTGAATTCATATTTAAAGTTGTGTAGGAGCAAATGTTAATCATCTCAAAAAGTAGGCTATTGGTAAATAAAAGATTGAATATACGAGATGTAAGAAGGTATGATGTTAATCGAACTAATTGTAAAACAAGAAACAATTACTAACAGAAGATTAATGAGGTTTAAAAATTATAACAAGTAATAAATGTCAAAAACATAACAGATTCACAAACAAATTAATTATTGACCAATACAAAACAATGTTTACAATTTTTTTATTATTCGACGTAGCTACCACCCACATCCACACACATTTCGATCCTTCGCCTGAAGTCCTTAAAACTGTTTCGAATATGATCTAACGGTATGGAGTTTACGGCATTTGTAATTCTCTGCTTCAATACTGCTACATCGTTAGGAAGTGGTTCAGCGTAAACCAACTGCTTGAGGCGACCCCATAAAAAGAAATCCAATATTGATAGGTCTGGGGATCTCGCCGGCCACTTCGGTCCATTCCTGGCCATCCAATTTACTCCAAAATTTAAATTCAACCACCGATTAACCATTTCTGTGGAGTGACCAGGGCAACCATCATGTTGAAAATGAACTAAAGGCATATCTTTTAAAATATTTAAATGTTTTTCAGAAAATCTTTCAAGAAGCTGTAAATAAGTGTGCTGGTTTAACCTTCCCTCAATGAAATAAGGCCCAATAACTCCAACGTAATAAGAAACGCCACACCACACATTCACTTTTTTATAATATTGTCTTCTACAATGAATTCTAAAATTTGGATTTTCAGAAGCCTAAAACCGACAATTGTGAGATGAAACAACACCATTGGTTGTGAATGTGGATTCATCTGAGAAAATTATGAAATGATGAAAAAATCTCTCTTCCATGATTTTTTCTGCAATGGTCAAACAAAAATCCAATCTACGGACGTCATCTCCCTCTTCAAGCGTATGTTTATAATTTTCTTTATATGCCCTAATTTTCTTTGCCTCGTAAATTCTTTGGAGTTCAGACTTCCTAATATTAATAAGAGCTCATCTCTCTCTTAGTGGCATCCTAGGATTTTCTATAACAGAGGCATGAGCTATAATAGCCCCAATATTGTCTTCATCATATGCTTTTATTTTTCTCTTCATGTTAAGAACACTACCAGTAGCCAGAAACTTTTTAATTACTCTCATAGCCTGAGTACGTGACAAAGCAGTGTTTGGAAATTTCAAATTAAATTGGCTTACCACTTCTCTTAGCGAGTTTTCACCGCCAATTCCGTAGCATTGCACAATATAAATTTTTTCACGCACTGTGAGTACCATTTTCACTTAATTTTTTATGCTTGGTTCGTTAATTTTAAACAGAAATTAAGGATAATATTGACTACGTTTGACAGATATGTCAATAATAAATGATAAATGTGTATCCACTGCTTTTCTCATAGCCTACTTTTAGCTTTTACATAACTTTAAATATTATTTCACAAAAAATAATTTCTATGCAGTTTTAATTGAATGGTTCAAAATAAAATACTAATTTATTGAATAAATGGGAAGTTTCAAAAAAATTATTTTATATTCCTGAAATTTGGTATGGAGATATAAATTGCATTCTAAATAACTTTTCTTAGTGGAATTTTTTCATATTTTGAAAAATAAAGGTACTTTATTAGTGGTGATTTTTACAACTTTGCTTCTAAAATACCCTGTAGAACACCAAATCAGGTCATTTTTGGTATACTTTAGTTTTACAACAAGCAGGACTCAATCCCCAAATACCATTCCAAAATTCCAAAATTTTTGGTCCATTACACCTTTTGTTACATCTATCCTGGCACACACTGTATATATATGTACAGAAATAAATGCATGATACGCAAAAGATACGATATCTCAGCTTTTAATTAATGTAGAAGGGTCTAATTTTCTTTTAATTGTTCTTTTTTGAAGCACTTTTAACAGATGACAAAGGTATTTGGCTTATATATTTCGATACAAATAATGCATTACAAAAAAATGATTTTTTTTATCACAATTGTAAAGCTCGTTCAAAAAAGCTACAATTTAAGAAAAGTTTAGAAAAAAATTCTTTCGTGACGAAATGGCAGTTTTTTATGAAGCTTTAAAACTTTCCAAAAATCTCGTTTGTTAAGTAAAATAATAAATATCTTTATTTGTAATTTTCCATAACAGGTTACATCTACAAGATTTATAATTTCACCAAGTTTTATTAAAAAAGATGAATGATTTTTTTAGTAATTTCAATTTAAGTAAAATTAGAAATTTTCGTGGTTTTTATTTTTTTGCAAAAAAACAAAATGGCTGATAGGATTTAGACCGATGTAGATTTGTTCTTCATTTGTTTGCAAACATTTTAATTTTTAGATTTGGCGTGTTCTTTTTATGCCATGCTTATTATATATCCTGTATTTAGAAAGAATTATGTGTATATTCTATTCTTAATTCCATTTCATTAAAAAATATATTCTTTGTTAAACATGCTAAGAGGTTCCCGGTTTGAGAATTCGTAATTTTTTTTGCCACTATGAGATTTTAATGGTAAAATTTTAAATGTCACTGCCTGTTTACTGATCTTATTATTTAATCACCCTGTATACCTAGTTACTTATTGTTTATGAAATAGTTGTATAGTAATGTCCAAAACAGTAATTTTCTTTTTTCTGCTTCACTAATGTTATTTATATTAAGGGTGGTGGTGATGTGCTTAAGAAAATGATTTTGTAATTCGACAATTTCTCGTATATCCCTGAACTGATTCAAAAAATTCTTTGATAGGCTTTTAGAAAATACTTAATAGAATGATACCAGACTATTGAAATCAACAAAAAAAATTTTTTTTGATTTTCACACGAGAATATTTTTTTCCTTCTTTAGTTTTCAATAGCCTAGTACCATTCTATGAAGTTTTCTCCAAAAGCCCATCAAAGAATTTTTGAGTCGGTTCAGGGATGTAGAAGAAACTTTCGAATTACGTTCACCGCACACTTTAATATATCACAAACCTTGAACAAAATATTTTTCAGCTCAAACAACGGATTTTCAATATTTAAGCAAGCAGACGAACCCATCTTCAATTTTATTAACAAATTGGTAAACACAAGTTACCTCTCGTCGAGAATGGCTTTAAGACGTTTAAAAAATCAAACTGAGAAGCGAAAAGAAATCGAAGAACAAATAGAAGATTTTCTGGAAAGTCTGCCGAGTTTTCCCATACCCATATTGGATGATATTCCACATTTATAATAACCTTCAGCATTTGTTAACATGCTAGAATAATTGGAAATGGGTTTTTTACAACAATAATGTAATTTTTTACATCACATTGATATTATGTAATAATAGTTCAAATGTAGCAAATTGATTTTAGGAATTGTTAGAAATATTCGTTTCAAATTTAACTGTATAATTTTGAAAATCGTTGCAACATGTTAAAATAATTTTTTGACATCATAGGTACTGTAACCATGACAAAGATGTTACGCAGATGGAAGTTCAGGCCGCAGTTTCAGTCGATGCATCAAAACCATCAATTTGTAAAATAAACTTGTACATTTAAATGTAACCGCACATACCGAGAATGCTAGCAAGGTGAACTGCTGCTAGCATCCTCGGTTAAAAAAAAAGGGTCTTGTTTGTCCTTAGGTTCTGATCTAACTTTTCTGAAGTATTATGATGCGCTGAAGCCAAATTTGAACAAACAAATTTTTATGTGGTGTCAGATTTTCCCTACCACCTCTTTTATGCCCTAAAAAGGACAGAAAAAGGGTCTTGGTTCTGATCTTACTTTTCTAAAGTGTTTTAATGCGCTGAAGCCAATTATGTCAGTTGTGTCAGTTTCCCTCTGCGGTATTAGGATACTCTTTGTTAATGTCTTGCCCAGCCCAAAGACCATAGAACACCTGCAACGTGTGCACATGTTCCCAGTGTTCTTGCTCCGGCTTTGTACGTACAGTAGTACAATAGTATCCAAGAATCGGTCCTTGTCTAGAATATATTCTAGTACGCAAAAGTCCAGGCTCATTTCTGTTTCCATCCAGTGCAAAAATGTCTGTGCTCTCATGGTCAAGTTTATCTAGAATGTAAGAAGGAGCTAATTCTATTTGGTAAATGCTCACAGTTAACTGCTTTATGTAGTTCAAATCAAATTGAGGGAATTCTGAAACTTGGTTTTCATTCAGCAACTCCCACATAGCAAACTTTCTAGCTTTAGAATTTATCCTCCTCTATTCTCATCTGCAAAACATTGACCCTTTCAGCATGCTGCTTAATTTCACGAGTTAAGGTTTTCCTTGCATTTGTATCTCTATATTTATTTATGAAAGTACCAACTATAAAAAGTAAAACTCGCGAAGATGCAAAACATGGCTTCCAGGAATGACCCCATCAAGAAACTTATGAATATGCTTAAAATGGCCACTTCGAACTCTACATATCCATCTATTTAAAATTACAATACGTGCTCTATGTGCCTGTTCTGCTGATAATTGTCGATCAGCCTGCTCTAAAAATGGAGGCATTTTTACAACGTATCTACGATCTTGAAGAAAATGTATTACGTTTCTATAACCTCGATCACATAAAAAAATGGCTCCATCTTGAAACCAATTATTGATATCATTGCTATTTTTCTCAAATTCATTTATAAACATTGCTGCGTCATTATTTTACTTTTATAATTTTTAAAAATTCGTTCCTAAGATTTTCTCAAAGTTTGATTAAAAATGTTAATAGGTGTTTCCTTTTTACCCGAAGTATTTTATTTTCCTCTGAAACTGGGTCGCATAGGTCGGCAAGTTATCAAACTGATTTTTTGAATAAAATATTATTGTAGGGACATCATTTACTCCACTCTCTTTAGAAGGTGAAAGGGCCTATGGAGACTTTTAATCTAATCCACCAGTAGAGCAGCATTTTAAAATTTGGGTGAATTTAACCGATGCGGCATTTCCCTCTTGTGGTGTGCAGGGTCCTTTGTTTGTCCAATATTAGCTTCAGTGCATCAAAATAATTCAGAAAAGTTAAATGGGAATCTTAGGACAAGACCTTTTTTTTGTAGACCTGTGCTATTAGATATTAGGTGGTACAAATTTTCCAGTAAATGATGGGACAATGCACCTCCAATAATCGGATACCAGAAGTTGGGCATTCCAATAATACGCCACGTCTGAACGTCAAGCATCAATTTATTAGATTGTTTACCAATCTGCAATCGCGAACTAGGCACCTATCCTTTGCTGTAGGACCTCTAGTGACGTGGTGATTTTAGTTTTCAATAATGTTTGTATAAAAATATGCCATATTTCAAGTTTCAGTTAGTTTCTAAAATGAATTTCTGAAAAAAGAAAACTATTTAAAGCGGCCCCGGAAGGCAACCTTATATAATACATATTTGTGTATCAATTTTTTTTTTAATTGCACTCTAAAATAGGCTCTTGAAATGGAATAACCCATACCATTACTTCTGAAAATAAACAAATTAAAATTAAATACTGTACCAACATGTACTTACTATGTTCCTTCTTATTTGTTATAAAATGTTTTATATAATTTGTTATATATTTTATATTTAAATAAAAAATTATAAAAGTTGATATGTGAAATCTTGTTTTGGGTGTGGATATACCATAATTTGGCTTATTTATTTGGTGAAAATGAAGTAAAAAGATAAAAGGAATGTATTCTTGAAGGAAGATTTGGATCTCTGCTGTGACATTGACGCAAACGCCGAAACTTTGGAGACTACAATCAAATGCCATACTCGATTAGCGTTTCGTCAATCATGTTGGCATCACCTGGTGATTATTAATAGTTATTTATAGTAGAACATATTTTTTTCACGAGCGGAATGTACACAAATCCTAGCCAAGCGTGCTCATTTCCACAAGTGGATTTAAATGTATTTGTCCACGACTATTAAATAATGTACTCATTATGTATGTGTTTCGTCAAGGATAATGCTATGCATTATTCCCTGCAGTGTAATTAGCTGTCAATGTCCACATATATTTTCAGCCGTGATAAATGAAATATTGTTTTTTGCTTTTAAAGACAATTCCACTCCTTTCAAATACTACTGACATTTGAGATCGCATTTGAGAACCATTGCATATAATCAAATGTCATTATTACCCAGGTTATCAGGCCGACGTCATTTTTACTTCATCTTTTGGGTCGCCGACGCCAGGTGACGAAAAAATGACGTCTTAGTACCGTCATTTTGCGATGAAATTATGACGTCAAGTTAAGACGTTGCTGTGACATATTGGTAACGTTATTTTTTCCTTTGTGTCATTCTCTGTCACAAATGCCGTTAATTTGACGTCACAAAATGACGTCGGTGGGCTGTGACATAATAACGTAATTACACTCAAAGAAAATGATAGGTAAATTCAACCAAAAAGAGCATATGAAATCGCGCCTATCTAGTTTCATAGTTAAATCAATCAAAAAAGAATAGTCATACAACTTTATTTGTTTTCGTAAACAAATAGTAGTTTAATAATCATATCTTCTTGTAATAAATTAAATAGTACAATGACATTTTTTTATGTTCACTAACCATTTTCAATTTGGTCTACAATTAAATAGTACAACGACTTTGTTTTTTGGTGACCAACTAATTTTTAGGTTGATCTACACTTTATTGTATGACGAAGTTTTTTTTGGTTAGCCAAAATCTCAGTATTGAGACATCAGACCACCTAAACCAAAGATTAGAGATCGTTTATAAGATCCATCCAAATATATCGATGATCCCTGAGAGAATTTGAACATTGCAATTATGTCATTAATTTTCTATAAATTCATTAGAGTATAAGATAATACATGATTGATTATTGTCAGTGATTTGTATGTGGCGTCATCTGGGAATAATTTTTGTAATAGGCTACGTGGTAAGCAAGCAAATTTTATGGTAATTCTTTTAGAACTTCTAGAAGACGACAATAATATTGGTTTGTCTACCAAGTACAATAATACAGCGAACTAATACTGGGTTAGAATTACAATTCGATAATAGTTAAAAATAAAATATACTATTATCTAGTTTAATTTGACAGAATTCAACAAAATAATAGTCAGACAAACAAAATAATAGTCTTATTCATCTATTTTTTAAGTTAATGTTTGTTTTGTTGTACGACAACTTTTTATTAATTAAAATAACAATCACCTCTTGTTTAAAAATACCATCAATATAGTTTGGTTTAACAAAATTAACGATATTGTTAGTTAACCATTTTTTTTGTTGAATTTACCCATACTATTTCTTTGAGTGTAATGACGTCAAGTTGACGCCATTTGTGATCAAAAAATTAAGTTAGATTGAGTCAGTTTGCTGCCTGGGTAGTGGTAGAACAGCTCTGTCGGATTTTGACAGCACCGATAGAACAACTACATGCAGTTTTATCAATGGCGGCTTGTGATATGACAATCTGATGAGGCAGGGGTACAGGTACACAGAGAGGTATAGGTTTCTTAATGAATTTTCTACTTAGTCAGTTGAATTACTTTTTAAAAAACTAAAAAAACATGCTTTCTTTCTGTCTACCCAAGGGCCTTAGTGTAAGCCGTGTTTATAATTAAGTATAATATTTGAGTATAAAAGCGTGGGGTGTTTCTCGAACGCTGTTTCGAACAGGTTCGATAATTGAAACGTTGAATTAAGTTAAATGGAAAGCGCCCCACGCTTTTATACTCAAATATTTATAAGAGCGTGTTTTTTTAGTTTTTTAAACTATTAATTTGTTTTTTACTTTTTAGTCTTATATTTATGGAGATAATTTTGGCACTTTCGACATTTATGTAAAGAATTTGACTAAATATTTGTAATCTGCGACTTCCAAAATCCCCAGATATCGATTTTCATACGAATCAGACCATAAATTACAAAACTAATCCGCCATTTTGACGCTACCATTTTGAATTGTTAAATTTGGACCGGATAATTGTAATTTGCAACCTCGATAACCCGCAGATACCGATTGATAAAACCTATCCGCCATGTTGACGCCGCCATTTTGAATTTTTAATTTTTGATCACATATTTGTCTTCTGCTTATCAAGCCCTTTCTTTTGATACCCATATCAACGGGATTGTAAAGAAAATGATAACCCGCCATCTTGGGGCGACACGGCGGCCATTTTGAACATATTGTAATATTGTATTGTCATCAGAACTACACACAATTGCCAAATTTCATGATGATACAACAATTAGAAGTGGGTGAAATTCAGTTCCTTAGACTTTTTATTACCTACGTAACGTACATACATACATACATAGTTACAGGCTAACTTAATAAAAGCATGTTAAAAATAATAATTTACAGAATTACAGATTAGGTACAGATTTGAGAATATTATTTAGGTATATTAAGCAAATTACAACTTACACACTTTAATATTTATTATGGAATTACCTACTTTCTGTATAATGATAGCAAATAAATAAGAAATAACACAGGCACACGAAAAAAATAAATGTCGAGTGCTAGAAGGCAGACCTATGTATTCCCATGCATTTCGACCCGCTGAACACGAATCCGAATTGGCTCTTGCATTTTTCCTAACCCCAAAAAACACCCAAAAAATCTCAAATCACAAGTAAATAAAAAGTTTAATTGAGCTGACCACCATTTCCATACATATTTTGGGACGCTGAAACCGAATCCGAGGTCAGAATTAGCCGATCAGTTCGGAATTTTGACATAACCTCAAAAAACACCTAAAAAATGCCAGAAAAATCCCAAACAAGTAAATAAAAAGCTTACATGAATTGATCACTATTATATCTATACGTAATTTGGAGCACTAAAACCGAATCCAAGGTCAGAATTTATGCGCGGCGATCGAATATCTTATAAAATCCATATTTAGGATGAAAACGTACCCAAAAATGACTGAACCGAAATTGACTGCGCTATATAATATCTGAACATATAATTTCCGACTTATTTTCACCAGCTGAACATAATACTGTAGTGAGAATTAAAGCTCAATCTGCAAACTTCATAGAGAAATATTATTTCAGCAAATATTCTCATCAACCCTAGTAAGCGGAGATGGGTACCTTTTAAATTTTTAAGTATCTAAAGGAAAATATTACTGAATAGTGACATTGAAAAATTTTTCGGACAAAGTTTGCTCTATTCAGAGAGGAATATCTTTTGGATTTAATATTTACCTACACTCTCCCTTGATGATTTTTTACTTGTTTTTCTTAGAGCTGTTTAGAATTACATAGTTTTCTTTATTCCGTTTGATTGTTATCATATGCCATTTGTTCCTTTTTCTATTTTTGCGACTAGGACACCTCCACGTGGTGACGGCGGGCAACGATTTATTTTGGCTAACTTCCTAAGTAAAAAAATGCCGTCATGGCAAAAGTAGAGAAAGAATTTACGATGTAGGGGAGGGAAACCCCAGTATCGGCGGCCGGTCAGGTTGGGAAAGCGGGATCGCGGGTGTCGTCATCATGCAACCGCAGCTCCAGTGAAGTGCGAAACTTGGCTTCCTATGAGTACAGGGCTACAAGAAATTTGCACAACTGTGTAAATAATGCGAATTCCTTCTGTTTTGTTTGTAATAAATTAAATGGCATATGACAATCAAACAGAATAAAGAAAACTCTACAATACTAAACAGCTCTAAGAAAAAAAAGTAAAAAATCATCAAGGGAGAGTGTAGGTAAATGTTAAGTCCAAACGATATTCCTCTCTCAACAGAGCAAACTTTGTCCGAAAAATGTTTCCTAAAAATGTCACTGTTCAGTGATATTTTCCTTTAGATACTTGAAAATTTAAAAAAATTACCCACCTCCGCTTACTAGGGTTGATGAGATTATATGCTGAAATGATATTTCTCTATGAAGTTTGCAGATTGCGCTTTAATTCTGACTACGGTATTGTGTTCAGCTCGTGAAAATACGTCGGAAATTATACGTTCAGATATTTTGTAGAGCAAAATCAATTTCGGGCTACGATTCAGTCATTTTTGGGTACGTTTTCATCCTAAATATGAATTTTACAAGATATTCGATCACCGAGCATAAATTCTGATCTTGGATTCGGTTTCAGTGCCACAAATTACGTATAAATGTAATGATCAGTTTGTGTAAGCCTTTTATTTACTTGTTTGGGATTTTCGGGCATTTTTTAGGTGTTTTTTGAGGTTATGTCAAAATTCCTAACTGATCGACTAATTCTGACCTCCTATTCAGTTTCAGCGCCCCAAATTACGTATAGATATAGTGATCAGCTCATTTAAGCTTTCTATTTACTTTTTTGGGATTTTTCGGGCATTTTTAAGATGTTTTTTGAGGTCAGCACAACTATAAGAGCCAAACGGGCTAAACGGACATCGAATTCCTATTCAGCGGGTCAAAATGCATGGGAGTACATAGGTCTGCCTGCTAGCACTCGACTTTTATTTTTTTTTATGTGCCTGTGTAATTAATGGTAAAGGCAGGGCCGGATTAAGAATTGGCGCGCCCCTAGGCTAATCATGTATTTGCGCCCTCTTCTTCATAATGGAAAAAAAATTGATGGGCGGGGGGGGGGAGAGATGAAAAAAAAAATTAAACAAAATTGATAAGAAGGAAGAAGGAAATGGAATTTTTTTTTTCTCGAAGGCGAAAATTGTTTGCGCGCGCCCCTTCACGCATTGTCGCCCCTAGGCTATAGCCTAGTTAGCCTTATGGATAATCCGGCCCTGGGTAAAGGTACAGATTTACTGCAAATTTACTGATGAGTGGTGAGGCACTGCCCACTGCCGCCACTGAGCTTTTTCTTATCATCACTACTACTTAGAACTTTATTGGTAAAATGTCTTCGAAAGCTTTGTTGCCTGGTAATATAAAGTGTGTAAATTGACAGTTTATTATCTGTAACTTATTTATATGTGGATGTAGGAATAGTCATTTACACTACAAGGTAGGTAAGTAGTTTTTACCAGTTGAGGAAGATTTTGAGAACGAGCGTAGCGAGGACTGGCAACAGAGCGAAACTGGTCAAAGTTACTTACCTCCTGCTTATAACGTTTTATCTGCTCCCACAGCTACGACTCATGAAATGAAAAATCAAATATTACATTGCTTGATAAATTTATTTTGACAGTGATACCAAGTAAGTTTTTTGAGATTAATTGATCTCACGTAGTCTGCTTTCATTTTGTCGTTACTTTTTGTTTGCATAATTTGAAAATACTTATTTACCCAAGGGAATTAAGTAGCCCACTTACCTCCCGTCGTCAATAGCAACTAGCACTTTCCAGGAAAAATCAACTTACCTGTTTGAAAACAACGTGACAATAGTGTACTTACTATAGTGGGAGCAGATAATAGTATATTATTCAATGAGCGTATAATGATGGCTATTACTCTCGAGAGTGATGTTTACGTCACGCCAAAGGCGGGTGTCTTATATCATCCGAGCGTATAATAGCCATTATACGCGAACAGAATACTATACTTTATATACCACTATCTTATTGTTTTAATTACCTAATTCACAGTAAAACTTCGTTTGACGTTTTAAACGTCAAAGAAAAACATGGACTCTCCGTTGGAAAAAATAGACTTGCCCGAGTTGATTATGAAAATTGTTAGCTTCTGATTAGTCAAAAGTGCGTTAGGTGTATGGTAGTCTGTAATTATAACTACCACTGTTCGCCAATTGTAAAATGTATAATGCAAGTCGTGAATAAAAATATTATTTTAGCCGTCTTTCTATTACTTTCCACTGTCCTCAATTTCAAGTTTTTAAGTGAATTAAATACGTATTTAAGTAAAATATTTTACTACAATAATGAACTTTTGGAGTCTGATTTAAATGAGCTGGATAAGCAATATTACGGTCCACTTTTTTGCTGTTAGAAAAACAATATTTTGTTGTACCACACCGTTGATGTTTGAGACTGAAATGGAACTTCAGATGTCAAAAGACCTAGTTGCTAGTAACTATCTTTAATCTTTGTTAGCATAGTGGTAAGTCCGCTTTGAAAAATAAATTACTAAATATAATACACACCGATAGTGGCTCCATCTTGATGTGGATGAAATAAGCAACACGTAGGGGACACAGGCAGCTGTACTCATTTCTCATTGATTACAAACATATATCATAGAGGGCGCTTCCTGCGTTATCAAAATTAGTTGCGGGATAACAGTATTTATTAATTTATTATATATTGCGGATTGTCCCGTTGACTTTCAATATTAATTACATCTATTTCATTGATTACCTTCTTTAAATTATAAACCTATTAGCTGAATACACCGATCATTCCTTCTTTATAAGACATCATGTGTGCGTTTCAGCGTAGATAGGCAACCATATAATCAATTAAGTGTTATTTAATTAGCATATAACCAGTATTTCTGTAGTCGACCATTTAAATACTAAATGGTCCAAGATTTCTGCGAAATATTGAATTTGATTATCAACTCTACCTTATTAGTGTCCCTGCCAAAAATTCCACATAGAAACTTATAAAAAAAAAGTGATGCGGTTTTATCGTTCCTATAAGTTATATTAGTATTATACAGACAGGATTTTATCTGTTTTATTAAGTTTTAAATCGGTTATGAAACAGTAATTCCGAATGAGCTATTTGGAATTATCATGTTGCCCTTTCATGAGTACTTATATGAAATATACATCAACAAATCTACAGTTTAGTGTCTGCAAATGCACCCTTGCCCTTATATCTGTAAACATATGGAATTACAGATACAACTTTAAAGAGATTCTAAACTGTTCTATGAGTAATATCATAAGAGTTCCAGTCCGTCCTTTCTCCAGTATCTATCGTATGTAACACACCATTTATCAACATGTTTTTATTGTAAATTTCAACATTGTTTTTTATTAGTATTAATGTGGATATACATGTCAACAAATGTACAGTTTCAATTGTATATTTTACAGATGTATTTTTATTGTAAACTTCCATTTTGCTTTTTTATTAGTATTAATTTGGATATGCATGCCGACAAATGTACAGTTTAAATTGCATATTTCAAATAGAAATACTAATATTGTGGTAAACACAAAATTCTGCAAAGTCCTTATTTCCTCGGGTGTTCTTGTTCTAGCCTAGAAGCAATGAATGAGTTGGCAGTGAAAGAGACTGCTTTGTTTTTAATTTAACAAACACAATTCAGTTCCTTAGGTCACATTAGATTAGATATGAATTAGCTACACGTATACAGCTCCCTCTACTGGAGCCTGGAGTAAAGTTGCTGCTGAAATTTCTATCAGTTTCTACCAGAATGGAACAGCAAACATTTACTTATACCACATCAATGAGAATTTATGAGAACAGTATCTAAGGTAAAACGTGCGGCTTTCCGTGGTTAAATGGCAAGTGTTTCTATAAGAAACGAGCTGCATTAGGTTGACTTGCAATTGAAGATTACTAATTATAATGTTTGAATAGGGATTTATGAGATCAGTTTCTATGAGTATTAATGTTTTTTTTCAGTAATATATTAAATGTGTTTTCATTTGTTTGAATGGGTAAAAAGAAAGGTCAGTTTTCAACTGCAATTACAAATACAAGTTTAATCACAATGAATGGGGTTATATGCGATTAATTTCTAAAAGTATTTATGCTGTTTTCCGAATATAATTGTGATGAGGTTTAATCAGTAACAAATTGTTCACTACTTGTTATGATATGGTCGGAAATTCCAAGTACACATTTAGTATTCCTTCAAAAGGATTGATGAGAGCAGTTTCTATGAGTATCTATTTGTTGTTCCTCTAGTAAATTATATAAGTATTTACATTTACTTATACTATCTCAATGAGAATTTATGAGAACAGTATCTAATGTAAAACGTACAGCTTTCCGTGGTTAAATGGCAAGTGTTTCTATAAGAAACGAGCTGCATTAGGTTAGAACAGTTTTGATTTGCAATTGAAGATTACAAATTATAATGTTTGAATAGGGATTTATGAGATCAGTTTCTATGAGTATTAATGTTTTTTTTTCAGTAATATATTAAATGTGTTTTCATATGTTTGAATGGGTAAAAAGAAAGGTCAGTTTTCAACTGAAATTACAAATACTAATTTAATCACTTCGAATGGGGTTATATGCGATCAATTTCTAACAGTATTTATACTGTTTTCCGAATATAATTGTGATGAGGTTTGATCAGTAACAAATTATTCACTACATGTTACGATATGGTCGGAAATTCCAGGTACATATTTAGTATTACTTCGAAAGGATTGATGATAGCAGCTTCTACGAGTATGTATTTGTTGTACCAATAGTAAATTATATAAGTCTTTATCAGTATGCATTCGGATCTAATTTAAATATGAAAATTATATCAGAATAAAACAACCAAATATTTTAAACAGTATCTATTTGTAAATCCAGACATTTACTTATACTATCTCAATGAGAATTTATGAGGACTGTATCTAATGTAAAACGTGCGGCTTTCCGTGGTTAAATGGCAAGAGTTTCTATATGAAACGAGCTGCATTTGGTTAGAACAGTTTTGATTTGCAATTGAAGATTACAAATTATAATGTTTGAATAGGGATTTATGAGATCAGTTTCTATGAGTATTAATGTTTCTTTTTCAGTAATATATTAAATGGGTTTTCATTTGTTTGAATGGGTAAAAAGAAAGGTCAGTTTTCAACTGCAATTACAAATACAAGTTTAACCACTTCGAATGGGATTATATGCGATCAATTTCTAACAGTATTTATGCTGTTTTCCGAATATAATTGTGATGAGGTTTGATCAGTAACAAATTGTTCACTACATGTTACGTGTGGAAATTCCAGGTACATATTTAGTATTACTTCGAAAGGATTGATGATAGCAGTTTCTACGAGTATGTATTTGTTGTGCCAATAGTAAATTATATAAGTCTTAATCAGTATGCATTCGGATCTAATTTAAATATGAAAATTATATCAGAAT
The DNA here is from genome assembly GCA_936432065.2 of Rutpela maculata. NCBI lineage: Eukaryota > Metazoa > Arthropoda > Insecta > Coleoptera > Cerambycidae > Rutpela > Rutpela maculata. The sequence continues at coordinate 33,668,983 of OW386292.2, forward strand.
AAAGCAACTAAATATTTTAAATAGTATCTATATGTAAATCCAGATATTTACTTATACTATCTCAATGAGAATTTATGAGAACAGTATCTAATGTAAAACGTGCGGCTTTCCGTGGTTAAATGGCAAGAGTTTCTATAAGAAACGAGCTGCATTAGGTTAGAACAGTTTTGATTTGCAATTGAAGATTACAAATTATAATGTTTGAATAGGGATTTATGAGATCAGTTTCTATGAGTATTAATGTTTTTTTTTTTCAGTAATAAGTATATTAAATGTGTTTTCATTTGTTTGAATGGGTAAAAAAGAAAGGTCAGTTTTCAACTTCAGTTACAAATACAAGTTTAATCACTTCGAATGGGGTTATATGCGATCAGTTTCTAACAGTATTTATGCTGTTTTCCGAATATAATTGTGATGAGGTTTGATCAGTAACAAATTGTTCACCACATGTTAGGATATGGTCGGAAATTCCAGGTACATATTTAGTATTCCTTCGAAAGGATTGATGATAACAGTTTCTATGAGTAAGTAGTTGTTGTTCGAATAGAAAATTTGTCTTTATCAGTATGCATTCGGATCTACTTTAAATACAAAAATTATATCAGAATGACACAACCAAATATTTTAAACAGTATCCACTTGTAAATCCAAACATTTAAAGATATATTTTAATGAGAACCAATCAGAACAGTATCTAATGTAACGCGTGCGGCTTTCCGTGGCTAAATTTTAAAAGTATTTTTAATAAATAGCTTTAACGGATTTGAACAGATAAAGACTTATATAATTTACTGTAGGAACAACGAATAAATACTCGTAGAAACTGCTCTCATTAATCCTCTTGAAGGAATACTAAATATGTACCTGGAATTTCCGACCATATCGTAACATGTAGTGAACAATTTGTTACGGATCAAACCTCATCACAATTATATTCGGAAAACAGGATAAATACTGTTAGAAATTGATCGCATATAACCCCATTCGAAGTGATTAAACTTATATTTGTAATTGCAGTTCAAAACTGATCTTCCTTTTTACCCATTCAAACAAATGAAAACACATTTAATATATTACTAAAAAAAAAAACATTAATACTCATAGAAACTGATCTCATAAATCCCTATTTAAACATTATAATTTGTAATCTTCAATTGCAAATCAAAACTGTTCTAACCTAATGCAGCTCGTTTCTTATAGAAACACTTGCCATTTAACCATGAAAAGCCGCACGTTTTACATTAGATACTGTTCTCATAAATTCTCATTGAGATAATATAAGTAAATGTCTGGATTTACAAATAGATACTGTTTAAAATATTTGGTTGTTTTATTTTGATATAATTTTCATATTTAAATTAGATTCGAATCTTTACTGATAAAGACTTATATAATTTACTAGAGGAACAACAAATAGATACTCGTAGAAACTGCTCTCATCAATCCTCTTGAAAGGAATACCAAATGTGTACTTGGAATTTCCGACCATATCATAACATGTAGTGAACAATTTGTTACTGATTAAACCTCTTCACAATTATATCCGGAAAACAGCATAAATACTTTGAGAAATTGATCGCATCTAACCCCATTCGAAGTGATTAAACTTGTATTTGTAATTGCAGTTGAAAACTGACCTTTCTTTTTACCTATTCAAACAAATGAAAACACATTTAATATATTACTGAAAAAAAAAACATTAATACTCATAGAAACTGATCTCATAAATCCCTATTCAAACATTATAATTTTGAATCTTCAATTGCAAATCAAAACTGTTCTAACCTAATGCAGCTCGTTTCTTATAGAAACTCTTGCCATTTAACCACGGAAAGCCGCACGTTTTACATTAGATACTGTTCTCATAAATTCTCATTGAGATAGTATAAGTAAATGTTTGGATTTACAAATAGATACTGTTTAAAATATTTGGTTGCTTTATTCTGATATAATTTTCATATTTAAATTAAATCCGAATCTGTACTGATAAAGACTTATATAATTTACTATAGGCAGAGCTGGGCAAATTACTTTGAAAAAGTAATTAATTACAAATTACAAATTACTAATGTTAAAAAGTAATTTGATTACCATGTAATTAAATTACTATTAAAAAAAATGTAATTAAATTACTAATTATTTGGTAATGGTAATTGAATAAATAAATTACTTTTATAATTACTTTAGAGCTTCTAAATTTGTTATATTGGAAATGCAGATGTTTAGTAAATTATAAGATCATTTGTTGGTGTACAAATAATTATAAATATATACAAATACTGAATAACACAAATTTTTTAGTAATCAGTAAAGACAGTAATCGCAAAGGAATGAAAATCTATAACTAAAAGCAAATACAAAAACCGCTGCCCAAGGAATCACTACTTTCACATACTGATTTTCTATCTAATTCTCTCACAACGAAAAAAATTTTGTATGTGGAAATACTTGTTTATGGAATTTTAGTAATATAATATTTGAAATTGCATACCCCAAAAAACCCATAAAACGATATGCCACATTGGTAGTGGGGATGGGAGTGGTGGTAGTAGGGTGGTAGTGGGGGTGGATGAAGAAAAAAAATGAGGCCTTTAGTTCTTATATACACACTAAATCACAATTTTATTTTTTCACTCCCTTTAATAATGCGGTGGGGGTGGGTGGCTAATAGCTTCTCTTATATATACCAAATAGCAATTTTATGGACTCTTACTTGCTTGATTTACCTATTTACCCTAATTTATCCCCCAACTCTTCAACAGAATAAGATCAAAATATAATCTAATTCCAGATCTCGTTAAGGGCGCGGTGCCGTGCTTAAGAAAACGATTTCGTAATTCGACAATTTCTTCTATATCCCTGAACGATTTGAAAAAATTTTTTGATAGGCCTTTAGAGAAAACTTGATAGAATGATACCAGACTATTAAAATCAACAATTTTTTTTTTATTTTCGCACGAGAAAAAAAATTTTCCTTCTTTACTTTTCAATAGCCTAGTACCATTTTATAAAGTTGTCTCTAAAAGCCCAACAAAATTTTTGTTAATCGGTTCAGAGATGTAGAAGAAATTGTCGAATTATGTTCACCGCACCCACTACCCACCGCCCACGCAATACATGCGTGTACCAAATTTCAAGTCAATATCTTAAACGGTTCCAGAGTAATCGTGCTCACAAAAAAGTTACATATAGACAAACAGACCGACAGACAGACATTTTCTTTTGCTCAAACTGAAAATCTCGACGTTTCATGACTTTTTAAGCATTTTTGAACAATAAAAAATTTTAATTGTTTTTTTTTTGCGTTACTATACTTCCACTGGATGTGGAAGTAAAATGACACAAACTATGAAATATGAATAATATTATTTGTTTATGTTTCCTTTTAATAGGAATGTAAATATAAATACTCTAAAATAATTTAATTACGGTAAAACAATTAAACTCTACAGTATTCAAATTATTCTAGAGATTTGAAATTATTGAGAAGTAATTTAAATTACATGAAGTAATTTCTATCAGTAATTAATTACTCTGCAAAGGTATTTTCAGAGTATCGCTTGAGGAATTAATACTTTTTAAGTACAATTACTGCTTTGAAAAATGTAATTCAATTACAATTACTTTTTTTTAAAAAGTAGTTAAATTAGTAATTTAATTACTTTAGTAATTAATTACTCCCAGCTCTGACTATAGGAACAACAAATAGATACTCGTAGAAACTGCTCTCATCAATCCTCTTGAAGGAATACTAAATGTGTACTTGGAATTTCCGACCATATCATAACAAGTAGTTAACAATTTGTTACTGATTAAACCTCATCATAACTATATTCGGAAAACAGCATAAATACTTTTAGAAATTGATCGCATATAATCCCATTCGAAGCGATTAAACTTGTATTTGTAATTGCAGTTGAAAACTGACCTTTCTTTTTACCCATTCAAACAAATGAAAACACATTTAATATATTACTGAAAAAAAACATTAATACTCATAGAAACTGATCTCATAAATCCCTATTCAAACATTATAATTTGTAATCTTCAATTGCAAATCCAAACTGTTCTAACCTAATGCAGCTCGTTTCTTAAGGAAACACTTGTCTTTTAATCACGGAAAGCCGCACGAATTACATTAGATACTGTGCTCATAAATTCTCATTGATATGGTATAAGTAAATGTTTGGATTAACAGATGGATATGGCTTGACTCATTTTGCTGGTCAATGCGGATATAAACTGATAACAATTTCAACAGCAACTTTACCTAACTCTTATAGAAACTTATTGACCATATAGGTTCTCATAGATACTTATTAATTTTTGATAATTTTCAATACGGATTGATGAGATTTTTTTGACAGGGGTATGCAACAAATTCTAATGACGTTTCAATTTGGAGGGAGTATAATTCTAAACGATTTTACATAAGCTTATCAAATGAACGCCGCTCAATGACATGCAACGATTGGCACTATTAATAGTTCACTTCATCACTATTCTCCTTTTCCTACTAATAGTCCAATAGTACTTTTTCTTTGCAAAGATAGCGCAAGTCAATTTTCTTTTTTTAAAGGGTTTGGGGATGCCTTCCGGGTATTTTTCCAAGTTGGCGGGGTTGGTGGATGGTTGGAGTTAGCCGCCATCTTTGCTAAAAGTCAAACGCAAATATCTCGAGAACCATTGATGCTAGGACAAAAATGCTATAAGGATCTTTTCTATTTAGCACTAAATTCTGAAAAAATTACCTAATTTTATTTATTTATTTATTTTCGTAATACTAAACGGTTAGAGCGTCAAAGATAGATTTTTAGGTGACTGTGATTTTTATGTCCTCTGAGGAATATATATATTCGAAATATTATTCTATTATTCTAAGAATATATACAATTTAACATGTTGATACTGGAATATTTCATAAGAACAACAAAAGAATATTCGTTTTGAGCAATATTCTAATATTCTTAGTAGATATATAATTTTTAAGAAGAAAACAATAATATTCCAGGAAAAAATACAGGAATATTCTCATTAAGGCTAGGATTTTGCAGAGCGAGAGGGAAATATGAGTTTATTTTCAGTTTATTATAAATATTTAAAAAATCATAAATGGTATAATCTTTAAAATAATTTCAGATACTTCCCATTGCTCTAAGGGACACAACCATATATAGTTTTTATCATTAATTTTGTATATAGTCAAATGTCATACTTTAATAATGAAATTAGGAACTATTTTCATTGACAAACTACGATATTTAAATATAACAGAAATTTATAATAAAAAATATACATAGTTGTATGCGTTAAAACAATAGCAAGTATCTAAAGCAGTTTTAAGATTATGCTATGTGTAGTTTTTAAATATTTACAATAAATCGAAAATAAATGCATATTTCCCTCTCACTCTGCAAAATCCTAGCCTTAAATACACAACGTTGGCTGAAATGCGGTTTAATGCTGGAAATGATAAGAAAGAGATGGCACCAAATGCCAATTATGTAACAATGTCGCTACATCCGGAGGCAATTAACTATTATAAGTCACGTTTACCTAGAATTAATCTTATATTAATGGGTATTTGACTCATTTCGAAGCCTTTTCAAGTTTGCAACAGATGTTGGTAGATGGATTTGCTTATAAGTCGCCGACTTAGTCCTACCGGCCCATGAGCATTCGCCCGGTAATTCGTATCGACAGTCTAAAATATAAATTCTGTGATATGGTATCTTCACTGCGCTGATGACACTGAATACTGACGACAACAGGTAGAAATCGGTAGTTGCAAGCAATGATCGTGTCTTTTTCCGTAGTTTCGTAGAGATAGGCGATTCGACTCTTTTTAATGATTCGTACTAAAGTACCAAACGAATCCGTATCAAGAAAAGATTCGTATCGAGAGATTCGTACGTTTCGTACCACTGATTCCATGATACTAAACAATATCATGTATTGATTCGTACCATTCGTACTATTCGTACGTTTCGTACCACTGATTCCATGATGGTAAACAGTATTATGTAAGGATTCGTACCATTCGTACTATTCGTTAGAGTTGGGTAGTAACTGGTATGATTCGTATCATTGAATCGAATCCTGTCAGTGATTCGAATGGTACAAATCCCACAAAAGCAAAAGATTCGTATATTTCCTATCGATATTGTAACCGTATCCGTTTGTACAATCAAGACAGTTCGGATTCTTGAAAGAATATTTCAGTACGAATTTTTTCTTGATACGGATTCGTTTGGTACGAATCCTTAAAAAGAGTCGAATCGCCCAACTCTACTATTCGTACCCATACTCCCACTCCACAGTGTTCAGCATAGATTATAGAATATGAGCAAGAGGAGACTGCTGTGCAGTGTCGTGCACTCTATCCTCTTGTATGCAGCTCCGGTCTGGGAAAGTGCGATGAAGGTGGATAGGACGAGAGGGAGGATGGCTAGGATCCAGCGATGTGCCGCACTAAAGGTATGCAGTGCATACAAAACGATTTCGTACGAGGCGGCGTTGGTAGTGGCGGGGATCCCCCCTTTGGATCTGATGGCCAAAGAACGGCTGGAAATCTTTGAAAGAGCCGGGAAGGCAGAGGCCAGGGACAGGCTGTTTGAAAGTTGGCAGAGGCGGTGGGACACTGTAGACAAGGGAAGGTGGACGAGACGCCTCATCCCGAACATCAGAGCGTGGATGGAACGGAGGCATGGTGAGGTAGGCTATTACCTCACTCAAGCCCCGAGCGGACATGGGTGCTTCATGGAGTACTTATACGATATTGGCAAGAGTGACAGCAGAGAGTGCGCATACTGTGGAGAGGTCGATGACGTGGAGCACACCGTGTTCGCATGCAACAGATGGAGAGAAGAGAGACAAGACGGTGGGGCATCGTTATTGTCTCCAGAAGATATGGTAGGGAGGATGTTAGAAACGGAAGAGAACTGGAGAAGGGCGGAGGAGGCAATAACCCGCATTATGAAAAAGAAGGAAGAGGAGGAAAGAGAGATGGGTTTGAATCCATGGAGAAACGTCAATTAACACCGACAATCTTAAATGACCTGTGGGTCCGATGAAAAGCGAAAGCAGTCCCAGGCCAACAGGAAACACTGAAGAGATGGAGGGGTTTTAGCTGGTTAGAGTCCAGCACTACCCGTTCGCGATAGACTCTAAGCGACGGGTGTCCATGAGGATTTCCCTTCTCATGAAAAAAAAAAAGATTATATATATGTGGTGTTAGTTGGGGCCAGTATTATAAAGTTATATTAATCGTACAGTTTAAACTTCGAACACCTTTTATTACATTAATAATTTCTTCGTCGTCATTAGACAATAAATAGATAGATACATAGATAGCGTTTATTAACAAAAAAAGAAAAAAAATTGTAATATATCACAGATTTTGTAATCAGTACGTTGTATAAAACGAATGCTGTCTCAGTACATTGATAATAATCATATAGTAATAATCAAATATTTCGAATATATCCATCGTATAACATATAAAAACAGGGAATTTTTTCAACTAAGAGGTTACGGATATTTTAAAATCTGAAATCTCCAGTTTAAACGGTCCCCATCCACCATTTGAAGTTTAACCTTATACAACTGGCCCTAAGAGTATAGGTGAGTTCACATGCTGCAAAATTGCGGATTTATTTCTGCGGAATTAATGTGATTGGTGGAAATTATTCAATTTGAATCCGCAATTTCGCAGTTATGTGAACTCACCCTATCGCATCGCAATACCGGTACCAAAATTCCATATTCTTATCAATCGTATCTGCGATACTAAATGTACGAATCTTTTTTTTTTGTGGGATTCGTACCATTCGTATCACTGCAAGGATTCGTACCAATGATACGAATCATACGAGTACTACCCACCTCTATAGTTTCGTGCCATTCTGATGGTGATGGTGTTTGTTAACTTCGCTCTCTTATATTGAGCAATGATAAGTCAAAAATACAATATTTTAACTAGCAAATGTCATTTTAGTTTAAATTGGAGAAATTGTTAAGAAAGGAATCTTAATTTCCTTGAATATTTTTTTACCTCACTCTGTACATGAACTGTGTTAATGTTTTCTTGTAAAGGTTTTAATTAGCTTCAATTTAGCTTCAATTTATGTTATTCGAAATTTTACACCCAGAAAATTTGCAATTTCCTATTTAGCACATTTTAATAAAAGCTTGTTTTTAAAAATATTTATTCCCTTTGTTTCTTGTTGCTGTTTTGTTATTTTAAATATTGTTTATGATATGTCCTTTATAAATAAAACATAAACTTATTATTTACATTCTTTTCAGTTATTTTAAAAGAATTCAGTTTGGAATCGAAAAGAGTGTTTTTAACTTTTTTCTCTAAAACCAAAGAATACGTAATAACATAAACTAAATTGAAGCTAAATAATACTTAAAAAAAAAACATTAACACAATTCATGTACAAGGTGAGGTAAAAAAATATTCAAAGAAATTAAGTTTCCTTTCTTAACAATTTTTCCAATTTTTTTAAAATCACTCTGTATGCATATTTAATGGCCTTAAAAATATCTACAATTTGATGAGCCCAACATGATTGTCGCTTACAAAATAAGAAAATTACAAGTCTGCCCAAGTAGCACAAGGGTTGTATTTTGGTCATCATGTTACAGTAGCTAATTTTGAAATAAAAAAAAAATAGCTATTTTAGAGGTTGATATTACATTTTCTAGGGGTTGTACGTGATAGTTTATGAGGAAGTGGCACTTGCACGTCAGAGAGTGAAAGATTAGAGAATATTATTTAGGTATTATGCAAGTATTAGCTAGAAGAGTAGTTGTTTTGATTGATTCTCCAATAATGAGTGTAGTATTTACCTGACTAGTATATTAGCGTGCCCAGATTAGGGCAACAATATACAGAAAGTAGGTATTTTCATAATAAATAAAAAGTGTGTAAGTTGTGATTTGCATAATACCTAAATAATATTCTCTAGAGAGTGAAAGTTTTCAAGCATATTAAGCCCAACCGCATCAAAATCCGTTCAAAATTGAGCGACTTACAGAATTTTGAAAAAAAGTATAGCAAAATTCCCCAAATGTGCGTCATTAGTTGTTTCCCATCCCCAAGTATCGGGCGAAGGAGTTTGATAGTCTTTTTCCAGACAGTGCTTCCATATAAGGACTTGAAGAGTGACTCGCTTGATATGCTGAAGTAAAGCATTTTGCGTTGGAGGTACATTCTCAATTGGTCTACTTTTTTTAATGAAAAGGAATCGTCTACACTCATTAACTGTGCTTAAGAATCACAAATCTTTGCACGGTACGCATGATATCTTCATCTGGGTGTCTTCCCATTAGCAGCTGCTCAAAAACGGAATTAATATTAGGATAGGGCATCCACATCTTCGAAGCTCTTTTCTTGCATACTCCACAAAATGAAGGCACGGTATCGCAACTTGTTGCAGAATGAAATCGGTAAAAAGCTACAGATCTCCTGTGATAAATGAGAACATAGGTCATGGATGTCTATTAATCTACGATTTTTCCCAGTTCCAAAATCAATCCAAAGTTGTTGAATATTTTCAAAATTTGAAAAGGCAAATACTGCAATGATCACAACATTCGAATCTACCGTTCGAATGCTAACGCAGTTGTGGCCATTGACCAGCTGCATGCTCAGCATGGAGAAGAAGGCGTCCGTCCGCTTCTTCATGCCATGAGGGTGAAATAGCTCATAGATCTAACTCTGCTGAAGACGATATTGCTCTTTCCTCAAGCGTACAGATTATTGTTTTTCCTTCAAAATGTTCGTTTATTAGATGTTTTGCCAAGACAGTAAACAATGTTTCATCTACTCGTAAAAATTCTTTATATTTTTGTGAATTATTGTGGAAGGTGTAACTCGTATGTGCACTCCTACTCCTCTTGACTGGTGTATGTCAGCTTTCAAGATTCAGAGCTATACCAACAAATACTAAATCAGTTCGTTGTAAATGTTGGAATAGCCGACAAATATAGGGTTTAAATATATTGTTATAATATTCCAAAAACGTTTCCACATTTCTTGGAACTAGTAAATGGACAATAACCTAGTCTAGTACCAATTTTTGGTATTCTGTTTTTACTGCTAAACACTAAAACGCTGCAATTCCACGCTAGACTAAAAACTTTGTAGCTCTGTATGTATACGTAAACACGCTATAAATACTACAACAGATATCCCGGTATATATTTAAGTATATAAAACATGTTTAATATTGAATTTTACTAAAAAATATAGTCCTTAAATAACTTAGTATATGCCTAAGCATAATTTTTTAACCCTCAGTTTGATGACATCATTACTGGTGGTGGGGGGTGCGAAATTTCGGGGTCTGGGGCGTTTTTTGATCTTTGGTATATGTTGAAACTATATCCAAAAGGGCATGATTGTCGCCAGCACTGAAATATTTTTATGCTATCCGATTCCACTAGAAGTAACTTAATCAGAGTTTGTTTCGTAGGCTCCATTTATTTCTTATATATTTAAGGAAACATATAGAGGAGTTCGACGAAATATTTCATTAGTAAATATTCTGCCCTCTAAAAGCATATCTACTAACTATGCCCATGTCAGGGCTACTGGCTATTTCGATTCTAATGGAGATCATCCGGTAGATGGAGCCTGTCATTTTTGTTGCATGTCGTGGTTGTATAAATCTCGTCATGTACCAAGAGTGAACAAATGCCTCGTTACAGCCGTCTCAGACCTACCTTGCACTGATGAGAGCCAATAGCCCGAAACTGCAGTCTGCAAGTGGTGTGCGATGGCTGGCACGAGAGCTCCTTTCAGCAGGAATAAAATCTTTCGGGTGGTATCTATAGGCCAGTCCAACACGCTGTCACTTTGCTTTGTTTGTACTACAGCAGCCATCTTTTGTTGGTAAGTTAGGGTTTGCGACAGGCCTAAAGGGTACCATACACGTTCAGTAATCTCATTACCTGAATTTTCGCGTTTTTTCAATCATACTTAATTCAATAATTATAGCTAGATATGCTTTTTTCTTAAATAATGGACATGCGAGGTGTGAAAAATAATGACAGGGAATGACCGGGAAATTTTCAGTAATGATGTTTCTGTAATGATCTGCTGGAATGACATTATTGCTGAACGTGTATGGTGCCCTTTAGGCCTGACAAAAACCCTAACTTACCAACAAAAGATGGCTGCTGTAGTACAAACAAAGCAAAGTGACAGCGTGTTGGACTGGCCTATTGCAATCGAAACGTTAGCGTTTTGTGGCAATACATAATAGTTATTGCACTTAACGCGGCCAGGCTTGTAATTTGTAATTCAGCGCTCGGCGGGGCATTAGTCCGGAGAATAGCTGTTGGTTGCAGTCTGGTTTTTATTCCTTATATATTTAAGGAAACATATAGAGGAGTTCGACGAAATATTTCATTAGTACATATATATCTTCGAACCCTGATATCGATGTTGGGTTCATAATTTTTAGTGACATTTTTTGAAAGTGGTTCGGTTTTATTGATTTTTTTTTTGTCTGATGGCATTAAAAATTACTTGCTTGTGAAATTTCATCTTGCTTGATTTCAATGAGAAGTCAAATCCTCTAAACACTGAACTATGCGTTAGTTTTTCTGTTTTCAGTTGTAATAATATTTAATGGAATAAAACAAAATAATTAAATAAAAACATTTCTTTAGTTTTTAATTATTTATTATAAAAGTATAAAATATTAACAAGAGAAACTTTAACATCTTTAATTTTTACAAAATGCTTCAGTAATTATTTTAACTGAAGAGAAAAATTAAATTTTCATCTTGACGTTTCATTGAAAAATTTCTTCACAAAAGCCTAATTTGAGATATCGCTCTCTCTCTCTCTCCTGGATTCACATGTTGCATATGTAAAATATTTATTTTGTTCTCGTCAAACAAAGTCTTTTAAAATTTTTAGTCGCTGCTCTTATATATCTTCAAGAATTTGAAATAAAGGATATCTATTAACTCCGTTCATTGCAACTAGCCTGGAATGGCTTTATTTATTGTCTGTGTCGTTTAAACTTGTCAATGATTTTTCTAAAGGACACTCGAAACTTTTGACTTTTGTTACAATCAATATAAATTTGCAAAGTATTATACCTTTTTTGGATAGCATAACGCATATTTTCTTACAAATAAAAATATCGCCAGTACATTAAGAGAAAAATTTTGACAGAAAACAATTTTTCAACAAGTTGTATTTTGACAGCTTTTTTATCCAAGAATATGTGAGGCCATTCAACAGATACGTTCGATTTTAGGGGAGGAGTGGGGTACAGGGTTATTGAAAATGTGGAAAAATGACGACGATGGTGGGGAAGTACATTAAACGTAAACGTTCTGATAAAAATAAATTTGATTGGAAAATTATTTATTACTATTATTATTTATTTAATATCTTGAGGCGAACTAATCGACAGAATATTTTTCTCGAAAAGTATAACGGGGAAGGGGGGAGTTTGCAAGCGAAAGTTCGATAAAGAAGGGGTTTCACAAACGTGATACGAACATATTTATTGAATGGCCCCTGTTATATATTTTTGTAATCAGAAATCGAAATATGTAAAATTGTACTGAATGGGCGATAAAAAAAGGGTGCAATTTTTCTGTATAATCTATACTGGAAAATTTTGGTTAGAATATTTGAAAATTACGGAAAAAAACAAGCTTTAAACATAAAAATATTTTAAAAGCTAACGAGACATAATTCATTTAGTTTAGAAAATTTCAAATCCGTGACAAGCGAATTCATCAATAAATAATTACCATTCAATAAGCAAAAAAACTGATGTTTGCCAGCTGAGGATTTTCAGTCACTGTAACTAGGTACTTTATGAAACGGTGTACAATAAAGAAATCATTAATTTGAAATATAATTTTTATTAACAATGTAAAACAAAACAAACAATTTTAAATAGTTCAGAAATAAATAAATTAATTAATTTTGTGGAAAAGTGAATGTTTGATATCACATTTAGTAAAATTTATAGACGAATCAACATTGAAAACAAAATTTAACAGAAACAAGTTACTTTACTCCTCAATTACAATCTCGCTTATGTCTCCTCCGTATTTGCTCCAGCTTGGCCATCCCATATAATTTGGCAGAGCATCATTCCATCCAAGACCATTTGACCATGACCATTCAGGTGCAAATGGTCCATTTGCGTAGGGAAAGAATCCACCTTGACGCATATGTTTGAAAGGAAGAGCGTTATTCCAACCATTATTCCAGCCATTATTCCAACCGTAATTGGTAGCAGGCAACACCTCAGTAACCTCAGTAACTGATGGTGCTATATCAACCTCAGTGATACTTTCAAATTTGGGTAAAGTATTCCATGCGTAAGGTTCCAAGTATTCTTTGCGTTCGATAAGAGGAAGACCGTTATTCCAGTTATTATATACATAATTGTTAGCAGGCAACACCTCAGTAACCTCAGTAATGGATGGTGCTATATCAACCTCAGAGATAGTATCAAACATCGGTAAAGTGTTCCATGCGTAAGGTTCCAAGTATTCTTTACGTTCGATAAGAGGAAGACCGTTATTCCAGTTATTCCATACATAATTGTTAGCAGGCAATACCTCAGTAACCTCAGTAATGGATGGTGCTATGTCAATCTCAGAGATACTATCAAACATCGGTAAAGTATTCCATGCATAAGGTTCCAAGTATTCTTTACGTTCGATAAGAGGAAGACCGTTATTCCAGTTATTCCATACATAATTGTTAGCAGGCAACACCTCAGTAACCTCAGTAATGGATGGTGCTATGTCAACCTCAGAGATACTATCAAACATCGGTAAAGTATTCCATGCGTAAGGTTCCAAGTATTCTTTACGTTCGATAAGAGGAAGACCGTTATTCCAGTTATTAAATAAAAAATTGTTGGCAGGTAACACCTCAGTAACTTCAGTAATTGATGGTGTTATATCAACCTCAGAGATGGTCTCAAAGGTGGGTAGAGTATCCCATGCATAAGGTTCCAAGAATTCTTTACGTTCGAAAATGGGGGTTGTGGGATATGGCAAAAATGTTGATGGTTGTTTGTAGACAACAGTTTGGAAAGGATCTGAGTGATACCCCGAACCAGAAGTAGTTTCATATCCGCTTATGTAACCACTTGACCATGGAGCAGACAGTATGTCGATAGAATCTGCACATGGACTATCTATTTCCACCACTTCCTGGATGGTATCTAAACATGGACTTTTTACTTCAACAACTTCGGAAGCACAGCTGGAAGAGGTTGGAAAACTAGGAGAGGTAATGATGGTGGTGGCAGCAGAGGTAAGGGGAGTGGTAGAGCTAATGCAGCTGTCGGAACAAGGTGCACAAGAGGAGTCGATAAGCTTAGGGAAGAATTTGGGTGCAATTAGCTGAAGCGGAGACCATGTTTTTAAAGGCATCTTCTCGAATTTAGCTTGATAAAGGCTTGGAGGAATGAAAGTTTGACCACAATTGGGTGATGTCACTTCTAATAGGGAATCTATGTCTTTTGAAAATCTTGTACCGTAGGGCATGCTTGGATTCCAATAATGATTGCAACCGTCCCATGCTCCATCTTGGGGCCAGGAGTCGCTGATAATCTCTATGTTGTCTACCGGATCATTAATAATGGTTACGTCGTTGTCAATAATTGGATACGAAGCCCATTTGCTTGGCCCCCAATTGCCTGGCCCCCATTTCTGACTAGTAAAAGGTATCAGCGCTTGATTTAATAAAGTGTCAATGCCTCTAATAGGTGCGTCTAGGTATTCGTATCTTGGTGCATCTGCCAAATTTACTTCGACGTAAGATACTGCTTTTGGGCAGGGGTTGATATCAAAAGAGAGATTCTCTGAGGTAATGATCTCTGGCGATTGGGCGAATACAACTGGTCCATTTGGTGAAGTCTCCACTACAGTTTGTTCTATAATCTCAGGTGTATTGTTTACTAAGTAAGTTTTTTCTTCTGCTACAAATGGTGTATTTATCCAGGTTCTTTCTGGTACTACTTCCTCGATAATTTCTGCTGAGCCCCAACCGTTTGGAGCATATTGATTTCCTGTCCATACCACGTCAATTTCTTCTCCTGAGCTGTGTATAATATCTTCCTCGATGATAGTCTCACTTGGACCATAATTCACCACAGATTCTAAATTAACAAATAAATATGTGTCAATGTCATGAATAGTAATTCATATGTAGTATATTAATCTTAGATTTAAGACCAAGAAATTTAATATCGGCTTTCAGCATGGTAAAGCACTCTACTAATACAAGATAATTTTCTTTTTCGCAATAAGTGGTAATCATGAATGGTAATCAAGTTCGATAGACGTGATTTATACGTATTTTTTCAAAACTTTTCTTGATTGATCTTCATGTAATCTCAATTTGAGTTATCTATTACCACTCTTCGCGTCATGTTCCTCTAACAGGGTTCAATGTATTGCTACTCTAATTCTAAACATTTTGTTGGTATCTCTAGAGTGCCACAGGGATCAAACCTGAAGCCTATGTGATTTCTTGTTTTTATAATGACCGGGTTGATATCACTGATTGTGCACTTGTACAACAAGCAAATTAAATGTGGACGTAAAAATGCAAAAATCAATTACAGGTATTCGATGCTTAATATATTAATTTAGTCATATCAGCAGGCCTAGAAATGCTACATTTAATTATTAGATAATGCCGGAACATAATAGTGCAACATTTCAAATTCTTTTTCTTTTTTATTTTTACCATCTAAAACAGATTAGTTATCCAGATTATGATGTTTAGAAATTGTCAACTTACGGACCTGAACCGTTTTTATATTTAATGAAAAAATTATTTATGGTCATTTCTACTTTTTAAATAATGCAAAATGGGCAAGATTGCATTCGTTTCATTGCAACGAATTTTTTTTTTTTTTTTGAAGTTAAACACTGTTCGATTTAATTTTTGTTCTGCATTTATATTTTATGTCTTAAACAAGTGTTGGGCAAAATGCACGATTAAATAAAAAAATATCTCTCACCTATTCTTTCTTCGCCAGGCAGGAGCTGTCCATTGTAAAAAGGATAGGAAGCTAGTGGATAAATTGGGAGTGAGGGGGAATTGTAGCAGCAGCCAGGGAAAGAATATGGAGGTAGAGCAGGATAAGGATAAATACTTGTGATGGGTGATATGGATGGTAGGGGTAAATACTGGGGAAGGGGGGCACAACAAGGTTCCTTGATAGGAGCCAAAGGAGGAAGAGGTAAAGCAGCAGGACGTTCACATGGCAATGAACGAACAAATCCCAAATCGCAGCCGCAGTCTACCCTTGGGTATCTCCATGAAGGCAGAGCAACACTTCCACAATCGTTAATGTTGTCCCCTCCAAACCTCAATGTTACTTGAGCATTCGCCTCCGATCCGCCACCTGGAGCGGCCTCGTTAGTTGCTACTGCTGAGTGTGAGTCTTGATTTTCAAAATTGTTCCGTTCCAAAATTTCGAAGTGCTCGAAATTTGTTTTTGAAAAATCCTTGGGGGTGCGGAAAATGGAGGCCAAGTTTAAGTCACGGCCATTTTCGGGTTTGGCCTAAAAACGATAACGTATAAATATTGGAACCATAATGTCGAGGTCAATATGCCTGGTGAGCATCGCTGATGGCGACACCATACTGCTCAAATTGTGCTGCGTTGGAGCAACAGGCACACAGAAACACAACCAACTAGATGCAATTCAGACAAATTAGTTCGGAAAGAGCAAGTAAGATAAGACGATTTATAAAATATTTATATTTTGGGAATATATTCTCGATAAGGGAAGAAATAAATACATGAAGAGTTTCTACCTCATCTGGTGGCCACTCCACTTTTCAAGTGAAAAGCCACCCTGGCCATTTTTTCAGAACGAACCAACCTGCGATAAAATTGTACTGGAGCAAAATTATTGCAAATTTAATTTTCTATAAAAAATATTATATGACTGATCATGCACTTTTTACTAGCTTTTGTGTAATGAAACCGCGAAATGAAAGATAGTTTGAAGCACACCGTAAGAAATGAATTTGCCACCTATTTTCCTGTTCCCTGTACATACCTTATACAATCTTATATCAAAATACTCTGGAAAGAAATTGTAGAGAGAAATCCTCTAAAAGATACATTCTCCAAGTTTCTCTTTAGCATAGTTTATTCATTTTTACTTTCACATCCAGTGGAAGTATAGTAACGACAAAAAAATTTGTACAATTTTTTATTATTTAAGTAAGCTTAGAATATCATGAAACGTCGAGATTTTAAGTTTGAGCAAAAAAAAAAAATTCTGTCTGTCTGTCGGTCTGTAACTTTTTTTGTGCACACGATACTCTGGAACCGTTTAAGATATTGACTGGAAATTTGGTAGATATATGTATTTTTCAACGAGATCTGGAACTACATTATATTTTCATCTTATTCCGTTGAAGGTAAATCAAGCAGGTAAGAGTCCATAAAATTGGTATTTAGTATATAAAAGAAAATTGTGATTTAATATGTGTACAAGATCCAAAGGCCTCAATTTTTTTTTACTTCATCCACCCTCACCCCTACTACCGATGTGGCATATCGTTTTATTGGTTTTTGAGGTAGACGATTTCAAATATTATATTATTAAAGTTCCATAAACAATTATTTCCACTTACAAAATTTTTTTCGTTGTGAGAGACTTGGATAGAAAAACTGGATGTGGAATTAGCGATTCCTTGGGCAGCGGTTTTTATAATGTCTTAGAAATTGTATTTCTTGATTTTCAATTTGATGTATTTTATTCCAAATGCCAAGTACCGTTAGATAAAGGTTAGAAACAATTGTTTTAAGCATTTTTGAACGTGAATTGAAGAGGAAGGTGCAAGTAAACCGGTAAGAAGGGTACTCAATAAACCGCCCTCAAAGTTATGGAGCCAAGGATGAACTCTCCCTGTATAGATTTTCAAAACCTACAGCTCTTGTGATTTACAATCCTTAAAATTTTTGATAAACTGCAAAGAAACTGTTATTTGATCATGCATTCAAGGACTTCAGCACAATTCCAGGATTTATCGGAAAAGGAAAATTTCAATTAACGGTCGTATTTAACCGCGGGGAGGATTTGGAAGACATTATTCACACATTTAACAATCCAGAATAAAAAAAATGAAATTGCCTCAAAGATTGATTTCATGCAATAGTTTGATTGGCACCAGTCCCAACTTTTATTCTACAACTAACTTCGTGCATTTACAAAATGGGTTGTGAAAAACGTGGAAAGCCAGTTTATGCTGCCTAACCTATTGTACAAACTACTATGAGCAAGGTTGTTTTAATACAACCAATAATGAGGAAATAGGCAAAGCGTTTCAACTGAATAAAACGCCTTGGAATTATAGTGGAATATACTGACACAGAACGTATCAAAAAAATTTATTTTGTAGAAAAAATTCCACCAAGCTGGGTATGTGCTCTATTCAGTCATTTTTTTGTAAATCTCGTGTTTTTTTCGCATATTATTTGTGATGGTACCGAAAAATGGTTCAAATTGACAAGATTTATTGGTCGGGTTAAAATTTGCATTTTTATTTTTTCTCAGATTCTGTTCAAATATGGGGTCTTCGTTGGATTCTAACCACTTTTTTTTATTAAAAATTTTTGATACCTTGTCAATTTGACCCATTCTTCGGTACCATCACAGCTAAATGCGAAAAAAAAACGCGATTTATAAAGAAATGACAAGGTAGAAGTGAATATGGACCTCAGATTCGGATTCAGCGCGCCAAAATCCGTGGGAGTTTGATGGTCCCTTTTCTGGTACACTTCTGTGCAATGAAATCCCGACATCTATTTTTCGCTATATTAAATCATTCTTTATTTATTTGTCATTGTCAGTGTCATATTTTCGAAATGCCGAAATTAACTGAACATAAAATAATTCTACTTCTCTCTAAAATTGAAGAGGGATGGTCTATCAGAGCAGTTGTTAACCATTATTACTTGAATAAAGGTACTGTTATGAGTGTGAAAAAAAATGGAAGGAGGCAGGTAGCGTAAAGAGAAAAGGCGGTTCAGGCCGATCGAGAAGTTCAAATCTCGTTCAAGATGAAGCATTCCTGAGCTATTTGAGGGAAAATCCCACATCTGTTTCAAATAGCTGGAGACGCTGTGTTCATGACAAATTTTCCAGCATCGAGATCAACAGCTAGCCGAAGGATAGGAAAATAGGAAATAAAAAACTGTACAAGTGCCAAGAAGACCATATTTACTGATGCAAGCCCGCATTATGTTTTGTTTAAATTGTGTCTATCGCCCGTTGGAGTTTTGGAGCAATGTTGTGTTTGCCGATGAAAAAGTTTTTCAGTCTTGTAATGACGGACATATGTACAAAATATTAGGTTACATTATTTACACAATAAGTACAATCCAGTTATGTGCAGTCGTATCTGTGAATTTTTCAACGTCAATTTTTGAATTTGTTATAAATCGAAATCATTCCCAACGAATGGTGTAAAAAGGTAAAAAAAAAAACAAAAATACGTTTTTCTTCTGAATTAACATTATTCAAATACCTTCTGACCTTATGACATTTCACGATCAATGTCACTTTTTTATAACCTATATGATAATAAGAAATCAAAATTTCAAAAAGAGTGATTCACATCATTTAATATTAGTAAAAACTGATTGATTTTTCAAGTGTACGGGATTTTATTGCACAGAAGTGTATAACATACTTTTCTTTTTTGTGGAGCTGTGATATCTAATACCGTCACAAACTTTAGCAGATAATTTCTCTCGTTCTCGGCGTCTATTGGATAAATATTTAAAAATTAATAAAATAATTATTTTTTCATTGAACACGCTCTAACTTGAAAGCGGAAGCGTAAATTAGTTTCGAATTTTTAACATGTTATCAATGCATATTTGGTGAAAATGTGTTAATAGGAAGGTCAAATGTGTCAATAAAACGTGAAAATTTGCAGGGGCAAATATAGCAAGCGCGAAACTTTTTATCCTTCAAAATAGAAATCTAGTATATTAAAAAAAAACAAAAGATAAAGGAAGGGGGCAACTCCTTATTTGAAACTTTTTTCTAGGATTTACAATTTTCAAAAAATTTTAAGCTGCGCTTTCGTTTTGCACTTCGGTTATACGAAACCTAATAATAAATATAGGGCATTTCTTACAGAAAATTCAATTCATAATATTTTTACTGCTATACAATTTTATCGTGAATTGAAGCATTTGGGAGATATGGGTGAAAACAAGCACTGGGTCCATGTTGGGGGTGATGAGGTGATTTTTCGCTTAACAGGAAATGAAATGGCTACCAAATATATGGGAACTTTAGGTATTCGTTCTTACCCCTATTGAGAATATATTCCCAAAAATATAAACTTTTTATAATTTCCTTCCTCTAATTTTCTTAATTTACATGACTCTTGGACGGGAAAGTCTTACGCATTGAAGACAATAAAACACACACTCCATATTATAATAAACATTTTTCTCAAAGGAAATCGCCTTTTCCGGAGGTTAAACCGGAATCCTTTTTGAATCTCTGCAGCTCTTAGCACTCCACTTTAGGTAGATAAATTATTGAGCAGAGGTTACCCAGAAATTCTTGAGAATAATAAGAAGAACAATATTCATTAAGCGCCAAAAAAGTGATTTTACTTTTAAAAATGCAATTGACGAAAGGGTCTGGCATAGATTTTAAAGATTGCTTGAAATCACTTTGATAATGTATTAGAATATGCTACATAAAATAATTTTGTCATAAAGAGATCACAGAAATATTTTGAAATACAAAAATGTGTTCTTTAAATATCGCCTGACTTAAAGAATTTTACGAAAATCTCACATAGCAAATGTTTTTGATGCACCAAGAATGAAGCATTAATTATATTTTTTCAAGGTGTTTTCAAAAATACCAAATTCAAGAAAATCTTCAACTATTTGAATCAAAGCTTCCAGATATAATATAATCTATTTGAAATGGCAATAAAACCCAGCAAATATGATTACAATGTAAGTTCAAGCAAGCCTTATTATAAATCTCTTATTCCAATAATTCTTCCGTGTCAAACTTAAGAGATTAAGAAACTTAGATATACATATTGCAAACCCGAACTCAAAAAAGTCAATATATATGAATTTGGCTTACTTAAACCTAAAGAGCATTTTCAAAAAACAGAACTATCAAACAAAACCAAATATTCTTCGTAAGATTGAAATCAAATTCGAATCCCAAATAAATCTTTACTTATATCGTAAAGGGTAAAAGCGTAAAGGACGTGTCATTTTGGTAAAAAGTACTGCATTATCAAGATCTTATTCATGTTCAAAAAGTCTTCCATCATCAGTTGACACTAAGAAATTCAAAGTACTACTCACCCAAGAGCCACCAAGCACCAGTAAACAGAACAAGTATATATTCATATCTCCAACTTTCGTTGAGAAATGAGCATGACCTTTTTACCCTTACCTTTATAAGTTTTTATACAACGCGCCTGTCTAAAGACTAATACAGCCAAAATCACGTATGTCAGTTTTGTTTATAATTTTACATAAGTACTTTAAACTTGACATTGGAAACCTGGCATACATTCTCGGTTAAGCAAACTATGCACATCGATCAGAATTTTTATTGAACTCGTGATTAAAATCGATTTTCATCTAGTTGCTTCTATAAGTGTTATGTCTTCAGATTTTTATACATTTACACATTTAAAAAGTACCGATGATTTAATCTTAACCGTAATAGCTTAATCGACAAGTTTTGAAGACATATTGCATTTCAACTACTAGAAAATAGCAGATGAATTTGTATTGAATAGATGAAAAGTAAAGGTTGATTATGCTTAATAACATAGGAAGACAATTAAAAAATTCATCTGCTATTTCTTCCTGTCTTCTACTTTCTCGCTTTGTTCTTTTCTTCCTCTTCGTCTTCATCTTTCTCCTCCTTCACCTTTTTCGCCTCCCGTTCTCTTTTTCTTCAACTTCTTTACAAAATCTTGATATTTTTGTAACTCATGCGTTCTCCTGCTCGATTTTCCTTTGCTCCATGGCACGTTTGATGGCACCACGCCATCTATCGCGGTTTCCACATGAGGGTTCTGTCTCATCAGTTATTTGAGGACACCATCCGACATTTTCTGAAGTCTCATCTCCTCCGCATGCACTTTGGTTTCTAATGGACTATTAATCTCTCTCCTGAAATTCTAGGATTCGGTAGGATACGATGCTGAAGCATCGCATGGGGGGACGTATTTCTTGGAGACTCAAGCCTCACATATCCAAAGCATCAATACGCAGTCTGTCTGCCTCCGCAATCGTCCATGCCTCAGAGGTGTAACGAGAGATGGCGTTAACAAGTTTGGTCTTTGTGCGTTTCATGATAGTTCTATCTATCGAAATTTTGCTCTGCACTGTATTTTCCTTAATTAAATAAACCTCACATTTTTTCTCCTCAGAAGCTTCTGAGATTTCCATTAAGTCGCAATGACTTTGGGAACTAAAATTATTGAGTACAAATCATTGACATATCAAATTGTATCACTATTTTTATATAAACCTTTTTTTTTATTATCATAGAAATACCCGTTCAACATAAAAAATGTCAGGTGCAGTGCATGAAATGTAAAATTGCTATATTTACAATAATACGTTTATATTTACTGCTATAATGTTACAACATCAACTGTAAATACAAAAGTACATGTTATTATTTCAAACACAACCCTTACAATTTCCGTTTTATTTTTTCTAATTTAAATAACAGAAATATAAGTCTAAATGATGTGTTCGCTGAAAGGTAAATGTACTGGCCCGAACTACTACCATGAACCGAGTATTTACAAGGTTAAATAACATTGACACTATTAAAATAAACAATTTGAATTATTTCAAACAGCTTTGTTAACATTATTGCACTTGAGCAATAAGTTCAGTTGCAAATACTGACTGATTTCCAGATGTTTTTTTACAGATTCTACTAGCGAATCTAGATAATCTAAAAACTGTTACAATGTTCACAATTGTAATACCGATGAATTAAGCCTGTATTGGAAGTTCTTAATAGATAAAAATTAGGGTGTTGACAAAGAACCCCGCACAAAATTAATAAGATTTGCCTTTTAGTTGAAACTTTTCGCAACTTTGAGGATAAGTAATTTTAACTGTACTGATCAAAAATTGTAATAGACGTAACCCATATTTTTGCACTAGGGGGCTCTGAAGGCGATATGCAGTGAAAATATGATGTTACGTTATATATCACATATTTTGCATAAATCTGTAACTATATCTCTTAAAATGAAGATGATGAATCAGAAAATAGTTTGAAATATACCTTAAAGTAGAGAGATTTCCAATAATTGTAGATTTTTCTCAAGAACGATATTCAGAAGCTCAAGAAATTGTTTTTCTTTTTCTACCAGATATTTTTGTTTATCTACACGCACACACGCACACACACTTAATGCAAGGACAACTTCCTGGACACTTTCCATTTTGAAAACTCCGAAAGTTTCCAAGAAGTTTTCCTTTTAACTTTCCATTAAATATATTGATCGCCTATTTTATGGTGAAATCTGGTTCGTGATGATGCGAGCTTCATTTTGATACCAAATAAAGGCATACAATTATATTATTTACCTACTATCACTACTGTAAATAGTAAAAAACACACTGCCTGCCATCCATGTAAGTTGAATTTTACGTATTGTAAACAAAACGCACTGTAAACAAATCGCACGGTAAACAAAACGCACGGGACACCCAATTATAGGTGGCTTATATCGCTGACGCGGGGCTTAAAAAAACAAATGCGCCTACGTAATTTTCAAACGCTGTCAAAACTGACATAATATTTGTTGAATGACATTGTTGACTAGTAAACTAAATCCAGATTTTACTAAATAAATAAATAAATATGGTCGTAGGTAAAATATAGTACATAATTCGAGTTGTAAGGCAATTACGCACTCATGGAAATACGCACTCGCCTCTATGCGGCATCGTGCGTAACTTTTCCATTCGTGCGTAATATGCTTCTTACAATTCTCATTACGTAATATACTATTACAGACTTGGAAATATGGAAAGTTTCCATCTCTGCTTAAAACTACTTATCCCCAAAGTTACAAAAAATTTCAACAAACTTCAAATCTCATTAATTTTATGCGGGTCCTTTGGTCTCATGTTTAGTGTTTTTTCTCTTACGCCAAATTTTGCTCAACTGCCAAGTTGCCGATATGTATTTCATGAAAAATGTTAAAATCGCAGTTGTCAGTATTATCAGAGAAAGTTCCAAGGTATACCATACTGATTTCTACCTTACACTCACCTATGTACCGCCTAAATAGAATTTTCAGCAAAAAAAGTGCTAAGGCTGTTTTTTCGCATAAAAACAATTTATATTTATCTGGCGACTTGACCATGGAACAGGAACACAACAGGGTCATCAGAAAGACATGGTTGCATGCCTGAAGGCAGATGTTTAATTGTAATAAAAATAATGTAATAAAAATCCTGATTAGCCAATAAATGAGAACATGCGGACATCTCCATAAGGGTCGCTCGAAAACGATATCATGATACAAAACCTTTATTAGGTTATGTCTTTAATACGCTTTGCAGAGGAGCAGGAACACTTCATGTAATTTATACACTACCGTAAAACGCATTTTCCAGTTGACGATTTCTTGTGAATCACTATTGAATCTATGAAGCTAGTCACAAGCTCATCAAAATTTTAGTAAAATATTTTTATAATCTTATAGTCAATCTTCGATTGCTGCTAAATACTCTCCATTGTAAGGTGCTTAAAGATACACATTCTTCAAAAAGGGCGTCCGCCCTTGCCATGTTTGTTAGGTAGATTCTTACTCATGCATAGATAGATTCTTGCATATTTACTGTACATGTTGGATTAAACCAATTAATGGCATTATTTAACTCTTTCATTTTCTTGATTAACTTTAAGTCTAACCTCTCGGGAGCTTTATTGTATGATGAAGTTTTTTTTGGTTAGCCAAAATCTCAGTATTGAGACATCAGACCACCCAAACAAAAGATTAGAGATCGTTTATAAGATCCATCCAAATATATCGATGATCCCTGAGAGAATTTGAACATTGCAATCATGTTATTAATTTTCTATAAATTCATAAGAGTATAAGATAATGCATGATTGATTATTGTCAGTGATTTGTATGTGGCGTCATCTGGGAATAATTTCTGTAATAGACTACGTGGTAAGCAAGCAAATTTTATGATAATTCTTTTAGAACTTCTAGAAGACGACAATAATATTGGTTTGTCTACCAAGTACAATAATACAGCGAACTAATACTGGGTTAGAATTACAATTCGATAATAGTTAAAAATAAAATATACTATTATCTAGTTTAATTTGACAGAATTCAACAAAATAATAGTCAGACGAACAAAATAATAGTCTTATTCATCTATTTTTAAGTTAATGTTTGTTTTGTTGTACGACAACTTTTTATTAATTAAATTAACAATCACCTTGTTTAAAAATACCATCAATATAGTTTGGTTTAACAAAATTAACGATATTGTTAGTTAACCATTTTTTTTTTGTTGAATTTACCCATACTATTTCTTTGAGTGTACAAGACCAGGTATGTACGAACTTATACCTTTCTCGTCTATTATAGGACTACGGTTCTAGGTCGTCTCTTATAACTGGGCAGAACCCCACTGGAAGTATAAATTAACCACCCATAGTCAAAGGGAGGGAAACGCGGCTGGCGCCCTCGATAAAATAAATAATATCACGTCCTGCGGACGATGGTGGTAAATTTTCTTCTACGGCATCTGTGGCGATCAGTTCACTTGCTGGGTGGATATAAGTCACACACCAGAAGCTTAAGTAACCAAGGAGGAGAATAAAAAAAAACAAAATACAAAGAATAACAATTTTATCAATAAAATATAATAACATGTTTATTATAAGATGTTAATTTAAAACAACTTCTTGAAATATATACATATATATTCAAAAATTTTATTATTGAATTTTAACCCTGCTATAAATTGGTGACCCCGATTAGCCGAAGTGTGACTGGACGAATACGCCAAGTATTATTATCAAAGGATAGGAAACGACAAAGGCGACTTCGGTGACGTCAGTAATCGGAAGGAATTGAGGAAGAAATTGGGGTGCAAGAGTTTCAAGTGGTACTTGGAACAATATTCTCCTAAATCAATTCTTGACGGCGAAGAGGCAAAACTTTATTTATCCAGCAAGTGATATATCTGCTATATTAAAAACGAAAGGAAATGACCTATGTAAGTTTAAATCAATTTTCAAAAATTTCTTCCCGAAGGTATCTATAACTGAACCGTTAGCTGCTGTTAGTACAACATCAGGGTTTCTCCTAGTATTCGTTAATAGATTCCGAGGAATAATTGATAAATCAGCGCCCGTGTCAATGAGGAATTCTAATTTATTAGTATTATCAAATATAAAGAGACGAGGTTTACTATCCGAAATTTTAACGTCAGTTGTCAAAATATTATTGACATTTAGTAATTTTTGATTGTCGGTTTCGACATCTTTGGTGAAAGTGCACCAATCTCCTTGACATTCAAATGCTTTACGACCATAAAGTTGATGGTAATAGCAAACTTTGGCATTAGAAGGATTATATCTAACGCTGGTACCACTTCGACTGTTAGAACGGGGCCTCGAGCCTCTGCGATTTCTCGAGTCGAGTCGACTTCTACAACTATCGCAATAAGTTCCAGAAACTGTAGGAGTAGCGGAAGTTATTGAAGAAACTTTAGATTCAATAGCAAGTAATTGAGATGTAAAGATTTCTTGTTCGTGCATTACTTGATTCAGCGTATCTTGAAAAGTTGTAATAAAATTTGATGTAGAATTTATTGGATTAACGTTAAAAATTGAATTTGAGGTAAGGGAAGTCATAGAATCTAACACGACTTCCATATACGATCAGCAATGTAGGTTAAAATATTCTCCGTAGGAGGTGCTATTTTTAAAAGTGGTGAAAAAATAAATCGATGACTAATTGATTGATTGTAGATGTTATAGTGGGGGCAGTTCTTGAACAGCGCGATGACAAAGGTATTCTTGCCTCATTAGCCTTCTTTTCACGAAAGCTTACCTTGGCACAGACCAAATATAGTTCCTTTGACAAGGAACTTCTTTCTTTATTTACAGTGATTAAACATTTCAGATTTTTACTTGAAGGTCGCACATTTATTTGCTTTACCGACCATAAACCTTTGGTCAAAGCATTATTCACTAAAACTGAAAGATCTCCCAGGCAAACTAGACATTTAGAATTCATTGCTCAATTTGCCTACGAAATCAGACATATCAAAGGGAAAAATAACATTGTTGCAGACACTTTATCACTGAACATGATGCGTCTTCTTTGCAACAATTCATTTCCCCAATCGTTACTCAAAAGTCTAACCTAGTTGATACTAACTTTGACTTAAATTTATTGAGCGAAGCTCAAAAAGATGATTCTGACCTTAAATTTTTATTATCAGATACTTCATCGAACACAAAGAGAACTTTTCATTTAAAGAAAATTAAAATTCCATATTCTGACAAGTTTATTTGGTGTGACGTTTCTCGCCCTAAACTTCGTCCTTACGTTCCTATCGTTTATAGACGAACAATTTTTGATATATTTCATGGTTTATCTCACCCTGGTATCAAAGCGACTAGAACATTAGTTTCTACAAATTATTTTTGGCCTAATATGACTTCAGATTGTAATCTCTGGGCAAAAACTTGTATTAGTTGTCAAACTAATAAAGTGACAAGACATACGAGGAGCCCGATTACTGACTTCGATATACCTAAAGGACGATTCGATCACATACATATAGATTTAATAGGACCATTACCTCCTTCTAAAGGTTGTTCTTATATTCTCATTGTGATCGAACGTTTTACTAGATGGCCCGAGGCTTATCCACTGCAGGATATTACTGCGGAAACTGTAGCGCGTACGTTATTTCAGAATTATGTTTGTCGATTCGGTGTCCCTGTCACAGTGACAACCGACCAAGGCGTTCAATTTAAATCAAAACTATTGAAAGAATTTTCAAAATTTTTGGGATTTCATAGGATTCGTACGACGCCATATCATCCTTCCTCGAATGCAATGATTGAACGGTTTAATAAATCTCTTAAAACTGCTCTGAGAGCTAGGACTTCTACACCACATTGGGTAGATGAACTTCCTATCATACTATTGGCTCTCAGAACTATCCCTAAAGACGATTTGCAATGTTCTTCCGCAGAACTCGTTTTTGGTCAAACATTACGGTGAATTTTTTATTAAATCATATACTTGTCCGGATATTCCTTATTTTATTACTAAATTACGTACTTCATTTAATAATTTAACGTTCATTCCACCAGTTCACCACGTTAATTACAAATCATTTGTCAGCCGAGACATCTCGAATTGTAGTTTTGTTTTCGTTCGGAAAGAACGTTTTAAAAAATATTTTACTCCGCTGTACGATGGACCTTTTAAAGTGTTGTCCCGTACAGATAAATTGGTTACTTTTGTTAAAGGAACTAAAGCCGTCACGGTAAACATTGACAGGATTAAACCAGCATATTTATTATCTGACAAATGTGATGTCACTCCACCTTTGATTAAGAAAGTTCGTTTTGCTATTGACGAATTGAATGACTGACTGATCTTTTTCTTAGCGGGGGAGTAGTGTGACGATCACAGTTCACTTGCTGCTGTCACACACCAGAAGCTTAAGTAACCAAGGAGGAGAATAAAAAAAACAAAATACAAAGAATAACAATTTTATCAATAAAATATAATAACATGTTTATTATAAGATGTTAATTTAAAACAACTTCTTGAAATGTATACATATATATGCAAAAATTTTATTATTGAATTTTAACCCTGCTATAGCATCATCTGCAAACATAGCTACTCGTATCGCATGTTCACTGTATATATTAAAGAGTTTTAGTGACAAAGCACGGCCCTGACTTATTGAACTTTACATTTGTTTAATCTAAATTTGTCAATTTTCATCAAAGAACTTTCTTCGTATAGTTGACAAATAATGAAGACTAGATGTCTCGGTGTTCCTGTCATAGAAACTTCTAAATCTGCGAAATCAGACACCAGAGGAATTAACGTATTCAGGTATCTGATTCTCATCAAAAGAGCTCTGAATGAGCTCCTCTCAGAAAGCATTCAGAAAAAATGACGAAGTTACACTCAGAAGAACATCTTTTCAATAAAGAATGTAAAACGATTTTGCGTAAAAATTTTGAAAGTAGGCGAAAAGCAAATTTTTTTGGAAGCGCAACGAATCTGAAAACTCGAAGGACGGTTCTCGTTCGCCGCCATAAATTTTCTAAAAGTCTGAACCTTCCAGAAGTACGTATTCCACCCTCAACATAAACTTTTAGCTAACAAAAATCAAATTGTGGCTTTTTAAATAAGTCTAAAGATCAATTTTCATCCTTCAATAGAGCAAATTTTTAATTTTTTTTTTTTACCAAAATTTTGCGAAGTACAACAAAGTCTTAAAAAAAGAGGATGGGATCTCCGTGGACGTCGGTCGAAAACGAGTTGTAGTCACACAGTAGTCAGATTAGTATGCTTTCAAGAGTTGGAAAACTTATATATATTGCCTAAAGAGTATTATCACGTGATTACTTCTGACGAGTGATATAGAACTAAGACCAAGGGAAACAATATTTTATTCATTGTTTTTTCTTCCAATTCTTTCAATTTAAACCAAATTTCCCAAACATATCCTTCAAAGAACTGGAATCATTTTGTGCTAGTCGACTATTAGACATCCCCGGACTGTACACATATGAATTTAATGCAAACCATTCATTAAATCCCCCTACTCTAAGCGATGCTGTGGGCCGAATCGGTTACAGATTTAAGCGGAACTTCATAAAGTTCCTCACATCTGTTCAGGACTCCGATCCTAACATAGAAACTGCGGAGGCAAACTCTAACAGTATATAATATTACGATATAAATCAGAAATAGCAATAATACAATTACAATAATACATTCTACAACTCGTCCCACACCATATTGTCAACACAGTAATATTCCCTTGGCTTCTTGGTAGATAAGTTATTGTTGTTTGGTTTGTTCTTTGTTAGAGCCAAGGTACTCAAGGTCAACGAAAAGAAGTCTGAGGCTTAAGGTTCAGGTGGGTCAAAATTCAAACAAAAGAATCTGTGAAGCATATAAAAGTTCATTTGGACACCAGATTGTACAACAAACACATTACTCGTCTATCGAAGTATATCTTATCTCGAACCCGCTTGGAAGTGGAAGAGCGGGACAGAACGTGGCTGGCGCCCTTCTAAATATAAATTGGTGTCGCGTCACCTAGGCGCTTAGTAGTGAGTTCTTCTACAATGCCCAGGTCCCCTTGTGAATGTTTCTATGTGGGAAACATGTGGAGCTTATGATCATGTTCTTATTGTCGGCAAAGTGTATTCTGTAATGGCAGAAATAGCAAAAAATTCATATACAGTCGTGAGGCGAGGCCCTTACACGTCGCATGTCGCGTCGGCCAGGACAATTAGAATACTCTCAATTTTAGAGAGAAAATTCCTTCGCGTCATATCAAATTCCAGCAGATATGCCTCCCTCAGAGTCCTGTACGTCCGTTATAACGAAGTTGCGTCACTAGCGGACTACATTTGACAAAAATTTAAAACTAGGTGATAATCCGCTAACAAACTACATTAAATGTATAAAAGAGCATAATGCACAAATCACCATACCAGGCGCTGTACATTTTTCTGCAATTCGGGTTCGTCTTTTACTAAAACTGAACTTATTATCCTACCTTTCTCAACGTTCTCAATTCACTTACTTCTTTTTGGTTTGAATTGCTTATTTACTTTTGTTTCTAAGTTATATTCTAAATTTCAAAATAAAATTATAATTATTTAAAGATTTAAAAACAATTGGTACCAAAACTTAATAATTGCCTGCGGCGGGGTTTTCAGTGGGTTCATTTCCTGTCACAGCAATTCAGATTTTAAATAGTACATGAACTTTTCCCAAATTATAAGTTATATGTGTTTACTTTTCTACTTTAATCCTCAAACCTACTAAGTAGGTGGGTGTAGGTGGGTAAGAAGAGAGCCATTGTTAATATTTATTTTATTATGCCTCGACATCGTCCCCGCCCAGCCCAACAACTGCCTTGGCTAGGGGATGTTTGGCTGGATACGGAGGCGAAAGTCAAGAACAAATTTTATACTTAAATATGCAATAAATTCACAATACATTTTTTCACGTTTACAGTGGTTTAGTGGTGTACAAGAAATGTTACGCATTGTGGATGTCAAAGGTCAATCAAAGCAAATTAGATACAACAACAGGGTTTCACTGGCATCCTTGTCCGCAGCAAGTCAGACATCCGCGATACTCTACGTCGTCACAATCGAAGGGGTCAGACCAACTTAAAAGAAATATGATGTGACAGTGGCCAGGCTCTTATCGGCTGGAATTTCCAAAGGACTTTTAAAACTTATTAGCTAAATATAAGGTGATATAGCACTGGTAGAAATTTTTTTGTTTGCTGCCACAGAAAAACACGACAAATGGAAAACCGGTTTAGAATAAATTACTAGAACGGGAACCACGATGACGGTCGCTTATCGTTAAGTTTAAAATATTGAGATTTATTAATATGTTTGACTCTATTAAAATTTTATGACATAGGATACGAAAAGTAAAGTATAAAATAAGAAATGAGAAGGAAAGAAAGAAAGAGGTAACGTTTTAGTACTCTGAAGTTAGAGATTAACATAAACAGACCACAGTAGACAACCTCCAAATCCAAGTGGTTCCACATTTGTAAAAATGCAAACGTACATCCACACCCATCGGAATTGTCAGTGCTGGAGTTGGGGCTCGATCTCAGCACACTATAGACAGTGTGACCAGCTTATTCGCCAAACAATACGCTTTAGCCGACTGAACTACCATGTCGGTAGTTTTGGCTAAATTGACCAGTGTAGTTTGGATCAATAAAAAAAAAGAAAGAAAATATGTGTAAAAAATGTATTACCTCACTAGTTTTAGTTTAGTTTTCTAGTTTTTTGAAAGGATTTTGTTACTTAAGTACTATTGTATTCTAGGAAATATCCCATTTCAAATTTCTCACCAAAAACCGGTTTCGCCGGAAGTGACACTAATTTTCGATTCTTAAATGAAACACCCTGTATATTATTGCATTTTTGAATTCTGAATAATTTTCTAAATCCAACGATACCAAATAAGTGACATTTCCATCCCATCAAAAATACTAAATTACGTGATTTATGAGCAAATAAAGTTCATCAAAATGGTTTTTGGGGCAAATCTAATTTTTTTCAAATGGAACCATATTGGTACCGTGTTACCATTTATTAGTACTGGTAATAAGGAATTTATTCATATGTCGTTTTAAAATGTGCGATAAATACAAAGAAAATTACAGCAAAAATTTTAAAGACAGTAAAAGCACCGGTAAACCAACAAATGTTTGACAAGCTAAATATTTCATTGTTTTCAAACCCACCTTAGTTAGTTACTTCTTAACATTTAATTAGAACAAAATTGTATTTTCTTATTTTCTTTTAGCTGCAATTTTGTTTGTATTTATCGCACATTTTAATACGACATATGAATAAATTCCTTATTAATAGTACTAATAATAATAATAATAATAATAATAATAATAATAATAATAATAATAATAATAATAATAATAATAATAATAACCTTTATTTCCCAATCACAAGTACAATTAGTTAATAACCATACAAGTAACTCAGGAGTGCGTCAAAAATCTGAGCTAATATGCATAAGCATAATACAATACAAAATATAGAATAAAATACATGTAAAATTGTATAAGCGACAACACGTACATAATAACAAACTACAAAAGTATAAAACACAATAAATAAATAAACACATAAATATATAAATAGTCAGACTGAGTAAAATTCATTAACATCATACAAGCACTTTTCAACTAGTAAATTCTTTATCCTCTTTTTAAAAGTAAATAGGCTTTTACAATTTTTTAAATCAATGGGCAAATGATTATAAATTTTACATCCGTTGTAAAACACACTTTTTTGATATATTGCTGTTGTATGCTGATGAGGAATTAGCTGATCTTTGAACCTAGTTTGATAATTGTGGTGTGTTTGATTGGTAAGGAAAGTTGATTTGTTTTTAAAAACATAACAACATATTTCATAAATATATATACTAGGCAGAGTTAATATTTTGAGGGCTTTAAAGGATTCTCTGCACGATTCTCGGGGATGTGAACTCTCCATAGTCCTAATGATACGCTTTTGCAGAATAAATGCCCGACGAACACAGGTAGTACTCAAACCCCACAACATAATTCCATACCGTAGATGGGAATGTATGTTAGAGTAATAAAATGTCAATAGAGAACCTTTACCGCAGTGATTTTTTAAGTTACGCATACCGTAACAACCTTTACCGAGCTTCACACACAAACTATCTATGTGAGCAGCCCACGTCAAATTTCTGTCGAACATAACACCCAAGATTTTAGCAGAATCTGTTACTAAAAATTCGTCGTTAGGGTTTTGCTCGATGTTGTACCTAAATGATACAGTAGTTGTTTTTTCTTTATTTAGTGTAAGCCGGTTTTTCTCTGACCAAATTATAACATCCCTGTATAGATCTTTCGATATATTTTTTACTGCGTCGGGACTTTTTTGAACAATTAAAAAGTTAGTATCATCAGCGTAACAAGTAATGCAAACGTTGTATTTGCTTTGAATGTATAATGCAAGATCGTTGGCAAAAACAAGGTAAATAAATGGCCCCAGTATGGAGCCTTGTGGTACACCGGCATTTATTAGATATTTGTTGCTCTCTGTTCTATTCACATAGACTACTTGCGCACGGTCTTTAATATAGCTGGATAAAAAATCTAAAGCAGGACCCCTGATACCATATCTGAACAACTTGGCAATAAGTACGTCATAATCAACACAATCAAAGGCTCGTGAGTAATCTATAAAAAGACCAAATGCATATAATCCTTTATCTAGGGCGTCTACTACTGAGCTGTGAAAGTTTACTAATGCAGTGTCAACACTTCTATTTTTTAGGAAACCGTGCTGAACTGGCAATAAGAGGTTATTTTTATGAAAGAATCCACTTAACTGTTCTAAAAATGCAAGTTCTATAACCTTCGACATACTTGAAATTATGCTAATCGCACGATAATTATTATAAGAGTTTTTGTCTCCTTTTTTAAACAGTGGGATTACTTTACTAATTTTTAAGTCGTCAGGAAAAACTCCATTTACAAAGCATAGATTAATTATGTAAGTTAACGGTGAAGCGAAATTATTTTTACATTTCTTTAATAGATTGTTAGACATATTATCCAGACCACTGGAATTAGATGGCTTGAGCCTACTAATAAATGATAACGTATCTATTTCAGTTACTGGTTGAAGAAAAAATGATTGACGAAAAAGTGGTATGTTTGTATTTAAGAAATTTAAATCGATGGGGTCAACTGGTAAATGGTACCACGGTACCAATATAGTTCCATTTAAAAAAATTGAGTTTTGCCCCAAAAACCATTTTGATGATTTTATTTGCTCATAAATCACGTAATTTAGTATTTTTGAAGGGATTTAGATTTTTCTAGCATTACACGGGTCATTTAGATTAAATGGAAAACTAAAAATTATATTATAAAAAATATTGACCTCTGAAATGACACTTATTTGATATCGTTGGATTCAGAACATTATCAGAATTAAAAAATGTAATAATATACAGGGTGTTCCATTTAAGAATCGAAAGTTAGTGTCACTTCCGACGAAACCGGAAGTGAAAAAAAACCACTTGTATGTCAAAAAGTGTCACTTATTATGTATAAAGGATATCCCAAATTTCAGTCAATGATCTTCAAAACTAAAGGAGTGTCCTGTTACACCCGGTATGTTTTTTTAATCCCATGCTGGCTGTATGGCTTTGAGCTATTATGAAAAGAAAAATAGCAAGTGAACTTTTTTATCGGCGTTGTATTGCAAAGTATATTTTCCAGTTGTTATACATTACATAATTAAAACTTGAACTAGTTATTTATTTATTGATAAGTTAACAAGTAGACATTAATTTCAATGTCATTACCAAGTAGTGAAATTGTTGACTTCAACAGTACGCTGACTTTAGGAATATTCACCTCGGTTATTCAACCAAGTTTCATGTTCACAATGCAAATAAAAAACAAAAGTATATCAGACAGGTTTTATTAAATTTCCAAAATAATCTGCATACAATTTTGAAAATGAAATTTGTACACAAAGTAAAAGAATTTAACACAAAATTTTGACAAAATTAAAAGTGTAGAACCAAAAGTTTGAATTGCAGTTATCTTTTCTTAAAATTTCCCTGAAGAATAGTGGCCTGTGCAGCTACTTAGTTCCTAAAACAAAAAAAAAACTTGTTAATAACACCACTAATCGTATTGTGGAAAAATAAAAAAAGACAACTGAAAAACTTTTTTTGGTTTGACAAAGGATGAAAATAGTGAAATGTTACTATTTTATTTAACAATTGATTTCACAGCATTTCTGAATTAAAAACATATAATTTGAATTTTACATGATTTAAAAATTTGTCATTTGTCTTTTTTTATTTTTCTCATTTTCATTAATAATGGCTAAATATGTAAAAATATTTAACAAACAGAACCATTACAGTTTTATATCATAACAATTCTCGCTTTTCTGTTATTTCATATCCTCACTAATCATTGTGCATCATTCCCGCAATCTACCAAACAGTATTTTTCGTTTTCCATTTTTCGCTTTTTTTTACTATTCATTTTTCATTTTTGACCACATCCATGTCAATTTTATTTCATCATACCCCAACTTCTTTATATCTTATCTCACTCGTCTTCATCCGACTCATACGACTCCACTTTAGATTTACGATTGCCACGATTATTTTTCTTCTTCTTTTTTAGAAGCATTTTTCGCTTTCTCAAACGCTCTTGCAGTCTCGACCTAAATTCCTCAACGTCAAACTTCTTTTTCGAAAGTTCTTTTTTATTTCTAGTCGTATTAATGTCTTCTTCAGAATAGTCCTCAGAATCTCCTTCACTACTAGTCTCTTCAAACTCTGAAAGGAGCTTTCTCTGTTCTGCCTCACAAGTTTCGTATCTTTTCAGCAAGTCGAATAGTATTTTCAACTCTTTTTTGATTTTGTAGCCGTCGTGCAAGTGTTGGTTCATATCTTCTATAGCAGATCTCTCTAGCTTTTCTATATTTCTCATTTCCCACAGCAAGCTGGCTTCTTCGTTGACTTTGTCCGAGTCGGCTTCGTAAACTAACAACCTTTTTAATTGATCTAAAAGTTCTACGTTTTGTTGCAGAGCCAAATCTCTGTCTTTATTTAAATTACAGATCATTTCATTCCTTGTTTTTGCGTTAACAAAATTTAAACCTGTGAAAAAATCCACATATTTAATTTCTTTTTTTGTGTCGAACTTCGATCCCATGTGCAGTCTCGCTTGGACGTTTTCCACGACTTGATTTATGATGCACTGCAATTTTTGAAGCCTAACTAGAATCTTAAGGAGCTTTTTAGTCATAAATTTATTTTCATTTTCTTCATATAAAGCGTAGGCTACCCCATTGAGAGTCATATCTTTGAAATGTTGCAATTCTTGGAATTTTCCTAACAGAGAAATTTTGGCGTTCATATCATCAATTCTTTTACTTATTACCAATCTTTTCCAATCTTGCTCGACTCCAGATTTTATATGCTGCAATGCTATCAAGTTATCGTATATTTCGTCATATTTGTCAAAATCCATGTGTACCAGAAGATCAATTTGAAGAAGTAGTTGGGAAATTTGTTCTTTAACAATTTTCACAGGCATTTCGGAAAATCTCTCGCTGTGGCTGCTCTCGACGTGATCTCTTGCATGATCTATTAAGTAACCAATTTTCTCACTATCAACTTCTCCTGAAAAATAATAGGGATATTCAGGAGATTCAAGGGAATCTACAGTTTTGTGCTGCTTGCGTCTATTCTTTCTAATACTCTTTAACATGGGTTTCTTATATCCACCTAGTTCCAGAAAGGGCAAGCCGTTGTTGTCTATTATAATCTTTGGCGTCAGTTGTTCCAAAACTACTTTCTTTTGACCATAGCTTTCTTCGGAAGTTTTAGAATTCATTTGCCTTCTCAACATCTGACATCTGGGGCATTCGTCCTCAAGGTAATGATCGTGTGCTTTGGTTTTCACGTTTCTAGGGTACGTTTCTTCTGTTTGAGCGAGATATTTACTCAGTTTCTCTACTAAATAATCTTCTACCTCATCTTCATCGACCATTTTAAGTATATATCTTCTTTTTCTTACTTTAGCATCCAAGACATTAGAAATATCTTCATTTGCATCGTACTCAAACACTAATGAGTAGTCTGGCTCATATTGCTCCATTAACCGTTCTTCGTCTTTTGCATCTATATTTTCGTCCTCATTAATTTCATAAATACTTCTTTTACGCCTTAATGGACCTACGATATTCGCTAATATATTATTTTCTGGACCTAAATTGTCAAAGTCGCCAATAACATCGCTAACTAAGTGAAGCGTGTTCTTTTTAAAGTTTTTTCCAAAGTCCTTAAAGTATTTTTTGGAGGTTGTAATCATCTTGGGTAATTCATTAAAATGTTGTATAAGTCTTATCGGTAAGCTTATTAAATGGAACAACGGAGAATGGTGTATGGCGTTATTTAAATTATAAGGTCCCTGCACAATATCTTCTTCGTTGGTTTGTTCGTATTTATATTTCCGTAATTCCTTTCTTATAATATTTCTGAGCATTTGTTCTTTTGAGACTACCTCGCCGTCGTCATTGTCATAGTAATATTCATCATCTTGACGTCCTTCAGAACTATCCTCCAACTTTACTTGGTAAAACGGAAGAGCTAGTTCACCAGAACCCAAAATGACATGGTTCTGTGGATCTTGAGTAAATTTATTCATATAATTTTGAAAAAATGTAGATCGTTTGATTCTGCATTTCTCTACCTCATTCAGTTTTTTCAGCTTTTTCAGAAACAGCGCCTTCTCAGATTCCGTAAATTTCTCTTTGGGATTTGGAAATTCCGTTGTAAGTAAATTTTTGTCAAAATCTAACCGAGTAGGAATGAGTTCAGAATTTAAATTTTCCTCAAAGTTAAGAAACCTCGAATGGATTTCATTTAGCCAAGGAAATTTTGGGTATTCCACTGGTTCCTTTAACTTAGACGAAAATGTTCTAGCTTCTTTTTCAAGTAAGTATTCATCTACGCGCGGTTTCTGTATTATGTTTTTTTTATGGCCGAATAGTTTTTTCTTTAATAGATTCCAGTTCTTCTTATTTCGTAGTAAAATTTTTTCTCTGAGACTGAGTTGCTTCGGCTGATTATATAATTTTCGTAGTTTCTCGTCGGGATGAGTAAGTGCAAAGACGTTAACAGTATTCTTAATTGGTTCTTGTAGAAATTCTGGCAACATATTCATAAGGAATTTGTAACCATGCTTTAAAAAAGGGACTTCCCGCTTTTTACGATTATCTCCATGTAAAGCTACCACGTTTGAATTATTGATCGAAGCAGTACAAGAACTGCTTATATTAACATTTGAAACGTTTTCGAATATCTGTATGTTCTCTTTGTTGATATTTTCATCATTCAGAATAAGTGCGAAACTAGTCGGCACAATAGGAATTAAAGCATTTCTATACCTGTAGAGACATTTCCTGGTTTCGCAACGGTTGCTGATAACATCTACGGCTGGTCCACATGGGCGACGCATTACCATGGGGGCTTTGCAGCCTGTGCTTACGATTTGTTCTACGACTGGGGCTGTTCCTACAGCTACGGTTCCTGCGGGGGATACAATGTCGATTTCGTTAACTGCTGCACCATTGATAAGTCCAC
Organism: Rutpela maculata; assembly: GCA_936432065.2. NCBI lineage: Eukaryota > Metazoa > Arthropoda > Insecta > Coleoptera > Cerambycidae > Rutpela > Rutpela maculata. The sequence continues at coordinate 33,708,023 of OW386292.2, forward strand.
CATTGATGAGTCCAGCATTGAGAAGTCCACCATTGAGAAGTCCACCATTGAGAAGTCCACCATTGATAAGTCCACCATTGATAAGTCCACCATTGAGACCAGCATTGAGAAGACCACCATTGAGAAGACCACCGTTAAGAAGTCCACCACGTTTCAACCAACGGCCACCATAACCTGCACCGTAACCATAACCGCCAAAACCTGGACCGTAACCTGCAGCGTATCCTGGAGCGAAAGTTTCAGAGATGACGGCGCTTCCACCGAATGTTGGTTGTACAATGGTTTCTTCTGTAAAAAAAAACATGAACGTTAGAAACTTCGCTAGGTTTTTCAATGTAAAACCCCATTACTCTTCCTACAGGGGTAATATTACATTGAGAAAATTTACTTACCTACTACAGGGGCTGGTGCTGGAAGAACTACTCTGTCTACGCAAGATTTCACGTTGGTTACTGGGAGGGCGGGTAAGGCAAGTGGTGCTTGGATTTTGTAGTCGTTGCGGAAACCGCATGCTGGGCGGTCAATGATTTCTGTTACAGTGGTGGAAGGCATAACCTAAAATTGTGAAAAGAAAAATTATAAATCTATATTTTATGTACCTAATGTATCTCCATATGATTACTGTTGATGTTTCAAGTGTGGTGTTTTATTTGTATTGTCAATTAAGAACTAAGATGCAGAACAAAATTGATTCAATGAATATGTTAGCGGAGTTGAAATTGAAAATAGACTTATAAACGTTAAGGCGATCAAGAACAAGACATTTTTCAAGCGCCGAATGAGTGGAACTGAAGCATGCAGAAGAATATATTGGCGCACCAGGGGAAGAGAACCGATGGGGTTGAAGAAACTGATGTCTAAACACATTGAATCGGCATTGAATTTGATAGAAGCACTGAAGTATTGAAGAAATGTTAGCAAAAGATGAACATATTTTCCCAACAAGCAGAGGACCGGATATGCAAGGTAAATTTAAAAACTGTTTCACCTTATAGGTAAGGTCCTTTGCTACTTCTGTTACTTCCGCTGCTATTCCTGCAGCGACAGGAGCTTGTATGGTAACAGGCAATTCGCGTCCAGGAAGAGATTCTGGAGCACCCTTATAAATTACTTTAACTGGACCACAACCTGACACTGGAATACTATGCCCAGCGACCGTCAAATCTTTAGAACACTGAAACAAAATACCATCGATATACTAGTCTGCGATTCAAATCCAGCAGCCCGGATTGGTACAGTACGAACGGCTGTCGTGGAATAGTAATCAAAACGTTTTATTACAAATTGGAACCAAGGTATCCCGCATAGGTGAAACAAAATGACTTTTGGAAAATGGAATAAAAAGACACAAAACTGCCAATGATTTGAAGACCAAATTTATCCTCCACGGCATATGCTAGGAAAAAAGGTAAATTGATGAATTCGCAGAGTTTTAAGCAAAATACTTTGAAATTATTAACTCTCAAATTGACACATTTCAATCTCGAAAATAAGTTGTTCCTTTTTGAATACGAATTTACTAACTGAATTACAAATATGTTGAATAGGGCCACTTGTAATGGTCTAATGAATTTTGCTTCACTTACCTTCAAGCATCCACAGTCAGCACTGACGTATCCGACAGCGAACAAAACAACGAAGACACAGGCGTTCATTTTGGATAAGTTAACTTAGCTTAGCCGAAGTCAAACTGAGGTTGTAGATGAAAATGAATTTTACTTGTATTTATACTGCTGTTGATCATAGAGGGTACAACGACATGTCAAATGTGGTATTACAGTAACGCATAATATTTACATTTTTTTTATAAACAATATTTGGTGTAGGTGCGTGCTTTGCTTCAAGTGGATGAGCGATTAGAATTTAAAACAAACGCATTTACTTGCATTCTGCACGTGAACGAAAGGTGAAGGTGATAAAAGTCTGACAGTTTATGAAAATAATAAATGAATTTAGTATTTCCAAGTACCCACAATTTGCGTACACTTTTGTGAAAAAAATATATATTATTTTTTAGTATAGTGACATGCTTATAGAATTAACAGAAAATTCAAATAAACAATAACACAGATCTGCAACGTTCAGCTGTTTAAAAAATAGGAGGTGTTTCTAAAGTAATTTGTTGCGTAGAATTCGAATCTGGCCTCAGAATTTACCTATCACGTTAGGATTTTGAGATATTTGAGGTTAAATGACCAAAAAGTGGCTTTTTTGGCTATATTTGAGGTTTGTATAGGAAATTTAAAAAAAATTTGCTCATATCTGCTGGTTGCATCATCTAGTACTACCTTTCCTCTTCAAAATCACCCAAATTATGTAAAACTGAAATCCATGTACCCAAAGCATAAATTCTAAATAAAAAATCGATAAGCCTTTCAATCAGATTAGTTCCACATTCCGTAAGCACACAAACCAATCAAAGCTAAACCTTTAAGCCCCAAACCCATAAATCCTATATTGATTTCACCTAAACCCATAAGACCAGAAATCCTTAATCGACCCTTATAGACCCGGAACCCTAAACATGTAGACCTATGAACCCGAAACCTAAAGATGAAAACCTATAAACCCGAAAGCAGTAGCTGAAAAAAATTGGTTAGAAGCTACTCTCAACGAATTTCCTCCAGAAATATAGTATTAAAATCCATTGTTGAAGTGCTTGAGTAAGATTTAATGCTAGAACTAGTCGTCAGAAGAGACACCGTTGAACCCAAAACCCATTCGCACCTTCAAATTTATGGGTACAGTGATAGTAGTTTAGGGCTTACTGCTTATGGATTTGGGAGTTTATGGGCGTCGAGCTCATGGATTTAGGGTTTAACCCTATTGGCCTTATGGATATAGTCTTGGGGATTTAGGGATTATGGGTTTAGGTTTTATAAGCTTACATTTATCGATTTGCGGTTAATTGGTTTAAAGTATTATGGGTTTAGGTTTTATGATTTGTGGGTTTAGGGTTTATCGGTTTAGGATTTATGAGTTATTAGGTTCTTAGGTTTGGAATTACTGGCTTAAGGACTTATGGGTTTAGCATTTATGTGTTCAGGTTATATGGGTGTACGATTGATTGGAATTTGAGTATAATTAGGAAGTTTCCATTTTTCTCATTTTCTCGTAATAAATAGTCGTAAAAATCTAAAAAATATCTGTAATTTTTTTTTAAAATTATCTCTGTAAATAAAAAAGTTATGGTCTTTCCAAATTTAAAATGCTGCGATCACTGGGCTGAGGCTCGATTACGTCACAATACATGATTCCACCAAGAGCGAGCACCTTTATACTTGCTGGCAGGCACCGGCAGTTTATAGCCAGCTTGCATTTGAGAGCCGAAAAAATTGCTAAAACATGCAATTTTGGCATGTTCATATTTTTCGAAAAACTCCATTGGGACGGCCGTATGATGTCGCGACGTAAAGAGGAAGTCTTCCAGATAAACCTGATCGTAAATTTCACGGCGAAATTCGAAACTTCGGCTCGGTACAAACGAATCAAAAGTGACATGTTGTGACATTTCAGAAAATCGAGCACATACATTAAATAAAGGGAACATACGGCGGGCCGCCGCACAGTGGCGAGAAATGTCAGTGTTCCACCCAAATTACTCTAGAGGTCGTAAATTTTAAGTTATTGAGACATTCTTTTTTTTTAAATGTTCGTCTTGAAATCACCTATCGATCCCTCTAGCCGGATTTTGAAATTTCATTTTTCATTTTTTTTAATTTCTAATAGAAAATCATATTTTTACAGAAAAATACTGTTTTTTCTATTAAATTTATTCTAACGGGCCGTAAATTTGAGTTTTCGTAACAAATTTTTTTTTCAAATCTTCGTCTTTTAATCAGCTATTGATCTGTCTACATGAATTTTTGATTTAGTTGTTGACAACTGTCAAAATGACTGTCAAATATAAAAAAATACGATTTTTAGATAAATAATTCATACAATAACAGGTTGGTATTCAGAAAAATATATATAGTGTTTTCAGTGTATCTGGTTCCGAAGTTGACAGGAAAATATGTATTTCTAAATTTGGCAGCTGCCATAATTGTTGTCAAATTTCTAAAGATAGATGGAAGAGCTTATTAATTTTAAAAATACCCTGTAAATGTATAGAAAAATAGATATATATATATATTGTTTTTGATCCGTTTGATTTAGTAATTGACAGGAAAATATGAATTTTAAATTTGGCAGCTGTCATAATTGCTGTCAATTTTCAAAATATGGAGGTAACACCTTATTAATTTTAAAAATGCACTATAAATGTATAGAAAAATAGATATATATTGTTTTTAAACTGCCAGATTTAGTAGTTGACAGGGAAATATGGTTTTTAAATTTGGCAGCTACCATAATTTCTGTCAAATTTCAAAAAATAGAAGTTAGAGCTTATTAACTTTAAAAATACCCTGTGAATATATAGCAAAACTGATACAAATTGTTTCTAATGTACCTGGTTCCGAAGTTGACAGGAAAATATGATTTCTAAATTTGGCAGCTGTCATAATTGCTGTCTCATATCAAAATATAGTAAGAGCTTATAAATTTTAAAAACACTCTATAAATGTGTAGAAAAATAGATATATATTATTTTTGATCTGTCTGATTTCGTAACTGATGGAAAATATCATTTTTAAATTTGGCAGCTGACATAATTGCTGTCAAATTTCAAAACATGGAGGTAAGAGCTTATTCTTTAAAAATACCTTATAAATGTATAGAAAAATTGATGTATATTATTGTTGCCATAATTTCTGTCAAGTTTTAAGGTGTGCAGATTAGAAGTTATTATTTTCAAAAATACCCTTTGAATGTATAGACAAATAGATATATATTATTTTTTATCTTCCTGATTTACGAACGGACTGGAAAATATTATTTTTAAATTTGGCAGCTGCCAAATTTAGATATCACATTTTCCTGTCAACTTCGGAACCAGGTACATTAAAAACAATTTGTATCTGTCTTGCTATATATTCACAGGGTATTTTTAAAGTTAATAAGCTCTAACTTCTATTTTTTGAAATTTGACAGCAATTATGGTAGCTGCCAAATTTAAAAACCATATTTTCCTGTCAACTACTAAATCTGGCAGTTTAAAAACAATATATATCTATTTTTCTATACATTTATAGTGCATTTTTAAAATCAATAAGTACTGTATTTTGAAAATTGACGGCAATTATGACAGCTGCCAAATTTAAAACTCATATTTTCCTGTCAATTACTAAATCAAACAGATCAAAAACAATATATATCTATTTTTCTATACATTTACAGGGTATTTTTAAAATGAATAAGCTCTTCCATCTATCTTTGGAAATTTGACAACAATTATGGCAGCTGCCAAATTTAGAAATACATATTTTCCTGTCAACTTCGGAACCAAGTACATTGAAAACACTATATATATTTTTCTGAACACCAACCTGTTATTGTATGAATTATTTATCTAAAAATCGTATTTTCTTATATTTGACAGTAATTTTGACAGTTGTCAATAACTAAATCAAAAATTCATCTAGGCAGTTCAATAGCTGATTAAAGGACGAAGATTTGAAAAAAAAATTGTTACGAAAACTCAAGTTTACGGCCCGTTAGAATAAATTTAATAGAAAAAACAGTATTTTTCTGTAAAAATATGATTTTCTATTAAAAATTAAAAAAAACGAAAAATGAAATTTCAGAATCCGGCTAGGATAGGTAAATTCAAGACGAACATTTTAAAAAAAAGAATGTCTCAATAACTTAAAATTTACGACCTCTAGAGTAATTTGGGTGGAACACTGGCAATTCTCGTCACTGTGCGCCGGCATGGTAAGTCAGCGCGTTATGTATTGTGACGTCACGGTGGACTTCAGCCGAGGCGAAGTATTCAAATAAGAAATTGAATAAGTTCGTTCGAGTTTTTCAGATATCGAGATAATTTTTTTTTGTTTGACTAGTTATCTGAAAGACTACTAAATGAGGTTGAATGTAAATGATATTTCTAAAATAGGAAACTTCCTAATTGTTTGTGGTTTATGGATTAAGGTCTTATAAGTATAATGACTTTTATTCGAGACTGAGACTAAAAGAGCCATCACTTTAAAATATCTGGTATTCATTTAGCAACTCTTATAAATATTCAAATTTATTTGTCTCTAAAAATCGTAGATGGGCAACCGAAAACTCATTTTGAAGGGGAAAGGTAGTAAGTACTAGACGATGCAACCAGCAGATACTAGATTGTTTGGTGGTTTTTTTTTTGCACTCAGGCCTCATAGGCGGGCGCACTGTGCTGCTCCCATAAATGATGGTATATCCACCGAGCCTCTCATTCCTCAAGAAAATCAACACTTGTGATGTATTTGAGGAGAAAGCCAGACGGGACGCTACCTATACTGGCCATACTGGGTCACAAGTCCCTCAGTATGAATCCTCTTTTCGTTGAGAGAGCAGCGCAGTGACACAGCACATGCTCAGCAGTCTCGTCATCCAGATTACACCCTCTACATTTGGGTTTGTCTATAACTCAGTGTATGGAGGTGTTTGGTTAGTCTGCAGTGTCCTGTTAGTAATCCTACATAGATGTGCAGATTACTCCTGAACATCTGGAGACTGTGTTTGCCTGGCTTACGATTGGGTGTGGCCAGAACCATTTTGCTATGTCTGTAACTGCTTAGACCACTCCAACAGTCCGCGTGGTGTGGTGTTGTTATTTAGCAGGGAACTGTGGACTGAATCTAAGAGAGCTGTTACAGATTCTGGACCATGCAGGGCGCTCTCAGATCCCTTGCGGACAGAAGTGTCCGCTCTTCGTTACCCTGAATTCCATCGTGTCCATTTACCCAACGGAGCTGGACACTATTGTTTTGTGCGAACACATCTAAGGCCTTTTTGCCTTTGACGTTTGCCTTTATGGTTTCTATTACCGCTTGCAGGATCCCTACTAGTTCCGCCTGGAAAACAGTAGCGTGTATTCCTAGCGGTATTATCGAGTGCAGATCTAGATCTTCTGAGTAGACCCCAGGTCCTGATCCACAGTCCATTTTTGAACCAACTATGTAGGTTGATGTGTCCGGCTCATCATTTTCGGACACGTTCAAGCTTACCTCGAAGTTCTTGTTAAAATTGAAGTGGACCATTAAATTGTTGCTGTCGAAAAAGATACAGGGTGTCAAAATTGTAGTTTTTTTCTTTTTTTTGCAATATTTCAACTACCTCTTGACCGATCTTCTCCCAATTTGGTAAGGAAACATTTTTTAGGCTAAGAAACAATAATTTGTATATTACATCACGCCAGCCCATGGATGGCGCCTCATGAGCTATACCTGATAATGATTATTTTTTCTTTTTTCTATTACGAAACATAGTGGCACTTTTGACTAGAAAATCTCATGCAGGACTCATTTCTACGTAAAAAAAAGGTACACTTGATAATTCCAACCGTTTTCGAGAAAACTGCCGTATAGATCTTAAAAATTCTTTGAAAACAAACCCAATTTGAAAAGGAAAAATTGTACTTATTGAAAAGTGTGCTTTGGTGACGTCTTAGTTCTGACAAAATATCAAACTAATTAAAGTGTACGTAAATCGTAGTTAATATAACATTGTGCCACAAACTGCAATCTCAGAGCAGAAATGAGATGAATTTTTTTTTGCTTTCTATACATAACCTCAAATATAGAAAAAAAAATCAATTTTTTGGGTATTTAACCTCAAACATAGAGTACAGTAACTACATAGAGGCGAAAACAAGCCTTCCCGCCAAAACCAAATTTGTATACGCATCGCCATTTTTTAAATGGTACATCAATCAACCTCACTTTTGCGTGGACACTGTTGACGTTTATCGTTTTAAGTTTGGATTTGTGAGTTTTATTTCTACTCATTTTGGAAGGTTGAAAACATTAGCCGAGAATTAAAATTTTCATAAATAAAACCAACTCAACTGAAAATAGGCGCCGATTATAAACAATTCAAATGGTAATATTTTTCAATCCAATTCGAAATTCGTTTTCTCAGTGTATCCTTAGAAATATAGAAAAAATGGAAATATATTAACAACATATTTCTCTCAATCAATCAATCAATCAATAAAAATTTATTTAAAGTTAAAATACAAGAATGCTCCTAGCCGGAGCCTGGCCCGGAGCTGTGGTGAATGTGGGTTGGACGAGGCAGGTCCGGTTCGGCTCGAACAGTAATAAATGGTGGAACAGTTGGGACTCCTATCCGCCTGGGGCGGGTTTAAAAACAACAATATCGCTAACTACGCTGCCCACATGGGCCCACAACTAAATAAGGACTAAAACTGTAAATTATCGTTATTACGCACACAAGACACTGAGAAAATATTTGGATTGCTGGGGAAAAAGATCAGCGAAAATACCCGTTCGAGGTAATTACCGCCCTGGTGGTCTTCCTACCGCCAGGAAAGTAGAGTATAAAGAAGTTGTGGTTTTTAAAGATTGAAATTTTCAAAGAAGTTATTGGCCGAGGGTTAAATTTAGGGACAAAAAGGGACAAAAAGAACAAAAAGATAAAACAATGAACATACAAAGGATAGAGAGAGGTTGAGGTTACAAAGTTGATAAATAAAGATAGAGTAAAGGTAAGTTGTAGTTGTGGAGAAGTTAGGCTAAGTGGGAAGTTGCCTGAAAATAGGCAACGCCTGGTATGGTAATGGGTGTTTCAAATTAAATAGAATTGCATTATGCTTCTGATGTGTGTTATGTTGATGTGTGTTATGTTGCGGACTATCGCCTAGTTTGAATTCGTAAAATTTTTGCGAAAGCCCTTTGACGTAGTGTGCTAGTGGGGTTATGTCGTTACTCTGAGTGAGGTGTATCTGCCCGAATCAGAAATGAGGCGCATAAATTTGTGTTCTAGAACACGGAGTTTTTCATTGTCGTGGCCGAGATGCTGCACCACACCGGCGCCGCGACATATTTCTCTCAGTGTAGATGCAATTGATACACAAGTTCACAGAAATTGAGCCATCAAAACTCAAAGGTGCCGCCAAAGCTTTCGCCTCTGTGTAGTTACTGTACTCTGTGCCTCAAATATCTCCAAATCCTGCTGTGATGGTAAATTTTGACATTCGGATTCTACACAAAAAATTACGTATGAAATGTTTACAAGTTGCCAAACAGTTATTGCGACCCTCCAATTTGCAGACCTGTGTAAGTGATCTCACGTATAGATAAACGATATTTTGGGGATTAAAGAAATGAAAACTTTCACTTTCTACATTAAGTAATATGAAAACGAATTTTTTTTATATGATTCAGGTCCGGTACTTTCCGAGAGAGTGATATTTAATCTGCAGTTTATCCTGGAGATAAGGAAAAAATCGGCATTTTCACGTATAGTCCAATGCAATTAGGTTTATACCTCGGAACCCAGCTATAGTGAATGGATATGAATGATTTTTTTTTGTTTGATTTCTAATGCCATAATCTAAAAGGTTTACCCATTGAAAATTACCGCAATTTCGAAAATCAGTAAATTAAAAAAAAAAATAAATAAAATTTTTGGAAATCTACACAAAAAATAAAATTATCGAAATTTTTAAATATTTCTTTTAAGAAAATAATGATTGGTATAGTTTCCGAAGTTGTTTATAAAGAATTTTTTAAAAAATGAAACTTTAATCTGTAATTTTTAAAATTCATATTGTCGCATTACCAGCTTTTTATTCTTAAGGGTGGAAACCAACCCTAAAAACTGAAAAATTAGTTACTCTTCTAATATTACGAATAAATTAAAGAAAATCCATAGGCTTATGTTTTTGAGGTAGCTTAATATGATTGTGAGATCAAAACTTATCAGACGAAAATATTGAGGGTTGAAATCACTCTTAAATACTGTAAAATTAATAATTCTTCTTATGCTACAAATAAATTCACGAAAATCCATATACTTATGATTTTTAGGTCGCTGAATATGATGATGAGGTCTAAATTAATTTTAAAAAATGGTGGATTAAAAATGGTCACAAAAGAGTATAGCAATATGTCCAATTTTATTAAAAACACAGATTGTTTTAAATAAATCAAATTAATACAATTAAGTAAACTAATTAAATAACATTTTTAATCTGCACTCTAAAACATGCTAAAGTGCAATGCAACCCGCTTTTTCTGCGTATTCTTCGAAAAATACACGGCTATTGCTCGTTTCTCTACCTACTATAAACATTTAAAATGCGCGTACAGACTGAAAAGTTTCAACATTATTTCAAACTGTCATATCTCTGGAACAGTTTGTCGTATGAAAAAAAATAAAAACCCAAACTCTTCGTTTTTTTATAAGCTTCATTTCATTCTTATATCACGTTTTTATCAATCTTATAGTTTTTGAGATATTTCAATTATAAATACAAAATTTTCTTGCGTAAGCGCTCAAGCGCCATCTTTAAACCTTTATATCTCTGGAACAGTCTGTCGTAGGAAAATTAAAAAAAAAACGAACTATTCGTTTTTTATAAGCTTCATTTTTATGCTCTTACCATTTTTTATAAAAAAATATTTTTTGGGCAATTTCCAAAAACCCGATTTTTTCAAAAAATTATGAAAATTTTCATTATTGAAAATGGGTACAGAATGAAAAATTTGAGCATGTTAGTAATAATATGCATTAACAATATCTAGAAGAATTTAAAAAAAAATTGAATTAATAAGAAATTAAAGCAATAAGCTTAAAAAAAATGGCCCCTAAATTCTTAAATGCGCTACTTTTTTGTTTGCAACTTTTTTAGTTTTCATTATAAAAGGAAGTAATACGTCTCAATCGAAAGAAAATTTTAATACCTTTCATTTTTACAAGAATAAAATTTTTTCTCATAGTTGTATTTTGAGTAATGTTATATTATAACGTCGTATATTTTTTCTGAACGTTTCCGCGCCATTTTGAAAATGCCACATTTCCAAAACTGAACATCGGAGAAAAAAATAGAAAAAAGACCATTCTATTTGTTTTCGCAAAAGCTTTAATTTTGTACCCTTGTATTTTATTATTAAAGTCCACATTTTTCGAGTAATTTTTAAAAAACGTATAGGAATACTGGTTTTAGAGGTGAAAATTGCAATTTTCATTTCGCAATATCTCGAAAAATATGCATTTTAGCAAAAAAGTGTATAAGATCTTTCTTTCTTATAATTTGATTCTCTATCAGATTATGTGTATTTTTTGTCTTTTTTTTGCGAAGGTGGGAACCACCTCTAACCAAAAAGCAGGAAAAATGACAATATAGATTTTTATGTACATACTTTATGAAGCATGTTGAAGAAAAAAAATGGAAATTCATTACATCGTTTTCGGACAGGGATTTAAAAGCTTTACTTACTGTACTAATAAGCCAATGGATCGAAAATGAAATTACATTGGCTTCTTTCCAAGTGAAAGGAAAAATACCTTCTAAAAGACACTTACTTATAATATAAATTAAGTATGAAGTTTTTCAATTTAATTTAAAATGTTTAATTAATTGTTTTCATATCCTCCTAATGAGACCAAAGAAGTTCGAAAAAATTTGTATAACTTTTTGTTCTTCTTTAAAATACTATAATGTAATTCAAAGCTTCGCAGTTTTGTTCAGAAGAGTCTGTTGATTCTCCAATATTATTAATTTTAAATATTATTTAAGGTTCTTTTCATCTAACATGTTAGCGTGCCCAGATAGAGATAATACGCAACAGTCCTCCAATAAAAATTGGTATTTCTTCGTTAAGGAAATACCATTAGTATGTAAAGTGTAAAGCGTAGACCTACCTTCAGATGCAGATCCTGATACCAGCCGTCGTTGGTATGTACTGAAAATAGTAATGGACCTAATATACTACCCTGCGGAACATCCAGCTCAAGTATTGTCTTTAATAATGTTCCATTTGCTGTAAGATATGCCAGATATATTTTTGTGTTATCATTTCTCCTATATAAATCGAATTTTTGACGTGAAACGCGATAACACAAAAAACTTATTGGCAGACCTAAGGATAAATTGTAATCAAAACATGCACTAGGTCGCATCTATAAACTTGAAATGTAAGACGCAGGTAGAGCTTAGGTTACAATTTAAGAGAAAAATACTAAAACTCTAATACTTCTACATCAAATCCCAGAAAAGCTTCTAATCAAAGCATAGAGTTCGAAAAAACTTGTATAACTTTTTTGTTGTTCTTTAAAATACCATCATGTAATTCAAAGCTTCGCAGTTTTGTCAAAAAGAGTCTGTTGATTCTCCAATAATATTAACTTCAAAATATTATTTAAGGTTCTTTTTACTTAACTTGTTAGCGTGCCCAGATAGAGATAATACGCAACAGTCCTCCAGTAAAATTTGGTATTTCTTCATTAAGGAAATAACATGGGTATTGTAAAGTGTGAAGCACAGACCTACCTTCAGATGCAGATCCTGATATCAGCTGTCGTTGGTATGTGCTGAAAATAATAATGGCCCTAATATATTACCCTGCGGAACACCTACCTCAAGTATTATCTTGAATAATGTTCCAATTGCTTTGGGATATGCCAGATATATTTTTGTATTATCATTTCTCCTCAATCGAATTTTTGACGTGAAACGTCTAAACGGGATAACACAAAAAACTTATTGGTAGACCTAAGGATAAATAGTAATCAGAACATGCACTAGGTCGCATCTATAAACTTGAAATGTAAGACGCAGGTAGAGCTTAGGTTACAATAAAGAGAACTAAAAGGAGAATACTAAAACTCTAATACTTCTGCATCAAATCCCAAAAAAGCTTCTAATCAAAGCATTAGACGTAGATGTAAAAATTCCAGTAGACGTAAATATTTTAAATTTAAGACGCAGTTGAATGTCTCTGTACAACTAAATTCTACAGACCCCCATATTCCTTCGTCATAATAATTTAAAAAGGAGGGAAGGGGGAGTTAGCAGTAGTAATTAAAACCCATATGGTATTTTCAGTTGACCTAGAAAGTTGCAATTTGGTGCAGAGGTAGAATTTAGGACACAACGAAAGAAAGAAATCTTAAAAGTCCGATACTGCAGGAACATACCTGAATAAAGTTTAGAAGGGATACTGGTAAATATTAAATGATATTTGCTACTTCATAAACGAACGAGCTTTTTATCAATTTCCTTTTATGTGATATTAATTAATACAGACTATAGTTTCATGTTATTTAAAAAAAAAAATGGTAATAGGAAACGATCTGACAAACAAGATGCTTATATAACTTTTGCTTCTAGGGACACTTTGATAAAAAGTCTGACCTGCAAAATTTGAACAGTTACATACGAACAGTTTGAGAACCTCTGCCTTCTGTAGGTCATTGGACGTACAGTTATGAAAGACATATGCGTGTATAATTTCCTAATTGGCACAAAAAGTTGAGTTAAAGCGTGCCGGTCCTTGTCACGCTTTTTGCACTAGGGCAAAGTAATTGGGCCGACTGGTGTGAAAGTATAATGTGACACGGTGGTAAGAGCAACAGTCGGTGATCTTCTAATAACTAAATAATAAGCCCCTATACACACAAGTAAAATTAAAAATTTTTGAAAACCCCCGATTAATGTATCTAATCGTGCCAGTTTCATATGACCGAATCAAAATGAAGCCTAAATCATGTTCGGCTACCATAATTGTCTGCACATTTTCATTTTTACTTCAATCGGACAATTTCTAGAGAAGTTCAACATGGCGAATTCAACATGGCGACCAAACATCAAAATATAATATGCCTATAACCTTCTCGACAAAATACTCCTTCAAATAAAAAAAAAACTGCATCAAAATCGGATCACCCGTTGAAGAGATATGAAGCCACAGACAGGCATACAAATATACGAGTCAAATTTATAACACCTCTCTTTTTGTGTCGGGGGTTAAAAAGGCGGCGTGGTATTCAAACAGGTTGGATGACATATATCTGGTGTTTTTTATATACCTAGTTTACTTCTTATTATCCATGCAACCTAGTGGAAAAAGAGAAATGTAGGTCGCAAGAAGACCTTGAACTTGTCTAGTTCAACAACCTTTACTGACCTAGTCAATATTACAGGTAATAGAAATTCTGAACCAATGTTAAAATCAAAATTTTTAAAAAAAAAATTTTCTCCAAAACTATTGGTCTTTAGACCCCACGTTATCTAAGATTTTTGCTTATCTAGTCGCTTCTCACTATCGGTTTTTTAATTCCGCGAAACTAATTTCATCCTGTGTAGTGTAGAGAAAGGGGAAAATTGGGAGGGTGATGAAGAGGAGAGAAAGAGTTCTCTTTTATAAACTTGAAAATATAGCACCTAATTAGGCTGGAAAATATTTTAAAATGTTATTTTGAGTATGGTGCAATAATTTTCATACGCGTAAAATCTAATATTTAATACGATATAGGTGTATGAAAGTTATCAGCTGTATCCAAAATAACATTTTTTTCAATAATGGTTGAAACAGAAATAAAAACTACTTATATAATTTTTTGTCTTGAATATGGTTTTTATTAAAAAAAAAATAGCAATTTTGAGGTTTGTCAGTGTCTGAAATTTTGAATAAAACATTTGTGGAACTACCTTGAAATATTTCGCAGAGAGAGCTTGCTTAGTATCCTCGTTCAGCAGATATCAACTCTCTGGATCTATTTTTGTGCAGACTTATCCCAGAAGTTCGAACGTCACTTATGCTCAAAGATGCCGAATATGACAATGCATATTTGATTCATTTTCAAATTTTGTTTTCGAATGAAAAACAGGTAGAATATATCTAGTGCTTAAAAAGAGACACCGAAGTGATATAGGCAACTACACTGCAATATGTATTAAATCTACTTCGACTAAAATACTAAAATTATATATGTTGTTTTTAAGAAAAAAATTCTAATAAAACAAAACATATTATTAGTTCAAAATATTCTAAAATACTAGTAGAAAATATCACAACTTAATGTGTATTAAAAACATATTGTTGTTAAGCAGACTGCTGAAGATGCAGATTCTCATTACGATTCAGTAATTATAGTTGGCGAAGGTGTTGACCTTTTAATCATTATGTTGTTCTAACATGTATTTTATGAAACCAAGCAAGGGGAAAACGAACGAATTTATTCATCGAACTGTTTTAAATACCCAAAAGAAGTTGCAGATAACATAATATTCCTCCACGCATTCAGTGGATGTGACACAACTTCTGCGTTTTTTTAGGCAAGGCGGTAAATTATTACAAAAATCTGCAGGATTACAAAAACACGTGGAATGTTTTAAAGATCCCAATTCTCACCCTGATGTTATAGATATAGCAGGTCAAAAAGTTATCTTAGCCCTTTATGGAGCAGAACTCGATCAGCATTCTTTGAATGAATTCCGGTACAAATGCTTCATTAAGTCAGTGGCAAAAACTACATGTAACCTTGCATCATTTTCTCCTACTGAATCTGCTGCACGCCAACACTCTTTTAGGACGTACTATCAAATTCAGCAGTGGTATGGAAATACCGAAAGTCCTCAAGATTGGGGTTGGATGACAAAAAAAAATGGTTTGTTTCCTATTACTACCAAAAACGAAGCTACTCCACTAGAACTATTAAAAACAATAAGCTGCAAGTATACAAAAGGTTGCAAAGCCACGTGTGCTTGTAGAAAAGCTGGACTAAGATGTTCCGTTATTTGTTCTGGATGTCAAGGACAATCGTGTGGAAATGTCGAAATATATGTAGACGACTCAGATCAAGCCGAAGAAACCGAAGGTAGGGTATTAGCTTTTTGGAACACGATAAACACGAAGAGGCTGAATCTGACAAAGACGATGCAGGCGATAATGAAATCGACACTCGCAGTTTTATTTAAGCAAGGGACCATTTTGGGCCTTCAACTTCAAAAAAATCCAAACTAATGTAATGCATTGGCAGTAGAGAAAAGAATTATAAGTAAGTTAACCAAATAAACAAAATGTGGATTAGGCCTATTGGGGACACCACTTAAAAAAAAGCTCCAAAAGCTCTACCGCAACAGTAAAATCTTTAGCCCGTTTTAAAATGATGTTAATTCACCTGACGACTGGCCTAAATTTGCCTGAAGCAATTTCAATTGCTAAGCCGCTTCATCTCTATACTCCAATCAATAGATAGAAGTCAGTTTTTCTATTTTAAAGTGTTCGAGGGTTCATTCTGAGTATTTTGTCAAGTTAGCGATGTCGGCGGTGGCTGGGGTTAGCCGCCATCTCTGTGAAAAGTCAAACGCAAATATCTCGCAAACCATTGATGCTACGACAAAAATGCACTTTTTTTTCAGCACCAAATTAATTTTCATAGAACTAACCGTTTACGAGTTATAGCGCGTGAAAGTTTTAAAAACGTAGTTTTTGTGGATTGTCAAATAACAATCATGTAGAGCATTAAATTTTCTACACTTTATGTGACAGACGCCATTTTGTAGGACTAATATACTAATAATCTAGTGCTCTACAAGTTTGCACTTACATATTTTTATACCCGTCAATATTTGACAATAATAGTTAACAAGAAGTTTTTAAAAAAATATGTTTTATAACTTTTGCAAAAAAGTTTAAAAAAAAAATTGTACAACTTTGCAATTAAATATTTTTTATCCGTTTTATCCGACTAATAACAAACTATTTTGAAAAAACTACTTCTTAAAAACTTTCACGGTCGTAGCACTTGAACTATTAGTCTTACAAAATAGTGTCTGTGACAGAAATTGTTTAGAAATTAGTGCTCTTTAAGATTTTCATTTGACAATGTAATATCAATAGTTTACGAAATAAGCCGTAAAAACTATGTTTTGAAAACTTTGACTCGCTGTAATTCGTAAATGTTTAGTTCTACGAAAATAAGCCTGTCAAAGGCTGGAGAATTTAGTCTGAACGGCATTTTTGTCGTAGCATTAATGCTTCGCGAGATATTTCCCTTTGACTTCTTGCAAAGTTGGTGACTATCCCAACCACCTCCGACCCCGTTAACTTGACAAAATACTAAGAATAAACCCCCGAATACTTTAAAAAAGAAAATCTGACTTACGCTATTTTTGCACACTTTTCTTTATCTATTGATTGGACTGCTTGAAATATGTTTTTGAAAGACGACTGTACTAAAAATTAGTTTTCGATAAAACAAGAGCAAAGTTCGTGTTTAAACCCAAATATTTTTGTTATTCACACCTGCAATACCGCTTTCTCGCGGACAAATTGTATATAGATGAGGTTATAACTTTTATTGAATCAAATATGCTTATATAAACAGATGATATGTTTATAAATATAATTGTTTAAAAATACAAATTGGTAATGACACTTTGATCTTGATCTTAGTCAATGCCATGAAATTGAATGTAGTTCAATGCTCGGTAATTACACAGGATGTAACAAAAAAGGCGTGCTTTACTTTAAGGGTGGGTAAGGGCAGTGTTCAACAAAGTAGGCCCGCAAATAATCTAGCAAATTGTCGCATTATAACTTTTGGATTTGTCCCGAGAGACATATCTCCTGACCTGCATATTCACCGGATCTAAATCCTTTGGATTTTTACTTGCGCGGCCAGTTCAAGTATATTACCGTCTTTACCACCGTGGAAGAGCTTCACTATACAGGATGGATGGATAGATAAATAAATATGTAGATAGATTTAGATTTTACCATATTACTTGCATATAAAATATTTATAGCAAGTCGCAGAAAAAAATTTAGTTACATTTTAAAAATACCTAAAACGTATCGTGAGCTAGTGACCAGACCTACATTTTTCCATGTATTTTCACTCACTGAACACGAATCTGGCATCAGAATAGGACCTTCCTGGACGAATTTATGAGTTATGATGGAAAAAAGCTCGGAAATCATTAATTCGCCGTATTTGCCTTACATATTTCAAGTAGCGTTGGGGTAAGTAGAGGATAGCTCCAATTCATATTTTCTAGACCTAGATTTTTAGATTACTCTGAAGGAGCGGGCGATTGGCCTTCCCCCACTGCGACCTATAAGGTCTATTGTAGTACTCCTTTTTTGTGTGCCTCAGGGCTCCCCATCCAAACATGGTCTTCCTAGACTTCGAGTCTGTTGATAAGGGCCCCCAGGCACGGTTATCAGCCTCTGTCTTTCTCTCGCCGAGCCGCCTCAGTCCAGTCAGGCTTTTACAGCTCAGCATATGGACTGAGATCTCCAGCGAGAACTTGGGTCCCATTCCAAGCGCTGGACGCGACCAACGTTGCTTAACATCGCTGATCGAGTGCCGGCACCTAGATCGGAGCCCGTACAGAGAGCTGTTTTCTAGACCTAAGACCCAACAATAGCCCAACGACCCAATGACCCAATGACCCAATGACCCAATAAATCAGCAATTCATATTACCAAAGTTAGTAAATTTAAAAGAAAAATTTCTCGTTCAGTGATGCTTTCGTACTCTTTTATTTTCAAAAAATATACGTAATAACCCATAATACTCCAGTCGGTAAAGTAAAAAATACACCAAAAGCTCGCAAAAAATGTTATCTGAGATTTTCCTTCAGTAACTGTTAGTGGAGAGGTTATACATCATAAAACCACAAAAATTCGTTTTGGGGGGTGCCGCAACCCCCCCAAAAAACCACTCCTTCGGTGAAAAAAGCCTTATTTTACTGATAACTCATTAACCGTTGAAGATATAAAAAAATTGCTCATCATAAAAAAGAAAGCTTGACTCATTTCCTAAAAAAAGTCCTATTGTAATTTTGTTGTATATGCCATGGTTTTCGTGAAAATCGATATTGAAAAAATTCCAAAATTTGCATTTTTAATGCGCGCGAATTTTCGTTTATTTGAAATTTATTGCGCGCGGCCTATAGAAAAAATTGAATTGCTCAAAAACCATACAAGCTAGGAAGAAAAATCAAAATGGGTTTTAAAGGGGATATAAAATACTCTCTTGTGTAGCCATTTTTGATGACTATTGATATTTATTAGTATATAATAATAAAAATATAATACAGTTTATCTCTTAATTTTTTACGTCTCTAACTATTCACAGGCCCGTAAAAAATAACTGACTTTAATATAAGTTATAAATGCTCAAGGTAGTACTTCAATGCAGAACAAGTTAGGATTAGAAATATTCACATTTACAAATTTACCAGCCAAATTTTTACCAATTTTTTATTTTTTATTTTGGTTTTGCCAACATAACCATTTCATATAGGTAATCCAAAGTTTGTCCGTTTTTTCTCTCTTTTCAATTTCCTCCATTTTATTGAATAATTTTTTGAGGTAAATATTCAAGGTGTTTGGGTCTTTTTTTTATTTTTAGGAAGCAATAAAAAATTGGCCAAAATTTGGTTAACTTCAACATGCTGGTAAATTTGTAAATGTGAATATTATTATTCCTAACTTTTTCTGCATTGAAGTACTACCTTGAACTAAAAGATAATACATTTATAACTTATATTAAAGTCAGTTATTTTTTATTAAGAGATAACTATATTATATTATTATTTTTATATACTAATAATTATCAATAGCCATCAAAAATAGCAACACAAGAGAGTATTTTATATCCCCTTTAAAACACATTTTGATTTTTATTCCTAGCTTGTATGGTTTTCGAGCAATTTAATTTTTTCTATAGGCCGCGCGCAAAAAATTTCAAATAAACGAAAATTCGCGCGCATTAAAAATACAAATTTTGGAATTTTTTTCAATATCGATTTCCTAGAAAACCATGGCATATACAACAAAATTACAATAGGACTTTTTTTTAAAAATTAGTCAAGCTTTCTTTTTTATGATTAGCAATTTTTTTTATATCTTCAACGGTTAACGAGTTATCAGTAAAATAAAGCTTATTTCACCGAAGGGGTGGTTTTTTGGGGAGGTTGCGGCACCCACCCAGAACGGATTTTTGTGGTTTTCTGATGTATAACCCCACTAACAGTTACTGAAGGAAAATCTCAGATAACATTTTTTGTGATAGAAATTTTTATAATTATTGAACTATAAACCAACAATAACCCAAAGGCTCAACAACCTAATGACCCAATAAATCGGCAATTCATATTATCAAATTTAAGTAAAACCAAAAAAAAAAAAAAATGCTACCTTCATGTTATTTGAGCCGCAAAATCCGAATCTGACATTGAAATTGGACTTACACGTCACAATTTTTTTATAGTCAAAAAATGGACCAAATATAGAACGAACATTAATTTTTTTTTCAAAAAATGTGTATATAGGTGGATGAACTAAAACCAAACAAACCTAATGGATGGAGATTGTTTTTAGACTCTTCGCGAAGTTTAAAAGCTGTACTACTACACAATGCTAATAAATTGGTACCGATACCTGTTGCCCATTCGACAGTCCTGAAGGAAGAGTATTCAAATATAGAATTAATTTTGAAAAAGATCAAGTACGAAGAACATGAATGGCAAATTTGTGGTGACTTATAGATATTGTCAATGATTTTGGGTCAACAGACGGGCTTTGTGAAGTATTCATGGTCCTTTTGTTAATGGGATAGTCGAGATCGACAGAATCATTACGACAAAGAAAAATGGAAAGAAGGATCTCTTTGAATCCTGGTTCAATGAACATCATTAAAAAGATAGTAGTCGAATGTTCCAAAATTCTTTTGTCTCCTCTTCACATTAAACTTGGTTTAATATAACAATTTGTCAAAGCTCTTGACAAAGAAGGAAAATGTTATGAGTATTTAACACGTAAGTTCAGTCGTATATCAGAAACTAAATTAAAGGAAGGAATATTTGATGGATCACAAATTCATCCTTTGATGAAGGATGAAAATTTCACCACTCAAACGATTGACATCAAAAAAGCTGCGTGCATTAGTTTCAAAGAAATTGTAGAACAATTTTTGGGTAACAAAAAAAGTGGAAGGTAAAAAATATAACATGATACAGATTTACCACAAAATGGGCTGTCTGATTAATTTGAAATTGCATTCCCTTCATTCACATATTGACTACTTTCCTGAAAACTTAGGAGATTACAAGGAAGAACAAGGCGAACGATTTCATCAAGATATTAATGAAATGGAAAGACGGTATCAAAGGAGATGGGACATTAGTAATGGTGGCTGACTTTTGCTGGACAATGAAGAGAGAATCGTTGCCAAAGAAAAAAAAACAGGAAAAGAAACCCATTACGCAGGTCATTTGAAGATAAAAGAGTACGAAAGCATTGCCGAATGTAAGAAATTCTTGCTTTAAGTTTACGAACTTTGGTAATATGAATTGCTGATTTATTGGGTCATTGATTTGTTGGGCAGTTAGGTTATCGTTGGTTTATAGATCATTACGTATATCTTTTGAAGATAAAAGAGTACGAAAGCATCAGTGAACGAGGAATTTTTCTTTTAAATTTACGAACTTTGGTAATATGAGTTGCTCATTGATTGGGTCATTGAGTTATTGGTTATGGGTCTTATTGTCTCATTACCACCTCGAAAATATGTATTTAGAGCTGTTTTCAATTTATGCCAATGCTGCTGCCAATGGTCTTGAAATATGTAAGGTTAATACCACGATTTAATGAATTTCGAGCTTTTCTCCATCATAAATTCGTCCAGGAAGGTCCTATTCTGATGCCAAATTCGTGTTCAGCGAGTGAAAATACATGAGAGTATGTGGGTCTGATGACTAGCCCAGGATACTTTTTTGTTTTTGTGGGCCTGTGTAATTATCAAAGTAAAATGATCATTCTCAACGTAGAAAAAGACGCACACAGACAAAAGAATAACAACAGATAGCTAGAATGAATGAAATAATTTGATAAGATCTATAAATTACAATCTATCTACTAATAATGATTTAAAATAAATGAACAAAAATAAGATCAAAAATTATAATAAGAGAATTAGCTATGTTATACTGAGGTGTTCATATATTCGTTTATTGAATTCACCTTAACTTTAAAATTATATTCAAGTGTTTTGAAACTGAGTAACTAAACCTGAGTATATTAGATAATTTTGGGTCTAGCGAATTTCTTGTCGATTTTGCGAGACGAAATTTTGATGTTTTCAGATAGTTTGCTGACCTAATATTGTCGTCCTGATAATCGCCGCGAGTAGAATATGAATTTTTGTTCCAATGAATTTACATATATCTAGATACATAACAGGCTATCTTTTCACTATATACCTTGTTTGCTCCTAACATAGTCACATTATATGTCCATTAAAAAGAATAGATGAACATCACATCCCAGTGGCGTTGTGTGTGTAGAAAATGTGTAGAATGGTAAATATTTTCATTAAAATGCATTATTGCAATTCCTGCATTACCGGTTCTTTATATAACGTGATATAGGCATACGATATTACAGTAAGATAAAACAGTAAGATAAATATGCATTGAAAGGATATTAAAATTTAATTGCTATTTTCTTCTTTTCTAAACTGCTTTCTGCAAACGGCACAGCACTTCACTATTTATTTGCACTAAATATATTGTCACTAAACTGTGTAAATATGAATAGAGAATATTATTTAGGTATTAAGCAAATCACAACTTAAAATAAAACACGAAAAAAGCTTATTAACATTAATGGCGGATATATTGTCAAAAGTGTCAAACTGAGATTATGATAATCAAACTGAACCGATGGTGCCCGAATCGGCCGCGAATAGATCGACTAGCCAATCAAGAACTTATGGGAAGAAGTGCCTTAGATTGTGAATCTTTCAGGATCACACAAACTAATGCCATTATGTATCTAGATATAAGTTCTTTAATCGGAGACAGCCACTAAAACGTTTCAACGGCTTTTGTTTAGTTATATTTTGGACTATTAGTCGTAGTTTAGCGTAAGATTTAAAACCGAAATAGTCATGATGATCTCTTTTTAACTATATTCTGGTCATTACTAGTAGTCATAATATTGCCATGCAGGTTTGGTTAGAAAGTCGTTTTCAAAATGTCATATATGAGCAAGTAATTAAATAGTAACAATGTTAAGTCCTAATGCTGCCATTCTACCTATAAAAATGGCTAAAATATGTTGACATGGTTTTTGTTATTAATATTGTGTTGATATCCAAACTATTACTAAGAAATTAGCCTAAACATGACTATATTAGTTAGGCTTTATTTTGGCGGTTTTTTTAGCTGTTATTGCCGAATCATGACTGAAACAATAATGAAAAAATATCCTTATTAAATGACTATTTTAGAAGTAATTTTGTACACATTAAAATCTAAATTGAGGCCAAATGGCAAGATAAAAATATAACCTAAAAAAAGTATTAATAATTTATACATACGCAAATAAGTTTTATATCAACAGGAAAATAAGAATGACATGTAAAAGAAAACATAGGTAGAGTTCCACATATTATTGGAAAAGGAATGTCGCCTAAAAGTATGTTCAAAGAGTAGGTACTTATATAGCGGTATAACACTTTTCACGGGGTGTTTTCGTTGACGTTTGTGTCTACAAAAGCTTATAAGTACATTAATATAAATATTTTTAGATTATCAAAGTGAAAGTGTTAACCCGTCTTCTGCATCAGTGTCCAAGAACGCTGACATTCCATTTTCTATGGCTCTAGTCATCAATAACATTTTACTATTATTCCTTTTTATTGTACACGGTTGCTGGGAATATTTTGAGTTTGGTTTTGATTGCGGATTAGTCAATAATGAATGTATGCTTTTGTATTTGACCAGTACAGTTGGCTACTTACTACCTACCCAACTTGAAGGAACTGCACTAAGGCAAA
The DNA here is from genome assembly GCA_936432065.2 of Rutpela maculata. Taxonomy (NCBI): domain Eukaryota; kingdom Metazoa; phylum Arthropoda; class Insecta; order Coleoptera; family Cerambycidae; genus Rutpela; species Rutpela maculata. The sequence continues at coordinate 33,731,714 of OW386292.2, forward strand.
TTTGCTCCTCGATGGTCGTCCAGGCAATACTTTTTCAGAAACTTTGGTAACAAATTTTAATTTGGTAGGAGAAATGAAATGTAAACACGTTGGAGAAACGAAGGTCAAAATACAAAGTAACCCGTTCCACACAAAGGTAGTTCAAAAAAGCGTAAAAAAGAGAGGTTATGTCGTTATGTCTTTCATAGTTTGTCGTATTTTGATGCGAAAAGTCGCTAACCACTTCAACTAATTTTCTGGTAATAGTTTGGCCAATATGACCGGTTAAATTTGCCATTAATTTGACGAAAAAAGTTTATTAGATCTTTTACAGTCTATTCTGGCTTATTTCCAGCATCATTAGCGAAAGCATATACCAAATTATGACAACTTAGCGTCATGTTTTCTATCAATCAAGAAGAACCCAAACGATGGCCATTACGTTCATTTTCAATACATTATTAATTATACCTATAAAATAACGTTTTGATTTACTAATTCGATATTTTAATAACTTTTAATAACCTTACCATCGATTGTACATTACAAAATGTTTACATGCGTATATTTCAATTTAATTTAATTATTGTAAAATAAAATTATTAATTTAAAGATTTTTGGAGATCCCTTTGTTTTTATGAGTATTTTATCTAAATTTACAGAAAAAAATCGTGCGTTGATAAAATTTAACGCTCTTGATTGACCATATATGCAATTATGATGTTCATATAATTTTAAAGATGAACAAACTATAAGTATAATGGACGCCGATTTTATCTAACACCTGCTTAAAGCCAAAGATGACCATAGTACCTTGTTTCACTTTAGGCCTAAAAGTCATGATTTAGTCACGGTGACATCATCCTTTTCGCCACAAAAACCATTTCATAACTAATAATAAAGCAGCCACAAAAATTAAAAAGAGAGCCAAATAAGTTGCACATGCGTTATGGCCATTTGGCTCCAGTTGCATTTTGATAGCTAAGACATGATTCCCCATTTTCGTCACCAATACGTCTTCAGAACGTAATAATTCAGTTCTAATAATCGCCACTACAACCAAATAGCCATCTGTTTTAGCTAATGTAACAAGATGATGACCAAAATACAATTACTTGTGCTACTTGGGGAAGGTCTACAATGCTCTAAAGGATGGACCAGCAATTACTCTCATTCATCGCATTTGTAAAACAAAAACTTTATCAGCGTCAGTGAAGTTACCCCAGAGGATAATACCACAGCTCATGTGCGACTTTATATGTGCTAATTGACAGGCATTCAATAATGTTTCCATATTCATCATTTTTTTAAGTTGAGTCAGGTTTAGGTTAGGTTGAGTTAAGTTTAAGTTTTAAAAAAACTTCAAGAATCTTTATATTTTTACCGACAATTAAATAATTATTTGAGGAAAAATCAGCTTCTGGGTTTTGTACCTCTCAAGTTTAATAAAGAAATATACAGCACCTACGCTTTTGTTGCTAAAATTTCTTGTCATGAAAGGATGCTGCTTTGGATTTCTTCTTTAATTCTTGTAGTTGTTCTGATAATTTAAAACGTAGTATGTTTGTTAATAAACTAAGGAATGAATAAAGTTGCATAGCCGATGCTCGGTAGTTAGTCAAATTTACGAACGTGCAGGGCGTAATTACTTCTTTGTCATTAAAAAAAAACTGGTGGTGAGGCATGTCCAGGCATACAAAATACCTCATGGTCTAAAGCCCATGGTTTTGGAAAAAAAAAGAAACTTTCATATAATTGATTGAGAACTACTGGCTAGTACCTATATTGACTAGCACAGTAACGGCTGTCGAAACAAATCAAGTTCCAGATCTTTTTGTGACTTATACCTTTATTTTTTAATGATTATTATTGCATCGACAATACGAAATAAACAGCGTCCGAAAACACCAGATAAATGTCACCCAATTTATTTAAATACTGCCATCATCTTTTGGATCATCGACTTTTATTCTTACCACCACGCCATAATATAGCTGAATGCGATCTAACTAATTCATCCTAGCGCAATGTCACAATAAATTGGTCGACATGCTTTAACCAAACTAATTGTGCCGATTAGGGAATATAAACTCGCAAATGTTCCACCACAACTGTACATCCATTGACCTACAGAAAGCAGAAGTTCTCAAACTTTCAGGAGGTAATTTTTCAAATTATTAACCTAGGCCATTTTTTTAAGTGCTCCTAGAAGACAAATCTATACAGGTTTCTCATTTTTATGGTCGTTCCCCATTACCAGTTCTTTTTAATGACATGAAACTAATTAAAGCATATATGTGATGGGGATTCTTTCATCATTTTGATGTGTACCATCCACCCTTGAAATAAACATTTTTTCTTATATACCCTGTATAGTGTTAGAAACATTAATGAGTTAATAAGTTGAAAGTATATATATAATCCATGAATTAAAGACAAGATTTATCAAATCGGCCGACATGTCAAAGAGTAGTGTAAATTTTCGATTGTTATCGTTGTTTTAAATGCAATTTCGATAAAGACACCCAATTTCAAGTTACGGTTCTATGGGGAGTAAGTTATTTTCTCGATAAATAAAAGAGATATTTGAATTCTGTAAAAGGTGTTCACTAGAATATTTAAATTATATCAGCTCTGAGTAAAAACGGTAATTTTACAAATTGAGGTATAGATGTCATTGCGACGCAAAGAAATTATTTGATCCTAGGGACGTTGAAACAAGGTGCAAATGATGGAACATTTTCGGATTTTCGAAATATATGAACTTCAATCTAATTTTTTTAAATATAAAAATAGTCATAACTTTTTAAAGTACATTTTAGACGATAAGTCCTTTGGGACATTTTTCATAGTGAATCGGGCTGATTTAGATGATAATGGAACATTTATTCAAAACACAAAATAACTTTTTTTTCAAGTAAAACAAAGGTGGGGCTGCAACTGCTATTTGGAAATTAAAGATTTTGACATTTCTGTTTATTGTGGATTATCTAATTTTTGTGTTGTATATTCAACTAAATTTTACACTGTGAATTGTAGCCATATGAAAAAAAAAATGCGATTTTTGTTACTTGAAAAATTACATTGAAGTTCAAATATCTCGAAAACAAGTGATTTTTAGAAAATTGTTCATATTAAAAAAGTTGCTTAAAATATAATTCTCCATCTCATGCACCTCCATTTCATCGTTCCTAGGATCGAACAATTTCTTTGCATCGCAACGCCATCTATACCTCAATATGTAAAATAACAATTTTTACTCAAAACTGAAGTCATTTGTATATTCTAGTGGTTACCTTGTGCAGAATTCAAATATCGCTTTTGGTTATCGAGAAAATGGCGCAAGAGTTTTAAGTTGGACACCCTGTACACACAACATCATAAAATTATAGTTGGACTACTACTGATAATGGTAGGTAATTATAATATAAAGGATGTAATTAGTTTCATGTCATTAAAAAAACATGGTCTAAATCCCATAGTTTTTCAGATTTTTTTTTAATACAACGGATTGAGAACTTCTGGTCTAATATTGCACTGTCCAACTAAACCAAGTTCAAAGATCTTCTGCGACCTACCTTTTTTTAATGGCCATTGCATGGATAATAAGAAATAAACGATGTATGTAAATAAACACCAGATAAATGTTACCCGACTTATTTGAATACGGTTGCCATTTTTTATATATGGGCGTTTATTACTTAGTTATAAAAAAAGAGTGAAGGCTTTTGGTCTGTCGTCTTGCTATATTATTTTGTCTTAACGAAAAAACGGCACTTTGACGGCGCACTGTAGCTCGATTATTTGTGATAATTAAGGAAATATAAACTCAAATATCTTCTTCACAACTATACGTCCATTGACCCGTAGAAGACAGAGGTTCTCAAACTTTTTGTAGATAATTTTTCAAATTTTTTTACCTAGCCTCAGTTATTTTCAAAGTATTCCTGGATGAAAAAGTTATATAGGTTCTTTGTTTGTCTGGTCTCTCCATTACCAGTTTTTTCTTTTACATAAAGCCAATAATATAATATAGAGGATGCTCTACATTATATTATTAGATTACTGGAAAGTTTTCGATTGCATTAATTCTGCAGTATTATTATCCAATCTTTTTAAATATTTTATATGATTTAACAATGACTCTGTAACGATGAATCTTATTTAATAATTATTAATCAGTAGTTTTTGAAGTATTTATTAATGATAGGTTAATACTTACAAACAAGAATAAATCAGATTCATTGTAACGAACAAAGTATTACTCAGTAACTATGACAATGACGTAACTAAGAAAATGTAATGGACCTAGCAGCCTCTTACTATAAAAGGCGATACAATACCTCAGATTTGCATTCTCATCCCAGCGATAAACAGAAAAGGTTCTTAACTCCTTAACCTCAAATGTGACATCACACAAATGATATTGGCTAGATAGTAGTAATCTTAAAATTCATAGTAGAGACCCTGCCTAATCTGAGTAACGCAGTACAGAATGAGACCGTCCGAATCTGTCAATGCGTACAAGACTCCCTCCAGTGGCGGGACAACAGGGTGTTCAGAGTGATCGAAGAACTCGGGCCCCCAGCTCAGTGGGATAACTCTCTGATATGTTTAGTGGAATATAGAATATACCTATGACTGTTTTAAGATAATTACTTTTTATTCTCATTCCTGTACCTACTTTTTAAATTGATTTTTGCACCTATTGGTGCATTCCCCGCATCAAGTCATGGACCACGGTACCAAATTCACTGGCGACCCCCCGCACCTATTAATTGATGAGGCGAGAGGGAGAAATGTGAAAAAAAATTTTGGCAAGATCTCTGGCGGGCCCCCGCTACGGGCGCCTCGGAAGCAACTCAGTACTCAATACTCATTACTCAATAGCCCCCCTCCGTATGGGGCTCACAAATATTCCTGGAACACGGGCCCCTTCCAATGAAATCCCGCCACTGACTCCCTCTATCATATGATGGTGTGTATTTGTTGTGAAGGCGTTACATACTTAGTTAATTGTCAAGCGTCGCGTTAATTCAATGTCGAAGTGACAAGTGTCACGTCAACTGAACGTCAAAGTGACATATGTCAAATGAATTAAATGTCAACCAAATGTCAAAGTGACAGATGTCAATTTAATTAAATGTCAATTAAATGTCAAAGTGACAAGTGTCATATTAATTAAATGTTAAAGTGTCAGTTGACGTATCGACTGTCATATTATTTCCTTTGCTTTGAACGATTTCGACCCGAGAACTGTCCGTAAATATTTATTCATCATAATAAAGGTTGCTGGGTCTGGTTAGAGTGAGACTTACTTTGTAAGGGTATTAGTATAATTATAAAATTGTAACAATGAGTGTTGTTTCATATTTATAAATAAATATTAGTATCTGTGATTTTCACGTTTGTTGTTAATTTTCTGATCTTGAATAAATTTTGTTAAATTGAAATTATACTCCTTGACTTTTATTGAATTCTGGAATTACTCCACTGTTAACTATTCAAGCACAATAGTTCTAAACTGTAACTGCAACGTTATGACTTGATTGCTTTTAATATTACTTCTTTGTAGACATATGATTTTTTTCTGAACAAGGCACACGTATATGAAGTACCTTAGTACTCAAAATGACTTAATTTTTTATAGAGGGTCTCGATCTCCCCAATTTGTTTCCAAATCCGAGAATAGTAAATACGTATTTTTTGGTTTTTCAAAATTTTGATTTCAAATGGTGCCTATGGAGACATGAAGTTTCCAATATAAATCGCATGGGGAAAAAATCAAGTCATTTTTGAACCACCCTAGTGCTCAATGTTGAAGCCCTTCTTATTGAGTATTTTCACTAGTCAAATATATAACGTAGTTATTAATTGCAATAATTATTACTATGTTAACCATATCCAGCCGTATTTTCCATTTAGTCTAAAGTTAAAATTCTAGACTCGTAATATATGGCTGTGGCTGCAAAGCTATTCGCACACCAATGTTTCTGACAAGGGAGCTTATAAGGTCGGTAAATAAATAATAATAGCTATAAACCTACTTACTTTTATTAAAAATTACATAAAAAAACTTAAGTATTAGGTACTTCAGTTCAACTATAGACTAAACATAAAATTAAGTAAATCGGTCTTAATTTTGTTTGGCAGTGATTTTAGGCGTAGTCATTACACTGCAGAATTGCATAGCATTAGTGATTCTCCCTCCCGCTCATCAAAAAATTTTTTGAGGGACCCGGGCTTGTTTCGGGGGCCCGGAAAATTTTTTTCGGCAAAAAAATTTTTTTTCGGATCTCTCCCCCTGCTCATCAATTTTCAAAAAATAATTCCCCCGGGCCCGTATTTTTTCTCGACGGCCCTGCGTAATAGATATCAACAAATTGCAGTTTAACATCTATATACCGGGTGTAAACGAATAGTAGGCCACCCCTGTAACTTCCTTGTTTTTGAAGATATCGGGTTGCAATTTTGTATGGTGAAATTAGGTAAGATTTCCAACTTTTTGAGACCTATCCGCCATATTTATCACTTCCGGTTTCATCGGAAATGGCCCTAATTGTCTTTTCTAAATGGACCACCCTGTATGTTTCTATATTTTGAAATAAAGATCACATTTTGGATACATTTATACTATTTTGAACAATTTATATAGTGTTGCACGAAAAATAATTCGAATTTTAGTTATCAATCTAGATGGCTGCGAATATGTTAAAATTAATTTTGTTCCAATGTAATTCATATGAAAAATACGAAAACGTCAATATGTCCAATAATACATCATACAGGGCGCTGTAAACTCATTAAAATCACATTTTTCAAAATGACTCATTTGTTTTAAACATTATGATATGGGCCACCCGGATATTCAGAAAGCTCTATTTAGTAGGGGTTAAACGGTACCAAAAGTTCCGTAATGTGTAATCGTTACCGGCAGGAATGACAATTTTTCTTAAGAAATTTATGATTTATATCTAACTTCACTTAAATTTTGATCAACCCTGTATATTTGTGTTAATATTTTATGATATGCCACCCTCCGCAGAAGACAGAATGGGGCTCTGACTCATTCTTGTTGCAGCTAGCTAGATAACAATGTTATCCAATTAGAAAATGTTATAAAAAAGAGAATATTTATATTTTGCTTATAGTGCAGGGCGGCAAAATGTCATTTCGTTCAGGGCGGCAAAAGGGCTAGAGCGGCCCCTGTTATAAAGACTATGGCAGAATGAAAACATTGTGGAATGTACCCTTGGTTAAATATATTCATAATTGCATAAAAATAAATATACCAATTTCAACTTAAAGACATGTTAAACGAAGGAGGACTCACTAGTGTTTACTATGCTTTAGCTTATTCACACATGTCACTAAATGTTTGTATCTGGGGTCGATCATCTTATGTCAGGAGAGTGTTTATTCTGCAAGAAAGAGATTCCTATTTAACTTAGATTATAGAGAAAGCTGCAAAACTACCTTTACAAAGAAACAAATCCTGATGATGCCATGTATTTATATTTATAAATTTTTAATTAACGCAAAAAATAATATTACACTTTTGTGAGTCTGTCTGAGCATAATTTCGATACTAGACGAAACAAAAATATTTTAACAATTTCCTTACATAGGGCATCGACTTTCAAAGAACCACCTCAATATAACTCTATCGTGTTATATAACACATTGCCAAATAATATTCAAAATGTGAGCGTAGGTAAATTGAAAATTACTATTAAAAAAAATTCTACTACAAAAAGGTTACTACACAACTGATGAATTCTTAACCGACGTTATTATACAAGCTACTATATAATTGTATTTATTTAGTTAAGTCATTACAATATAAATGTTTTTACTATTACTACTGATTCATTGTTTGTTATAACTCTTATTTTCTTAACAAACAAGTTCTATGCATATAATTTTTTCACGTGTCGTGACTTTATTATAAATCAAAAGCTACTGGCTGATGGTTCATCCAAAGCCAAAAGAGAAAAAAAAAAATTAATGGTTTTTTCGAATTTTTTTCACAGCTTTTTAAGCAATGGCAATTTTAGAAACTTTGGGGTTTTGGTATTTAATGTTAGGAACATATAAAACGAAATTACAGCAAAAAGGCGGCAGCGGAAATAAGTAATGTTAAAAATTGGCTAGATATAAATTCTTTAAAATTAAATATAGCAAAAACTAAAGGCCATGGCAAGTTAAGATAAGTGTACGTGCCCTTGCAACCTTTTTGCGTGTGGTTCCTTCCAGTGATGTATCTTTACGTAAGATATTACCACAAAAAGTTGACCTCAAAAACTTCATAATATCTGGGAAGACTTTTTTTTCGAAAATCAGAAAAAAATATTTTTTTTCTTAATCAAGTGAACCAATTTGTATTTTACATATATTGTAAATCTACTCAAGACAATTTATTAATGATATTTTCAGGAACTCTTTTCATGAAGAAAACAAAAATGGATGCTTTTGAATTTTTTGAAAAATTTAAATATGTACTTACACGTTAGCGACCACCACCATTATTTTACTAATTATACACCATACTGAAACGCCCTGTATCTAGGTCGTGTATTTGCAAATTAATTTCCTAAATTTTAAATAGAATTTACTTACTTCCAAATTTTAAAACAATTCTAATCAAAATTAAATATTTCAAAATAACGATTAAAAATATTTCATACATAATTTCCTTAAATACAGAAATATTATTTTATTATAATACTTCTTAAAGCATTTTACTAGGGTTGAAAACGACGTTGAAAGTCGAGCTTCGCACTGAGCGTATCGGTTAAGGAATGTGTTGTGTAAACAAACACGCCAGAAACGTAAGCGATTATAGGCCGTATTTCTAAGGCAGTTAAGCCCGAGATTTTATTGTAAAATAGCCTAAATTACGACCCGTTCAAAATTCACTCCTTTTTTAACTATTCCAGTCACTCTCGCGTATAACGTAATTTTGTTTCTTTGTTACATCGCGTATAAATATCATGAAACACAGCCCAAAATTATCATTATTTGATCGACTTTTTTGGTGCACCCATCTCAGGGTCCATACCTGTATTTTCAAGCTGCGTCCTTTATTGGTAACGTTCATTAAATACAGGGTGTACATTTGGCTGTGTGTTCTTAGAATTATTTAACACACTTTCGTGTTTATTCTTTGTTTTTACCCAGCGACCTTACGGCATCGTTAGTAAGAACTCAGGTTAAACATTTGTGGTTGTGCATCCTACGAAAGTAAGTTGAATTGCTCCGGGGCATATTCTGTTTCCCTGTCTGACTGCGACCTTTTGGAAAAGGCTTTCGTTCACAGACTTTGCGACGGAATATTCACCGTTGTAATTGAACAATCAACTGGGATTTGCCATCTCTGTACGGCTCCGAGTCATGGGCGCAGCCAGGAGGGGAGCCAAGCCCCCCCCCCTCAAGCCGTCTTCCATGAGCCAAAAAATAAAGAAGCATAATCTCTATCAGTACAAAGCAGTATCCAAATTATCCCTTGAAATAAATATTTTGTAATTAATGCCAATATTATCTAGTAGAGGAATCTACTACTCATCCCCTGGGGAGGCCGGTTCTATTGCCCCCCCCCCCAGATGAATTTTCTGGCTGCGCCACTGCTCCGAGTAATTTCGGTAGACAGTTTGCTGTCCGGCAAGCGTCCGCTCGCGGTAACGTTGCCCGGGTACCAAAGTGTCTATTGAGGAATTGTTTGTTGCACTCCAGGCGTGGGAAGCGTCGGGCGATTTACGACGCCGCCTAAAAGAATAAAAGTGGACAATATACTCGAGTCGAGATCTGGGCCCGTGAGTGTCACCCTTCAGGACCTCGCCGTTTGTCAGAGCCTAAGTATTAAAATTACCTAATTATTAATTCTCCGTTGTCATTTGTTTTGGTCTTAACTTTTAAATATTAATTAAATTACACGTTCAGATGATTTTTCTAAATTCACTCAATAAAATGACAACGTTAAATGAAGTTCAACTCTTTAAAAACTACAACTTTATATCTTCGTCAAGTCAACCCTATATTTACATCGACATTATGCTAGACTGTGGTACTTTGATTATAGCTTACTTATTTAAATTCATTTTCAGTATTCAAATTAATTAACTCACGATTGTGATTTGCAACTATCTTTAGTCATTGAATTAATGGAAAGTTTTCTTTGGGTTTTTAAAATGTTATTACAACGATTGTTGTTAATATGATTAATATTCCGATCAGCTATGTAAATAACATTTAGTACAGTCGTGAATGGGTTATTGCAGATTGTGCAGTTAATTATTCTTCAGCATTTGTAGTTAAGGATTCTTGATTGCCATCTCTGTAATTTATACCTCATCAATTTTATCATTTACATATGATAAGGTTTGAACACAGATCTTTGTTAGCTGATCTGATTATTTTACGAATTAATGTGACGATTGTCCCAACGAATACTTTCCTTCTATTCATGTGGCAATTGCCCCAACAATTATATAATCTATACAAAGAAATATGACAATTGTCTAAAATAAACGTATTAAAACGTTTTCTGTGTTTTCTTTCAATATTTTATTTTTTCAGGAATAAGTGAGATTAAATAAAAATATAATTCTTTAGACAAAATAAATCAATTACAAATGCAATTTGTAATTACAGTGAAATCAGTATTAAATAAAGTACAGTCAAATAAAAAGGTACCGAAGTAAAATCATGTAGAAAAAGTGTTGTCAAAATCAATATAAATAAATTTGATCAGTAAATAGAAACAAGTAATATCAACAACGTAAAGTGTCCTACTTTCAAAAAACAAGACGATCACGTAAACTGCCAAATTTGTATATTTTTCTGTCTCACTCAAAAGAGAGAGATAAATATGCGACTAGGGTAGGTGCCGTTTCAATACAATAAGCTATACCATATATTTTTCACGAAACTCTATCAAATTGGCAAAGATAATGTTATGTGCATCAAACTATATAACCAGCTACCTGAAATCTTTTTGTGTTGGCTTCTGATAGACAAATTAACATCAGATATTGCCTATAATGATCCTTGATCTGTTACGGAGAGTCCAAAGCGACACATAGCGAAGCTAGTTTAAAATACAGTTATTTAAAGCTATTTTAGATAGTAAATAGTGTATTACAATACCGAGGTGGAAAGTGTTTCATTGTTGTCGAGAGATAGTTGACCGAGGCGCGAAGCGGTGAGGTTAACTAATGCTCGAGACAGCAATGAAACTTTTCACCAAGGTTTGTATACTATTTTATTTACAATCATCTCCCTTAAAGAACAAAAAGCCAAAAAAATGATTTACTAAATTTTTAATGCCATTTTATGTTTTTATTAAGCAGACAATGAAGAAAAAATCTGGCGACAAATGTCAAAGTAGCGTCGCGTCGTTTGTGATTTGTCCCTTACCTCTGTTTATAGAAAATGCAGGATATCAATACCCATAGTGAAATGGGATGTACTGCGCCTGAACTCAGGGAAGTTGCCAAGCGAGCAACAGAAAATCTATTCCCAAAAAAAAGTAAAAATAGGTATGAAAAGGCATATAAAATATACAAACACTGGTAAAATAAATAAAGGTTTCTATTAAAATAAATAAACAAACTCTCTATGTTTTTCTTATAATTTATATTTCCTACAACTAAAAGAAAACCAGTAAAAACACAGGTTGCCAAATGCTCACTTTCTAACCCGAAAACTGGTAAGAAAGTGGCTACTTTCTAACCTGAAATGTCACATTGCAGTTCAATTGTCGAATGAATTAGAAGTGTCATACTCTCAACTTTTGACAATTTGATTATTTCTGTATGATTTTGAATAAACCAAATTCATTCTTATATATGTTATTGCACATGCATGTATTAATTTCTTCTACTCTATAATATAATTATTGATGTTATTTTGGTTATTCTTTTATAACAATAATGTTTTTGTTATTATTAGTTGTTATATAAATTTCGTACTCAAGTTCCGTAAGTTTCTTGTTATTTCTCTGAGACGTCATTCGAGTACCAGTTTATTGAACTTCGCCTCTAATTTATCAAAATTTTGTAAACGTAAGTTTAAAAAGAATAAAAGCTTACTATTTGTTATTTGTGCATTATTAGGTATATAAATATGCAAAGTGGATATAGTCAGCAAGTAGAAGTAGGTAATGTAAAATATTACTCTTCTACATCCATATTATAAATTGTCAACCAAAGTCTAAAACTAGTTTCAAAATATTGTAAAATATTCGAATTCAATAATAAGCGTCATAATGTAATCGAGAAATATTTTTTATCACGTGGTTTTTAAGTAGATTTTCTTAACGTTAAGTACTATAGTTGTGTCTACATTTTTTTTTGATTTCTTGTCGGATTACTTCAATTTAATTTAACTGAATTTTCTGAAAGGCATAAACTCCAGTTTCACATACAAGTTTATCGATACTCTCATATTTTCATATGAGAGAATTAGTTAAAAAATAATTAAATTTAAAACGGCTGATATGTTTATTAAATCATTGTTCTCCTTCAATAAGTAAATTGTTTAGTTCTCAAATCAAATAACATTTCTTTGCATATTAACGTACGTTAATTCTCCTCAATACTCGTTCTCGTATCTAGTCAGACAACCACTGGCTAAGGCTCCGCGGCAATTGTAAGGCTAATAGGGAGGGGAGCGAGGTCAAGGTGAAAATAAATAAATATAAAAATAACCTTACTCCTTTCTACCTACCTAGTAACCTAGTAGGTTTATTAGAGCTGTGAAGTAGGGAATCTCCTAAGACTTAATATAACTGAACAAATAATGAAACAGATATAACTTCAAATTCTAGGAAACCCCATGAACTATTTAAAGTGATGCTGGTTATGATGCTCTAATCCAGAGATCTTCTTTCAGTTTGTCAACAGCTTTTGACACCCATGATCATTCACTGTTGCTATCAAAGTTACATTGTTTTGGATTTTCAGCCATTTCACTGCAGTTAATGTCAACATCTTAAAGAACGTAGTCAATGTGTTGTTATAAATCAAATGTTTCAATTTAAAAGTTTAAAGGCAGGCGTGCCACGAGGATAGATTCTAGGGCCACTACTGTTTTTACTATTTGTTTCAGATATATCTAAAGTTATTAAAAATACCACTCTCCATCAATATGCCGATGATTCGCAAATTTATTGTTCATTTGATCTAGCAGATAATAACTCTATACAAGTTAAGATCAATCAAAATTTAAATAATTTATATAAATATGCATATGGCCATTACCTAGAATTAGATGCATCTAAACCACAAATCATTTTAATAGGAACAGTGCTATTGAATAAAAAATTTCAATCAATGAATTTAACTTTCAAAATAAATAATGAAATAATTCCAGTAGTCAATGAAGCAAAAAATCTGGGCGTAATTCTTGATTCATTCCTGCAGTTTGAAAGGCATATTAAAAATAAAATAGAGCTGGTATATTTTCGTCTAAAAAAGTTATACCATTTAAAACATAATATTCCTCAAAGATGTAAACAAATATTTTGTAATTCGTTAATATTACCTCTACTTAATTATGGAGATTTGGTTTATGGTAATATGCTGTCTTTTTTAATGAAACATATCATACAAAAAGTTCAACATTCTTGTATGAGGTAGCAGCCCATTTATGGAATGAACTCTCAGATGAAATAAAAGTTGAAAAATATAAAAAATTTTCAAAATATATTGAAACTCAATTGTTGCTAATCTTGTATTGAGTAATGAGTAATGAGTAATTTCAGGACTATACAGACAAGCCATATTATTATGCTTATTTAACCAAATAGACATAGTTGCAACGACATTTTTTTTTAACAACCATTGTAAAAAAATTTCATATGGAAATACGTTTCATAAGGTCTCAATTCAAATATCAAATAAAAAATGTCTGTGTGTCTGTATGTATATGTGTAGAACTTTTTTCGTGAACACGACAACTTCTATTAGACTTACAATTTTTATTCCAAATTTGCAACCTAATAATATTCCCTATCGATATTGGGTCATGTTTCTTATGTAGGACGGTCGTCAGAGACGAGTAAACTCTTGTGTTTTTTATATGCTATGTTTACCATAATTTTAGAGCAAAATGCTACCACAGTTTTTGATGAAGCACTAAAAAATTCGAAGATTGGCATAATATCTAAACTTTAGATAATATCCCTCTCAGATTCGGACAAACTTTACGTCGATTAGATGATATATCAATTTTACTTTAAAATGTTATTAAGGCATTTTCAATTACGAAAGAAATTGTAGTTTAGAACCTACGTAAAATAGTAGGGTAGAATATTTCCTATTGAATTGAGTCATGTCCGTCATACAGGATGATCGCCAGGGGTATGTCGATTAGATGCTATATCAATTTTACTTTAAAATATTGCTAAAGTATTTTTCTTAATCCAGTGATTTATATTCTAGAAAAAAGTTAGTCCAAATTCATTAAATTTGTATGTCTATATATTCCCGTTCCTCATGTACCTTCTACGCATACCTTTGAAAGGTTATTTACATACCTATCTTTATTATATTGTTTGATTGCATTATGTATTTTCTCTTATTAAAAAAACGATTTATTCTATTCGTAAATTTAAAGTATAATATAGATGAGCTCTAAACCTCGGAAAAAATAGGAAAAATTTCTTTTACACGTTCTGGGCGGATCGAAAAATCAAAACATGTTTTCATACTATTTTTTATATTCGTGTCTTACAAGCAATCGTATAAATAAAGAAACGCACAAGAAACAATCAATTTTAATATCTATAATCACAGTTACTCATGCCATTGGCTGGCACACAATATTTAACATACAAAATGCTCGAATTAAGATTAAAAAATAAAGAATGATTAACAAAAACAAACAAAGTGGCAAAGAAACAGAGCAAAGGTGGTAGGTATAAAAATAAAAAAGAAACAACAAATATTAAAGCTATAAAAAGAAAAAGCAATGTGACGGCAAGATTAAAAAAATATAAAAGGAGCAACAAAAATAAGCTAAATAACAGGGCAACAACAGCAAAAGTGGCCTGTATAAAAAATAAAAAAGAAGCAACAAACATTAAAGCTATGAAAAGAAAAAGCAGTGTGACTAGCAAAATAAATTAGAATATAACAAAAGTCGCGACAAAAAGCTTTAGCGAAATAAAGTTTACGGCTAACGTCAGTAGGTAGTTTTAAACAGCGAAAACGGAAGAACAAAAGTTAGAAGAATATAATACTACAAAAAAAAAATGCGAGTAAAAGTTTGCAGGAAATGAAAATAAGAAATATACATGCATGTCTCATAAACTAATTTGATATTGGAAAACAACGCAAGATCATGCAGATTTTTAAACATTAAAAAAAAATCAGTTCTGGAATTTAAAAACACTCTACAGATTGCTTGTAAAGATGACTTAAGCCTAATTCACAGACAACTTAGAAACTACTACATTTCTCAATAAGCAATTTAGATTTCTTTTTGCATGTGGACGAAGAAGATTCAGCGTGACTGTGTGTGTAGTGGTTATGGAGACAAGGCAGGCAGCAGTGTCCTGGTACTATATGTGGCAATTCTGCTTCTAACTCACTCGACAAGGTCTGTTCTTCCTCTTCTGACTCACAGTCAACAGTATCCGGTGTTGGAGGTATGCATATAGGTCTTGGCTTGGGAACCGTTTTGAATTCGACGTTTCCGGCAACAAATCCTGAGTTGCATCCGTGATGTCCGCCTAGTCCTAAAGCACTACCAGCTGCGCCAATAATACTGCCGAGTGCGCCTCCTAGTGACCCAAGTGCGCTTTCTGCGACACCAGCAACTGCATCGGCAGCTGCATCCCCAGCTGACGCGGGAACATCAATGAAAGTGTGTGATGGCACTGTAAAATAAGTAAACATTTTAAAGACTTGTAGTTTGCGCTCTACCAACCGGATTTTCAGTGCTTATTAGAAAAATGAGGACCAAGAAACATACAAAAAGCTAAGAATGAAAGCTTCATATAAAAAGTATCTGAAAGGATTTACTTTTGAGAGAAAATTGTAACAATAATTAGTCACGCGAAATCTTTATTTTATACAGTACTAATAGTTGATGAATATAAGAAAACTTGATAGTCATCTTGAAGAGGATCAAAACTTTTCTTGTAACGCAATAGTGAAATATTTCCAACAACACTAAAACACTGCACAGTATCGTTGAATCAAGGTTCACCTAACTACTAGATAGACTTCTCATTGGTTAAGTCTCCTCGTCTAGGATATAATGATTATGATAAATATGTTTTGGGTATTATTATTCGACAACGTATAAATAGTCAATAAAGGACAAAATAAATAAGAGTAAGACTTCAGAAATAAGATAACAAATTATAAAATGACAATTACAAATGTCAAACTGACAAAATCAAAATAATTTATTTTACCAAAGTATATAAGAAATTATATGTATGGTATACCAAGCATATGGTAAAATAAAAGTGATTACATTCACAACGTTACAGCAGTAAAAGAGTATATACATTATAATGATGACTTTTAGACAAATACACGATAAACACAAAATGATCCTCTGAGTCTTTTTCTTTAATCATTTTCACCTTGTTAGAGATGAACCAGGTTTTGGTAAAATTTCAAGATTACTATGAGATATCAAAATGGCGTCATCAGCTAAAGAAATACACCTATGAAGCCACTCGAAATGAAATAAGTCGTTGACGTATGTAGTATACAGGACTGGCCTTAGTACAGAACCTTGAGGTACTCCATGTTTTACTGGATTTGGATCAGACGTAATATTATCTAGACCAACATACTATTTTCTGTTAGATAAATAAAAGTGAAGCAGTTCCAAAAGACTCCCACGTACACCATAGAAACTCAACTTTTCTATGGGTAAGTCATGCGAAACGCAGTCGGAGGCCTTGGACAACTCTAGCAGTGCCTTCAGCGCTGAAGGTCGTCA
Source organism: Rutpela maculata (assembly GCA_936432065.2). Taxonomy (NCBI): domain Eukaryota; kingdom Metazoa; phylum Arthropoda; class Insecta; order Coleoptera; family Cerambycidae; genus Rutpela; species Rutpela maculata. Next base: position 33,748,655 of record OW386292.2, read on the forward strand.
ACAATGCCCCACACCACTGTAAATACAGCTTGTGTAGTACGTGCTGTGAAAATCTAATTGGCAGGCATTGAGACTGTCGTTCGATCGAAATAGATTATTATCAGATTCTTCAAAGTTATTTCTAAAACCTTTGCGAAAATTATGACGATGTAAATTGGGCGGTAGATATCCATGTCTGCAACATTATCCTTCTTAAGAAATGATAAGACTAGAGATCTTAAAAGAAAGTTAGACAAATCATCCGCACTATAGTTAGCTACCAAAAAGAAACCCATTTAATTTTTCCCATGTTTAGTAATATGTTTTATCCACATATTTTTAGGAGGAGGTGCCATGTGACCTTCTATTATATGTTTACCTTGGTGTTCAAAGAGACATGGGTTAATAACGCAAAAACATCATTCATATTTGTTATGACGTTGTCAATACAAATAGCTCTTTGTCAGGTACCCTCGTAAAGTCAGAGATGTAAGTTTCAAACCCAAACGATTAAACTAAACGGACTAAGACAGTTAAGTTTGATGATTTCTCTGAAATCGATATTAAAGTCACTAAGTAATATTAAACGTTTATGTTTTGATAGACATTTGCAACATTTAAAAAATTCGAAATTTCCCTCACGGGATATGTACCTAAAAAGTAATAATTAGCATTTTTACATCAGTTGGTTCGACTGCACAAAATTCGGCGTCATGATCACAACTAGATGAAGAGACAGATTTGACTTTATCGAAAACTCCATACTCTAGCATGTTCCAAAACTGTCTAAAACTGTCTTGAGCCTGAGGCTTTAAGCTGTTGAGAGAGGGCCATAGATGAGTACGTGTAATTTTGGTATGTACCTTCTATGAATTACCACTATGTAAATAATCAGAAAAGAAATTATCTACTTACATTTAGCGGGTCCATAACCAAGTTCAGCCAAACTGATTTTCCGGAATCCGTGGTGTGCATAATCATCATACGTATAATCGTCTGCTTCTAGAGCCATTAAATCTTCTACAGCTTCCTCATCCAAATTCTTTTCGGGACATATTTTCACTGGTTTTAGTTCGACGATTTGACCGTTCACGTCATATATCAGTTCTTCGGGAATAACTTCTTTATGCATCTGAAACAAGCACGAAATTCAGCAATATATTACATAATATTTTCTCTTAATATTCACTGGTAGAAATGATGCTAATAGCAGAAGTATTCCTAGTGCTTTAGCACGAATAATTTAATTTTTGATAATAAACTGTCTAATTTACACGAACTGTATTACTTTAGGCAACACAGCTCGAGAAAAAAATGTGGATAAAATTACATGCCCAAGATCAATACCATATGTCAATGGATATAACGCGTTTTACAGTGGCAAAACTATTATGTATCTTTTACAGCGATAAGACCGCATGCTCTGTTAGTGCTGTCAAGGCCATCGCTGTTTCACCTGGCTACCATATTAATGAGTGAAATAATCTATTTATAACCTTACTCCCTCTTAATACAATAACCTCATGAATCACCATTAATTGTCAAAAACATTGTAGCATAATTTTATCTATCACGAAGAACTACATACATTCATCATAGTGAACCACAATATATGATCTCACAACAACGTAGCTACAAATCTGTTGTAGGATCAAAGAATGTTGTTACCTCACGAGACAAATTTTACAGAACAGAATTGCACAATACATCTTATAATTTTTTTAAATCCTACCAGCTGCACCAAATTTTCCTTACTGAGTCGATAAAGTTTTTTAAATACATATGTTTAAGGTTTAGCCTGATACTTACTACTACTCTTGGGATTTCTAATGGAAGTTTCCTAAAACCGAATGCAAGCTTATCTTCACTGTGGGTAAGGGCGCACTGCTCTTGGGCTTTTTGTTGTGCGAGGGCTATCGAAACGGCGTCAGCTGGGGCATAGTCAGCTTGGTTGTAATAATGCCCGTCAAGTACGATAGGTGGATATTCTGCAGGGTTATAATAGTCTCCTCCCAATATTGTCGAGGATTGGCAGTTTATGTTCTGAAAAATAAATACAGAAAAGTTTTGTTTGTGTTTTCCACTTAGTCCAAATTAAAGGGCAAATGGCGTTAGAAATTACAATTTGATATAACTGGAATATACGCCAAAAAATATTCTCTTACTACACAAATAGGTTCGTTGCCTAATGTATCATTGCAGTCTCTGGAAAAATTCAAATATTTATATATTATTTGTGTAATTCAAACAATAAAATATAAATAATGCTTATAAACGTATAGAAAATAAAGTCTTCCTCATGGTGTAACATTAAATTATTTAGAACGCCCAGTAATATTTTAATTATTATGAATTATTTCACTAATTTACTGTATGACACCATTATAAGTGAAGGTTTTTAATCATGAATCATGAAATAAAAAGAAGGATCCAAGAAAGTAAAACTTCTTTCGTTCGCATTGCCAAGAAAGTAGATGCAAAATCTATTTTTATTAATTAATACGAATGGAATAGAAAAACTTATACATATTTTTGTTATGAGAGGATAAGAAATATCCTCTTGCAATTTTTTCCCTAGGTCAACTAATACCAAGGAAATCGAAGTGAAGTGTATTTTTATTTCTTACTGATTTGAATGCTAAAACTAATCTTCATCGAATGAAAACAAGGTCAATATAATAATATTTTATTATGTGAAGCTGAGTAGAAATGGTCTCTTGTAAATTTTTTACTTAGGAAAAATGAATAATGCTAATAAACGTGACAATATCCAAATAAAATGACAGAATTAAACTAAACAGGCTGTTTATTTAAAATATGATTCAGCTCTTGCAATTATAGATTTATTCGATTTTGGCTTATGATTCTGTTATGGAAAGTTTGACCAGTTGACCTAGTTCTTGAAAGAATCTTTAATAAAAAGTGTCATAGCGAAAACTAGATTTGAATCACTAAATCATGAGAACCAATAGTATTTTTTTTATCATTTACGAACATGGCAACCATGATTAATACTTGATGCCAAGGCTTTCGTGGAGCTGATGATCTGGCTGCTGGTTTCCGAGTCTTCTTCCGCATTGACTTTGTTGAGTGTTTGACGTTTCAACGATCTCGTCGCGGTGTTCTGAAACGAAATGATCTGCCCTACTGGACTGAGCTCCTCTATTTATACAGATTATCAGGAGGCGAGTTCGGGATCATTGCTCATGCGGAACATTGACATCCACGTTATTGGTAACTGTAGACCGGTGTCACGATTATAGTTATTCGGGTGTTTATTTATTTCAATGGCTTCTCTGTATCTTCTTGGCCAACGATTTTTAGTGTTGGTTGATTTCTTTGTGTTCGGCAATCACTGATTTTTTAGAATTTCCATTTTATGTATGGCTAATGTGTTCTATGAATCTGGTGTCTATATGTCGTTTGGTCTATCTGCTGTAAACTTGTCCGCAGGAACATAGAACGCTATATACTCCTGGGGTTTCTAGTTCTTCTGAACCCTGGTATTTGGGAAAATGTTGTGCAATATTCTTCTGTTTCTCATTATGTAGTACTTTGATGTTCTTTTTATCCAAAACTCTTCTGATCGTATCCATGCATCCTTGTATACATGGCAGGTAAGCTGTTGCCGTGTTTCTTTCCTTCCTCTGTCCTGATTGTATCTTGTCTCTTTATTGCATTGTCTACGTCCTTTGGTCTATATCCATTTTTCTGTAGTGGAAATGTTCTATCTCGCAAATTTTCTTCGCTCTGTGTACCATGTTAACGACTGCCTGTTTTTGCGCTGAGTGATGGTGAGATTTAACGTGTAGGTAGGTATCTGTCGGTGTGCGTCGTATTTCAATTTCTGTATATCTTGTGTATTAATCCTCCATTGTCCTTCTTATACAGGAGGACGTCCAGAAACGAGAGTTTACTGTCTGTTTTTATTCCATGGTAAATTTGATCTTATGATGTAAGTGGTTTAGGCAGTCCTTGAAATTCTCCATCTCCTCAAGGCCACATTGCCATATAATAAACGTGTTGCCCGCATATCGAAACCAACATTTTGGTTTTAATTGGTAGTTGTCTAGGGCGTATATTTCAAATGCTTCCATTAATAAGTTGGCTAGAGCTGGTAATAAAAGTGAACCCATTGCGGCTCCATCTTTTTGTTTATATAGGCTTCCATTGAACTTGAAGTAGGTAGTGTTGATACAAAGCTTCATCAGATTTACTCAGGTGGTGTTCAATGCATTATGCCGCAATTTTTACTGAACTAGTTCTATCGCCTCATCAACTGGTATATTTGAGAAAAGTAAAGTTATGTCAAAACTGACTAGTATATCTTCTTGATCCACTGTGATGTTCTCAGTACTTGTATGGTGTTTTGTTTGTCCAATAAATGCTTTGAGTGTATTTTGCTAATGCGTGGGTTGGTGAGTTCACCCAGCAAAGTCAACGCGAAAGAAGGCCCAGAAACCGGCAGCCACATGGTTAATACTCTTAACAGGTTAAATAACTTCTAAACTGTACAAATGGAAGCAGTATCTGAGAAATTGAATAATTTGAAGTATTGTAGACTAGAAAACAAACTAATAAAAATGATCTGTAATGTAATGATCAAAATAGGCTTAACATTAAAGATAATGAAAACAAAGTATTAATATTATAGACATTTAATTTTTAGCGGTGACTTTTAGTGATACCAATCTAATTTTCGCGTTGACACTTTTTACCAATTGTAAGATGTGAGCTTTTCAAGATGTCATCTTCTTGCACATCCTTAAGACTATAGACTTACAACGATAGTTATACTTACTTGATTACAGTGGCATGTATGAGTGCAGCTTGCCGAACATCCACATCCTCCATGTGCTGTATTATGGCATACGGGTTTAGGAAGTACAGCCGGCTTAACAATTGCTTTTTTGCAGGCGCAAGGTCCTGGTACTGGTGGCGGGGGTGGAGGAGTTACAGGTGGTTTAGGGATAGGTTGGGGCCTTACTACGAGCGGGGCACAGTGCATTCCATCTTCACCGCTTCCACCACCATGACCATGACCATGACCATGGCACATGCTTTCACCGGATCCCAATCCGCATCCATGGTCGTGCCAGCTATGGTCGTGCCAACTATGTCCGCTACAAGCTCCACATAATCCACACCCGCCGCAGGTACAGTGTGAATGGACCTGCTGAAAAAAATATAGCTTATAATGATGGAGATGGTTTTAACGATGGTCCCGAGACTTCGTGGGGTTAAATTCATTAGGAGCCAAAACGATCTCTTTTTATTGCTATCCCAAATTTTTTATAAATCCTTGGACTTTACTGAGCATTTCAAATTTTATTTAAGCGATGTTAGTGTTTTTATGAGTTTTTACTTATAACCTACAGATTTTAATTTTTATTTAATCTAATGATGTCTTCAGCGTTTTAATATAATTATTATACTATACTATAACTACTAAACTACTAAATTAACCTATTAAGGACCGCCACTAGAAATATCAGGAAAAATGCAATTTTTTTTTAATGAAATATATTTCGGCATTTATAAACATCCTTGAAGGTTAAAAAAAATATATATATATTTTTTCTCATTCTTTTTTTTACGTAGCGTTAACGCAACATTGGGTCATCTCGAGGGTAGTCTTTGAAGCAATGTGAATGTAATAGGATTCAACATTTGTTACACATGAATGCGGTTGTACTTTTGCATACCCTCCAATTTTCATGATATATCTCAACTATGTATATCTCAACATTATCGAAATGTACAGATGACGATAAAGACGCAGTTGAACCACATCCTCGAATATATTCTTTTTTACATTTGTTGGGCTCCGTACAAGTTCAGTCCTAAAATCCAGCTGTGAAATGGGGTTCTCTTTTTTTAAAAGTCTATGGAGTTTCCAAGTATTTACCACTGCACAGTCTAACATATTTATGAATAATGGCCACCATTTTTTCCGCGTATTTTCATTCTATAATTTGCAACTGTGTTGTCAAGTAAATCAACACCTTCCATGTATTTGTTATATTTGGCAATCGTGCCTGGCTGTACAGATAACGTCTTTTTTTTTGTGATTGTATCATTTCACAGGCACAGTAGCTTGTGTAGACTCACAATAATTGGTTGCCACTGTAACCACTGAATTGACATTTCAATGTACACACTTATTTCATTTATCTGATCATAACGGGAATCCATTGTACCATGTGATTCTTTTTTCATAGACTTAATTGTCTGTAATGGACATTTCAGAAATCTGTTCTCACGCACGGTACCAGTGGCAAAATAATCTTTATTTTTTAGATAGCAGACTGTACCTTGTAAAAATGTTATCAAAAGGCATCATATGGGCCGTGGTATTTCAAAAGATTGCTAATAACTTCTCCACCTAGACCAACTTCTCTTTTGACAACTTTGGGAATTTTTCCACCATAAGCAGGGTTCACAGCAATTTTTCAAACTTAAAATCCCTGATTTTTCCAAGTTTTCCAGGACTATTGGAAGGTTTTTTCCAGGTCTTATAATTGATGGGCGGGGGAGGACACTGCGGCGCCACTAAATAATCGGCACAAAACTCAAGTTCACACAGGAGTATTTTACTCACTATTACTATTTCACTGATTGTCCCAATGTTGCGTTTTCGCATCGTTATATTTCAAACAGTTTGAAAAATATTTCCTGAAAAAAAATATTTTATTTTTTTCAAAAATATTGTAATATGAAGCATGTTTTATATGAAACCTCTTGCGCATAATGAAATAGGTGAATCATATTTTATACAATGACTACCTAAATTATGCAAGTTTTTTTTTCTAGATTTGTTGATAGTTTCTTCTGTCTTATTTAAATTGAAATTATGATACACCTTCAGAATTTTTTTTAGAAGCCTGTTCAAATATTTGTAAACGCAATACCACTAACCGTGCATCCGAAAAAATGTTTTTTAATATGAAAAAAAATATTTTTGACGACGTTGCGTTAACTCAACCATGGGCGTTAATGGGTTAAACTATAATATTATAATTATAATTAAAAAGCTCAAGACATCATTAGATTAAATGAAAAGCGCCCCACGCTTTTATATTCAAATATTATACTTAATTACAAAACGGCTTACACTAAGGCCCTTATGGAGTAGACATAGAGAATAGATTCGACGATTATTTTTTGCTTTTTACTGCAGTATTTATAAAAGCTTGTTTTTTTTAGTTTTTTAAACTATTAATTTATTTAATAAAAAAACGAAATAAACTGAATATACAGGAAATGCAAACAATATTACTTTACCCACATCATCTTCTAATTTTATAAGAAATTCTCTAATTCATAATAATAAAAAGTTCACAACCATCTCCAAGTAATATTTCAAAATATATCTTCCGATTAAACAAGTTAAAATATTCTTAATTGATAAGCCCTCTCAAAATTTGCAGGAGTACTATGACAATATTATATGTTACAATTTATATGTTTAAATTATTTTCATGTTGTTTGCAAAGTTAACTAAACAATTATTGTTTTGTATTTTATTTAGTAAACTTTGTCAATGAGAATTATTTCTCAACAAGCTAGACACTGACTTAGTGTGTCAGTCACTGACCGATAGAACATACACAGACCACTGAACTCCATTACATATTATAATTTTTATTGCCACCTTTTGTACGCAACGGTTTATTAATTTATTTTTCGGAAGACCAGACCCTTTCTGGAGAAATTATCCGCCAGAAAGTAACGTTTTCCAGGGCTAGACAGAAAAGTGGGCATCAGAGATCGGCAAAAGCTTTTACGATCCCTGTTATTCTCCTTTCCGATCCCTGAAGGTACAAAATGATGCCAACTTATGATAGAGGTGGCTTACTCAATGCTATGGAAAAGAACTTGTGTTAATTGTTGAGATAAGTGTCAAATTGTTTGTCGTTGTATTTGTTATAAAATTTATTAAAAAAATAATACAAAATTGATTTTGTATGACAGTGTCAACCGGAAAAAAAATATTGTACGTTACATGACCGAAAAACAGGTCTACCCAAGCTTCCTCGCCTGCAGCTCGCCCTGGAATCTGCTTGGGTTGACTTGCAAAACACCTCTTTCCGGTCTTGCAACGTAAATTACTATTTTCTACGACAGTCATTGAAAATAGACTTATCCGTCTGTCATCTGAAAACTGAAAGCTAACATTTGCAGCTAAGCGAAAGACATAAATCATTTTCCGCGCAAGTGAGGAGAGTAAATATTTTTCACTCGATCCAATATTATGGAGAATTAAAAGAAAAAACTCGTAACGAAGCTATTTTTCGTACTATTAAAATTTCAACCTTACCCTCTTCAGTACTTTCTCAAGTGAGAATATGTTATATATCACTAAAATGAAAAGCAAATCAGTTTTAAAAGACATCGAGCGCACTACTTACAACTCTCTGCTAAGTAACGAATGAACATATTAAGTATTTCATCGGCAAATTTTGTTCAGGATCAAGAATCTAGTCCTTACTACTCCCTTCTACCAAGATTTATGTTGATGCCGTAAAACCGAAATTAATCTCTTTCAATCCGGTAGGAAAGTAATAGAATAGGTAACTTTCCCAACCAGTAAATTTGTTTCATACCTAATTTAAATGTTATACGATTATTTAGTTTTATTGTCATTTTATTAATGCTTCTGGTTTCCTGCAACTGAACTGTTTTATAAATTTATCATCAAAATGTTTTTACAGCCAAATTAAAAAACATCTTATAATGCAGTTAAGAAATTATTTTAGAAACGTTTCCGTAACTAAGCTATAAAACATTTCAGCTTATAAACCTAAATAATTTTATAGCGCTTTTTTAGTAACGTTTGGCATATTTTCAGCATCGTTATAAATATGTGTTAAAATTATTTTATAATTGTTTCCTATTATCTTATAAAACAGTTATATTAAAGCATTATTTGAGACAGTTTTGCTATTGAAAGTAAATTGTTGTTCCAGAATCTGCTACATAATTATTATATAGCGCTGCGATCTCCTGCAATATGGCAACGGCAGTAAAGTAGTTACAAAATAAAATTTTATTAAAGAGTTTTTTGACCGGAGACACAAATTTTACGTAAAAAAAGTTTTAGCCAATTTGACCAAATATATTTTCACTAACAAGTGAAAGGGCGCCTTCGTCAAAATTTCTCAAACTTTATTTTTTGTCTACGCTGTTCTTATTAAAATAAAAAATTTATTTAGTGCAAGCTATTCTAAAGGACTATTAGAAAACATCTGAATATAAAACGTATGAAAAAAAATTATGAATTCGGAAATTTTTTAACTTGACCGCTTGTACATTTTTTGAGCTGTATCTCGGAAACTAGACGTGGGATTGAGTTGGGCCCATGAGAATCACAGTCAAAATTTACAACAACTACCAATTTTAGTAGCTTAAACTAAATTAAGAAGAAACCTCTAAGTTATTTTTGACCTCTCGTTAATAATTCAAAAGTTACTAATTTGACTGATTTACCAGCGTGCGGTAAGCATTGCTGCCACTCCCAGGTATACAGCTGGGCCTGCTACGTCCACGCTAGGTTGGACTAAGGTCATGCTTGTTGCCTGCAGCCAGTGCCACATGGCGCATGGTAAAGGAATGTGGGATGGGAGGTGTAGGTATTTGTGAGATGCGTTACCGCATTGTGTCGTGAGGGAGCGTTGAAGCTCCCTTTTTTGTGTTTTTGGTTCTGGACTTCTGCCTTTTCTGAGACTTCTTGTGAAATATGTCGCCGAGTTGTGTCCTAATATGGAGTATTTATGCTCCTCTTTTTGTGTTTCTGCTTCTTCGAATCTTTTTTGTTCTCCGCTGTAGCATGTTCTTCATGTCTTTAGTTTGTTGATGTTCGATGCTAGGGCTTTCTCCAGTAGATGTGTTGGGTCCTTTCTTTGGGTAGGTATGTCCCCAGCACTTCATTGCGTGCATTTCTATCCTTTTTTTTTAATTGTCTTTCCTCCTAATAATGTATATGTGTTATGTCGCTGTTTTCATTTTATTGTTATCGCGAGGAGTTGGGTGATGTCCCTTTCTGCTCTTCAAAAAACTTCTTCTGTTGGCTTTTGTTGTTGCTGGGTCTTTTGACTCCATATGTCATCGTTTTGGCGGCTATGTATACACATTTGCTTAGGTCCCATGATAGTTTATTTTTTTCTTAGTGAACGGTATGATTGCCCTTGTGACCCTGGATGCCGTTTTGATTCTCTCCTTTATAGTTTCTCTCCGTTTCAGTTGATTCGTCAGGTCTGTTTCTAGGTACTTCAGTTTGTCCGTTGTTCTTAAAAAGTATTATTCATCTATGTTGATAAATAGTAAGTTAAAAATGTATTAAAATAGTGTACCAGCACCCAGCATGTAATTAAAAGGTGCACATATTTATTAAAAAAAGTGAAAGTTTTCCCAATTTTAGTAGCTTAAACCTTCATAAGATGAAGAAACTCTTAAGTTATTCTTAATCTCTAATAACTAATTTTAAACTGCAAATGTAAATAATAATTATTATAGACCTTCCCTTCCTGTAACCTGTCAAGAAACAAGACTAATAGATCAACACTACCTTTCTATGTCCCGATCAAAAAATCCTATTTTAAACTTATAGATAATTATAAATTTTTTATGGGTGATCATAAGAGCCTATCTGGTTTATAAGGTTTTATACTGTACATTAATTTTGCCATATAGAAATTATATTGGGATGAATAAGTATCTAAAAGAGTCTTAATTGAGTTGGAATACCCATGTTGTTATTGGTATGTTTCCATAAGTGTTTATACTAAAAACAGTTTTTATATGGCATTACAACTTTTAATTTGATAAGTTCTCATGGGATCTGAATAGTGTTGAAACTGAAAAGGTTTCATCAGTAAAATCAAATACGAGTTCTGTAATCTTTTATAAGAAACAATTAGTATATGGTTTTTATAAGATCTGAGAGGTTGTTATCAGTTTTAGTTTATATAATAATTTAATGAAGATTTATAAGGATACGTATTAAAAGTATTAATAAGGAATTACATCGAGTAACTTTGTGACTGTTTCTGGGACCTGAAGAGTAACGAAATTGAAAAGATATACCAAGGAGTTCCTAGTAGACATTTTATACATTTCTATAAGGATATATTTGTACCTATTTTTATAAGACTTCATGGATTCATATCAGTTTAGTTTATATAAGAATTTAATAAGGATTTATAGGGACATCTATTATAAAGTAGGTATTAATAATGATTTACAACTATTAATTTGATAAGTGTTCATAGGGTAAAAATACTGGTAAAACTAATAATGTTTCATAGGAAACCAGGGATGAATTTTATAACATTTAATAAGAAATAATTAGTATATGGTTTTTATAAGATTTGAAGGGTTATTATTAGTTTAGTTTTATATAAGAATTCTATAAGGATTTCTCAGTGCACCCATTGAAAAGTATCATATACAACTATTAATTGGAGTTTTCATGGGATTTCAATAGAGGTCAACCTAAAAAAGTTACAATATACTTACTAAACTAAATTTACTAATACAATAGATTTCATATAATTTACATTAAAATCCATTGTAAGATTAAAATCCATTTTAAGTATATACACATTGTATTTTAGAGAATCCTCTTATTCCCATAAAAGCATAAAAGTCTTATAATAGACCTCAAGCGAGAAATATACAATAAAATCTCACAGAATCTATAAAATTTTCGTGTTTCAAACGCCATAAAAACTTATAAATACTTATAGGCGTCGTACTGAGAATTTAATATCTTTCTCAAATAAAAACCCATAAAACTTCGCAATTTAATTACCATAAATACTTATAAAATATACTGATAGACTTCATTCAGAGAATTTACTTTAAAACCCCATTGCATATCCTCATAGAATTTTATAAAAACTTCGTGTTTATTATTAAAAAGTGCAAGTGTTGATAGACTTCACGCAAGGAATGTACATTCAAAACACATTTCAAAAACTTAGACACATCTGAGCCTATAAAATCTTCGTATTTCAAACACCATCTAAAAACTTACAAATACTGATAGGCCTCGTATGGAAAATTATTTTCATTAAAAATACTTTTCAAATACATATAAAATATCTATAACATATCTTCATATTTCAATTACCATGAAAACGTATAACTACTATGATAGACTCCATATAGGGAATTTACATTAAAAACCCATTGTACGCAGCAAATCTTATAAAAACTTCGTATTTCCTATTAATATATGCAAATGCTCAGGCCTCAGGCAAGGAATTTACATTAAAAACACATCTCAATTAGCCACATCAAACCACATTCAAAACTTTGTATTTCAAATACTATAAAAACTTAAATATACTAATACATATAACTACTGATAGACTCCATATAGGTAATTTACATTAAAAACCCATTGTATGCAGCAAATATTATAAAAAAACTTCGCATATCCTATTAATATATGGAAATTCTCAGGCAAGGAATTTACATTAAAAACACATCTCAAATAGCCACATCAAACCATATTTAGAACTTATAAAAAAACTTTGTATTTCAAATACTATAAAAACTTACGTATACTAATTGGTTTCATACGAGGAATGTACATTTAAAACACACACACACATAATTAAAACTTATGAAAGTTTAGTGTTACACACTCTAGCGTCCAGTAGAGGGAGCTGTTTTACATGTTGCTAATTCATATCTAATCTAATGTGACCTAAGAAACTAGTGTGGGCTTGTTAAATTCAACATTTGCACACGCACAGTTCACCGAGACTCCGAAGCAAGCAGACCACCTAGTGAGTAGTGCAGTGCAGTCAGTGAACAACGAAGTGGCAGCCCCACAGTGAGGTAGCGTGTGCAAGCGTTACAATAGGAGAGGAGTGAGAAGAGGAGAAACACTAGTTGTCTTTCTCAAGACACTAGTGTAAAAAGATAAATAAAGTCCCCCGCCTGGGGACACTTTGTTTTTACCTTTTTCCCCATCCCAACCATTTCTACTAATAAAAATTTTTCTTTCAGGACTAATAATAACTTTGTGCCAGATATTAATATAAACTTTATTTCAGATAGCCAGGAACATACCGTGGAGGACGGTATGGACCCCAGAGGGCCAACTCCAACAAACATGGAGTACGAGACCCAAGAGGGCCTGATCGCCAGCCTCAGGGCCGAAAACGCAGCCCTGCGAGCTCAGCTGACAGATGTCACGCAGAGGATGGCCCAGCTTAGAGCAGAAATGGCCAAACAACTGGAAGCTCAACGTACCCAGTACGAGGAGCAGAAAGCTAAAAACGAGGTTCAAGGTGCCCAGTTAACGGAACTGGTAACAGCCATGCGAGCCCTCCAGGCCTCGCAGCCCCAGGCCCAGCCCATGGTCCAGGACCAGCCCCCGACCCCGGTGGTGCAACCCGCACAAAAAGAGGCCCCCAAGAGAAAAGCTGATGCTGACACGGACAGCGACAGTGACTTCACCCTTGTCACCAGGACAAGGGCGAAAAAGCAGGCCAACCAGGAGTCCCAGGTGCAGAACAGCACCCAGGAGGCCCCAACCACCAGCCGGGCCGAGCAGAGGGCCCCCAGCCAAACAACCCCCAAGGAAAAGGACCTCAAAATCCCACCAGTAATCCTCCGAAAGGCGGAGACCTGGTCGGCTGTCCGGCAGAGGCTGGATGAGTCAGGGATAAAATTCACGAAGGCCAGGACCGTGCGAGAGGGGATCGCCATCGAGCCCCAAACGCCCGAGGACTACCGGCGTATGACGAGGATGTTCGCGCAGGAAAAGCGTGAATATCACACATACGCCCTCCCAGAGGACAGACTACTACGAGTAGTGATCCGAGGGATCCCCAGCGGAGTCACCGGGGAGGAGGTCAAGGAGGACCTCCAGACCCAGGGCTTCAACCCAGTGGCCGTCCATAGGATGACTTCAAGGAGGACCAAGAAAGAGATCCCCCTGATGCTCGTCCAGGTCCCCCTCAACGAGGAGAGGATACTATCGGTGAGCCGCTGCTGCTCACTGGTAGTTAGGACCGAGAGGCAGAAAGCCGCCCTGGCAATTGCGCAGTGTCACCGCTGCCAAAGGTTCGGCCATGCCCAAGGACACTGCACCGCACAGGCCAAGTGCGTGAAGTGCGCAGAGCCACACCACTCCGGGGACTGCGAGAAGCCCCGAAATGTACCGGCGAAGTGTGCCAACTGCCAGGGGGCACACCCAGCCAGTTACAGAGGGTGCCCCAAGTACCCCAAGAAGACGGCGGCGGCGAAACCAGCCCCCGCAGCCAAGCCAACCCAGACCGGTGCTGCCCCTAAAAAGGCAATACCCACAACTGGAGGCCTGAGCTACGCCAGGGTAGCCCAGGGCAAGGCAGGGAAGGGACAGAACCCAGGCCCAGCCCCCAGGCAGCAGGCACCCGCTGAGGCCCAAAACCTCACCGCGGTGCTTGCACAGATGCAACAAATGTGCTCAGCAATGAGCGCATTTTTTGCACAAATGCCAGCATTTTCTAATGTATAATGTTGTTTCAGGTCAAACCAGGGTTCCTGCAGGTCGCATCGTGGAATGTCAACGGACTGCGAGAGAGAAAACTCGAGGTAGAGGAACTCCTCGCCAGGGGTGACATAGACATCATGGCACTGCAGGAAACGAAGCTGCGACCAGACCAGGCTACCAACTTCCCAGGCTACCACGTATACAGGAAGGACTGGACCGGGCCATACAGACGAGTGATGAGAGGAGTAGCCCTGCTAGTGAAGACGAGCATCGCACACCACCCGATCCTACTCCCAGAGACGGAGAACCTGCAGGCCACAGCCATAGTAGTGTCCACGGCACGAAATGGCGACATCAGAGTGGTCTCCTGCTACCAGCCGCCCAACAACATGCTGCTAGACGCAGACCTGGACTCGGTTCTTCCCCCAGGGACCCAGACGGTTGCCATCGGCGACTTCAACGCCAAGTCCCCGGAATGGCACAGTAGGATTACCAACACTCGAGGACGAGAGCTACTGCGTTTCCTGGGACGACACGATGGCAACCTGCTGGTCCTTGGCCCGGAGGGACCGACCCATGACAATGGTGTTGGTAGGCCGGATGTCCTGGACATTGCGATGCTGAAGGAGATGCCCCTCGAAGCCGAAATCACTGTCATGATGGATGGTTCCACCGATCACAGCCCCATTCTCCTAGAACTAGGAGAAAAGGACGGTGAGAACACGACAACATTCATCAAAAGGAGGACGGACTGGAAAGTGTTCCGTGCAGAACTGCAGAGGAACATCGCACACATTCCCAGACTCGAAACCGAGGCAGACGTGGAGAGGGCCATCACCTCCCTGGAGGACCAGATCCAGGCGGCACTAAGGGTAAGTACCACCGAGACGGAAGCAAGGCGAGCACCAGCTCCCCTGGCCAACCTCCCAGAGGAAACCAGGCAGCTGATACGGGACAGACGAAGTGCCAAGAGACGGGCCCAGAGAACCCGACTCCCGGAGGACAGGAGACACTACAACACCCTGAGCCGGAGAGTCAAGGCCGCCCTTCAGGAACACAGACAAGAAGGGTGGCAACGCCACCTGGAATCCCTGGACGCACAGGACAGGAGCATCTGGACCACCCAACGGGCCCTGCGAAACCGGCGGACTCCCATGCCCCCGATCCACGGAGAGAATGGTGTTGTCTACACTCGCCAGGAAAAAGCCGAGGCTTTTGCCGACAGCTTGGAACTGCAGTGTAGGGAAAACCAACTCGATGATGAGGACGAGGACTGGGAGGACGACGTGAGGCGCAGGGTACGTAGGATGAACCGTCTGCCAGATGAAGACCACATCCCCCCGACCACCCCCGAGGAGGTCAAGGAGATCCTAAGGAGCCTAAAACCCAGGAAAGCTCCAGGATGTGATGGCATTGGGAACATCGCCCTCAAGAAGCTGCCCCGGAAAGGAGTAGCGGCGATGGTCAACATCATCAACGCAATGTTGAGGTTGAGACACTTCCCTTCCAGGTGGAAAAAGGCCGACGTCATAGTCATCCCAAAACCAGGTAAGAACCTAATGTTTCCTTCCTCTTACAGGCCAATCAGTCTACTCCCAGCGATGAGTAAGGTAGCCGAACGAGTCATACTCAAGAGGATAGCCGAGAAGACAGAAGAGCTGGAAGTCCTCCCAGACGAGCAGTTCGCCTTCAGGACAGGGCACTCCACCGAACTCCAAGTGCTCCGCCTCACCGAGGAGGTCACGAAGGGGTTCAACCAACGACAGGTCACTGCAGCGCTGTTCCTGGACGTTGCCAAAGCCTTCGACAGGGTCTGGCACGACGGTCTCCTAGCCAAAATGATGCACTCATCAAGCTAGTGAGATCGTACCTCCACAGGAGACAGATGAGGGTGAAGATCGTGGACAGGGTGTCCACGTACAGAACAATGGAAGCAGGAGTCCCCCAAGGCTCAGTGCTGTCCCCCCACTTGTTCTCCATCTTCACATCCGATCTACCCCGGACGGAGAGGACCTCCATGGCCCTCTACGCCGATGACACAGCCCTGACTGCCAGATCCTGGAGTGCCAGGCTAGCCACCAGAAACCTCCAGGAGGCGGCCACCCTCCTAGAGGACTGGTGCAACAGATGGAAGGTAGCCGTCAACGCCGAGAAGAGCAAGGCGGTACTCTTCAAGAAGGTAAGAAAACAAAACCCCACAGGTCACGTTTCCATGTTTGGTGAGGACATCCAATGGCACGACTCCGTCAACTACCTTGGCGTGGTCATGGACAAAGGCCTAACATGGAGACTGAACACGGAGGCCATCGTCAAGAAGGCCAGGAGGACGAGAGCCCTAATCTACCCGATGACGGGTAGACAGAGCAGACTCAACCTGAGGAACAAGCTCACGCTTATCAGGTCCCTCATCCGGCCTCAGCTGACGTATGCTTCGGTAGCTTGGGGCTACCAAGCAAAGAGCTACCTCCAGCAGATCCAGAGAGTGGAGAACGTCGCCCTCAGAACGGCAGTCGATGCACCCTGGTTCATCCGCAACGAGGACATCTACAGGGACCTGGAATACACCCCGGTCACTGAGATCATCAAACAGAGAGCCAGAAAGATGTACGCCCTTGCCGAGGAGCATGGGAACCCACTAGTCAGGGAGGCAACTGACTATGACCCAGCAGATGCTCCAAGGCACAAGCGGCCGAAGGTGCAGCTCCTGGATAACGGGTGAGTATGAGAAGCATACCACCAACCGACGATCCACCCCCACGGAAGAGACATGACGATACCCAACCACCCACCCAAGACCCTGCGGGTACTGGACAAACAACCGTCCAGTACCTGTAGTCCCCCTAGCTCCGGGCAGACCAAAAATGCTACCAAAGCAGTTAGGTCTGCCCTTCCTCGAGCTACACAGCTCATCCTTACCCTACCGATGATCCGGATGACAGGATGCCTCTTGGCATCTTGTGTACCGGCAGTCACTCCCGCCACAAACCCAAAACACCCAACAGACCGATGACTACCCCCCGGGGGGGCAAACAAGCTGGCGAAGAACAGAAGACGAAGAAAGAAGAACGCCAGAAGAGGCCTTAGCCAGCAAGGTCCAACGAGCCAGGACCCAGGGAGGTGGACCGAAATCGTCTGCACCGCTCACAATCGTGAGTGGGGCCGACGTAAAGTAAGTTCGCCCGCCCTGCACGAGGCTGGTCCCCGGTCTACAGCGATGTACTGGGGTAAAGGGCAATAGTCCTGCCCGGCCCCAGACATCCGAGACCGACATCTTTAGCCAAGAATATTGGCGCGTTAAATTCAAAGTAAAGCAGTCTCTTTTACTGCTAACTTATTAACTGCGTTTAGGCTAGAACGCTAAAGGAAACAAGGACTTTTCCAGTATTTAGTGTTTACCACTATATTACTATTGATATTTGAAATATTAATAGTAAGTAAATAATATTTACTTACCTATGTAAGTTTATGGGATTTGGCATTAAAATACACAACCAAAATCTGTAAAAAAAACCTATCAATACTAATAGAATTTCTATAGGAAATTTACATTCAGAACACTATATAAACCTATAAAAACCTATAGAAACTTTTAATTACATGTACTATAAAAACTCATCAATACTAATAGATTTTATATGGAAATTTACACTCAAAACACTAGAAAAGCCTATAAAAACTTTTAATTACATATACTATAAAAACTCATCAATACTGGTAGATACCATATGAAAATTTACAATTAAAACACATTTCAAATACACACATCCAAAATTATAAAAACTTATACATTTTTTTTATAAGTTTTTATAAGGATTTTTTGACAGGGGTAGTACACAGCCTACTAACTAACATAACATAACTTAATCTAGCTGTCATTCTAATATCTATTTTTTCATTTAATTCAGGAGTGCAACATGCAATTTAACGGTAATAGTTACAATAAATTATGATTTTTATTAAAATGTTTCTGATTCTGCCTACAGTGATTTTTCACTTGTAAGTTATAACAAAAATACAAAACAACCTTTTTTTGGAAAAAAAATTGTTATATTGGTTCATTTAAGATATGGCCCTGTCACAAGTCCATCACCTTTGGGTCACATTATTTTACAGATGTTTAGTAGGAATCGCCTATAGTTTAATTATCTTAAAATGCTTGCTATTAACACAAAAGTATTTTATAGAGGGAAGCCATTTCATGAGACCAGCATTCGAGGTCATACATATGACAAGATATGAAAGGTTTAAAAATCACATTTTTATTCATATTTATGGCAGTTAGTATCTGCTAATTATAAAGTTATGATGATTAAAACAAATTGGCGTTAAATTTCATTACAAAAATATTTTAAAATGTAAAATCAATTTTTATAAAATTCCAAAAATTATTAGAAACCTTCAGTAAACATGAGGGGCACTTAAAATTCATCAAAAACTCACGGCATAATTCACAGTAAAATTTCCTTCTCATCAAAAATTGCAGGCTGTATGGGTTAACATGTCTCTAAAATAATTATTAAATAAGTTCTTATCCACTATGCATCAAGATCACTGGAAGTTTGGTATATATAGAGTTCAGCATATTATATATTTGTAAGATTATCAAGTGTTTCCCAGGATAGATGTAACAAGAGGTGTAATGGACCAAAAATTTTGGAATTTTGGAATGGTATTGGGATTGAGTCCTGCTTGTTGTAAAACTAAAGTATACCAAAAATGACTTGATTTGATGTTCTACAGGGTGTTTTATAAGCAAAGTTGTAAAAATCACCACTAATAAAGTACCTTTATTTTTCAAAATATGAAAAAATTCCACTAAGAAAAGTTATTTAGAATGCAATTTTATACCTGTACCAAATTTGAGGAATATAAAATTATTTTTTTGAAACTTCCCATTTTTTGCGAATTAAGAGTTGAATTCATATTTAAAGTTGTGTAGGAGCAAATATTAATCATCTCAAAAAGTAGGCTATTGGTAAATAAAAAATTGAATATACGGGATGTAAGAAGATATAATGTTAATCGAACTACTTATAAAACAAGAAACAATTACTAACAGAAGATTAATGAGGTTTAAAAATTATAACAAGTAATAAATGTCAAAAACATAACAGATTCACAAACAAATTAATTATTGACCAATACAATTTTTTTATTATTCGACGTAGCTACCACCCACATCCACACACATTTCGATTCTTCGCCTGAAGTCCTTAAAACTGTTTCGAATATGATCTAACGGTATGGAGTTTACGGCATTTGTAATTCTCTGCTTCAATACTGCTACATCGTCAGGAAGTGGTTCAGCGTAAACCAACTGCTTGAGGCGACCCCATAAAAAGAAATCCAATATTGATAAGGTCTGGGGATCTCGCCGGCCACTTGATCGGTCCATTCCTGGCAATTCAATTTTCTCCAAAATTTAAATTCAACCACCGATTAACCATTTCTGTGGAGTGGCCGGGGCAACCATCATCATGTTGAAAATAAACTAAAATATTTAAATGTTCTTCAGAAAATCTTTCAAGAAGCTGCAAATACGTGTGCTGGTTTAACCTTCCCTCAATAAAATAAGGTCCAATAACTCCAACGTGATAAGAAACGGCACACCACACATTCACTTTTTTATAATATTGTCTTCTACAATGAATTCTAAAATTTGGATTTTCAGAAGCCCAAAACCGACAATTCTGAGATGAATGTGGATTCATCTGAGAAAATTATGAAATGATGAAAAAATATCTCTTCCATGATTTTTTCTCCAATGGTCAAACAAAAATCCAACCTATGGCCATCATCTCCCTCTTCAAGCGTATGTTTATAATTTGCTTTATATGCCCTAATTTTCTTTGCCTTGTAAATTCTTTGGAGTTCAGACTTGCTAATATTAATAAGAGCTGATCTCTCTCTTAGTGGCATCCTAGGATTTTCTATAACAGAGGCATGAGCTATAATAGCCCCAACATTGTCTTCATCATATGCTTTTATTTTTCTTTTTCATGTTAAGAACACTACCAGTAGCCAAAAACTTTTTAATTATTCTCATAGCCTGAGTACGTGACAAAGCAGTGTTTGGAAATTTCAAATTAAATTGGCTTACCACTTCTCTTAGCGAGTTTTCACCGCCAATTCCGTAGCATTGCACAATATAAATTTTTTCACGCACTGTGAGTACCATTTTCACTTAATTTTTTATGCTTGGTTCTTTAATTTGAAACAGAAATTAAGGATAATATTGACTACGTTTGACAGATATGCCAATAATAATTGATAAATGTGTTTCCACTGCTTTTCTCATAGCCTACTTTTAGTTTCTACATAACTTTAAATATAAATTAACAAAAAATAATTTCTCTGCAGTTTTAATTGAATGGTTCAAAATAAAATACTAGTTCATTGAAAAAATGGGAAGTTTCAAAAAAATAATTTTATATTCCTAAACTTTGGTATAGAGGTATAAAATTGCATTCTAAATAACTTTTCTTAGTGGAATTTTTTCATATTTTGAAAAATAAAGGTACTTTATTAGTGGTGATTTTTACAACATTGCTTATAAAACACCCTGTAGAACACCAAATCAAGTCATTTTTGGTATACCTTAGTTTTAAAACAAGCAGGACTCAATTCCCAAATACCATTGCAAAATTCCAAAATTTTTGGTCCATATTACACCTCTTGTTACATCTATCCTGGGACACACTGTATATGCGACTTTTTGAATACATTTAAGAAATCGTTTTATTTTATTGGTGTTTTATAGCAATAATAACAAACAGTGAAGTATGTGGTTTATAACGCAATTAAATGAAGCTTCAATAAAACTGTTTTATAGTGGCGGTGCCGAATTTTCTTAGAGCCTGCGGAAATGTTTATACAGTTATTTTGTAATGGTTGCAATAGGCTTTACAAAATATCAACAGTGACTGAATTATTTTATAAGATGGTGCCAATATTACATTTATAGCTGTCGTAATAACGTTTTGAAAGTGTTTCTGAGAGTAATGTTGTTTTATAAAATTTGTGTCAGAAACATTTCTGCAGCTTTTATAAAATACCAAATTGCTAGTTGGGTTATTAATATTAGTTAGCTTTATTATTATTATTATTATTTTACAATTGAGTGTACCTAACTTTTGAGGCCAATACCACGAAAATTGCTTATTAACAGCTTATGCCACTCAGTAATAGGTAACCCGTTTAACTAAATTTTGGTTTCGTTTTTGCGCATAAGGTACTTACTAATCGGGTGGCAACTCTCAATGGTAAATAGAATCGTTAGTCTAAATTATTGTTGACGTCTTTTGTCGTGATTTTACCGCTTATTAGTTGGGTCATGATATTCACTAATAATGGATCCGAAATGTAAATCGGGGGCGAGCGTAGAGGCGACTTCAATGTGAATATCAGTCGATATTCCGTTGAAGCAACGTCGAGCGCGGTTAGTACTTGGATGGGCTCCCATCTTGGGAAATACAGCGTTCTCGTCCCACCTTCTAGAGGCTTGTATATCAGTGTATACTCGGAAGTTACGTAATTTCAGACGAGGATTACGTAGTGGATATACCATCCTTCGGAGGGGATGTAAAGCAGGCGGTCCCTTGCCTATTAAATGTTAGGCAAGTAAAAGATCCCTACTCTTCTTAAGGAAAGAGGTTCGGCAAAATTTCCAGGTTGGGGGTAGCTCGTCTCCTGGCGTCGGTGATAGGCCCTGGTAGCGGAAATAGGCCGACGTTAAATAGTTAAAAAAAAAAAAATGTAAATCGTTGTCTATTCGTCCGTCCTCACCGCAAAAGACAATAGTTTCCTATATTTGCAGTTAATATAATTTTTTGTTTGCTTGCGCTTCTTTCCTAACGATTGTTTTCCACGCTGCCACTTGTAAAATCATAGAGCTGTAGCTTAGTAGTTTCATTGCCAAAAGTTAAATTTATTAACACTGCCGCGAATTAACGAATTGCTTATGTTACTTATGTTGTAGAACCACAGAAAATCGACCTATGTCGAAAGATAGAGAAAAAATTCAATTTAAGGAAAAAATAACTAATCATAATTAGGCATCAGCGCCGAAAACTATTCTAAAAAGATTTAAACACGTTTTCAGAGACGTAAAACTTCAAAAGTGAAATTTCGAAACTACGTCGAATTTTGACTGAAAATATTTTTTATGTCGTTTGACGAAGTTCATGCTCAAAAAGTAAATATCGAAAGTACGCCAAATTTGGACATGATAATAATATTTTCACGTCGTTTGACGACAACCTCAACCAATAGGCAAAATTCAAAAGTGCGTCGAACTTTCACAAAATTACTTTTACGTCGACAGACGATGATCATGTCTAAGACGTAAAAATCTAATGAGCATGGAATTTGGACAAAGAAGAAATACGTTATACTTTTTCAACTTTTTAATTCTTAACCGCTTCACGAAACATGTAGTCCAGTCAACGGAGCGCTAAAATGACCAAAATCTCTAACTTGAGTGCTAATGAATGGATTTTGATGAAACCTTGTGGAATGTGTTTGTAATGACGTTAGTAAAAAATTTAAAAAAAGATTAGAGTAGAAAATGATCGAAACAGGTAGAAAACACTCCTTTTATCACGGGCCCCATAACTTGTAGAGGTCAAAAATGAAAGAAAAAAATGAATTTATATTTTCTGGCTCAAAATAAGATGTTTTCAATCTTGTGATTTTTTTCGATAAATGCATATTTTTCCGGATATGGCCACTCTAAAACTCCTAAAAGCGGGGGAGTGGAAATGTAAAAATTAAAAAAAAATCTGAAAGAATTCGGGTGAATGTACCGTCGAAATACAAGACATTTTTTTACTTGCAACTTTTCTGTAAAGTGCGTTTTCACCGAGTTCTTCCGGAAAAACATGAAAAACTACCTCTACCTTTGAAATTGTAGCGCTTTAAAAATATGTAATTTAAAAATTTGAAAACATTCGGACGTATGCATTGAGGCCTTCTAAACATTTTTTGTGTCTTAGAATTTTTTTGTAACATGCTAATTTTCCGAGTTACAGGCAGTTTTTCACGATAAATATTGTACTTCATTTTTGCTCATTAAAAAATACATGAAAATTCGAAAAATGAGCTTGATTAATATATATTATTATAAAAAAATATACAACCTATATAGTTATATTATTTTTAAAGGTTCAATGTAATTTTTAAATTGAAAATATGAAAAAGCTTTTACATTTCCCCTCCCCCACTTTTTAGGAATTTTCGAGTGGCCATATCTCGAAAAATTCGCATTTTTCGAAAAAATTCACAAGAGTAAAAACATCTTATTTTGGGCCAAAAAAGGTAAATATATTGCTTTCTTTTTCATTTTTGAACTAATTCTACAAGTTACGGAACCCGTGATAAAAGGTGTGTTTTCTATCCCTTCCGATCATTTCCTACTCTAGTCTTTTTTTTTTAACTTTTTTATTAACGTCATTTCAAACACATTGTACAAGGTTTCATCAAATCCATTTATTAGCACTCAAGTCAGAGGTGAAACCCCCCGTTGACTGGACTAATAGGGAAATTGGAGACATAGTATTTTGTACAACGTACAACGTACTGAAAGGCGATATCGAAAAATGTGGCAAAGGTTTAGAGGTCTACATACAATAATGAAGCCAAAAAGGGAAAAATAGTTAAGGCTGGTTTCTCGAATAAAACTAATTTTTATTCATTCGGCAATTTGTCACTGGGGCAAGAGCGTTGGAGAATCGTTGGAATTTAATGAAAGCAAAATGGTAGCAAACCCAAATGCAGTCTTTAAAGGTGACAAAATTAGAGAGAAAACCGCCTTGTGCATAAACGGAGTCAAGGAGTCAAATTCATGAAGGTCACTCGAAAACGAGGTTATATCACAAACCCTGTCTAAGGTTACATGCCGTCAGTACGTCGCCTCAAAGGGGCGTGAACACCTCGTGTAACTCATATTGCCGTAAAACGCATCCGTCGCATTTATCTAATAAGTTCGCTTGTGAATGATAAAATGTTTATTGGAACTATAAAGCTAACTACAAGTGTCCCTAATTTTTAGTAAAATATTTTTTATATTATTTCCGTCAGTTCCAAAACCAAAGTGCCTCATACACTTCTAAGAAGTTGTGTGAATGTTGTATGCCAAGTAAATTGTTAGGTACTACACGCTCTTCATTGCATGTTGGTTCAGATATATGTCCTATAAAGGAGACGATCGTCCTTGCCCTGTTTGAGGAGGCGATTCTTTCAAAATATTATATTGTTTAGACAGGCTATTACATTCTGTATAATCTTGGATCAAACCAATAAATGGTATTGTTGCATTTTACTGATTGAGGTCGACTCTCTCGAGGGCTTTTGTTTATTGGATCGGCACTGAAAAACGGGATCCTCATGGACTCGTGCGTAGGAAATTCAGAACATCGATCAGATCGCGAGAGCTCGAAGGAGGCATTCTATAAAAGTGATTAAGAGATATCTAAGCAAAAGAGTGGAAGTGAACCACACCCAGTCAAAGGGGGGAGCTCTCCTGGCACCCTTAATAAATAAATCAGTGTCACGTCTTTCAGACCAAGTGTGGTAAGTTCTTCTACATTAGCAATGCTTGTCATATCCGTTTGTCATTTCCTTCATCACTTGCCACATACTACTCTTGTAAATAATTATGGAATCGTAATAATAAACTATGATCTTCTTGTTGCTTTAAAATGAGAGTTTTAATTATTGCACCGACCCTTTGGACATATCCTTTTTGGTGTTGTGCGGATGGCTTTGCAGCCACAGCCATATATTACGAGTATAGATAGATAGACATATCCTTTCTTCACTGTAGCTACCGCACTCCAAGCACTGGCGCCCAAATGTAAACCGCTGGTACACAAGGGCATTATACTGGTAGGTACACTCAAAGAAGCGCTTCGCAAACTATCAAAAACCAAAATTTTTATGGTGCAATTTTCACAATTTTGAATTAGTGTAGATCCTTCGCATTTTTGGTTACTATATGAGATGGAAATAGTCGTAATATCGTCTTCAATAACTTCTATTCGGGATTGACATTTTGTTACTAAAATTTTGTGACGCTGCCACCCTATTCTTGAGCGATTCCTCTGTGTAACCTAAGACTGCGGAGGCTTATTTCCACCATGGTGCTTCAGATTGATAACACAGCCCCACAAAAAATAGGTCATGATCTGGATAACTGACCATGGTATTCCTATGTATTTTTTTATGCTGAATCCGAATCCGAGGTCAAAAAAATTCGTGTACCCCTTAAAATGTGCAGAGCCAAAAGTATCTCTTAAAAGTTATGAATATCGATATCATTACGGAAAGGAGTATGAATGGGCACTTTGCAACCCTCGTGCTCTCATTCATTATTGCCAAGGGCGTAATAACCTCCCCCTCCTCGAAGGGATTGGTACGCCTTCTACACCCCTTCTATACCCTCCGGACATAGATCTGCGTCATGAAATCTTCTAGCTTACAAGCTCTTGAGAATGCAAGGGAGACGTAATAGAGGATGAACACAACCAAAGAACCAGCCCTATAGAGAGGTGAAAACTACCCTCTGCTGGGCGGGGGTGGAGGAAAATGTGGGAGAGCAAAGTTTTTTTGTTTTTACTGCGCAATGGTTGCAGTGCTCTGTGCGGAACAGCCCTTAATTACTTTGCCCGTACTCGTCTAAGGGATGTAAACCACCCCCAAATTCACAAGATTAATTTTTTTCAGTGCGGAATTTATCAAGCTCTCATACCCTCGAACATTAGTGAGTTTGTAAGGAAGTGACAGAGTATGTCGAGTGTAAGAGAGACAAGAATTTTAGAGAAGTATGGGGTATATGAAAAAAACGACATGATATACTGGTAATGTCATGACAGAATTTATGAAATGGCTCAAAGGATACAGGGAGTATGAGGCCGGAAAATGGAGACTGAGAGACAGGGTGTCGGCGAATGCAAGAGTATGCAGCGAAGACAAGAAGGCAGAGATAATAATTGAGGAAAATTTTGAAGCAGTGTGTTAGAAAAAGTGAATGTTCAGTTAAAGCATAGAACGCAGAGGTCAGGTAAGAGGTTAAGCTAGACAAGGTGGAGCAAATGTTTAAGGGTCGGAGAAGGGATAACAGAAGGTGTATGAGAGGTCGATAAATTCCACACTGAAAAAAATTAATCTTCCCACATCCTTCTGCGCCCTCCTCTTTCCCACTCATCGAGAGATGTTCTTTACCTGCTTTAAGGGTTGGTCTTGCTGTCCAAACTCAATACCGTTGGCAGATTTCTCTTCTCTTAAATTGAAAAACTCCAGAGTGCATCCGGTCTTAAAAGTTTTTCGATTACTTCTTGTGAATTTGGGAGTGGTTTCCACTCCTTAGACGGATACGGGCAAAGCAGTTTAGGGCTGTTCTGCACAGTGCACTGCGACCATTGCGCAGTAAAAACAAGAAAAATTTGCTCTCACACATATTCCTCCACCCCCATCCAGCAGAGGGTAGTTTTCACCCCTGTAGGGGGTTGGTTCTTTGGCTGAGTTCACCCTCCACCATGTCTCCTTTGCTTTCTCAAGAGCTTGTAGGCTAGAAGCTTTCATGACGCAGATCTATGTCCGGAAGGGTATAGAAGGGGTGTAGAAGGGGTACCAACCTGTGTTGCAAAGTGTACTCCTTTCCGTAATGATACTGATATTCATAACTTTACCTCCATTTAAGGGATATTTTTGACTCTGTACATAAATTTAAGGGGTACTCGGATTCGGATTCAGCGTCGAAAAATACATAGGAATACTATGGTCAGTCATCCAGATCACGACCTTTTTTTGTGGGGCTGTTTAATATCTATGCAGCTGAAGATCATCGGAAACAGTGACGAACGTAACTCGCGGAATCGGGTAAATTTTAAAAAGTTGCTGTCAGATTCAGCAAGCTCCCAATGATGTGCATTTCTACGACTTGGTTTGTACATTTTCATTTTTCATATCGTAAAAAGAATTGTCAGGTTGATGCATTTATTGGGAGCGGACTGACATGTTTGCGGTAGAATCATAGATAATCCAGATATCGATCACCGCCTTTAGATACAATAAACGTGTGCTGGATGTTAGTCTTAGCTTTCGGAAATCTTATTATAAGAATTGATGCATTATCTTCCACGTCGTCGATTAGTATCTTTGTGAGTGCATCATGTCGGCATTGACGGCAAGCTCCAGCCGCCGAATATTAGAACAACCTAAAAAATAGTAACAGAAAGTCAAAAAAATTTTGTAACTGACTTATGTACTAATTTACCTTTAACATTAAATAGCGGCCGTTAAGGGCATCTAACAGAAAGTATTAATTTCATCAATCTTTAGAATTCTTCGATTTTTTGGCTCTGTAACCGGCTGATTGCTTTTTCAAAAATGAAATTAATTTGGAATATTTGGTTATATCTACATTGTCCTCGATGGAGAGCGCCATTTTAAGCGTTGAGTACATCGCTCACATAATAATAATAATAATAATAATAATAATAATAATAATAATAGCGTTGTCGATTTCTTAAATTTCGACATTTCGGCAACAAAGGCCAGCGATATATTTTCAGAATGTGATTTTCCATCTTTATTGATTCAATACCAGCTTGTAAATAAGGAATATTACCTTTCATATCGACTTTTTGACTTTCTGGACAATAAATCTAGAGTCCGTTTTCTTGCAGCTTCTTTTATATGACGTGGAGTGCCTAATGCCATCAATGTTGCTACATGATTGTTTACAGGTTACTTAACTCTAGCGAAGACAATAGATAGAATCGAGGTGAATTTGAGGGAGCATTTATTTATAATAAATATAAATTTCTCCTTAGAAACAATGCGTAATGGCTAGCTTCTAAAACGAGGTTTAATAATAAAATAAAAAGAAAGTCAATTTTTGTCAATCTTTTAATTCAGTCGTAAAAAAATTAGTGTACCTACCTATACATCGAACGGAAAGTGTTTTGCCGCTTTTGCGTGATTGCAATATTGCTAAGAAGCAGTAGAGCACATACTTCTTGATATACAAGTAACTATTTTCAGCGGTGTCGATGCTTTCAATACTCAATAATTTATATTCATTTTGCAATGTAGGATAGGGGCCCAAATATCACTCCAATGCTAGCCTTGACTATAAAAGTTGCATCTGAATGACTAGAGATCTAGTTCTATAGACTGACATAGGTTTCGAACGAGCAGATTGACTCAGTCAGCTTAGAAGCCTCCGTGAACTATGTAGGAGTCTAAGCAATAATAAGGCATTTACTGTGTAATATTTTATCGAACTCCTCTATACATTTCCTTAAATATATAGGGAATAAAAACCAGACTGCAACCAACAGCTATTCTCCGGACTAATGTAAAGCTAAAGCAAATGAAAGCAAAACCTGTACAATTAGAAATATGCTTAGAGATATAGTCCAATTTCATCATGAAATTGAAAATTTAAGATCAACGATTTATTTTCGAGGTTTGAAAAAAATCGTGGTTGATTTAATGCCTAAGAAAGAAGTTATGTTACATGGGGCAGATAAAGCGTAGTTTAATGAAAAAGCTAGCTATAAAGCAGTTAAAAAATATATACATTAACAAACAGTATCATTAGTTGAAACGCAATAAAGTAGTAGACGTAAAAAATGAAGAGATATAGGTTTTGGCCTTCTTCTGTGTTTAATTTGTTGGGGAAGACCACAGAGGAAGACCACAACAATATGGTCGAAACATCAAGCACTCAACAAAGTCAACACGTAAGAAGACCTGGAAACCAACAGCCAGATCACCATCTTCGTGAAAGCATTAGCACCAGATACATGTTATTATAGTGTAAAATTAATTTTTGCACAGATATTCCAACATGATGTGGAAATACTTCAAAAACAATAATATGTTGTAAAAACATGGAGGTCGTTAAGGTAATGTTTGGAACTAACTTGTCCAAGGATATGAATAATATCGTGGAAAGTTGGATTAATTGGATATTTGAGTGGCAGGATGTAAAAAGTAAAGTATAAAATGTTGGGATTCCGCAAGGACGTATTTTGGGGCAGCTTTCACTCATTTCATACGTTAATGACATAGCAGCTCTGTTTGGCAACTGCTGTTAACATTTGTCTGTAGATGTTACAGTTATATATGACAGAAGCAAAGCGATGCATTTTTGGTCAGCAGAATGAATGAAGTTCTCAAAGAAGTTAGTGAACGGTTAGAGGTCAATAAACTGAAGTTGAATGGGTCTAAAACAAAAGATATGATTGTATGAAAAATTTAAATATAAAATAGAGCAGCTGGAATTCCGAGATACTCAATGCAACGGGTGCTGGAGGACTGGTAAGATGGAGTAATTATAGGCAGA
This sequence comes from Rutpela maculata, assembly GCA_936432065.2. NCBI lineage: Eukaryota > Metazoa > Arthropoda > Insecta > Coleoptera > Cerambycidae > Rutpela > Rutpela maculata. Next base: position 33,778,477 of record OW386292.2, read on the forward strand.
GCTAAGATTTATAACTTTAGATTTGCCGATCATACCATCTTAGTTGCAGCAAGCTCGAATGAGCTGATATATCTCAAATCAAATCAAATGAAATCATTTATTTTGTAAAGTTCCAGTACAAATAAGTGTATAAAATGAATGTAGAATTTTCATAAGGGATGCCACGGTAGACCTTATTGTATTAAAGACTACACCTAGCCTGTGTGGTGATCACTCCTTTTTAAAGATCTATCACAACGCTAGAGAAATAAAATAAGATAAGCGAGGAGTACAGAGGCAAGCCATCATGTTACCGAGAACAATGAGCACGTGAGAATGACACACTATATCTACGTTACATATAGAGAGGGAAAATATTTAATTATTAAATATCACATTACACGTTCATCCAGTATTTTGTAGAAATCGTCATAATTTTTCATAATATAACTTTTTATTTCGATTTTTTTGTGAGGTTTATTAACTATTTATTTAATTTTTGAAGGTAAAGCATTGAAAAATTTTGGAGCAAAGTAAGCAATAAGCAATATGTCTTTGATTATGAGTGTTTGTGAAAAAAGGAATTGTTAGTATATTTGATATGGACCTAGCCCCATAGTTGTGGAAAACTGTTGGAAATAAATAATGTTTGATTTTAAGTAAATAATTTAGACAACAGTGAACATATAGTGATTTAATATTTAAAGTTTCTGTATGCTTATAAAGTAGTCTTGTAGAATATCTACATTCCTTTTTAAAAACAATCTTTAAAACAGTATTTTGGCATTGCGAGAGATTAAGTTGAGCATTATTATACGCCCCGCCCCAGACAATTATGCTGCACCCTAAGATAGACTCGACCAAATCATTATACAATATTTTGAGTAATTTGCTTAAAATATCCCGTACTTGATAAAATTTATAACATAATTTACGAATTTTTTTTTTCGTTACATAATCACAGTAGTCAGTCCACCTTAGATGCTGATCAACTATTATACCTAAATATTTTAATGCCTTTATTCTAGTTATTTCTGTGCATGAACAATTTATTGATTCATCTGCCAAGCAATTATTTTGATGGATTTTTAAAGTATCTATATCTGGTTGATCAACAGCTGAGGTGGAGAATTGTTATGTAATTATTTTTTTACATTAAGACTCAAAAGGCTGGAGTTTAGCAAAGCTTGAACTTTGCTGAGACCAATCTCTGCCTTGTTGCATACATCCGACCAGTTTACATCTGTGAATAATATAGCTGTAACGCCAGCATATGAGACAGGATGCAAGCATCTGTCAGCATATTTCCAATTTGATTAACGTACACAAGAAAGAGGACAGGTCCCAGCACAGTGCCCTGTGGTATTCCCATGGAAATTACCCTGGATTCATTGAACGATTCTGCAATTTTTACTTTTTGTATTATGTTACTTAAATAATTAGTTAACAGCTTTAAAGAATTACCCCTCACTCCAACCTCTTCGAGTCTTCCTAATAAGTTTTATGATCTATAGTGTTAATTGCTTTGGCCAAGTCTAAAAATATAGCAAGATATTTTTTGCTTTTATTCAAGTTATTCATGATTAAGTTTGTAAGTTTAAAAACTGCGTCTTCTGTATTTTTGTTTGGTCTGAATCCAAATTGTTCCTCGTAAAAGATGTTATGACTAGCTAAAAAATCTGTTAACCTTTGTTTTAGGCATTTTTCAAAATATTTTACCAAAGTTGTTGATAAGGGATATAGGTCTATAATTAGTCAAATTTGTACGATCTCCCGACTTATCTGCTAGACAACTTTCAAAGAATATGCTCTGACTATGGTTTAAGTGTAAATTACAACAAATTATGATTGTAAATCGGGCAAATGAAATCCACCTAGACATGTTAAAGATAGGTAGGTGAGTGTGAAGTGGTAAACAAGACAGTATCCTTTGGAGCCCTTGTAGATAATACCGGCAACACGGATATGAGATTCGATGCAGAATATAGATGACAAAATTGGAAACTTTCCAAATAAGCCAAATTTGACAGTAATATCACGATAAAAATATCAGACTTGGTAACGTCCTAGTTTTCCTCCGGGAGTTGTATTGGCGTCTCCTGGTCAAAAGATACTCAACTTATCAATATTCCCTGTAATAAACTCGATCTGTCAAACGCTCATAAGCGTAGTATGCATAAATCAGAAAAGGGGTAGTTTTCTTCCATTTAAGGGCAGTTTTAGAAAGGTGGGGGGAGGCAATATTGCAACTATTATGTTTCTCGCCTCGATAACGGCTGGAAACCGTTCTTCAACCCTTTCGCAGTATTTTCCGAATATTTTGTCATTCAGGCAGGGAGTGATTACAACCACAGGAGTTGCTTTGGCGTCTCCTGTTCAAAAGATGTTCGATTTATTAATATTCCCTGTAAGAACCCCGATCTGTCAACCCCTCACAAGCATAGTACGGAAAATCAAAACAAGGAGTAGTTTTTTTTATTTAAGGGTAGTTTCAGAAGAGTGGGGGAAAATATTGCAATTATCATGTTACTCGCCCTCAATAACTGAAGGAAATCGTTCTTCAGCCCTTTCGCAGTATTTTCGGAATGTTTTGTCATTCATGGAGGGGGTGGTTCTAACCTCCGGGGGTTGTTTTGGCGTCTCCTGGTCAAAAGATACTCGACTTATCAATGTTCCCTGTAGTACCATCGATCTGTCAAGCCCTCACAACTGTATTATAGAAAAATCAGGACAAGTTTCTTTGGAGTGAAAAGTACACCACCATCATTTCCGTGGCGATAGAACGTTAGGAGTATGTGACTAAAGCCATTTTAAACGATTCAGAAGTTTCATTTCAACGAGTGTCGTTATATTAGATTTAATAGCCATTTAACTTCAAATTTAGGAATAAAACATATATTTTTGACATGATATTTGGAATCAGCGACTCAAAAAACATAAGGATAGGTGTCTTTCACCTTTGGAGAATAAAACCATTTTTTTTGCGCGCCTGTGTTATTTCGCCATGTAATTCATTTGTTAATTATTTTAATTATTTGTAATATTTACCTACTTAATGTTTTGTATTCCTATTATGTTACTAGATCACTGACCTGTCATTGAGTAGCTTTAAAAATAAATAATTACAATAAACTTAGAAGATAGTCCTATATGTATCAACCTAGACTTTACTGTATCATATGGTTATTCGTTAAGCTTTTGAATCTGACAGTAACAAAAAAGACATCTTGCATCATCCTAAAAATAATTTTTTAGGGTAGTTATACCCGATGTAAGTGGAAAATCTCACGTGTACACAATCCATTAACCTTTTATTACGTTACCTTGAACGCAGTGTTTATGAAGAACAACGAACTTATGTATTGCGGGAAATATTTTGATTACATGACATTGAATTTACTTCCAATAATAAACAAATGCTTTTTCATCATTAACACATTTCCTAATAAGCTTACCCGCAATTTTTATTTCCAGCAAATATGCATTACATTTTCTCAAGCAGAAATTGCAAAAAAGCAGAATTTTAAAAAGTAAATTGCATGATTAAGCACGATTTCAAGTTAACTAAAATTGAGAAGATAACTTTAAATTTACTGTTTCTTAGAACTTTTCTTCTTATTCACAACGTCTTGTGATACGCGATAATTTTTGTGGTCCTCTATTGCTGTATGGTGCGTCTGACAGCATCATTATCTGTCGCGGTTGTCTGTTAGGCGCTCATCTCACTAAAGCTCTCCCTGGAGAATCGTTTGGGGACGTATTTCTTGAAAAATAGAGCTATTAGTGCGATGTGTTATCCAGGGCATCCGGAGCAAACATTTCCAGGCCCATATCTCGAAAGCATCAATACGCCATCACGTCATGAGGTGAAAAGCTTATGATGGACACATCTAGTATCACCCCCAGGAAATTACACCATCCTCTCCACGTAGAAAATTAATGAGTAGTATAATTACAATTAATTATTTTGTATTTATTTGCTTTTATCATGATTAGAGAATATTATTTAGGTATTAAGCAAATCACAACTCACACACTTTTTTATTTATTATAAAATTACCTACTATCTCTATATTGTTGCCCTAATCTGGACACGCTAATATACTAGTTAAGTAAATACTTTAAAACACTCATTATTGGAGAACCGATCAAAACAACTACTCTTCTAGAAAATACTGACTTAGTATTGAATTACATGATAGGATTCTTAGAATTTTAAAGCAAAGAAATATATTGAAAATATCATTTATTTAAATTCAGTCATTCACACTTTTTTATTAAATATGAAATCATCTACTTGCTGTATATTGGTACTTTAATCTGGTCCCGCTAATATACTACTTAGAAAAACACTTTAAAGCACTCATCATTGGAGAACCAATCAAAACAACTATTCTTCTACCTAATACTGATGAAGTATTGAATTACACGATAGGATTCCTTGCATTTTAAGGTAAAAATAGCTATTTGTATGACAAGGGAGAAAAGTGCATAATTTTCTCCCGCGAATAGTTTAATGCCCGACGCGAAGCGGAGTGCATCAATATCCAAGTGAGGAAATGGTACTTTGCTCCTGTGTAATACATATGATTTTTTCTACGACCATTTACAGTGTTTTTTACATTGGTTTTACATATATTTTATTATATTTTCTTATGCATGACAATCAAAAAACCAAATATGTCAAAATGTCATAATAGGTATTTAGATAAGTAAATATTTTTAAAAATCAAAGTACATAGAACGTTGCTAAGGTTGCTTCTTGTTTTCAAAATAAACAAACTTCCAAAAAGTTTATAATAATGTATTCCGAATGTGAAGATGAAGTTCCTCAATATATTCTGGAAGAAGCTAACGTGGTTTCGTTGAATCTATTACCGTTAAAGTCTCGTGAAAAATATGAAAAAGAGTACGAGCTATTTAAATGTTGGATGGAGACTAGGTAAATAAGAAAAATATGTGAAGAAGTGTTCCTATTTTACTTTTCCAAAAAATGCGCCGGTTTGAAGCCTCAACATTATGGAGCAAATACAGCATGTTGCGATCTACACTCCAAATTAAAGACAATATAATATCTACATTAAATTTCCTAAATTAGTAGCTTTTTTAAAACGGAAATCTGCTGGATATAAAGCCAAGAAAGCCAATACTTTTTCAAGGGAGGATATCAACAAGTTTATTGCAGAAGCTCCAGATGAAACTTACTTACATATGAAGGTAAGATTGATCGTTATTGTTGAATAATAAATAGAAACGTAACACAGTATTTGTTATTAGAAAGTATATAAAAAATGACAATTAAGTGACATTTTAGGCAGTTGTTAAAAGTGCATTTTCCTTTTTCAGGTCGTGCTTATATTTGGAATTGTTGGGGCATGCCGTAGCGATGAATTAGTTAATATGGTACTTGAGGATATCAATGATAAAGGCGATATTTTGGTGGTGAAAATACCTCACTCAAAAACTAATATCAAAAGGACATTTACAATAACAAATGAGATTTTAAACGGAGTATCTGTCTTGGATATGTATAGAAAATATCTGGACTTTAGGTCCCCTAAAACATGTCATTATAGATTTTTTGCTAAATGGAAATGTACAAACCAGGTAATTGGCAAAAACACAATTGCCAAAATTCCTTACAGAATAGCAATATTTTTAAATTTGGATGATTCGAAAGGCTATACTGGACACAGTTTCCGCTGCACTTCAGCTACGTTATTAGTCAATGCTGGAAGTGACATTCTCACTCTAAAAAGACATGGGGGATGGCGAACAAACGTAGTAGCAGAAGGGTACTTAGATGATTGTATTTCTAAAAAATGTGAGGTAGCCAGCCAAATAATTACGGGAGAAAGTACTACTTCAAGTACCAAAAAACATTGTCTTGTTTTTGAAAATTTTGTTTCTACAAGTACTTCATCAGCGACCAAGACTTTGGAAAACAGCAAACAGGAACTGATCTCCACCAGCAGAGCCAATATTTCTTCAGGGGGAATCTCCCTTAGTAATTTAACTAATTGTACCATAAATTTTAACAATATTTAGTTACTGATGTTAATTTAAACCTTGATTTAAACTGTTTTCAATTTTTATAAATAAAAATAAATAATAAAAAATCTGTTTCAAAGAAAAGCATAATTATACATTTTCAGGAAGTTTGTGTATCAATAAAAGAAGTCTATACACTACTATATTTGAAGTTTTTACTTGTTTGCTTCCAGAGGGAGTCAAAGTATTTTCCTCCCTAGGGAGGCAAAGTATTTTCCTCCCGAGGGAGGAAAAATACTACTTTGCTCCCTGAAATGAGGGAGCAAAATAGTATTTTCTATGTAGGGAGTAGAAAAAATATATTGAAAATACTTAAACCATTTTTTAAAATTCCGTCATTCACAACAATTATTGAACCTTACCTTCTATTTCAACTCTAGAAAAGTTGTACAAGTTTATTCGAACTCGTTAGTTCTCACCAGTAGAGTATAGAACCATTCATTCATTTTTTACAAATGTATTCTTGATTTATTTTTACAATTAATTATTTTTTATTTATTTGCTTTTATCATGATTAGAGAATATTATTTAGGTATTAAGCAAATCACAACTTACACACTTTTCTATTTATTATGAAAATTCCTACTGTCTCTATATTGTTGCCCTAATCTAGGCACGCTTAATATATTAGTTAGGTAATAGTTATTTACGTAACAAGTTCCGAAAGCTTCCAGGCCTCGCCTACGGCTCGTCCTGGAATTTGCTTACTCGTCCAGTAAAAGCACTGGAACTGAAAAATATTTTATTCGGAAAACTTTTGCCACACAAATTTAGACATCAATAGTCATAAAAAAATTCAAGTCTATTTGAAAAATGTTAAAAATCGAAAAATCGGCCTTTTCTTTCATTTTCAAGGCCATGGGTGCCGGCTAGATATTAACCGATTTGGCTAAAAATTTAGCAGAATTAGTTTTAGATACATATGCATAGCAACAAATTATAAACTATATCATTTGCAAATTCAAATTTTCATGTTTTTCGTCCCAACCTAATGTGCATGTCGTAGTCATTTGATGAAATACGTCATTTCGTGAAGAGTTTAGGCAGTACATGAACTGCCTTCATATCATGCAAATTCTTGAGGTTGCACAATCTGCCTAGGCATTTCGTGAAACGCCGTGGTCGTCTCGGCACTTGACGTTTAAAATCATTCTACACGATCTGCTGCAAATTAGACAGGCAGATTGTGTTCTATTACTTGCTGTGTATTTGTTTTGTTTATTATGGAAAGTAAAAGTGAAAAGACTTGATCAATGATCATTACAAAGAGTACTATGAAGCAAAACCTAATAAATGACCGAATACCATCAGGAAATTAAACGAGGTGGGAAAATTATTTAATTAATTTTGAGGTTAGATTAGGTTAAGATGTTATATTCATAATTCGTAGTTTCGTTAACAATCTAGTGACCGAAACGTACCAAATAAATCTGAAGCTAACCTCAAAATTAATTAAATCTGCATATCTCTCTCTTTGTAATGATCACTGAACAAGTCTTTTTCATTATTAAAGCCTATAGTTTTCATTAGTGGAGTTAGCGGTAGAGTATAGTGGCATACTTTTTAGTCAAACTGCTTCACTCTACCGGATTTGGGAGAGTACCCGTTTTCACACACAAAAGAAAATAGTGGTGGAGTCGTACAGTGCAAAATTGAAATCACAAAAATTAACATCAGCTAACTAGACACTCGACTACACCAAACCTGTTTTCATCAAATTTGGTTTTCATTAGTATAGCGCCGGTCGAGTAGAGTAGAAAGATGGTAGGAGAAGACGAGTGGGCGACTTACTTTACCACCGTTTAATCCTACTCTACTCGACCATGATCTAGTACTGTACTCTACCGATTACGTTTTCATTGATAGGGTAAGAGGGATAGTTAGTACTTGCCCAAATTACTTGACCGCTAACTCGACTGATGAAAACTAGACTTAATTTCCATAATAAACAAAACAAATAGCTCAACATGGCTTCAGGGCAAATAAATCGACCAAAACGGCAACTAACCTAACCTTAAACACACAAAAACAACACAATTTGCCGGTATCAGTCACTTCATGAACAGTCAACATCTAATTTGCGGCACATTGTGTAGAACGACTTTAACATCATGTGCCGAGACGAATACGGCGTTTCACGAAATGCCTAGGCAGATTGAGCAACCTCAATAATTTACATGATGTGCCGGCAGTTCATGTACTGCTTTTCACGAAATGACGTAATTCATCAAAAGACTACGACATGCATAAAATGTGAAAAATTTAAGTCTTGGGTTGGATACGTTTTAAGAAAGATATAAAGAAAATAATTCAAAAGGCGTACGCCTCATTAAAATTGTTATTCCCAAATCGCGTTTTACTATCACAGTTATTTAAAATACAACTTAACCTTATAGTCCAATTAATAGGTAAAAAAGTGAGTTCTAAATGCAAAAATAGCGCAAGTCAGTTTTACTTCCACATCCAGTGGAAGTATAGTAACGACAAAAAAATTTTTGAAATTTTTTATTGTTCAAATAGGCTTAGAATGTCATGAATCGTCGAGATTTTAAATTTCAGCAAAAAAAATATTCTGTCTGTCTGTCGGTCTGTAACTTTTTTGTGCGCACATTTACTCTGGAACCGTTTAAGACATTCACTTAAAATATGGCACACGTATGTATTTTAATAAGATCTGGAACTAGATTATATTTTGATCTTATTCCGTTGCAGAGTTGAAGAGTAAATTGGGGTAAATGGAGGTAAATGGGGGTAAATAGGTAAATCAAGCAAGAAAGAGTCCATGAAATTGGTATTTAGTAAATACCGTACGTGTAGCGGAGCGCTAGGCATAGGGAGTAAAATTACAACATCGCGCGTACCAGCTGGCTGAAATTAAATAACAGAGCTGGGATGCTCCGCTCGACGGAGGAATTTACGGCAGCTGTGTTGTCATATCTATCGCGCTACGTGAATGTACATGCCTAATGGGAAATTACACGCACGGTATAAGAGGAGCTAAGGTCTCAAAAAAAAAATTGGCATTAGCCACCCCCATTAAAGGTGGTGAAAAAATAGTGTGATTTAGTGTGTGTGTGTGTACAAGAGCCAAAGTCATCAAGAATTTTTTTCACTTCATTCACCCCCATGAGGACCTCACCCTGGGGGGGTTGGGGTTAGCCGCCATCTTTGCGACAAGTCAAACGCAAATATCTAGCGAACCATTGATGCTACGACAAAAATGGTAAGGACCTTTCTTGTTTAACACCAAAGACTACAGATCCCTTCACAGGCTTATTTTCGTAGTATTTTCGTTGTTTTTTTCAACTATTTGTCGGATATAAGAATATGTAGTTACAAACTTGCATAGCATTAAGTTCTATGCAATTTTGATTTAACATTTTTTTGCAATGATTTTTTATAACCTTTGGTATCAAAGTCAGTGTCATATAAATCAAGAGATGCAAACTGGTTAAATATGCAGGCAAGACGAAAACTTCACTCTACAGCTTTATTTCATAACATTATTTTAAACCAGTATCGCCTTAATTACTTCCACAACCACGCAAAAAAACATTTTGGGTTGGGCTTAAAGTTTGAACAAATAAAAATTTTGCCTGTCGGTGTATCTGTAAATTTTTTTGGTCCTATGCTTACTCTCGAACCATTTATAATATTGACTTGAAGTTATACACTTATGTGTATACAACAGTATACATATATTAAAATACACTGGATTATATTTTGATTTAATTCCTTTGAAGGGTTCGGGGGTAAATGGGGGTAAATGAGGGTAGATAGGTAAAGCAAGCAAGTAGGAGTCCATAAAATTGGAATTTGGCGCATACGAGAAGCCAAGGTCTTAACATTTTTTTTAGCATCAGTCACCCCCACTACCATCCCCACACTATTATTAAAGGGGGCAAAAGATAAAATTGTGATTTAGTGTGCATACAAAAACCAAAGTCCTCAAAATTTATATAATAATATAAAATACAAAAAAGGATATCCATACTTTAAATTTAAGATTTAAATGACTTATTACACCTCCACCTTACAAATCTACAATGTTTAAAAGATCATTTACATATAACGTTTATTTCCTTTATACTAATGTACCAGCATCTTTGGAATTTTTGAAACTAAATTAATTTAGGAAAATTATCTTAATGCCTCATATTAGACCATTATTATTTATATTCAATTTTTTTCTAGCAGTATTGTCTTAAGTTATATTTCTCCTTGTATCGGTCACCTCTCCTACTTTTTCTAGTTTTTTAAAAAAATATGAGTTATTAAAATTCACTTCATAACATAACTCCAGATCGCTTTATCATAATAAAATAAAATTTGGCATTAGTATTTATCTCTATCATTGACGCAACTAGAGAATTTTTCTGGGGTGGCCAGCCCCTTATGTTTGAAACGCAAAGTTCAGTGGTGGTTCGTGCATAAGATACTTAGGTGTTCTGTAGATATATACAGTGTGACCCATTTCAAGTGGAAACACCTTCGTAACTCAGTTATAGGTCATCCAATTTGAACCAAATTTGGATCGGCATCAAAGATCTTTAATATTTCATTTTTTAGTAAAACAAAATTTATTGCACTCTGTGGTGTGCATTTTTATTGAGGAAAAAAGGGTCGATTTTTCGAGAAATCATATTAGGCATTTTTTTGTTGAAAAACTAATGCAATATTATTGATCAGCATGCTGCAGAACCCCTAGGTATATTCAGAATTTAACATGTCGATTTTTGGTTTAAAAATACGGTCCGCTTAAAATTGCCTATTTTAAACATTAAGTAATCAATAAATTGGTAAGGAATCTTTTTTCGAAAGAAAGTCATTCTTTAAATTCATTTTTTCTGCCACCCCATATCATCGATACTTTCAAATTCGGTAATCCGTAATGCCCAAATAATTTACAGGTCTGATGTGACCCAAAATATTTCAATGAAAATTCTTGGCCTTCGAGATTTGAAAGTTTCGATGAATGGAACTTTCGAAAAAAATTTGTTACCAATTTATTGATTATTTAATGTTTAAAATAGGTAATTTTAAGGGGACCGTAATTCGAAAACCAAAAATCAAAATGTTATTAAATTCTGGATATAGCGGTTCTACAGCATGCTGATCAATAATGCTTTTTTTCTTAATAAAAATACACACCACCGACTGAAATAAGTTTTGTTTTACTCAAAAAAGAAATATTAAAAGATCTTTGATACCGATATAATTTTGGTTGAAATTGGATGACCAATAGCTGAGTTACGAAGGTGTTTCCACTTGAAATGGGTCACACTGTATGTATACACGGGGCGGTTAGTGATAGCGCCGCAGGTGAAATTTGTTTGTCATTTCAAGGCCCCCCCTGCCCCCCCCCCCCTAGTTGCGCCAATGATCTCTATCCCTCCCAAATGAAGGGTAATATCGCAAATTTTGAATATTTTTGGCTTTTTTGTTATTCTAATGATATACTGATCCACCCCAATATTCATTGGCTTTGAACCTGGCGTGGCCTTGGATGATCAGGGGTCGAGCAAGACAAATATACTGATCCAAAACAAAGTAAACCTGAAACATGTAATGAATAATATTTACTTCATTAGAAATATATTTTCCAGTAGATAATAAACTTGACAAGAAAATCCAAACTCCAAATCCAAAATAAACAATAATATACTGGGTGTCCAGTTAGTGATCCCTCGAAGATTATGCAAAGACGGCTAACTTTATAAAAAAACTTTCATAACAAAACTTTCAAAGTTTCATCTCTACTGCAAGTAAAATTATTTTCAATTATACAAGGGGTCACAAAAACGAGTTACAGAAGAAAGTATAATTTTTTTTTAAATGAACACCCAATATTTTTTGTCGCCAATTAAGTCTTCGAGGGTTCTGACGCAGTGTTGCCAAGTTATGATTTTTTTCCTGTTTTTTTGCAATTTACAAATATTTTTTTGACTGCCATGCCTCCGCTGTTTATTAATTGTTTTTCTAAAAGTGCAAGATGTTACTTGATAATGATGTAATTACTGAAAAACATTTTTGAAATAAATTATTATTATACCGAGTGTTCAAAATCTTTGTTTACATTTCTTGATATATAAATATTATCTTTCTCATTATTTTTTTTTAAATAGAATGCCTATAATTTTTTTACACTGATTAATAAAGCATACAATTCTCCAGATTTTAATATTTGGCACTTTATTTTTATTTCAAACAGTTTTCGAGATATGATTATTTCAAATAATTTTTGCATAAATTGAGGTGGTTGTTATTTTAGCATTAGTATGGCTTTGGTCTTTTGTTTTACATTTTTTTCAATTGTTTTAAATGGAATGCCTATCTTTTTTTACATGGATGAATAACGTATACAATTTCTCACATCTTGATATCATAGACTTTCTTTTAATAATTATGGTATTAACGGTTTTTGAGAAATAATTTTTTTCACGATATTGAAACTAGCCTAACAATTGCTCAAAATATCCACCATTTTGATTCACGCAACACTGAAGTTTCTTGATAAATGAAAGCCTTACATTGTATAATATATCAATATTTATACGATTGAAACACTGACGAATTCGTTCCATCCATGGAGGTAGAATATAAATAACAATGAGAAACGGCCGCAGAAGGCGTGGCTTGTGTTCATTCTGTCATGAACGGCTCGCCAGGTCCTGATTTAAAAGAAGTTTATACAGCATTTGAGGAGATACATACTAGTTGACTTTACATATTGACACTACCATATATCAAGTCAGTAGAGTAATGAATGAGATGACAGTTTCACATTTCAAGCAAATATAATATAATGTAATCTAAAATACAATCTAAAATAAATAGAAAATAGTTTCAACATACCTATCTTTTGAGTACAGACCTGTTTTAACCTATGAAAAGTGATTCCAAAACATTTCTTATCGATACTACTTTGATTTGTACAGCTACTTGGCGAACACGAAATCATATGTTATGGCGAAAAACACTATTTTCTATCAAAAACATTTATTTTATAATAATATTAAACTAAGATACATGTCGCGTTTTGTTGACATTTCGATCATACTGAAATGAGGAATGTGCTGCCACATTCTGCTTTTTATGGCGACTCCTTATTTATTTAACCTCCTTGGTTCCATCATATCTTCTCGAGTCATCTCTGTAACCTAACCCCGTAACTATCCTTACTGATTTTCCTTGCATAATGCATGGCCAGTACTTTGTAGCATGAAAAGAGTGACCCCAGACCAGAATTATATAAGTGACTGCCAACTCATTGGCACATAGCTCACAAGATTCGGAAGAAATGCACCTATATTGTAATAAAATCATATAAAAAAAATATTTTTAAGAAAAAGCTTTTATTTGAAATAACTACTAAAAAGTAAAAACAATTTTTTTAAAATTCATACGCCTGGAAACCAAAAACTTTGGGACGGTCATTTAGCGCTATTGCATAGTTACCTTGCTCAATTGACCGCCCCCAAACCTTTTAGTTTCCAGGTGTATGAATTTTTAAAAATTGTTTTTACTTTTTAGTAGTTTTTTCAAAGCTTTTTCTAAAAAATATTTTTTTTATATAATTTTATTTTTTACTTTTTCGTCTACTTATTTTACAGACAGACAGACAAAACCCTTTATTTGCTACCGCCATCCACCCCTTCCCTCTCCCGTCTTCCCACCTCTTCCCACACCTTTCCCACCCCTTCCCCATCTCTTCCCAACCCTTCCCACCCCTTGCCCACCTCTTCCCACCTCTCCCACGTCCGCCATATTGAATTCAGAATGACGTCACATAGTTTATCGTATTTTACTCGTCAAACCCTTTCATTTGATACCCATATCAAGAGGGTTGTGAAGTAAATGATACTCCGCTATCTTAGGGCATCCGCCATCTTAGGGCATCCGCCATATTGAATTTAGAATGACATCACATAGTTTATCGTATTTTACTCGTCAAATCATTTGATAGCCATATCAAAGGGGGTTGTTAAGTAAAAGATACTCCGCCATCTAAGAGCGTCCGCCATGTTGAATTTAGTATGACATCACATTGTTTATCGTATTTTACTCGTCATTTGATACCCATATCAAGGGGGTTGTGACTAAAAAGCCGATCCGCCGTCTTGGGACGTCCGTCATATTGGATTTAGACCGATAATGGCTATACAGTAGCATTGTCACCGAACTTATACATGTGTGCCAAATTTCAAGGTTCTAGCTTAATTAGAACTAGTCGAAGTTCAGCTTGCAAGATTTGACCTAAACTAACAAACGAACAAACAAACATACAAACAAACATTGCAAGTTATATAAAAGCTTTTAAAAATATAAAGTATTTAGTACAGTAAAATTAAAAGTTGATCCGGAACAAATTTGTAACAAGCTGATTTCTTCAGGATTGTAGCTATGGTTATCCAGGACTGAAAATCCCAAAAAATCCGCCGTGCAGAAATAAAGAAAAATGCGCCGCCATGTTGAAATTAGGCACTTTTTTCCTTTAATCGGTAACAGCCCGTACGATTGACACTTTATGAAAAAAAGGAAAGGGGCAAAATTTTGAGAGAAAGGGCTAAGTTTCATTTTTTGCAATCGGTTAAATATTAGCAAAGTTACGGTTGTCAAAATGACAGATTTGTATAAAAAAGAATACTTCTTTTATTTAAATACTATAATATGCAACAAAAGGAAACAACAATTATTACTGGTAATACTAATTAATAAAAATAATACATTCGTAAAATAAAATCCATTCTAAAAACAAAAGAACGTAACAACAAACACAATAACAGTACTCATAAATAGTGACAATATAAACTATAAACTCTTTAAACAGCATGAATAAATTAAATAAGCATAAAACACTCTCAAATATGAGCTTTAACTAACACCAGCCTCATTCTCAGAAAGTAACACCTCTAACGCATTGTCACAGTCCTGTCCAATGCAGTTTACACAGCTGGTACTGGACTTAAGGTTATATTTTTTACATTTTCAAGACTGTTTGCAATTTTTCTTGCAACCACAGAATAAAATATTTAAAATGAAATCAGGGGCACACTTTTGTACTGTTTTTATTGGTTCTAGATAACCGCTGTCTTTCCAACCCCAGTTCTCTGGATTAAGATTGTCACCTAACCAGGCTTGAATTTGCCAATACACTCTATAAGAACGATATTTAGTGGCATCGGATGTTGGGGGAAGAACTGTTAGATCGAAGTGCTGGAAAATATTTTGCTTAGCAAAAATCTGATTATTCCTAACGAACCTGTAATCATTTAAACTATTAGTTTTTTACTGCCATACCAATTTTAAAATAAATTCTTCCTCAATTACTGCAAGCTGATTTGCTTCAACAAAATTTTTGAAAATTAATGGGCTGTTACTTAGTTCAGAATTATTTTCTAAAACTGAAAAGACTGTTTTTTGCCATTTTTATAGAATGCAGAGGTGGTATCGCATCCGAATATGGCATGTGCAAATAGAGTATTTTTTTCATTTTCACTTAGTTCTGAACGTAACTTGCAGATATTCGTTATTTTATCAGATTTACCTCAATCACCGAGTCTCATCATGTATACATTTTTAGTTTTGCAATGCTCAATAAGTAACGTTATTAAGTCTGTATCTTGACCAACAACTAGGTATAACGGGGTTACACATATCAGTTGAACAATCAATAGCAGCTTTTCCAATTAAATAATCACCATCTGCATCCGCACATTTGACTCTGATATTGTTTTGATTGAAATTTGATGTTAGAAGTTTAATTAACTGATTAACTGATTTGACACTGATCCTAAAAATTCGTTTTGAGATATCTCCACTATTTTTTTGTGGGTCAATATTAATTTATTTCTGAAATGCATTTTTAGTTCTTTGATATTCTGTAAATTTAACGGAAGTGCTTTCATTAGAATAGCATCGAAAATAATAATACAATTTAAACCATAATGATAACGAACAAATGAAACACACTGATGAACAATATCTTTACATCGAGCCGGGAGAAACCCCCCGTCGATTACAAATTGTTTAGCACTTTCAGGCAAAGTTGGACTTGGTGCAAGTTTCTTATCAAAATAAGAAAAAAAGAGATTATAGAAATATCGTCAAATAAACTAACCGGTATATGTCAATCATAACTTTGTTAATATTTAACCGATTTATACTATATTGAAGCAAAATTTTGCCTCTTTACTTTTTTTCCTAAAGTGTCATCCGTGTGGGCTATTACCGATTAAAGAAAAAAAAGTACCTAATTTCAACATGGCGGAGTATTTTTTCTTTATTTCTGCACGGCGGATTTTTTGGGATTTTCAGTCAGAGACTCCTGGATAGCCATAGAGTATAATCCCGAAGAAATTAGCTTGTTACAAATTTGTTCCGGGTTTGGTCCAAAAATTTTATTTTACTGAAGTATAAATAAGTATATTAGAAATTAAGACATTATATTAAGAAATATAATTACATGTAGCATGTCTTTCTCATGCTAATTTATTGTCAACATGAACGTTTAGTTCAACACAGAATTTTGGTACTATATCCTGGGTGGACCATTTTAATCTATTATTGCAAATATCTCGTCGTGTAAGCCACCAATTAAGAAATGACTTCTACAAAAGTTGTTGGGTTCTAAGTGGGCCATCTGATTCTGTGGTCGGCCGATGCCCTGTGACCTTTGTGAGGCCCTGTGATACCTAACTTTGTTTTTTTTTATTGCAGAATCTAATTCTACGGAAAAAAATACGTTCAAATATGATTTTCAAAATTTGTTTCCAGTAGGCCTTACTCGGGCCCAATACCGCCAAACTGGACCCAAGTAAGGCCCACTGGAAAAAATTTTGAAAATCATATTTGAACGTATTTTTTTCCGTAGAATGCAAATCTGCAATAAAAAATTGATATTTTCATTAAAAAAAAAGTTGGGGCCCCAGGGCTGTATCAAGGGCCCGGACCGGGTACTGAATCATAGCATTGTCCATAATCCTACAACTTTTATTTAAGTCATTTTTCAATTGTTAGCTTAACCGGCGAGATAATTGGATTCTTGTTATTTCAATTGTTGGTATTGGGCCCTAGTAAGCCCCACTGGAAAACATTTTTGAAAATCATATTTGAAGGTATTTTTCTATTTATTATTTCTATTCTGCAATAAAAAATGGGGGTGGTTGCCATTTAAAAAAACAAAGTTGGGTATCACAGGGCCTCACCAGGGTTACGGATCTGGTGTCCGACCACAGAATCAGATGGCCCCCTTAGAACTCAACAACTTTTGTAGAGGTAATTTCTTAATTGGTGGCTTACACGACGAGATATTTGCAATAATAGATTAAAATGGTCCACCCTATATGTTATTGAAGATTCTTTAAACAAAAAATTATTATTTCTCTCTTCTTGTTTCTCTCGTTTAACACTAATTTATTTGAGAAAAACTAGCACTGAACGATCTTGTTGGGTAAGTTATTAATGAAAATGAGAAAGAAAGTTGTACCCAGAACGAAATCTGGAGGACAGGATGGGACGTCAAGTCCATAGGAGCCGGGGAACCAAGTGTCACCCCTAGCCCCCGTGATGCTACTCCACTGAGTTTTGTAACTGCCCTTTCCACACGTGTATTGCCAGAGCTGGGCAAATATGTACTTACAAATACCTCATAAGTATTTAAATACTGGAAAGTATTTAAATACCGAGTATTTAAATACTTCTTGCAGCAAGTATTTATATTTATACTTGCAAATCCTTTATCTGAAATATTTACTACTTAGTATTTGTGAAAATGATCCTAAAGGTATTTATAAATACTTAAACTATTTAAATATCTGGGAAGTATTTAAATACTTCTAAAAAAAGTATTTAAATCCTTCTCTGACAGTATATAAATACTCTCAGAAATACTTGAATACCCTCTAAGTACCTATTTGAATCTCAAAAGTATTTAAATAAATACAACAAATATAATGCAAATACACCAGGGAGACAGGCAGATACTCGTCAAGAATCAAGACATGTACTGTACTATGTAGTTAATAAATACATTGAATTATTCAGTTTTCAGTCATTCACATCTTAATTCCCAGAAAGTTGGTTGAGAGCAGACATAAACGTCATAAACAGTAAGTGTTAACTGTGAATGTATATGTTTTGTGATTGTGACAGAGAATAGTTGAACTAGTGCCATAGTCGCTGTGCTTTATTTGGGTATTTGCAAAAGACGCAAAGGTCTAGCTCTACGGATAAGTAAAAGTCCAAACTAGAACTGATTAAGTATAGATGAGGTATTAAAATAATGTTGTAGAATTTCATGAAAGTCATGAAACCTAAAATGTTGACATCAAATAGTCAAATAGTATTTAATATAATAATAATAAGGATAATGATAATAATAACCCAAGTAGCACAATTAATTCCTCAAGATATCCCGAGGATAAAAATTTAGGAATTAGTAAATATCTTCTAGAGTTCTGTAACAGTTCCCTAAGATGGGCAAATGTCAGCATATTAGTATTAAATAGTACCTCCCATGGTAATCGAAAAAAGCTATTAGTATAGAATCCTGTGAGCAGCCTTTTGCATACCTATAGAATTCCCATAGTAATCTTTAGGATATCTTATCGCTTGTCAATATAAATGGTTCCGAGGACATCGTGTTATAGGATTTCTATTAGATGTTAGAGATGTGTCATTCGTGAATGATTGGATCGTTGGGATTCGATCACTTTGAAAGTATTGAATGATACAATCTTGCTTGTACGGATCAATCATTCACGGATTTCGGTCATCAGCTTAAACCATTCATTTCGAATGACAACGAGATCTATCGATCATCAACTAACTACCTGCTTATATCGTATCATTCGTAACATTTTTGTCAGTATCAGTCAATTGGTATTTGGTACCTTAGGATCGATCTTTTTATTCAATTCATTCGTTTAGTTTCATATTAATTATTTATTTTTTCCATTCATTTCGTAATGTTTATAAAATAGGTGTTTAAATTAATAAGAGAGGCTTGTAATGCACACACGTATACACGTATACAGGAAAATAGAAACAAAATGTATTTGATTTTCTAAACAAATAAATAATGAATAATACACTGGGTTAAAAATATATAAATGGAGATGAAGAGAATCAAAGAGCTCTGAATAGATGATAATTGAAAAACATGTGAAAAGTGTGTACATAAAGCTGTTAATTCAAGATTTCCACAAAAAATATTCAACTTGGGCCCTCGGCGGCCCTTGATTTTTAAAGTCGGAATGCAGATATTTAAAAATATATGAACATAGGCGAAAATCAAAAAGATTTGAACAGATTATGATTAAAAAACATGTATAAAGTGTGTATATAAAAGCCGATGATTCAAGATTTCCACAAAAATATTCAGCTTGTTAACACGATAAGTTTGTTAAACTTAAAATTTTATTTAAAAAATAATTTATACGCCAGTTTCACATTTTGCAATAAAAATAAAAAAGATTAGCTGTGTATTTAATCTCAGTGGCAAGATGTAAAAGTGAATTCGAAATATTAATTAAATGAATTACTTAAAGAGGTATTCGCATTCGATCTTCGATCACGCCCGACTATAACTTCTACTGTTTGACTGAGGCGCATCGGTTCAGCGGCTGGCTAATTGGCTATTCAAGTTTCAAAACGATCTATCATTTGAATGACTGAATGTAGTCGAGCGCATACTGGAATGGAATGAACGAATGATTGATACAAAAGATTCGATCTTTTTGATAATCATTCACGAATGGATCGAATCGTCTCAAAATGAACGAATGACACACATCTCTATTAGATGTACCATCCATCACACACCTTTTATTATTATTTATTGCCAGCGGCAGCTGGTGAAATTTTGGTTAGTCAAAATCTCAGTATTGAGAATTGAGACAACAGGGCCTAAACCAAACGAAAGATTAAAGATCGTTATAAGATCCATCCAAATAAATCGATGATCCCTGCGAGAATTTGAACGTTGCAGTTATGTTATGAGCTTCGTAGTGTATGCCTCTTCTGGCTAAGGCTCTCCATCGGCTGATGCTTGCCTTGAGTTATGTAATTATGGAATAACGTTGCTCTGGGCTGGGCTGATTTAGTTTGTTGCTTTTTGGTATTAGGGTTATTAAATTGTTAGTTTTTAGCTTGTTTGGGTTGTAGTATTTAGATAATACACACAGTGTGTGTTTTGTTGGCTCTTTTGTGTATGTTTGTTTTATTTTTTTTTTTTTTTTTTTCGTGTGGTAATGGCTCTTTTCAGTTTTGTAATGTGATACTTTATTTTTTTCTTAAGATGTTTAGTCTATTTTTTGTTTATGTTTTTGTTTTTTTTTTGTGTTTTTTTTTTTGTATCTTTTGTGTTTTTTTTTTTATTATTTTTTTTTTTCCTTTTTATTTTTTATTTTTTCTCAAATCAAGTTAGTTTTACAAGTTTTGGGTGTAATTTACAATATTGTATACTAATCAGGAGTGGGGGTATAAATGTAGTTAAGGGAGGGATGTTTGGGAGCTAGAAGGAACTTGGGGGTGAGTGGATTAATAAGGGTGGGATTGCTGGATTTGACAAGGGTATTAGCCAGATTTGGTATCAATTTTTTAAAAATGAAATCGTTCAGGGTGGGGGTGCCTGAAATTTGATGCAATGTAGTGATAGGGCTATGTGTAGGGTATCTGTTCGCCACTCTGAGGATTTTATTTTGGATTTTTTGCAGCCTGTTTTGTTGTGTTGGGGGGATAAGAGGGTACCAGATCGGTGAAGCATACGTAAATATAGGGCGTAGGTATGATTTAAATATTAGGGTGCCGATTTGAGGTGGGGATGTTTTAATAATGGGGTAAAGAAGAGAAAATCGTTTCCAACATTTGTTGGAAATATTTTTGATATGTTGTTTAAAGTTAAGTTTAATATCAAGATTTACACCCAAGTAGTCGATATTATCTGACCAGTCAACATCAACCCCGCCGATGTTGAGGCGTGTGCTAGTTTGCTTGGTTACCTTTTTTGTTAGGCAGATGGCTTGTGTCTTGTTTGTGTTTGTTTTGAGTCCCCAGTCGGAGTAGAAGTTGACAGTAAGGTCAGTCTGTTGTTGTAGTAATTTCGTCATTATGTCGGGGTTCTTTGATGTAGTCAAGATTGCAGTGTCATCTGCATACAGGCAGATGGTCGTGCGATGGTCTGTAGGGGTGGGGAGGTCGTTAATGTACAGGTTAAAAAGGATGGGACCAAGGGCAGAGCCTTGGGGGATGCCGGACAGGATGGATAGGGGTGTGGAGCACGCCTCATTGACTACTGCTCGAAATTGGCGATTAGAAATGTATGACTGTATTAATTTAATAATACGAGTCGAAAAACCCGCGATCGAGAGCTTGTAAAGTAGTCCAGGGTGCCAGACTTTGTCAAAGGCTTTCTCGAGGTCTAGGGCGACAAACCCGGTGAGTAGACCTCGATTGAAGTTGGTGGTAGCAATTTCACCAACTCGGAAGAGCTGCTGGGTAGTGGAGTGACTGGCGCGGAAGCCAAATTGATGCCGATTCAGGATATCATTTTCTCCAAGGTGCTCCTGGACCCGACTTAGTATAAGTGAATCCAACACTTTTGCCAAGCAAGATATAAGTCTTATTGGTCTATAGTTAGCAGGGTTATTCAGGTTTTTGCCAGGTTTCGGTATGTTCACTATTTTTGCAGTTTTCCACAATTGTGGGTAGTATATTAACCTAGTGCAGGCATTGAATAAGTTGGTCAAGTATAGGTAACATCTAACAGGAAGATGTTGCAAGGCAAATGTTGGTATGTTATCAAGCCCAGGGGCCTTTCTAGGATGCAACGACATCAGAGAGGCTCTCACTTCTGACGGTGAGAAAAAAATTGGCTCCGCGTCAGTCTGGAGGGTGATTGTGTTGAGGGTAGCAATGTAATCATTGACCTGGTTTTGAGTGGAAGGTGGGATAGGGTTAGGGGTAAATACGAAGGAAAGGTAACTAGAAAAGGATGCAGCCTTTTCCTCATCAGTGGTTGCAACACCAACTTGGGTTAGGAGTGGGGGCATTTGCGTTTTTTTACGCGTGAAAAGTCTTGGGGCGAAGTAAGGATCATTGGGATGGGATTCAACTAGCTTCTCTAAGTTTTTGGCTTTGTGAGCCTTGACTTCAGCGTTAATTTGCCTTTTAAGTTCATTGACTTGCGTTAGCAAAACAGGGTTTCTGTTTTGCTGGTATCTTTTTCTTAGTCGGTTTTTAATGCGAATAAGGTCCACTAGTTGATTGGGGAGTTTAAAAAGATAAGGACGGGAAGGGTTGGGTTTTCTACTGGCATCCAGTGCATCCAGAATGTTTGTAGTAAGCGTCAAAACGGCGCTATCAATATCGTTTGTATTGTGTAGTGGTTGTATTTGTTGAAGATTGATATTAATATAGTTAGCGAAATTTTCCCAGCAATAGTCTGCTTCTCGAGGGTGCCTGTTTTGTGTGGAGCAGTGTATTTTTACATAAAATGTTGTTAGGACCGGGTAATGGTCGCTGTTCAGTGTATGCAGAGTTTCAGCCACGTGTGGGTGGTTAAAATTGCGGGTAATGCAAATATCAATGATAGTTTGACTAGGATGAGGGTGCGTTGGTAAGTCAGTGGCTATTATATTACAGTTAGGATGTAAACCCAAGTATTGGTAAATAATTTGGCCCGAGGAATTGGAGTTCGAGTTGTGAACGTTCCAGTACGGGTGTTTGGCATTGAAGTCGCCAAAGATAGTATATAATGAGTTTACCTCAGCCAATTTATCCAAGTCAGAGGGATCAAAAATATTTTGCGATTTTTTATATGCGGATACAACCATTACTTTTTTATTACTTAGATGCAACAGGATGCCAGTAGTCTCAAGGGATTTTAATGGCGGGATAAGGATTTCTGTGTGTTTAACGCCATTCCTGACCACGACGGCAGTACCTCCGCGCCGCTCGAGGCGGTCGTTGCGATACACCGCGTAGCCAGGAATGTTAAATGGGATGTGGGGTTTTAGGAAAGTCTCCGAGAGACAGCAGATGTCTATTTTGTGTTTATGTAGTAGCGACTCGAATTCAGTTTTTTGCCTGCGAATGCCATTGGCATTAAATTGCAGGCATACTAGATTTTCTTTGGTGTAACTATCCATCAAAAATTTTAATTACATGTTCTAGAAGAATAAAAATTCTTTCTAGAGGATCTCTAGTGTTTTTAAGAGCGGTTATTATATTTTTAATAGTTTGCCAGATATGTTTGATATCAAAATTGCGAAGAAAATCGAGTATTTCTCTAAGAGGGTTTTCTTCATTATTAGGTGGTGTGTTTTTAGCCGCTCCTTGCTGGGAGGCGGCTTGCTGGCGGGCTCGAAAATTTTGCCAGGCTTTGGTATTCTGGCTATTGATTGCATCTGCTGTCTCAGGCGACAGGGGGGGTAGGTTAATGTCTGGTTGTTTGTTTGGTCTAGGTTGGGGTTGTAAGTTTTGTTGGTTGTTTTGTCTTTGTGCGGGTGTCGGTTGTTTGTCCTGTGTATTAGTAGTTCTTGGTCCGTATCTGAGTTTGGCTGTTTTGTATTGTGGGCACCCTCGGTAATTAGACGGGTGCTCCGCACCGCAGTTAGCGCACTGGCACTTTTCTGCGGTGCAGGGCTCGTCCTTATGCATTTTACCGCATCTCACGCACCGTGGGTTACGGTTGCAGACCGCCGAGGAGTGTCCAAAATGTTGACACCTATGACACTGTGGTATGTCAGTGCTATGATAGTCACTTACAGTGATTTTATAATAGCATAGGTCTGTTAATTGATAATACTTGTCAGCGGCGTGTCTAGGTATGGTAATTAGCACAATATTAGATGCAGTTCTTCGCCCATTTTTGGGCAGCATGACTCTTGCAATGTTTAAATAGGGTAAGTCTTTAAGGTTAAGTGCCTGTCCGATTTCGTCAGAGGTAACGTCGATTGGCAAATACTTTATAACAATTTTTAAAGGTCTCAGGTTGTTAGTATTATAAGAATAGAATTCAATTTCATGCTTGGCTAATAATTTTAACGTAGAGTGGTGATCTCTGGGATTTTTAGTGTAGCAAATGAGTGAGGTATTGTTATATTTAAACTCGGGGCAGGTAGAGGTTTTAGAGCTAATTAATTGTATAGTGGCTTTATTGTTGTTGGTGTATATGTGTATTGGGGGTGGGGTGGCTTGTGAAGCTTTAGCTGCTTGTGTGGGATCAGGGGGTGGCGATTTAGAAGTGTTTTTTGGAAGTTCGTAATTAATTTCCATGAGTTCTGTGGAGACTTTTGTTTGATTAGGCTTAGTTTGTGAGGGTTGAGCTATTGTAATTTTATTTAAATTTTCCATTATTTTATCAGCCTTGCTTCTGGTGGTTTTTTTAGGGATAGCCCCAGTGGATTGTTTAGTTTCTGTTGTGGAAGCAGGGATATGAGTTATCTGACCGTAGGCAGAAGAAAATTCGGCTGTTTGGCCGGGGGCGGTGAGGGTGGCTTCAAGAAAAGGTTGTGTGATGATGTTTTCAGTGTGTATTAGGGCATTTGTGGTAATTTTCAGCCCGGGGGCGGGGGGGGTGGTGTTGGGGGTGGAAGTAGATGTTGTGTTATTTTGACATTTCACGTCATCTAGATCATTTTTGGTTTTTTCGGTATTTTTTTTTATGGGGGTGGAGGGGGTGGGTTCTGCGAAGTGATGTGTTTTGGAGCTAGAGGTGTCTGTTTCAAGGTCAAGATCATCATAGGTAACAATCTTAGCTTTTTTCCTGCGACGAGTTTTTTTCTTATTTGGATCTTTAAGGGTGTGATGGGGTGAACGTGACCTATTTGAATTGGTGTCAGAGTTAGCAGTGTTGGACTCAATGTCACTCTCACTAGGACCTCTGGTTTGTAAATCAAAACTTAGAAACGTGGGGGTAGGGCTAGTTTTTTGAAGGGGTGATGAGATAGGGGTTGAGTGTTTAAATGTGGTAGAAGTAGTGGTAGTAAATGAAATTGTAGTGGTGGTGCAGGTTAAGCTAGTAAGTGTTGGTACTGGCATAGTAATACCCTGTGGGGATGATGGTAAACTGACCTCAGTAGAGGTTAAATAGGGGCTGGATAGGGTGGTTTGGGTGTTATTGAATGACTTAATTGAGGTTAGTGATGTGTTAGTGTTAGTATAAATATTGTTTAGATTATCTGTTAAATCAGCCCAGTTTAATTTATCTATTTCTGTTTGGTGTACCTGTGTTTTTGTGTTTTCCTTATCGATGCTCGCTTTTTTTGTGGTGTGTGTTTCAGTGTTTTGTGTGGTATTGGATGTAGTTTGCGTGTAATTTCCCGTTTCCGGGGGTTTCTTCTTTTTCTTATTCTTAGTCATATCTAAAGCCACTTGTGGGTTGTTAGCAGCACTCTTTGTGCAATAAATGTGTTGCACTTTAAACGGATGCGAAAGAGGACAAACTACAACTTATAGGAGCGTTAATTATCACTTGTGTACTCAGTGGTCGCTGGTTACTATATATATGTTATGTTATGAATATAAATTCATGAGTATAAGATAATGCATGACTGATTATCGTCAGTAGTTTGTACGTGGCGTCATCTAGAAATAATTTCTGTAACAAACTAAGTGGTAAGCAAGCAAATTTTATGCATTAAAAGAATTTCTTCTTGCGATTTCTATAGGTGTTCTATTAGCGATAATAATAATATTTCCATTTTAATACTTTATTTGATCTCTGTAATACATAGAAAATTGAGCTGTATGGTAATTCCCTTTTAGAACTTCTAGAAGATGTCTGCAAGTATTCTGTTAAGGAAAATAATACTATTTCCCTTTTAATACTTTATTTGATTTCTATAATACATAGAAAATTGAGCTGTATAGTAATTCCCTTTTAGAACTTCTAGTAGATATCTGTGGGTTAACAAAAGTTGAAATTCCTGTATAATGCCCAGTTTACATTTCCCCGGTGCATAAAAGTTGAGCACATATAAAGATTTCTCATTTTGATTTCGGAAAGACTTCTAGAGTATATAATATAAAGATATCTTAAAGAATTCTGTGCTACTTGGGAAGTCATTATTGATTTCTACAAAAATAGAAAATACAATTTGGCGAGGTTTAGCCATTAAAGCCTATTTTTACACTTAATTATGCTTCAAAATATTTAAATATTCAGAAAAAATTTAAATAATAAGTTTAAACTATTTAATTACTTTAATTATTTATTATTTAAATACTTTTATCTTTTGAAAATACTTAACATTTAAATACTTTCAATTTTCTGAAAGTATTTAGTATTTAATATTTAAATACTTTTTCAAAGTATTTGCCCAGCTCTGTGTATTGCATACTATTTTTTTATAATTGTGAACTAATATTTTTTATTAAAATCGATATTTAAACATAAATATTCTCTAAATATTCTCAATCCAAAATTTATTTATTTATTTATTTACTTATTTATTTATTTATTTACTTATTTATTTATTTATTTATTTATTTATTTAGTTAGTTAGATACAGGCACACAACAGGTAACCAGTTAAAGAGTGGGAGGACTGTAAAAACTGTTTGCACTTACTTGTACCAACGCAATCCCAAGTAAAACTAAGGCGCACTTCGCGATTAACATTACGTGCACTTAAAATCCACACGCATATATATAGGTAGAGAATAGTGAAGTGATCTGAAATTCCCTACCATTTTTTGTTTTTATACTTTTTGATTTGTTTTTATTTAGATTTTGGCTGCAAGGTTACAATTACGTAGGAAATTGCAACTGCTTGCCTCAAGCCGACTCATTTCTGTTTAAAATTGCTTCACGAACAGACGTGCGGAATAATTAGGTTAACGAACTTTCCATCATATTAGTAGGTTTGTAGTTAACTATAATTTGCATGTAACTTGTTTAGGATTTTAAAGAGATAATTCGTTAGTTTCCCCAAACACCAAAGTATTGTTACGTGTTTACATCCCTTCTGTAAACACTCTGTATCGTGGATCCGGAAATTATACCACCAGGGTAACACTAAAGGTCAGAAAGCCCTCATACTTAGGCTGGGGAGGAAGGAGGGTTATCACCCCCAGGAACAGGAAAACTTGCTTAAACATGTTGGAGGCTATGTAGCAGCCAATTTTTCCGGCTAATTTTGACTCCATGGGCCAATTCTGACCCATATTCGGTTTCAGCGCGCAAAAATACACAGTCGCGTCAATCCCTTCAATATATTTTGACCCGAATTTTGGCGAATGTCCGATCATTCTTTGGTTTTTTGGGCCAATTTTGACCCGATGGGCCAATTCTGAGCCCGGATTTGGTTTCAGCGGGCGAAAATACATACCGGTATATGGGTTTTAAGTCACGCCAATCTCTTCAATGTTTTTTTATCCGGATTTTGGCGAGTTTCCGGTCATTTTTTGATTTTCCCGGCCAATTTTGACCCGATGGGCCAGTTATGACCCCGGATTTGGGTTCAGCGGGCGAAAATACATACCGGTATATACGACAGGAGTACACGACCTTTTTTTTGTGTGCCTGTGTAATCAATATAAGTACTGCTGGTATAATAAAGAAAGAACTTAATTTTATCAATATTAAAGAAATTAAAAATTTCTGCGCGTTCCCTATTATCTGATAAGGAAAATGCAATTTAAATTCTCATAATGGAATTACAATTTGAACAGGTTCGAGTACGAGACTTGTTCTGGTTATCCTACTATATAGATGGCGACACTACAGCTTATTTTCTCTACCGTAATTTAAATCTGTTGATTTTATAGACTTGGAACAAGTCTGTGGTTGATTCAGTATATTCTTTCAAAACCCATACATTTTGGGGAAAAATATGGAGATCGTTACACTCTGACATTATTGAATAATGCGGTTATGCCACGTAATAAATAGTACTAGAGTGCAATTGCTTAGAGAAGATAACTACATCACACGTCTTCGTGCATCGCGTATAACAGTTGGTACAATAACAAGCGGCGGGTGCCTCACAACTTAGATGGCCTCACAGGGCCTCTAGGAGGTGTACATTGAAAAAAAAATTATTTTATGTTAAATAAACTGAATTATTTTATTTTAACGAAACTTATTTGTTTAAAGTTTAGGATGGGGGGGGGCAACCAGATAATCTTGCACACGGGCCCATAGAGATCATATATATAGTAAATAGAGGAGCAATGCTGTGTTAATAAGTTGACCCCAATTGAATCTGCGCAGGACGTTTGTAAGCACGCGCATTGAGCAAAAACAGGATCGGCTCTTGAAAATTTGACCTAAGGACAGAACTGGTCTTGCAGATTTTGAGCCCCAATGGGAAGACAATAAGCGAAAATAAGTGAAATTTTTATCTTATCGTAAAGGAAAGAAATAAATATTATTTTCATAAACTTCTGCAAAGAACAACGCCAATTTTATTTACATCCTGTCACATTTTCCCAACATTTTTATTGTTGTAGTCTAATTTATTCTGAATAGATTTCGTTGACAAAATTTCCAATAATGGGCGAATTCGCCGATAGAGGGCCATGAGGAAATCAATACTTTGAAATTTATGTTAACAAAACTCCCTTATAGGCCCATATTAGGCTATAAAAGTTCTTTGACAAAGATCTTTTATAAAAGATATTATTAATATTGCTAAAAATAATGGTTTTCTTACAAAAAATTATTTGGTTTTGATATTTAAATAATAATATTTCTTAATGCCACTTAAAATTATTTAAAAAGTAGAGTTGGTAAATCTTAATTTCATAATTTCTGGATTTAAAAAAAACTTAATATGCACCTTGGCACTAAAGTTTCCTTTTATCACTTATTTGGTTTATTTGCCGATGCCTGTAAGGTTAAATTCCACATCGTAATAAAAAAATTGATTTTAGTGCTTAGATACATAAATGACAAATGAAAAAAAATCTGCGGTGGATAGGATTCGATCCGCCGATCTTTGGTTTACAAGCACAGCGCTTTAACACATTAGGCTACTGGGACATTTTTACGATTTTACAATATAATCTACATATCCCCAGGCATGCAATACTTATCAGTTATTCCGGTAAATACGAAATGCGCATGCTCCCCGACGTCCGCTGTCACTACCTTGTGGGTACGCGCAGCTCCTATGTATTGCTGGTCTATTTCTAATATTATGATGTCTATGCACGGGCCTCATCGATTCTAATTACGCCACTGGTAATACCAGTGCCGTGCTATCCATTTTGTATTTAAATATTAATGGTAGTGGGCGGTCCGACGCCCATGCAGCTGTAAAAATAGGATCGCCACCAAGGTAACGAGTACGCGGTAACGATATCGGCCTCTACGCATTCTATAACGAAGTTATCTTCTCTAAGTAATCACTGTCATCAATGTCATCGTTGGATTACTTTAGCTATTCGTCCATAGATGGTAGAAATTTAAGTTATCATTTATCAGGTACCTAATAACAATACGCACTCTTATAGTATTCCAGGCAATAGAAATTATTACCTGGAAAAAATAGGAGGATTTAGTTTTATAAACTTACCTTATGTTTTTTGGATCGCTGATTCCGAATTTTTCACTTCCCACCAAAAATTCCCTCCGGAACCCCCTCAAATTTAGAAAAAAAAAACAACAAAACTGGTTTTTTATTTATTTTTTTTGTTTTACATAAAAAATACCCTGATATTCAGAAAGCAAACAAAATTTACAACAAAAAAGGTCCTTTGACATTTTGACGTACGACGAACGGGAGGGGAGCGAGTGGGTCCCGAAACATGCGCCGAGGCCCATATTTCGAGGCGTGCTAGCGCTTCCCCGTTCGTTCAACGTTAAAATGTCAAAGGATCTTTCTTGTTGTAAATTTTGTTTGCTTTCCGAATTTTTCCTAAAACAAAGAAAAAAAAAAGATTAGAAAAAAAACGATTTTTTTTTGCTTTTTTTCTATAAATTTGAGGGGGTTCCGGAGGGATTTTTTGGTGGGAAGTTAAAAATTCGGATTCAGCGGTCCTTTGACATTTTAACGTTGAACGAACGGGAAAGCGCTAACACGCCTCGAAACATGAGCCTCAGCGGATGTTTTGGGACTCACTCGCTCTGCTCCCGTTCGTTGTACGTCAAAATGTCAAAGGACCTTTTTTGTTGTAAATTTTGTTTGCTTTCTGAATATCTGGGTATTCTTTATCTAAAACGAAAAAAAGAAAGATAAAAAAAATAAAAAAACAATTTTTTTTTTCTTCTAAATTTGAGAGGGTTGCGGAGGGAATTTTTGGTGGGAAGTTGAAAATTTGGATTCAGCGAGCCAAAAAACATAAAGTAAGCCTATCTCCAGGACTACCATGAATTTTTCCACGTAAGGGGCCTATATGATCTCTAATGCCTGGAGTACCCTATAGTTGAACTTAAATTATGTGATGAGCCTAAACTTAAATTATCTGATATTAAAAATAATTAATTAATATCCAACTGTTTTGCTTGTTCTTTGAAGAGGGGGGGTGGGGGGTGGGGGGGGGGTGGCTTGCGAGGTGGTTTAATATTTTAAAGATTTTTTGAGGACTTGATATATTGTGCATTGTTACTAAGCAAGATCAATTGAAGTAAAACAAGTCTGCCCATACTACCAACCCCCTCAGATCTCCAGGGACTTTAAGTTTACTTCAATATTATTATGACAACTAATGACCATTAGATTTTAGTTGGGTCAGCGATTTGGGCTTAGGGGGGGCCAATTTTTTTCTTTGCAGTGAGGAGAATTTTAAAATTCAAACTATTTTTCCAGATAAAACTTTTTTTTCCATTTTCGGAATTAATAATTAAATTATCTATGTACATAGGTACTAAAAAAAATAGTAGTACGTTTATTCATAAATAAAGAGAACAATAGCCTATGACATTTTAATAATAATAAAAAATAAACGTATAGTCGACTCACGAAGCACTCACACGTCATGGACTGTGAGTAGTTTGTAAGCTAAAACCTACCAAAATCTATTTATAATATGGCATTGTTTAGTTAAATTTAAATATATGTACATATTTTTTTCCATAATTTTCTCTTCACATTTTTTTTTACTATTATCTATATGTATGTTTATTTTTTGTTTTAACATATATCGATTATATAAGGTAAAATAAATTCATTTTTTTACTCACATAAATATACTTAGTTTCTTAACTACGCAAACAAAACTGTTTTTTTTTTTGGGTTACCTATCAACGGTGGTACTGTCGCGAGCAAAATTAAATAGGACAACGTATTTTTGCTAAAATCTAGTTGTGTACATCTAACTTTAATTTTTGTGACATTGTCAGTTAGTTGTCATAATTCATTGGAAGTATGCAAATAGAGAGAGATTTACATTAGAAAAAAATAGTTGTCCTATTTAATTCTGCTCATGACAGTACAATCCGGAACATAAAATTATGTTTGACTTTCCCAGAATATATCACAGCAAGGGCTAACACGGTTACTGATTTACACTAGGCATAGTAATATGTTTTGTCTATTATCGCATGTACTACATTTCTAGGTGCATCAAACATCCATTGTTTAATTCTTTTTTTTAATGAATGGAAACTGTTTAGTGTTTTAATATCCTGCGGTAATGCGGAGTATATTTTGGAGCAAAGGTATATATAACATCTTTGTTTTAGTGCATTTTATGTTTCTAGAAATAGACGCAATTTTTGACCTGGTGTTATATTGATGTTCGGAAACATTTAGAAGTTTTTTGTTTTTAAATATTTCAGTACACATGGCTAAACCAAACAACTGACGCACATCCAGCACTTTTGCTTCTTTATACAATAGATCAGACGAGTACGTATATTTTCTTTTCAAAATTA
Organism: Rutpela maculata; assembly: GCA_936432065.2. NCBI lineage: Eukaryota > Metazoa > Arthropoda > Insecta > Coleoptera > Cerambycidae > Rutpela > Rutpela maculata. The sequence goes on from OW386292.2 coordinate 33,810,331, forward strand.
TTTTTAGGCACCATTTCTGCATTACATCTAATGCGTGTAAGTAGTTCTTTTTAACCCCCCCAAGCTAAAATTGCGTAATTTATATGGCTTTGAATTAGAGAAAAATATATTGTTCTAAGGTCGCGAAATTCTAGAAAGTCAGTTAAATATTTTATTTTTGAGATTTTTTTTACAATGAAGTTTATTTGTTTATCCCATCTTAAATGACAATCTATAATGACGTTATCACTTTCTTTCAGACTTATAGCATCATGATTTGTATCGATATGGATTTATATTGTGGTAAACCGACTTTGTATGAACTGAATGCTACGTATTTTGTTTTGTCCGAGTTTAGTGTTAAGGTGTTATTGTTAAACCATGTTATTATTGTGGAAAAGTCTTTTTGTACATCAGTACGTAAGGAATTCCATGTTTTACCTTTATATAATATAACCGTGTCATCAGCGAAGCTTGTTATTTTCCCCAAACTGTTCAAGCTCAGTAGGTCATTGATGTATACCGTAAATAGTAATGGTCCCAGTACGGTTCCCTGTGGGACTCCATACGTGACTTTTTTGGGATTACTATGTACCTCTTGTATTGAAACATAATTAGTTCTGTTTTCAAGATAGCTTTTGAGAAGTTGAAGAGTTTTTCCCCTGATACCGGATGACTGGATGATAGCATAAAAAATGAGTTAAAGAAACAAGAACATAGTAATTAAATTACCGACCGACGTGCTGCGCTGCGAATATGTAATATAATATTAATAAAATAATATAAACATAATCCATCCAGATGAATAGATGATTTATCCACCCCCACATCACTTCCACTCGAACACAATATCGTCGCTATAAGTTATAGCACAGACAGCGCGCGATAGTGTTGCTGCCTGGCAGACGACGCAAAGGTAAGTTTCTTATTCTCTAGAAGGTAGCGATAAATTATAGACGATAAATAAGAGACATATTACAAATTTTTCGATTGTTCCTTGCCATGTTTTATTGATTGGATGGGGGGGCCTAAAGGATCTAGGGCTCAGTCTGCATTTGCGGACCCGCAGACCTAGCCAGGACACCTCTGGGTTCCAGTATCTCATCCTAGTAAGCCGACACCAATTTTTTTTTCTATGGCTCACGCTCTGTGCTTCTAAGATTGGATTCCTTCGTAGATTTTTGGCATAGGAATTATACTTTACATCAGTACAGAAATGATTTACAGTTTGCACACTTTATTTTGTGCTCTTTAAACCTTCGAGCATATAAGATAGAGATGCCTCTTTTATTTAGCGACTGTTTGTTCTCAACACATATCGGCAAGGGATGCAAGAGGCGTAGTAAACACCCACAAAATACAATAAAACACGAAAGTAAACAATACACAAATGAAATTAAACGCCATATATGCTCAAAGTTTTGAACAGTAACATAGCTTAGCTTCAGATTTATATTATAACATCATTACAACAGGTGCTTTCTTTAAATAAAATCGAGATATATTACATTAAAAAAACATATATAACAAATTAGCAAATACTTTTATTTTTAAATAACATTTCTTTATGTATATATTTGTATTGACAATTACTGGTACTGTTTATACATTATATTTAAAACTTAATATGTACAAATTAATATGTTGAAAAAATGATTTAAAAAAAATCCGATGCCTTTTTCCTTGTCGGGAAGTTAATCTTCAACAAATCATCTGTTGAGACCTCAACAGGTTTCTTACTTTTCACATTTGCTTTTGGAGTTGCCACTCTCCTCGGTGTCCTTACAGGGGTTGGAGTTTTCTTTCTATTTAACGGGCTTGGTGAGTAGACGGATCGTAAATCTGAATTGACTCCTAACTTCAATCTTGAGGTTGCTAGTTTTCTCGCCGCAGGAGACATTGTTGCCAACCTGTCTATCGCTGATGTATTTGGTCTCGGAGAAGGACTGAAACAAAAAACAGTTATTATATGACAAGCTGTTGGTGGGTTTGTGATAATTCATATAAATTACACAGGTACACAAAATTAAAAAAAAGTCGAAAAGTCGAAACTCCCTTATGTATTTTGGGACGCTGAAACCGAATATGAAAATAAAAAAAGGTTTTAACTATCCAATTTTCCCCTAGCACCCCATCCTGGTGGACTGAAATTTGAAAAGTAGGTTTCTTGGTGCGGTGAAACCGAATATAATGATAAAAACTGATTTGAACCACCCAGTCACCCCCTAGCACCCCCTACCAAGACCCCAGAGCCCAGAGAGGTTAAAATTTCACTTCTTATGGAAATTGAAAATTTATGTATATTTTTAAGTATTTTGGTTCGGTGAAACCGAATATGACGATAACAAATGATTTTAACCTCCCAGTCACCCCCCTAGCATCCCCTTACATTTTTTGTCGTCATATTCGGTTTCAGCGCACCAAAAAACCTAAAAATAAACATACTTTTTAAATGTTTAGAACAAGTGAAATTTCAATCCCTCCTGGGTTTTGTAGGGGGTGCTAGGAGGTGACTGGGGGGTTCAAATCAGTTTTTATCGTAATCAGCGCACCAGAAAACCTTTTCAAATTTTTGGAACAAGTGTAATTTCAATTCCTCAGGAGGGTTGTAAGGAGGTGCTGGGGGAAAATTGGATAGTTAAAACCTTTTTTTATTGTCATATTCGGTTTCAGCGTCCCAAAATACATAGGAGTAGTGGTCTCTACCCTCTGGGTTTCGACTTTTTTTTAAATTTTGTGTGCCTGTGTTATTATACAATGTTAAAAGTACTAGTAAAATTACAGAGTAATTGAGCACTTTACTAAGCAAATTTCCAGAGATAAGAAATAACTTGATGTGTCTATTTGAAAGTACCCGGGAACGAAATTTTGATAAAATATTAACACGTTGACTGCCATCTTGGTCTATATGACCGAGGTTTTTATTGTCTATGACGCCAACTCGGTCCATAAGACCGAGTACTTATATTTGCGCTGTGGGCCGACTCGATCTATAAGACCGCGTCATGTTTTTGGGATCTCTGGATCTTCTGGATCTTTTCGGGATCTCGGAATCTCCCAGCGACTAGGACCAGCACAGTTCTATCGTTATAAATAGACTGAGATGGTGTAGTAAAGGACCGAGACCTTTTTGACGTTTTCTTTGGCAGTTTTTTTTTTTTCAAAATATTGTGTGTCAATTCATAGATGATTTGCACGAAAGAAAGTTTGGTAAAAAGTGTCATGGCGCACAGTATAAACATGTTGACCAACTCGTCTAATTTCCAAACTTTGCAACAATTAAATACCTATAATATAATAATCATAACATTGTTTTCATTATCTTTAATGTTAAACCTACTTCCATTGAATATAAATCATCTTTATTAGGTTGTTTAGTAGTCTACAATATTTAAAAAATGTCGAATTATGCAATTTGTCAATCACTGCTGCCAACTGTTCTAAACTGAGAGTTGGAAACAGCCTCGCAAATTCCGTGGGTTCCAAAAATTATAACAAGAGATGTCCACTAACACACTTTATTAAATATTTACTGGATACTTCACAATACTATTATTAATTTAAATACACTTTACTGACTAAAATCACAATGTTTATCACTTTGTTTATCCTTGAAGTCTTAACCTCACTTTCTATACTTTTTGAACTTTCTGAACTACTCGCCGAGAATGCGGTCGGTCTTTTATACCTAAAAATGACAGATCTCGATTGTTCAGTGATGACGCCACCATTCTCTCGATAATTCCAGATGTCACTTTGGAATCTTCTGGTAGGTTCTTTTTCGAGTAGGTGCAAATACATCATTCTAGGGGTTGTAACACATTACACTGCCCCCTCCTTAAGCCTGAACGTCCCGGTCAGGCAGTTCAGCCTCTTTCACGTACTTCGCCAGTCTATCCAAGTGTACGATCTTCATCTTGGACTTTTTGTTTCGTTGAATCCGATAGACGACATCATTAATTCGGGTAATAACAGTATACGGTCCATCCCAAGGAGGTTGAAGTTTCGGGGGTCTCCATACCTTCCGCTGTGGGTTGTACAGCCAAACCAGATCTCCCACCTTGAATCCCCCTGTACTGGCATTCTGATCATAACGAGCCTTCAATCGGTTACTAGTTTTGTTCATCTGCTCTCGGTCATTCTTCGGCTGTTCTCGATTTCCATTTCTGTAGTTGCTCATGGAAAATGGTTCCCCACGGGCAGCACAATTCTTACACTTGCGACACCAGGCCTCCACATCCTGGCGACTATTAACCCAATAGAATTGTTCCCGTGCTCTACTCAATGTCTTGTTTATGCCGAAGTGTCTGCTGGACGTTTCATTGTGCGCTTTCTGGAGTACTTCTGGTACACGACACCTGGGAATCACTAAACGCATGGCAACCTGCTTCCCATCTGGGCTTTCCCATGCTCTTCTCAAAAGCCCATCTACGACCGTAAGTGAATCCCATTGTGACCATAAAGCCTTCAGCCCCATTTCTTTGTTGGAAACATCCTTCCATGCTGGACGCGTTCCCTCTTCTTTTGCTCTCAACATGGGTCCGATTTCTACATCGCGCAATTGCTCTTGCCTCAGAGTTTTCTTTGTCCAATTGTCTGGAAGATCGACCTTGACAATGTTGACTTCAACCATGTTCGGCAATTTTCCCACCTGAGGGTAGCGCTTGCAATCTTCCTTGCCTGGTTTTCTGGATAATACAGGAGTTTTGCCTGCCTGCGTTGTCAACAGCCTGGTTTTCTCGCATTGGTCGTTCTCTTTTGACAGAATAAATTGTTCGTTTCCAATCCTTAGGACTCGCTTTCCTACGTCAACAATAAATCCATACTGTTCCATGATGTCTAGCCCCAAAATGAAGTCATCCGTGATGTCAGCCACGATGACCCTGTGGTCGAACCTCAAATGCCCAATCTGCAAACCCAGGTCTACTTCTCCATGAACCGTAGCCCTGTTCCCCGTAGCTGTCCGGACGATCACTTCTTCATTTTGCCTCTTGGTAATCTTTATGCCCGATATAAATCCTGGCCGTACTATTGATGACGTAATACCTGTGTCGATGGTAAACAAACATTTTCTTCCGTTCACATATCCATGCAACAACAGACTGCTTGCGATTTTGCGAAGCTGGGAAATCTTAATTTCTCTGGGGGCACTGCATTCCCTAGCCAGAACAACCCCCCTGGTACTGTTTTCCTGCTTCTCTTCAACATTCACAGCATTTACTCGACTCTCCGAATTCTGCTGTCGACAGTCTCGCTTCATGTGTCCCATCTTGCCGCAGTTGTAACATTTAATACCACCACTCGGCTTTCCTTTATTTTGTTGTTTCTCCTGCTTTCCGAGGCCATCCAATTTATCGCATAATTTGGTGAATATTTTCTGCATCTCAGTCAGCAAGGGGTTCTGGCTCATTTCTGGTTGCGATTCTTCAAGAGTCACAGCTCGCACTCTCCTTCTAGTATCCCTGTAAGCGGCTTCTACTTCGAGTGCACGCACCAAAGCTTCGCTACTACTTTGGTGTCTTCTCAGCCTCAGAACTCGCCTGACCTCTTCGTCCCTTATACCATCTAAAAAGGCCCCCACGGCTAATTGTTCCTGGAATTCTTTAGGTGCACTCGGATACGCCAGGTGTGCCAGTCTCTCTATCGCAGCTTCAAATTATTGTAAACTTTCCCCAGCTTTTTGCATCCGGGATTTCAGCTGAGTCTGGTATAATTGGGCAAGGTGTTGATCGCCATACCTCAAGTCTAATGCAGCTTCCAAGACTTTAAAGTCCCTTTGTTTCTCCACCGGGATAGTCTGAAGTAATTCTGAGGCCTGGCCCCTTAACGCCAGAACTAATGCCATGGCCTTTTCCTCGTTATCCCAGTTGTTCGCACATGCTGCTGCCTCAAACTGCCTCTTGTACGTTGTCCATGAGCTTTGGCCGTCAAAGGAGGGAGGTTTTAACCGGTGACCTGATGATACCACCTGCTGGCTTCCTCTATCTCTCAACTGTCGTTTAAGTCGCTCCACTTCTCCTTCGAACTCACTCATCTTTCCTTTGATCTGACTGACTTCGGTCTCAACTACATCTACTTTGTCTTCTACCTTATCTACTTTTTCTTCTACCTTGTTTATCTCTTCTTTAACTTCACATTTTAGTACTTCATTGGCAGAAATGATAGTGTCTTGTTGTATTTTCATTTGTTCATTCAGAATTTTCCTTAATTCTTCTTGGCGTCTTTCTTGTTCGTCTTTCTCCTCTTGACGTCGTCTTTCTTGTTCCTCTTTCTCCTCTTGACGTCGTCTTTCTTGCTCTTCTTTCTCCTCTTGCTGTCGTATCTTCAGGTCTTCCATAATTTTTCTCAATTCGTTTTTTTCTTCTTGACGTCTTCTCTCTTCATCCTCTTTTTCTTTCTGACGTCGCTTTTCTTCATCCTCTTTTTCTTTCTGACGTCTTATTTCCTGATCTTCCATCATTTTCTTTAATTCGTTCCTTTCTTCTTGACGTAGTTTTACTTGTTCTTCTTTTTCTTCCTGGCGTTGCTGCGCCATCATCCTCGTAAACTCTGCAAGTAGATCCTGCATTTGTTTCTCTCCTGCCATATTTCTTGTTGTTACGGGCATACAATGAAATCAAAATAAAACAAATTTAACTGTCACGTTAATATCGGCAATGGAACTTTCCAGAAAAATCTAGAAACAGCACGAAAAAGTCTTATCCAAAGTCTTTTGTCACTATCCAGTCCAGAGAATTTAATAATCTCCACTAATGTCCAAATAGAAAAGTTCTAGTAATTTCCACGCACTAACACAAAAAATGAGTCTTTTTCAGTGTCTCTATCACTACTCAGTTTAAAGGATTTAATTATTACACTAGTGTCCTAATAAAATGTTCTACAACGTCTCAAAAATGCACTTAACACTATTTTTCTGTCCGAAAATAACCCTCGAACAATGTCCAGTAAATTAGTCGTGTGTTAGCACTAAACCTCGAGAATACTTCTCGAACACTCCAGCACAACTTCAGAGCTCCTCTTGTCATAAAATTCCGCTTTCTGACACCAATTTGTAACGTGTTTCCACCCTTAGGAAACCACCCTCGCAAATTCCGTGGGTTCCAAAAATTATAACAAGAGATGTCCACTAACCAGTGGCGGCTGGTGAAATTTCAATATTTTTTTTCTCGTCTGTGGCGCATGGGACCCATACGAAACTTGGGAAATAACATCTAGAGAAGCACTTCTCTAATGACCCCTAAAAAATTTTGAAAAAGCAGTTTGCGAAAAAATTTTTGAAAATTCGCTAGCCTCCCCTGGGTCTAGGGACCCCTGTTTACTTTTATTTTTTTTTGTCATATACATTTGACTTTTCATAAAAATGCATCGACAGATTTTGGAGTTTGTGAAAATATTTTCATTACTAACTGAGATACAACGAATTGAAATATTGTAATTTGTTAAATTGTAAATTACAAAATTTCAGTTCATTGTATTTCAGTTAGTAATGAAAATATTTTCACAAACTCTAAAATCTGTCGATGCATTTTTATGAAAAGTCAAATGCATATGACAAAAAAAAATAAAAGTAAACAGGGGTCCCTAGACCCAGGGGAGGCTAGCAAATTTTCAAAAATTTTTTCGCAAACTGCTTTTTCAAAATTTTTTAGGGGTCATTAGAGAAGTGCTTCTCTAGATGTTATTTCCCAAATTTCGTATGGGTCCCATGCGTCACAGACGAGAAAAAAAATATTGAAATTTCACCAGCCGCCGCTGCCACTAACACACTTTATTAAATATTTACTGGATACTTCACAATACTATTATTAATTTAAATACACTTTACTGACTAAAATCACAATGTTTATCACTTTGTTTATCCTTGAAGTCTTAACCTCACCACAGAAGACTAAACAATCAGAATGGAATCTTTCAGGGAGGGGGAAGGTTCGCGCATTTCTAAGCGCGCATCGAATCCCCATATGTTACTGGAATAGAATACAGCGATGCCACATTTGGTAGATTGAGAACAACAAATAATCTGGTACTCAATACAGAGTTGCCAGATGTACAAAGAAATCTGATTTGTACAATAATTTAGTATTTACATACTTTGTAATTTGAAAATAGATTAAAAAAATCAACAAAATGACAAGTTCAGCATTATGTCAAACCAAGACAACTTTTAGGCAATTCAGAAAGAGTGATTTTGCAAATTTGATTAAAGTTGAAGATTTGTGCAAAATTAAATTATAAACTCCTAATTGCGACCCTGACTACAACATTACAAAATACGCCCCTGATATCTATTCCAACATCTGGAGTTAAATTGTACAAAGGATATGCCGCCAGTTTCCATTCTGATTGTTTAGTCTTCTGTGACCTCACTTTCTATACTTTTTGAACTTTCTGAACTACTCGCCGAGAATGCGGTCGGTCTTTTATACCCAAAAATGACAGATCTCGATTGTTCTGTGATGACGCCACCATTCTCTCGATAATTCCAGATGTCACTTTGGAATCTTCTGGTAGGTTATTTTTCGAGTAGGTGCAAATACATCATTCTAGGGGTTGTAACACATTACAATACATTATATTATAATACATATATTATTCTTTAATTATTGGAAGGGTATAATATAAAATTACTAGACAAATTTTGGATTTTAGTGAAATCTGAAACAGAATTATTAGCAGTACTCCTATACTTTTTCGTACTCGATATAGTTTTGACCGAATAATGTTGTCCATTATTAAGAAGTATACTACAATTGCAAAGATTGCGTTTATTATCTCTTGATAATTCCAACAGTGTTGTCAAATATGTTTCGAATGAGAAAAGTGTCGCTTTTATTGCTACTAATTATTCTGTAAGATTACTCGGTAAATTTATCACCCGTGTATAAAAAGTAATTTTGAAAACTACCTGGTAAAATTCATTTTTGTACTAAAATTACTATGTACAAATTTACACCATTTAAATTAATAAAGTAATATTTAGTAATAATATGGCAATTCTGCACATTAATATTACAAAATTGTGTAAAATTACAGAGGGTGCTGAATATTACGGTCCCAATCGTTGGTAATAAAATTGCCATATTATATCCGTACCTTAACAATTTTTAATCAGTGTACTTACGATGCTAGTTGTCGTCGCTGTGCATCAATATTACGTTTTTTCTGATCCCTATTCTTCTCCCCCACTTTTTCAGCCAAGGCTAGAGCTAGCTGTTCTCTTCTAGGAGGCTCGGACATTTTAAACGATGGTCCTTGAGTTCTGGAAAATTAAAGACATGCAAGTTTTATACAACATAAATTTCACTGTCAAAAATGGACATGCTAACAAATACCCACATATTCAGAAAGAAAACAAAATTCACAACAAAAAAGGTCCTTTGACATTTTGACGTAAGACGAACGGAAGAGGAACGAACGGGTCCCAAATCATGCGCCTCGGCGTCGCGTATGCATTTAGGTATCATACGGCATCTCCACAGTTGCTCTTTCGTCTTTCGATCTTCTTGGGGTATCCCGCTTCCCTGCCACGCTTCTAAAGCTAGCATGCTGTTGTCAGGAGGCTCATGTTTCGAGGCATGCTAGTGCTTCCCCGTTCGTTCAACATTAAAATGTCAAAGTTTTGTTGCAAATTTTGTCTACTTTCCGAATTTCTAGGTATCTTTTTACTAAAACAAAGAAAAAAAAAGATAAAAATGAAAAACCATTTTATTTTTCTAAATTTGAGGGGGTTCCGGAGGGAATTTTTGGTGGGAAGTTAAAAATTCCGATTCAGCGCTCCAAAAAACGTAAAGTAAGCCTAACTCCAGAACTACCATGAATTTTCCAGGTAAGGGCCCTATATGGTCTCTAATGCCTGGAGTATATGGGCATCCTAACATATAGCCTTTATCTGTTTACCCATCACCTACCTACCAAAACCCCCGATAATAATACATATTATACACAAAATGAATTCGATATACAAGTAAACATTTCCAGACACATACTTATATAGGATATTTGCAGAGACTTTATACTAACCTTGGTACAGGAGTATCGCTACCGTCTAATCTGAAAGGTGTGCCTTCTATCTCACCCCAAGTCATTAACGGACTTCCTAACAGACTAGGAGATGGTGACGGTGATCGTACAAAACTGAAGCCTCCCATTTTAGGTGTATCAGGTTTCAGCAACTCTTTTCCATCCACACCTATTTTACCATCTAGAACCTAAAAGAAAATATTCTATTAGTATCTTGATATTCACCACAATACAACTAAAATGAAAAGTTGACAACGGTGGTTATGCTGGAAGATTAGCAGCACTCGATAATAGTGACTATGAGAAGGGTAATTTCAGTGTGGTTTTTAGTGTATGAACTAACCCAACCTAAAAATATCTAGACACATCCTTTAAGCTTGATTACATATAAGGAGAATAAATTGAAATAAAGTTAAACTGTAATATTCTTTCACTACTTTCTTAGTATTTTTCTATACACTAGTGTGTTGTGTGTTGTGTTTAAAATGTGTTTTTAACCGCCTTCCATGTCATCTCAATGACCCTCTTAAGTCTAGTAGATCTAGATTTGTCTAAGGAGACGGGGCCCTACAGTTTATAGTGGAATCCGAACCACTTCTTGGGAAAAATTTCCAATGAAAAATTTTTTTGCTATGTGGGGCTCGAACCCACTTCGCTAGGTACGCTCAGAGTGCAAGCTAGACGCACCAACCCACTGAGCTACTGACCCCCTGGCACCTAGAAATCTTGGTCGATTCCTATAATAAAATAGAGTGAAATATAAATAGCAAAATAATGTACGTGAACGAAAGTGATATATTAACATTGATACCAGGCACTTCAGCATGTTAAGAGTTCCGCCGACGACTAAAACTAGCTGGCAACAGCGTAGGTTGAATCTGTTTCTTTTCAGCATATTATTTGTCCATTTCTCTTCTCTTCTACCTTATATTGGCATCGACTCAATATTTTAAAATGTCACTACTGTATGATCTGAGATATGATTTAGCAAAATGGTAGTGATAGATTCTAAACAGATTCTCTTATTTCCGGCAATTTGCAGTTAATTTATTGCAGTATTAATTTACTCGAGGCGAGAAATTCAGTCCACAACATAGATATCAAGTATGGCAAACTGACAAACACTTACCCTAGCTTGAGTCTTTGCTAATTCGTTAATAGTTTCCTTGCTTTGAACTTCGTTGAATGGATTTATAACCAACCTAGTGTTAGAATGAACAACCTCCTGTCTCCTCTTGTTCAACTCCATTTCTTCTTCTTCCGTTAGTTTAACTCCATCCGGTGTATACATTATATAGTTCTTGTTCTTATAGCTCCATGTGTCTACATTCAGTTTCTTCTCGGGTGGTAACGCTTGCTGCTCAATAGTCGGTAGCGCCAATAATTTCTGGAGTTCTTCTTCGCTTTTTTCTTCCTCATTGTATAAGTAATAGTACTTCTGTCTGTGTTTTCTTTCAGATTCTACCAAGATTTCTTCAAAGCTTTCGTTATCTTGCGAGGTATGTGAATTTAAATATTGATCTAAACTAATCAGATTTTCTTTTGGTTTTTCATCCTTCTCTAAATTAATCACGTTCTCTTCAGGCTCTTTTGCACCTTGGGAATTATGAATATTTGCTGGAGTTTCAAATGTGGCTGGACTCGGAACTAGAAAATAGCAGCTCATTAATTAGTTAACATTCTTATTCTTACTCCTCTTAATACTTACTTCGTTCTGTAGGAGGTTTATTTCCACTGTATTTCATGTATAGTTCCCTTAATTTTGTTGTGTCGTTACGATCCATAGCATCTAAATATTCATTCTGCGCCTTGAGTTTCTCTAGGTCGGGAAAAAAGTCTCTTTGTATAATTTTACCAATTTCCTGAAAATTAACTTGTTAGGAAAACTACTGAATACGAATAAGCAATAATATAAAAAACATACCTCAACATAAGTTTCTTCATCTAATACTCTCTTTTTCGACCTTTTCAAAACTCTACCAATGGGTTTTTTGAATACTATATCTTTATGAATGTTTTCCATCACCTCCATGGCTCGTTTTCCTGGTGAATTTTCAATACTGTCATGCATTTTTTTAATGTTTCTACTTGTTCTTTCTTGAGATTTTATTTATAAACAAGAATAATAGGTTATGTAGACTCATTGAACTGTCAAGTGTCAAATCCAAATGTCAAATCACAGAACTGCAGACAAGTTTAGAAAATGTAATGCAAGATTGGTATACTCTACAAATCTTGAATGTAACGTACGGACATAAAACGTAACTCTATGTTTTATGACATGACGATACTGGATAAGTTAGTCTTCATTACAATATACTTAAGTAAGTATATTAAAATACCCTTTTTAATGATCTGATTTTCTTGTATTTGCAGATTTTAATAAATGCCGGCAGAGCAGTATCCGATGAACGGTTAGGCAGATCTTGGTATGGTGTAAAGCGTGCTTTTTATCAAGGTAGAGTGTAAAATCAGTTCGTCATTTCGAGGCTAGATGTCACAGGCGTCCATATTATGAAACTCAAATGACAATGTTTTTCTGTTTGGATACTTTTTTGTTTTATTACAAGTGTTTTTTGTAAAAAAGTCTATTTATGTTGTGTAAAATGTGTGGAAAATCAAGAAATAGATGCTGTGTGTAGAAGGTAAGGAAATTAAAACTTATTTGCAATTCTTTTCATACCTATCCTAAATCAAACAATGATTTTTCCAATTCTTATTTAACAACCGGCTGCCGATTTGATTATCTGCTCAAGTTTTTAAAGAAAAAATTGAATAATTGTTGGTCTGGTACCTATTATAATGACATAGGTATTTTCCATGAAATTAAGTGAGAACAAATAAATGAAATAAAAAGCGAATCAGTTTGTGCATATTTAAAATGGAGGTAACAATATTTACAAGGAACAATTAAAAATATTGAGAACATGGTGACTTACAAATTAAGTAACAAATGTTTTGTTTGGATTTTTTTAGATTGCCTTGGTTTTTATGTATTGATAATCGCAGCAACTGGATGGATCCGATGATCAGAGGAGGCGCGGTGAACTCAAACTTCATAGACAACAGACAGCATTTTTAACCAGTTTTCCTCAAGACTTTATTTACATTGTAAGTAACTTTAGAATTGTGTTTTCGGTATTTTTTATATATTCTATACCTATAAATAATTGCAAATTATAATGATGAGTAGCAGTGTATTGAAATTGTAAATGCATATGCGATATTTTAGTGTTATTGGCTATAACGAACTATAATGTGTACATTGAGATATATTTAGGTACCTATGCATTAAAAAGAGTAATACGTAAAAGAAAAAAATAATTACCTAGAACCATTACGCGCGGCAAAAATTTATAATCACGTTTTTTGCAAAAAAAACAACCTTTATGGTCCCAACAAAGACAAAAGATCGGCCCATCAGTGGGCCATCACTGGGCCAGAAATGAAACTTCTGGCCCTGTGATGGCCCATTGAAGGGCCGACCTTTTGTGTTTGTAAGGGTAATATTCTAGAAAAGCGTCAAATTTAGGGGAGGGGCGATGGGGGGTTTTAAATAAATTCGACAAAAAAAAATTGAGATGGCCCAAAAGTCTTGGGGTGCCAAATCAGCAGTATTATTATCTATTAACGTGTTTGAACAGGGCTTAATAAATAAACTGGGATTCTAGGAATCGGTGACGGAAGCGTAAACGATTAGAAAATAGCAAATGATTGAATTTTCGGTAGATAATTCCTCTATTCCTCAAAAGAAAACAAGAAAACCTGGCATCGTGAAAACTGAAAGTTTCATTGTTCTTAATAGTCTAGGAGATAGATCGATATGGGTCCTGGGATATAACATCCCAGGCAGCAAGGTGCCGTCATTATGACGTCGTTTTTTCGGCATTAATTACGTCAATATCACCTTCAGCATGACGTAAAAATGACGTGAAAAAGACGTCACAATGTCACAGCCCAATGACGTCATATATATGACGCCAATATGACGTATTGGTAATCAGTGAATTTTGCGATAAGGGATGCAAACCTCCATTATAATATTTTTCCACAATTATTAATAAAGTTTTTGAACATCTTTATTTAAATATGTTTAAAAGCTGTATACCTAGTTAGAAATAGCAAAACAAAATTATTATTACTATGTGGCAAAAATTGAACTAGTCACTAAATACTTCTATTTATTTTTATTTTATAATGATTTATTTCACGTCATTTTAATGACGTCAAAATAATGACCTAAAAGAAACGTGTATTTGACGTCTTCATGATGACGTCAGAAGTACGTATTAAATATCACGTCTCTGGTACGTCATTTATTAATAACGTCAAAATATTGACCTAAAAGAAACGTATATTTGACGTCTTCATGATGACGTCAGAAGTACGTTATAAATATCACGTCTCTGGTACGTCATTTATTGGGACAATGACGTCGACGACGAAAAATCACCTTTAAAAGACGTCATAATGACGTCACCTTGCTACCTGGGATGTTGGCATTGCTGTTATGTTTTAGCAAATATTTCTCTCTTATGTGAGTCAGATCTCCCCCCCCTGACAGTTTTGGCGCTAGCCGCCCCCGAAAATATTCAATTGGTTACATTGAGAAAAAATGTTGGAACTCACATAGACTATTCTTTGGTACAAAAACTGCAAGTTTGAGAAGGTGCCAACATTTTTTTTTAAAGCACCAGTTTTAGCCCGTTCTTGGTCAAAAGTCCAAAGTCCAGGATGAGTAGTAGATTCCTCTTCTAGATAATATTGGCATTAATTACAAAATATTTATTACAAGGGATAATTTGGATACTGCTTTGTACTGATAGAGATTATGCTTCTTTATTTTTTGGCTCATGGAAGACGGGTTGGGGGGGGGGGGGGGGGCATGGCTGCGCTCATGATCTCCTAATTTTCTCCTGTTAAGCACATTTTCTCATTTTCATTAATAAATTCGGCTAAATCGAAGTTTTTTAAATGGGTTTCAAATAGAAAAGTATAGTGCAATTTGCAATTTTTGTACATATTTTGCGTTTTTAATCCCGAATTACTCAATTCAACTCATATGTTTACACAAAACACACCACACTGTTTATCCCTGAAGGTCTGACGCGACTTTGTGCGTGAGGGGCTACACATTTTGAGACAAGAAAAATCCATTGCCACGACCAGAAATCGAACCCGGGACACTTCAGGGTGAAAGCCAAGCACTGTTGCTCTCGATCACGCCGTCAGCCGTCATACAAAAATAACGCGTTTCCGTTTATGCATAGGATTTTGCAGAGTGAGAGGGAAATATGCGTTTATTTTCGGTTTATTCCCAAGCAGCACAATTAGTTTATTTTACCAGTTTAAAGCCACATTAACCTGAGATAGTTGTTATAAAGTAATTGCAACCATTGTTTTCAACTTTGAAGGCATATGGACTTAATAGTAATTTAGTAAGCAATATTTAGGTAATATTTTCTCATGAAATGCCTTATAAAGTCACATTGATTTTAGTGTAATTTACAAGAAATATTTACGTTACTGTTCCTTAAAATTTAACTCTAAAGTTAAAGTGCATATTGAGGTCTATGTGTAAGAAAATATTATATAATTTTAGACTAAATTATTAACTTTGGAGTCGCTGTCTTTTGTCTGAATAAAAACAGGGAAATTTTACCAATTTTTTACCTAAGTATAACCTGAGTTTTGTCTTGTCCTTGTAGTCAGATTTAGGTTATAACTTTAACCTCATGGTTACAACTAGTTCCAATTTTAGGTAAAATTTACCCTAATTTTACTTCTCCACTAACCTAGCATATGTGTTTAACCTAAAGGCAAATATTACTTCATAAAATGTCCTGAAAGTTATTTTTGCTTAAAAAATAGAATAGGTCCCTTCCCTAGAAAGCAAAATTACGTTTTCATTGTCTAAATTACTTCAAAGGACTATAATGATTGTTTTATGTTGATGCCCTTCCCAGTGTTAACTGTACTTTATTAGTGGGATAATGTCCTAATTTGTAGCAATTTGTAGCAATTTATTTTGTTGTTGTTTGGGTTTTCTGTTTTCGTGTTTTTAAAAATAAAATTGGAGGTGTTTTGTTTTAAATGCGAGAAAGTATTCTACAGCCAGTCAACCTTTAGTCGGCACAATTGAAAAGTACATAAGCAAATAGGACATAATTATAATTATATCGAATATGCGGTGTACTTAAAGATACTTGTAATTGTATTTCAACTTTTCTATTACGGACTTGTTTGCATTCGAAGTAATGACTACATTATATCAGGTAAAACAGTTGTTAATCTTTCAGAGAGTTTAGTACAATATAACTATTTTTTTTCTCTAGATTTCAGTACTTAGTTTGCAGAATGAAAAGCTAAGTGAAGTTTAGTAGTATTAGTAGTGTAACTGAGTGACTTTATTTGGATTGTATTCAGTGTTCCTGAATGTACTCACTGAAGAGAAGTTGTAAAAATGGTTTATGGCCCTATAGAAGGTTTAAACCTATACCTATGAACAAATTTAAGTTGATAGATAGGGAAGTAGTAATTAAGAATTAAAAAACAAGTTTCATATGATATGTTTTCTGTTAATACATTTATTCAAATAAAAAATAAAGTATTAAACTAACCAACTAACAAAAGATTAATTATTTTACCTGAAATATTTTTAAATTCCAAATTCACCGAATCCGTGATGTGATCATGTTTTTCTATCAAATGCAAACGCAAGTCGTTATTAAAGTTAAAACACAATTTGCACTCTAAGCACAGGTATCTTTTGGGCACCGTTGATTTGATATAAATACGTCGGATTTGTTTATTTATACACAATTCTGTTGTGCCGATTTAACGCTGACTGACTGGAGAATACTTTCTCACATTCAAAACAAAACAAATCCATTTTTATTGACAAAATACAAGAGAAAATTGAAGGAATAAACCACAAACTCACAGAACAATTGCAGCCAAAGAAGTTTGAGGTTAGAAACAGAAGTGACGTCACTCAATTTACCGCCTTCTCTAACCTAATTTGGGAAATATGACCAATTTAGTTCTGCATGAACTTTAAAGACTTTACAATTTTGAAGACTACAAAATTCTTTTAACCTATATTGGTCCCATTTAACTTTAAAGTAAATAATATAAGTTTTAACACTTCGTCTCAAGTAAAAACGTCAATGAGGCCTAAAATACTGGGAGCGAATACTTCGAAGTCGCATGGCACTATGTTCGCCATATTTTTCAACCAGCTGAAAGAGGCCATTTTACAATGAATATTTTGATGAGTTTTTAATTGAAAAAAATCATTAATATAAGGTTATTTAACAGATACAAAGTACAATATTATAATATTTTATGCTCCAGGAAAGTCCAGCCGGGCAATTGATTAGGCTTTTACAAATATTTTTAAAATACATTTAAGCTAAACAAAATTTTTTTTCTTTAAAAACGTAAAATACTTGAGACCCCTTTAATATTTCGAGGTAGAATGGATATATTTACAATGAAAATTAATTGGCAGTAAAAAAACACACACAGAGGGGAAGTGGACACATTATTTCACAACTACGTATGACATTATATGATGCACTCCTACTCCATCATTATAATAGAGATGTCTGATGGTTTCTAGTTATGTCTTTGCTGCTTATGCCTCGTGACTTATAAGTTAATCATTATTGTTGTAAATAAAATATTAGTTATTTCTGAGAAAGAAAGATTGCAGTTGAAAGAGGATAACTGGTTTGGTAAATATTACCTATTAACGACCACAATTAAACAAAATTTTTACGTTTAAATTACCTGTTCAGGGAAATATGTTCTATAACCAATAGGTCATTATAACTGAGCAGCCTTATTTAAGAGGTATTCATGACGTCGTCTCATTCCCCATTTACTTATATTTTACGTAAATTTTAAGTCAATTAGGTTAGGTTAAACGGGAAAACGGGACCAAAACGAGGGCTACATTACGTAATTCTGACTTAAGGTGCTACTTGGGTTATAAATACTTAATTCAAAATCGTAAATGGTATAATCTTTAAAATAGTTTCAGGCACTTCTAATTGCTCTAAGGAATACAACCATATACAGTTTTTATCATAAATTTTGTATATAGTTAAATACCATGTTCTAATAATGAAATTGGGAACTATTTTCATTGGCAAACGGCAAACTACAATATTCAAGTAAGTACAACAGAAATTTACAATAGAAAAAAATAAGTAGTTGTATTCTGTATTCGTTAGAATAATAGCAAATATCTAATACAGTTTTAAAGATTGTACTATGTTTGCTTTTTTAATATTTATAATAAATCTAAAATAAACGCATATTTCCCTCTCACTGCAAAATCCTATCTTCTATATAGATTCTTTTAAAATACAATGTGCCCCCGGATACTGCACTCTTATAAATTTTCTTATTTTTGATTTGCCGAAAAAAAATCATCCTTTATAAAAAGTTTTGTTTGTCTTAGGAAGTCATAAACAGTTGTCATCTTCATTTATGGTTGCAACAGCATCCACAATTTTTTGCGTTAATAAATCTACATCGTCTTCGAAATCGTTTGCTTATACTTTTTGCTTTAAATATGCCCATAAGTAATCCAACGGAGTTAGATCTGGCGAACGGGCTGGCTATGCTGTTGGTCCATAGCGGCAAACCCACCTGTCGTGAAAGTGATTTTCGTCTAATTAGAATTGTAGAATGTGCTAGGCATTCATCTTTTTAATGATTTTTTTTTCTAAACTCTAAATTTTCATTGACTTTGACTTCTACACTGACATTGCGACATTAATCCATGGCATTACTTGTAATCTCATCTGTCTATGAAGAATTTAGAAAAAGATTAGAAAAATGTGTACTAGTAGGAGGTTTACATGGGGAATACCTTTCAACTTAATTGAATAAAATGTTTTTTTTTGAAAATTGTTATTTCCTTATTTTGCAACTAAACTTCATATTTAAGCTTTTCTTCATAATTGAAAAGACTTTGTTAAATAAAATTTTCAATAAAAATGTGAAAAGAAGGTACTTACTAGTTTGCTTAAAGTCTATTTAATATTTTCTAATTAAGAATTACTTTTTCTTGGCAAATCAAAAATAAGAAAATTTACTAGAGTGCGGTACCCCATACGAGACACACTGTATATATAATACCTTTAAAAAATAGGTGTAACAATGAAAAATTAAAAATAACTCTTGCAAATGAGTTTTTAGCTAGGTCTGTAGGATATATCATCATCAGAATAGTTCGTTTTCATTCCACCACTAATTCTTGCGTCCCTTGGTTAAATAGAGGACCGGCCTTGGGGGGGCGGCGAGTAAAAGTTATGAGGACGAAAAAATTTTGTTTTGTGAGATGAGTACGAAGAAAATGGTTTTTCTTTTGGGATTTTTACCCCCGTTCGTCAATTTCAAGATGGGGCCGAAACTTTTTTTTCTGACGACCAGAAAAGAAGGTACACCAAATGATATATGGCCGTATAAAAAATTCCAGAAAAAGCTAAAAAACTATAATGCAGACGTGCTGATACAATTACTATTAATTCATGAAGTATTAAGGTACATTCGCAAGTTTCCCAATTTAATATACTTACCGGGTAACCTATTCAAGTTGACGACGAAATATTTAAAAAATAGCGTATTTTACAAAAAAAATGTTTCAATTAAAAGTTGTTTAGTTTCGAGAGGGAAATAAAATATTGTTATTTTTTATCTGGTGGGGAATTTCATGGCCATTTCAAATCAATTTTTTTTTGACATAACATATTTTTTATTCGAGGACTTATTCTACGAAACAATCCAAGTAACTTTTATCTGAAACATTTTTTTATCTGACTTCAGTTTTGCAAAATGTTAAACAAAATTTGTAAATTTTTATTTCTTTAAGTATTTTTTACCGCATTATTAAAATGAGGGTCATTGCATATAAAAAAATGTTTTAGACAAAAGATGTTTGTTTTAACCTCCCCACAATAAAATTGTCGGAGGTTACTGAAATTGGTCCAAAATCGAAAATTGAGATAACATCAAATCTTTACGTTTTGAGGTCCCAGGAACCCAAAAAAGTGGTTTTTGAAAAATGTCTGTGTGTGTGTGTGTGTGTGCGTGTATGTTAGTACGATAGCCGCGAAACTACTAAACGGATTTGGATGAAACTTTGCATGTGGGTTTCTTTAGTGCTCCTGAAAAGGTTTTAGTTGAGATCGGATTACGTTTAGTGCAGTTTCGACACAACGAGTGGTTTATATTATCATTACTTACAATTTGTAATCGAACCATTGAAAAGCAGTAAAAATTCCGATTTCAACGACATATCACATTTGCACCCTTTCGATTTGGTTTCCGTGAAAAAAATTAAATAACTGGGCCCAAAGTAAGATTTTTGCCCAAAACTATTAAAAGTGACAATGATATTAAAAGTCTGAGAAACTTGAATCCAGTTCCGACACATTGCCGGAAAAATTTCCGGCATCACAACCTAAAAAGCATGAACATAACCCAAAAACCAAACCAAGTGCAATACCAACCTAAAAATTTTCGACAACTGTCAAAGACACAAAAAAACAAAAAATTCGACAGCTGTCAAAAAATCTTCTCCTGAAACTCTCTGGCATCTGTCAATTTGACATCTGACATTAGTGACAAGCAACCAACCAACAACCTTCCTCGTCCGATTTAGTGAAAAATCGGTCGAGGCCAGAAGATAAAAATAATATTTATCAGTTCAAATTGAAACAGTCCACTATGAACACTTCACCGGCCACAGCTGGCAGAGAAGCTGTCCACAAAGAATTATATGGTTTTTAAAAATAAATAAAAAATGAGTTCATATTTTTTAGTGCTCTTTTCGGCTTCAAAGATCCACCGAGTGGGGAGGTTCCAGCCGCTTTCCGTAGCTGCCGTTTTTTTTGAGTAGAATAAGTTTGCTGAATAAATTGAATACCAAAAGTTGATAAAAAATTCTGAAAGAATTCTTGAAGTTTTAATAAACCAAAATAAAGATTTATGAATCAAGCACTCTTTCTCTAAAGTTGATGGTTTCAACTAAAAAATTCTTGATATATCTCTAGATATTTTCTTTTGTATCTCTTACAAAACATAATTCAGATAAAAAAATGTTCAGATAAAAGTTGCTTGTTATTTATCCAGGGGCGGACTGGCCCACCGGGATACCGGGACGAATCCCGGTGGCCCGCTCCAATAGTGTGCCGCTGGCGCCGGCTGCTTGGCAAGATGACCGGCTAATAGAGTAATAAATGGTCTGCGAGTTCTAAGATCCAGCGCCGCTAAACTGTTGTCAGTCCGCCCCTGTATTTATCATTGAATAAAAATATTGGTTTCTTTTGAAAAACAAGGCTGACTTTGACATTACATTGGAAACGTCCATCGAAACAAAAGTAAACAATGCCATTTTATTTCTCCCTCGAAACCAAAACTTTTCTTTGAAATAATGGAACAACCGATATACTCGTAGATAAATGCATTAATATTTCCATACAGTGTTAATATCACTCTTTTTCTTATTAACGTCTTGCCAGACGTTTTGTCATCCTTGCATTATTCTAGTTGGTCTCCCTACGCTATATGGTATGTCTAACGGATCACGCCATCTGTCGCGGTTGCTTGGCGTGTCATTAGTTGTTTTTATTAAGAATGAAAACTGAGGCTTTTTTTCATAAATGACGCCTAGACAAAATAAAAGTTTTCAAGTATTTCATAAAGTGGCTGTAACATCCCAGGTAGCAGGGTGACGTCATTATGACGTCTTTTAAAGGTGATTTTTCGTCGCCGACGTCATTGTCCCAATAAATGACGTACCAGAGACGTGATATTTATAACGTACTTCTGACGTCATCATGAAGACGTCAAATACACGTTTCTTTTAGGTCATTATTTTGACGTCATTAATAAATGACGTACCAGAGACGTGATATTTATAACGTACTTTTGACGTCATCATGAAGACGTCAAATATACGTTTCTTTTAGGTCATTATTTTGACGTCATTAAAATGACGTAAATCATTAGAAAATAAAAATAAATAGAAGTATTTAGTGACTAGTTCAATTTTTGCCACATAGTAATAATAATTTTGTTTTACTATTTCTAACTAGGTATACAGCTTTTAAACATATTTAAATAAAGATGTTCAATGGTTCAGTGAGTTAAGTGTTGGGTTGCGAGGCAAAAGGTCCGCGGTTCGATCCCTGCACATTCCGGTTTTTTTTCGTCAAAAACTTTATTAATAATTGTAGAAAAATATTATAATGAGAGGTTTGCATCCCTTATCGCAAAATTCACTGATTAACCAATACGTCATATTGGCGTCATATGTATGACGTCATTGGGTTGTGACATTTTGCCGTCTTTTTCACGTCATTTTTACGTCATGCTGAAGGTGAAATTGACGTAATTAATGACGAAAAACGACGTCATAATGACGGCACCTTGCTACCTGGGATATTAACAGTTATTCGATACAATTCCAAATCATGATTCTGTTTTTAATTGCATGCTGAATTATTATTTGCTGCTTTTTTTTAGTTGAACCTAAATTAGCTCTTTTGGTTTAAATATGCAATATGCAATCAAGTGTATATAGGGGGCAAACCACAAACCCACATGTCTAAATTTTTCGGCTATAGTCAATCACCACGAACTTTTCTCGAAATCCTTTACTTTAAAACTTTAATACTGTTTGCTATGAATATATTTATAAATCTAATTATAAAGTTCATTATCAATAAAATCAACACATAATTATTTATTATTTTATTAATATAAACAATTAGCGTTCAAAAAACTATTAATATAAAACAGATCTGTTTTAGGAAGTAAGAAAACTTGACAATACTATTTAAGATAATAGTCCAATAAAGATATCATTTTTCAAAAAAAATTCTCCCGGCAAGCTGATTTTTTCAGGGTCAATGGAGAGGTCTCTCCCGAGTATCCGACCAAAAAATCACAGTGCACACCCCTTGGGGGGTGTTGCAATAGGGGTGGTTTCTTATTTTTTGTTTTTTTGAAATTTTCTTTCTTTCCAGCTTGTACATAGGAATATTCTCTACAACTTTGCCTAATAAATTTTTTTTGTAACTTTGATTTTTGACGGTCCAGCGCCCATTATCTGGGAAAACATTCACCATATTTATTTATTATGGTTCAGGAAATATACAAACAAAAGGCTGAATAGTTGTTTTGTAGGGTTGATTGAAGAGCTGTCTCTCTTTTTTTTTGAGACTCAGGAGACAGTTCTCAATCAACCCTGCAAAACCCAGCTATTCAGCCTTTTGTTTGTATATTTCCTGAACCATAGTAAATAAATATGGTGAATGTTTTCCCATATAATGGGTGCTGGACCGTCAAAAATCAAAGTTACAAAAAAATTTTATTAGGCAAAGTTGTAGAGAATATTACTATGTACAAGCTGGAAATTTTCAAAAAAACAAAAAATAAGAAACCACCCCTGTTGCAACACCCCCCAAGGAGTGTGCACTGTGACTTTTTGGTCGGATACTCGGGAGACACCCCTCCATCGACCCTGAAAAAATTAGCTTGCCGGGAATTATTTGTGAGAAGGTCGACTTTTTTTCATGATATTGAAATGTGCGATTCCTGATTCCTGATAACGCCTTTGTTTTCTTACAGCAAGGCACTAATTACTACATCACCCATAATAAAGTAACCGCCACTTTCGGCACAATTTGCTTACATTAATAATTTTTTGTGTAATTTTTTCTGTCAAACTATCATTGACTTTACTGTACACAGAGATAAATTATTTTGTCAAAGGGTATAGCAGAATAAGCATGGTAAAATGGCCCCAGAAGCGTTTGGGCCTAATTCAGTGTCAGTAGATCGACAATCGGAAAAGAAATGTTTTCCTCGAGTTTTAGCCCCCCGTCGCCACGGGTAACCCCTGTACCCAAATAAACATGACATTTCGTTTTCATTTTTTATCTCTGCAAGTTGTGCGTTAATTATTATGAAAAAAATAGACGAAGTACATGTGATTTAAGTGCATTTTTGGAAAAAAAATCAGCTGATTTTGCTGCCCCCTTCGAATAAAAAAAAAAAATTTAAAAATTCGAAAATTTATTTTTTCATGAAAATATTGAATCACATACACAAAACTTTTACCAAAAATACATTGTTATGAGTAGTTTATTGTAGATTTTTTCAAATTTTTTTGAAGCGGTGCGCCATAATTAAAAAAAATAAAAACTGTTACGACGCATTGTTTAGTGGTGCTTAACCATTGAAACTGTCCAGCGGACCAGATCAGTGTATTCGTATGTATTTGAATCCGCTGAAACCGAATCCGAAGTCAGAATTGTCAGATTAGCTCGTTTTTTACCCCTAACCCCAAAAAACACCTCCTCCAAAAATGATCTGTCCGACGGATCAGACTAGTATATTCTTATGTATTTGGACCTGCTGAAACCGAATCCGAAGTCAGAATTGTCAGATTGGTTCGTTTTTCACCCCAACCCCAAAAAACACCTCAAAACAAAAAACAAAAATAAAGTGGTCTGTCCGGCAGTGTATTCTTATGTATTTTGATCTGCTGAATCTGGATTCGAAGTTAGAATTGACAGATTGGCTTGTTTTTCACCCCTAACCCCGGAAAACACACCCCCCAAAATAATGGTCTGTCCGGCGGACCATACCAGTGTATCCTCATGTATCTAAATCCGGTAAAACCGAATCCAAAGTCAGAATTGTCAGATTGGCTCGTTTTTCACTCTTAACTCCAAAAAACACCCCCAAAATAAAAAAAGTGGTC
The DNA here is from genome assembly GCA_936432065.2 of Rutpela maculata. Classification (NCBI taxonomy): domain Eukaryota; kingdom Metazoa; phylum Arthropoda; class Insecta; order Coleoptera; family Cerambycidae; genus Rutpela; species Rutpela maculata. Next base: position 33,835,118 of record OW386292.2, read on the forward strand.
TGTCCGGCGGACCATACCAGTGTATCCTTACCAAATACTTAAAGATACACTGGGCTGACCATTTTGTGGGGGGGGGGGGGTCTTCGGGGGTGAGGGGTGAACACGAGCCAATCTGACAATTCTAACTTCGGATTCAGTTTCAGCGGTACAGGCCGCCGGATAGACCATTTTCTTTTTGTTTTGGGGTTGTTTTTTGGGGTTAGGAATGAAAAAGGATTCAGAAAGTCAAAATACATAAAGATACACAGACCACTTTCTTTTTGTTTTAGGGGTGGTTTTTGGGGTTGGGGGTGAAAAACGAGCCAGTCTGACAATTCTGACATCGGATTCGGTTTCAGCAGATCCAAATACATAGGAATACACTGATCTGGTCCGTCGGACAAACCGGTTTTTTGGGGGTGTTTTTCGTGGTTAGGGGTGAAAAACGAGCCAATCTGTCTATTCTAACTTCGAATCTGGATTCAGCAGGTCAAAATACATAAAGGTACACTGGTATAGTCAGCCGGACAGACCACTTTGTTTTTGTTTTGGGGGTGTTTTTTGGGATAGGGGGTGAAAAACGAGCCAGTCTGACAATTCTGACTTCGAACTCGGTTTCAGCAGGTCCAAATACATAGGAATATAATGGTCTGGTCCGCCGGACAGACAATTTTTTTGGAGGGGGGGGGGCGTTTTTTGGGCTTGGGGGTGAAAAACGAGCCAATCCGACAATTCTGACTTCTGATTCGGTTTCAGCGGATCCAAATACATACTACACTGGTCTGGTCTGCCGGATAGACCACTTATATTTTGAGTGAATTAAAGTTTCAATGATTAAGCACCTCAAACAATGCGTCGTAACAGTTTTTATTTTTTTTAATTATAGCGCACCGCTTCAAAAAATTTGAAAAAAATCTACAATAAACTACTCATAACAATGTATTTTTGGTAAAAGTTTTGTGTATGCGAATCAATATTTTCATGAAAAAATAAATATTCGAAATGTTAAATATTTTTTTTATTCGAAAGGGGCAGCAAAATGAGCTGATTTTTTTTCCTAAGATGCACTTAAATTACATGTACATCGTCTATTTTTTTCATAATAATTAACGCACAACTTGCAGAGATAAAAAATGAAAACGAAATGTCATGTTTATTATGGTACAGGGGTTACCCGTGGCGACGGGGGGATAAAACTCGAGGAAAACATTTCTTTTCCTATTGTCGATCTACTGACACCGAATTAGGCCTAAACGCTTCTGGGGCCATTTTACCATGCTTATTCTGCTATACCCTTTTGCCCAACATTGTGGAAAAAGGCCTTGCTCATTTTTTTTTAAGCAATTGTAAAATTTCAAAACAAAACGTTATGCAGTTTTTCCCCTTTTACTTGTGCATAATTCTTGTACATTTTGTTTGCACAATATAAAGATTTCATTACAATGATTTTGTTGAAAATGCGTTGTAAAAATGACACCTCGGAAAATTGATCCTCGGAAAATTGATCAAATCAGCCAAGAAACCGCATTGGAATGAACTTTGCAATGACCTCAATACTGATATCTGGGAAAATAGCGACTAGTAGACTAAAGGGCGAAGCAACCTCATAAAACCTCTCAAACCAGAAGAAATTACAGATAGCTGCTCAACTCTTCCCACGCATCGAAGACGACTGTCCGATTGAAATTTACGTCCATGTGACGGTCCCACCTTTCTCGATAGATGAATTAAACGCGGCAATCCGGAACCTTAAGAAAGGGAAAAGCCCTGGACCAGAACCGAGGCGCTATTCGAGGCCATGGAACTAGCCCCGCAAATGATACAGAGGCTGACCAATGACCTACTTCAGGTAGGAAGCGTTCCGAAGAAATGGAAGGAGCCAATTATAGTCCTCATTTGGAAAGGAAAAATGCCCATGGAGGCGGCCGGTTCCCAGCGGCCCATATGCCTCGTTGGTGTCCTTGGCAAGCTCTATGAGAGCTTGCTGCGGGCTAGGCTAGAACTGGAACTGGAAGAAGGCATAGGCCTCTCCGAACACCAATATGGCTTCCGAAAAGGTAAGTAAACAATACAGGCTGCAACGTACATAAGAGACAAAGTCAAAAGGGAAACCAACAAATTATGTTGCCTAATAACTGTCGATATTAGAAACGCCTTTAATACAGCTGCGTGGAGTATGATTACAAGAGAACTGAAGAGAAGAAGTATCTCACCATAGAGAGTAATCGAAGCATATTTTAATGACCGAAAGATCCTAGTCACCAAGCAAGAGGCAATCGAAATGACAACGGACGTGCCACGGGGTTCGGTCCTGGGCCCAACACTTTGACATATCTTATACAGTTGGAGCGTCGACCATCGCTTTTGCCGATGACCTTGCTGTTCTTGTAACAGCAAATGACTCGAAAACACTAATGACCAGGGCAAATCTGGCCTTGCGAACGATAGACAATTGGATCGAGGAGCACTGTCTGAACTTGTCTCCGTCTCCAGAAAAAACGAAGGCAATCATGCTCAAAGGATACCGCAACAAAGAAGAAATCAGTCAAAAATCAGGAAATACCCCATCAAAGTTACTTTCGATGTACGAGGCACCTTCGGAGCCCACATCATTGCCACTTGTCAGAAGGCGGACAACCGCACCACGGCACTTACTAGACTGATGCCCAATATTGGAGGCCCAAGTAGTCCAAAGAGAAAAATTTTGTATAGTGTGGTACAATCCATACTATTATATGCCGCCTTTGTATGGCACAGAGTAATTGAAATCAAACGGTACAGAAACATGCTGAAGAAGACATAGCGTAAAGTGATAATAAGAGTCGCAAGGGCGTATAAAACAGCCTCGACAAAGGCTCTCCAAGTGCTAACTGGAATTCCAACAATTGAACTGATGGTGGAAGAAAGGAATTATCTTCACGTAATGGAAGGGGGAAAAGCTGCCCGGGAAAGAACGGTAGCCAAATGGCAAAGCCTATGGGAAGAGGAGACGGTTGTTGCTCAATGGGCGAAAAGATTGCGGCCCCGCCTCAAACCGTGGCTGGACTGTCCTTTTCGGGAAATGAATTACCATATGACCCAATTCTTTACTGGACATGGGTTTTTCCGCCAGTACACGGAAAGAATACAGAAAACTGATGATGATAAATGTATTTATTGCGGGGAAAGAGACACCGCCGAGCACACGCTGTTTCATTGCCCAAGATGGGTAATACGAAGAAGACAAGCAGAACTGCAAATCGAGACCGGAAAATTTAGTCCCCCAGATGATAGAGGACAAACAGAAATGGGTAGTAATACAGACTCTGATCGAAGACGTCATGAGGGATAAGGAGAGTGATGAGAGACTACATCAAGGAATTAATTAATGAATTAAGAAGGAAACTAGACAGCCCCTTTTTCACCCCGAAGAAGATGTCTCGCGGCGGTCCCAGGGTAACATAGGGTGAAGAATGGAAGGGGTTTTAGGGTGGTTTAAATCCCTCAACGCCCGCCGTAATAGATCCTGAGCGGCAGGCGTCTGAGATTTTCCATCCCCCCCCTAAAAAAAGGCTTAGACACATTAGACACAGGTAACAGACTTTTTTTGGTCACTGGAGACGTCATTTTGACCTCTAGAATGGCGTAAAAATGACGTGATTATGTCACAGTCCAGCGCCGTCATTTTGTGTGACATCAGATTGACGCAATTTAGCGACGTTCATCGGCCCATATGTAGTTATTTTTGATTAATTGAAGTAAATTTATATTTGAGAAATATAATAAACCAATTTGGTGCAAAATGTCATGTGAATTGTGAATCGTAACGGCTCTAGGAGGTCTCCATTTCCGATGTACGGTGGAGTTACAGGATGAGCCGCCATGTACGACGCAGATGAATGGACAATTAATACGTTAAGTACACTGGCCTTTATGCTATCTCTGGCCCAGCCACAGAATAACGATCCTTATGAACATTGCGATTTATATTATTTATTTCCTATAAATTCATTAAAGTATAAGATAAAGTGTGACTGATTATTGTCAGTGGTAATGCATAAATCGTGATTGTAACCGATTGCTAACAAATTTGTGAAATTCTGAGTAACAACTTATTCAGTTTCGATATACAATAATAGTAATCTAAGCCAATTATATCAATGCGGGCGCAAAAAAAACTGTGTAATTTAATGACACACTATTTACTAGCTAATTTGGTTTTTGGTGCCATTAGTTACTTGTTACTTTTTATTTGCAAAGTTGACCAGTTGGGGTGGATCGAGGGGTGGATGAAGTAAAAAACAAATTTTAAGGCCTTTGGTTCTTGTATACACACTAAATCACAATTTAATTTTTTCATTCCCTTCAATAATTGGTGGGGGTGGTAATGAGGGTGGCTAATAATGCCAAAAGAATTTTTGATACCTTAGCTTCTCTTACATATATATACGCAATACGAATTTTATGGACACTTACTTGCTTGATTTACCTATTTGTCCCCATTTACCCCAATTTACCCCCCAACCCTTCAACGGAATAAGATTAAAATATAATTTATTTTCAGATCTTGTTAAAATACATACGTGTACCAAATTTTAAGTCAATATCTTAAACGGTTCCAGAGTAATCGTGCGCAGAAAAAAGTTACAGACAGACAGACCAACAGACAGGACAGACAGAAATTTTTTTTTTGCTAAAATTTAAAATCTCGACGTTTCATGACATTCTAAAAGCCTATTTGAACAATAAAAATTTTCAATTTTTTTTGCGTTACTATACTGGTTGTGGAAGTAAAATAAAAATCTAAATATCTCAGAAACTGTAGTACTTGCGCCAAAAATTTTAAAAAACCAAATTAATGATTATCGGTTAAGCGAAAAGTCATTTTTTAAAATGTTTTCTCCTGCTTAAAAAATAAAGATTCAATGTGCGTATTCGCATTTCTCCCAAAAAATTTGGCTTAATTATTATTTTCGGCTTTACATTAAAGTGCCACTTCCTGTAAAGTAGTCGTAGAAAAAGTAGTATTCTCGCGTGCAAAACACACTCATTGAATAATATACTATTAAACTCAACACCTTTTGTTTATTTTGAGATTGTGCTGAAAGTTCTAAATTTATTATCAATAATTGTTTTTGTCCATGACTATTAAATAATGTACTCATTATGTATGTGTTTCCTCAAGGATAGTGCTATCCATTATTCCCTGCAGTGAATAATGATTTCATTATTCACTAGTGAATAATGCGGACAGTCAGTTATTTATAAGAAGTCAGGGACAGGTACTTCTTCAATTCGAGTTCAATCTCGCAACTTTTTAGTAAAATTTATGGCTTGTTTCTGAAAACGTCAAATGGAATTATTCGTTAACTGTCATAGCTACAATTGTGTGAACAATTTTTCTGTTATTATCAAATTATGAATAGATAACTAACTCTATTTAGCGTTTCAGAAATAGACCCATTTTTTATCATACAATTTCGTTTTTAAATCTGTTGAGTAGGCCGTTATGTGTCAAAAGAATGGCTTGTCAAATTTAATTTAAAAGTCAACTTTATTTACAATAATTTTACATATTACTCAAAAAGAATAATATACTTAATTCATTAATTAATTTATTCAGTAAACAATTAATCAAAAATATTTAATAGTTGTAGACAAAGTATAGTATTCTACTCGCATATAATGGCTACTATTCACTCTGGTGATTTACGACACTCGCCTACGGCTCGTGTCTTAAACTTCGCCCTCGTGAATATAGCCATCATTATATGCTCGTTGAACAATATACTATTATCCGTCGTCCTGTACTCGACGTAAACTTATTGGAAAGTACGACGGCAAATCAGGATTATTATTATTATTGGCGTATGCCATCGGGGACCAATAATGGGAATGCCCGGTAAATAATGTAACTTCTTTTCTTACATGAAGTTCACATAGCATAGATAATATATAACATAACAAATGTATTGTATATGTGAACAGATTTTTAAACACTTATTATATTTGGGCGCTACCCGTACAGAGGAAAAACGTTTTGGCAAATTTTTCACAACGTTGTAGAAAAGGTCTTTTTTTAAAAAGCTTTTCATTTTTTTTATCAAAATTGTTTAAAAACGTTATAAGAATACGGTACAAAATCATTACTCCAAAAATATATAATTATTTATTTGCACAATTGTCTGGGTCACTTTTAATTTGAAGTGTAATTTGGCTAAAACGTCACCAATTTTTCCTCTGTGTACTGCAAAATAATTTTTGGAAAATCAAACCTGTCAAAACCGGTATGTAGTTGAAGCGAAACACCCGGTACTGTTCTTGCACACATTCACGTTGTACATTATGAAAAGTGCATAAAATGTTAAAATTAACCCACTTGTCATTCTCGAGTGGTCTTTACTGCTAGGCACAACTTTTGTGTTGCATACGAAAATTAGTCTGGGACAGGGCACATAAAATATTTATGCCTGTCTCTTGTCTGTTCAAAAGAATTATTATTGTGTAGTGACATATTGTCAAAGCAATTAAAGCAGAAACCGTAAAGCGTTTATATATTGTCTTATAGTAATATGTCCAAATATTTTGGGAACAGGTTTTAGAGGTCTTTGTCTACAAACTATTTTTAAGTTTATTGGCGAGGCAATAAAATCGATTTTATTATCTTGGATATCAGCGCCTCTGACATTGTTTAAAAAGGAAGAGTTTAAACATAATTAGAATTATTTATTTCTTTTAAATTACCGAGACATGAACAAACAACATGATGAATATATAGTCCAGTGCAAATTAGTCATTATAAATGAAAAATGACGGAACCCAGCTATAATGAATGGATTTGAATGATTTTTTTTTGTTGGATTTCTAATGCCATAAACTAAAAAGTTTACTCGTTGAAAATTACCGCAATTTCGAAAATCCGTAAATTAATAAAAAAAAATTAGAAATCTCAATAAAAAATACAATTATCGGAATTTTTTAATATTTCTTTTAAGAAACTAATGATTGTTATAGTTTTCGAGATTGTTTATAAAGAATTTTTAAAATTAATTTGAAGATGGCAGAAGCTCCAAAAAGCGAAATAAATTAATAGTATAGTAAGCGAAGCTTTTAAATCCCAGCCCGAAAACGATGTAATGAATTTCCAAATTTTTTTCTTCAACATGCTTCATAAAGTATGTACATAAGAATCTATATTGTCATTTTTCCTGCCTTTTGGTTAGGGATGGGGGGTTGTCGCAAAAAAACAAAAAATACAGATAATCTGATCAAATCAATCAAATTATAAGAAAGGTCTTATCGAGGGGTAAACCGCTGGCCAGAATTTGTACACTAAAGTGTATTGCAATGCACATAATGCACATAATTCACCGCAATGCATTGCTGAAGTATTTAAATACACCATGCATTATTAAGCATTGCAATTCATCGCTGAGACATGGCAATGAACAAAAATGCATCTGCAAAGCATTGCAATGCTTCGAAATACAGCCACTGTGCGTTGCAATGCACTAAAATGCACCCTTCACATTTCACAATGCATCGATATGCATTGTCATAATAGAGCGGGAGCTAAGGTGGCTTTTTTGGCACATCATCGTTTTATGAACTTTGTGGTATTTTTATGGTTTAATGGATGATAACGATTCATAAAATCGACTTCTGGCGAGGCACCTTCTGTCAGGTGCGTTACAACACTGTCTAAAAATCAGGGAAATTATGTCATCATTATAAGGTTCATTTTTTTTTTCGTGTGTACACATTTTATGTTTGGAATGAATAAAATAAGATTGCCAGAAAGTGTGGGCCGTCAGGAAGCGCAGCCAGAAAGGTAATAATGATACAATACATCTGAGGCACGGTAGGAAGTCAAGTTAGCCGAAAGTGTTAAATTCCTGTATATTTCAGAGCCTATGGTACTCTTGTTGACACTAAGAACTTTCTGGGGAGGCTATTTTATTGTTGAAAGAGCTTATATTTACGTTTTAAAAAGGAGCCAGAACTTGTAACGACGAGCTTAGAGTTATGAGATGAAATATGCTAAAAAAATCCAATTTTCTTCAAAAATCATAAACATTTTCTTTCTGTCTAGCCTCACAGATGGAAGTTTCTTTCTGGGAATTTTTTCTATGTTCAAAACATTTAAATAAACATGCTCAGCCTAAAAAAAGCTTGTAACGATCGTGTTATATAACTCCGTTTTTTTACATCTTTGATCTTCCTGGTTGAGCCCCTGATGGCCCACACTTTCTGGCGATCTTATTTTATTCATTCTAAACATAAAATGTGCACACACAAATAAATTAGCCTTGTGACGATGATATAATTTCACTGAATTTTATATCTTGAACCATGGCCAACTCGACGGGCTGACATATGCCAGAAGCCTATTTTGTCGTTATTTAAGTTCGTTGGAATTAATCAACGCATAGTAAATGCTTGTAACGATGAGTTTCCAAAAAAGCCACGTAGCTCCCGCACCATAAGTAACATATTTCAAATATTTTCCTTCCATTTTAATAAATCCTAAAATTTTACTCAAAATGCTTGTTTCCTAATTCATGTGTAATTTATGAGTTTTAAGTTGAATAATATCGTTAAACAATTTCATATATAACCCGAAAACATCTATTAAATAAACGCCGAAATAATGTTGTAAGGTGTACGCTAAATTGTAGATGTATGCAATGTAATTAAATATGTTTAAACCTATGGAACGGAACGGGCATATGAGTTTAGAATTTGATCTTGTCCTCCTAAATCGTAATAAAATGCTGCACAATTCCCCCACAATGCACAAAAATGCACGTAAATGCAACGAAATTCACTGCTAATTAGCATTGCAATGCATCGAGATGCTCCACAATTCACTAACAATGCATTTAAACTCACCGTCGGCATTTAAATGCACCAACTACGCATTGCAATTCATTGCAATGCATAGGTCCTGTACACCAAAATGCACCAGCGGTTTACCTCTCGGGTCTTATACATTTTTTGCTAAAATACATATTTTTTCGAGATATTGCGAACTGAAAATTGCAATTTTCATCCCCTAAAATCAGTATTCCTAGACTTTTTTAAAATTACTCGAAAAATGTGAACTTTAAAAATAATGCAATGGTACAAAACTAACTTTTACGAAAAGCAAATCGAATGGTTTTTTTCTTCTTTTTTTTTTCTCCGATATTGAGTTTTGGAAATATGGCGTTTTCAAAATGGCGACGAAACTTTCAGGAAAAATATAGACGTTAAAATCTAAAATTATTCAAAATCTATAACTATGAGACAAATTTTTATTCTTGTAAAAATTAAAGGTGTTAAAATTTTCTTTCGACTGAGACGTATTACGGACCTTTTACAGTGAAAACCAAAAAAGTTACAAACAAAAACGTAGCGCATTTAAAAATTTAGGCGCCATTTTTTTAGTCTTATTGCTCTAATTTCTTATTAATTCAATTTTTTTTAAAATCCTTCTAGATATTGTTAATGCACATTATTACCAACATGCTCAATTTTTTTAGAATTTTTAAAATAATTATTTTATATTCTGTACCCATTTTCAATAATTAAAATGTTCATATTTTTTTTTGAAAAATCGGGTTTTTGGAAACTGTTCAGAAAATATTTTTTTATAAACAATGAGTACAAAAATGAAGCTTATAAAAAAAACGAATAGTTTGATTTTTTATTTTCCTACGACAAACCGTTCCAGAGATATAAAGGTTTAAAGATGTATTTGTATTATTTAACGTTTCTTTCATTTATTTCGCTTTTTGGAGCTTCTTCAAATTAAGTTTAAACAGTTTCATTTTTTTACAAATTCTTTATAAACAACCTCGAAAACTATAATTATTTTCTTAAAAGAAATATTTAAAAATACCGATAATTGTATTGTTTGTCTTGATTTCTAAAAATTTTAATTTTTTTTTTTTAATTTTTGGATGTTCAAAATTGCGGTAAATTATGATTCGATTTTTGATTGACAGCAAAATTCTAATTTTGCTGACTAACGTCAATCAGTAAGTATTTTTTAGAAACTCACAAAAACTTTTGTAACTTGCCAAACTTTGATTATATATTGATTATATATCATATAAGAGCTACTACTGATAGTCTATCGTTAAATATTCTGCGTACTTCTCTTACACTCCGGTCGTTGTCTCCACAAAGATGTCAAAATTCAATTTTTTCTGTACTGACAATTTTTTCGAAAGTACAATAGTAGATTGTAATACAAGTGTGGCAAGGCTCGCTGCGCTCGTGTTCCTACTTTCATACATCGTTTTGCAATGAAGCTTGCCACATGTGTGTTACATACTATTTTTTCTACGGTTGGGAAGTTATTTCCCTTTTTTAAAGTCTTTCCAAAATTTTAAATTTGCTGCCTGTCAGATTTTATTTAAAGTGATATTTTCCGCAGTCATTCTGAAGTTAGAAAATTTGTCTTTATAACTGCAATTCATGTGTAATTAATGTACATTTATAGAATTTAATTGTTATTACCAGTAAGTAATATAAAATTCTTTAAAGTAAACACACTATTGTATTCCGGTGTGTGAAGATGTAATCAAGGCGTGCGGCAAAGTGATGTTTTCTGCAGTCATTTTGAAGTTTGACTTTCAGCACAATCGTAGAAAAATGTAATTTTTGATTTAGAGTTATTTAATAACAATTATTTAGTTCAATTTATAATCACTTATTTGCATAAATTGACATTTATGCAGTAACAAACTGTCAAAGTCACAGCCAGTTTCTTTATTTCATTTAAATTACACGAATTTTTATAAATAAAATGATGACATCTGCACCAATAATAAAATAAACGATGGACAGGGCCCCCACAAGGGGGATCAGTAGGTACCGTGGTTCCGGGGCCCGGTTAGACCAGTATGCGCAATATTCGCTCATTAATTATCAGACTTGGACGAATATTTTTTTTCACATTTCTCCCCCCGCGCCCATCAATTACTAGGCACTGGGAGCCGCCAGTGAATTTGGTACCGGGAGCCATGATTTGATGTGGGGGGGCCTAACGATTGGTAATAATAATTAATTGCAAAAGACTCTATTCTTAAAAATTGAATTGTGAATTCTCAGAAAATGCACAATCAGTTTTAATAAGCAAACACGAGCTATGGGCCTCTAAAACAGTGATTCTTTTTTATTTTTGTTATATTTGTCACGGAAATAAATATCTCCTGTCAGCTCTTTTACATGAAGATATTATCTTATTATTTTCTAATAGTTTCGAATGGAATATATACCACTCATGATGATTTCTAAAGAGAATGAGAAAAGTTGATCAATTTTTAGAGTGGTTTAATCAGTCGAAAGTAGAAGGGAATACTTTATTTATAAGGCATGTGTGTGGTGATTGAAATTTTATATCCATTTTCTTAGTGAGTGATACAGAATATTTATTTTTAAGAGTAAGAAGAAGAAGAGGAAAATGTTTCATGGTATATTCTTGCAGATAAAAGTCTCGCGTTCTTCCTATGTTAATTTAATGTCCAAAATAATACCTAAAAACTTATCGCAATGAGACTATAAAAAATACTTATGTAGACAATAATGTTTTAACCAAAAATCATCGTCTCTATCTTGTCTTTATTTAGGATAATAAAAAGTTGCCGTGGCTATAACCAATGTTGTGCCATGTGCAAAAGGAGTGGAATTGGCTAAGGCAATACGGTTTGGCAAGTCATTGACATAAATAAGTGATAAAATCAGTCCTAAAACAGGACCCTGAGGTACGTCAAATTTAATATCAATTGGATCTGAATTGGTGTTATTAAAATGAACAATCGAGATCGATTAGATAAATACGATATAATTGATGTTTTGCTACTCAGAAATGTAAATATTATTATAAATATATTTGTAAAATATAAACAGACAATATAAATATTTTGTTTATTGATAATAAATATATTCACTGAATGAACAATTTCATTGATAATTCAAAATTATATGCCTGATCGACCGACCATATATTTTGAACATGAAACTAAATGAAAAAATATTGCTACATGATTATACCTAGTATTTATTAAAAATTGAAAAATTAAATAGCACCAAAGTTTTGAAACGGAGTATTGCCTATACTCTGCATTCTTATTATTTTTCCTTTAACAAATAGAACATTTTAAACGTTTATTATTCTCTATTTATTCTTACAGTAATATGTAAATTTTTTATACTACTTGTGTTACAGCCACATTCAAGGTTTGATTGGAACTTATATTCTTATCACAAACAAACATTTATTATTATAAGAAAATTACAAAAAACAAAAAATGGAAAAAGTTATTGTATTGTATTTAACATTTGCATTAAGAACATTATCAGAGGATGTGAAGGTCTTCAGTTTACATTTGTAATTAAATGATAACAAAACTAACTAACTAACAGAGTTTGTGTAAAGGGGGTAAGGGGTTCCTTTTTGCGGTTTATTTTCCAAATATGCGAGATATGTGTACCTAGTTAAGAAGTGGCTCACGAATAGGTACATTCCTTAAATTTAGTTCAAACCGAGCATAAAATAACTAAAAAAAAAAAATGGGAAACGCGCACCGCTCACAAATTTTTCATCGCTTTTAATATGAAGTCTATTTGTATCTGTTTTTTTAAGTGAATTTACTCTTTCTTATTTACGTATCGCCACATATGGTGTAGCGCCGTCTCTGTCGGGCATGTTATAAAGTTTCTTTTAAGTAAAATCTTGTGGATAAAGTAAACTCAGTCATTTTCTTCGCACCTCCTAATGTGCCACTGATAGACATATTGCTACCACATCCTCGCGCGACTATAAGATGTATAAACTGCCCGAAATAAATTGTCGCTGGTTTTTTACTGGGACGTGTTGGCGACCTTGTTATTTTTAAATTTCCGTGTTTTGTTTCCTAAATATTACAATATATACTTTTTAAAACATTTGACTTAATTCAGGCATTTTTTTTGGTTACTCAATTAAAAATTATGATTTTGTTCTTTCAACGTTTCGGTTTAGTACACCATCAGGTATCTTATAACGTGATATAAATAAGTTAACAAAAGGCAATTTTTATATACAGGGTGATTCATACCCAACTAGCATTATTGCACTAATATTCAGCTGAATGGGCTCACTTAGCATTTCTTTTCATTTTTTTCTAAAGTACACCTTGTAGTTAGTAAATATAGAGAATTTTTTTCAACTCTTCCCTCAAAATAAATAATGAAAATAAAGCCCGCCAAAACGCAATGTGACGTCACACCACTACTGGCGGTCGGCCGCTCATCTGTTCCCATATAGTTTCATACAAAAAGTATGACTTACGTGCTAATTTCGTCCATATCTTTTAAGTGTTATTGTGTTATTAACATGGATAAGAAAAAGAAATAAGAAAAAAAATATAAATATTTTGTAGTTCCAGTCTGCAGAAGTACATCAGTGTCTACTCCTAATAAAATATTTATTTCATTACCAAGTGTTAAAAATATTAGGAATTTGTGGCAACGGGTTATGCGCAAGGAGAAATTTGCTAGTAATAAAGGGACGAATAAGTATTGTTGTGATAGTCTAAGATACGTACTAAGGTCAACCTTCACCGATTAGGTAACCGAATGAAATCTAGTTTTTATAAAAAAAAATGCTAACAAAAGTAACGGTGATGGGTTGCTTAACGAAATATGTTCAAGGCTTTTTTGTTTTTTTTTTTTGTTTTTTTTTATTTTTTGAAATTTTTTAAATTTTATTTATACTTATCGTTTCGCAATAAAATTATCTTTATTTTGATATATAACACAGCCCCACAAAAAAAAAGTTCAAAGCAGTGAACCAGACCCATATATCCTTATGTATTTTCGGTCTCTGAATCCGAATCTGGGGTCCAAAAAAATCGTACACCCCCAAAATCATTAGCTAGAGCCAAAAAACACCCCTGAAATTGGATAAAAAGAATAGTTGTTACTTCTTAATCAATCGAATTATACAAATTAAGGTTAAACAGCAGCGTACATACAATAGATATGAAATACACCCCCAGGGAGGGGCGAAAACTAGCCCCCATATATAAAAAAATCGATCCAAAACAGCAATGACTGCTGACAAAGCTCGAAATATCTAAGTTTTGTTAAAGTGTTAAGAAACTACATCAGGTCCGACGTAATCTTCATAAACTGCCCCTATAGGGTTGAGAACAACCACCCTTGAGTTCAAAGGACAGGAGAAAAACAAGAAAAAACGTAAAATCCAACAGGATTTCTATTTTCATGGATGCTATGATTGGCTAAAATTGCGTAGTACTCTAAAATAGAACCAGAAACTTACGTACCATCAACATCCTGCACTGTCAACCCTCAGAGGGTGTGAAAACTACCCCTTATGTAAGATTTAACTATAAAAAGTTACAGTGACTTCTATAAAAATTCAAAACACCTGCGTTATGTGGAAGAGAGAAGAAACTAGACTATGTTCGACGATGTGCTTGAAAACCACCCCCACGGGGTTGCGAGATACTACCCCTATATCTGCAGGATGCTGGAAAAACAGATAGAAACTAACCGGATTTACATTTTTATGGATGCTATGATTGGCAAAAATCGTATTGCACACTTAAAGTTTGAAACTCATATCCTATAAATGTTATTAAGTAACCCCCAGAAAGAATGTAAACTACCGTAATTCAAGATGTAACGAAAAAGCTATACTGTTGCTTATTCGTTTCATTTCCATAGTTTTTTTTATAGGGGTGGCGTCTCTCAACACCGTGGGTGTGGTTTTCAAGTACAGCGTCGAACATAGTCTAGTTTCTTCACTCTTCCACGCAACGCAGGTGTTTCGAATTTTTATAGAAGTCACTGTAACTTTTTATAGTCAAACCTTATATAGGGGGGTAGTTTTCACACCCTATAAAAAAAATTGAGTGGTTTTTGTGTTTTTTGCCAACGGTATAAATTATTTAAAATATTCTAAATGTTTAATGTATGTAGACGACATTAGCTATACAAAGAGATTGAAATCTAGAAAGATGCACAATTATTACAAGAGGAATTGAAAGACTTTTCTCATGGAGCGAAATCATAACCTACCTTTAACTTCTAATAAATGTAACCATGACTTGCTCACTAAAAGAGAATCAGTTTATCCATATAAAATAATGTGAAATTGACTGAAGTGATAAAGCAAAGGGATGTAAGGGTATTATTATTAACGAGCTGGGGGTGGTTATGGAGGTGGCTAATGCCAAAAAATTTTTTGAGACCTTAGCTTCTCTTATAATATACTAATTACCAATTTTATGGACTCTTTCTTGCTTGACTTACCTATTTACCCAAATTTACCATTCAACTTTTCAACGGATTAAGATCAAAATATAATCTAGTTCCAGATCTCGGTAAAATATGTGTACCAAACAAGTCACTATCTTAAATGGTTCCAGAGTAATCGTGCGCACAAGAAAATACAGCACAGACATACCGTCAGACCGACCGACAGACAGAAATATTTTTTTTGCTCAAACATTCTATGTCTATTTGGACAATAAAACTTCAAATTTTTTTTTCATCACTATACTTCCATTGGACGTGGAAGTAATTCTGTTGTATTGTGCGCAATTCAAACAAATTTTTGGTAGAAATTACAAAATAGTTGTTTTATTTGTTTTTTAGACCTAATTAGGGACCCAATATATGGAAACTATTTATCATATATTTATAATCTTATATTCATGTTTTAAAATATTTGCAAAATGCACTGAAAATTAAATAAGTATCATACTTATTTAATTATCATATAAAGTATTTCATTTTAATTGAGCAGTGTATATAATCGAGACTCTCTCTCTAAAGCAAACGTTCCTGCAACCTACCCACAAAAAGCAGTGTGCTATAAAGTGATATTTTAACTTTTTTTCACATAAATTATATCTCCAAGAAGTGCACAGGATGTATATTTTATTTGAACCACTACATAGACAGCGTACATATTGAGTTTAGTTTGAATAATGTTGCTATGTATATAATTTATTGGTGGTGTGTAAGTATTACAAAGTAAGAATCCAGTACAATTAATATTGAAGATTTTTTCCCATTGTCTGCAAATGGTATTAATATTTTAACTATTTTCTTATTTTTAAAATTATAAAATGTTATAGCAAAGATATACGTAACTACTAATTTAATTCTTTGGCTCAATTTCAACTTTGTCTAGCTAGATGAGAAAACTACTCTACAATGGAATCACCACAAGTAATAACAAGCGCGGATTTATGGGGGGGGTAACGTGGTAATTACCCTCCCCAAGATTCTGTAAACCACCAACTTTCGTTTTAAAATTTCATAACTTTTATTATTTTAGAAAAAATTTTTTTCGGATTTCTCCCCCTCTCGCTCATTAAAAAATTTTTTCGAATTTCTCCCCCCAGCTCATCAATTTCAATTTTCAAGGAAAAACATTTTTGTTATTTTCAGCACGCGGCTGTGTTACCCCTCCCAACCTCAAGGTCCAGATCCGCCCTTGAGTAATAATGCCCTATAGTATGTAAAAAATATATTATAAATATTTGTTTGTTATTATCTTTGGATAGATAGCTATAAGGCCGTTTGGAATGAGATAAAAATAAAATTGTCGAAAAGTTTACGGTTACATTACCCTATGTGATTTTTTTTTGTGATCTGTAACACATCTTAATAGAAAGTAAACTCTATGTTTTCCTTGTAAAGAGAACTTAATTAACATCTTGTTTTTTGAATGCTCATATTTAAATTATTATATTATACCCTTCACAAATACAGAAACAAAGAATATATTGCGTTTTATCGGCACATTTTTAAATTGTAAATGAATATCAAAAAATTTCATATCATTGTGTTAGTGAACTTTCAAAATTTATGTTTGCCCGTCTGTCCGTCCCGTTTTGAGCAGTACATTACCGTTAGTTGTAGTTATTGTTTTTAAACAAAATTTGTTTGTGTAATTGAAGAGATCTTGTGAAATGTTGTTACCTATCATTATTTTTTATTTATATATTTTACTAATATACAGTGTGTTTCACTTGAAATGGTAACAGACCAATAACTTTTTTATTTTTTTCCGATTTGAATCAAATTTTACTTAAGTATAGACGAAATTAGGATCTACTTATGACCAGAAAAACATTCACCTCCTACAAATGCAAAGCCACCTGCGGTACCAATATATGCGGAGAAAATCGAAATATCATATTAGGGCCGTTTGGCAACAGCGATTTTTTTCATCAGCGCTAAACGCGACATTGGGACGCAATTAATACACCTCGCATGCAGGTTGGTCAGATTAGTCGCGTAGAAGTAGCGTTAGTTGAATCTAGATTAATATATGGCATTCTAGGTTGGGGTGGAGTATTACTGTCATCTAAAAAATTAGATATCATTCAGAAAAAATGTGCCACCCCCTCTCAGGGGGTGGCACTTAAAAAATATATATTATTGGAGCTGAAATAGAATCAAATTTTAAGAAGAAAAGGTTCCATGCAATTTTTCACATAAATTGATAGTTTTTAAGTTATAACGACTTCAAAATTGCGATTTTAGCTTAAAATAAAAGCTTTTAAAAAAGGTATTTTCAAACGGATTTCGTCAAGTATCTTAATAGCCCAGGGTCGATTACTAATGTTATATGAGTGATGCTCAACAAATTAGAGACAAGCTGGAATTTGGTATAGTGCCTTGTTTTGAGGTGCTAAATATACCCTGAAACCCCAGCGGTGAGTCGTTGAGCCCGTCCCTTCAAAACAACCCCCAAAAGGGGGTAAAATTGTCCGTTTTTTACTTTTTCCTTTATAACTCAAAAACGAAGCATTGTAGGAAAAAATTCAAAGAGGCCAAAGTTGAAGAGCAGAAAATTTCCTATCAAGTAAGTCTATTGTTAGAAATTTTGACCTAGCAGTGGCGGAGCAATGAATTTTTAATATATTTTTATTCAAAATATTAATATATTTATATAGTTAGGATTAATTATTATTAAAGTATGTAATAATCACCGGATAAATCAATATTATCCATAAATATTATACAGTGGCGCACAAAAGAGGTTTTATGTACCAAAATAGTTGAGCAAAATCGTAGGTCTACGAGCAAAAGAATAGTACCCATTGTATCTTTTTCGAATTTATCTGCTGTGAGGATTCCAAAAGCAGATTTTTTGTTAAATAGCACCAACAAAAACAATTTTATACGTACCCTCAGAAAAATGTTCTTTAGAAATGGAATTAATGTAAAATACTCAGATGGTGATGCCGATACTCTCATTATAATGACAGCAATAACAATTAGTGAGAATTTTTCTGAAGATGCGGTAGCAGTAGTTAGCGATGCTATAGACCTCATGGTGTTATTAATCCATTATTGCCAGAAAAGATTGTTTATGGTTCGTCCGGGAAAATCATCAAAGCCAAATAAAATAACCGACATACCAACCTTACCTAAAAGATGTTTTATATTCTAAGTTTGCACGCTATGTCCGGTTGTGACACCACGTCTGCATTATTCAATAAAGGGAAAATTAATTTAGTAAATACCACCAAGAAAAATAGTTAGGTAACCTGCTAAAAGAATTTTATAACCCTCAGGCTACAAAGGAGCAATTAGAAGCAGTCACAACGCAATTGTTTATAGCAGCATATGTTAAAAACTCATCAAATACAGATTTGGATAGTACTAGATACATTCTTTATCATCAGTACGTACGTAAACGAAACCTTAGTACTGATTTTAACTTGGCCACATTACCACCTACCTCAAGCAGCGCAAAGTGTTAGCTTTTTTTTTAGATTAGATTTTTTAGAGTTTTCCACCAGGTAAGTCAAAGTCAGATTTATCATGCAACTAAAACTAGGTCATATTCTTTTCAACTTTTTAGGTGCAAACGCGATTAAATAACCATTTACCACCGCAAGATTGGGGTTGGAGTCTAAAAAACCAAGAGTTGCAGCCGATTCATTCCGACCAAAACATTGCCTACATGGATTCTACAAAAATTTAAATGTAGTTTTTCATCAGGAGGATGTAAAAAAGTATGTGCATGCAAACGAAAGGGCCTAAAGTGCACTATGGCATGTAGTCAATGCAATGGAATTACTTTCTAAACCGGGCTGTAAATTTGGACATAGATTATGAAGAAGATCTTTAAAAGTTGTTTGTTTTTTTTAAATACTATTTTAAAATTAAAACGTTTTGGCTTATTTAATCTTTATTATTATTATACCCACCACAGAGTACCCTCAAAAATTTATAGACCTATAGTGCTACATTGTATTATTATATATTTGATTAAAATTGTAGTTACCTAGCCAAAAAAACATAATTTAGCACTTTTTCGAAATATTTAGACAAATACCCTAAATTTGAAAATTCATTGCTTCGCCACTGCTAACTCAAAATTTCTCAGTGTGATAGGAAATTTTCTGCTCTTTAACTTTAGCCTCCTGGAATTTTTTCCTACAATGCTTCGTTTTCGAGTTATAAAGAAAAAAGTAGAAAATGGACCATTTTACCCCTTTTGGGGGGTTGTTTTGGGAGGACGGGCTCAACGACTCACCGCTGGGGTTTCAGAGTATATTTAGCACTTCAAAACAAAGCACCATACCAAATTTCAGCTTGTCTCTAATTTGTTGAGCATCGACCTGGATCGACCCTGGGCTGTAAAAAGTATTACTTTATCGAAAAAATGTTATAGACCAATTACAGAAAGCACCCTACAAACTGGGAATTAATTATATTTTTTGTTTATTGATGTAGGATTAATAATTTCGGAAATATTTAAGTTTATATTTGGTATCCAAGGGTTTCGAAATTACCTTTAAAGTTTAAAATGCATTTTTTTCTAAAGCTAGTGCTTTAAATGAGCAAAAAAGAATTTGAGCGTTTAGGTAATGCTACATTTTAACGAAAAACTGCATTTTTCGTCTTATGAACGTTCGGATGCCATTTGTAAACTCATATCTCCGAAACTATTAAATCTATGTAAATAAATAAACAAGCGAAATTCATTATTATTAGTTTATGAGCTTTATTTTTGGTCTCTAAACATTTTTGAACAAAACTAATATTTATTGAGATATTTGGATTAGGAAAAAAAAATACGTTTTATCGAAAATACCTTTATAGTTTAAACTGTATTTTTTCTAAAGCAAGTGCTGTATACGAACCAAAAAATTTGAGCATCTACGTCATGCTGTATATTAATGAGAAACCGTGTTTGAAATTAATTTTTTTTTTAATTACTGGCTAATTACAGTAACAAAATGGCGACGTTATTATTAAAATAATGTGTAGACGGACATTGCTTCGGTCATAACTTCTTTGTTTTTTATGCTACATAAACAAATAAAAAAATAGTTTAGAGCTTAATTAATAACCTGTTATTGTATCTATTAGTATCCTTGGCGTAGGTGTCACAGTTTCTGAGATATTCAACTCTCACTCTAAATAGTTATCTTACGAACACTTGGATGCCAAATGTAAACTTAAATATCTCCGAAATTATTAATCCTACATCAATAAACAAAAAATATAATTAATTCCCAGTTTGAACTTTCTGTAATTGGTCTATAACGTTTTTTCGATAAAGTAATACTTTTTGAGATACTCGACGAAAGCCGTTTAGAAATACCTTTTTTTAAGCTAAAATCGCAATTTTGAAATCGTTATAACTTAAAAACTTCAATTTATGTGAAAAATTGCATAGAACCTTTTCTTCTTAAAATATGATTGTACTTCATATATTTTTTAAGTGCCGCCCCCACAAAGGGGGTGGCATCCACCCCCTATAAATTAACAAGCCCCCGCTCAATATAGAAACTTTTCTGTGAAACATTTACTATTATACTGCCAATATGACATTACTTCGAAGTTTTTTTATCTCTAGGTACTGTACTACTACCACCTGTCTTTTTATTTTTAAAAGGAGACTATTTAATATTTATTATACAATTTCTTAATATTAACAACATATGATCAATACTACTGTACAATATATGAAATATTGAACAATAATATTGATCCCCTAGATACTTTTGATCACTACTGGTTTTGTACCTATTGATATAAGTTAAACTATTATATACACCCCGACCGGGATCGTCAGATCGTTGCAGTCGGCAGGCTTGCTGCAGCCGAGCGCGCAAGAATATGACTTTGGCCCGTTAAAAAAATCGCTGACTCAATACTATGAACGGGACATGAAAAATTTTTATCCTAAAAACTTTTTTCAACTATTGGCTTCAATTTGTACGCAGCATGTATATACAAATTTTCATAAATAAACTTTTTTCTCGATTGCCTAAAATTACGTTACTGAAAATAACAAGTTTGAGTTTCCTATTATTTTACCAACTTAAAAAAAAATAAATCGGGTTCACGTGGGACGTTGTTCGAAGCGCTATTGTGTCTACTTTAATCTAAAAAAAAAAAAAAATAGCTTGATAGCACAAATATTTTCAGACATATAGCGGTGGAGACGTTAAAAAACATATTTCATTAAAAATCTATTTTTTTGAGTTTTTCCGAAATAAAGAAGTTCTCGACCACCGAAAAATGTCGTAAAAAACGATTTCGTGTACACGATTACCTTACTAAAGAATCCCACTAAGTCTGGTTTGGTTCTACGCCGGTTTTTTTTTCTCGAAAACTAAGCGACTTTACTTCCAGATTTTACTCTACTAATAAACATAGGTCGGGAAGTGCTTAGTTTCCGAGATACAGGGTGTTCAAGTAATTCTCCTGAAAATGTTTTTTTATGAATATTTTCGAAACGTCTAAAGATAAACAAATGATAATTTACACAGGAATTAACCTTTTTATGCTTTTTAAGACAAAATGACAACTATGTACGAAAATCATTCAGGAGCGGGTGAAACTGGAGGGGCCTAGGTATAATATAGCCCCAACTTTATTGTGTGACACTTTTACATTAATTTATGAGCAGAACTTAGAAATCTGAAGTTTTCTACACAAAAAAAGTCTCACGTGTTTTTTCTCTAAAATTATCAGTTTTTGAGTAAATCTTATCTGAACTTTATTAATTAGTAACCATTATTACCAGCATTCCTGGTATGCAGGAGTGTGCCATGATTGTAATGTTTGTAACAAATGAAAAATAATCTAGCATGCAATGCCAGAATGACAATAATGACATTGTTGTTTTTTGTGTTTTCTGTAGTTTTATTATTTCCTTTTGAAAAGTAAAAAATGATCATGTTTAGTAATGTGGAGTACGCGGATATTCATTTTATTTATGAATATTGTAATGGAAACGCGAATGCCGCGGTACGCGAATATCGCAGAAGATTTCCTAATAGAAGGAAACCATCTAAAGATGTTTTTATTCGAACCCACCTAGAATTTAGGAATGTTGAACTTAAAAGAGGTCCAAGAAATGAAGAACAGCGAAATGGGCGATTTAAAAACATAATTTTGGCCAAATTTAAAAATAATAAATTAAGTATCAGAAGAGCGGTCCAACAGCTGCGTGCGCAAGCTGTGCATGTTTCCAAAAACAAAGTTTTTCGGATTCTGAAAAAAGACCACAGAAAAGCTTTTCGAATGCAGCCAGTCCAAAACCTTCAACCAGGTGATCCCGAAAGGCGTATCAATTTTTGTAATTGGTTTATAAATGCCATGGAACAAGATCCCGATTTCGGAAGTAAAACTATTTGGACTGATGAAGCTACCTTTAACCGTAATGGATCGGTTAATTTAAATAATTTAAGAATCTGGGCTCATCGGAATCCTCATATAATTCGCCCTAGGACATTTCAACAGGAGTTTAGCGTTAATGTATGGTGTGGTGTTATAAACGGGACTTTTTGTGGGCCCTACATCCTTCCTCCCCGTTTAAATAGACCATTATTTAATGATTTTTTAAATAACCATTTTTTTCAATATCTCGAGGATATTCCTCTTAATTTAAGAAATGAATGCTGGTTTCAAATGGACGGTGCTCCTGCACATTTTGCTGTTGAGAACCGTTTGTGGGTAAACAATAATTATCCTGAACGGTGGATCGGTCGATTAGGTACAAGAGCCTGGCCACCCCGTTCACCGGATTTAACTCCAGTTGATTTTTTTGTCTGGGGCTATTTAAAGGACAAAGTTTACGCAGACCCTGTAAACACAAGAGAAGAGTTAATAGAAAGAATTCTCGAAAAATGTGAAAATTTGCGGGCTAATCCTGATTTCATTCGTAAAGCTACATACTCTGTACGGCGCAGATGTCAGAAATGTGTTGATGCTGGCGGAATACAATTTGAACAACTCTAGTAATTTGTAATTTACCTTACTTTAATCTAATTCATTGTTGTCTAATAAAAAATAATGTAATCAAATTTTGTTTTACTGACATTGTTTTTTTCTGTTCTGCTAAAATATTCATAAAAAACTATTCCCGAATAAAGTTCAGATAAGATTTACTCAAAAACTGATAATTTTAGAGAAAAAACACAAGAGACTTTTTTTGTGTAGAAAACTTCAAATTTTTAAGTTCTGCTCATAAATTAATGTAAAAGTGTCACACAATAAAGTTGGGGCTAAATTATACCTAGGCCCCCCCAGTTTCACCCGCTCCTGAATGATTTTCGTACATAGTTGTCATTTTGTCTTAAAAAGCATAAAAAGTTAAATTCCTTTGTAAATTATCATTTGTTTATCTTTAGACGTTTCGAAAATATTCATAAAAAAACATTTTCAGGAGAATTACTTGAATACCCTGTATCTCGGAAATTAAGCACTTCCCGACCGATGTTTATAGGAACTTTTTTCTTATTTTGAAAAGTTGTATTGCTTAGTGAAGTTTGTCCTATGCAATTCGGGACACCCTGTATATGACAAACGACACGCAAACTACCATAGATGGCGCCCCTTACAAATAACAGCAACAGTATGAATAGATTTGAATTCCTCGCCTCAAAAATCCCCAAACACCAAATTTCGTTAAAATATTTTTAAAGAAATTATTGAAAAAAAACCAAAACAAAAATTTCATTTTGACACCCTGTATCTCTGTTAATATCAACTTTTCGACTAAGGTAAGCTTGGTTAAATCGTACTATTTTTACACAAGGAATCTGCCATCGCTCTATGTACCATTACTTATTTGACACCCTGTATTTTTACATGTTTAATTTGCATTAATACTTATGTTGAATCCTGTGACCGGGAGATATTATATTATTTTTCAGTTCTCTTTAGCTTTATCTGGACTCACTCCGCCCAGTCCTTCAATTTCCACGACGACTAACGCCGTGGCTGTCTGACTGGCACCGAAATAAGTGTCTGTGGAGGGCGAAATATTGTATTTAATTTTAAGTAAATTAGTGTTGATTGATTGATTGATTGATTAAACTCGAAATCAGAAGATCCCGGGTTCAAACCACAAGCAATAATTTTTTTTGCTTTATTTTATACTGACGACTGTCGTCAATTAAGTTGACATCATAAAATTAAAATATATACTTTACAACGTTTAATTTATTTCAAAATATTGTTGGTACCATAGACCATATTACCTAGAAACTATACGTCCAAGGCAAAACATTATGTTAAATTTTTTGTCGATATTTTACCATATGTTTTACTTCACTTCTCTAAGCACCTACAATAACCTAGACAATAAATAAGCGTATGAAGTGTGTGTGTTTCTGTAGGCCCACCTATGTTGTGACAAATTTTATCCCTGTTCATGCTGCACCACAGTCCTGCCCTTGTGCCTTCACGTCGATACTCCAGCTGATTTATTACCTTTAAAACAGTAGGCCATGTGTTGATTTTAGAAATCTGCTCGGATTATCTTAGGGCCGATAAATTTCGAAATTTTTAATGTCTTTCAGAGAATACAAAAATGTTGTGCTAGTCCACTTGAACGCTTCTAAAGTAAGACCTCTAGTAGTTGACAGTTTCAGAAAATAAATAACTTTTTAAATTGCAATTATAGGGCTGCAATTCCTTGAGAAAATGTCAATTTTAAATGTTGGTTATCCGGCTTGAAGTAAACAAACAGCAAACAATTATTCATGTTTGTAAGCCCAGCCTTGATTTAATTCCATTAAGTGTTTTAATAAAAAAAAATCTAAAATAAATTGGACCATCTTCGGAAAAAGCTCAATAAAAATTATGAAATAAAATTTTACGGTTGGGTAAAAAAAAATGAACCTTATAACCTCAATAAGGTTCAGTTAACGACGCGCAACGCTGAAATTTTTAATAATCTTTTTTAAAGCTGCTAAAAAAAATTTTTCGATTGGAAAAACAGTGCGTCAATTACAATAAGTACAAATACTAATTCCAAGCTGGTTAAACGGAGCGTGCCCCAAGGATCCGTTCTTGGGTCGCTTCTTTTTATAATATGTATTAATGATCTATGCAATTTTATGCCTTCAAACACATGTTTCATTTGCTGCAAACAGAAACTTAAATGAATTGATTCTGATTGGTTTGCTTTTAATAAACTGAAGTTGAATGAAGATAAGATGTAATATTTTTCTACAATGTACAAGTAAGGTCAGTGTAAGTCTTCTTGGTATTTTTATCGATGATAGACTGGGACCATACATATTGAATCTTTATTAGTGGAGTTGCTAAGCATAACAATCGTTCACTTTGTCAAACTTACATAAAATTTGGCACAGAGGTAAAGTTTTTCTTGGCGAACAACAGAAAATTTAGTTTACTTTAATTTGTATAATCCCAAAAATATTGATACAATTCGCCGTTTTCGAGATAATGTCGCAGTACTTCGACATTCTTCTCACGATTTTGAGGTTATAACGACCGAACCAATTTTTTTTCTGAATGGCGCTATACCCCATTTTGTTCGTCTCAAAAAACTGTCAATGCTCATCCAATTTCATGTTATTATCACAATCTGAACGATTCTTAAGAAAATTCGAATTAAGCAACTCCATTATACACTGTAGGGTGGGCTGAAAAACACGAAAATTTGAATTTGCAGATGGCCTAGTTACTAATTTATTACTATGTA
Organism: Rutpela maculata; assembly: GCA_936432065.2. NCBI lineage: Eukaryota > Metazoa > Arthropoda > Insecta > Coleoptera > Cerambycidae > Rutpela > Rutpela maculata. The sequence continues at coordinate 33,861,075 of OW386292.2, forward strand.
TCTAAAACTAATTCGGGTAAATTTTTAGCCAAATCGGTGAATATCTAGCCGCGCCCCCACGGTCTTGAAAATGAAAGAAAGGGCCAATTTTTCGATTTTTAACATTTTTTAAATTGACATTTGAAAATTTTTTTTGACTCATTAATGTCTAAACGCGTGTAGCAAAAGTTTTCCGAATAAAATATTTTTCAGTTCCAGGGAAATTAGAAATTTGTCACTAAAACGTAGAATTCGACGTAAATGAGGTTTTCTGTATAAAATTTCTAATTTCCTTGGAACTGAAAAATATTTTATACGGAAAACTTTTGCTACACGCGTTTAGACATTAATAATGAGTCAAAAAAAAATTTCAAATGTCAATTTAAAAAATGTTAAAAATCGAAAAATTGGCCCTTTCTTTCATTTTCAAGACCGTGGGGGCGCGGCTAGATATTCACCGATTTGGCTAAAAATTTACCCGAATTAGTTTTAGATACATAGTAATAAATTAGAAACTAGGCCATCTGCAAATTCAAATTTTCGTGTTTTTCAACCCACCCTTCTATACATGTGTCATAAATTGTCTAAAATTACTTTTTTGCTGAAAGAACTCAAAACTGCCGGTACTCTCAAGATGACGTATTTCTCATTTTTTCACTCCTTGATAACATGTGGTGTGATATTTTGGGGTAAATTGTACAGTTCCATAAAAATGTTCAGAATCCAGAAGAAAAGCTGATCTTATTTTAGCTAATATAAATCCCGTGAAGAATTGTCTTCTATTCTTTGTTGGTTATAGTGTTATGCTCTTGTCTTCAATATCTATTTGTTGCGTATTATTGCAAATACATAAAATGCTGACAAAGTTTCTGTAACATCTCATATTCAATACCACAATGTCAGATATTCGAACTTGCTAAGAAATCAAAGATATAGGCTAAGTACTCGTCTTCTTCTTCTTATTCATACTTAACTTAAACCATAAGCAGAGCCTGTCCAGCAGGTATATGAGCGCATTCCCGTTTGCTGCAACCAATGTCTATTTTCACCAAAGTAGAGTTGTCTTCATACAATCAACGAATAATAATATGGCTCATAGTTTGTCTCATTCCACATCGTCAAATTCCTTTCCATAGTCTACGAAACAAAAGTACATAGGCACCTAAGACTAAGTATTAACCAACAAAATTCATTAAATGTCAATCTATATAACATTTTACTCGGACCATCTTCATCCATTTTTTTTAAGTTTCTTTAGTCTTCTGACCAAAGAATTAACGGTCATTCGTTTTCTTAATTTAATAAACATCTATAAATGTTACTGTCCTTCACTTATCTCCCAATTTTAAACAGTTTAAGTGGTTTTTAGTACTTCTTTCTTTTTTTAGTATGTTGCTTACATTTCCTTTTTTATGCAAGTCTCTTTGAATTAGTCCCACAGATCCATTTTGTGCATTTTTAGATTAAACATTGAATATAAACGTAACATTTTAGTAACTGCTGAATAAAGTACTAATGTGTTAGAGGGTAGAAATGGTCATCAATAATCTTATCTTCGGAGGTTTTAGGGACCACCCTAAGTCGGCACTCGGCGTGGCGTCCTCATATGCAATTTTTAGCGGCTAGGTACTATGCATGATACTATCAAAAGGTGCTACGTATACAGTGTAAAGTCTGCAACTAATTCAATAAAGATCCAGATAAATTTTCTAATGATCTGGAGTAAAATTAATTGCAAAGAACTTGCTGTTTTCTTATGGACATTGAATTTCTGTCTAATTGGCTAAATTTTTAATACGTAAATTTGGACTTTCTGTTCAAAAGCTCTCGTAAGGCACAATTCGACTATAGTTTCCAAGATATAGGCCAACAGTCAGGTTAAAAAGATTCCGAATTTATGAATTTTTTAAATACATTTTATATTTTGACACTTTTTAATAATATTTCAGAATATATTGAACGATTTTCCGTTTTGATAAACAGCGTAGAAAAAAAATGTCACAGATTTTACTGAAGACTGCAGAAAATTCATCTTAAAAATAAGAAATAAAAAAATGGTCAATACTGGCAAAAAAATTTGTTCACTTGAAGTTTGTGTCTTCCTGAACAAAAAACTCTTGTTGAAAAAATTTAGGAATTTACTCTGACCTCGAATACCCCATCAAAGTATTAAAAATTCAATTTAGTAATTATTACATCGATATGGTATACAGGATTAGTAAATGAAAAAAAAAGCCGTGAAAAAATCAGAGGAAAATAATTCTAAAGAAAAAAAAGTTTCGGAAAATAAGCCGTAGGTAAATAAAGCCGTGGAAAAAAGCCTGCCTTACAGAAAACAGAGTTTGTTCTCCTTCGATGGATCTGTTTAGGTAGTTGACAGTTTCTTGTACTCATGTGTTTTTTGTAAAGTAGCTTTCTTATTCCAGGTATTTTTCTTTCGTTATTTTCAGGTTGAATTTTCAGTCGTCTTCGCCAAATTGTTTATATTTTATTTATTTTTATTAAACCGAAAAATTGTATTAGTTCAATATATTTTAAAATAATATTGGAAAGTACCACAATATATTTTAAAAAATCATGGATTCGGATTTTTTTTAATTCGACCGTTGTAACTGTTTTGAGCTATAACCCACAAACTAGACGTAGGATCAGTAGAGTTGGGCCTGTGAGAGCTTTTTGATCAGAAAGTCGAAATTTACAACATATGAAAAATTAAGCCACAATTTTTTTTAATTGTCATCAACACTTATATTTTTGTCATTTATTTGTACAACTGTTAATTTCTTCGAGCAGTTAAAATCTGAATCTGTTAAAGGTATATCTTGTGTTTAATAAATTATTTAATTAGTTATGTATTATTTATAAATTATACATCGATATTTTAAAAACATTGTACGTATAAACAATTATTAGAATCAATGGTTTGAAATGCTGACTAAACCGCATAGGAGTTCGCTTACCTTGTATTAAACATTAAACATGTGTATCATAGGCGAATGACATGAAAAAAATATATACACACAGCATAAGTTCAAGTTTCTAATTCAGCAATAAATGCTTAGCTTTGCATTGCCTTATAACAGTTCGTTTACCTTAACAATGTAAGTAAATAAATAAATGCCGGATTCACAAACACAATTTTCATTTTGCAATATAAATGTTCACTGAATATTGTTATTTTAGAAGGGTCTAAAATGTGAGAAATGCGGTATACTTAATGTAAACCCAAGATCCTTAAATCTGTGAGGTAAAAAATATGACAGGTCTTTTTGGTGTTTTGGAAAGTATGCAACTTTGAAACAGTATAATGAAATTTTAAGAAAATGTGTTTTGAATAATTTTTTGACATCGTATATTAACATCCAGAAGCCAAGCAAGTAGGTTTTTTGTAAAAAAAAATGGTAGTTCAAATGGGATAAAACGTCGAGATTTTAAATTTGAGAAAATAAAATTGACTGTCTGTCGGTATGTCTATAACTTTTTTTTGTGCGCACGATTAATCTGGAACTGTTCAAGATATTGACTTGAAATTTGGTACATGTTGTATTTTAATGAGATCTGGAACTAGATTATATTTTGATCTTATTCCTTTGAAGGATTGAGGGCTAAATTGGGGTAAATGCGTGTATATAGGTAAATCAAGCAAGTAAGTCCATAAAATTGGTATTTAGTATAGGTATATAAGAGAAGCTAAGGTTTCAAAAAAATTTTTGGCATTAGCCGCCCCCATTATATCCCACCCCATTATTAAAAGGAGTGAAAAACATAAAATTGTGATTTGGAGTGTGTACAGGAATCAAAGGAATCATTATTTTTTTACTTCATCCACCCCCACTACCACCACCCTCACTCCCACTACCTATGTGGCATATTACTTCCACATATATTACTTCCACATCCAGTGGAAGTACTAACAATAAAAAAAAAAGTTAAATTTGTATTGTTCAGATAGGCTTAGAATGTCATGAAACGTAGAGATTTTAAGTTTGAGAACAGAAAAAATTCTGTCTGTCCTGTCTGTCTGAAACTTTTTTTGTGTGCACGATTACTCTGGAACCGTTTAAGATATTGGCTTGAAATTTGGACACGTATGTATTTTAACGACATCTGGAACTAGATTATATTTTCATCTTATTCCTTTGAAAGGTTGGGGGGTAAATTGTTGTAAATGGCGGTAAATAAGTAAATCAAGCAGGTAAGAGTCCATAAAATTGATATAAGTATACAAGAGAAGCTAACGTCTCAAAAAAATTTTTGGCATTAGCCACCTCCATTATTACCCCCACCCCATTATAAAAGGAAGTGAAAAAACAAATTGTGATTTAGTGTGTGTACAAGAACCAAAGGCCTCAAAATATTTTTTTTTACTTCATCCATTCCCATTACCACACCCCCATCACTACCCCCGCCCCACTACCGATATGGGATATCGTTTTATGGGTTTTTGGGGTAGACGATTTCAGATATTCTGTTCTTAATGTTCCATAAACAATTATTTTCACATAGTAGGGTACAAATATAGTATCAACATTTTTTTCGTTGTGAGAGAAATCTAGATATGGAAGTAGTGATTCTTTTAATTATTCAGCAAAATATTTAAATATTTTTTTAATCTGCCTGTTTTTAATTTAAAAAATTGACAACGCAACTTTTAATTTTGCTTCGATAAAATATATAAATGGAGAAAACATTGACATGCTCTATCCTTCAACACACATTTACAATACACAGTTTCCTTGATTTTCAAGTGTAACACACATTCAATTATCTACGAAATACCCTATGCTTAATTCTTGAAAAATTATTTAATTAATAATCCAATTTAAATTAGAGAAACTCGAAGTTGACAGACTCCGATACGAAGAAAGACAACAGCTGATACTTTCTTGCAAGTAAAACAATAACACGTACATGAGAAGCATGCAGCGTAACAATTAGCAGGATCGGAGCAGGTAGACGAAGGACGCTCTCTCCAGCAGTTTTGCTCCTATTCAAAAACAGTTTCTTTTATCCCGAAAGAATTAGGTACCAAGCACTTAGTATATATTGAAGGTTTGAACATTTACCTTTATTTTCCTAGAGTTTGAAAGTTTTAAATTACACAGGCCTAAAAAAATTTTTTTTTATGAGCGAGAATTAAGACCCACTTTTGTTTATATTTTTCGGGGCGCTGAACACGAATCTGAGGTCAGAATAGCATGCTTGTGGACGAATTTTCGAGCTAGAGGTCAAAATTGGACGAAAATCATAAAAACTCAACATTAAACTACATTTCCAGGTTCGAAATGAACAGAAAAAATTTGGGAGACATGGAAATATCATTTTTTGGAGAAAATACAGTATTTTACAATACATTCCATTACTCGATAAAACCTCATGTAAGTACAGTGAGTTCGCTTTGGACTGCACTATTATACAAAATTTCCGAGGATATTGCTCACAACGGTGGTTTATAAACATATTCATGTAAATTGATTCGGGATTTTACTTGTTCGCAGTGTCGAGCAAAACTGTACACGCAGGAAGAACAATAAGGAGAGGCAGGAATTATATCTCGGGATTGTGTGGAACACTCAGCGTGTGAGATTGGACCCTTGCTAGTATCGACTTGCGATGAAACCTTTTGACGCTTACCTTCGGACACCTTGCACCCGTTACAATCATCTTTTTATATGAGTGTTTCAACATTTATCAGTCAGCATTTACCTCTCTATTTTCATCCTATTCATTCATTTTCATTCTACTAACTTAACTCGTTTATCAAGACACATTCCTGTGAGCCTTTCTGTTTTGTTAAATTTTGATTTATTTAGTTAGAGCTTGTGGTGTGCGCATTTTAATTGTGTTAAATTTGATTATTTAGAGCCGTTTCTCTTATTCAAATTTGTCGCATTCAACGGGTCCTTTTCGAGGATGTCGCATTCAACGGTGAAAGATGAATACATCGATTTAGAACCATTCAGGATGATGGACAAAATATCCGCGTTGGCTTTCCGATCAGTTATTTTAAATATACCATATATACCACTACAAAGAAAAGATCTGCCCCACGCGATCGTGCCTCTTACCGGGTGATAAGAGTATAATAAAGCAACCACTGGTTGAACCGTCGAAAATCCTCCTTCCACCCCTGCATATAAAATTAAGCTTGATGAAGCAGTTTGCGAAAGCGCTTGATAAACAGGGTGACTGCTTTGAATATTTTAGTCGAACATTCAGTCAGTTGTCGGAAGCTAAACTTAAGGAAGGAATTTTTGATGACTCCAAAAGAGAAAACCGCATGGGAAAGCTTTAAGGCAGTAGTCCATTCGTTCCTAGGGAATCATAAAAGTGATGACTACGAAAGCATTGTAGCTGAGATGATCAAGAATTACCAAACATTAGGTTGTTTAATGAATTTAAATTTACATTTCTTTTACTCGCGTCTAAGTTATTTCCCTGACAATCTAGGTGACTTCAGTGAAGAGCAAAGAGAGCGATTCCATCAAGATATCAAGGAAATTGAGAAACTGTATCGAGGAAGATGGGATATCAATATGCTGGCAGACTTGTGTTGGTTATTAAAGAGAGAAACAGTCCAAGAGGTACATGAATGAAAAAGAAATCCATTGCGTAAATCATTCGATTATAAAAGAGTCCGGAAACGAGCAAAAAAATAACTGATCTCCAAATTTAGAGGAATGCATTTTGATAAACGAATTAAGTTGATGTTGAGGTTGAGGTGAGGTATTTGGCGTCAAGCATCTCCTTCGCCACAAAATTATGTTACTATTAGGAAGTTAATTTAACGAAATAATTTTAAGTTAACTTTAGCATGACTCATTATTTTTTCTCAGTTTCTTAATTAATATATAAGGTGACAATAATATCTACAAGGAGTAACAAGGACACATATTTTCACGCCCAGGGGTCGATCAGCGAGACTTGTTAATAATATACAAACAAGATAGACCCTGGAATTAAGGGGATTTTAACATGAGGGGAAGAAAATAATAGGTACTACATATATAATATACATATTAAGCAAAATACTCATATATCATTAACAGGCAATTTATAAATTAATATTTTCATCTTTTAAAAAATTTATTAATGCCTTGTTGATTTTCATACAATTTCTACTTAATAGCAGGGGCGGCTGGTGAAATTTCAACAATTTTTTTCTCGTCTGTGGCACATGGGACCCATACGAAATATGGGAAATAGCATCTAGAGAAGCACTCCTCTAACGACCCCTAAAAAATTTTGAAAAAGCAGTTTGCGAAAATTTTTTTCAAAATTCGATTGACCCCCCTAGGTCTAGGGACTCTTGTTTAAAATTAATTTTTTTTGTCATATACATTTTACTTTTCATAAAAATACAACAACAGATTTTGAAGTTTATGAAAATATTTCCATTACTAACTGAGATACAACGAATTGAAATTTTATCATTTGTTAAATTGTAAATTACAAAATTTCAGTTCATTATGTTTCAGTTAATAATGAAAATATTTTCATAAACTTCAAAACCTGTTGTTGTATTTTTATGAAAAGTAAAACGTATATGACAAAAAAAATTAATTCTAAACAGGAGTCCCTAGACCTAGGGGGGTCAATTGAATTTTGAAAAAATTTTTCGCAAACTGCTTTTTCAAAATTTTTTAGGGGTCGTTAGAGGAATGCTTCTCTAGATGTTATTTCCCATATTTCGTATGGGTCCCATGCGGCACAGACGAGAAAAAAATTGTTGACATTTCACCAGCCGCCCCTGCTTAATAGGGTAGTTAGATTTGTAGGTAACTGAACTTGTTCTTTGAGTAGTGTAGATATCAGTTTTGTGGTAGCCAGATAGTTATTTTTACAATTAAAAAATATATGATTAAGGTCGCCGATTGATGTGTTATCACAAGGGCAATAAGGAGTAGAAGCGATTCCAATACGATGTAGATGATGAGGGAAACGCGCATGATTTAATTTTAGTCTAACTATTGTTGATATGTAGTATTTAAAAGTTGTATTGTCAATTGAAGTATTGGAGGGTAGATTGGGATGAATTAGCGTGTAGTGATTTTTGGATTTTGCAACAAATTCCAACCATAAGTTCTCCCACTTTAACCGGTTGTGTTTTCTGAAGTAACATTGTAGATCGGTTGGATGAAAATATTGGTGTTCTACTCCTGTATCTTTAAGTGCCTCTTTGGCTAGTTGATCAACCATTATAACGAATTAAATTACTACACTGAAAATAGAGAGAAATTCAGACCGATAAATGTTAAAACGCTCAAATAAAAAGATGATTGTGCAAGGTCGTCCGAAGGAAAGCGTCAAAACGTTTCATCACAAATTGATGCCGGCAAGGGTCCAATCTCACAGGCTGAGTGTTCCATACAAGAAATATAATTCCCGCCTCTTCTCATTGTTCTTTCCGAGTGTACAGTTCTGCTCGGCACCGCGAACACAAGTACAATTCCGAATCAATTTATATGAATATGTTTGTAACCACCGTTGTGAGCAATATCCTCTGAAATTCTGTATAATAGGCAGTCGAAAGTGAACTCAGCGTCTGTCAAGTAATGGGATACATTGAAGAATACTGTATTTTCTCCCAAATATGATATTTTGATGTCTCCCAAAATTCTTTATTCATTTCGAACATGGAAATATAGTAAATCCCGATTTTTCATGATTTTCGTCCAATTTTGACCTCTAGCTCGAAAATTCGTGTACAAACATGCTATTCTGGCTTCAGATTCGTGTTCAGCGCCCCGATAAACATAAAGAAAAGTGGCTCTTAATTCCAACTCACGAAATTTTTTTTTCTGTGGGCCTGTGTCATTTACACGAGTCACACAAACTATATGAAAAAAAAAGCACTAAATCTGAATCACGTTTCGAATTACTTTCTGATACAATATGAGTCTTCAGTGAAATAAAATAATGTTTTCGAAAAGTTTATAGTTCAATCTTTAATATGCATTTTTTACGTACTTTTAGATATTTGAAAACTGCTTCCATTATGTCATTGACTGGGATTGATATAAATCGCATGAATAAATATGAAAACTGAAAGTGTCGGAAACGTAAGAAATATTTTTAAATAATTTACCTTCACCTTAGTGCTCACCAACTAAATAAAAATAAACAACTTATCATACCCTACGCCTTTGAATACTAATAACAATAACATACAATATAAACAAACATAATTATAATTAAATCTAATTACGACTATTGAGAGCTAATCCCGTAATATAAATAAGTTTGTTTTCCTTAATCACTTTGGCTTAAGCGTTATTGATATTGGCGAAAAGTAGTCTAAATGGACATCAATCGTCGCTTACATACCTACACCGCATTTATTTTGAACTTAGAACTATCTTAAAATAAACATAATTTGAAAACCATTAAGTAGGCTCTCGTGTAAAGTTCAGAGCTATTGTTTTAGTGACACCGGCACAAGAGAATGATACAGATGAGTATTCCTTTGATCAGTGGTGTGCGTAGAATTTGTTCATGGGAGGAGTTATAGCAAATAAAAGCTTGCAAATTATTGGTTTATATGGAGAGATATACATTCAATCAATTTGGATTGCAAATTAGACGTGGATAAGTATGTCACTGTGCTATAAATCTACTTCAAACCGTCCTGTGGGAGGAGCCGAAATGTTAAAGTAATTGTCTATTTTCATTCCATTCAACTTTCAGTAATCCTCGACGAGAAGTAGGGTGTACTTCGATCAGTCTTTCTCTGCCGCTGTTTATTTACGATTCCTATTTATTTATGACTAGCTGACGCCCGCGACTTCGTTCGCGTCGAAGATTTCGTCCACGTGGAATTAAATACATTGACATACTAACTTATGCCTATAAAGGAGTACTACATACTCACTAGGTGCTCCTATAGTACTCAGGAAGCACACTCGAGGGAACCCACTGCGTATCTGTGGTACCCAGGGTAACCCACTGCGCATCCAAAGTACTCGAGGAAGCCCACTGCACATCCATTGCATTCAAGGAAGCCCACTACGCATCAATAACACTCGGGGGAAACCCACTGAACCATTGCACTCGAGGATATCTACTGCGCATCCATAGTACTCGGGGAAACCCATTGCGCATCGCAATTTGATAACAATTTATTATTCTATTTTTGTGTTAGAGCGAGTTAAACGAAAAAAATAATTATTTTAATCGACAAATAGAGCACATGAGCGGGTATGTGTCAAATTTCATACTTAAAAACATCCCTCTCCCTATTCACCCGCTCGGAGGTCTCATTTTGAAAACCATCGAATACGTGTCTCCGTATTTCCGCAGAAGAGCCCGTCGCTGGAATGCCACGTTTCTGACTTATGCGATTTCAGAGATACGACTACCCTTTAGACCGTCTGTCACCTCCGTTTTTACCCCTTCAAAAAGTGAAAATCGAAATTTCGTCTTACTCGTGTCTAATGATTCCAATAAAGAGTATTTATGACAAATTTCACGTTTCTAGGTCTGATCGTTTCAGAAAAGCTTAAAAACTTCCCCTCTCCGTTCACCCTTTAGGGGGTCTCTTTTTGAAAACCATCGAATACGTGTCTTCTTATTTCCTCAGAAGAGTCAATCGCTCGAATAATCACATGTCTGACTTACGCGATTTCAAAAATACGCGTACACTTTAAACCATCTACCACCTCCGTTTTCACCCTTTCAAAAAGTGAAAATCGTAATTTCGTCTTACACGTATCTAATAGATTTCAATAAAAAATATTTCTGTCAAATTTCACGCATCTAGATTAACCGTTTCCAAAAAAGCCTAAAATCTTAACTATCTTGTTCACCCTCTTAAGGGTCGAATTTCGAAAAAATCCCTTCTTAGTAGTTGCCTACATCATTCTATGCAAAATTTGAAGTGTCTAGACTCAACGGCTTGAGCTGTGTGTTGATAGATCAGTGAGTCAGTCAGTCAGGGGATTCTTTTATATACAGTACTTTGTGCTTTCAGTTCAAAACTTGTCAACCAGAATAACTGGTCATCTGAAGTAGACACGATTTTCAGCAAAAACACGTCGATTTTGTTTTCGAGGGGGAACTGTTCGTTGAATTTTGTTTTCCACCCCATCAGCCCCAGTGACCCCAACTTTATAATTTCAAATGGCACCCCCATCTTGTGACCCATCATTATAAACGGCTTAAAAAGTTCTATCCGTATACCAAAAGAAATTAAATTGTTCGATCCATTTCTGAGATAAAAGCAAAATTTAAAAAAATGGTATAAAATACAAGTACTTTATCATTAAGTATTTAGTGTAACTTCTTAATACAACAGTAAACAATTCTTCAAAAATGGTTTATACTTTGGCAGAGAGAACAAAAATTATCTACATTTACGGAAGTGAAAATCGTTGTGCTCGTAATACAGTTCGAGTTTTCAACGATAGACGCCCTGTTAAACGTGTAAGATCGTCGGTATGCACTTGATTTAGTTAGGAAATTTGACAATACTGGTTCAGTGTGTAATATAGAAAATCATCAACGAAGAATTCTAGACGAGGCAACGCAGATCGAAGTTCTTGGTCATTTCGCTATGGATCATAATACTTCTATTCGGAAAGTAGCCAAGTTAACTCAGATTTCTGTTGGTTCTGTACATAAGGTGAAGTTGCTCAATGCAAATAAGTTCTTTCTATACAAACTGCAAATTCATCAACAATTCAATGAAGATGATTATGATAGAAGGAAGAAGAAGAAATGACTCAAAAAATCACAGATAATCCAAATTTGGTAAAAAATATTTGCTTTAGTGATGAATCGACATTTTTCTTGAATGACCATACACAGTATCCTGAGAAGATCAATGTGTGGGCAGGTATTCTAAGAGATGAGATAATCGGGCCTATTTTCATTGAACAATATCTTACTGGGGACCACTATTTAGAACTTTTAGAAAATGTAGTAAATCCTCTCATCATTCAGTCGCTAGAAAACCAGAGCGATGAAGACGGAAACGTTATGCTGGATGAGCACAATTTGCATTTCCAACAAGATAGAGCTCCTCCTCATTTCGCTCTTCCCGTGAGGCAATGGCTGGATGAAGCATTTCCTGGGAAATGGATGGAAGGAGAGGTGCTCAAGAGTCCCCGACAAGATCTCCAGATTCAACGCCACTTGATTTTTTTCTTTGGGGGTACTTAAAAATTCAACTTTATAAAACTCAGCCAGAAGACATTGATGATTTCAAAGCTAGAATAACTCAAGAATATAAACAGATATCCCGGGAAACATTTAAAAAATCCTGACAAGAATTCGAAAATAGGTATTATTATTGTTTAGCAAATAATGGAACTCACTTTGAACATTTAATAAAATAATTTTCTGATTTTCTGTTTACTTATCCATTGCAGAATTAATTTACGCCTTTATCTCAGAAAGGATCGAACAATTTCATTTCTTTTTGATATACGGATAGAACTTTTTAAACCGTTTAAAATGATCGGTCGCATGATAGGAGGTGCCATTTGAAATTATAAAGTTGGTGTGGCTGGGGGTAAAGGGGTGGGACACGAAATTCAATCAACAGTGGTTTTGAAGTTCTCCCTCGAAAACTAAATCGACGTGTTTTTGCTGAAAATCGTGTCTACTTCAGATGACGAGTTATTCTGGTTGGCAAGTTTTGAAATGTATATAGATTAACATTACCCAACACATGAAGGAATATCAGCAGTGTTGTGCAATGTGGGACGAATTTGACTTTATTGTTAATATTTTCTTGCTGTCCCTTTGTTAAGAACAGTTTGATATTTAATATAAAAAGTAAATTCTCCGTTGCTAATATAAAAAACCGCTGCCCAAGGAATCACTACTTCCACATCCAGATTTTCTATTCAAGTCTCTCACAACGAAAAAATTTTGTTTGTGGAAATAATTGTTTATGGAACTTTAATAATATAATATTTGAAATCGTCTATCCCAAAACCCATAAAGCGATATCCCACATCGGTAGCGGGGTGGGGGTAGTGATAGGGAAGTGGTAGTGGGGAATGGATGAAGTAAAAAAAATATTCTGAGGCCTTTGGTTCTTGTACACACTAAATCACATTTTTTTTTCACCCTCTTTTTTAATGGTGTGAGGGTAGTAATGGGGGTGGCTAATGCCAAAATTTTTTTTGAGACATTAGCTTCTCTTGTATATACTAAACACCAATTTTATGGACTCTTACATGCTTGATTTACCTATTTACCTCCATTTACCCCAATTTACCCCCAACTCTTCGACGGAATAAGATGAAAATATAATCTAGTTCCAGATCCTCTTAAAGTACATACGTGTACCAAATTTCAAGTCAATATCTTAAACGGTTCCAGAGTAACCTACAAAAAAATTACCGACAGACAGACAGAAATTTTTTCGCTCAAACTTAAAATCTCGACGTTTCATGGCATTCTAATGCTATCTGAACTATAAAAATTTTTAATTTTTTTTTATCGTTTCTATACTTCCATTGGATGTGGAAGTAATAAATACTAACTTAAAATGAATTATTCTGTGAAAATAAAACGATAATTCAAAAAAATATTTTTTTTTTCTAAACGAATCTCTAATGGAGTGGTTCAAAAATATCACCCCTCTTTGCTAAAAATTATCCCAGTCTATAATAAAAATTTTTCCTCACATTCGCAAGCATGACGGTATCAAATGCCTTAGCTAAAAAAATATTGCCAAACATTCTTTGTTTTCATTAAAACCATTTACAATTTCATTTAAAAATTGCATAATTGCATTTTGTTTGAAACCAAATTGTTTAGTGTTAATTAATTTTTTACTTTCTAAAAATTTACTTTAAATGTTTATGTCTAATAAGACTATTACGAAAATGGCAGTCGGGAGTTGCCGACTGCAAGTACCTATTTGAGCGCCATAGTCCAGTTAACGGAGCGCTAAAACGACCAAAATCTCTAATTTGAGTGCTAATGAATGGATTTTGATGAAACTTTGTGCAATGTGTTTGCAATGACGTTAATAAAAAAGTTGAAAAAAAAAAGATTATAGTAGGAAATGATCGGAAGGGCTAGAAAACATCTCTTTTATCACGGGTTCCGTAACTTGTAGAATTAGGTCAAAAATGAAAAAAAAAACAATATATTTACCTTTTTTGGACCAAAATAAGATGTGTTTACTCTTGCGAATTTTTTCGAAAAAATGCATATTTTTCGAGATATGGCCACTCCAAAATTCCTAAAAGTGTGGGAGGGGAAATGTAAAAGTTGAAAAAAGAATCTGAAAAAATTCAAGTGAATGTATCATCGAAATACAAGATATTTCTGTGCGTTTTCACCGAGTTTTTCCGGAAAAACATAAAAAACTACCACTTTCTTTGAAATTGTAGCACTTTAAAAATACATAATTTAAACATTTAAAAAATTCAGACGTATGCATTGAAGCCTTCTAAACGTTTTTTGTCTCTTGGAATTTTCTCGTAACTTGGTAATTTTCCGAGTTACAGGCAGTTTTTCTCGTAAAATAATGTAATACATTTTTTGCATATTAAAAAATATATGAAAATTCGAAAAATGAGCGTGATTTATATACAGTGTGTCCTAGGATAGATGTAACAAGAGGTGTAATGGACCAAAAATTTTGGAATTTTGGAATAGTATTTGGGGATTGCGTCCTGCTTGTTGTAAAACTAAAGTATACCAAAAATGACTTGATTTGGTGTTCTACAGGGTGTTTTATAAGCAAAGTTGTAAAAATCACCACTAATAAAGTACCTTTATTTTTCAAAATATGAAAAAATTATACTAAGAAAAGTTATTTAGAATACAATTTTATACCTCTATACCAAAGTTCAGGAATATAAAATTATTTTTTTGAAACTTCCCATTTCTTCAATAAATTTTATTTTGAACCATTCAATTAAAACTGCATAGAAATTATTTTTTGTGAATTAATATTTAAAGTTATGTAGAAGCTAAAAGTAGGCTATGAGAAAAGCAACAACTTTAAATATGAATTCAACTCTTAATTCGCAAAAAAATGGGAAGTTTCAAAAAAATAATTTTATATTCCTGAAATTTGGTATAGAAGGTATAAAATTGCATTCTAAATAACTTTTCTTAGTGGAATTTTTTCATATTTTGAAAAATAAAGGTACTTTATTAGTGATGATTTTTACAACTTTGCTTATAAAACACCCTGTAGAACACCAAATGAAGTCATTTTTGGTATACTTTAGTTTTACAACAAGTAGGACTCAATCCCCAAATACCATTCCAAAATTCCAAAATTTTTGGTCCATTACACCTCTTGTTACATCTATCCTGGGACACACTGTATGTTATTATAAAAAAAATATGAAACCTATATAGTTATACCATTTTTAAAGGTTCAATATAATTTTTAAATTGAAAATATGGAAAAGTTTTCCGGAAATTTTTTTTCTTCCACAATTTCATTAATATTGAGTAAATAAGCTTTATCAGTTTTTTCTTGTGTAACTTATGTAGTTAATTTTTGTACACATTAGGCCAACAGTTTATCGTGCCTCGCATCCACAAGAATTCTTATCGTCAGATGAATAATTATTCGTTAAGAAAAAAATTACACGATAAATCTTTTATAAATTTAACGATTTTTAAATACTTAAAGATAATGAAATAACGCATTTTTATGCAGTGCTTATTTACTGCATTCTATTCTTAAATGGCGCCCGAAAAGGTACATCACGAATTTTATCTTCCTTATTGTTACGAAACAAATGGTTTTTTGAAAAAAAAAAGTCTTATTTCAACCCTTTGACTCAGTTGTCCCACTTTTTTCATTAATAAATAAAAATTGTGAAAAGAAAATTTTTCCGGAAAACTTTTTCACATTTTCAATTTAAAAATTATATTGAGTCCTTAAAAAGGGTATAACTATATAGGTTTCACATTTTTTTTATAATATACAGGGTGCGCCACTTAAAACTCCCCAAACCTGTAACTTTCTTATTTTTTAAGCGACGACCATGTTGGGTACATCAAATTGTAGATATTTTTAAGGCCTTTAAACATGCGTACAGAGTGATTTAAAATTTTTTTTTTTGGAAAAATGTTTAAGAAAGGAAACTTAATTTCCTTGAATATTTTTTTACCACACCCTGTACATGAACTGTGGTAATGGTTTCTTATACAAGTTTTAATTAGCTTCAATTTATGTTATTACGTCATATTCGAAATTCTTTTTGGTTTTAGAGAAAAAAATTAGAAACATTTTTCGATTCCAAACTTGAAAATAATGTAAATAATAATTTTATGCTTTATCACATGACATATCATAAACAATATTACAACTAACAAAATAGCAACAAGAAACAAAAGGAATCAATATTTTTAAAAATAAGATTTTTTTAAATGTACTAAATAGAATATTTCAAAATTTCTGGGAGAAAAATCGTCCATTTTTTTATCATAAATTGAAGATAATTAAAACCTTTATAAGAAAACATTACCACAGCCCATGTACAGGGTGTGGTAAAAAAATATTCAAGGAAATTAAGTTTCCTTTCTTAACAATTTTTACAAAAAAAAATTTTTTAATCACTCTGTACGCGTGTTTAGAGGCCTTAAAAATATCTACAATTTGGTGTACCCAACATGGTCGTCGCTTAAAAAATAAGGAAATTACAGACCTGGGGAGTTTTAAGTGGCGCACCCTGTATATAAATCACCCTCATTTTTAGAATTTTCATGTATTTTTTAATGTGCAAAAAATTTAGTACATTATTTGTCGTGAAAAACTGCCTGTTACTCGGAAAAATAGCAAGTTACAAAAAAATTCCAAGAGACAAAAAATGTTTAGAAGGCCTTAATACATACGTCTGAATTTTTTGAAATTCTTATATTACGTATTTTTAAAGCGCTGCAATTTCAAAAAAGGGGGTAGTTTTTCATGTTATTCCGGAAAAACTCGGTGAAAACGCACTTTACAGAAAAGTTTCAAATAAAAAAATCTTGTATTTCGATGAATACATTCACCTGAATTTTTTCAGATTTTTTTTCCAACTTTTACATTTCCCTTCCCCTTACTTTTAGGAACTTTTAGAGTGGCCATTGGCCATATCTCAAAAAACATGCATTTTCTGAAAAAAAATTCACAAGAATAAAAACGTCTTATTTTGGGCCAAAAAAAGGTGAATATATTGTTTCTTTTTCATTTTTGAACTAATTCTACAAGTTACGGAACCCGATCATTTCCTACTAATCTTTTTTTCAACTTTTTTATTAACGTCATTACAAACACATTGCATAAGACTTCATCTAAATTTAAGTGGACTATCAAAAATAGAAAAGATATACTTAATCCCTGTGGCACCCCGTAAACATGAATGTTTGAGCAAATTGTTAATCAAATAGGTGTTTGCAGTCGGCCACGTCCGGCTACAACTTCTACTCGTTATTAACTGTTTTATAAATATTAACTTCTACTTTTGATTTATAACTACCTCCGCAGAAACGTAATCCCATATATTTTTTTAAACCTCCAATATGTAACATATATTTACTACTTGAAATTAATCTAAAGTTTCCCGAAAAATCCTGTAAATTATCTTTTGTTTACAGAAAAAGAACCAATAAATCAGTTGGAAACGCTTTTTGGTTCGAACTTAAAATTTATCTGATATTTTTACTAGAACTATTAATTTTGTCAAGTGGTGTTGTGATAAGTATTAAAATGATTTGTTGTGTTTATATAATAATCATTTCCCACACAAAATAACCTTGTTTGTTTACCTCAAGTAGTGCCACTTATGAGATTAATTACTAACCTAGCGTAACGAAAATATTTTAAATGCCACACGCACAGGGTGTTTGCCTTTCGATGAAGGGATAACGTTTCATTTAAACCTTCGGTTTTCTCGGTCACTCACATAGGAATGACGATTTTTTTTTCTTCTAATATTTCCGTTTCTTATGAAATCGTGTTCAAGTCAAATGAATTTATTTTGTTTTGGGACAATTACAAGATTGTATAACAATAGTCAGAAGTGGCAAAGAAGAAAATAATATGATATAATAAAAACTAATCTAATTTAACCTAAGTAATAAAAAATTCATCTAG
This sequence comes from Rutpela maculata, assembly GCA_936432065.2. Taxonomy (NCBI): domain Eukaryota; kingdom Metazoa; phylum Arthropoda; class Insecta; order Coleoptera; family Cerambycidae; genus Rutpela; species Rutpela maculata. The sequence continues at coordinate 33,879,118 of OW386292.2, forward strand.
AGAATAAAAACCTACCAGAAATAATTTCAATTTTTTCTTGAATTGGTATAATTCAATATTTTGTTTAAAGCCATTTGGCAATTTATTAAAAATTTTTAGTTCTAAATAATTAGGTGATTTATTGGTAATTGACAGTTTGGAAAAGGGTACTTAAATATCATTCTTATGCCTTGTATTTAACCCGTGTGCATCTTTATTAAGACTAAACTTATGTTTATTTTTAAAAATATATAGGTATACATATTTCAAATATAAACAAAGACGTTAAAGTTAAAATTTTATACTGCACAAAAATGGTTCTGCAGGTGTGTTTGCTAGGCAAATTGGCTACGTTACGTAAGATACGTTTTTGCGATATAAAAACGGTTTGAGATAGTGTGGACAGTGGACACACCCCAGAAACAGACACCATAACGTAGTCGCGACTCTACCTTTGCATAAAATAAGTTAATTAATTATTGTTTATTTAATTTCCTTCATATTTCTAAGTAAGAAATTGACTGAACTCGTATAAGAAACAAGAAAATTAATTACAATGAGCTTTCCAGTTGAGACATTCATCTATATGAATTCCTAAAAAACTAATACTACCAGTACCATCGTCTTCAATTTTACAATTATTGATATTAACCGCTACAGTATCACACTTTTTTTGCCTATTGTAAAATCTAGTTATTTGTGTTTTATTTGCATTGAAATGTAAATAATTCTGACTGAGCCAACTGCAGACATGTTCTAAAGTTCTGTTTATGTCTAAATCTAAATTATCAAACTATTTGTTTGAGATAATTAAAGACAAAACATCAACGTACATAGTGAAAAAAGTTTTACCTAATACAGACTCTAATGAGTTTACATATAAGATAAGTAGTACAGGGCCCAGGACGGAGCCTTGCGGCACGCCCATATCTACTAAGGAAAAATCAGAATTAAGGTCTCTAAGGAGGGGGTGTAGGGATAATTTTTGAAGTCACTAAGTTACTCTATTTATGGAGTCGTGACCACTAGATTATTGAAACATATTGTTAAGAATACGACGAAAAAAATAAGTTAAAAGAGCAATATTAAAAAAGGGCTTTTTTTGGACGATCGGTGGTAAAGTGTGGAAGCCATCTTTTTTTACTAATTTTGGGGTGCTGAAAACGAATCTGTCACCCGTTTTGGCGAAAAATCTCCAGAGCACTTTAAAAAACCACCTTTATTTGGTGGTGACATTGGAATTTTGCAGAAAATTCTCTTAAAATACTAAGTTTCGGTAACTGAGTAGAAAAAGAAGTAAAAAATTCACCCCTTCAACCCTCCTCGCCATTCTTTCACCACCATTAAGAAAGTTGTAAGCTACTATAACTATTATATAGTTATTTACATATTTAAAAAAAAACAGAACATCTCATTGAATGGTTGCTATCAGAATATAATAATCTGATTACTTCTGAGTACACTCATACGCCTTCTCACCTCTAAGGAGGGGGTGTAGGGTGTCAATATCCCCTTTAAAAAATGTTGCTTGATTTTTATAGTAAAAAATTATTTATTAAAAAATTATTTAATTATTTAAATAATTTTTGTTTGTTAGAATGGGAATCTTTTTTCATTTTATGGCCCCCTAAAATTCCAAATCTACCCACAAAATGGGTGGGAGTAACTATTTTGGGATTTTCGATTAGTTTTTATTACAACAGAAATCTTTTATGGATTTCTATTATAATAGAGTAACTTAATGACTTCAAAAAGTACCTTAATCGGGGACAAAACTCCTGAAATATTTCTGCCATAGTAATCTCTATGCCACATCCCCACCTACCCCAAAACGGGTAAGGGATACGTTAATATATATATTTTCAATAAGTATTTAGGAATAACTTTTTGAAGTCACTAAGTTACTCTATTATGATAGAAATCCATGTAAAAGGTAATGAAGAATTTCTGTTGTAATAAAAACGAATCGAAAGTCCCAAAATAGTTACTCTCACCCGTTTCGTGGGTAGATTTGGAGTTTGAGGGGGCCATAAAATGAAAAAAGATTCCCATTCCAACAAACAAAAATTATTTAGATAACTAAATAATTGTTTACTATAAAAATCAAATGACATTTTTTAAAGGGGATATTGACACCGTACACCCCCTCCTTAGAGGGGTAAGAAATACTCAGGCGTGATCTGAATTGGCCAAGTCACCTTAATATGATGAAAAACCATCCAACTGTATACTAGAATTTTTTTTGTAATTAAAATCGATCAAATAACCCTGAGAAGACGAAAATGGGTCTTGGTTTGTTTTGTAACTTTGGGAAAGGGGTGTACTCGTTGTCCCGATCAAACTTTCAAATGTAACCTGGGTCTGAAAACCGGCCGTTTCGGAGTTACAGGCAGTTCAAAAAATGTATAAAGTAGGGATTTCCGCTTCTCAAGGGTTTATCGAGAGTGGATAATAATAATTATAAGAACAAGGTTAACAACAACAGCTTAGTAGTAACCAATTTAAGTCCTGGGTTTCCATTTGCACGGGCTACTTGACTTTGTTTTTTCTTTTAACGCCCGTTACTAAATTTTATATACAGGGTGGGGCAATAATGCGTCGGACCTCGATATCTCGAATTCTACGATAGCTAGAAATTTAAAAAAAAAAATACAAGTAAACTAGATAAAAAGTCTATAACCGAAAATTATTTTCGATTATACAGGGCGAGCCAAGACGAAATTACAGGCTCAAGTGCCTTTTTTTAAAATGGAATGCTCTTTGAAGCCTCTTTCTAGACTATCTCCCAACCACTTGGATGTAATGAATTTTTTTGTTGAAATAACGCCACCTGCAGATGCATATTGAGAAAATCACCAAAGTCACAATTACGGGGAGGGAAAACCAAAAGTCAAATCTACCTAAACGCAGGGAACGTTACAACGCCTTGAGTTCAAACGTCAACCTTTTCCCCCGTGAACTTTTTTCGTATACAGGGTGACAGTTGAAAAACTAACCAGCCGGATATTTCTTCGGGGAAGGATGCGGGGAAAAAAGTTTCGGACAAAAGTTGTTGGGTTCTAGACCACGGGAGTGAGAAAGAAAGAAGACAAACTTACGGATCTCGAAGGTGTCGGACGTCGTTTGGAACTTTTTTATCTTTCTCCCGCGGTCAGTTATCTTCATACCTCTATAGCGCGTGATGGCTGAAACACGCAGAGTAAGAGACGACTCCATTTCATTTTGTACAACCGTGCAACACGAAAAATATCCGTTTAGACTTTCTTTAGGATGTATAGATCCTGGTCAACCATCTAAACAAGGTTTTAGCCATGTCACTGTAACTTGGTCAAGCCATTTTTTTAACAACTAACACTACATTTATCAGGTTTCTACAAGGCTAAAAATGTCCGTTCTTCACGGATTGGTGTTTGTTTTTATATTTTGAATTTGATTCCATTAAAAACGGACGAGGTGCAGAGATGGGTAAAGTACTTATTTAAGCTACTTCAAGTACCTTATACTTGAAGTAGTTTAAATGAGTCCTTGCCTATTAAACTACTTCAAGTACTTGATACTTGAAATAGTTTAAATGCGTACTTTGTCCATCCCTAACGAGATGCAATAAATAAAATTACGTGATTTTTTTTTACCGACGGAAAATGTTTTTCTATTTTCCCTTAAATTAAACAGTTTTTATGGATTTGTCCATGTCGCGATGACGAGAAATTTTGATCGATGGCTCTCGTACTATTAGCTATAGAATAAATATTATTTGTATTTTTAATAAAAACATATATTATTATTTATTATTAATATATATATTCTGTTTATACAATACTAAATTTATTATCCGGATTTGACTTACTAAATATCAAATGATTAATGTTCAACATAGAATTAATAAAAATAAGAACAGTTTTATGGTTCTTGTGAATAATTATATGAAAATAATGATATTATGATAGTAAAAGCTCTTGTTTGCTAAGTATGCTTTTGTTGTGGTAGTTCTAGGTCCATTATAAATTTCTTAAAGAGCTTGCTTTAGTTTTATCGAAAGTTTATTCTCAACATCAACATTTTTAATTTAGTTCGCTTGAGTCATAAAATTGTTATTATCAACATTTTAAAATTTACTGTGTTTAAAATATCTTAACCTAAGACAATGTACCGATGATTCATTACGACACTCAGTCCATATTCAGCTGGCATATCATATCAAAACAGTCAAAATTTCGGATTATTTTGGAAAAGGTGAAACCCACGTCATTGGGTAGGCTATATACCGTCTATATTTTTATGTTCAGTATGTTCATCACATTTTACGACGAGTATGAATTATTAACGAAAAGTTAAAAAAAATGTCAAAGAATCGCGTTTTCTGATCTTTAACTCGAAGCTCTGCTAAAACAAAGACAGATGAAAAGAATTGCAATTGGCATTTGACAGTTATCAAAGTAGCATACAAAAGAACTTGCACAAGTGGAAAAAACAATATTATTATGTACCATGTGCTAATATTAGCCACTATTCGATTATCGGATAGAGTCATTGACAGTTAAGAACTGCCAATTTGACCATGTTTCCATCGTTTTCGATAAATTTTAATGCCAGAATCCTGTTCACCGACCAAAAATTACTCGAAAACACTTTTTATACACTTTTGCCAGGATGGTCAAAAAATGTTTTAACATTGTTCTTTGGAGACTAAGTAAGTGTTAGATATAAAGGAAAAACCCTATTGTTCTTGAAAAAAATCATCAGTAAATAAAAAGTAAATAGTAAGTAAAGTTATTAATCATTTAAATTTAAAAAACCGCTGCCCAAGGAATCACTACTTCCACATCCAGATTTTTTATCCAAATTTTGTATGTGGAAATGATTGTTTATAGTCCACGCAAGTTAGATGAAAAAATAGCGAATAAAAGAAAAAAATCATATACAAATTATATTTGGACCATGCATAGTTCATAGGTGTAAAAGTAAGGATCCGAAAAGTTCCCACCTTACCCGTTGATGGAAACACCCTTTTGGGGCGAAAAACCACCCCTAGACAGGAGTTAGTTACGATTATTCTCATTTTTCTTCGAATCCGTCATTCCCACGAAAAACAGGTATAGGAACAAAAATATTCGTATGTAATATCACTAGTGCTTAAAATTTTATCGAAAATGTTTTCGAAAGCGTGTTGTCTGGTAATATAAAGAGTGCAAATTGACAGTTTATTATCTGATTAAATCCCGACCGCTTTAGCGGGAGGGATTTAATCTTTGATGATAAACTGCCAATTTGCACGAGTTATATTAACTAGGGGCAACTTAGCTTGAGAAAAAATTTTTAGATAAAATTTAAAGCACGAGTGGTATTTGTGGAGAATATTTCACGAATAAATAATTCATTAAGTATATCTTCAATATTATGTTCAGTAATTAATTGCCTTCAGACGTTTCCTTGTTGCTTTTTAGAGATTACTCACCTTTATCTTCAATCTCATCATTTACGTCACATAAAAATGCATTTCCAAAGCGACTCATCTAATAAAAAACAAAGTAGGTTTAAATTATGACAATCAAGAAAAACAATATACGTTAAACCATAGGTACTGTAACTTATAAGACTAGTCATCACAACAAAGCACGCTTCGACCAATCACATTACGGGTGAAATCACACAAATTGCATATTACCAATCTATTCCTTTTTACGTTCTAAGGCTGCCGGCTCAGATGGTATGGTACCGCCATCTAGTAACGCTAGCTTAACTTAGTTGCTAGCCTAAACAGTGAATTGAATTATTATATTAAAGTGTTTATTAATATATATTTATGTATTTAATCCTTGTTTCTAATTTGAGAAGTTTGATAGTTAAGTTAAGGTTTACTTGTTTCAGTAGAGAGACTTTAAGTACAACGAATTATAATGTATATAGTGATACTGCAGAGTTTTGATTTTCCAAATAAGTGTTAGCTGCTTTGTAATGATTGATGAATTACCATAAGTAAGTACCTACATTTGTGTATTTATCATTTAATAACTGATTTGTCTGCTTCGTAGATATTCATATTTAAGTTTAGTTGGGAAAATTATTTTGTAATTATGTTAGGTATTAAGCCATTGAAAGCTGTGTACCTATAACTTGTCCCGAACCTATATAAGTTCCACACAGCATTGGCTTTTTAGGTTATTAATACAGTACTACAATTTACAATTTACGTTAACAATTAGTAATAAGCTAGAGAAGATATTTATAGATAATATTTAAAAGCACGATTTGTCCTATTTGCCGAAAACATGTCACGACACAAAACGTCAAAAATAATGACGTTTGATTGGTGCAATGTTGTGAAAAAACGGGCTCTCATTGGCTGTAGCGTTAATGAGTGAAATAATCGTCATTAAATTCTACACAAAAAAGGTTCTATGGTCGACTGACCACCGTTTTCTCGCGATCGACGTTCATAATAGGGGGTAGTTTGGAACGCTCGGCGAAAAATCGGTGGTATACGATTTTTCACAGCAAATATCTCCGAACGGCTACTTTTACGTGTATAATACAACCGATTACCTCGATGTAACGAATTTTACACATGGCGCAGAAAGCTTGGTTCCAGAGACACTACGTGTCTTTTTGAAGACGATCATTATGAAATATAAAAAGGGTAAAACTGAAGGTATTTATAAGAAATGCACAGCTATCGCTCATTCTATAATTTCTGCAAGTATTGTCCAAGCTGTGTCGAATTTGGGTTTCTGTGCGAGCCACAGTGACTTTCACTCTTCGAATATTCTGCAGTAAAATCATAGGATCCTGAAATTGATGAACGTTCATTTTCACAATTCGTTTTCGACAACGCCGATTTTAATGTCAATACAATGACTGGTAAAGGGACGTTCCATAGAAGTCCGGCATAGAAAAAATTTCATTGTTCAATGTGTATTCTGAAGTTGCGTATGAAAAGCTAACAAAACCATCCAGCCAAGACGACTGAAACCGACAATGACGACAGTGGAATAGGCCTACAGGGGAAACCACTTACAAAAAAAACGTACCTCATATTACAAAGTGCGTATCCTCGAAAAAAGCGAGAAAATTCAACATAAATAATAATAAAAAAGAAAAGTACAAAATGAATCTTGTAGAGGAGAATCTGCTTTTCAAGTTTCATTATAGCCATTTTTGACGTCAAAGTAGCCGTTTCGGAGATATTCGCTGTGAAAAATCGCGTACCACCGATTTTTCGCCGAGCGCTCCAAACTACCCCCTACTATGAACGTCAATGGCTAGAAAACGGTGGGGAGTACGCAAATCGACCACAGAACTTTTTTTGTGTAGAATTTAATGAAGAATATTTTTGTTCCTATACCTGTTTTTCGTGGGAATGACAGATCCGAAGAAAAATGAGAATAACTGTAACTAAGTCCCGTCTGGGGGTGGTTTTTCGCCCCAAAAAGGTGTTTCCATCAACGGATAAGGTGGGAACTCTTCGGATCCTTAATTCTACTCCTTTGAACTATACATAGCCCAAATATAATTTGTATATGAATTTTTTCTCCTAAAAAGTCTAATTTGCGTGGACTATTATGGAACTTTAATAATATAATATTTGAAATCCTCTACCCCAAAAACCCATAAAACGATACCCCACATCGGTAGCGGGGTGGGGGTGGTAGTAGGGGTGGATGAAGTAAAAAAATATTTTGGGGTTTCTGGTTCTTGTACACACACTAAATCACAATTTTAGTTAATCCCCTTTAATAATGGGGTGGGGGTGGTAATGGGGGTGGCTAATGCCAACATTTTTTTGAGACCTTAGCTTCTCTTGTATATACTAAATGGACTTACCTGCTTGATTTACCTATTTACCCCAAATTTACTCCAATTTACCCCCCAACCCTTCGACGGAACAAGATGAAAATATAATCTAGTTCTAGATCTCGTAAAAGTACATATGTGTACCAAATTTCAAGTCAATATCTCAAACGGTTCCAGAGTAAACGTGCGCACAAAAAAAGTTACGGACAGGCAGACAGACAGACCAACAGACAGACATTTTTTTTCGCTCAAATTTAAAACCTCGACGTTTCGTGACATTCTAAGCCTATTTGAACAATAAAAATTTTTAAACATTTTTTTGTCGTATGTAATATCACTAGTGCTTAAAATTTTATCGAAAATTTTTTCGAAAGTGTGTTGCCTGATAATATAAAGAGTGCAAATTGGCAGTTTATTATCTGATTAAATCCCGACCGCTTTAGCGGGAGGGATTTAATCTTTGATAATAAACTGCCAATTTGCACGAGTTATATTAACCAGGGGCAACTTAGCTTGAGAAAAAAATTTTAGATAAAATTTAAAGCACGAGTGGTATTTGTGGAGAATATTTCACGAATAAATAATTCATTAAGTATATCTTCAATATTATGTTCAGTAATTAATTGCCTTCAGATGTTTCCTTGTTGCTTTTTAGAGATTACTCACCTTTATCTTCAATTTCATCATTTACGTCACATAAAAATGCATTTCCAAAGCGACTCATCTAATAAAAAACAAAGTAGGTTTAAATTATGACAATCAAGAAAAACAATATACGTTAAACCATAGGTACTGTAACTTATAAGACTAGTCATCACAACAAAGCACGCTTTGACCAAACACATTACCGGTGAAATCACACAAATTGCATATTACCAATCTATCCCTTTTACGTTCTAAGGCTGCCGGCTCAGATGGTATGGTACCGCCATCTAGTAACGCTAGCTTAACTTAGTTACTAGCCTAAACAGTGAATTGAATTATTATATTAAAGTGTTTATTAATATATATTTATGTATTCAATCCTTGTTTCTAATTTGAGAAGTTTGATAGTTAAGTTAAGGTTTACTTGTTTAAATATAGAGACTTTAAGTACAACGAATTATAATGTATATAGTGATACTGCAGAGTTTTGATTTTCCAAATAAGTGTTAGCTGCTTTGTAATGATTGATGAATTACCATACGTAAGTACCTACATTATGTATTTATCATGAAATAGCTGATTTGTCTGCTTCGTAGATATTCATATTTAATTTTAGTTGTGAAAATTATTTTGTAATTATGTTAGGTATTAAGCCATTGAAAGCTGTGTGCCTATAACTTGTCCCGAACCTATATAAGTTCCACACAGCATTGGCTTTTTAGGTTATTAATACAATACTACAATTTACAATTTACGTTAACAATTAGTAATAAGCTAGAGAAGATATTTATAGATAATATTTAAAAGCACGATTTGTCCTATTTGCTGAAAACATGTCACGACACAAAACGTCAAAAATTTTTCGCAATATTTGCCGCTGCAGCGACCTAAAAAATTAGAGCGATAAATTTTGCATGTTGGTCCTGTCAAAAGCAGATCTAGCTTGAATTACCACTAATAATGACGTTTGATTGGTGCAATGTTGTGAAAAAACGGGCTCTCATTGGCTATAGCGTTAATGAGTGAAATAATCGTTACTATACTTCCACTGGATGTGGAAGTAAAATCATCTTAAATTTTATGTTTTGTCGTCGAAGAGAAATATTGTGAAATATTATTTCCCATCATTATTTATTTATTTATTTATGTTTTACTAATATGCATTTCATGATAATAATATATTCAACCATCGAGATATGATTTTTAATTATTAGACTCACTATATTTACTATATTACAAATATTAACGCGTCTTTAAGTTTGTTATTTGTTTTTCTTTGTTTAAATTATTCCCTTCATAAACATATTCTTAAATATCATAATATCTTTTAATAACAATCTCAATATTTTAATTCATAAATTGTACAAACAATTATCTAGGGCGGGTTTTTGGTCATTGATTTTCCCGTGTGCTCAGTCGTGTATACTTAGATATTTTTTTTTAAATTTTTTTTTATTTTATACATTATCTTCAGTTCTTTTTACATGTTAATTTTAATTGCTATTTAATTTGCTATTATTTTATTTTATTTTATTTTATTTTAGAAATTCACCAACCAACAGTACAAGTACCAATTATAGGGTGGGAAATAACAAATAGTATAGTACATATACAAAAAATACATAATAAGTTACATAACAATGAAACTACTACATAAAATTATAACATTATAACATTACATTACATATAAGATATTACAATTTCAAGTTTTTTATTGCTTTTAATTGCGTATGAAAAACTGTTGATTTCTACGAAAAGGAGATGGCATTACACTTGTAATTTCTTTCCAACCTCACCCGACCTCGCTCCGTACAGCTCTTGAGTTGCCACGGCGATCAGCCCCGAGGCCAGTGTTTGGGGGAGGGTAAATATTGCGATATTTAATTTTTAATAAATGAATTTTGATTTGATAAAAAATAAGATTCGAAATCATGTCGAAGGCAAGTATGGAGTAGTTCTTAGTTGGCATCATGAAATTAAAAATGTCTAAAGCTAACATTATATTTAAAAAACTACGAAGAATATATTATAGAATATGCAACAAGTATATAACAAGTTCAATAAATCGGCAAAGAATATAATATTTACTCTAGTTTCTTCATCAGATACAATAATAGTGGATTGTGTGAGTCAGACGAGAACCCGGCTATTATCGGATATAATGAGAACCGTGGTGGTGGCAGAATTTCTCGTTGCGGTGACCCACCTCCGCAAACGGCCAAAACCAACCCCAAACTGGATCAACCTCGTATTATAATTGTTTGAAGGACTCTTACTGGATGATCCCCCGTTTTCGAGGATGCTGAACACCGTGGTGGTGGCAAAATTTCTCGTTGGGGTGACCCACCCCCACAAACGGCCAAAAACCACCTCCAAACAGGGTCAAACGCGTATTATAATTGTTTGATTGACTCTTACTTGGTGATCCCCCATTTTTGAGGATGCTGAACACCGAGGTGGTGACAGAATTTCTCGTTGGTGTGTTGGGGTGACCCACCCCCACAAACGGCCAAGAACCACTCTCAAACGGGGTCAAACGCGTATTGATCATGTTTCACGGAATCTAACTTATTGATCCCGCTGGGATGCGTGCCTGACACCCGCCCATCCCCTCAACGGCCAATACCACCCTCCAAAGGGGTGAGAGAGCACTCTCATCATACCACCGGGCAGAAAGATTTCCCTCCCGTTTTCGAGTATGCCGAACACGGAGAGGACCACGAATCGAGTGCTTGACACCCCTTCACCCCCTCAGTGGCAAAAAAATACCCCTTCACAGTTTCATAATGAGTGTAACTGCACGGGTTCAAAGGACGTAAAAAATAAATCATTTTTTGTTTTTTTAAATATAGTCATAGTATTTTATAATGCAAGAAAAGCCAGCGTAACAATATATGCAGCAATTGTTTGCGTCAATAGAAATGTTTTATTTAATACATTATAATTATAATTCACCCTTTACCTATAATGCAATATCTGATGCTACAAAACGATTATTTTCGCAATCATTTAAATTTGTCCTTAAAACTAAATTATTAAATGAACAATGACCTTAAATATTCTTAATATATTTTCAAATTTTTGTATTTATATATAAGTGTATGTGTGTGTATGTATGGGTATATAGTAGACGTGGACGTATGTATAATAATAAATAAGTAAAAACAATCGCAAATAAATGTCAATGCGTAAGTAGGAAGGTACGTAATTGGTTATTGTTTATTGCGAAAATATTTTTTTCTTGTAAATTGTATCTTGTATTGTATCTTGTTTAGGTAATAGTTTATATTATATTTTATATTATATTAAAATGTCCTGGTTGAGTGGTGAAATAGCTATGCTAAACTCCGCCAGGACTTAAATATCAATAAAGGCGATTTATTATTATTATTATTTTTATTTTTTTTTTGTAAAAGCCAGTCACCCTTTAAACTCTGTGGCTCAGACACTCACAGAGGGGAGCTGGTAGTACCGGTAGCCACTCCCCACGCCCGTGGGGTGAGTGACTACTGGGTCCGCGAATCGTGTGCCCTGAGCAGACGTAATGAACCAAGGATGACGGCCTTCTGCATTCTGCCGGCTAAGATCTCTGCCGAATTTCGGCATGCCGGTATGATCTTAAGTTCTGAAAGCAGTGTGTATCTCGTTCCACCGAGGGCTCCTATAATCAGTACCACTATCTTAACAGTATGGTCTGGATAGAGTCTGCGGAGTTCGAAGAGCAAATCTCGATATTTTGTCCGTTTTTCCTCCTCCTTCAAGACAATGTTGTTCTCCGCGGGAGCCGAGAACTCCACGACAAACATTGTCTTGAGTTGGTGGTCGAGGAGGACTATGTCAGGCTTGTTGGCTTGTATTTGCCTGACTGTGGGAAAAGAGTAGTTCCAATAAATTAGACACTTCTCATTTCCCACAACGGACTCAATATCCCCCGGAGCATAAGGCAGCACTGGTGTCACATCTATCCCATACAAGTGCCTTAAGTGATAATAAAGCACTCGTAATGCTCCGTCGTGCCTCTGGATATAGGCCGAGACTGCATATGTCAGACAGGCTGACAACAAGTGCATTAAAGTCTCTGGCGCCCTGCGACAGGCCCTGCAGCTGACATCAGGGACCTCTATACCCATGACACGACTTCGATAAACGAGAGTGTTAAATACACCATTCTGGCAAGCCATTATGAATCCCTCGGTCTCAGACTTCAGCCCGGCTGACCTTAAGAAGGCAAAGGTCAGCCTTTCGGATAAGCCAAGATCTTCTATATTTTTATGGAAGACTCCATGCATTGGCTTATCCGTATGAAGCTGCAGAAAGATGTTGTGTTCTGCAGCTTTAATTTGGGCTTTTCGCCGAGCAGGTTCCAACTCGGTGACAGAGTCGCGATTTACCCGCTCGACGTCGAAGGAGAGACCAAGTTCAACGGCTTATCTCTGTGCTGCCTTAAACAAAAACGCTCCTACCCCTGCATTTTCATGGTCTCGGACCATGCAGAGGGGGGATCCGAACTCCTGATAATCTTACAGGCTCCATCTAGAACCATCCTGTTATGGAGACTCTCCTCACTCAATAATTAGAGCTAATGAAAGTAAGAAAGTAATTTATATTACATTGTTCATGATTTCTCGACTTTGTCCAGACAACACTTTATGTTTTACACAAAATAATATCGCTATTTTCGGTATTGTACCGATGCGAATAGCATGCATACACTTTCATAAATGAGCTCCTGTCGCACAGTGGTGCTTTTATTGAAAACAGGCGTCAAAAACCGGTAACCTAGCTAATTTTAGATAAAAATGTACGAAACAGAGTTAAGTATTTGGATATGCTAAATTCAGTTTTGCTGCAGACATTTTTTTTCAATATAGCAGCTTCAAAATTTGAGTCAGAAGAAGCAAAAAAGATGAAAAATTCAATAAAATAACCCAGCCACAAAAAGTCCTGATCCTGGAACTTGACCAGAGTAGTCCAATGTGTTTTTCGACGCTGAATTTGAGTCCGACTTCAGAAAAGCCCAAACACCCTCAAAATATTGAGCTGGAGCGAAAAAACACTCTTAGAATAGGGTAAAATCTCCCCTCATATATGATGTACAATCCTAGGGTTTTTCAGGTTGCTGATTTCAAATTTAAACATGCCAAAAGCCAAAAATTGATTCTTAGAGTGAAAATCGAGTAAAATAGTGGTTGAAAGGGATGTAAAAATGAAAATTTGACAAAATGCGTGATTTTCATTCTAAAAGTTTATTTCTAGGGATTTTTGAGGTTGCTGATTTTAAATTTCAACATGTCAGAAGCCGAAAATTTATTCTTATGGTAAAAATCGAGTAAAATGAGGGTTGGAAGGGATGAGAAATGACAATTTGACAAAATACGTAATTTTCATTCCAAAAGTATATTTGAGGTTGCTGATTTCAAATTCCAGCACTCCAAAAGCCTAGAATTTATTCTTAGGTTAAAAATAGAGTAAATTAGTGGTTGAAAGAAAGAAAAATAGTTGAAAAAACACGTAATTTAGATTCTGAAATTATATTTTTAGGCGTTTTTGAATTTGTTGAGTTCAAGTTCGAATCCGATCTCAGAAAAGCCCATGTGCCTTCAACATTTTGAGCCGTTAACGAATAAGCAACCCTAAAATACGATAAATCATCCCTGAAGTAACAATAAATACATGCAAAAATAGTTAACAAGCGCAAACGTATTGTATTTGAATATAGATTTCTGGTATACGGCAAAGGATTTTCTATTCTAAGGTGGTTAAGCAACCCTAGATGAGGGGGGTTGAAGTCACTTTAGTTTCTGTTCAAAAATTTATAAATCAAAAACTTTCACATTTTCCATATTTTAATGGTAACATGTATTTTATTTTTATATAAGGGTAGTTTTTACACTAATACATATTAGTATAAAAACTACCCTGCTACTGCTACTATAACTACTTTGATAAAAGGGGTGAACTTTAAGTCATTCTAGTTCTACATAATTCCAAATTTTCAATCTTCATTTTTTTATGTCATTTTTTAGCATTTATGTACTTTATGATGCTATGATGGTGCATATTCTTTGCAAGAACAGGGGTATTTTTTAACCTAATCTAAGAGTAGTTGTTCCGCCATTATTTAGGCACTGCTAAATATAAAACATAACCCTCTTACTACAGTACCTAGAGGTAAAAAATATGCAATACTTCGGAATAATGTCATATTGAACGGATTTCGTTCTTTTTTTGGCAGTATAATTGTAAATGCTTCACAGAAAAGTTTCTATATTGTGCGGGGACTTGCTAATTTATAGGGGGTGGCTGCCACCCCCTCTCAGGAGGTGGCACTTAAAAAATTATATATATTTATTGGAGCTGAAGTAGAATCAAATGTTAAGAAGAAAAGATTCTATGCAATTTTTCACATAAATTTATAGTTTTTAAGTTATAACGACTTCAAAATTGCGATTTAGCTTAAAAAAGAGTATTTCCAAACAGCTTTCGTCAAGTATCTCGAAAAGTATTATTTATCAAAAAAATGTTATAGACCAATTACAGAAAGTACAAACTGGGAATTAATTATATTTTTTGTTTATTGATGTAGGATTAATAATTTCGCAGATATTTAAGTTTACATTTGGCATCCAAGTGTTCATAAGGTAATTATTTAGAGTGAGAGCTAAATATCTCAGAAACTGTGACATCTACGCCAAGAATGCTAATAAGTAGAATGATTGGTTATTAATTGAGCTTTCAACTGTTTTTTTATTTGTATCTGTAGCATAAAAAGCAAAGAAGTTATGACCGAGGCAATGTGCGTCTACACATTTTTTTAATAACAACGTCGCCATTTTGTTACTTTTTTTAGCCAGTAATTAAAAAAAATGAATTTCAAACACTGTTTCTCATTAATATATAGCATGACATAGGTAGATGCTCAAATTTTTAGGTTTGTATACAGCATTTGCTTTAGAAAAAAATACAGTTTTAACTATAAAGGTATTTCCGATAAAACGTACTTTTTTTTCTTTTCCAAATATCTCAATAAATATTAGTTTTATTGAAAAATGGGTAGAGACCAAAAATAAAAGTCATAAACTGATAATGAATTTTCCTTGTTTATTTATTTACATAAGTTTAATAGTTTCGGAGATATGAAAGTTTACAAATGACGTCTGAACGTTTATAAGACGAATAATTCAGTTTAAATGTTAAATATCTTAGTAATTGTGACACCTACATCACGCATGCTAAGAAATGAAATTAAAGACAATTAATTGCGCTTTCAAATTATTTTTTACTCGTTCCTGTAGCATAAGAAATAAAGAAGTTATGACGGAAAAATGTGCGTATTTATATTTTTTTATATAAAAAGGTCGCCATTATGGTACTCTAATTACCCAGTAATTTAAAAAAATTGTCTCAAATACAGTTTTTCGTTAAGATGTAGCATTACCTAGATGCTCAAATTTTTTTGCTCATTTAAAGCACTTGCTTTAGAAAAAAATGCATTTTAAACTTTAAAGGTAATTTCGAAACACTTGGATACCACATTAATTTATAAATTCTGAAATGTGGGTTAGTTTTGCCTCGTTTTAGGGTGGCTTCCTTCTATTTTGGGGTTGCTTAACCACCCCAGATTATAGAAAATCTTTTGCGATATACCAAAAATCTATATTTAAATACAATACTTTTGCGCTTGTTAACTACTTTTTGCATGTATTTATTGTTACCACAAATCAGGGATGATTTACCCTATTTTAGGGTTGTTTATTCGCTAAAGGCTCAAAATTTTGAGGGTACGTGGGCTTTTCTGAGATCGGATTCGAACTTGAACTCAACAAATTCAAAAACCCCTAAAAATATTATTTCAGAATCTAAATTACGTATTTTTTCAACTTTTTATTTCTACACCCCTTTCAACCACTAATTCACTCTGTTTTCAACCTAAGAATAAATGCTAATCTTTTGGCATGTTGAAATTTGAAATCAACAACCTCAAAAACCCCAAGATTGTACATCATATATGAAAGAAAATTTCTGTCTGTCAGTCTGGTCTGTCTGTCTAACTTTTTGTGCGCACGATTACTCTGGAACCGTTTATATTATCGACTTGAAATTTTGTACACGTATGTATTTTAACAAGATTGTATTTTGATCTTATTCCGTTAAAGGGTTGGGGGGTAAATTGGGGTAAATGAGGCAAATAGGTAAAGAGAGGATATTTTACCCTATTCTAAGTGTGTTTTTTCGCTCCAGCTCAAAATTTTGAGGGTGTTTGGGCTTTTCTGAAGTCAGATTCGAATTCAGCGTCGAAAAATACATTGGACTACTCGGGTCAAGTTCCAGGATCAGGACTTTTGGGGGCTGGGTTATTTCATTGAATTTTTCATCTTTTTTGCTTCTTCTGACCCGAATTTTGAAGCCGCCTTATTGAAAAAAAAATTCTGCAGCAAAACTGAATTTAGCATATCCATACTTAACTCTACCAAGTTTCGTAAATTTTTATCGAAAATTGGCTAGGTTGTCGATTTTTGACATCTGTTTTTAATAAAAGTACCACTGTGTGCCGGTGGGAAGAGACTTGTCTACTGCGCATTCAAATTTCAGAGGCCAGCCTACGATAGTTGACTGGTATTTATGTACATCTTACTGAGTTTACCATGACTGTATAAACTGTACCTATTTTAGGCATAAATATTTTATAAATACTAGAATATTGTTATTAACTAATACTAGAATGTTGTTATGCTCTAATTATACAGCATTGAACCTTATAAAAAGGTGGAGTAGAAATTGTTATCGTTTTTAAAAAGTAATTTGTGGTACTTGAGCGGCTTCCAGTGGCTGTCCAATTTTTAGATATATGTAAATGTCTGAAAAAAGTTTTGATTCGAAAGATAAGTAAAAGTTAATGAAAAAACTTTTTCAAAATTTTCAATGTCGTAGGCAACCGATTTACCGCTTGTAAATCGAGCTTACTGTAGAAAATTTTTTTACTCCTAAATGCGTTAATATTTAAATTAACCCATTAATTTTCTGTGACCCAAAATTAAAATATATAAGTAGGAAAAATGAATGCACGTTTGAAAAAAATTAAAGAATTCCTGGAACGCCCCATATTATAGCTCTCAGATTTACAAATGGACCACCGAGTAGCACTTACATTACCACCCTGTATGTGCAATCAATCAAATCCGTTGGCATGTGACAAGTCGTCACACGCTCAGTTTTATGTGTCCCCTTTGCTAATTAATCATTAGTCAAGGAAAGACAGTTAGGCGTCCATAGCGCTTTTTTTGTTGCTCGACTATTTTATTTTCAGATGTTTATGATTTATAAATAGTTGTAGTAGGACATGCAGATTTTGATACTACTTACAATTAATAAAATGAAAAATGGCAATTTAGTTGGCCATGACTACTATTAAATCAAAATAATTACACAATGCCATGGCATGGAGTAAACGTTAAAAAAAATCAACCTCACCATTTTCGAAAAGTTATGTTTATAACAATATTTCGACTCGATAGGTTATTCTGGTAAAACCCCAGTGTTTCCCCCTAGTCCCATATTATTTAAATAAAAACAAACAAGCCATAAATTTGCTCGTCCATATACCTACAAGATATATTCGAATTTAGGCTAAATGTCATTAGGGAAGTTGTTTGTCTAAATAGGGGATGAATATGATAAATTACAAGGAAGTAACTGGATACAGTCTGCAAGGGAATATAAAAAACGCAGCGGTGTTTCTGTCTTCTTCTCTCTGATGTCCTCAAGTTGGCGTCTTTTTCTTCTGGGTGAATTAGTGGCGTTTGTTTGGAGAGGAATTCTGATCATCTTAAATATTTTCTAAACATTAACGGTAATATGTTTGTATACAGTTTTTGGGTGGTATGGGTGGCGTTCTCACACGTCGACGTGAGCTTGAGACGATTATGCATTCTTGCACTTATAGAAAATATAATCAAACGGCCAATTTATAGGTACATAAAAATATTTAGGATGCTTTTAAGTTATTTTCTTCCTAATATGTGGGAAACATGTACAGGGTGTATAGTAAGTAATGATACATGCCCCAGCTGTGTACAAATTAGTTGGGATTTGAGGTTTTCTCTAAAACTATAGCAGAGAGCAGAGCTGGGTCGGATATCGTTAGAGTGGTATTCGAATACCGGATACGGATACATCAAATGTATTCGAATACCAGAGACAAGATACGGATACTTTTTGCTTTAAAAAGTATCCTAATACCTTGTATTCGAATACTTTTTTCGGTTACGGATACCGGATACTCTTTCTTTGTTTGTGAAAGAAATATTTTATGAAATTCAGTTTTCTCTAAAGCTGTCCGAGATGCTATCTGTTTCTTTTAGATAAATATATGTAGTAACCGTTCCAAGTATATTAATATTTTCCCTGAAGTGCCTTTGGGTATTTTATTAGTTTTTTTTGTAACAAAACAAAGTCCACCAACAACAAATTAATTTTTTCTGAAATCGATCAAGAATGTCTACTTTCTCGGCGCAATTTTAGATCCCAAAATACGCTATTCTGGTATTTTGGCAACTATCAGAAAACAGTCTGGGAAAGTTACTTCCCCGGCCTAAGTTGGGAAAATAATTTTCCTGGACTGTTTTGTATATAATAGTTACATTCACGGCCTGTTTTTTTATACATATATTTTAGACAGTGCATAATAAGAACTGAATCTCTGACTTTTACCAATTTATAATAATATTGATTGCGATTTCAGAAAAAAATAGTATGTGTACTTCGTAGTAAAAGCACATTCCCGGACTTCAATGCTTGTTGGCCTCGGCTTAAAGCCTCTGCCAACAATTTACATCGTCGTCTGGGAATGTATTGCTTTTACTACTAGATACACAATGTACTATTAAGTGCAAAAAACAATCTAGAACAAAAAAATGATTCAACATTTTAACAAAAACCAAAACATATAATATATAGAAAGTTTTGCTTATACTGAAAAATACTTAACTACTTTAACTATAGTTGACATGTGATATAACGTACAAGGTCGTTAGAAAATAGTAAAAGCACATTCCCGGACTACAATGCTTGTTGGCCTCGGCTTAAAGCCTCTGCCAACAATTTACATCGTCGTCTGGGAATGTATTGCTTTTACTACTAGATA
The DNA here is from genome assembly GCA_936432065.2 of Rutpela maculata. Classification (NCBI taxonomy): domain Eukaryota; kingdom Metazoa; phylum Arthropoda; class Insecta; order Coleoptera; family Cerambycidae; genus Rutpela; species Rutpela maculata. The sequence goes on from OW386292.2 coordinate 33,898,676, forward strand.
CACAATGTACTATTAAGTGCAAAAAAACAATCTAGAAAAAATAATTAATTATTCAACATTTTAACAAAAACCAAAACATAATATATAGAAAGTTTTGCTTATACTGAAAAATACTTAACTACCTTAATTATAGTCGAAATGTGATATAACGTACAAGGTCGTTAGAAAATAAGAAAAGTTGAAATTTTTGCGAGAATAAAATACCAGTCGTTGAAATTGACGCAAAAGTTTAAAATCTTTTAGGAAAAATTATTCCTAATGGAAGTTCAGATATGAGATTTGATTTAAATTATCTAATTTTTTTGGCACCAAAATTAAATTAATTTTGCAAAAGTAACTAAAGAAAGTTAATTTGTTTAATAAAATAATCACTTTTATACTGTTCATGTTATCAAACAAATTAGCCACTTTGGTTAACTTTGTAAAATTACTTTAACCTTAAAGATACCAAAAAAAATTGAAATGAAGCTTTCAAATTTCATATTGGAACTTCTATTTCAACATTAGAAACAATTCTTCCAATAATATTTTCCACTTTTACTTGAAGAACTGATACCTACTTCACTCTTGCAACAATTTCAAGTTTTCATATTTTTTAACCACTCTGTACGTTATATCGACATTCCAACTAGCTAAAAGGACTTTTCAGAATATGTAAACACTTTTATAAAGAATTACTAGGAAATAATATTTAATATGTGTATATATTTTTTATGGTATTCAGATATTTTCAGTATTCGAATACTTTTATTGTAATCGGTTACTTTTGTTGTATTCGAATACATTTATTTGTATTCGAATACTTTTATCAGTATTCGAATACTCGCCTAGTAGAGCAGCGATTTCGTAAGTCTATCGTGTCGTTTTTTTTTTTTTTGCGTAGAACCAGGTCAAACATGTTAGGTTCCTTTGAGTATGTCACCGGGCATATGAAATCAAATTTTACGACATTTTTTTGTGGTCTCGAACTTTTTAAATCAATAAAAAGTGAAAAAAATGTATTTTTAAAGAAAATTGTTTTTTTTTGTTTCCAGCGCCATATCTTTAAAATCATTAAAGGTACCGAAATTTGTTTTGTATCAAATTAAAGGTCACACTGTAGCGCTTTTACCAATATAAACGGTTTGGGTACAATTCGCACTTTCACTTCTCTAAAAATCAGATAAACTAAAAATATATATTTTATGTATTCAAATCTTCACCAATCGATAAACTTTTTTATTTTTGAAAATATTTACATACATGCAGCGAAGAAAATAAAGCCTAATAATCACAAAAGTTTTTGAAACAATATATTTTTTCCTAAAGTGTACCGTTTGGCAACAGCGATTTTTTTTATCAGCGCTGAATGCGAAATTGGGACGCAATACACCTCGCATGCTAGTTACAGTAACCAGAGGTTTTAACTTCAGAATAATGTCATATTGAACGGATTTCGTTCATTTTTGGCAGTATAATAGTAAATGCTTCACAGGAAAGTTTCTATATTGTGCGGGAGCTTGCTAATTTACAGGGGGTGGATGCCACCCCCTCTCAGGGGGTGGCACTTAAAAAATATATATGTTTATTGGAGCTGAAATAGAATACAATTTTAAGAAGAAAAGGTTCTGTGCAATTTTTCACATAAATTGATAGTTTTCAAGTTATAACGACTTCAAAATTGCGATTTTAGCTTTAAAAAAAAGGTATTTCCAAACGGCTTTCGTCAAGTTTCTCGAAAAGTATTACTTTATCGAAAAAATGTTGCAGACCAATTACAGACAGTACAAACTGGGAATTAATTATATTTTTTGTTTATTGATGTAGGATTAATAATTTCGGAAATATTTAAGTTTATATTTGGTAGTGTTCCGAAATTAAATTTAAAGTTTAAAATGCACTTTTTTCTAAAGCAAGCGCATTAAATGAGCAAAAAAATTGGAACATCTAGGTAATGCTACATCTTAACGAAAAACTTGTATTTGAGATAATTTTTCTAAATTACTGGCTAATTAGATTAACAAAATGGCGACCTTTTTATATAAAAAAAGTATAAATACGCACATTTTTCCGTCATAACTTCTTTATTTCTTATGCTACAGGAACGAGTAAAAAATAATTTGAAAGCGCAATTAATTGTCTTTAATTTCATTTCTTAGCATGCGTGACGTAGGTGTCACAATTTCTGAAATATTTAACATTTAAACTGCATTTTTCGTCTTATAAACGTTCGGACGCCATTTGTAAACTTTCATATCTCCGAAACTGTTAAATCTATGTAAATAAATTAACAAGCGAAATTCATTATCAGTTTATAAGCTTTATTTTTGGTATCTACCCATTTTCCAATAAAACTACTTAATATTTATTGAGATATTTGGAAAAGGAAAAAAAAATTACGTTTCATCGAAAATACCTTTATAGTTTAAACTGTATTTTTTTCGAAAGCAAGTGCTGTTATACAAACCAAAAATTTGAGCATCTACGTCATGCTATATATTAATGAGGAACAGTGTTTTGAAATTCCTTTTTTTAATTACTGGCTAATTACAGTAACAAAATGACGACTTTGTTATTAAAAAAATGTGTAGACGCACATTGCTTCGGTCATAACTTCTTTGTTTTTTATGCTACAGAAACAAATTAAAAAACAGTTGAAAACTTAATTAATAACATATTATTCTACCTATTAGCACCCTTGACGTAGGTGCCACAGTTTCTGCGATATTTAACTCTCACTCTAGATAATTATCTTATGAACACTTGGATGCCAAATGTAAACTTAAATATCTCCGAAATTATTAATCCTACATCAATAAACAAAAAATATAATTAATTCCCAATTTGTACTTTCTGTAATTGGTCTGCAACATTTTTTCGATAAAGTAATACTTTTCGAGATACTTGACGAAAGCCGTTTGGAAATACCTTTTTTTTTTAGCTGAAACCGCAATTTTGAAGTCGTTATAACTTAAAAACTATCAATTTATGTGAAAAATTGCATAGAACCTTTTCTTCTTAAAATTTGATTCTACTTCAGCTACAATAAATATATATATTTTTTAAGTGCCACACCCTGACGGGGTAGCATCCACCCCCTATAAATTAGCAAGCCTCCGCACAATATAGAAACTTTTCTGTGAAGCATTTACTATCATACTGCCAAAAATGAACGAAATCCGTTCAATATGACATTTTTCCGAAGTTTTGCACATTTTTTACCTCTAGGTACTGTAGTATGCAGGGTTGGTCAGATTAGTCGCGTAGAAGTGGCAGTTGTCGAAAATCATTAAGTATTCATTGTCCGGATAAAAATTGTGACAATCGAAATTGTGCTTGTTTTAAGGAAGGCCGAAAATGTTGCAACGAGTGCAAATGTCGTTCCTGAAACAACATTATTAAAGATTTCGAGGCAGATATGAACGAATTAGAATGCTATTAACGTAGGGCCTACATAAACTACATACTACATATTTATCTATCCAAATAGAAAATTTATTTCAACAATAAAACTCATTTTATATGTACGTTTTTACTTTCATTCATTTAAAAATGTCTAATAAACTTACTAATTAGATGGGTAGTTATTAACACTGATTGATATTTATAGATTAGGTATTTATATCTACCTATCTGTCTTTTTATTATTAAAAGGAGACTATTTAATATTTTTTGTACAATTTCTTAATATTAACAACATATGATCAATACTACTGTACAATATATAAAATATTGGACAATAATATTGATCCCCTAGATCTTTTGATCACTACTGATTTTCTACCTATTGATATAAGTTAAACTACTACATTCACCCCGACCGGAACCGTCAGGTCGTTGCAGTCGGCAGGTTTGCTACAGCCGAGCGTGACTTTGGCCCGTTAAAAAAAAATCGCTCACTCAATACTATCAACGGGACTTGAAAAATTTTTATTCTAAAAACTTTTTTCAACTATTGGCTTCAATTTGTACGCAGCATGTATATACAAATTTTCATAAATAAATTTTTTCCTCGATTGCCTAAAATTACGCTACTGAAAATAACAAGTTTGAGTTTCCTATTATTTTACTAACTTAAAAAAAAATAAATCGGGTTCACGTGGGACGTTGTTCGAAGCGCTATTGTGTCTACTTTAATCTAAAAAAATAAAAATAGCTTGATAGCACAAATATTTTCAGAGATATAGCGGTGGAGACGTTAAAAAACATATTTCATTAAAAATCTATTTTTTTGAGTTTTTCCGAAATAAAAAAGTTCTCGACCACCAAAAAATGTCGTAAAAAATGATTTCGTGTACACGATTATCTTACTAAAGAATCCCACTAAGTCTGGTTTGATTCTACGCCGGTTTTTTTTTCTCGAAAACTAAGCGACTTTACTTCCAGATTTTACTCTACTATAGTGTATTCGAATAACGGATACTTTATTAATATGTGTCGGATACAAATAACGGATACAATTTTAAGAAAGTATTCGGATACAGAAAAAGTATCCGAATACTGTATTCGAATATAGGATGTATTCGAATACTAGCCAGCTCTGGCAGAGAGACAAAAACCAATATATGTCCTGAGCTCGATTTTCGAGAAACAAACAATGCTCAATGGCGCAAACCGCGATCATGTATCTTTTTCTATTACCTAGCTGCAGAGCGTTTTTGGAAAATTGGCATTTTTGTATGATGTCTATATCTCAATTATCAAGTGTCGAATCGAAAATCGAGTAACACATTTTTAAGGCACCTTTTTGAGTAGAATCCGTTGCTGCTAAGAAAATTATGCATGCCTCAGTTTTCGAGATATAAACATAACTTGTGTTTTTTCAAAAGGAACATCCTGTAAATTATTTCATTATTCGATCACAACTTAAATTAGCTATCCAACGATATATCATGTCATATTTATAGTGGAGTCAATAGAGGCTAAAGATCTGCATTATTTCAGAATAATTACTTGAAGCTTCGATTTTCCTAAAACCTTTTGATATCACTTTTACATAGCTTAAAATAAAAAGTTATAAACATATAATCGTGAGGAAATTGTGTATTAATTATTTAAACAAAAAGAAACTTTTTTTGTTGTTCCTGACATGTTCAGAGATGTATTCTCAAAGGTTACCGCTTCCCGGAATTTTTCAGAAGTGAAAATCTCTATTGACTCCACTATTATCTCTAAATAAAAGTGGTTTATTTTCGAAAAAATTAATATATTTGTGAGGAGGCCATGGAAAACTATTAACAACAACAAGACTTCTTATAATGTAAAATAAATTTTGTCAAAAATAGGAAAAAATAAACTACAATAAATGTTCGAATTGTTTTCCATTAACATCTGTGCATTTTTGACACCTTCTTCTTACAGCATTTGTTGCATTTCCAATCATGACAGGAATTATTGTTCGAAACGCAGGTAATGTTTTGTTTTCCAATTCTTCTAGAATCTATATATTATATTTTTTAAATAACCTCAAAGCCAAAAGTCGGCAGGGGTTATATCGGGAGATCCAGCTGGCCACAAAATAGGTACATTATTTCCTAAAAATTAAACAGTATCTAAACTACTTTGTTGTTTATTAATGTCCAGTTAGCTAAATTAATTGTTAGTTATCAATTGAGTTAATTTAGCTAACTAGACATTAATAAACTAGTCCTGAGTGATACATAGATACATATCCAATCCTCCCCAAATTGAGCATTTAAATAAATTCGTGTTTCATTTGACGTATGACCTAGGCCACCATCGTGTTGGTAAATTAATCTTTGAAATTGTCTTACAGGCATATTGTCCACAAAGGTCTCTATTTCTTGTCGTAGAATATTAATAAAATTTTCGGTGTTCAAATTACCGTGAAAAAAATGAGGACCTATTATTTGGTACCCAATAAAACCACACCATACACCAAATCCAAATCGTCTTAACTGTGGCTGTTACGTGCGTATTTTCATGAGCCCAATGGTGGTTATTATGCCGATTAAAAATTCCGGCACTGCTTATACGGGCCTCGTCTGTTCATATAATTGTTCCTTCAAAGCCTGGTACTTCATTGCACTGACGCAAAAACCACTGGCAAAAATCGAGAAGCCTTTGAAAGTCGTTTGGGTATAGATGGTAACTAATCCTAATTTTGTAGGGTTTGATTTTTTTTTTTAAACAACGCAATGCAGTTGTTTTTGGGTTTCCTAAATTTTCCTGTATTTCGGGAAACGATATATTAGAATTTTCTCTTACAGTGACAGTTTAAAAATATTCAGTTTTACTTGTAATTTGTACAGATTTAGATTTGAACTATTAAAATTTCAATTAAAAACCGATTTCAAGTCAAAGCCGCATTTCGCATGCAAGAAGTTATTTATATCTTGCGCGTTAGGGTGTTCCGCTTTGCGTAAAGTTAAATATATGCCACTTTAGAAGCGTCATAAGCTCGGTTAACTTCATTTAGACCATGTTAAGCGCCGCTAGTATATACCTAATAATTGGATTTATACAAAAATAGAACTTAACAAGTTTATTTTCTCATGAACAGGAGGGTACACGAGAAATATGTATTTTATATCTTTAACTTTAGGATTTTGTAAAGTTGCCCACTCAAATCTATTAACAATAATTCTGATGAGTAATTTTAGTCGAATCCAATCAACCTCAAATGACCAATTAGATAAATCAACCAATTAGTCGAATCGGTGAATTAGTGGAATCCAAAAATTGGTCGAATAATTAATAATAATTCTATTGGGTATCTTTAGTCGAATCCATTAAACAGACAGTTGAATCAAATTGTACAATTAATCGAATAGAATAATTTATCGAATCGACTAATTCATGGAATCGATCAATTCATCGTATCGACTAATTCATCGAAAGGGCAAATTGATCGAATCGATCAATTCGTTGAATTCGCCCATTTCCATTTTATCAATTAGTGCAATGTGCAATAGATTTCAATTAGCCACGTTCGCATAAAAGGTGCCGAATGTACTGCGTTTATATCAAACCTCAGCACTTTTTGATAACTGAATGCAACTGTATACTGTATCCATGTATATATACTATATACAACGTGTTCCACTTTGCGCCCTCCACATCTCAATAATTATTATTAGTCATCCGTTTTCAACCAAATGTTAAACGGTATCATAGACATTTATTAAGTCCTTTTTTGTATAAAACAAAACTTATTTTAGTCATTGGTATGCATTTTTATCAAGAGAAAAGGGATCGATTTTTCGAAAAGTCATATTAGGCATTTTTCTATTGAAATACTAATACAATATTATTGATCAGCATGCTGTAGAACTCCTATATCCAAAATAAAGGACACCGCACGTTTTATATTAGTGGCCTGTCAAATTTGATGAATTTTTAATTTTAATTGTTGTAGTTCAACTGATTCTAAACAATAAGTTCCTTTGGCAAAACTTCAAATTAAGGACAGTTTCTCCGATAGATGGCGGAAATATGCGTTTATTTTCGGTTTATTATAAATAATTAAATAACCAAATATACTATAATCTTTAAAACTGTTTTAAATAATTGCTATTGTTCTAACGAATACAACTATATATTTTTTTATTATAAATTTCTGTTGTACTTGAATATCGTAGTTTGTCAATGAAAATAGTTCCTAATTTCATTATTAAAGTATGGCATTTAACTATATACAAAGTTTACGATAAAAACTGTATATGGTTGTATTCCTTAGAGCCATGGGGAGTATTTGAAACTATTTTAAGGATTATACCATTTATGATTTTTCAAATATTTATAATAAACCGAAAATAAACGCATGTTTCCCTCTCACTCTGCATGTTTTGTGATTGTGGCAGAGAACAGTTGAACTAGTGTTATAGTCTCTGTGCTTTATTTAGGTATTTGCAGAAGACACAAAGGTCTAGCTCTACGGATAAGTAAAGTATAGAGATACCTATTAAAATAGTGTTGTAGAAGTTCATGAAAGTCATGAAACCTAAAATTTTGACACCTCAAATAGTCAAATAGTATTTAATATAATAATAATGATAATCATAATATTAAGTCTTTATTGATTTCTACAAAAATAGAAAATACAATTTGGCGAAGTTTAGCCATTAAGGGCTGTTTTTATTACACTGAACTATGCTTCAAAATATTTCAGTGTTATCAAAGTATTTAAATATTCAGAAAGTATTTAAATACTTTTATCTTTTGAAAATACTTAATATTTAAATACTTTCAATTTTCTGAAAATATTTAGTATTTAATATTTAAATACCTTTTCTAAGTATTTGCCCAGCTCTGAATTCCTTAGAGCAATGGGAAGTATTTGAAACTATTTTAAAGATTATACCACTTTTAATGATTTTTAGATATTTATAATAAACAGAGAATAAACGCGTACTTCCCTCTCACTCTGCAAAATCCCATCCTTAAGTACTACAGAAAAACTGTGAATCCGTTTTCGATAAATACAATAGGTCAGGGTTAAATTGCACCAAAAATTAAGATAATTGACGTCCAATCGTAAAATCTAAAGGGCGCGGATATTTAATAAATATATAATGGCAATCTAACAAATTAGTTCTAAAACTTAATTGATTAATTAATACAAATTTTCAAGGTGAGTGTCAAGTTTAACAAATATAAACAATCAAAACAACTAAGCGTCAAGTGATATTAAAGAACTAAATTAGTTGCTGAGTTAAGTGTCCGCTTTGAGTCGTACTCATAATATAAACATTTTTTTCTTCATGCCATTGACTGGCGCACGCGTTTCAAAATTTGTTGATTTCTTCTACTGAAATTTGAACCTGCTGGAGACAACCATTTAGATAATGATTGAACCAGTTCGGGGCATTATTTGATAGGATGTTGAGTAGTTGTAGGGAAAATGTAGTCCAAAGAAAAAATCTCAGATGCTTCTAACACATACATTTAATGAAAATTGATGTTGGCACCAGCATTCCATTATGGCATCTGGGTTTTTTCTGACCAAAAGTGGTGATTATGAAAATTCATTATATGGGCAGTTCTACAAAGCATGGTCGATTCATGATATTAGTGACTTACTGATCAAAAATTGGTCCAAGCTACAACCCGTGTCCAATATTCTCTTAGATGAGTCTTACCGCACCTTGTTATAATAAAAAACTTGAGCTAAATTACAACAAAAATAAAATATTGGCTGTTTTTACTCCTAAAACTCAAGACCGTCACGCGTAACTCCATACAGATCGACACTTGTTTTGGCTGAAATTTTGTTACCAGAGAAATGGTTAGTGTCCATCTCTGCTATAATTATTACAAAATATCCAAAATTTGTTGGCAAGATACAACTTTCATGTTTTAAAGTCTAGGATTTAATATATAAACTATTAAAGTCGCGTAACTTGGTTAATAGTCACGACCATCACAGCGCTCATTATTAGTTAATAAGTTGAATGCTAGGACTACCAGCGACTCAGAAACACATCGAAATTTAGTTTTCGTTGTGAAATCATGTGAGATACACTAACCAAGTGCTGTTTTTCAAAACATTTTGAATTTCCAGTAATTTATATGGTAGGTCTAATATATGGCCCTATGCTCTCTTTCATGACCGTCACGTTGTGTATTTTAGCATTTATCAACTCATTAATATCCAAATACGTTTTTATTTTGAGGTATCCAGTACACTGTCTTCTCTTAACCTTACTTTAATAATAGCTTAGGGTGAATATAATTCTTAGTCATTTTTGTCTAGCGGCCCTCACGACCGTCACACTCATGATCGTCACATGGCTCAAATTTGAGTGTGATGGTCTTGAGACTCTAGTGACGGTCTTGAGAAATTTCATTGGCATTACTCTCCTTCACTCTTGTAACTTTTGAATGGTTGAATGGATTTTTTTCAAATTTGGTGTAGTGATATGGGATGAAATTTCCAATTATATGATGTAAAAAACCAACTTCTGACTTCCGGTTTCGAGGCAAATGACGTGAAAATCAAATTTTTCAAATGGGACAACTTGTATATTTTTTCATATTTGGTTCCTACTAACCAAAATACATATGATCTGACACTCAAATATTATTTTTATTTTCAAAAATTTGGCACAACCTCAGCCAGCAATTACACGACCGTTTTACGACTCTCACAACCATCTCATGCCACTCACGACCGTCTCGCATAACTCACAGTACCTCATTCACAATGGTGTCATAAATATTATTTATCTGGTTAGGACCATTGTCCTTTAAATTATGAACAAAACTGGTTATCGGTAACAAAATTTAGACACAAAAAGTTAATTTGAGTCTAATCCATTTAGCATATTTATATTCATACACAGCACAAATATAAATGTGACGGTCGTGTGTTTTGTTATACGTTTCACTAAGGAAAAACAGCTGTAACATTTTAGTTACGGGAAAAAAGGTAGTGCCACAAGGCATACCTGAAAAGTAGATACTTTAACCATTTCAAAAATGTATGCCATCAATAGATTCCTGACATTTTATTTTTGAACATTGTCAATATGAAATCGACCATGATCAGGAGAAGCGTGCTTCGTCAGCAAAAAAACTATATTTTTCAAAAAATCGACATTTTGTGCAACTTCTTGTACCGACTACTGACAATAAATTATTTGAATTGACTTATCAACTGATTAATCGAATCATTAATTGCCGTTAATATTAAGCATCGACGCGACGCGTTTGATGGCTTTTGCAAACAACTGCATTACCTCCGTGTGGAGATTTTAATTTTTTTTTTTTTGTAGAAGTGGAAAATATAAATCTACAACCAACTTATTTATAGATAAATAAAACAACTTATGAAAATATACAATATATTTTATTAAATCTCTTTCATATATAAATAAATTAATGTGCGCTAAAATAAATTTTGTAAAATTAAAATCCATTCATTTTTTTTTTGTTTTGGATGGAACATCTGCGACAAAACATTCTGAATCCAGGAAGTAACGTTTAAAACTATAACACAGAAAATATAAGCTAATACAATATTTTTTTCCTTTTAAATAATACTTATTCATTAATTTAAAATATAAAATTATAACTTTAAATATTTTAAATATTTTATTATTTACATACAGGGTATAAAACAAGGCTAATTTAATGGCCTCGTTTTGGCACTTTGGCTTAAATTTTTTGGCATGGTTGTTACATTTTTTGTACGATAAAGGCACTGGTAGATTTAAAGCTGCCTAGCTGTGTGTTTTTTTATATTATACTACAAAATATAAATATTTTAAATTTTCAATAATTGGATGTGACATTTTTATCATAGTGTTTTTGTATATGCTATTCGAAAAATAGGGAATCCTACGCAGTACTTTCTTAATAGTTCCAACTAATAACTGCAAATACCAAATAAATACACTGTCTTTCATGGAAAATACAACGTCTTCGTTATTCAAAAAAAAAGTTTATTTAGCGACGAATCTAGATTTTATTTGTGAGTTAAGGATAAATATCCGAAGTGAAAATTCAGAATTTGCTGTTCAGAACTCTATATCACAATGTCAAGAGGTTTGCGGAAATGATAAAGTATTCTTCAGTATAGGTCGCATAAACTCTAACTTGGCAGGTCCAAAGGACGCTTTATCATATAAACTAGGAAGATCAGACGTACGCTACTAATTTCTCTCTTCGTCATTGCAATGGGTCTGTGCGCATCGCATATCAAATCGTACGTTGTGTTACCAACTCATACACACGCCAAGTTAGAGTTTACTCGACTATAGTGAGTCGCTGCAAAGAGCATGAGATCAACACTGCTCACAATTAAAAATAAGTTGCGGGCATCATAAAAGCAATTTTTTAATAACCTTCAGCCATTAGGCCTTTAACCAATTCTAAACATTTTTGTATATATATTGAAAGCATCACTATAGTCGGAGCAGTGGATCTTTGAACTGACGTCACTGATTCAGGTAGCAATCAAAGACTATCGTTTGTATATTGGCGTCTCACTCTTTACAACCGAATTCCTGGAATGGATATAAGGATGTATGTCTTCCACAGTCTACGACCTACGCACGCTCGTCCTGCGCATTAGATTTGAGAGTAATGGTAACGCGTACGTCTAGACTACATAGAAACGCATCGGTCTCATGATTCAATCGTCAATGGCGCACGAATTTTTTGTTATTCGTAACGCAATTAATTCATTATACCTAAATTCGCAAACTAGAAATCTGGTTTTTGTTCTAATTGGGTCTGCCAATGCCAATGTGATTCTTTATGCCTAGTCTAGTCCAATTTATTATTATTAATCATTATTAATAATGTAAATGAATGGGTGATATCCCACCTCACAAATAGATCTCAAGTAGTAGAAGTTAATGCAATGAAATCTGAAAAACTTAAGTTTGGAGTTCCACAAGGATGAGTTCTTGGGCCTTTACTATTTTTACGTTATATTGATGACAATTTTCTAATAATGTTTGCGGATGAGAATTCTGACGTGTGTTGCAGAAAAACTTTTGAAACAACTATATCTAAGGCACAAACTTCTTTAATAAAATTTGCCGGCCACTTTAAATCAAACAGGCTATTTTTAAACATATCCAAAACTGTTTTTATTATATTCTCTCCTAGACATAACGTTCGTGATAAAAGTCACTTAATAAAAATAGCTGACAGATCTATAGAACAAGTACACTCTACTAAATTTCTGGGAATAAATATATATATATATAATATATATATAGATGATGCATTAAGTTGGGGTGCACATATTGACTCTACAGCAAAAAAACTTTCTTCCGTCTGTTATGCATTATATAGATTATCTAGAATATCAAAAGGGTCAACTGTCATGGCATATTGTTATACTAATTTTATTTCAAGGGCAACATATGAAATTCTTTTTTGGAGCGCTTCATGCCATTTTGAAAGATTATTTAAACTACAGAAAAAAGCTGTACGTAACATTGTGGGAGTATCTAAATATATGTCCTGTAGAAATTTGTTTAAAGATCTAAATATTTTGATATTGCCAAGCATTTATATTCCAGAAATACACTTGTATGTTAAAAATAATTTAGATAAGTTTTTACCAAACAATTATAATCATGATCATAAGCACGCCATTACATAAATTATCAAAATATGAAGAAAGCCCAAAATATACAGCAATAAAATTGTATAATAAAATCCCTGTCTTAAAAAACATTGAAAATGTAAATACATTTAAAAATGAAACAAGAAAATACTTGCTGCTCAACTCCTTTGTGACTAATCATATACCAATGAGGTCTTTTTGGATTATAAAATTATTATTATTATTATATTATTAATTATTACTTTAATAAATCAATTTGTTCCGCCTATGGTACCAAATCATTGCCATCCTTTAACAAATTAGTTTAGGCAAAATAAGATGATGACGTCAGTTCAAAGATCCATCGATCCGACTATAGACTTCAATGCCCTAGTTAGGACTCGAACCAGAAACCCCCTGCGTCTAAGTTTAAGGCAGATTTTAAAATAGCTTCTTTTAACCCATTTCATTTAATTTGTGCTTACAGTTCATTCTATAAAACAATAAGTCTAAAGCATGTCCTATTGCATTTTCCATGAGATACAGAATTCATTTCTGACGTTATTTCATTTCGTTGTCAAAATTCAGTTACATGAAACAAAAAAATATATATATAGTACGTTTTCGGGAACACTTTTCGCTTAGTAAAAGCGCAACTTTATCTAGGAGTAAAATCATATCCATTCTGATGCAGTCCCGTACTCCTAAAGTTCCCATTATTCCCGTAAAATCCGGGGTAGTTCCCATACATAGTCCTACCGAAGTTGGGACTCCTCATTCCCTTTTCATTGCTATACACCGGGTTATAGTTATGTAAGAGATTGTGGGAGTGGTACACAGGTCCGTAATTGCATATTTCTGCTGAGTACGGTTGGCCAATTGGGCTGAGTCCGGCTGTCAGCAGGTTCGATTGGAGTATAGATGGCGCCGTAGATTGCGTGGTGTTTTGGTACCGGTTTTGGAAAATCATGGATGCGTGGGAAGTGTGGATGCTATCTGACTGGTGGTTCAGTTGATCTTGTGGATCGTCATCTGGAAAGATTAAGATAATTAGAAATATACGAAACATACGAACGAACATACATAAATATACGAAACATATATTATAGAACTTTAAAAAAAATTATAATTTATTAAAAATTATAATTTTTCCAAACTATCATAAAAACTACTAGTGAAGTAAGAATATAAAGAAATGGTAGATAAGCAATGCAATATTCCTTTTGGTTTGCTAATACTATGATTAGGATATGCGTTTTGAAGTATATTGTCATCGTTACTAGAAACGCAGTGCTTGTAACAAATTTTGGTGAAGGAAACTATGTTGAAATTAAACAGTCCTCGCCGTTTCAGCAGGTGCCCATAGCTCTGCGCTGGCGAGTACCAAGAAGCTCGAAACCGGTCCACCTGCCAAAGCGGCGGGGTTCCTTTATTAGTATGTTATTTGCTATTTTCAAGAACAAGTAAGTTGGATAGAGCACCTAGGACAGTACCTAGAGGTAAAAAATATTTAAAATTTCGGAGTAATTTCATATGTAATGATAGTTTTCCTTTTTGAGTTATTATTGTAGTAAAATATATCGTCTACAGTTTCTATATGGTCTGGATACTTGCTCCTACCCTCAAGGGGTGAAAACCACCCCTAAATTTAAATTTTCAATATTTGAAAAAGTATTACTAATTCATTTTTGACACGTAGGATGGTTATGTTTTTGGGATTTTTATTTCTTATTACTTATAATATTGATTTCACTGAGGTTAAAAAAAACGCAATTTCTTACATCAATAATCAGAATGTAAACCAACTTCTATTAATGCTGAGTAATTTTTATCAAAAAAGCTCGTGAGGGTTCGTTTAGAAATTTTCTAAGGAATATAAATTAAAAAAAAAAATTGTTTGCATTGATCAACTTTGATGAGTTCTAGGCGTTTTTGGGACTACTAACTACGAAATGCCCCAATGTACGCCGCCAGTGGTGTTGACATTGAATGTCACGTAATTCATTCTCATTGGCTTAGAATGATGGAATGCACAAACTCGTTTCTGTGTTTATTTTTTACAGTCATCTTCCCACAGTAATACTACTCTACACTATACCATATTTTCTCTAAAACCAATATTTATTGAGATATTTGCAGAGAAACAAAAATGCTACGTTTTTTCTAAAATCCCTTTACAGTTTACAATGCATTTTTTTTTCTAAAGCAATATATTAGCGAAAAACTGTATGGGAATATGTTTTTTTAAATACTGAGTATTTACAATAACAAAATAGCGACGTTTTTATTTAAAAAATGTGAAAAAGTACATTTTTTTCTGTCACAACTTCTTTGTTTTTTAAGATAGAGAAATACTCAAAAAAATCATTTGAAATCCTAATTAACAGTCTTTCATTTTGGCTGTTAAATACTTCGTCTTATACAGGTTCCGACGCCACCTTTGTAGTTCCAGATCTCCGAAACCATTAACTCTATACAGAAATTAGAAAGAGAATGAAATTCGTCCTCGATTTAGAAGCTTTCTTATTTGTCTCTAGCACGTTTTCGCTCAATGTAATATCTTTCGAGTTATTTGACGAAAACCCATTTGAAATACCTCTTTTTTAAGCTAAAATCCCAATGTTCTAGTCATTATAACTTAAAGACTATCGATTTATATGAAATGTTGCAAGGAACTTTTTTTTAGTCTCCACCCCCTGAAAAGGGGTGGCATCCACCTCCTATAAATTAGCAAGCCGCCGCATAATATAGAAACGTTTCTATGATGCATTTACAGTTAATTTGCCAAAAATGAACAAAACCCGTTTTATATGACATTATTCCGAAACCTCTAGTTATTGTAGTAACCTGTATATAAAAAAATTACTAGTTATAAGAGTTGCGGAAATACAGCTAGTTTAAGATCATCAGTATGCCCTTGTATATCGTATATCCGTGACTTAGTCACTCTCACGCAAAAACTTTCAATATAATCGGCTTAATTAACAAATGTTTATTTTCAGCCGCTTCAAATTTTAATTGCCAACGTAGATATGCAATAAAATAAGATTATTATTGCCTAAATCTGGGAATTAAATAAATGTTTATGTTACACCCAACCTTAATATCCTATCGCCTCTAAGTGAAAAGATTATTGTATTTACTATTAGAAAATCGACCTCGTTGTTATTACTACATGTTGAGCTTTCAGAACCACCTTTTGTCGTGTTGGTACTAGTTGTAATCAGAATTTAAGTATGTCCCGGTGAACAAAATTAGCTTTTCTGTCAGTAGACGAACCGTTTGTTTTGATACGTTATGATAGTATCAGCTAATAAACAAGAGTTGTTAAAGTTTGTTGCAAATCGGTGATGATAAAATAATTGAATATTTTTCTTTAAACTGTTAAAGACGAGAGCAGATTATCAAATTATTTTTTGGAATCGTAAGAAGATGCAATAATAAACGAAGGCTTAAGGAATGTGTGCAAACTAAAGGAACTTGATTATTTTACATAAAACTGTAATTGTATTAACTAAGCGGCAGTTGAGAGAAGACTTCGGAACGTAAACGTTTTAGTCTAAGAAATGACGATGGTTTTCACTAGATAGCGTCTGGCTCCTGCAAATTACTACTTGTGCCCGGCATGCGCAAACCGCTTGCCAGCGGCACGTCCAACAGCTGTTTTGTAACACTCGCAGGAGGTTAGGTTAGGTTAATAACTATTTTAATTATAAACCAATAATTATAGTTGTTAAATACCCTACTTGCTGGTGAAGGTACATAGCCCATAGGTTAAAAGATGATTCATATAAATATTTATTAAAAATCATGTAACATTATGAGTGGTTATTTAAAGGTTGTTATAATTTCTTGATAAATTATTAAAGTATAATTTTATATACAATGACAAAGGAAGGATTTTACTGTTTTTCAAACAAAAGTTTATTCAAAACATAAAAACAAAAAGCGATACTAAGGTAAGTGCTTGTATAATTATAAAGCAAAAAACCGCTGCCCAAGGAATCACTACTTCCACATTCAGATTTTCTATCCAAGTCACTCACAACAAAAAAATTTTGTATGTGGAAATAATTGCTTATGGAACTTTAGTAATATAATATTTGAAATCCTCTACCCCAAAAACCTATAAAACGATACCCCACATCGGTAGTGGGGTGGGGGTGGTGATAGGGGGTGGTAGTGGGGGTGGATGAAGTAAAAAAATATTTGGAGGTTTCTGGCTCTTGTATACACACTAAATCACATTTTTTTCATCCCCTTTAATAATAATGGTGGGGGTGGTAATGGGGGTGGCTAATGCCAAAAACTTTTTTGAGACCTTAGCTTCTCTTAAATATACTAAATACCAATTTTCTGGACTCTTACCTGCTTAATTTACCTATTTACCCCAAATTTTCCCCATTTTACCCCCAACCCTTCGATGGAACAAGATGAAAATATAATCTAGTTCCAGATCACGTTAAAATACATACGTGTACCAAATTTCAAGTCAATATCTTAAACGGTTTCAGAGTAAACGTGCGCACAAAAAAAAGTTACAGGCCGACAGACAGACAGAAATTTTTTTTTTCGCTCAAACTTAAAATCTCGACGTTTCGTGACATTCTAAGCCTATTTGAACAATAAAAATTTTTAAAAATTTTTTTGTCGTTACTATACTTCCACTGGATGTGGAAGTAAATTAAGGTTGTTAAATATCTAGCTATAAAAAGTGAATTTATTTTTAACAAAAGTTTTTCCAGAAAATAAACAAACGACAAGACCATCTCACTTCACAACGCATCTAGTAAAAATGATTGACAAATTAACGTGTAGTAGGTAGTGAGAAACAGTGTGACAGCGACATTTTTTTAATTAAATATACAAAACGTTTTTAATTATATAATAATTGTTTTAATGCACCTAAGCTCACTAGCGAGCTTTCATACTATACCCTAATTAATAAATATGTTAAGAAAATTTATCTTACATGTCGGCTCGGTGGCACAGTGCTTAAGGTGTTAAGCTTGCGACCACGGGGTCCCAGGTTCGAATCCTGGCTAGGGTATGGATGTGTAGTGGCGTTTTTCATGTGTTGCCGAGATGGTAGCAGTGAACTAGATTGCCGTTGTGTGAGAGACATCACAATCTAGTCGCTCTCCTCTCCTGAGTTCGAGTCTCAGCTGCGACAGATGGCAATGTCGCAGGGAATGGGTGTTGTGATATTGTCTATGTCTGTGTGTCCGTCCTGGTTGAGTGGTAGAATAGCCTACGGCTAAACTCCGCCAGGACATTAATATAAATAAGTCGGTTAAAATAAAAAAAAAAAAATCTATGACGCCACAGAAATAAAAAAAATTATATAAACTGGTCAAATGTTCTCTATCCTGTGTTTGGAACTTTTAAAATACATTTTGTAACATTTTAGAAACTGATTATTTTTTTAAAATACATTTTTAAACTTATTTACCAATATCCGCCGTAGTCTAGGAGATAGCTACATATATGGGGCCTGGGATATAACCTGTTGGCATTGCTGTTATGTTTTAACAAATATTTATCTTATGTGAGTCAGACCTCCCCCCCCCGACAGTTTTGGCGCTAGTCGCCCCCGAAAATATTCAATTGTGGAACAGAGTATAACACTTTGGGGCTTGGTGTTAGTTGAGGAGGGTATCTTGGCGATCAACATTCGATTATGCCAACATTTTTTCTCCGTGCAATTGGCAGCACTGGCGTCATCAATTATGGCCAAAATTGGAACGTAGTATAACCCTTTCTGACCAGGTGGAAAATTTTCGTTGTCAATGGTTATTGCTGGAAAACCATATGCCAACATTTTCTGCTTGACCATTTTCCAGATTTTTTTGCTCAAAATTGGACTTTTGGTCTCATTTTTTCGCTAAAACTAGTATTCAATGAGATATTTGTAAATGAAAAAAACGTTTACTTTCTTTCAAAAATACTTTTATAATCTAAAATGCAATTTTTTTCTAAAGCAAGTGTTTTAAGCGAGCAAAATAATTTTAGCATCTATATATATTAGGGTGGCCCATCTCTATAGGGGGTGAATTTTTTTTGCGTATTTTTTAAGTCTCACCCCACGAAAATATACTATTATACTAGGAATAATTTATGTCAAAGTTTCAGATAATTCGGTGAACGGTAACCCGTGCCGTGCCGCATTCAGGTAGAAATTTGTAGATAAGATTTTATTACGGTAATACACTTAAATTTTACTTAAAATACAAATATCTACCTCTTTTCTCATAATGTTTTATTGGTGTAATTATTTCCTAGAAATTATTTGTTTTGGAAGTTTGGAAATATAATGCACCTACGGTAGGTTTTTATGTCAGTTTGCAATTGTGTTTTACAGTGGTGACATTATAAGTTCTAGCATACGTTCCTTTTTGAAAAAACATTTAACGATGGCTGATGTTAGATCCTTACGAAAGGATACTTTCATTTACTTAGTTGGACACTATTCGTCACAAATCATTGGCAATAAATTGCCGTCTAATAGACAAGTATTACAAGTGCTCTTTTATAACATTCGTGAAGTGAAGCTAAGTGTACATGAAAGTGCTAAATTAACAATAAAAGAGGTGTCAGTTTTTTGGGATAAAGCTCGCATTCCGACACGTCAGGATTTTCATTGTGTTAAACAACTAGATAAACTTTATGCAGAGTGGAGGAACTTACAAAAATCGGCTAAAAGGGCCAGTGCGGGAGGTAAAGAAAAAAATTTCGTTAAAAAATTGGACGATCTCTTTGACATTTCTCATGCAAATGCATTGGAGTTGATGAAAATAGATGAAGATAAGCAGTTTTTAATTAACCAAAGAAAAAAGGGACATCCTGGATTTATGCATGATATTGATTACAACTTGCTTCTCAAGAAAAATCAGCTGAGGAGAAATTACAGAAATTATCCGAACGAATGCAACGAAGTCAACAAGAAAAAGCTAGATTAGAGGAAACAGTCACCTGTCCATCATCAAGTAGTAATTCAGCCGACTCCAACGAAAATGAAGATGAAATAATCGAAGCCCAAGAAGAGTTGTTACAAGACCGGCCTGGCCCGCCACAGCCAAAAAAGAGGAGATTGTATGGAACATGTAACATCATCACACCAAAAATAGCCGCTGCATTTGATGCTTGCAAAATAAGTGACAGGTATGGAGTCCATATTTTGACGGCAGTAGCAGAAGCACTAGGACATGACACCACATCTTTGTCCATCAGCAGAACCACACTTCAGCGCTCTAGACAACGCATCCGCGAAGAAAGAGCTGAAATATTAAAAACTGCCTTCGGTAATTCTGAATTGCCGGCCCCAGTCATCCATTGGGATGGAAAACTTTTACCTTCTCTCACTGGAATGGGAAATATCGATAGACTTGCTATCTTAGTTACTAGTGGAGATATTGAACAACTACTTGGAGTACCAGCTTTGCCCAATTCAACTGGAAGAGAACAGACTGAAGCAGTTTATGATGTGCTTTGTGAATGGAATTTGTACGAAAAGGTAATAGCTTTGTGTTGTGATACAACAGCATCAAATATGGTTTATATAAATGGGGCAGCCACACTATTGCAACAAAAATTAGAAAGAGATATTCTATATTTTCCTTGTAGACATCATATTTTTGAAGTGGTTTTGAGAAGTGTGTTTGACACAAAAATGCCTTCCTCATCTGGTCCAAATGTGCCACTATTTAAACGTTTTAGGGAATTTTGGCCTAAAATAGATCAAAATAAACTAAAAACTGGATTTCAGGGATCAAAAATTAAACACATTTTACAACCAGTTAAAGCCGAAATTGTAAAGTTTCTAAATGCAGCTTTAACTTGGCAACAGCCTCGTGATGATTGTAAAGAATTTTTAATGCTTTCTAAACTTTTTGTTGAAGAAGAGCCCACTCACACGACATTCTATCAACCAGGGGCATTTCATCATGCACTTTGGATGGCCAAAGCCATTTACTGTCTAAAAATATTTTTTTTCCAAGACCAGTTCCAACTAACTAAAAAAGAAAAAATAGGTATTGAAGATATATGTCTCTTTTTTGTAAAGGTTTATGTAAAGGCCTGGTTTACAGCGTCATTTGCTAGTAAAGCACCGCTTCATGACTTAGACTTTTGTAAAGAACTCATTAATTTTCAAAATATTGACAAAGAAATATCTCAAGCCGCAAGTAGGAAAATAGTGAACCATTTATGGTACCTTAATTCAGTAAATGTTGGCTTATCTTTCTTTGATGACGATATTTCAGTTACCACTAAAAGAGAAATGGTTAAAGCTTTGAATAGGAAAGCACCAAATCAAGAGGGTATTAAACGACTTATGATTAGTAACATTACTGACGTTGAAAACAAGGAAATTTAGGACTTCATATGCGAGAACACTAAACAGTTTTTTCAAAAATTAGGTTTGTCTATTGAATTTTTGGAAAATGATCCAACAACATGGAGGGAAAATGAAAGTTATACCCGATGTTTCAATATTGTAAACAAAATTAAAGTTGTAAATTATGCCGCTGAGAGAGGAATCAAACTTATTACTGACTATAATGACATTTTAACAAAAAATGAAGACCAAAAACAGTTTTTACTCCAAGTTGTAAATGATTATAAATCACAGTTTCCAAATGTAAAAAAAGAAACCCTGTCGCATGCTTTGGCCTAGTGCAAAAAATATTGTTTTTATTACTATATGTCTTGTAGATTTAGGATAATATTTGGTACTATGTATGAAAAAAACGTTTCATAATAAAATACACAAAGATAAAACGAGAGTTTTATTTCAAAAACTTCTAGTCTAGTTTCCTTAGACTACGAATTTACAGTAGTATGACACATGTCATAGTCACAACAGATAATGTCTTTGATATTTGTATGACTTGATTAGTCATTCTAAAGATAAATGTTGCTGATTAAAAAAAAAAAAAAACAATGCATCAACCAAAGAATGTAAATAATTCCATTTACTTTTATTATTGCATAATAATGCATTCTGCGGCACCCCTTGCCTTCAATTTGCCTCAATAATATTTTGAGGGGACTCTTTTTCTTCAAATGGAACCATTTGCAGGGGTGAGAAATAAAAAATTTCGATTTCGAAAAAGATGGGCCACCCTTATATATATTAATGAAAAATGATATTTGAGAATTCTTCTTTTACTAATTAGACTAACAAAATGGTGAAATATTTATTTAGAAAATGTGAACTTTGTTTTTTATTCTCCAGAAACAAATAAAACAAATATTTGAAAGCTTAACTAATAGCCTTTAATTTTGATTTGTAAAATTTTTGACGTAAGTGCCGCAGTTTCTGAGTTATTTAACTCTTATAAATACTTCGTCTCACAAACGTTCGGACGCCAGCTTTAAACTTTTATATCTCTGAAACTGTTAATCCTACGAAAATTTGAAAAAGGACAAATCCATTCCCAGTTCATAAGCTTTCTTTTAGCTAAAGCATTTTTTCGCTAGATGTGATATTTTTCGAGTTATTTGATATAAACCGTTTTGAAATATCTGTTTTCTCGAACTAAAATTGCAATTTTCAAGACTTAACAATTTATATAGAAAATTGCGTATGACCTCTTTTTTTACACAAAATTTTATTTCCGTTCAATTCCCATAATTAGTTTATTTCTAGTTTTACTGAAAAATTATTATTATTATTTGTTTAAATAATTAATTATTAATAAGCGTACGAGATAAACTTATAAACTTTGCAATTTTTAGTATAAAAGGCGTTGTAAAAAGTTTCAAATGATTTAATCCATTTTTACAGAACACATCTGAAAACCATATGGTTTAAATATCATCAATGTCGACTGAAAAATAACAAAAATAAAAATGAATGAGGGCTATATTAGTCCAGCAGATTTATCGCCTTATATGGGAAAGCTAGGCTGAGCTGTGTCGATCCGTTTCTTTAAATTTAAAGTGAAAAGAAAAACAGAAATGCAGTTTCCTCCCAAACTAAGGACTTTACCGTAAATCATGAAGTACTAGCTCGAAACAGAATAAAGCAATCGACTAGCTAGTTCTCGCAGAAGTGGGCATCCGCCTTTTCGCAGTCAAGGTACTAAACTTCCTTATGTACAAACCAAACATCTCGAGTGTTAAAAAAAATATTAAAAATACATTAAATAAGTCCGCCAATGTGACCGCTAATTGAGTCAGTTTCATTTATTTACATTGTATTTGTAACACATCGAAGTTAAATACGATTACGGAGTGTTTACAGAGCCGGGTCGTGAAAATGACGTCATTTCATACTAAAAGTTTTCAATACTTTATCATTAGAAATTATTATTATTTTGAATCAGTACTACTTATTTGAATACATTTTTATATTTATAAACACACACGTTCGACAATATAAACAAGGTCAGCGTCAGTAAACAATGAACTCGCTTGCACTTACAGAATGCTGACGCACCATTTATCTCAGGTATTTAAACTAGGAAGTAAATGGTGATGGGCAGTATCCAACTGAGTACCAAATGTGGGTGTCTGGGCACGACAGTATCTACCCGGGCATCGTAAATAGTCCCAAAACGCTGCCCCATTGGAAGCATCCCCAAAAGCTACGGAAATTGGACGACGTAAAGCTTAACTGCACGATGTACTAATCCGACAGATTTGCTCCTAGGTATATGGGAAAGAAAAACCGAAATTCAGGTGCCTCCTAAAGTAGCGACTTTACCGTAAATCAAGAAGTACCAACTCTCCAAGTTGCCAAGGTGCCAAACTTCCCTATGTATAAAAACCGCGCATTAAAAATATTAAATATTATTATTGTTATATTATTATTATAATATTATTGTAACAAATGTTCAAATGCAGCCAGGTCCGAAAAGGTCTTCGTTTTGAGATATGGGCCCTCGTTCCAAATCCAAAATCGCGTGAAGCACCCAAAGTTACCTTGTCGTAATGACTAAATTCTATTGCTGTTTCCATAGAAATAAATAGTAAAACAACGAAATATTAAGTTTTATTTCACACTTTTTTATTTATTTTTCATTTGTCAATAATGACATTGTTTTGATTCATTGAAACTATCAAATAAATGTCATTTTAGGATATGGCGTTTACAAAAAATTATTTAAGGTTACAAAAAGCGAGCTGTGTATCATCTCAAGCTTATATTACATCCCAATAAAACACGATCATAAATACTTTTTGGGGAACTAGTATTAACTCATACAATAGGGGTTTTTCATTATTTTCATCAGCTAATTATCAATAAAACAAAACATTTCATCCTGGACACTCTTAGTAAGAAAGTTGCGCTGAATTCACAGTTTGAGGTCGGTTCGCAGTGAAAAAGAATTTCCTACTATCCAAGAATGAGTGTTATTTTTTTAAAAATATTGGCATTTTTTGAGTACGTGGACACGAATTACTGATCGAAATTGTTTAGGTAAGAATACCACAGAAAATTCCATAATCATAGTTCAAATAAAAATCAATGGACCTGATTAAATTGCCCATTTAATGGGCATTTAAAATAAAGAACATGATACACTCTGAAAGTTCACCTAAAAAAAGAACAATTCTAATCCTAGGAAGCTCGGAGAACAATAATTCATTATAAGCGAAGCCCTTGAAGACCCACGGTGTTATTAACACGAGTAAGAAATATGAAATATGGTGTTATTTAAGAATTAATTATGAAGTTCTGAATTTCCAAAAAATCAAAGCCAACTTTAATTTAATTCAGGTTCAAAAGAACATTTTACGTGGGTTAGATTAAATTTGACTGGAGGCAGAAATCCCCTATCTGGTGTGCGGGGTTCTTTCATGATTAGGAATTATTATTTTGAATCAATACCATTTGAATATATTTTTAAATTTATAAACACTTGCTCATACAAGGCCAGTGTCAGCAAACAATGACCTCGCTTGCGCTAACAAAATGCTGACGCGTCATTTATCTCCGGTATTTAACAAGGAAGTAAATGTGGATGGGCAGTGTCCAACCGGACATGAGAGTATCTGCTCCAGAACCGTAAATAGGCCCAAGACGCAGTGGTGCTTTTATGGAAAACAGGCGTCAAAAACCGGTAGCCAAGCCAATTTTCGATAAAAATTTACGAAACTTGGTAGAGTTAAGTATTTGGATATGCTAAATTCAGTTTTGCTGCAATTTTTTTTTCAATATGACGGCTTCAAAATTTGGGTCAGAAGAAGCCAAAAAGATGAAAAATTCAATAAAATAACCCAGCCACAAAAAGAAGTCTGATCCTGGCACTTGACCTGAGTAGTACAATGTATTTTTCGACGCTGAATCCGAATCCGACCTCAGAAAAGTCCAAACACTCTCAAAATTTTGAGCTAAAGCGGAAAAACACCCTTAGAATAAGGTAAAGTCGTCCCTCATATATGGTGACAAAAAGTATATGCAAAAAATACTCCTAATGTACAATCCTAGGGTTTTTGAGGTTGCTGATTTCAAATTTCAACAAGCCAAAAACCAAAAATTGATTCTCAGGGTGAGAATTGAGTAAAATGGGAGTTGAAAGCAGAGCTGGGCAAATATGTACTTACAAATACGTCATAAGTATTTACAGCAAGTGTTTGTATTCATACTTGCAAATACTTTATCTGAAATATTTACTACTTAGTATTTGAAAATGATCCTAAACGTATTTATAAATACGGCAACTATTTAAATAACCGGGAAGTATTGAAATACTTTTAAAAAAGTATTTAAATCCTTTTCTGCCAGTATTTAAATACTTTCAGAAATATTTGAATATTATCTAAGTATTTCAATCTCAAAAGTTATTAAATAAATACAACAAATATAATCAAATACATTAGGGAGACAGGCAGATACTCGTCAAGAATCAAGTTAATAAATACATTGCATCATTCAGCATTCACGTCTTAATTCTCAGAAAGTTGGTTGAGAGCAGACATAGACGGCAAGTGTTAACTGTTAATGGATATGTTTTGTGATTGTGACAGAGAATAGTTGAACAGAATAGTAGTATTCTAGTGCCATAGTCTCTGTGCTTTATTTGGGTATTTGCAGAAGACGCTACTAGCGTCTAGGTCTACTAGCTCTACGGATAAGTAAAAATCCATACCCAACTAGAACTGATTAAGTATAGAGGTATTAAAATATTGTTGTAGAAGTTCATGAAAGTCATGAAACCTAAAATTTTGATACCTCAAATAGTCAAATAGTATTTAATATAATAATAATAATGATAATGATAATAATAAGTCTTTATTGATTTTTTACACAAATAGAAAATACCATTTGGCGAAGTTTAGGCTATTGTTACACTTAACTATGCTCCAAAATATTTCAGTGTTATCAAAATATTTAAATACTCAGAAAGTATTTAAATACTAAGTTTAAACTATTTAATTACTTTTGTTATTTATTATTTAAATACTTTTATCTCTTGAAAATACTTAATATTTAAATTCTTTCAATTTTCTGAGAGTATTTAGTATTTAATATTTAAATGGGGTGTACTACTGTACCACCGAACCTCGCCCTTTCATTTGTGTTTGTTTAATTTTTTTTTTCTTGTTTATTGTACTTTAATTTGTATACACAATGAATAAAGGCATTTATTATTTTTATTATTATTATTATTAAATACCTTTTCAAAGTATTTGCCCAGCTCTGGTTGAAAGCAGTGTAAAAGTGAAAATTTGACAAATTGCGTGATTTTCATTTTAAAAGTTTATTTCTATGAATTTTTGTTTGAAAATCGAGTAAAATAGAGGTTGAAAGGGGTGAAAAATGAGAATTTGACAAAATGCGTAATTTTCATTCCAGAAATATATTTCTAGGGGTTTTTGAGGTTGCTGATTTCAAATTTCAACATGCTAGAAGCCAAAAATTGACTCTTAATGTGAAAATCGAGTAAAAAGTGGTTGAAAGTGGTGTAGAAATAAAAAGTTGAAGAAGTACCTAATTTAGATTCTGAAATTATATTTTTAGGGGTTTTGAACTTGTTGTGTTCAAGTTCGAATCCGATCTCAGAAAACCCCATGTGTCTTAAAAATTTTGAGCCCTTAGCGAATAAACAACCCCAAAATGGGGTAAATCATCCCAGATTTGTAGTAACAATAAATACATGCAAAAAGTAGTTAAAAAGCGCAAAAATATTGTATTTAAATATAGATTTTTGGTATACTGGAAAGGATTTTCTACTCTGAGGTGGTTAAGCAACCCCCAAAATAGAGGGAAGCTACCCTAAAATGAGGCAAAACTAACTCACGTTTCAGGATTTATAAATTGATGTGAATGAATGGTAAAGGATATCAAAACAAGTGAGAGGGTTGTGTTTTATATTTAGCAGTCATCACCCTAAATAATGACGGAACAACTACTCTTAGATTAGGCTAAAAAATGCCCTTGTTCTTTCAAAGAATATGGACTAATCATACCATCATCGAGTATATAAATGCTAAAAAATGATATAAGAAATAAAGATCTGAAAGTTTGGAATTATATAGAACAAGAGTGACTTAAAGTTCACCTCTTTTATCAAAGTACATATGAGTGTAAAAAACTACCCTTATATAAAAATAAAATACATGATTACCATTAAAATATGAAAAATGCGAAAGTTTTTGTTTTATAAATTTTTGAATAGAAACTAAGGTGACTTCAACCCCTCTCATGAACTTTATTTTTATATTAGGGTGGTTTTTCTCTATCTAGTGATTGTTTAACCACCTCAGAGTAGAAAATCCTTAGCTGTATATTAAAAATCTATATTTAAATATAATACGTTTGCGCTTGTTAACTACTTTTTGCAGGTATTTATTGTTACAACAAATTAGGGTTGTTTATTCGCTGAAAGCTCAAAATTTTAAGGGCCCATGGGCTTTTCTGAAATCAGATTCGATCTTGAACTCAAAACCCCTAAAAATATAATTTCAGAATCTAAATTACGTATTTTTTCAACCTAAGAATAAACTCAAGGTTTTTGACATGCTGAAATTTGAAATCAGCAACCTCAAAAACCCCTAGAAATATACTTTTGGAATGAAAATTACGTATTTTGTAAAATTTTCATTTTTCACCTCTTTCACCCCCCATTTTATTCAATTTTCACTCTAAGAATAATTTTTTTGTTGTGGCATGTTGAAATTTGAAATCATCAACCTCAAAAACCCCTAGAAATATAAGTCTAGAACGAAAATTAGGTATATTGTCAAATTTTTATTTTTACACCATTTTACTAGATTTTCACACTAAGAATCAATTTTTTGTTTTTGGCATGTTGAAATTTGAAATTAGCAACCTCAAAAACCCTAGGATTGTACATTAGGAGTACTATTTGCATGTACTTATTGTCACCATATATGAGGAGCAATTTTACCTTATTCTAGGGGGGTTTCTTCGCTCTAGCTCAAAATTTTGAGGGTGCTTGAGGTCAGTTTCGAATTCTGCGTCGAAAAATACATTGGACTACTCGGGTCTAGTTTCAGGATCAGGATTTCTTTTGTTTGCTTCTTCTGACCCAAATTTTAAAGCCGCCATATTGAAAAAAAAAGTTTCTGCAGCAAAACTGAATTTAGCATATCTAAATACTTAACTCTACGAAATTTCGAAAATTTTCAATAAAAGCACCACTGTGCGCTGCTCCGTTTGCAGCATCCCTAAAAGACCCAGCAATTTGACAATCTAAAGATTAACTGTAGGATATACTAATCCGACAGATTTACTCCTATATGGGAAAAAGTCATTTCAATTTAAAGTGAGAAGAAAAACCGAAAATCAGCTTCCTCTCAAACGAACGATTTTATCGTAAATCATAAAATACGAACTCCCCGAGGGAGAGATCAATACTTTCGAAACGTAATGTAAAAGCGTGATTAATCGATTGTTAGTTTTCACAGAAGTGGGCATCCGTCTTTTCGTCGCCAAGGTGCTAAACTTCCGTATGTACAAACCAAACACCCCGCGCGTTAAAAAATATTAAAAAGATGTTAAATAAGTCCGCCAACGTGACCGCTAATTGAGTCAGTTTCATTTATTTACATTGTATTTGTAACACGTCGAAGTTAAACACAATTACGGAGTGTTTACAGAACCCGGGTCGTAAAACGGTAAAGGGTTTGACTTTTAAGATTTCGTAAACAGTTTACTAAGTACCGAGCCTGTTGGGTAGTAAAATTGATTTTGTTTATAATTTCACAGCACATGGCTTCTTACGAACTTCATAAATTATTCTTATACACCACAAAATGCCAGTACTTTATGTTAAACAAGTCACAAAAGACGTTTTTCTCTTCTCTGACAGAATATAGTTAAATGTTTCTAATCGTAAATTAAATGAACGTAAACTAAGAAGCCAATAAAAACGTACTTATTTCAATATAGCCAGCCAATACATATGTTACTCATGATTTTACAACATAAACAACTTGTTTTATTTTATATTTTAATTTGGATTATAAATTTCGATTTTTACAGGCGTCCTTACTTACAGGAAATGTATTTCAAATGTTTGGAGGATTGAAATTCGTTGTGAGACAGTTCTTTGTGTATTTTCATTCTAAATCTAAACTGATATTTAATTGAATGCTCGGAAATATGTCGAGTTATAAAAAATAAACCGTTTTATAAATAGGCGAGTTGTGAAACGTGTTAGCATGCCCTTATTTACTTTTGGTGCATTTTTTTTAGTTTTGTTTCGCGACAGAAGTATCCCAATTTTTCCGTTTTTTTTTTCGGGATTTTCTGTCACATACAGGCAGTCCATTTTATCGGGACCCTCAAGGATATCTCGCTTAATAACGTAGTCTAGGAGATAGCTACATATATGGGACCTGGGATATAACATGTTGACAATGGTGTTATGTTTTAGCAAGTATTTTATCTTATGTGAGTCAGACCTCCCCCCCTCACCGTTTGGCGCCAGCCGCCCCAGAAAATATTCAATTGTGGAACATAGTATAACACTTTGGGGGCTTGGTGTTAGTTGAAGAGGGTATTTGGCGATCAACATTCGATATATGCCAACATTTTCTGCTTGCCTATTTTCTAGATTTTTTTCCAAAAATTAGACTTTTGGCCAAAACGGGCCAAAACTGATGCTTTTCAAAAAAAAAATGTTGGCACCTTCTCAAACTTGTAGTTTTTATACCAAAGAATAGTCTCTGTGAATGCTAACATTTTTTTCTCATTGTAACGAAACATATGTCAAAGAAATCTGAATAAAAATTGTGAAAAAGTAACCAAGTGTTTTCAATACTTACTCTAGTTAACATGTTTCATTAAGAACTTACCGTAGACGCAGTTCAATTAAGTTTATTATTTCCTGAAAATCTTTGGGTCCTCATAAAAAACTATCTGACCATATGAAGAGAACCCGAGATATTAAACAAAAGCAAAACAAAACACGTTTTTCAAAATAAAAACTCAATTTGTAAAAAACGCTCACCTCCCAGATTGGAGAATACTTTACTGTAAATTCCTGATAACATACAGATTATATTTCCACAAAAATATTGTCCCCCTCAAACAATCAATGACACAATAAAAACTCTCAGAAAACGACTTTTGAAAACAATTTTGTAATTTGGTACACTGATTTCTGTCATTAAAACGACTATTTTTCCGAGCAGCGCCAAATCAAAATGGCTCCGGTTTCAAGATGGCGGCTGTTTTAGAAAATTTGAAAGATCGACGTTTCTACCGAAACCAGCGGTTTTCAACCTGTGGGTCGCGACCCCCTGGAGGGTCGCGAAGCAATTCCAAAGAGGTCCCGAGCTATTGAGAAAAAAAACAAAAAGTTAAATCATTTATTCTAAAATCTAAAAATCTAAATATTACACACATACAATTTTAATGAAACCAATTTTTAATGAGAAATCATACAAAAAACTATAACAAGAAATTTTAAAAATTGATTGATTTTAGATTTTATTAATAGAGATCGAGGTTGGGGGTCGCGAGAGGGTAAACTTGTTTTTTTTTCTTTTTGTAAGGGGGTCCTGGTTCGAAAAAGGTTGAGAAAACCGCTGACCTAAACTATTGATTTTATGCAAAAAGGTATTAAGAAAAAGTGTTCGGCATTAAATTTTGAATAAGAAAGTTTTTATAATTTTTTTTTAACTGAAAATTCAGAATCTACGGGGTAAAATATCACAAAGTCAGTTTCTTTTGATGTTTTACAAAATACGCAAAGTAATGTTCTATACTTGTCATATTAATTATCCTTTGACCATAAAGTAACAATCAGAGTTGAATTATAGAATAAATTAAAAGACTAGGAGGCATAATATTTTAAATCTCGATCTTGTAAGCGAATCGCATAAGCAAAATATACAAAATATACCATTATTAACTAAAACCACTGCCCAAGGGATCACTACTTCCACATCCAGATTTTCTGTCCAAGTCTCTGACAACGAAAAAATTTGGTATATGGAAATAATTGGTTATGGAACTTTAATAATATAATATTTGAAATCCTCTACCCCAAAAACCCATAAAACGACACCCCACGTCGGTAGTGGGGTGGGGGTGGTGATAGGGAGTTGGTAGTGGGGATGGATGAAGTAAAAAAATATTTTGAGGTTTTTGGTTCTTGTACACACACACTAAATGACAATTTTTTTTTTCATCTACTTTAATAATACTTTAATAATGGGGTGGGGGGATAATGGGTGTGGCTAATGCCAAAATTTTTTTGAGACCTTAGCTTATCCTGTATATACCAAATACCAATTTTATGGGCTCTTACCTGCTTGATTTACCTATTTACCCACATTTATCCCAATTTACCCTCCAACCTTTTGACAGAACAATATAATCTAGTTCCAGATCTCGTTAATATGTGTACAAAATTTCAAGTCAATGTCTTAAACGGTTCCAGAGTAAACGTGCGCACAAACAAAAGTTACAGACAGACCGACAGATTTTTTTTTTCGCTCGAACTTAAAATCTCGACGTTTCATGACATTCTAAGCCTATTTGAACAATAAAAATGTTTAAAACATTTTTTGTCGTTACTTCCACTGGATGTGGAAGTAAAATGAAACAATTATTACACCGGAATGAACTACGGCAGCCTAATTTATGACGGCCCTGCTTTAGTCCATCTATTTTTGCGTAAGGAAATTTCGAAATTTGAAGAATATTAAAAAAACATTTTTCAGGCACATATTAAACATAATTTTATCAAATTAAAAGCTAAACATGTCGACATAGTATGGGATGTGTACAAAAAGGACAGTTTAAAAAGTCATACAAGAGAAACTAAAGGAATCAGAATAAGGAGGCAAGTCCGTAGTAACAACATACTATCAAATAATTTCTGAAAAACGCTGAAAATAAAACAATATTATTTTTTTTATTGGTGATATAACATCTAATAACTTTAATTCTATCAAAATTGTGTCAACTGTTGGCGAAGAAATTGTAAAAAATAGTGATTACAATATTGCTCTAAAGTCCTGCAAGAAGAAGCAGATACAAGACTAATATTGCATATTAATGATTGTGTTCAATAAAGTTGGAAGAACATTTGCATTAGAACTGTCGACACTGACGTAGTAGTACTGGCAGTTTCATTTTTTTACTGTTTGTATAAAGAAGGGCTAAATAGTTTAAAAATACAGTTTGGGGCTAATAAATATTTTAGAGTATTAAAGTAGCACAAAAACTAGAAGAAAGCAAGTGTGATGCATTACGAGGTTTCCACTCCCTAACGGGATGTGATACCGTTTCCTTTTTTTCTGGAAAAGGAAAAGTGACTGTTTGGAAGACCATGGACGATATATCCAGAAGTAACAGAAACTTTCACGTTCATTTCGAGACGTCAAGAAAATATTCCTGATAACATTTTAAACTTATTCATATGGTTTGTTGTTTTAATGTCCTTTAGCTTGCACTGAAATAAATCAGGCACGAAAGGAACTGTTTACTTCCAAGAACAGGACAACGTGTAACATCTCCCCTTCAAAAGATGCTTTGGAGCAACACATTTTACAGGCTAGCTTCCAAAGTGGGCATATTTGGGGACAGTCTCTGACATCAAAGATTTTGCCTAATCTTGAAGAATGCGTATGGTTCGAAAATGTTTGGGTGCGAAAATTATCTAAACTTCCGGAAGTATCTAAAGCCTTTAGTCAATTAATTCAATGTAGTTGCAAAAAATGATGCATTGAAACCAAATGTGGTTGTAAAAAAACATTGTAATGCACGTTACTTTGCACAAATTGTAAAGGAGAATGCAACCAACTTTAAAAAGGTATGTAAGTCTAACTAAAAAAATCTTTACCTATTTTTATTAAATTATTTGCAGGTTGAAAAATAATGTGTCTTCAGCTTCTCGTGAAGGAATACTCAACAAAAATATTATAATTATTGCTTTAGATTGAAAAATATATATAAAATCATGTTCTAGTATTTCTCCGTGTGATGGCTTTATTTTTAGTGTTAGGTAAACATATTGTTAGTATAAAGTTTTTTTATTCAAATTTTAATGTAGAATATTTTTCTTAACAATTTTTTTCTGTAACTGTAATTATTTAGTTGAGACTAAATAAAAAGTAACTTTTTTATATTTTTCTATGTACCGGCTTTATTTTTAGCTTTAGGTAAAAAGCTGTATTAAACTTTTTTATTCAAAATTTAATTCAGAACAATTTTTCTTAACAATTTTTTTTTGTAACATCAGTTGTTTAGATAGAAAAATTTTCTAAATCGGCCCCCATCTTGAAACCGGAAGCCATTTTGATTTGGCGCTGCTGGAGAAAAATAGTCGTTTTAATGACAGAAATCAGTATACCAAATTACAAGATTGTTTCACTAATAGCCGTTTCCCTCTGGGTTGCTCATCTACTAATATATTTAATGCTTAGTTTTATTCGACTATATATGTTTTTCAGGTCTTTTAACTAACAATGTTCCACTCGTCGCACAATGGGGCAACAAAGCTAAAAACGTGGCCAAAAATCAAAATATGTGATTGAGTTAACACGATCGCTCTTTTGAGCTATGTGTAGCCAACACCTCTACACATAATAAAAACCGCTGCCCAAGGAATCACTACTTCCACATCCGGATTTTCTATCCAAGTCACACAACGGAAAAATTTTGTATCTGGAAATAATTGTTTATGGAACTTTAATAATATAATATTTGAAATCCTCTACCCCAAAAACCAATAAAGCGATACCCCACATCGGTAGTGGGGTGGGGGGTGGTGACAGGGGGTGGGAGTAAAAAAATATTTTGAGGTTTCTGGTTCTTGTATACACACTAAATCTTTTTTTTTTCATCCCCTTTAATAATGGGGTGGGGGTGGTAATGGGGGTGGCCAATGCCAAAATTTTTTTTGAGACCTTAGCTTCTCTTGTACAGTGTGTTTCACTTCTCGTGAAGACACCCCTGTATCTTTTTTATTTGTGACCGAATTCATTTCAAATTTTTATCAGCCATACAACTCCATAAGACGACTTTATTCAATACATAAATGCCGCCTAGATCTAAGACGCCGGCCTACTGCGATAAAAATAAAATAGCAATTTTCGAGAAATCATAGTAGGCTTAGAGATAGACAAAAATTTTGTTAATAAAAGTTGTTCGGAATCACTTGATATGCCCCCCTGTAAAATTTTGTGAAAATCGGAATATTTTCAAAAAAAAAAATTTTGTTTCACTTCTCGTGAAGACACCCCTGTATTTTTTCTATTTGCGGCCGAATTCATTTCAAATTTTTATCAGTCATACAACTCCATAGGGCGATTTTATCTGACACCTAAACATAACTTTTTCCAACAAATGAAAGTTGTGAACAAAAATCGGCATTCAATAAAACGCTAAAAGGGACACTTTATTATTACACATCAACTTAAATGTAATATCGTTTTCTTTTTTTCAATCGCCTTATCGACATCTGTATGTAAGTATGAATGAATCAAATTTACCCACCTTCCGTTATCCAATCGAGCTGAAATTTTGCATACACGTGTAATTAAATAATAAATAATTTCAATAATAATTGTGTATGACTTTCATTTGCTGTAAAAAGTTCTCTTTATGTGTTAGATGAATCACCTCATGGAGTTCTATAGCTGATGAAAATTTGAAATGAATTCGGCCACAAATAAAAAAGATACAAGGGTGTCTTCACGAGAAGTGAAACAATTTTTTTTTTTTAATATTCCGATTTTCACAAAATTTTACAGGGGGGCATATCAAGTGATTCCGAACACTTTTTGTTAACAAAATTTTTCTCTATCTCTAAGCCTACTATGATTTCTCGAAAATAGCGATTTTCTTTTTATCGCAGTAGGCCGGCGTTTTAGATATAGGCGGCATTTGTGTGTCAAGTAAAGTGATCTTATGGAGTTGTATGGATGATAAAAATTTGAAATGAATTCGGTCACAAATAAAGAAGATACAGGGGTGTCTTTGCGAGAAATGAAACAAAAAAGTTTTTTTTGAAAATATTCAGATTTTCACAAAATTTTACAGGAGGGCATATCAAGTGATTCTGAATAACTTTTATTAACAAAATTTTTGTCTATCTCTAAGCCTACTATGATTTCTCGAAAATTGCTATATTCTTTTTATCGCAGTAGGCCGGCGTTTTAGATCTAGGCGGCATTTATGTGTTGAATAAAGTCGTCTTATGGAGGTGTATTGCTAGTAAAAATTTGAAATTAATTCAGTCACAAATAAAAAAGATACAGGGGTGTCTTCACGAGAAGTGAAACAAAAAATTTTTTTTTTGAAAATATTCAGATTTTCACAAAATTTTACAGGGGGGCATATCAAGTGATTCTGAACAACTTTCATTAACAAAATTTTTATCTATCTCTAAGCCTACTATGATTTCTCGAAAATTACTGTTTTCTTTTTATCGCAGTAGGCCGGCGTTTTAGATTTAGGCGATATTTATGTGTTGAATAAAGTCGTCTTATGGAGTTGTATGGCTGATAAAAATTTGAAATGAATTCGGCCACAAATAAAAAAGATACAGGGGTGTCTTCGCGAGAAGTGAAACACACTGTATATACTAAATACCAATTTTATGGACTCTTACCTGCTTGATTTACCTATTTTCTCCAAATTTACTCCAATTTACCCCCCAACCCTTCGACGGAACAAGATGAAAATATAATCTAGTTCTAGATCTCGTTAAAGTACATATGTGTACCAAATTTCAAGTCAATATCTCAAACGGTTCCAGAGTAAACGTGCGCACAAAAAAAGTTACAGACCGACAGACAGAATTTTTTTCCGCTTAAACTTGAAATCTCGACGTTCCATGACATTCTAAGCCTATTCGAACAATAAAAATTTTTAAAAATTTTTTTGTCGTTACTATACTTCCACTGGATGTGGAAGTAAAAATGAATCGAAATTGGCCATTACATGCTTTATTTCAGAGCCCACATCAGTCAAAACCGAGTGGTGCAGATAGTGCGTTGCGAATTTTAAAGTTTTATTAAATCATTGTGCTCGTTTATTTGTTTATTACTGTATTAAAATTCGAGTTTGTTGCTATGGAGGCTTCAAGTTCAGATGTGTATTACGTTTTTACTTCTGTAACTTTTTTTGTGCGCACGTTTACTCTGGAACCGTTTGAGATATTGACTTGAAATTTGGTACACATATGTACTTTAACGAGATCTAGAACTAGATTATATTTTCATCTTGTTCCGTCGAAGGGCGGGGGGTAAATTGGGGTAAATTTGGAGTAAATAGGTAAATCAGGCCGGTAAGAGTTCATAAAATTGATATTTAGTATAGACAAGAGAAGCTAAGATCTCAAAAGAAAATTGACATTAGCCACCCCCATTACCACCCCCACCCCATTATTAAAGGGGATTAAAAAAAATGTGATTTAGTGTGTGTACAAGAACCAGAAACCTCAAAATATTTTTTTACTTTACCCCCCACTCCCACCCCCTGTCACCACCCCCACCCAAGTACCGATGTGGGGTATCGTGATATGGGTTTTTGGAGTAGAGGATTTCAAATATTATATTACTAAAGTTCCATAAACAATTATTTCCAGATACAAAATTTTTTCGCTGTGTGACTTGGATAGAAAATCCGGATGTGGAAGTAGTGATTCCTTGGGCAGCGGTTTCTAGTACTTCTAATCTTATGATAAGCAGTAATATTTTTGTAAATGCCAATTTAAAGTCGTCAATGTAAAATGTTAATTGTTCTTAGTAATAATGAAACATTTACCTAGTTTGGTTCCAAGTGCGACCAAGACATTTTTTTTAAATGGGTGTATTTATTAAATAAATATATTACGTTTGACATTTATGTCCATATTTTGCCCTTCATTTTTAAAATTGAAATTATTTCTAGCCTGAAACGCTTTTTAACAAGTACATCATAATTATATTATTCGAATGTTTTTTTCGATACTTATAAAACCTTTAGGAGTTAGATTTTGTAAAATATTTTTCCCATCACTAGCATTACAGAATACATAAAAATACAAATTTTCGTAATTTTCTGTTAATATAATTTTTCCATCCCCTATAACCCACCCCTTTCAGGAATGATTTTATTAAATAATCTTTCTATAAACCTGAACCCATTTTTGGATCATTAGCCAAGTTTCAGATTTTTGGCCAGATTTTCGGGTCTCCTGCCCCACTGTGCGTCGGTTTCAAACATTACGCAGGCAAAAATAATTCGCTTTTAGTTTTAGATTTTCTGTAAACCATTCATCATATATAAAAAAATTCAAATGTTAAAAATATCACTCACTCGAATTTTTATACTTTTCCAAAGAAGAACAATTTTTTTTACACTGCTAGAAGTTATTTATGCCCCGGTTCGAAATAATTTCATTTAATCTCTATAGAAGTATCTCAATTCCATGTCCGAAATTTGTCTTCATTTTTTTGTCATATAATGTTTCTGAAATTTGTTATGCGATTGTCAGATCTGTCAATGGGTGTGCCCACCCAACTCAGATGAATCCCTAGATGTAGTAAATCGGTTCTAATTTGAGAAACTTTAACTGAACTCGACACCATCCAGCGTAGAACACACAGCGAGAGAGGCAACCATGTTAAAAGCCAAACCTTTGAAGTCCTCGGCATGCCTTTTTGTTCTTTCATGTTCGATGAAACAAAATTTTCTAATATTTTTAAATCGGACGTACCCACATTGATTTACATCTCTCAAAACTCCAGTACATATTAATAATTCGAGACCGCTATTCTCACTTTGTCTTGTATTTTCTAGTGTAGCAGCAGTTTACAGCGTATCATTTTGACAGTTTCATGTTAAATGTTTAATTAGACACGACGTGTATCAATTTGAATTGTGAAAATGCAGTCTGTGAAGATTGTTTTTCATTTGGTTGTTATTCATGTTGTCTCCAGAAAATGTCGCCACCCAGAAGTAAGCTATATTCATGAAGCTGTATAAATATTGGTCTATAATAATATAAAAATGATAAAAACGTAAACTCTAGTTTTAATCATTTATATGATGCCAACATATAGTTGACGAACTGCCCGTCGGGTATAGCGTTCAAGTGTTTCAGTATTACTAAAATCTACTTCATTGCCAGCTACTTATTGTACAAATATATGTAGTACAATATTGCTTCGAGTCTATTACTTACATCAATATGTGAGTTCCACAAGGACCTATTCTGTGGAATCTATTTTTAAACACATTTATTCAATGATATCAACAAAATTTCTCTAACACCGTCAGTACTTATTGTCCGCAGAATATATAAAGCCTTTCTGTAATATCAGAACTATGTTTGAATATGACGTCTCAATTTGACCTCAACAATCAATTCGGGTAAAATAGAAGTTGAGGTCATACCAGAGATACACCACTTGAAAATACGCAGGACGCAGGACAAACGACAAAGTAATGGGAAGCCAAGATGTTATAGCTGCTGAAAACTAGGCCATGTAAGACGAGATTGTCGACAGTGGAGCCCTGAGAGGGTACATGCCACTGGGGCGGTGCTGGCTAGAGAAGACAATGCCCCAAAGAAATGAAGGTTTGCCAGAATCCCGAATAGTCTACCGTTACAAGGCTGTGTAAATGAAAGGAAAAAGATTCCAGATGATTGCACAAAGCAAGTTTTAAGACAAGAGCAACCGAGTGATGCAGGAATTGGACCTACATTGCGAGCAAAAGCAGGTGGAAGGAGGTTTCAAACAAAGGAGTAGGATTGAAGGCTTAATGGTTACAATGGGATCCATTTAGAGTCTTAGACGGGCTATTGAGGAGAGCATGGGAAAGCCCGGATGGAAAGCAACTTACCATGCGTCTAGTGATTCTCAGGTGTCGTGTACCCCAAAGTACTCCAGGAAGCGCATAATAGAATGCCCGGCGGACACTTTGGCGTAAACAAGACGCAGAGTAAAGTACGACAACGATTCTATTGGGTTAATAGTCGCCAGAATTTGGAGGCTTGGTGTCGCAAATGTAAGAATTGTGCGGCCAATAGGGAACCACTTTCCGTAAGCAACTATATGAATGAAAGTCAAGAACAGTCGAAGAATGTCCGAGAGCAGATCACCAAAGCTAGTGACCGAATGAAGCTCGTTATGATCGTAATGCCAGTTCAGGAGGATTCAAGGTGAGAGATCTGGTTTGGTTGTACAACCCGGAGCGGAAGGAATGGAGATCCCCGGAACTTCAACCGCCTTAGGAAGGACCGTATTCCGTCATCACCAGAATCAATGTCGTCTACCGAATTCAAAGAAGTAAAAAGACGCAGATGAAAATCGTACACTAAGACAGACTTGCTAAGAACGTTAGAGAAATTGAATTACCTGACTGGGACGTTCGGGCTTAAGGAGGAGACAGTGTTACATGTTCTACCCCCAGAGACATCTATGAGAGCTCCCTCTAAGTTTCTTATAAAAGTAACAGAGAACAATTAAGTTAATTAACTGCTAGTTCGGCAATCGTCCGAGAGATGGCGAGGCATCTAGAAACATCTAAAGAACTGCTAGAATCTTCCAGAATCAGTTACAAAAGACTATAAAAGCAGAGAGTGGCCGTGCAGTTAGCAGTTTAGTACAGTTCAGATGGCCATATAGTTCAGTTGAGAAAGCAAATTGATCAAGTGACTGAATTATTTTGTAGTGTAGTGAAGTAATTAATTGTTGTAATTAGTACGTAAGTTAATAAATTAGTGTTTAATGTTACCCCGGTGTTATAATTTCTGGATCCAAGATACAGGGTGTTTACAAAAGAGGTGTAAACACGTAACAGTACATACAATTTATAAACGTTGATTTGGGCGAACGTTAAATTTGTTACGATAATAAACGTTTAAATTTACCGTTTTTTGACGTACGGTTTTGCAGTGTATAAAACATTTCTTAGACTTATTAGTATTTACTAAGTGGTTTATAAGATTACTGAATGGTTGCAAAGTTCCTTAGGGGATATGTAAAATTACAAAAATTTACTATATAGATTATATACTTATGAAATATCAATTTTTATTCTGTTGCAACTTTGTAACCACAATTGCTTTTACAAAACTATTGGTAACGGTCAATACAATATTATTAATCAGCAGAAAACTTGGTGCGTAACCATTCCCTATGATCATCGAATCCAGGGCACGATAGACAGAGATTAGATGCGTTTACCACACAACGCACTCTGGCATACGTCAAGAAATAATTTTTTATGTACATTTAAAGATTGCATTGGCGAATATCTTACATAATAAAGACGAAAATTGAAATGTATCTCAGTTCTTACCTTTTGCACCTAAACTGTTCGGTGTAGACCTAGACGTGGTTCTTGTTCGCTGAGATTGGGCTGACTGGGTGACTACTTCAGTGCTGCTGGAACAAAGGAAAAAAGTATTAAGATATTTTGTTATAATGATTAACATGATTTCGGTAACAAGGCATATATCTCAATCAATTATTTATTGGGCTAGAACCCATTCAGAACCCAATTACAACCTGACGAGAAATACATTAAATACACATGTGCACCAAAAAGTAATACGAATACAAAATTTAAAAACAGAGAAGTTCAGTTTTCAGTTGTGACTTGAGACAAACATATGCATCATTTAAAATACAATATGATTTTAAATCTTTCAAAACAGTTAGGTTGGGTTAATACTTAAGTGGGCTTATAATTAAACCCTCTATATCGACTATTTGCTCTATTGGCTCAGTCGTCAACAATAACCACATTTTATATATTAACTGATATTAAAAACAGGAGAGGCCAAATTTGATCCCTGAGGTACTCCAGAAGTTGAGAGACACTCAGACAATATTAAATCATTGTAATACATATCCTGACGGAGACTTGTCAAATATGAGCTAGAAAGATCGATTGAATTGTCAGAAAAATCAAATACATGTCTCAACGAATAATTGTTCTGATAATAATTAATCTTGTTAATATTTTAGTTTCCTCTCTAGATATTTTTATATCCTATGGCAGACATTACGAAAAGTAAAATTACCGTGGTACTGTTGCCACCACATGGCTCAGATTTGCATAGTTTTCTACTTTGGGCGGAATCTAAAATACGCTATAATATTCCAGTGAGCATACAGCGGCACAGAGTTAAAATTTAAAATATATGTATTCAGAAGCGTGTGTGGATAACCTTTATGATTGATTATTTGTTAGTGTTTCTTAATATAAATTAAAAAAATAAGTATTTGTTACATAATTTAAATTTAATGTAAAACTATTTTCGAATTTACTTTACGATTTTCAAAAAATAAAACTTTAGTTTAATATCCGGCCAAGCATTGATGAAGATTGATCGACTGTCATAATATTATTTGTGGTATTTAAAGTCTTGAAACACACAAAAATATAAATATAGTTTGAATTTCCTGTAAATTAAATATACAGAGTAGTTATTTATTTGGTTCCTCTTTTACAGGTCATACGCCCAAGGAAATGGTTTCTTTTTCCTAGAAATGGTAAGTTCTTAATTATTATTATAATAAACGATTTAGAAAGACGTTGTAATTGTCGTCTGATGAGAGAAACATAGTAATTGGAAAAATGTTGAAAAATAATTTATTTATTTATTTATTTTCAAATAATTGCTTACAAAATGTTTTAACTGATTTATTAGAAATAAGCAAAAACTAAGAAAAATGGTCAAGAATGGATGCGATATATCGTACGCGTTAAATAAATGTAAATAAATTTAAATAAATGTACATAAAATTTTTTAAAAAATTCGAAAGCTTTATTGCCTAGTAATTTAACGAGTGTAAGCGTCATCTAGCACTACTAGAAATAAAGCTATATTTCAGACGGAGTATGTACGCAATAATTCAAGAATTATGGTGGCTTTGCCTTTGCAGCAGGCGAATGTTTTTCTGGCCTTAAGTAGATCCTAATTTGTTTTATACTTGAGTAAAATTTGATTCAAATCGGAAATAAAACAAAAAAGTTATAAGGGTGTCTTCATTTTAAGTGAGTCACACTGTATATTTAAGGAAATGTAAATATTTCGACAAAATATTACGTTAGTAAATACGTAGAGTGTTGTAAAATAAAGATTGTTTTGTGATTGTGATTTATTAGCATACCACGGTAAACCGCTGTGAGAGAAATATTCAAGGTACAGGGCGATTCACCGTAAATGTCCCCCCCTTTAACTTGGTTATTTCTAGACCGATTCGAGAGTTTCAAAAACCAGATTAAATAATTTTCTAGCAAGTTTTTATGCGTCATACTGAGAAAATA
The DNA here is from genome assembly GCA_936432065.2 of Rutpela maculata. Lineage (NCBI taxonomy): Eukaryota > Metazoa > Arthropoda > Insecta > Coleoptera > Cerambycidae > Rutpela > Rutpela maculata. The sequence goes on from OW386292.2 coordinate 33,941,380, forward strand.
ATGACGTTTAAATCTAACCATATACAGGGTGTTACTTGATTTTTTTTAATAGAACACCCTGTATCTAACTCGAGAATCGCAATCCTCATTTTTCTCTGATTTCAAAAATATAAAATTTCACATGGCTATCTTCTATAGTTTTTCTAATATTTACAAGAACGTCGATAAATTATAAATTACAAACTGATCAGAAAATTTTAAGTAGGCATTGAAAACGATGAAGCATTTTTCAATTATTTTAATTGCCTCTAGTTTTCCGACCAGCTCTCCGACATCCATGGCGCTTAGCGCCGCAGATAAATGGCTGAGTCCGGAGTGGAATGCCAGAAAGGCACTTTTTGTAAATATTGATGTATAATAAGTTTCATTTCATTTGATGAATCAACAAAGAATAAAATTAATTTGAACACAAAACAAGAAATTTATTGAAGGAAAGCAACAGAAAAATTACAGTAACTGTTCTATGTCTCTCTACCGTCATTATTTACACACCAGTTCATTCTTTTATTAAAATCTCTGGACATATTTTCCAAAATATTGCTCGTATTGATGAGATCAATTACTTCAATGATTATATTTTTGAAATTTGGGAAAAATAAGGATTGTGATTCTTGAGTTAGATACAGGGTGTTCCGTTTAAAAATTAAGTAACACCCTGTATATGGGTAGATTTAGACGTCATTATTTTCTCAATATAACGTGAAAACCCTTGCTAGAAAATGATTTAATCTTGTTTTTGAAATTCTCGAATCGGTCCAGAAATACCCAAGTTAGAAGGAGGGACATTTATGGTGAATCACCCTGTACCTAATTAATTAATTTATTAATTATCTATTTTGGCTGGCGAATATCTCGTAAATTATGACACATATGAAGAAAATGAATATAGACATTCTTGTAGCAACTCTAATTATGTTTACCTTTTTTTATAATAATAATAATATAATAATAATAATAAATACATTTATTCATAAATGAAATGGTACAAATTCGACAATACTGCCCTCTTCCATTTGCCCAGTACTACTCACTAAACCTAAATTAAATAAAACTAAAACCAAAATATATTTTTTCATGACGTATCACAAGCCAACAGGTGTGTGCGAGAGGTCTCCGCAAAAGTCTACACAGCCCATAAACAACTAAAAATACAGGGGGCACCACAGAACTTTATTGACGTTGGATTAGCAACAATTGAGTTTTAATATAACTTGAAAATTTGTTATATTTTTCAGTTTTTATTTCATCTGAGAGTTCATTCCATAAATGGGCTGCTATATACGTGTATGACTTTTGAAAAATAGCCGTCCTGTGAGGGATTATTACAAAGTTGGTTATATTTCTGGTATCATGACCGTGGTTATGTGTAATTAATTTAGAACTTAAATAAATTGGCTCATTTGTTTTAATGATCTTCAATATGAAACAATACATGTGATGTAGTCTTCTGTTTTCCATATTTAAAATTTTATGCTCATTTAGATACGGAGTGATATGATTGCGGAAGGGAATATTATAAATGTACCTCATACAAGAATTTTGAACTTTTTGTTTCATTAAAAAAGACAGCGTATTACCATAAACCACATCTCATAATCAAGTAGAGACAGTATTAACGAATTACAAAATATTTGTTTACATCTTTGAGGAATATCATGTTTTAAATGGTATAACTTTTTTAGACGAAAATATGCCATCTTTATTTTATTTTTGATATGGCTTTCAAACTGCAGGAATGAATCAAGAATTACGCCCAGATTTTTCGCTTCAGTGACTACTGAAATTATTTCATTATTTATTTTGAAAGTTAAATTCATTGATTGAAATTTTTTATTCATTAGCACTGTTCCTATCAAAATGACTTGTAATTTGGATGCATTTAATTTTAGGTTATGGTCATACGTATATTTATATATATTATTTAAATCTTGGTTGATTTTAACTTGTATAAAGTTATTATCTGATAGATCAAATGAACAATAAATTTGCGAATCATCGGCATATTGATGGAGATTGGTATTTTTAATAACTTTAGATATATCTGAAACATATAGTGAAAACAGTAGTGGCCTTAGGATTGAACCTTGTGGCACTCCTGCTTTTAAAGTTTTAAATTGACACATTTGATTTATAACAACACATTGACTACGTTCTTTAAGATAGGTTGACATTAACTGCAGTGAAATGTCTGAGAATCCAAAATAATGTAACTTTGATAGCAGCAGTTAATGATCAAGGGTGTCAAAAGCTGTTGAGAAATCCAGCAATACCAGACAAGTGCACTTTCCATTGTCTATTTCTCTGATAACATCGTCAACTATGTGTGTTAATGCTGTAGTTGTACTATGATTTTTTTTGAACCCTGACTGACAAGTCGACAATAATTTATTTTTTTGTAGATATTCATAGATTTGGTTATGTATATGCCTCTCAATTATTTTTGATATCGCACAGAGTAAACTAATTGGTCTTAGATCTTTGAAATTTACAGGATTATTTTTTTTAGCTAGTAGTGAGGGATATTTCCCGTGTAAAAGTGAAACATTTATTATGTGTTATTGCAGGAAGACAGAATGCCATGAAAAGTTTTATATCAAAAATTGAGAGGCCATCCACCCCTGTGGCATGAGTTTTAATAGAATTTATTATCTTAGCCACATTATATTCTTCGATAGGTTTAAAACTAAGCGAGGAATCGAAAAAAGGAACCTTTCCACCCCCTCCTCCCCCTGAAGTGGCGGGACTAGGGGCGGGAACTTTTAGTATGTTTACCTCCTAACTAACCCCAACACATTCCCGAAGAGAAAAATTCTCCCCTCCTCGATCTTCTCTACAATCCCCTTTTTGTCATTCATTGATTAGATTACATGCATGTGGTTGATTCATATTCTGAGGTACAGCAAACTCTGCTTTTTGACATATATATCATTAAATGTAATTTTGTCAAGATATTTTATTTAAATGTCTATCAAGAAAATCAGTTATTATTATTATTGTTATTAGTATTACTTGCTTGAGTGGTACTTATTGTAGACCGCTGCCCCACTAGATGTAATTCCTTCCTGGTACAATTTATCTACCAGCCAGCGCCCTTAAAAGAGTTAAAGTGCATTCTAGTGGGCACTAGAGTTCCTACTATAATGCAGTTACTTCTATTCATTCGATTTACCTCTGTCTCCAACAAAAAGTGATATATTTAAGAAGTCTTACTTTTTTACAATTAATTATTTTTTATTTATTTGCTTTTATCATGTTTAGAGAATATTATTTAGGTATTATGCAAATCACAACTTACACACTTTTTTATTTATTATGAAAATACCTACTTTCTGTATATTGTTGCCCTAATCTGGGCACGCTAATATACTAGTTAGGTAAATACTTTAAAACACTCATTATTGGAGAACCAATCAAAACAACTACTCTTCTAGCTAATACTCTAGAAGAGTAGTTGTTTTGATTGGTTTTCCAATAATGAGTGTTTTAATGTGTTTTCCTAAGTAGTATATTAGCGTGACCCGATTAAGGTACCAATATACAGAAAGTAGATAATTTCATATTAAATAAAAAAGTGTGATGACTAAATGTAAATAAATGATTGAAATATTTTCAATATTTTTTTTTTCTTTAAAATGCTAAGAATCCTATCATGTAATTCAATACTTCGTCAGTATTAGCTAGAAGAGTAGTTGTTTTGATTGGTTCTCCAATAATGAGTGTTTTAAAGTATTTACCTAACTAGTATATTAGCGTGCCCAGATTAGGGCAACAATATACAGAAAGTAGGTATTTTCATAATAAATAAAAAAGTGTGTAAGTTGTGATTTGCATAATACCTAAATAATATTCTCTAAACATGATAAAAGCAAATAAATAAAAAATAATTAATTGTAAAAAATAAATCAAGAATAGGCTTGTAAATAATGAATGAATGTTTCTATACTCTACTGATGAGAACTAACGAGTTCGAAAAAACTTGTACAACTTTTCTAGAGTTGAAATAGAATGTAAGGTTCAATAATTGTTGTGAATGACTGAATCTTAATAAATAATTTAAGTAGTTTAAATATATTTTTTTTTTCTTTAAAATGCCAGGAATCCTATCATGTAATTCAATACTTCGTCAGTATTAGCTAGAAGAGTAGTTGTTTTGATTGGTTTTCCAATAATGAGTGTTTTAATGTGTTTTCCTAAGTAGTATATTAGCGTGACCCGATTAAGGTACCAATATACAGAAAGTAGATAATTTCATATTAAATAAAAAAGTGTGATGACTAAATGTAAATAAATGATTGAAATATTTTCAATATTTTTTTTTCTTTAAAATGCTAAGAATCCTATAATGTAATTCAATACTTCGTCAGTATTAGCTAGAAGAGTAGTTGTTTTGATTGGTTCTCCAATAATGAGTGTTTTAAAGTATTTACCTAACTAGTATATTAGCGTGCCCAGATTAGGGCAACAATATACAGAAAGTAGGTATTTTCATAATAAATAAAAAAGTGTGTAAGTTGTGATTTGCATAATACCTAAATAATATTCTCTAAACATGATAAAAGCAAATAAATAAAAAATAATTAATTGTAAAAAATAAATCAAGAATAGGCTTGTAAATAATGAATGAATGTTTCTATACTCTACTGATGAGAACTAACGAGTTCGAAAAAACTTGTACAACTTTTCTAGAGTTGAAATAGAATGTAAGGTTCAATAATTGTTGTGAATGACTGAATCTTAATAAATAATTTAAGTAGTTTAAATATATTTTTTTTTTCTTTAAAATGCCAGGAATCCTATCATGTAATTCAATACTTCGTCAGTATTAGCTAGAAGAGTAGTTGTTTTGATTGGTTTTCCAATAATGAGTGTTTTAATGTGTTTTCCTAAGTAGTATATTAGCGTGACCCGATTAAGGTACCAATATACAGAAAGTAGATAATTTCATATTAAATAAAAAAGTGTGATGACTAAATGTAAATAAATGATTGAAATATTTTCAATATTTTTTTTTCTTTAAAATGCTAAGAATCCTATCATGTAATTCAATACTTCGTCAGTATTAGCTAGAAGAGTAGTTGTTTTGATTGGTTCTCCAATAATGAGTGTTTTAAAGTATTTACCTAACTAGTATATTAGCGTGCCCAGATTAGGGCAACAATATACAGAAAGTAGGTATTTTCATAATAAATAAAAAAGTGTGTAAGTTGTGATTTGCATAATACCTAAATAATATTCTCTAAAAAAGTCTTACTTTTTATGTGACGATTCAACTGCGGAACACGGAAGCAGTCATAAATTCTTTAAATTAATATTTACACACCAAGTAATAACGAGAAACATTTTCCCATTAAAATAAGAGCAGCCAAAACGGCTGTTAATAGATCCATCATATGCAATCGTAAAAAATATATGAAAGGCCGTGTTCTAATTTGATATAATATGAAAATAATCGTCAAAAAATATATTTATATTCGTGGGGCGCCTAATTTGTCTAAAAATACGCGTCGTCCGTTTGTTTTCCACAACTCAAAGCCAGGCAATGTAAAGTGTCTTAGCGTGGATTTAGAATGGATTTAAGATGTCTCAGTGGGCTCTGCCTGTCAAATAACTTACCGCGACGAACTGTTTTATGGTGTTTACGAGCAAATTACCTCAAATTATTAGAAACACCGCCAGCCCGCCGTATTTATGAGTGACTTTATTAGTTTGGGCCTCACTAACTTTCAAAATTATAACCCTTTGCATTCTTTGAGACGACTTCTGTTTGAAATTAAAAACAAATTAAGCGCTCCATATTCCGCGACGTTTTGGTTTATCGTTTGTTGGGTTAGTTGGACCAATAAAAAATCGTTCAAATTAAAGGTTTATGCAATAATTTAGGTGATTTATCTGCCGGGTTGTAGCAACAAGCCATCAAGGTGTTTTATTATCTCGTTCGTCTCGACTAAATATTTTTTGAGAGCCAATTAAAAGATAAATAAACATGTTCCCTGGGTTAATTATAACGTTGCATCATTTTAATGTGGAAAAAGTTTCCTATTAGGTTACTAGGAATTAGGAATTCTCTCCGGGATCGGCAGAATTCGTACACAGAGAAAAATGCGTGTAACGTTTTATCCCAGTTGTAAAATTACTCTCCAGATTGGTCTTAAAAAGTAACAGAAACAAATAATACATTCTTGAAGTGATGATCTTGGATAGTTTATGTATTAACATTATTTAAAATTTTTGTCCAATCTTAGAAATAAAAAATTGAATTCTTCGCAAATTTGGATTACAATATAGTCTAGGTGTCCGCGTACATAAATGCAATTTTAGGGTGGCCCATCTTTTTCGACATCGAAATTTTTTATTTCTCACCCCTGCAAAGGGTTCCATTTGAAGAAAAAACAGTCCCCTCAAAATATTATTGAGGCAAATTGAAGGCAAGGGGTGCCGCAGAATGCATTATTATGCAATAATAAAAGTAAATGGAATTATTTACATTCTTTGGCTGATGCATTGTTTTTTTTTTAATCAGCAACATTTATCTTTAGAATGACTAATCAAGTCATACAAATATCAAAGACATTATCTGTTGTGACTATGACATGTGTCATACTACTGTAAATTCGTAGTCTAAGAAAACTAGACTAGAAGTTTTTGAAATAAAACTCGTTTTATCTTTGTGTATTTCATTATGAAACGTTTTTTTCATACATAGTACCAAATATTATCCTAAATCTACAAGACATATAGTAATAAAAACAATATTTTTTGCACTAGGCCAAAGCATGCGACAGGGTTTCTTTTTTTTACATTTGGAAACTGTGATTTATAATCATTTACAACTTGGAGTAAAAACTGTTTTTGGTCTTCATTTTTTGTTAAAATGTCATTATAGTCAGTAATAAGTTTGATTCCTCTCTCAGCGGCATCATTTACAACTTTAATTTTGTTTACAATATTGAAACATCGGGTATAACTTTCATTTTCCCTCCATGTTGTTGGATCATTTTCCAAAAATTCCATAGACAAACCTAATTTTTGAAAAAACTGTTTAGTGTTCTCGCATATGAAGTCCTGAATTTCCTTGTTTTCAACGTCAGTAATGTTACTAATCATAAGTCGTTTAATACCCTCTTGATTTGGTGCTTTCCTATTCAAAGCTTTAACCATTTCTCTTTTAGTGGTAACTGAAATATCGTCATCAAAGAAAGATGAGCCAACATTTACTGAATTAAGGTACCACAAATGGTTCACTATTTTCCTACTTGCGGCTTGAGATATTTCTTTGTCAATATTTTGATAATTAATGAGTTCTTTACAAAAGTCTAAGTCATGAAGCGGTGCTTTACTAGCAAATGACACTGTAAACCAGGCCTTTACATAAACCTTTACAATAAAGAGACATATATCTTCAATACCTATTTTTCTTTTTTAGTTAGTTGGAACTGATCTTGGAAAAAAAACATTTTTAGATAGTAAATGGCTTTGGCCATCCAACGTGCATGATGAAATGCCCCTGGTTGATAGAATGTCGTGTGAGTGGGCTCTTCTTCAACAAAAAGTTTAGAAAGCATTAAAAATTCTTTATAATCATCACGAGGCTGTTCCAAAGTTAAAGCTGCATTTAGAAACTTTACAATTTCGGCCTTAACTGGTTGTAAAATGTGTTTAATTTTTGATACCTGAAATCCAGTTTTTAGTTTATTTTGATCTATTTTAGGCCAAAATTCCCTAAAACGTTTAAATAGTGGCACGTTTGGACCAGATGAGGAAGGCATTTTTGTGTCAAACACACCTCTCAAAACCACTTCAAAAATATGATGTCTACAAGGAAAATATAGAATATCTCTTTCTAATTTTTGTTGCAATAGTGTGGCTGTCCCATTTGTATAACCCATATTTGATGCTGTTGTATCACAACACAAAGCTATTACCTTTTCGTCCAAATTCCATTCACAAAGCACATCATAAACTGCTTCAGTCTGTTCTCTTCCAGTTGAATTGGGCAAAGCTGGTACTCCAAGTAGTTGTTCAATATCTCCACTAGTAACTAAGATAGCAAGTCTATCGATATTTCCCATTCCAGTGAGAGAAGGTAAAAGTTTTCCATCCCAATGGATGACTGGGGCCGGCAATTCAGAATTACCGAAGGCAGTTTTTAATATTTCAGCTCTTTCTTCGCGGATGCGTTGTCTAGAGCGCTGAAGTGTGGTTCTGCTGATGGACAAAGATGTGGTGTCATGTCCTAGTGCTTCTGCTACTGCCGTCAAAATATGGACTCCATACCTGTCGCTTATTTTGCAAGCATCAAATGCAGCGGCTATTTTTGGTGTGATGATATTACATGTTCCATACAATCTCCTCTTTTTTGGCTGTGACGGGCCAGGCTGGTCTTGTAACAACTCTTCTTGGGCTTCGATTATTTCATCTTCATTTTCGTTGGAGTCGGCTGAATTACTACTTGATGATGGACAGGTGACTGTTTCCTCTAATCTAGCTTTTTCTTGTTGACTTCGTTGCATTCGTTCGGATAATTTCTGTAATTTCTCGTCAGCTGATTTTTCTTGAGAAGCAAGTTAGTAATCAATACCATGCATAAATCCAGGACGTCCCTTTTTTCTTTGGTTAATTAAAAACTGCTTATCTTCATCTATTTTCATCAACTCCAATGCATTTGCATGAGAAATGTCAAAAAGATCGTCCAATTTTTCAACGAAATTTTTTTCTTTACTCCCGCACTGGCCCTTTTAGCTGATTTTTATAAGTTCCTCCACTCTGCATAAAGTTTATCTAGTTGTTTAACACAATGAAAATCCTGACGTGTCGGAATGCGAGCTTTATCCCAAAAAACTGACACCTCTTTTATTGTTAATTTAGCACTTTCATGTACACTTAGCTTCACTTCACGAATGTTATAAAAGAGCACTTATAATACTTGTCTATTAGACGGCAATTTATTGCCAATGATTTGTGACGAATAGTGTCCAACTAAGTAAATGAAAGTATCCTTTCGTAAGGATCTAACATCAGCCATCGTTAAATGTTTTTTCAAAAAGGAACGTATGCTAGAACTTATAATGTCACCACTGTAAAACACAATTGCAAACTGACATAAAAACCTACCGTAGGTGCATTATATTTCCAAACTTCCAAAACAAATAATTTCTAGGAAATAATTACACCAATAAAACATTATGAGAAAAGAGGTAGATATTTGTATTTTAAGTAAAATTTAAGTGTATTACCGTAATAAAATCTTATCTACAAATTTCTACCTGAATGCGGCACGGGTTACCGTTCACCGAATTATCTGAAACTTTGACATAAATTATTCCTAGTATAATAGTATATTTTCGTGGGGTGAGACTTAAAAAATACGCAAAAAAATTCACCCCCTATAGAGATGGACCACCCTAATATATATATATATATATATATATATATATATATATATATATATATATATATCCTCGTATAACTTCTTGTACGGCGTAATTGCGCCTAGTCTAATACTTTTTTCCTCTGGGAAAATTTTCGTAAACGCGGCGTTCCTCCTCGGCATGGAAAAGACGATTTCCACGCGTCGGACTGGAAAATCGGCAAATATATTTTGTCGGACAATTTGAGAATTGGATTCTACATATATATTCTATATATTTCTACAAACTGTCTGACAAAAATTTTGGAACGTTAAGGGTGTCATAAATAAAAAACTATAAGTACTAGTAAAAATTTCCTGTATCTTGGCTTTAATTGCTTCGCTGCATGTATATGAAAATTTGCAAAAATAAAAAAGTTTGTCGCTTAGTCAAAATATGCGTACATTCTTAACGAAGTAATAAGTTCATTGTTGTTTAAAGATCAATAGAAACAAAAAGACCATTGGAAGCGCTTGTTTGTGTACTTGAATTTTTAAAAAAATCAGATCGATAGTTATCCCCCGTTATTTACTGCAAATATTTTTGAAAGGCCTAATGGGCATGTCCACACAAAAAATATACACTAATATTAGTTAAAACCATACATTAGAGCCCCTAGTACCAAAATCAGATTTTTTTTATTAATAAATATTTTTATTTTGTCAATTATTCCTAGTAGAAATCACCCCAATGCAGCGAGGCTAAAAAACATTTCCAAGGTAGAGGCTAGTAATATGACGTCACTTACTTACAGATACGCGGGCCTGTGTGTGTAATGCGGGCCCGTTGTTTTTTATTGAAAAACGAATGTAATATTATTGATAAAATAAAGATAAAATGAGAAAGAATTACGCACAATTAAAACATTAAAAATTATATAACGTAAGCAGAGTAATGTATACATTTATACAAAATTACGGTACAATTCAATAGTGTATATAGAAAATTGGAGATATTTGGTTCACGTCATTTTTAGAAAATTATGTTTTTGGATATATATTTTGGTTTGTTTTCTAATTTATATAAATTGCATTTTTAATTTTATATAATATATGTTTTAATCTCCCCACAATAAAATTGCGGGAGGTTACTAAAATTGGTCTAAAATCGAAAATTGAGATAACATCAAATCTTTACGTTTTGAGGTCCCAGGAACCCAAAAAAGTGGTTTTTGAAAAATGTCTGTGTATGTGTATGTATGTGAGTATGTATGTTAGCATGATAGCGGCGAAACTACTAAACGAATGAGGATGAAACTTTGCATGAGGGTTTCTTTAGTGCTCCAGAAGATCTGAAAGGGTTTTGGTTGAGATCGAATTACGTTTAGTGTCATTTTGGCACAACAAGTTGTTTATTTTATGATTACTTACAATTTGTAATCGAACAATTGAAAAGCAGTGAAAATTCCGATGTCAACGATGTATCACACTTGCACCCTTTCGATTTCGTTTCCGTGAAAAAAAATCAAAAAACAAAGTAACAATCTATAGAGTATATTATATTCTATATTTTTTAAAACTTACCAAAATTTTTGACCTCTGTTAAAATATTTGGGTTGGTAACTTTTACGGATATTACGCCTTCGTAAAGTAGAGAAGGCTGTGATATTAGGCAATCCAAACCACGTGACTTCCAACATGGCGTGGCGGTCAAACATTTGTTGACAGTCGTTAAACGTTTGTCAAAACAGTTTGTGTTTTTCCGTTGGCCTGGCTAAGTATCTTCAAATTTTAACAATACAGTGTTTTTTATGGATTGCGGCAAAGCGTTTTTTATTGTTTTCAAGTAATAAACTTTATTTAATTGTGCAGAGTGAGTATTTCAAGAAGTTGATCTTGGAAAATCGAGATGGAAGGAGTTAGATCATCCCTTTTAATCGCGGCTATCCATCTTTGACGTCATTTTCTCGACAGATCATTTATATAAAGGAAATATTTAGAATTTACGACGTCGGGTACACGATAAAAGCTAACCTTGTCACGATTTCCACGATGTGCACAACCCACTACTATGCACATATCAGGCATTTTTTCCAATTATAGCCAATTAGGGAATCCAACGACCTGTCAAAATATGGCGTTGTGGGCAAACAATTGGCAAGCCAACAGAAAAACACAAACGTTTAACGAATGAAAATGAATGTTTGCCCTCGAGGCCCACACACGCCATGTTGGATGTCACGTGGTTTGGATTGCCTAATAATATTATCACGAAAAAATCTAATAAGACACATTAAACAATTCTTTACAAAAAACTCAAATTAAAAACCTTTAAAACGTAAAAACTACATGAAAAAATGCTGCACTGGTCACAATCTAAACAATAGAAATAAACCCGTTTTTTACCGCCACGCCATATTGAAAAACAATTTTGACAGGTCGTTGGATTGCCTAATTGATTTATAGGTTATGGGATATTTTATCAATTGTATGTCTATAAATATATTTCCGGTGAGTGGCAGAATCTAAAAGTTACCACATCAGCTGAAATTTAACATCCATAAAGTAAATTATTAACAGTAAAAAAAAAGGGGAAGTAAGTGCGTCTAGTTAAAAATGATGCAATCCAGCAGCGTGCGAAGAAATATTAGCAAGAAAAGTATGAGAGTACTCAGAAAAATTCAGGATTAAGACAGTCAGAAAAAAAGGAATTAAAGCTGTGAGTCCTACACAACCCATATAAGGAGCCCGTGTGGTTACGGACGCTCCTTAACTGGGCCCAAAGTAAGTTTTTTGCTCAAAACTATTAAAAGTGACAGTGATATTAAAAAGTCTAAGAAACTTGAATACATTTCCGGCACAACGCCGGAAAAATTTCCGGAAAAACACAACCTAAAAAATATTAACATAAAAACCAAACCGAGTGCAAATTTTCGACAACTATCAAAAAATAGCTGTCAGTTTGACAGATTTAGAACTAACAAAGTTTAGCGACAAAAAATTTCACAGCTGTTAGTTTGACAGCTATCAAAAAATCTTCTCCTGAAACCTTTTGGCATCTGTCAGTTTGACGTCTGACATTAGTGATAAGCAACCAAACAACAATCTTCCCCGACCGAATTAGTGAAAAATCGGTCGAGGCCAAAAAAAAAATATTTATTAGCTCAAATTGAAACGGTCCAATGAATACTTCACCGGCCACAGCTGGCAGAGAAGCTGTCCACAAAGAGAGTTTTTAAAAATAAATAAAAAAATATAATTAAATGAGATCGTTCATATTTTTTAGTGCTCTTTTGGGCTTCAAAGATCCACCCGGTGGGGAGGTTCCAGCCGCTTTCCGTAGCTGCCGATTTTTTATTGAAAATTTAAAATTGATAAACACAATTATTTTTGCCGTCGCTGTATTGCTGTTATGCCAAATTGACGATTTGCACGAAAGAAAGTTCAGTAAAAAGTGTCATGGCGCACAGTATAATGGTATCACTGTAATTCACTGCACATGTTGACCAACTCGTCTAATTTCCAAACTACAACAATTAAATACCTATAATATAATAATCATAACATTGTTGTCATTATCTTTAATGTTAAACCTACTTCCACTGAATATAAATCATCTTTATTAGGTTGTTTCGTAGTCTACAATATTTAAAAAATGTCGCATTATGCAATTTGTCAAACACTGTTTCCAACAATCAGTTTACTAGAAGAGTTGGCAGCAGTGATTGACAAACTGCATATTTTGACATTTTTTAAATATTGTAGACTACGAAACAACCTAATAAAGATGATTTATATTCAGTGGAAGTAGGTTTAACATTAAAGATAATGAAAACAATGTTATGATTATTATATTATAGGTATTTAATTGTTGCAAAGTTTGGAAATTAGACGAGTTGGTCAACATGTGCAGTGAATTACAGTGATACCATTATACTGTGCGCCATGACACTTTTTACCAAACTTTCTTTCATGCAAATCGTCAATTGAAATAATACACTGTTTTACTTTGTTTATGTGTTTGATAATGCAGTGAAGCTACGAAACCGAAGTCACACTGTTTTTTCAAAATATAGTGACTTGCTGACTTGCTTAACAAAGTAAACAATGTATTATTTTCCTTATAAGGCAGAGTCACAAAGTAACGGACACTTCGATAAAACTATTATGCAATTTTTTAATACGATAAGTCATTATTTTTCCTATCCCTTTCCTAGTATTTCAAAATGCGAAACTTAAAATAGAGAGATTGTATACACATTTCGTAAAAGTATAAGAAAGCGGACGATTCCCCGAACAAATTACTATCTATATATTTAATTGCGCTAGACATAATTGTCAAACAGGATAGAAACAAACGCAAGGGCCAAGAGTGAGAGCGCATCCGAAAAATGCTGTAGTAAATGTGTGTTCGGTATGGCATCATTTGTAAGGGGAAGACAGCCAGATTGTAAGATGAATGTGGTTAAATACTTTGCGGCTATTAATTCAAACGCTTGGCAGTTACCAAAATAAACGCACGCCGTTCACCGTATAATGACAATCCCAAACGATACTTTCTAAAGGAAATGTATCCTCTAAGTTTGCCAAAAGCGTTAGTTATGATTATTGCTCTGTACATTTTTTTACGGAAAGTATCACAAATCTAACGGTGTTGTCTATTTGTTAGTTTGTGGTATCTATTTCACAAGAAATCATTCGTTTATACAGAGCGCCTGAAAATATTTCGAGGGACTCAAAAGCTAAACGTCACCTTAGTTTAGCTAGCAAAGCCAATCAGAGATGCCAGGAGGTAAGTGCTCGTATAAACACTACTATTCGTAACCAGGATATTTTTGTGTAAGCGTCCTTAACAATATGTTCATTTTACACCCCTGCACAGTGGTGCTTTTTTTTTAAACAGGCGTCAAAAACCGGTAACCTAGCCAATTTTTGATAAAAGTTTACGAAACTTGGTAGAGTTAAGTATTTGGTTATGCTAAATTCAGTTTTGCTGCAGAATTTTTTTTTTTCCAATATGGCGGCTTCAAAATTTGGGTCAGAAGAAGCAAAAAAGATGACAAGTTCAATAAAATAACCCAGCCACAAAAAAGTCCTAATCCTGGAACTTGACCCGAGTAGTCCAATGTATTTTTCGACGCTGAATTCGAATCCGACCTCAGAAAAGCCCAAACACCCTCAAAATTTTGAGCTAGAGCGAAAAAACACCCTTAGAATAGGATAAAATCGACCCTCATATATGATGACAATAAGTACATGCAAAAAGTACTCCGAATGTACAATCCTAGGGTTTTTGAAGTTGCCGATTTCAAATTTTAACATGACAAAAGCCAAAAATGGATTCTTAGGGTGAAAACCGAGTAAAATGGCTGACAGGGGTGTAAAAATGAAAATTTGACAAAATGCGTGATTTTCGTTCTAAAAGTTTATTTCTAGGGATTTTTGAGGTTGCTGATTTTAAATTTCAATATGCCAAATGCCAAAAATTGATTCTTAGGGTGAAAATCGAGTAACATAGTGGTTGAAAGAGGTGAAAAATGAAAATTTGACAAAATACGTAATTTTCATTCCAAAAGTATATTTTTAGGGGTTTCTGATTTGATTTCAAATTTCATAAGCATACCAAAAGCCTAGAATTTATTATTAGGTTGAAAATAGAGTAAATTAGTGGTTGCAAGAAATAAAAAATTGGAAAAATACGTAACTTAGATTGGGAAATTATATTTTTAGGGATTTTGAACTTGAGTTCAAGTTCGGATCTCAGAGAACCCATGCGCCTTCAAAATTTTGAGCCTTTATTTACTAAAATAGGGCAAATCATCTCTGATTTGTGGTAACAATAAATACATGCAAGAAATAGTTAACAAGCGCAAAAATATTGTATTTAAATATAGATTTTTGGTATATCGCAAAGAATATTCTACTGTGAGGTGGTTAAGCAATCTCCAAAATAGAAGGAAGCCACTCTAAAACGAAGCAAAACTGACCCACATTCGAGCCCACATTTCAGGATTTATAAATTGATGTGAATGAATGGTAAAGAATATCAAAACAAGGGAGAGGGTTACGTTTTATATTTAGCAGTCATCTCCCTAAATAATGGCGGAACAACTACTCTTAGATTAGGCTAAAAAATACTCCTGTTCTTGGAGAGGATATACACCATCATACCATCATAGAGTATATAAATGCTAAAAGTGACATAAAAAATGAAGATTTGAGAGTTTGGAATTATGTTGAACTAGATGTAGTGTAAAAACTACCCTTATATAAAAATAAAATACTTGATTACCATTAAAATATGGAAAATGTGGAAGTTTCTGTTTTGTTAATTTTTGAATAGAAACTAAAGTGACTTTAACCCCTCTCATGAACTCTATTTTTATTATTAGGGTGGTTTTCCTCTATCTGGGGGTTGCTTAACCACCTCAGAGTAGAAAATTCTTTGCCATGTACCAAAAATCTATATTTAAATAAAATACGTTTGCGCCTGTTAACCACTTTTTGCATGTATTTATTGCTACCACAAATCAGGGATGGTTTATTATATTTTGGGATTGTTTATTCGCTAAAGGCTCAAAATTTTGAGGGCACATGGGCTTTTCTGAGATCGGATTCGAAATTGAGCTCAACAAAAATATAATTTCAGAATCTAAATTACGTGTTTTTTCAACTTTTTATTTCTCTACCCCTTTCAATCACTAATTTACTCTATTTTCAGTCTCAGAATAAATTCTAGGCTTTTGGCATGCTGAAATTTGAAATCAGCAACCTCAAAAACCCCTAGACATATATTTTTTGAATGAAATCAAAATTTTGAGGGTGTTTGGGTTTTTCTGAGGTCGGATTGGAATTCAGCGTCGAAAAATGCATTGGACTACTCGGGTCGAGTGCCAGGATCAGGACATTTTACTTTACTTAACTCTACCAAGTTTCGTCCATTTTTATCGCAAATTGGCTAGGTTACCGATTTTTGACGCCTGTTTTCAAAAAAAGAAACACCACTGTCCCCTGTGTCAGCTTCGAGTTTGGACGCCATTTTAAAAATGTAGTACTCAAAATCATTTTTTTGTAGATAACTTGCTTGGAAAACATTTTAGAGCAATGTTATTGCAAAATTTACTTTACCCAAATTATCTGGTTCTATACACCATGATTTAACAATATTATTGATGCTATTGTGAACAAAGGAAATCGAAACATCATCAATTACCTTGTTACATCGTAATTCAGAATGGTTCAAAAATCTAATTAATGGACAACAGAAAAATAAACTCATTTGCCCTAATGCCTACTTTCCATTCATAAAAGGCGTACCAAAACTTCACAATCAAGTGTCCCTTTATTAAAGGTAATAGTTACCAATGTATACAGACGTACATACATATAATCTTTCAGTGTTTTTATCAAACATACCGTGTAATGTAAGGAAAAAGACTCCTGTCATTCCGTTAATAGTTCCAATAATTTTTACCTACGATTGCAATTGACCGAAGTAGAAAAAAAGAAAATAGCAACTGTTTTTAGATATAACTCTTAAATAGAATTAATGGTGTTACTGATTATTAACTTGTACACGAAAGAAGTTTGGTCGCAAAGATATCTAAATTTTAATTGCCATACATTTAACAGGTACAAAAAATATGATCAATAGTAGATCATTATTCAATTTTCACGCCCAATCTACAGAAAATAGTTTGAAAAAACTAAAATGGTCCTTGAAGCAAATTCCTACTCGAAACATTTTTATGAGCCTATAATAAAAAATCGGTAAAGGTTATTACCCAAAACTTCCCTCTCTGTTCATCATACTTTATTAATTTAATCTTCTTATTCGCAACGTCTTGCCGGACGTTTTATGATTCATAAATTATTCTAGATTTTAATATTGTATATTTTTCATATTTTTCTTCCTAGAGAGTTGTATTAACTGCATGCGAAATGTTATTGCCATCCGTCACATTTTTAAAAAAATTTTTTAGGGTGACCACCCTGTATATTTTCATATTTTTCACAGTTGTGTTAATTGCGTGCGAACTATTATCATTCTCCGTCACTTTTTTTACATTATCTTTGAAGGCTGACCTCCCTATATGTTTTTGATATTTTTCATTTTTGACAGTTGTGTTAACTGCATGCGAAATATTATTTAAAATTTGGTTAGGGTGACCACCCTGTATATTTTTTTTCATATTTTTCTTCTTTGACAGTTGTATTAACTGCATGCGAAATATTATCGTCCTCCTTCATATTAAAAAAAAATTTAGTGACCACCTTGTATATTTTTTTCATGTTTTTCTTCTTTGACTGTTGTGTTAACTGCATGCTAAATATTATCTTGTTCCGCCACATTTTTTTTAATGTTGTTATGATCACCACCCTACTCTGTATATAGATTTTTTGGTGACTGCCCTATATATTTATTTTTAATCTTTTTCTTCTTTGACAGTTGTGTTAACTACATATCGTCCTCCTTTACATTAAAAGAAAAACATTGTATAACCACCCTGTATATATTTTTTTCATATTATTCTTTGACAGGTGTGTTAACTGCATGCTAAATATTATCGTGCTCCGCCACATTTTTTTTGAAATGTTACGGGGTATATTTTCTTCATATTTTTCTTCTTCAACAATTGTGTTAACTACATGCGAAATATTATCGTCCTCCTTCACATTTAAAAATTTTTTTTTGAGTGACCACCCTGTATTTCTTTTCATATTTTTCTTCTTCGACAGTTGTGTTAATTGCATGCTAAATATTGTCGTGCTCCGCCACATTTTTTAATTTTTCTTTGGGTGACCACCCTGTATATGTTTTTCATCATTTTCTTCTTTGACAGTTGTATTAACTGCATGCAAAATATCGTCCTCCGTCACATTTAAAAAAATATATTTTGGGTGACCACTCTGTATATATTTGTTTTTTCATATTTTTCTTCGACAGTTTTGTTAACTACATACGAAATATTATCGTCCTCCGTCATTCTTCCTTTATTGATTACATGTTAAATAGTACTGCATTCCGTCATATTTTCTTTCTTAACTTTATTTTTTGTGGAGTCCACTTTGTATATTTTTCAACGGAACTGTAACCCAGCTCTTCGATGGCATTAGCGTCAACTGCCTACCAAATATTATCCTTCTTTGACAAGTGGTTTTATAGATATAGCGCCAACAGACAGACGCAAGACCGACAGACAGACTGATGGAATTAAACGGCAATTTACGTGGGTACCCTGAAACGTGAAAATCCTGAAAATCTCAGAAGGCGAAAGCAAGAAATCGAACAAATGAAAATAATAACAGATATATATGTATCCCCTACCTACCAAAAATATTTGAAAACATTTCAAAACATAATACAACAGTAGTAGATAAGTCATACAGCACGACAAAAAATTGTTCACAAAACTCAAACCTAAACTGCAACCAAAAGGTGACACGAACACCATATACAAAATAGACTGCAATAATTGTAACAACACATATATTGTCCAATCAAAAAAATACCTACGTAAGACAATATACACTCATAAATAGAACATAAAAACGTTAAACCAAAATTCGACAGCACTCACAAAACATGCTTTAGAACCTAATCACATTTTAAGAAATATTAAAATAACAAAATTTTAGAAAAGGAATCAAACTATCACTGAAGATCAAACATTTTTTTTGCCTAGACCATGCAGCCAGATATAGTGTCAGCGGTAAAAACATTGTATAACCACCCTGTATATATTTTTTTCATATTATTCTTTGACAGGTGTGTTAACTGCATGCTAAATATTATCGTGCTCCGCCACATTTTTTTTGAAATGTTACGGGGTATATTTTCTTCATATTTTTCTTCTTCAACAATTGTGTTAACTACATGCGAAATATTATCGTCCTCCTTCACATTTAAAAATTTTTTTTTGAGTGACCACCCTGTATTTCTTTTCATATTTTTCTTCTTCGACAGTTGTGTTAATTGCATGCTAAATATTGTCGTGCTCCGCCACATTTTTTAATTTTTCTTTGGGTGACCACCCTGTATATGTTTTTCATCATTTTCTTCTTTGACAGTTGTATTAACTGCATGCAAAATATCGTCCTCCGTCACATTTAAAAAAATATATTTTGGGTGACCACTCTGTATATATTTGTTTTTTCATATTTTTCTTCGACAGTTTTGTTAACTACATACGAAATATTATCGTCCTCCATCATTCTTCCTTTATTGATTACATGTTAAATAGTACTGCATTCCGTCATATTTTCTTTCTTAACTTTATTTTTTGTGGAGTCCACTTTGTATATTTTTCAACGGAACTGTAACCCAGCTCTTCGATGGCATTAGCGTCAACTGCCTACCAAATATTATCCTTCTTTGACAAGTGGTTTTATAGATATAGCGCCAACAGACAGACGCAAGACCGACAGACAGACTGATGGAATTAAACGGCAATTTACGTGGGTACCCTGAAACGTGAAAATCCTGAAAATCTCAGAAGGCGAAAGCAAGAAATCGAACAAATGAAAATAATAACAGATATATATGTATCCCCTACCTACCAAAAATATTTGAAAACATTTCAAAACATAATACAACAGTAGTAGATAAGTCATACAGCACGACAAAAAATTGTTCACAAAACTCAAACCTAAACTGCAACCAAAAGGTGACACGAACACCATATACAAAATAGACTGCAATAATTGTAACAACACATATATTGTCCAATCAAAAAAATACCTACGTAAGACAATATACACTCATAAATAGAACATAAAAACGTTAAACCAAAATTCGACAGCACTCACAAAACATGCTTTAGAACCTAATCACATTTTAAGAAATATTAAAATAACAAAATTTTAGAAAAGGAATCAAACTATCACTGTAGATCAAACATTTTTTTTGCCTAGACTATGCAGCCAGATATAGTGTCAGCGGTAAAAAGCTAAACCTAATTCCAACGTGAATAATATTAGAAGAACACAATTGGGAAAGTAACAGGGACACACTTCTCGTCTAGCGGCCTGTCAATTCATTTTTATATTTTCACAACACGGATTAGCAACAGAAGTTTAAACAAAGGAATAACAAATTTTTGCGCCGCCTTTATGTAAGCGTAAAATCAGATAGTGTGTAATATCGATAAAGGCAAATATGAAATATGATAAAAGTGCAAGAAATATGAAGAAAAATATATGGCTTCAAATAAAAGACAATGAACAACCACACTGATATAGAGAATTTACACGAAACATATTTCAGTATATTAAATTAACTTAAAAAGGGGAATATTATTCTGTAACTTAAATATTTGCATAGTTTTTCACCAAGTCTACAAAATAAACCGGAATATTTCAAATCAACATCCATTAACAAAAAATTATTTCCTGTGTCATCTTTCCATTCAGTTTCACTTTATTAATAGTAAACCAGTTGCTAGCTTTGCCCACAATCTCAGAAGTATTCAGAACTAAATCGTTTCAGTTTTTATTCGTGCATATTAAGGCGGCGTCTTCAGCTAATAAGACACATTTGTCTGAAGACATAAAATTGCGCAGATTAATACGTGTTATGAAGAGGAGGGGTCCAAGAACTGGTTCTTGGTGCACACCGCGTTTGACCAACTGTCTCAAATAGTTCCGAGAATTGCAACCTTAAGTGTTTACCATTTAAGTTCGCTCGGCAGAAGTTGCTACTTATCATTCTGTATATCTCAGCCATCGCCTCACCGATGCGTTGTTAAAGTATAAAACCGAGGGAGATTTTTATGACCACAGTAGGAGCTCTGCTCATCAGTTATATTTAAGCATGTTGTCCTATAGGGATTCCAGTTATCTTTTGGATAGTAGTTTGTTCAACTTTAGGTCATCAAATACTGGCCGCGTATGTTATCACTGGTCTAATGATTATGGTATAGATCCATTTTATTACATACGGTTAGAGACCCTACAATTCACCAATAGCTTCTTTCTCTTTGACTAATCGTTTAATATTCCAGCCACTTTACTTCAGTTTTAAGTTGATTTGATATTGCTTGAAAAAATTTCAGTTTGTTTATATATTCTTTTGCAATAAAATTTTATTTTGTAACAAACCTTACAATGTGTCCCCGGTTTCGATAGACACATCACTGTCCGTCATTTAAAAATAATAGTAATAAATATTTTGAATTTACATCTACACACTCGTTGTTTTTCGTACTCTTGGATTCTTTGTTGTCGATATTAATAATCAGTGCATCAATAATTACGTTTCTATTTTACGATGAATTTTATTTTTGTTACGACGCCATTAAATTGTTTCTTCATATAATAAATACCAATGGTGATAAATGGGTTTGAAATGCTGGAGTAATTAAAGCAGAGAAAATGGTGCCAAATCGATTTCAGATTGGCAGCGTGGAATGAAAACTGTCCTTTAATACAATTTGAATTGTAACAATGGCGTGTTTTCTGTTAGATTTATTAGAGCTTTGGATGTTCTTTAATTCTTATTCGTCTATTCGTCATTTTTACTCATATGATTGATTAACATTGATGGCCAAAATTACGATTCCAAAATGGCCGTTTATTTGCATTTTAGTTCTAATTGTAAATTTTATGAAGATATGACATTGAGAAAATATGAGAATTATATTTATATACATTTTTTTAGAATTCAGAATGGAAATTAGCCATAAATTGAATATTTATAAAAATATTTGGGCAACGCCCGTAAATTAGCGGTGAAAAAGCTTTTCTTTTAAATACTTGAACACTGTTGATTGTAGCGAAAATTGTTAAATTTAAAGCTTATTAAACTTTCTTTCATTTAAGACTCATTTCGTCCCACATAGATAAAAATTGACTAAGAAAAAATTTGCTTAAAACTATTTTTTTTTTTTGGACCTTTTCAATCATTCAATCTATATGTACATTTTTCATGATTTCCTCGAAAATACTTCAAACTGTTCACCGTTTTGATTAATACATTAACATTCTGTAGTTGTTGAGGTGTTATTTGTGCAATTTCGTGTCTAACTCTCTCTTCCAGGTCTTGCCTTGTGGTTGGAGCAGTCGCGTAGGCTCAATTTTTCAAATGCGCCCAAATAAGAAAATTGACAGTGGTTAAGTAAGGAGACCTTGCAGGCCATCTGACTAGACCATGGATCCCAATCCGACGATCTGGAAATAAATCATTTACCTAACGATAATAGTATTGTGTGGTTCAGCTTCGTCTTGTTGGAAGTAAACCTCGTCAATATTGGGATTGGGAATTTGAATAATCTGTGGAATTATTATATTTTGAATAAATTCTAGATATCTTAGTCCAGTTAGATTGTCGTCAACTATCATCGGATCTATGATATGGTCGCCCAGTACGCCTAACCAAACATTGAAGCCAAACTGCTCCTGAAGCCACCCCCGTTTTTGATAAAATTCTCATTTCTTAGTTGGCGGAACTGTAACCAATTGCAAAAGGTTATTCTTCGTTGATAATCATTCTCATACAAAAATTGATGCCACTGATATTTATAAGAACGATAGCCGTGTTTTTAAAATTTTCCTGGCCGATTTTTTGGAAATTGGTAATTCATGTTCAATTTGTCTAAACTGATGCTCCAACCAGGCAAAATAGTTTCTCGGAGGTTGTCTTCTTTCTGGATATCTCTGTCCATACTGAGTTTGTGCTCTGGTTGGATTACGTTGAGTCTCTCCATAAGTAATCAACATGTCAACTTTTTCATCTCTTGAATATCTTTCAGCCATTTTATATTAATTTACTTGTTTATAACAAATTCAATACAGTTATTTTAGATTAATCAGTGAGTAATGTCAAGAATAATTCAATTGTTGCGAATGCCTGTCATTTTCATGGCTATCTGCAATTTTGGATTTAAATGTAGATAAGTACCTTATTAAAATTATCTGTTGGTTTTAAAAATACTTTTGTTATTACGAAGGAGATGATTAATGGCGAAAACAATTAAAGTTTATGAATCAGTATCTTTCTGATTAATAAAAGAAAATAGCACGGTCCCATTAAGAAATTTTCTCTACGGAAATGAAAATGAAATTCTGTCTTTTGAGAAAAACCCAAAAATAGTCCGTAACACTATCAGTAATTCAAATAACTGTTTTGTTCTTTACAGACAAGTCTACAACCTTATTAATAATTTCCATAGCCTATTTAGTAATTTTCTTGCGTCGCGTTCATCTGACGCGGCCATTTTGAAAAAAAAATTGTTCGTATCTCACTTATTTTTTGAAAATTTTTAAATCGGAAAAAACTGTTGTATTTAGAATTTTATGTTCAATAAGAAATCACTAAAAAAGTATAGTCATTCTGTTTAAGAAAAGAAAGTCTCTTCCGGTTTAACCGGAAGTGTTTTTTCGTTCCTGTTAGTCCAAAAGTAGCCCACTTCTGTCTAATTTATGTGTACCAAGAACGAAATTTTTAAACTAAAAAACAACCAAAAAAATTTTAAATTTTCTCACTTGATTTTACAAGCTTTTATTTAACTTGTTTTGTATGTATGTATGTTAGGACAGAGGTTAGGATGTTTAGTTCAAAATTTGTTTTTAGTTCAAATATTGTAATTCAATTGAGCTGAAATTTTACCTATACATGTAGTTCTGGTGACAATACAATAAATGTAGTACCAAAAAGTGTGGTTTTTAGTTTTAACTCTATATTCTTAGTTTTTTTGATCGCATAGTTTATTCATTCAGACGTTGTATTCTAAGAAATGGCGAAGGGTCAGGTTTTAAGTACGGACGCGTTCAGCGAAGGATCTGATACTATTTTAAATATAAATATAAAATAAAATAATAAACAAGATATAACTAAAAATTCAAAAATAAAATTAAAACTTTCTAAAAGCAAGCTTTTATTATTATTTAGGTGTACTAAGACGAAGAAAATAAAAAATAAATAAAATCAAATGTTTTAAAAGCTTGTCGCATGAATAGAAAAAAATATATGACAATCTTTTAAGGCAATTAATTTTATTTATTTTTTCTATTTTTTTCGTTTTAGTACACCTAAATAATAATAAAAGCTTGTTTTTAAAAAGTTTGTGTTGCGTTTAATTTTTTTAATATAATTATACATATTTTATGTTCACGAATAAAGTACGTTTTATTTGTAATTTCTGTTAAAATGTGATTAAGTTGGTAGAACTGTTGCTTAGACCTCAGAAAATTCCGCACTTTCTGTTGGTATTTTTTTATTTAACCTGCTAGTTCAACATGCATATTTTACCTGGGTCATTTTATTGTTAATCACGGGACAACCGTCGACCGCAAGTGCAGATTCTTATAATAAAATGCCGATTTAGTCGCTTAAAATTGTATACAGATAGATAATAGACTAGTTCACAAGTTCAAAGCCGTATTAATGCTTGATAAAGCTCGTAAAAATATGATTGAGGGCTCATTGGATTCGGAATGACGTCCAGAAAAATGTGCAAAAGTTTCAAACCCGCACATAAACAATTGCAAAAGTTATAAACAAATGAAGATTGAAAAAATAACGAGTTTCGTTTTTTGCAAATGACTCGAAAACTATTAATATTTAAGAAATTTTAAAGAAAGTTTCTTAAAGGGGAAGAAGTTTCCAATAAAAAAGTCTTAAGTCCCGAAACTCTATCTCTATTATTAATAATTTTAATTTAATGTTGAAAATGGAGCTCCGTGCGGCGAACACTAAGCCGTTACGATGCTCTGAAACCGGCCGTAATAAGTAAAAATATTTTTTTATGTTATTAAATGTTAATTTAAAAATTTTAAAAAATTATGGTATTATTTAGACACTTAAAGGAACAATATTCCGTAAACAAAATTGTTTCACCTATCTTCATTTGTTTATAACTTTTGCAATTGTTTATGTGCGGGTTTTAAACTTTTGCACATTTTTCTAGACGTCATTCCGAATCCAATGAGCTCTCAGTCATATTTTTACGAGCTTTAGCAAGCATTAACACGGCTTTGAACTTGTGAACTAGTCTAATAATATTAGTTTTTGTTTTTGCCGACTTTGTTTTGAAATTTTTCATCTATTTGAAATTGATCGTATTAAATCTCTTCTCTTTGTCTGTAATTTTTGTTTCTGCTTGTC
Source organism: Rutpela maculata (assembly GCA_936432065.2). Lineage (NCBI taxonomy): Eukaryota > Metazoa > Arthropoda > Insecta > Coleoptera > Cerambycidae > Rutpela > Rutpela maculata. Next base: position 33,966,828 of record OW386292.2, read on the forward strand.
TGTTTTTTAAAAACACCCTGTGTAACAACTGTATACAATCTGAAGACTTATAAATATTTAAGAGAGTTAAGTGTGCTTTCGATACGTGCAAAGTATACTACGCGATATAAACTCTCATGCATGAACTGATGAGATATATCCCTTTAGCGAAAATATTTTGCTAATAATAAATCTTCGAATTTGAGAAGCGCGCCCGACCGATTAAGATTATGAAGTATTTATTTTGATTCGACTCGACTTTTTAATTTTGAAACATTTCTTAAGGCTCTCGGATTTATTTTTAGTTTTGAACCAATAAACATTTCACTACAGCATGATTTTTAAATAAATATATCTACACTGTACAGTTTTTCTTTGACATGATACTTCCATTTTATATTTATAGATTTTATATAAAAACTTGTGAAAACAGAGCCCGTTTATAATTCTTTACTTAATGGAATTTATAGGCGAATATATTTTGTATATTCCGTGCTTAAGTGAGGATTTGTACCACTTATCGTTTGATATACGATACACACAGTGCTCCCTGGAATATAATGGTCGATATTAAAAAAATAAAAAAGAAATATCGGTTCTTTCAATATCCAATTTCGATTTCTTAACGAGGATTAAATAGACATAGCACAAACTGATGTGGAGTTTTTCACTTGTAAGTATCCCAAAACAAACAAGATTTTGTATACGTTGGTATATAAATGGCCGAATTACTTTTATTGAGTAGTGAATACTAAGGCACACATTACTGGAAAATGAAAACAAGTTATAATTATATATAGTCTCTTCCTTATTGAGAGAGAGTAATAAATACTTGTTAATCATTGAAAAAATAGTCGTATGATAGACGGCAAACACAGGTTTGACTCTTATGGAATAACAACGTGTGGATCAGGTTAAAATATAACCCAACTTTTTTGGTCACATCAACCGGGGAGAGGACAATACAGAACGGTTGATAGTTCAGGGAAAACCATGTCAAAAGGCAAAGGAGCTGGCGAGACTGTGCGCCTAATAGGCAACCGTGACAGATGGCATAATGTTGCCAGACGTACCATACAGCAAAGGGAGGCCGCCTAAAATAATTCGCGGATCACAAAACGTCTGGCAAGACGTTGTAAACAAGGAGAGGAGAACATAATTTACCTTTATACCAAGTTGCACCCCGCTAAATAATATTTTGAAAACTGTTAGGATTAAAACATTCCTGTTCCCTGGAGGAGAAAGACGGGATCGAACTAAGATCGACTTACAAATGACAGGACTGGAGGTGCAACCCGAAGGTAAAAATATGCCTTTAAAACTGGGTAGTTATGTGGCTATCTTTCAGGCTGAAATCTATGACATTGAACTGTATGTACGGACGTTGGAAGCAATAGGTCCCAGACACAAAATGTTCTCAGATAGCGAAGCAGCTCTTAATATTCTTAAATGTTATCGTATGTATATCACTAGCACTAGAGTTTTATTGGCAAAATTATTTCGAGAGCTGGTTGCCTAGTAATATAGAGAATGCAAATTAACAGTTTATTATCTGATTAAATTAAATCCCGAGTGCTTTAACAATTTTTGATAATACTACCATTTACATGAATTATATTACTTTTGGCAGCTTAGCTCCAGCAAATATTTATAGATAAAATTTAAAAGCACGAGTGGTATTTGGGGAGAATATTTCACGAAAGTACATAAAACATATCTTTGATGTTAAGTTTTGCCGTTAATTGCCTCCAGACGATTTCTTAGCATTTTTTGGTGTTTACTCCTATTTTAATTTCATAATTTTTGTCACAAAGATTCCAAAGCGACTCATCTAGTAAAAAACTTAATATAAACACTATACTTTTCGCCAGATTATTGCATTTTCTTTATAATTATTGAACATTCTATAGTATACTCTTCGCAATTTTTTGAAAACAAGTTATTTTTTGTCTAATTGCTATACTTATAATTTTGATAATCCCCTGATGATGCCATCTTGATTGGCGAGACAGGCTTGAGTATACTATGTAAAATTTCTGTGTTTATAGAATCTTATATAGGTTACAACACTCTTCATCTGCATTTTTTTTCTGAAAATATTTCATAATTCTTATATTTACTAGTCGACTTTTTCAAAAACAATATAGTTCTTCTCCTAGCTAATACTAACTTACTGTCTAAATTTTAATTCGATCGGAATTTCTGTCTTAAGTTATCTTGCTTAGAAGAAACGTGACGGCCGGATAGACGGGCAGAGACGGACATTTTGAAAGTTGTTTAAAAATCGATCACTAACACAATGATATGATTTTTTTTCTCTACGAGAGATAATTACGGTTTTAGAAACGTGCCGATTAATTGGAATAATACTGTTCGTATTCGTATTTGCGAAGAGTATAATAATGTAGATACAAATATTTAACAAACGAAGCCGCAGAAGCTTAAGAAGTCCGCAGAGTTCGTCATATTTTAAATAGAATGATAACCAAGAAACAAAGTAGCATGTTGGAACCATAGATATTGTAATACATAGACAATGTGGACAAAAAAAATGCCTAGCACCGGAAAATCGAAAAAAGGGTGTTTTTTTCTGTTTAAGGGTAGTGGTTGGAGGGTAGATGGGAAAATATTGTTACCATCGTGTTCCCCGCCCTCGAAAACGTGGGGGAAAATATCTTGCGGTGCGGTCGCAGAACTTTTGGGGTAAAAGCTTTACTTCAAGGGACTAATGTATATCCTGCCCATAATGATTGCAGATGTAGATTTAATTGTATTTAAAACAAGCCTTGCCCGACTACGCTAGCGTAGATCCATCATTTTTTCCACCACCATCCCACCATCTCCCCCACCTTCCCATAATTTTCCCTTCCTACTAACTGTTCCCACTTTTCCCGTTTTTTCGCAGCCTTCTCTCATTTTCCGCCCTTCTTACCACCACTTTCTTCTATTTTCCCCACAACATAACACATTCTCACTAACTTCCCCTATCTTCTCACCAAGTCTTCTTACTTTTCCCAGCTTCCCACCCTTTTCCCCACTATATTGCCATAGCTTTCCATTACCTATATAAAATATTCACTATTCACTAAGTTGAAAAGATGTCTACACTAGGGTGGTCCAAAAATGACTTAATTTTGTATAGAAGATCTCGATCCCCCCCAATTTGTTTCCAAATCCGAAAAAGTGAGTACGTATTTTTTTGGTTTTTCAAAATTTTTATTTTAAATAGTGCCTATTAGTCCAGTCAACGGAGCGCTAAAATGACCAAAATCTCTAATTTGAGTGCTAATGAATGGATTGTGAAGAAAACTTGTGCAATGTGTTTGTTAGTAAAAAAGTTGAAAAAAAGATTAGAGTAGGAAATGATCGGGAGGGGTAGAAAACGTCCCCTTTTATCACGTGTTCGACAACTTGTAGAATTAGGTCAAAAATAAAAAAAATAAACAATATATTTGCCTTTTTTGGCAAAAGATACGATGTTTTTAATCCACTGATTTTTTTCGGAAAATCCATATTTTTCGAGATATGGCCACTCGAAAATTCCTAAAAGTGGAGGGGAAATGTAAAAGTTACAAAAAAAATCTGAAAACAAATTAAAGTGAATGTATCATCGGAATACAAGACTTTTTTTATTTGGAACTTTTCTGTAAAGTGCGTTTTCACCGGGTTTTTCCGGAAAAACATGAAAAACTGTCCTTCTCTTTGAAATTGTAGCGCTTTAAAAATAAGTAATTTAAAAATTTGCAAAAATTCTGACACATGCGTTGAGGCCTTCTAAACATTTTTTGTATCTTTTAAATTTGTTTGTAATTTGATAATTTTCCGAGTTACAGGCAGTTTTTCATGATAAATAATGAACTACATTCCACTCGTCTACTAGTCCACTTTAAAGATCCAATTTTTTGGTTTTTCGCTTATATTTCGGAAACTATGCATCGTACCGACAAAATTGAAGCTCAAAATTTGCTACAAGAATCACTACTTACATTTGTTGATATATTGTTCTATTCTCGAGATACCGCCCTCGAAATTCGGAAATGGAGAAGTTGCATGATTTTTTTTTATAATGAAAATCGATACAGCATCAAAAAACAGTTATAAAAATGTAAAATTTACGATTTTTTGAATGTTAAGACAGTGAGAAAATAAATAATTTCATCGGTGAGGAATTTGGATATTTCAAAAAGGCAGTTATTTGGCGCCATTAACTGTGACGTTTCCCGTTATGATTTGTCCATCGAAATTAATAACAAACTGGAAGGTGCACTCGACTAGAGAAAGTGACACAGAGAGAGAAACTTGCGTGCACTATATTCCATCCTTTTTCTCGGTCTGTGTACAGACGGTTAAGCCAATCGGACGTTTTCTTCAACCAATCAGATCTTGTCAGACAAGGACGGAACAGTGAACGGAAGTTTCTTTTTCCGTAGAAACATGGTTCTGTAATTTCGTATATCTAAAGCAATTTCGATGGGTTTGTCAAATGTCAGTTTACTGTTTATTGTTTACAGTCAGTTTACCCCAAGTTCTTGTTTGTGGTGTTATTGTGTTATTACTTGGTTAATGAGCTAGTGAACAACAATATTATGACTTATGAATTACAAATATTGCATTGTGCCTAAATGTAAAACTAAGAGTATCACTACAAATATGGTAATTTGACATTCAAGATTCTCCAAAATTAGTTCGTAGACAGACGTCAACGAGAGGTTAGGACACTGCGTCTACTTTGGACAAATTATCCGAATAACGGATGTCGTCATTGACTTCACGCCAATAAGAAACCGTTTGCAGTCACGTGGTTTTGTTTACAAATTACAGCATAATCTAAATATTAATTTTACGGAAAATAAATTTTATTTTGAATTTCTTTTGTTATAATCATTTTCTGCGTAATGGAAATTAAGAGCAAATCACTTTTTCAAGCATTTTAAAATTTCATTCGCCTCACGTTTTTTGCTCTATTTGTTAAGATAACTCTTCCAATATTGTTCCCACGAAAAAGTCGGAAGAAAAGAAGTTGTAGAGCATTAAATTTCCTTCAAGAATATGTATTTTGATTTTTTAATCAAACCGTTCAAAAGTTATAGCCATTTTAGTATATTTTCCGAAATCCGAGGTTTCGCGAGAAAACTCAACTTTGGTATTTTTCACTTTTTTGTTTATTCCAATTCCATTGCACGTGCCAAAATATTAGTAGTCATATATGTACTTAGTGTACACTATGACTACTGTGTAAGTAGTTAGTGATTCTTGTAGAAAATTTGATCAGTTTCAATTTTGCATAGAGTGGTCAAGCCGCTACGACGCATAGTTTCCGAGATATACGCGAAAAACCAAAAAAATGGGACCTTTAAAGTGCCCCCCTCCCCCCCCGCTCACCAGCTAGGAGTGGGGACTTTTGATATGTTCATCTTCAGTCTAGTCCAAACAAAGTTTCGAAGTCAAATTTTCTGTCCCTATCATTTCCTTCTACACTCTTTTTTGAGTATTTGTTACCTGGATTACATAGAGTGTTATCATACACTGATTTATTACTTTCCCTCTCCCTCCCCCTACTCCACCTCCCCTCATCCCTCCTTCTCTACCCGTCTCTCCCTCCATCTCTCTCTCCCTCTCTCAATAAGAAACAGACTATAAGAGTGCGGGGCGGGAAATTAGTTTTGGCATAGACTGCGTATTTTAAATTAACTCCGTAGAAGCTCCTTAATTAGAACCGTACGGTAGCTTCCTAAATTAATTCCGTAGATAAATATGCAAAAGTGTAAAATCAAAAAAAAATAAACTCACCTATCATCTGGATCGCAGTCTCTGAATCCTTTGGCAAACGGATTACTCGCTATTTTTAATTGGGTTATCTGAAAAAAAAGATGCATCCATGTAATAATTTTTTTGTATAAATATTTATCCGGTCCGAAAGTAGATTTTGTTTAGAAGTTGCCTTTGAAGCGGAATCTCAAATAAAAACGTACGGGGTATAAATGATTACCAACTTCACACAAATATCTGTTTCTTTTGAACCGGATTAATTAGTATTGTCCAAAACATAATAATTTTTACTAATAAAACTTTTATGTTGACCATGTTAAATAAACAGTTTTTTCTCTGGATATATATTTTTCAACTAGCTTCATTCATATTCCGATTTGCGAAATTTATAATGTAAATAAGTCGATCCCTGGCCGTTAAAGTTTACAAAAGGTGTTTCAAAATTTCAGATTTTAAACAACCACAGTTTGTTTAATGTGACAGGGAAATAAATGATTTTTGATACGATTGATATTGAAATTAGATGTAACTGTTGCACTCGGGCGCTTCGGAGTTCATATCGAATTTAAGGCTTAATTACGGGATGTACTTAAAGCATTACTTGATGTTTCAATATTGCTTGTATGAGCCCGACCTGTCAATCTACACCGATAGTTCAATAATGGACTGTGGATCAGCCGCTGGAGTCTACTCGGAAGAACTAGATCTACAGTAAACAGTATCGCTAGGCACACATACCACTATATTCCAGGCGGAACTAGTAGGAGTCTGCAAGTGGTAATAAAAATCACTAATGCCAACGCCAATGGTAAAACGGTGCGCATATCAGCGTACAGCAGAGCGGCTCTGCTTGCCCTAGACAATTGTAGGACAGGCTGTGGGCTGGTTCTGCAAATTAGAAAGGCCCTAGATGTGCTCGCACTAAATAACCATGTCCAGCTCCGGTGAGTGAAAGGACAGTATGGATCTCAGGGTAACGTGGAAGCGGATGGTTTAGCCCGCAAGGGATTTGAAAGAACTCTGAATGGTCCGGAACTTGCAATAGCGCTCTCATATTCAGTCAACAGTTCCCTGTAAAAGAACCATATTTTTTCTCGAGGAGGGGAAACACACATCGCTGGAATGAGTCTAAGTGTCAGACTCTAACTGACTAAAACCCCTTCTCTTGGGGCTCGTCTGTAAAAAATACTCCGAGGGCACTGCAGCCTCCTGGGATTATTGTGCTCTCCCCGTCTTAGTTTACACTGTCCATTTTAATATTCCTGTATCACTGAGAAGGTCATACAGGTCTGAAAATGGGCGAGTTTTGATGATTTCCGGGTCTGTTTTTGTTTGCCCGTAGATATTATATCTTCTGAGGTCCAATGTCTCGCAGTTGTGAATAATACGTTCCACGGTTTCTGGTATATTACCGCACAGTCTACAGTTAAGGTCGCCGGTTCCGATTAAATGTAGGTACTTCTTAACCGGAAAGTGTCCCGTCAGAAGACCTGTTATGGTTCTCTACTAATTCCTGTTCTTTGCGAGCAGTTTCTCAGTTTGTTTTGAACATGGTCCATTGATAAGTGTTTTCCCATGTCGATTTCCTGGAATATTTCTCCAGTAGTGGGTGTGTTTACTCTTGACCCAGTCTTTGATTACCCTTCTGACTGAACCTTTTGTGATGCCCAGCGCGCGTTCTGGGCCATACAATATATCAGCTGCTCCTTGTCTAACAAGTTCGTCAGCTTTTTCGTTGCCCTCTATACTGGTATGTCACGGCACCCAGAGTAGTATTACTCTGTTCCGCTCACCCAGAATTTTGAGCTCTTCGTGACAGTCCGAAACCAGTCTGGAAGACACCTTGTTAGGGGCTAGTGCCTTAAGTGCCGCCTGACCGCCTGATAATTGAGATCTGCTCGTTCACATGTCGTCGTTTGACAGTCTCGCATACACACTCGAGTATAGCCAGAATGTCTGTTTGGAACACAGTGGAGTGCCGTCCAAAAGAGAAACTTATACTCGCTCTTGGCCTTTCACCATGTATTCCTGCTCCAGCTCCATCCATCCTAGACCCATCGGTATACCAGGCTAGGCCTTTGCGTAAAGCGTCAGGAGCACCTGTCATCCAGTCCTTCCTATCTCCTATGGTGATTGTGAAGGGCTTGTTGAATGTAATTTTTGGTACCATGTAGTCCGACCTCTGACTCAATAGAGGATTCAAATAACTATATACTCAAAAATCACGCGAACCGTTGGAGTGATCTAAACAGCTGCAGATATAGCAGAGTGGCTTTGGCCACACCCAGTCGTGAGCTAGGCAAACACTGTCTCCAGTTGTCCAGGAGTAATCTGCGTATCTTATCTATGTAGGAGATTACTTTGGGAAACTGCAGACTAAACAAACATCTTCATACACTGGGAGTTATAGATAACCCTAGGTGTAGAGGGTGTAATCTGAAGAACGAGACTGCTGAGCATGTGTTGTGTCACTGTCTTGCTCTCTCAATGAAAAGAGGATTCATACTGGGGACTTCTGGCCCACTATGGCCAGTATACGGTGGTGTCCCGCCAGACCTTCTCCTTAGTTTGAGGAATTAGGAGGTTTTGCCGCCACCTAAGGGGGTAGTACAATGGGCCCACCCATGTGGCCTGAGTGCATGTGATCACAAGCTCACCCCCTCCAAGCAATGCGGATCCAGATGCAGGATTCATTGTATGTAGGCGTTTGTTCAGAGGGCAGAGCCCCGTTATCGGGTCTATAATTTATCTTATTCGTTCTGTATCGAGCCCAAGCAACCACTTTACGGTGGAATAGTTGCGAGCCTCTTTCGATGGACCCTTGACTGTCTTATTCCGGGGGAATGAATAGTTGTTGAACTGTGCCATAACCCAATTTGGTAACTCTGATTGAGTCGGGCTTCTAGGCACACCGAAGACCGGTTAAGGGCCATGGAAGGGAGTGTTTGCTTTTTCTCCTGCTAAACGATCTACTCCTTCATTACTTCCCGCGCCACTGGGACCGGGTCCCCATATGACTTTGATCACATAAATCAATCAAAATATTCCGACAGTTCTGTACTGGCCTAGAGGCCACTCGGTTTGATGCAAGAGCCCCTAAAGCCGTCTGGCTTTGTCAACGAAACTTTGGGACTTCCGTGTAAATTACAAAACTTCAGTTCGTTGTATCTCAGTTAGTAATGAAAATATTTTCATAAACTTCAAAACCTATTGTTGTATTTTTATGAAAAGTCAAATGTATTTGACAAAAAAAAAATAATTTTAAACAGAAGCCCCTAGACCAGGGGGAGCAACCGAATTTTGAAAAATATTTTCGCAAACTGCTTTTTCAAAATTTTTTAGGAGTCGTTAGATAAGCGCTTCTCTAGATGTTATTTCCCATATTTCGTATAGGTCCCATGCGCCATAGACGAGAATAAAATTATTGAAATTTCACCAGCCGCCACTGCTTCTGTGTTAAGTTTGAGACCAAAGTCTCGTGTTCGAATCACGGGTTCGCTAGAATATAGATGTTCTGTGGCGTTTTTAATGTGTTACCGTGTCAGCGGGCTGGACTGCAGTTAAGGAGACGGGGCTAGTTGCTTTTCGAGCTCGAGTCTCAGCTGTGGCAGATGGAAATTTCACAGGGAATAGCTATTGTATAATGGGGTATTTTCCTATTTTTTTTTTTTTTAATGAATAATATCATAGAATATGTACAAACAAGCCTTCCAATACAGATTTCTGCGAAAATAGTTATCAATTTTTTGAGAAAACAGAAGTAAAAATAAGTGGAGCAACAGGTGTTCTAAATTGGTGACGTAGGTAGTTTGGCCGATGACGTAGCTGGACTGTATGGATTTGTTGATAGAATGGTTTTATACAAAACAGTGTGGTGTTGCCAAGTTGAAATTCCACCTCTAGTTCTAGTAAAGATAATTGAATAAAACAGGAGTATAAAGCTTATTTATTAAATCAATTTTAATATATTTATCCACTAAATTTAATTTTCTTAGGTAAAAAATAATAGTAGGCGTGAATTATTAAATATTTTAAATAATTTTTAATGCCGATTAGATTTTTAAAAACATATTTAGCAAAACAACAACAATGTCAACGGCTAGTCAAATGACAGATGTGTTCTAACGTTGCCGTCGTGTTGACTTGAAGCATTTCAGTTTCTTTCATCGACGTATTTGCTGTAATTAACAAATAGTAGATAATGTCATTTAAAAGATATTTTATAAAAGTTGTGAAAACACAAATATAAGTGCTTCGGAAAAAAATTTTGTAACTGTTCCGAAAAATTGATATTCGAAGAACTTGGTGGCAAGCTTGCAATATTTTTGATCCCATCCCTTCAAAAATCCAAATTTTGTTATAGAAAGAATCTATCTATCAAGTCATAATCAACTTTGGACAAATTGGACAAATCTCCTTTCACAAAATTCAACTCCATCTTAATAGTTTATTGTCACATAAACAAACAACAAATAAATCTAACCAATATATCCCTTTCACTTGTATTGCGACAAGTGTCAGCTGGCGACACGCAAGAAATGTTGCCACATAATCCTCGCCGTAAGTTTTGTTTACATTTTTAAGATAACTTCTACATAATAACAAATATACCTTTTAATTCCTTCTAAAAAATACATGTGTATAATATTTACTGATATTCAAGATATTGAGCAAAATAGAAGTGTTATAGGTAAAATAATGTAAAGTAAATACACAATTTGGCATTCGTATAAGTTAGTTACAGTCTAATCGAAAGTTGTCTATGATTAGTTAAATTATTTCTCGCCAAATAAAATCATTTGAAATCTGTGTCCAGACGGGCGCATTCTTATTTCTTATTTTTATTTAAGAAATTATTGTTGTGGTTTAAATTGATTATGCAGTAATTGTTAAAATAATAACTTTACTTGATATATATCACCAAAACTGAATTTTAAAAAAATGGAAAATACCCCATTGCCTGTGTTGTGCTTGTATCCTGGTTTAATGATGAGATAACTATGACTAAACTCAGCCAGGACGTTAATTTAACATGTAAAATTGCGGTATAAAAGTCATGTCTTCACAGTTTTAAAGTCAGTTCCGTATAGTCAATGCTTGCTACTTGTTTTGATGAAAACGTGTATAAAAACTATGCTCATAAAAAATACACATTATTTTACAGCTTAATTATTTTGATTTAAATCTTCTTACATAATTATCTAAATAAAGGAGAACACTATGTCAACATAATTTCCCCTTCTCTGTTAATCCTTGTTAATCCCTTTGAGTGTCTTTATATTTTATTTCTTATATCTCTGCAATGAACTATAGACTCTTTGTCATGCAAATGTCATGCAAATTCAGTCTCTGTTATTGAAGTAATACACTTGTTGCAAAAAATATAATTTTAGTATTTTTAGAATCTTTACTTAGGTAACACAAAACACAGTGTGTAAAGTTTGAATAAATCTGTTAGGCGCGCAAACAATGCGTGACATCATGTAACAGTAGACGCCACAGCGCTAGGGCACATTTTAAATTAATTCCATTTGTGTAATAGCTTGATAGTGGAGCGAAATAGACCATAAAAGTCTCTCCGTTCTCGAGAAAAAAATAAGCGTAGAACCAGACCAGACCTTATAGTTTTTATAAAGTGAACAATTCTACACAAAAAATGGCTATTTACGATATTTTTTTGAAAAAATTCAAAGTAATACTGTTGTTATGGATGTCTCTTTCTTTTGGACATGGCCACCTTAACACGGCATATTTCGCCACTGTACTAGTGCAAACTATAAGGGGGAACCACTAGTCTGTGGCACCCGGTATATAAATTAATTTAAAATATACGGCACATGCAACAAGCCTATTGATAGATTAACTGTTTATCAAATTCTACCTTTCATCATCCAACAGGTACATTCTTTCTACTCGTCGTTAAGAATTAAAAATGGCTTACCCTATGGTTTTGATAAGCTGTCACAGCAGTGAAGGCAGTTTCGGGAAAGACGAAAGTTTTGAAGTTTTCTCCGCAATTCTCTTCTGGCGTGTTACTGTTCTTAGGAGGTAAATATACTATATGGAACCGTGGCTGATACCTGTGCATTGAATTTAGAATTATCTGAAAGAAACAAAACCAATGTTGATGTATTCTGAAAGAAATTAACGTCGATAATCGAAAGAAACTAAGGATATAAATATTGTGTTTTCTAAGGAGAAAATTTACCTCACAAAAATTTTTTTTGGTACGCCTATGTTAACTATTTACCAGCAGTTTATTAAAAGTTACTTGGTTTGTTATGTGTGACTGTTTTACCTACATGTTTTTGTAATATTTATTTTTTATATTTATACTTACATGTCCATTATCGTCTAGTTGGTTATTTGTTAATTTTAATTTGTCGAAAGATACAGTTTGTTTCATCCATTGTGCGCCAGTTGCAGGACTGTCCGGATGAACGTGTATTCTTGGGGGTGACACAGGGTCTGCTTTGCCGGCCACTACCCAACTCGAACTGAATTGAGAATAAGAAATTACTTAATGACATTTATTTGCAAACAAACAAATAAAAAAATGCAAATTGTAACAAGACATACAAAATATTTCATATTAACCATACATAATGGGCTCATTCAGTGTTAATTTTTTTATGGGGCCCTCGTTTCTGAAATACACCCTGTATTTTTATGTATTTTTGCCAAAATTTTTTTGGTTATTACTTTGTAAAGGAATGGAATAATATCATATTTGGTGCATATAATACACTAGTTATCCTAAATAAGCACTTGTATCACACACAAAAAAGAATCCAGGTTCGGACTTGAACAAAAAATGTTTTTCTTGCTCTTCAAGAAAACGATACCCTGTGTATGTTTTTTTAAATTTCAATATTAAATTCGAAAAGTACATACAAAACTGAACAAGATGTTTCAATAATTTTTTAGCCACACTTTTGCCGAAGTAAATTCCACTGAATAATACAATATAATGCAAAGGTTTTTGAGGATTTGAAGATTTAATCAGCATCAAATCAACCAAGTCAGGATCAAATCAACCAACAAAATCCAAAGTTAAAAAAAAAATAACCGAAAGCAAAAATCAATGTATTTTGTGCTTTATTTCACAATTTTGGCGATCTTTTTTAAGGCGATTCAAGTTTTTTTCAAAAAATTTTTTTTTATTAATATAACACATTGTTAACATAGACTGTCGGATGCGCTTAGTAAACTAATTAAAAATAATGCTGCACGAGAAAATTTATAAAAATTGAAAAACAATGTTCCACTAAATGAGCCCATTAAGCTGGCCAGTAAATCGATCTCTGAGTCAACGGCAGACAGTAATAATATCGGCCCCTTCCCCACCCACATGGTTGAATATGATCGAACTATTTAGAAAGTATTTAAATCCGAGCACTGAATCGGTATTTATTTAAGGAAACCTCACCTGTGAAAAGCGTATCGATATCTCTTATCGTCCACTGGTACGAAGTCCATCATTAGCATGTACTCCGAATGTAAATCCAATCCGCACAGTTTCACCTGAAACGTGGGAAACATTCTTCTGCCCGCTTTCGTCACTATCATTTCTGTGCCCAGTGAGTGGAATTCGTCCCAGAGGTGTTTCATTTCTAATATCGCCCCTGCATTGGTCAATGCAGGAGATATCGAGCTTATGCTGGAAAGGAGATAAATTATAAACTCTGTAAAGTGTACCTGGAAAATGCAATACTCAATAATAATTTTTTAGTTCCATTTTAAAATATGATATTTTCTTGTACCCTCATGAAATTATAAAACGATTAAGTAAATGTTTTTTTTTTATAAAAAAAAATCATCCCAAGGAACAATTTTAACGACGTTTGGGCTCTAGAAGGTTTTAAGAAAGATTCGTCAGAGTTAGAATGTTTCCTAACCCTGACGAGTACAGTATTAATAAAACACAAGACAAGAGTCTTGTGTTTTAGGTATTTTAGAATTCAAGAATAGTTACTCTTATAAGGTAAGCTTTAAAATATTGTGTAAAACCTAATTATAAAGCTAATGTGCAGCTAGGATTATTTGTATTTGTAATGGGTTTATCATTCCTACATAAAACTCTCTATAAAGCCAAATGGTTTTATTAGCTTCTTAAATTTCATGTAGATTTAAAGAGGTTTTAAATTATTCTTTATGGTTTTAATATGTACGGAGTAAATACATTTTAACTATTTTTAAAACTGAACTCTTTCAGTTCCTATTGGTACTTATTAAAGGCCATTACAAAACTAGACTCTTAAGACATCCTTGACAAAAATTTTGATGAAATCGTTATAAATAAAAAAGAGGATTCTAAAGAATTCTAAAAGGCAAATCTTAATTCCATAAAACACTTCATAAAACCTCGATAAAACATTTAGTATGTCTGAATTGGCATTAGTGCGTGTTTGAAGCATTTCGCGACTTGTGACCATATTAAAAAACTGTTAAAAATAGATCTGTGCGGAAATCATTAGTAGAAATATCAACATTCCATTTCTTTTGCGATTTAAACACGAGGAATCCCGATCAGGCACCGCATGCATAAAGTTTGACAAAAATTTATAGGCTAAGTTTAAAGTTCTCGAGCGGATTCATCGTAACAGCGACTCTCTTGAATCTCAAAGGTTTTATTACGATTTTATTACAGCCTTGTCAGGCCCATGTGATCTTCGCTAAGTGTATTTGCATTTATGTAAGTAAGGAATTATTTGTGATAGTTACAAAAAGGCTAAACGGACTTCAATTTAGAGTAAAATGTTTTAGGGTGTTACCATTATTAGAATGTATAGTGTAATGAGTGAACCGTAGATGGCATTTAGGTTTTATTTAGTTTAGTTGTCTAATTTTGGATATATTGTTTTTTGGGCCTGTATTTTGAAGATAAAATGCCGTTGGTCTGATTTTTTTTCTATTTTGTTTCTTTATGTCGGTGTACTGGTGTACTGTCTGCCACTCTACTCCTTTAAGTTTCAAGTTCATTTTATCTACATATCGGTCTGGTGTTGCTTTAATTTGTTTAAAAAAAAAATAATAAAACTATTTGGATTACTCTAGGACTCTCAAGTCGGTTTTCGAAGGGATAGATAGAGCGGCGAAACGTTTCCATGCCAAACGCGAAAATACCGGGTTAAACTTCGTTAAATTTGATAAAGCTTAAGTGAATTGTAGCCCAAAAAATTCCGCGTAAATCTGTGTACCATAAAAGAACAAAGTTGAAACAAAATTAATATCCGAAAATTACTAATACAGAGTTATTTAATAGAAATGCTCAGCTATCACTAAATGAACACGTGCATCCATAAAATAGTGCAATCCAATCATCTACACTCAAGTGGGTTCAACATGGTATACCTGCAGAAATGCGAGCAAGAACGAAGGGATCAGATAAGTGCCTATATTTTTAACTTTTATTAGATAAACGCATTTTCTTACAGGTCAATAATTTCCGAGATAATTTCTTAATAATTTTTAATTTTTACTTTACTTTATTAGTGGCTGGCTGTAAATATTGAATCTGAACTGAGCCCGAACTGGTCAGTGGCGTACTATTAGTTTACTAGTGTACCGTGCCAAAACTGAATTTTTTACATCGCATAAACGGATAATGGAAATTCAGGGGATACAATTTACTCTCAAACGAAAAAAGAAAAATGCCCATTATAATATTAGGAGACTTCAACGTATATACAGAAAAAGACGACCAGATGGGGGAAGATAAAAGCATCATTGGAAAAAGTCTACTCCACACATGGTTTACGAAAATGGAAACGCGCTGAAAAATCAAGCACACATGTCTGACTTAACAATAACAAACACGTGGAGCAAAAGACAAACCTGTCTTGGCACTTGGAGGAATGGAAGCTCAATCTTACAAATAGATCATAGGTAGAGAGATAAGAAAAGGGACCAAAAACGTTAAAGTAAAAAGGACAGCAGAAGTCAATACAGACTTCAAGATCCTATGCGGAAAACTGAAAATAAAAGAGGAGAAAAGACACAAAGGAAACAACAATACCTGAAATAGCTCTCTACTACAGCACAAAGATTCACAGAAGAAATATTACGAAGAAATCGAAAAACAACTGACAGGAGAAGAATTAGGCTGGGTATCAATGGGTAATCAAATTGCGACAAGAAAAACGTTAAAAAGGGACAGGTCACCTATGAGCCCGACATGAGGAAAAAAAATAACAAACAGCTAAAAAATCGCCGCAGGAGACATCTGGACTGAAAACAAACTTCAAGAAAAGCCTAATAATGGAGCGAGACCCGTCAAACAAAAGAGAGTAGGACCAGCGGAGAGGAACACGAAATAGATGAATAATACTCCCTAAGAACAACAAACAAACTGAACTGATGAACCAACTGGAACGGAGAAAAACGATAAAGGAGAGAATAAAAACGGCATACAGAGTCACGAGGGCAATCATACCATTCACTGACAAAAATAAACTATCATCGGATCTTATCAAATTATGTACAAAGCCGTCAAATGGCCAACTATGACATATGGAGTTAAAAAATGCGACAACAACAAAAGTCAACAAGAGGTTCTTGAGAAGAGCAGAAAGGGACATGGTCCAACTCCTCGCAAAAACAACAAGACGAAAACAGCGATATAAAGCATCAACACTATTAGGACGAAAGACAATTAAGAAAATGATAGAAGTGCACGCAATGATGTACTGGAAACATACCCAAGGAAAGGATCCAGAACATCTACTTCAGAAAACGCTGGCACCGAACATCAACAAACCAAAGACAGGAAAACCATGCTAGAACGAAGAACAACTGAGAGGATCAGGATCAAAAAATGAACACCACAAAGAAATTGCAACGATATATACTCCACCACAATCGGAAACCGAGGAGTCAGAAGACTCAAAAAAAAAAAGAAAATTCGAAGAAGCAGAAACACAAAAAGAGGAGCATAAACACTCCATATTTCACAAGAAGACTCAGAGGCAGAAGCCCAGAACCAAAACCCCAAAAAAGGGAGGTTAAACGGTCCCTACGACACAATGCGGTAACGCATCTCACAAATACCTACACCTCCCATCCCACATTTATTTACCATGCGCCATGTAGCTCTCGCTGCTGGCAACAAGCATGGCCTTAGTCCAACCCAGCGTGGACATAGCAGGCCCAGCTGCATACCTGTGAGTGACAGCAATGCCTACCGTATGCTGGTAAATCAATCAATCAATCAATATCGGTCTGATGTTTGCTTGAACTTGTTTAAGAAAAATATATGAAATAATAAAACTATTTGGATTCCTTCGTGATCATTCTTATAACTTCTATTCTGTTAAAAATCAGTTTTAAGACACACTTCTAGGTGTCCATCTGGCTTTAAACTAAGTTTTAAGGAATGTTTTAAAGCGACTTGGATAAGGTTTTCAAAAAAGTTTTATGAATGAATTTAAAACAGGTCTATCAACCTTTTTCTTTAGAAACTGCCTTGTGATGGCATTAAGGATCTTACAACGAAATGGGGTTTTCAAGGTATTTTATGAATAGTTTTATAGCGCTCTTCTAGATATTTAAGACACCAACAATTTTCCTCTGGGATAATATTTTTTTGTTTAAAAGCTTTAAATGTTTGTACAATGTAAAAAAAAACCGCTGCCAAGGAATCACTACTTCCACATCCAGATTTTCTATCCAAGTCACTCACAACGAACGAATTTTGTGTGTAGAAATAATTGTTTATGGAATTTTAATAATACAATTTTTGAAATCCTCTACCTCAAAAACCCATAAAACGATACCCCACATCGGTAGTGGGGTGGGGGTGGTGATAAAGGGTGGTAGTGGGGGTGGCTGAAGTAAAAAAATATTTTGTGGTTTCTGGTTCTTGTACACACGCTAAATCACATTTTTTTTCATCACCTTTAATAATGGGGTGGGGGTGGTAATAGGTGTGGCTAATGCCAAATTGTTTTTTGAGACCTTAGCTTCTCTTATATATACTAAGTACCAATTTTTATGGACTCTTGCCTGCTTGATTTACCTATTTACCCCAAATTTACCCCAATTTACCCCCCAACCCTTCAACGGAACAAGATGAAAATATAATCTAGTTCTAGATCTCGTTAAAGTACATATGTGTACCAAATTTCAAGTCAATATCTCAAACGGTTCCAGAATAAACGTGCGCACAAAAAAAGTTACAGACCGACAGACAGAAAATTTGTTTCGCTCAAACTTAAAATCTCGACGTTTCATGATATTTTAAGCCTATCTGAACAATAAAAATTTTTAAAAATTTTTTTGTCGTTACTATACTTCCACTGGATGTGGAAGTAAAATAACAAATTATTACAAAGCCAATGAAAACCTTATGAAATAAAAACTATTTTCCAAAAATTTTAATTTGACCAGTAAAATTGTAACAAAATAAAGCAATGTTGTGTTCTAATTTATATAAATGTCAGGAGAATTCATATTTTAAGTCCACTCGAAGAATCAAGGCCACGGTCAAGAGTTGATGTATAAACCACAATATTTACAATAATACGGTTACTAACCTGCTATGGTTTTTGTTGTGTGTACTGTTTCTGTTATTGTTTTCTGTTGTCCTGCTGTCGTTGTCTTCTAAGGATAGAGCGTCCGCTTGGTCTAGAGGCGAGTAGGCTTTTCTGTCTTTCCCTGCGCTTTGTAAACAAGCTGGAAAAAAAGATTATTTTATTTTATAACTTCGAGAAACTGATGGACTTTTAACTGGAAGTGAGTGCATTTTAGAGATACTTTATTTTATACATGTAAGAGTTGTGGATTTGTATCATTGTGATTCTTGAAGTAGACACACGGCAAAATTGATCTTAACTTTTAATAATTGTAATAATAGAATAAGTCAAAAAAGGTTTGCTTAGAAAATAGTCTTCTTTAACATAGAGGATGCTTTTAACCACAGACTCAGCGCGTCAGAGAAGTTTGATTCAATCTAATTTACTTAGATCCAAAATCGCACTTCTATGAAAATACAGCCTTCTAAAATTGGAAATAAAAAATATATATATTTTGAATATCTTACAAAGAGCTATAGATATTTTTGTCAATTCCGGTACAGGGTGTGTCAAATTATAGGGGATTTGCGGTTTTCTTTAAAACTATGGCAGATAGACAAAAACCAATATAGATGTCCTGAGCTCGATTTTCGACTACCGAGCTACAGAGCGTTTTTGCTAAATTGACATTTTTGGCTATATCTCAATTACCAAGTGTCGAATCGAAAATCGAGTAACATATTCTAAAAGCACTTTTTTGAGTAGAATCCGTTGCTGATAAGAAGAGAATCCTGCATGCCTCAGATCAGTTTTCGAGATATAGACATAACTTTTTTTTTAATGAAACTGTAAATTATTTCAGTATTCGATCACAATTTAAATTAGCTATCCAGCGATATAGCATATGTTGTATTTATCTCTAGAGAAAGTGGTTAATTTTCCAAATATTTAATATATTTGTGAGGAGGCCATGGAAAACTATTAACAACTGCAACAATACTTCTTATAATATAAATTAATTTTGCCAAAAATAGAAAAAACTAAACTACAATAAATGTTCGAATTGTCTTCCATTGACATCTATGCATATTTATCGCATTTCTAATATTTATTAATATACATGAAACTATTGACTTTTTGTGGATTTATCGGGGTTTGCGCGCGAGCGCCTCAACTATACCCAAACGAGGGGGTGAGCGCAGAGGCGACTTCAATGTGAATATCAGTCGATATTCCGTTGAAGCAACGTCGAGCGCGGTTAGTACTTGGATGGGTGACCCATCTTGGGAAATACATCGTTCTCGTCTCACCTTCTAGCGGCTTGTATATCAGTGTATACGCGGAAGCAACGTAATTTCAGATGAGGATTACGTAGTGGATATACCATCCTTTGGAGAGGATGTAAAGCAGGCGGTCCCTTGTCTATTAAATGTTAGGCAAGTAAAAGATCCCTACTCTTCTTAAGGGAAGAGGTTCGGCAAAATTTCCAGGTTGGGGGTAGCTCGTCTCCTGGCGTCGATGATAGCCCCTGGTAGCGGAAATAGGCCGACGTTAAATAGTTAAAAAAAAAATACCCAAACGACTTTCAAAGGCGTCTCGATTTTTGCCAGTGGTTTTTGTGTCAGTGCAATGAAGTGCCAGGATTTGAAGGAACAATTATATGGATAGACGAGGCCCATATAAGCAGTGACGGAGTTTTTAATCGGCATAATGCCCACCATTGGGTTCATGAAAATACACACGTAACCGCTACAGTTAATCTTCAAGGACGATTTGGATTTGGTGTATGCACATGGTCCGAAAATTTCAAAAAGTGGCCAAAAATCCAATTTTGTTATTTTGTGATTTTGTTTCTGGAGCTCTTCTTCTGAGTCTTTTGTTCCTTCCGAAGATTTTCCTAGTTTGTTCATGATTCTCTCAATTCTTCTCTATGGTATTATTAGTTTGTTCCTGTTCATTGTTAACGCTTTGTTTAGTAGAAGATATGTGGGGTCCTTAGGTCCCCAATTCATTGCGTATGTTTATATCATTTTTATTATTGTTTTCCCCTTCTATAATGTTGACGTATCCTGTCTTCCCTTTGGTCTTATTGTATTTGCCAGTAATTGGAAGGTCTTTCTTTCAGCTCTTCTCAGACTTCTTCTCTTGGCTTTTGGTGGTGTACATATATTTGTCCGTTGATCTACCTTTGATGAATGTTGTCTGGTAGTCTGGTGCTTTCTCGATGTATTTCACTAATTACTGGAGTAGGCATTGTGCGTACTATTTGTATCCTATGCTATCGACTGGTATTCTTCTGTAATCATCTATACTTTGAGTGGATTTTCGTGAGGGATATGTATATGGTCGTGCTTCATTCCGTAGGTAGAGTTGTAATTGGCATATGCTCTGGTGATAATTTCTAGGATTTACTCATCTGGTCCATCCGGTCCATAGTGAAGTAATTTATTGTTGATTTTGTATATTCCAGATGTAGTACTTCTTCTAGCTCTAGCCATTACTTGTAGCGGTTGATCCTTTGATGGTAGCTTGTCCAAGAGCCAGTGGTCCGTATTAATTCTGTTCCTTATTTCTTTGCATTCCTTTCTCCCTCGAGTTTCTTGATCCAATGTTGCAGATATATCTTCTAACGTACGTATTGTTGTTTCTTCTATATTTTTAAAGATGCTTGAAGATTTGGTTTAGTCTTCTCTATGTTTTTGAAGAATTTTCTACAGTTTTTCTCCTCATGGATTCTCTACGTTTCTCTTGTTTCTATCAATGTGGCCAAAAATCCAATTTTGTTATAGATCGATCAACAATCACATATGTAATGAAGGAAAAATAATTTAAAAAATGAATATCCTCAGGGGTGGCTTTCAGGGGTTGTTTTTCTAAAGAATGGTGTATTTCACCTTTTTTCGGTTGGACGTTATAGCAAACCGTTTAAATAAGACAGACAACCTAATTAAAAATATGTTTACCATATTTAGGAGTTGTTAGTGTAGAGATTGACATATTAATTATTTTTTTTCAGTTTAAAGTTATCAAAAACCACTTAATTAACCCAGAAAAAATATATAAACAAATATTTACAAACAGGGGAGATTTTTAGGGGTTGCGTGTGGTTTTATTGCAAACCAAATAATAGGTCCTCATTTTTTTTCATGGTAATTTGAATACCGAAAATTTTATTAACATTCTGCGACAAGAAATAGAGCTCTTTTTAGACAATATGCCTGTAAGAAAATTTCAAAGATTAATTTACCAACACGTTAGCGCCCCAGGTCTTACGTCAAATGAAACACGAAATTATTTAAATTTTCAGTTTGGGGAGGATTGGATAGGTATATATCACTCAGGGATTAGTTTATCAATGTCTAGTTAGCTAAGTTAACTAAATTGATAACTAACAATTAATTTAGCTAACTGGACAACAGCAAAGTAGTTTAGATATTGTTTAATTTTTAGGAAATAGTGGTCCTATTTTGTGGCCAGCTAGATCTCCCGATATAATCCCTGCCGACTATTGACAATTAAGACAATTCGAACATTTATCGTAGTTTAGTTTTTCCTATTTTTGGAAAAATTATTTTATATTATGTTGTTAATAATTTTCCATGGCCTCCTAACGAAAATATTACATTTCTCGAAAATTAACCACTTTTTCTAGAGATAAATATGACATATGATATATCTTTGGATAGCTAGTTTAAGTTGTGATCTAATAATTAAATAATTCACGGGGCGTTCCATTTAAGAAACACAAGATATGTCTATATCTCGGATTCTACTCAACACTTGGTAATTGACATATAGAGGTCATCCAAAAATGCCAATTTTCCAAAAACGCTCTGTAGCTGTTTTAGAGAAAACCTCAAATCCCATCTAATTTGGTCCACCCTGTACATTATAATGAAAGTTACAACGATTTCAATCTGTCCATATAAATATTAATTACTTTTAGGACTTTGTTATATGTATTAAAACTTTTTTGGATGTCTTTACACAAAGAAAAGAGGAACATATTTATCACCTACCGAAATGGAATCTGCGTATTTCACGTTAATTTGCAGCTACACTTACAGAAACCTTTTAACAGATTTTCGTATCCTCGTATCCATAACATATATTTTAGTTTCATCTTAAAAATATTGTTGAGATAATGCGAGATGAAAATTATGCGTTTTACATTAATATGTTTGATACAGTTAAATTGTGAAGATTTACACAAAAAACCTGGAAAAAGACACTTAACGTCGCCGACTGAACGAACCAGATGTTTTTTGGTTTACATAAATAAAAACAAGATCATCATTTCGGTAATTTATGCACTTCCTTATTTATAGGTTTTATGGGTTTTATTTTTAGAAAAAATATATATATTAATAATTTTTTTACTTTCCTATTTTTATTTAAGCATATAACGACCGTTAAATTTTATTATATAAGCGTTTTTATTAAGTGGTAAGAAAAATAAGTCTACTCCCTGATGTAAAACGACATTTTGTCGGGTGTGGCATAGGAATTGCAATTTACCGGACGTTTTAATAACCGGTAAATCGGTAAATAAAAATGTAAATAACCGGTTAACCGGTATTTACCGGTAATTTTTAGAATGAATGATTAGGGTGGCGAGAATGGCAATTGTCTTTTTCCATGCACAAAATTATCTAAATTTAACAAAAAAACATTTTTATATACCTACGTATATTTAATATAATGAACAAACAAAAGGTCTTTTATCATAAAAAATTAAAATAACCGGTAATTATCGTCATGTGTTTTTTGTCCTAATAACCGGTTAACCGGCATTGTAATCCCTAGTGTGGCATTATTGGAGACCATTTCCTAGGTCCGCATGAGCTACTAATCAACCTAAAGGATGAACATTTTAAAATATGACCTAATTGCTCTGCGCGACGATTCACCGTTAAATTTAAGACAAAAGTGTGGTGTAAGAAAGACACCTAATTTTCCAGTCCGAGTACTATTCAAATCTGTGATTTCCACAACGTTGTAATGAACGTGGGGGACTGAATTTCTTTGGCCAGCTCGTATTCCAAACTTTAATCCATTAGATTGAGTTACATGGGGTCTTTAGTGAATAACTCCAGTAATACTTGCACCGAGTTGTAGGTAAAAGAATTAAATGTAAAAAAAATGTTTAAAAACAAACTTTTATTATTATTTAGGTGTGCTAAAATGAAAAAAATAAGTTATGTTGAATTATTTGTTTGATTAATTTGTTTGACAGGGATTGTAAGTACCTAAGTATTTTTTTCTATTCACGCTGCAAGCTTCTAAGCTAATTAATTCAACATAATTTATTTTTTTCGTTTTAGTACACCTAAATAACAATAAAGTCTTGTTTTTGAAAAGCTTTTTTTACATTTTATTTTATTTCTAAATTTTTAGTTGCGTCTTAATTAGTCTTATATTTATTGCGTCATCCTTACTTAATATAATACTGAATCCTTCGCCATTTCTTAGAATGTAATGTCTGAGTGAATACAGTATCTGATAAAATTATAGTTTAAAAACTGAAAAATACCCGTTTAGTACCATATTATTGTATTGTCACCAGAACTAGACGTGTATGCAAAATTTCATATCAATTGGACGTCGTTAAGTGGTTCAAAATTGACTTGCAAAATTTGAACTAAACATACTAACTTATATACTTACAAAGCATGTTGTTATAAGTTAAATAAAAGATTATAAAATTAATGAAGCCGACATAAACTTTATTTTGTGTTAAACATTCTTTCAGTAAACGATTAAAAAATATATTGACGTAAATGGTGATCTTTTTGAATATCTACCAAAGCAATTTGTTTTATTCGAACCATATAGCTTGTTGTGTTTTTTTTTCTATTTAACGGAATAAAGTTGTTTAAACTGATACGATTCTGTTGTTTTCATATTATTTGAACTTGAATTTGAAACCACAAAGAACTGTAAATTTCTGAACGGTAAAAATATCTATATATTTTACTTTTATTTATTCATTGTGCGGTTGTTCAGGTCCTACCAAATTAGATGGGATTTGAGGTTTTCTCTAAAACTATGACAGATAAATAAAAACCAATATAGGTATCCTGAGGTCGATTTTCGAGAATGGCGCAAACCGCAATTGTCTATCTTTTTCGACTACCGAGCTACAGAGCGTTTTTGGAAAATTTGCATTTTTGGCCTCTATATCTCAATTACCAAATGCCGAATAGAAAATCGAGTAACACATTCTTAAGGCATTTTTTAACGTGAAATCCGTTGCAGGGTCGTCTGGATAGCCATCAAATACTATGATTGATCGCGCCCCAAAGTATTTTTTGACAAAATCTACGCATTTGTTGAGAACTGAAGAGAACCTTTCTCTCAACTCCCACGGCACTGGATGAAGTAGGAATCTACCGTCAATCACATAGAGAGCACTTTCGATGTTTGACGGAGTATCCACTAGATCAAAGTGGATACTTAAAGAAAATAGATTTACGTGATTTCCTCATCATTCCTTGTCATCAAATAAAGATGGTGGGTATGGAGCCAATGTAATTTGCAAAACTCGCTCGCTTCGCTCACTCGTTTTGGCAAATATTACATTCGTCATGTAAAATTACTCCTTTCATAATTGGTTACGTAAATAACTATTACTAATGGAAATAAGGTTTAAAAGTCCAATATATGATTTTTCCTTTAAAAATTAAAAAATGGTTGTTTTTTGAACATGCATATCGTACATTCCACTTGACTTAATTTCTAATATGTGGTTCTCATTGGATGTAAAATTTTGTATACTTTCTCTTGGTTTTTGGTGGTGTACATATATTTGCCCGTTGATCTGCCTTTGATGAATGCTGTCTGGTAGTCTGGTGCTTTCCCGAAGTGTTTCGCTGTTACTGGAGTGGAGATTATGCATACTATTTGTATCCTATGCTATTGACTGGTATTCTTCTGTAATCACTTTGTAGTGAGTGGATTTTCGGGAGGGACACTTATATGGTCGTGCTTCATTCCGTAGGTAGAGTTGTAATTGTCATATGCTCTGGTGATAATTTCTAGGATTTGCTCATCTGGTCCATCCGGTCCATAGTGCAGTAATTTATTATTGATTTTGTGTATTCCAGATGTAGTACTTCTTATAGCTCTAGCCATTATTTGTAGCAGTTGATTCTTTGGTGGTAGCTTGTCCAAGGGCCAGTATTAATTCTCGATTTTATTTCTTAGCGTTCCCTTCTACCTCGAGTTTCTTGATCCAATGTTGCAAATAATCTCCCAAAGTACGTATTGTTGTTTCTTCTATATTTTTTCAGATGTATGAAGGTATAGTTTAGTCGTTTCTATGTTTTTGAAGAACTTTCTACAGTTTTTCTCCTCATGGATTCTCTACACTCCGAATTCGATGTTATTTGTCTATTTTAGCTGTTCATATTTTTTACTTGTTTATTTTCTTGTTGAGCTCATGGGTGACTTCTTTCTTAATAACGTTTTTCTTGCCGCAATTTTTATTCCCTAGATCATTGATGTTCAGTCTATTTCGTTTTCTTTTTATTCTAGTTTATTTCCTCCCAGTATTTATTCTGATATTCTTCGTGCTGTAGTAGGAAAGTGTTCCAGGTATTGTTTTATGTTTTGTTTTCTCCTTACGTGTCCCCTGTTGCCTTTCCAGTTTCCCAGAGTACTGTGTGGTCTGTATTGACTTCTGCTATCCTGTTTTTGACCTCATTCTCGTATCTTCTGGCCCACCAGGTTGTAATCTGGTCGTCTTTTCCTATGAGTTTATTAAAGTCTACTAATATTATGTTAGACATTGTCCTTCTTTAATTACTTGTTTCTTGAGTGAGCTACCTGAATACCCTGATTGTTTGAAATAATTTGTTCCTATTTTCTATCTGATTTCAAATAAGATTCCAGCAAAGTTTTTTATTGTTAATTTAATTATTATTCGATTTTCTTAAAGTCCTATTTGAAATGATTAATTTTATATTTAAAAGAAATAATTCAAGTTGTTGAAGGCCAATAGACCAGTAAAATAAAAATAGGTAGTAAAATAGGCTGCAAAACTGTTTATGATATTTGGCCACTTTGTGTTCGATATTCCTTTTCGCATTATATTAAATAAACAAAATGTTTTCAAAATGCATGATATTCTAGAGCACATTCTGACATTTTAGGAGCAACTTTGTAACGGTCAACTTTTCAATTATTCGTAAAATTCTAAAATCCCCTAAATTACATTATTTTATATCTTAATTACAAAAATTACCTAAATTATTATTTTTATCAAAATATTTAAAGCTGGTACTGTCTTACTTTTTGTTGTTTACAACTCATCATTCAACATTCAACATTCTAGACTAGCGCGGAAATGGCGGGTAAAACTACTAGGCTGGAAGTCTTCCTCCAATAATCGGGTACGGTTATGACATAATGTGGACGCTTGGCTTAGAAGGTAGTGTGCGAGCGGGGATAATATAAAACGAAAATGGAGTGTGATATATGGCACTTTTGATTGGGGACCCTTCCAATCGAGCCTTTGGCTCGCAAAGTCGTTAACTGGGTGGTAGAATTTGAGCCCTCGAGTTTTTTAATAGTGTTATTTAAAAAGCTATGGTGAATCTTACTAAGTAGTTTAAGTAAAATATTAACACCATAATTTGACTCGTAAATACTTGCAGAATCAATAAGAAGCTGATAAAGTCGTTATATTTGCTTTACGAGTGGTTTATTTATAAGAGCATATTATAGTGTCAGAGTTCATTATACCTAAAATTATGCCTTTAATCGTGCATACAACTGCTACCAATCTATAACTTTGTGCTGCAGTCATTATTATAGTGTATACTTCGAGGCCCAGCAGATCTTGTGAGTACGTAAACAATTATTATCTTCCATTTGGTCGTCAACGGTTCACAGAATCGACGGAGAATTGAGCCCTTATTTCCCGTTGGCTGGCTTTTCAACATTTTGATCGCTAGTGCAGTGCGTTCCGTTTACATTTGCGTCACCCTAAACCAGTTTTAACTTTTGTCTCTCCATTTTCCGTGCAAAGGAACAGACAAAATTATTTTCGCGAGTGCTACGTTTTCGTTGCTTAAAACTCAGATTAATATGCCTTTAAAGAAACTATGTAACATGTAGACTGTTTATAAAATTTTGAACTATTAGTTAAGTCTGTTATTGTGCTTTCGATTTATAATTCCTGTAAATATCTAGTTATTCATTTTTAAGCAGTTTGTTTTTAATTTTCTCTATATTAGGCGAATGAACCATTATTTGTTTATAATTACATTTATATTATCACATTCGGAGTTGGTCAATTTCCCATATCTAACGTTTATACGGGTTATCTTTTATTATCATGTTATATTTATGTCTGTCTCTCTGTAGGTATATTCTATTTGATATTTGTTTGTAGAATAATGTTATTTTCTCAGCACATCTTATTTGCTTATTGTCTTTAAATATATATTTACTTTTAATAAAATAACGATGCTATACTTTCGCTCCAAGGGGGCTATGTTGGGCTTTCTGTCTTTGTCTTTCCTTAAGCAAAAATAGCGCGTTATAATTTTCGAGAAGGTAGATTCCTCACTAATGTACTTAGGTAAAACATGGAATTGTTGTTTAAAGAAATAAAGCTGATAATTAAAGGACCTTGTAGGTATACCTGAGTAGGTATATTTTTATGTCCATCAATGCAAATTTATGAAATACCAACAGACACACTAGTCCCTGATATACAGTTTTAACATATTCCTGTTAAAATTTTACTTTGTACGTACAAAACGTTTGAACATCCTTTTTCGACTGAATTACTTTCAAGTAAAAATACCCATTAATCATTTTCTTGGATTTCACTGCACATAAATACGCTTTTCGGCTAATATAAATCAAATGACGGGCTTACAAATATGCAATGTGTTTAACTAATGAGACTGTTTGATTTAGTGAAATACTTTTACGTCGGGCGCTTGGTAATTATCCGACGACCAGCGACGCTAACCGTCACGTTTCGGATTCTTTCATAAATTGAGACGAATCGAGTATTGTTTTAGAACAATAGAATAATTTACTGAACTTCATTCACAGAAAATCAAGTGTTGTGAAACCTGATTAATGTATAATGTAATTATTTCCATCAGACTATTACAGTATTGGAATTGTCAACAATAAAATATGAAATAAATTAAAAAATAATCAGTCTTAATAAAATATGTGCAAAATATTACATACACAAAATACACTTAATACATATAGCTTAGGGTGGCCCATCTTTTTCGAAATCGAAATTTTTTATTTCTCACCCCTGCAAATGGTTCCATTTGAAGAAAAAACAGTCCCCTCAAAATATTATTGAGGCAAATTGAAGGCAAGGGGTGCCGCAGAATGCATTATTATGCAATAATAAAAGTAAATGGAATTATCTACATTCTTTGGTTGATGCATTGTTTTTTTTTTAATCAGCAACATTTATCTTTAGAATGACTAATCAAGTCATACAAATATCAAAGACATTATCTGTTGTGACTATGACATGTGTCATACTACTGTAAATTCGTAGTCTAAGAAAACTAGACTAGAAGTTTTTGAAATAAAACTCTCGTTTTATCTTTGTGTATTTTATTATAAAACGTTTTTTTCATACATAGTACCAAATATCCTAAATCTACAAGACATATAGTAATAAAATATTGTTTGCACTAGCCCAATGCATGCGACAGGGTTTCTTTTTTTACATTTGGAAACTGTGATTTATAATCATTTACAACTTGGAGTAAAAACTGTTTTTGGTCTTCATTTTTTGTTAAAATGTCATTATAGTCAGTAATAAGTTTGATTCCTCTCTCAGCGGCATCATTTACAACTTTAATTTTATTTACAATATTGAAACATCGGGTATAACTTTCATTTTCCCTCCATGTTGTTGGATCATTTTCCAAAAATTCCATAGACAAACCTAATTTTTGAAAAAACTGTTTAGTGTTCTCGCATATGAAGTCCTGAATTTCCTTGTTTTCAACGTCAGTAATGTTACTAATCATAAGTCGTTTAATACCCTCTTGATTTGGTGCTTTCCTATTCAAAGCTTTAACTATTTCTCTTTTAGTGGTAACTGAAATATCGTCATCAAAGAAAGATAAGCCAACAATTACTGAATTAAGGTACCACAAATGGTTCACTATTTTCCTACTTGCGGCTTGAGATATTTCTTTGTCAATATTTTGATAATTAATGAGTTCTTTACAAAAGTCTAAGTCATGAAGCGGTGCTTTACTAGCAAATGTCGCTGTAAACCAGGCCTTTACATAAACCTTTACAATAAAGAGACATATATCTTCAATACCTATTTTTTCTTTTTTAGTTAGTTGGAACTGATCTTGGAAAAAAAATATTTTTAGACAGTAAATGGCTTTGGCCATCCAACGTGCATGATGAAATGCCCCTGGTTGATAGAATGTCGTGTGAGTGGGCTCTTCTTCAACGAAAAGTTTAGAAAGCATTAAAAATTCTTTATAATCATCACGAGGCTGTTGCAAAGTTAAAGCTGCATTTAGAAATTTCGGCTTTAACTGGTTGTAAAATGTGTTTAATTTTTGATACCTGAAATCCAGTTTTTAGTTTATTTTGATCTGTTTTAGGCCAAAATTGCCTAAAACGTTTAAATAGTGGCACATTTGGACCAGATGAGGAAGGCATTTTTGTGTCAAACACACTTCTCAAAACCACTTCAAAAATATGATGTCTACAAGGAAAATATAGAATATCTCTTTTTAATTTTTGTTGCAATAGTGTGGCTGCCCCATTTATATAACCCATATTTGATGCTGTTGTATCACAACACAAAGCTATTACCTTTTCGTCCAAATTCCATTCACAAAGCACATCATAAACTGTTTCAGTCTGTTCTCTTCCAGTTGAATTGGGCAAAGCTGGTACTCCAAGTAGTTGTTCAATATATCCACTAGTAACTAAGATAGCAAGTCTATCGATATTTCCCATTCCAGTGAGAGAAGGTAAAAGTTTTCCATCCCAATGGATGACTGGGGCCGGCAATTCAGAATTACCGAAGGCAGTTTTTAATATTACAGCTCTTTCTTCGCGGATGCGTTGTCTAGAGCGCTGCAGTGTGGTTCTGCTGATGGACAAAGATGTGGTGTCATGTCCTAGTGCTTCTGCTACTGCCGTCAAAATATGGACTCCATACCTGTCGCTTATTTTGCAAGCATCAAATGCAGCGGCTATTTTTGGTGTGATGATGTTACATGTTCCATACAATCTCCTCTTTTTTGGCTGTGACGGGCCAGGCTGGTCTTGTAACAACTCTTCTTGGGCTTCGATTATTTCATCTTCATTTTCGTTGGAGTCGGCTGAATTACTACTTGATAATGGACAGGTGACTGTTTCCTCTAATCTGGCTTTTTCTTGTTGACTTCATTGCATTCGTTCGGATAATTTCTGTAATTTCTCCTCAGCTGATTTTTCTTGAGAAGCAAGTTGGTAATCAATACCATGCATAAATCCAGGACGTCCCTTTTTTCTTTGGTTAATTAAAAACTGCTTATCTTCATCTATTTTCATCAACTCAATGCATTTGCATGAGAAATGTCAAAAAGATCGTCCAATTTTTCAACG
This sequence comes from Rutpela maculata, assembly GCA_936432065.2. NCBI lineage: Eukaryota > Metazoa > Arthropoda > Insecta > Coleoptera > Cerambycidae > Rutpela > Rutpela maculata. Next base: position 33,997,703 of record OW386292.2, read on the forward strand.
AAATTTTTTTCTTTTTTACTCCCGCACTGACCCTTTTAGCCGATTTTTGTAAGTTCCTCCACTCTGCATAAAGTTTATCTAGTTGTTTAACACAATGAAAATCCTGACGTGTCGGAATGCGAGCTTTATCCCAAAAAACTGACACCTCTTTTATTGTTAATTTAGCACTTTCATGTACACTTAGCTTCACTTCACGAATGTTATAAAAGAGCACTTGTAATACTTGTCTATTAGACGGCAATTTATTGCCAATGATTTGTGACGAATAGTGTCCAACTAAGTAAATGAAAGTATCCTTTCGTAAGGATCTAACATCAGCCATCGTTAAATGTTTTTTCAAAAAGAAACGTATGCTAGAACTTATAATGTCACCACTGTAAAACACAATTGCAAACTGACATAAAAACCTACCGTAGGTGCATTATATTTCCAAACTTCCAAAACAAATAATTTCTAGGATATAATTACACCAATAAAACATTATGAGAAAAGAGGTAGATATTTGTATTTTAAGTAAAATTTAAGTGTATTACCGTAATAAAATCTTATCTACAAATTTCTACCTGAATGCGGCACGGGTTACCGTAATAAAATCTTATCTACAAATTTCTACCTGAATGCGGCACGGGTTACCGTTCACCGAATTATCTGAAACTTTGACATAAATTATTCCTAGTATAATAGTATATTTTCGTGGGGTGAGACTTAAAAAATACGCAAAAAAAATTCACCCCCTATAGAGATGGGCCACAATATAGCTAAAGGTAAAATACAAATATATGCTACACGATAAACAATTTTTTACACAAACATTTACACAACATTTACAAAACACAAACAAAACATTTACAATTACGATAAGGTAACAGGATATCTTAATCAGACAGGTACCTAGTATTCCTCTTAAGAATAAAAATAGTGCTCAGCTAACTGTCTTTTAACAAGTCTTTTAAATAATACAAAATTCCTAGCGTTATAGCTTATGAGAGATTTATAATTTAATTCCACCAATAAAGGGTCCTTTTTTTATTTGCTCTAATCTACGAGAAGGTACAAAAATGTTATTTGCAGGACGAGTGTTGTATTTATTAATATCACCACATTTTAAAAGATTAATATTTTTTCTAACAGAACTTACAGACTGCAAAATGTATATACAATAAATAGTGAGTATGCCATGTTGCCTAAAATAATTTCTACAGAAAGTGTTGTATGTAAGTTTAAACATACTTCTGACTATCCTTTTCTGCAACATGAACACATTTTTTATTGCTGAATTGTTTCCCCAGCACAATATGCAATATTGCAAGGCCGAGTAAACATAACCGTAATAAAATGTTTTCATGGTTCCAGTGTCAACAGAGTCTCGCATTTGGAGTAGTGCAAAGTTTAGACTAGCTAATTTGTTTGTTAAATTATCAATATGACTTTCTCATATCCATTTGTATATTTAAGAATTTAACACAATTATTTTGATGGAAGTTACTTATGACTACACTCAAAGAAAATGATAGATAAATTCAACCAAAAAGAGCATATGAAATCGCGCCTATCTAGTGTCATAGTTAAATCAATCAGAAAATAATAGTCATACAACTTTATTTATTTTCGTAAACAAATAGTAGTTTAATAATCATATCTTCTTGTAACAAATTAAATAGTACAATGACATTTTTTTATGTTCACTAACCATTTTCAATTTGGTCTACAATTAAATAGTACAACGACTTTGTTTTTTGTTCACCAACTAATTTTAAGGTTGATCTACACTTTATTGTATGATGAAGTTTTTTTTTTTGGTTAGCCAAAATCTCAGTATTGAGACATCAGACCACCCAAACCAAAGATTAGAGATCGTTTATAAGATCCATCCAAATATATCGATGATCCCTGAGAGAATTTGAACATTGCAATCATGTTATTAATTTTCTATAAATTCATAAGAGTAGAGAGATAATGCATGATTGATTATTGTCAGTGATTTGTATGTGGCGTCATCTGGAAATAATTTCTGTAATAGACTACGTGGTAAGCAAGCAAATTTTATGGTAATTCTTTTAGAACTTCTAGAAGACGACAATAATATTGGTTTGTCTACCAAGTACAATAATACAGCGAACTAATACTGGGTTAGAATTACAATTCGATAATAGTTAAAAATAAAATATACTATTATCTAGTTTAATTTGACAGAATTCAACAAAATAATAGTCAGACGAAAAAAAGTAATAGTCTTATTCATCTATTTTTTAAGTTAATGTTTGTTTTGTTGTACGACAACTTTTTATTAATTAAAATAACAATCACCTCTTGTTTAAAAATACCATCAATATAATTTAGTTTAACAAAATTAACGATATTGTTAGTTAACCACTTTTTTTTGTTGAATTTACCCATACTATTTCTTTGAGTGTACCTCTAATCAGAAGACTAGAATTCAACTTTGTACCAATTGGAGAAAACGTTAAAAATACTGTTTTTTTGTTGGTTAAGTATTAGAGTGTTTGTACGACACCATTGTGATATTTTATCCACACACATAGTAGCATTTTTACTTAATTGGTCTACACTAGCAGCAGTTGTGATAGAGGAGGTATCATCTGCAAAAAGAGTTAAAATGTAATTATTTATGCTTGCTACTAGATCGTTGACAAATATTATAAAAAGTAATGGACCCAATACACTGTCATGTGGTACCCCTTTTAACACATTAGCACTATCTGAAAAACATTCTAAATCGCTTAATTTTAACAGTCTGTGTTCTCTCCAATAAATAGGACTTAACCTATTCCAATGCTGGACCATGAATACCATCAAGTATTTCTAATTTTCTTAATACTAAATTATGATTTATAATGTCGAAGGCTCGCGACAGGTCGAAAAATATGCCAGCTGATCTTAATTTATCATCAAAATTATTTAATATTTTTTCATAAAAGGAGAGAACAGCGTCCTGAGTTGATTTATTCTCGCAAAATCCATATTGCCTTGGTGTTAATATATTGTATTTATTTAAGAATTAATGTAATCTTATCGTAAATGCCTTTTCAAAGATTTTGGAAAATACTGATAAAAGTGCTGCCGGTCTATAATTTTCCATTGCGTGAGGCTCATTTTTTTTTTATAAACAGGAATTATCATCAGTGCTGCTTTCAATCGATCTGGAAAGTGTCCCTTTTGGAAGGATAAATTTATGAGGTACGTTAGGATATTAATCAGTGCACACTAACGTCCTTCGTCATACCTCCCTCGTAAGTATACTCTAAGTCCATTGTTTTATCGATCGTAAGTGACGCTTTATGTACCAAATACTTATTGCCATTTGCAGCATGTCGTTATTTTTCATAACGTAACAAGGGAAATAAAGTAAATTTGGGAGAATTTTCTCTTTTATATAACAAGTATAAAATTAAATGTTCTGTGATGAATATAAATAATATTTGGCGAACGTTAAGGCACGCATTACTTTACCCATTTCACGTGCAGCGGGTGCAAGCTGTACTACCAAGGAATCTTCCGGTTCGAGAGAAGTTTTGTGAGTGGTTGTTACACCAGCGTCAATTAAACCCAAACTTTACAATGAACATTTTAGTTACAGATGAGCCAGTTCTCACAAGACACGGTATTCATAATTTCCGGAACACGCATTACTGGGCATTGAAAAATCCTCATGCCACTCGGCGAACAAATTTGCACCAACGACTTTCAGTAAATGTGTGGGCTGGAATTGAGAACGGAGTTCTTATTGGCCGTTTCATCCTTGATAATCCTTTAACTGGTGCTCTTTATTTACAATTTTTCCGGGGTACTTTACCGGTTTTCCTCGAAGAAGTTGCTCTTGACGTTAGACATGATGGTATTCCAGTACATTTTCAGCAACAAGTGCGACAACATTAGGATGATGTGTTGCCCAGAAGAGGTGGTCCAAATGCCTAGCCTCCTCGTTCGCCCGACCTCAACCCGCTTAATTTTTAATTTTCGGGTCACAAAAACTTTGGTGTACGTTACGGAAGTTAACACTAAAGAAGAGTTGGTAAATCTCATACATGCTGCAGTTGCGACAAATCGACAACAGCCAGGTTTAGGCCGTGCGTGTGAAAACGGTGGAAATAACTTTGAATAGTCGATGTGAATTTTCCATTTTTTAATTTTTTTAATATTCACTGAATTGTCTCCGTAAATAAAATAAAAAGATTTTAATATATTATTAGTCATTATTCATCATAAGCTAAGGTTCCCTAAGTTTATGCGTATAGGTTTTAAAATCATCCTGTATAACGTCGGAACAGATGAAAATACGGTAAAATGGGAATGAGAATAATATGTACAAAAAGTAGAACTTAAAATCAAAGATAATAATTAACAAGCAAACGGTAAAAAAATTGCATCGGCCGGGAATCGAACCCGGGCCGCCCCGTGGCTGAAGCTGAAGCTGAACATTTATTGCTGAATTTATTTAAATTAGAGCTACAATTATGCGCCTCCCCGAAGCCTGGCCCGGAGCCAGGCAGACAACCACGGCGCGCAGCGCAGTGGTGGATGTGGGTCTGGACGGGGCAGGTCCGGTTTGGTTTAACCAGTGTTTTCGAGTTAATGCTCCTGTTTAAATGATTTAAAAAACTTAACATTAACAATAAACAATTTAGATATAATATACAAAGATACTTAAACATAATTAAAATAAAACTTCTTAAAATTAATTGTTGCACACACGCACTAATAAATTTGGATTGTTGGCACGGGAAAACAAAACTCGACGAAAAAACCCGTTCGAATTTTTTTAATATTCACTGGATTGTCTCCGTAAATAAAATTTAAAAAAATAGTATATTATATTACTAGGAGTAGAACGCACTCTTTTTTTGTGTTGAGCCCAGGATTTGCGGCTGAGGCGAAGCCGAAGCCGCAAACTGGGCGAAACTCAAAAAAAGGCGTTCTACTCCGTGTAATATATACTATTTTTTCTTCAAGCGTATTAAAATGCAAAAATTCATTTATTTATCATAAATGTACAAATATTCAAACTACAGTCTTACATGTTGACACAATATGACAAGTGGCTAGTGAATAGCGCGCCACCGGTGGCTTTCGGTATTAACATTATGTTACTAGTAAAACAATACCCACTACGGCGGCGCTTTCGGAACTAACATTATGTTACTAGTAAAACAATGTCCACTACGGTGGCGTTCGGTACTAACATTTTGTTACTAGAAAAACAATGTCCTACTTCTACTTCTGTTTTTGGTGACATAATTTAAACATTTTAATACGCTTGAAGAAAAAATAATATATTATTAGCCATTATTCATCATAAGCTAAGGTCCCCTAAGTTTATGCGTATAGGTTTTAATATCACCCTGTATAACGTCGGAACAGATGAAAATACGGTAAAATGGGATTGACAATAATATGTACAAAAGGTAGAATATAAAATCAAAGATAATAATTAACACGAAAACGATGAAAAAATTGCATCGGCCGGGAATCGAACCCGGGCCGCCCGCGTGGCAGGCGAGCATTCTACCACTGAACCACCGATGCTTATTTAAATAATTTATTGTTCAGCTATCGCTGGCTTTGTTAAAAAATTGCATGTATACAAATAAAATTAGTTGTAGTTATGGAATCTCTCCTATTGTCTGAAGCTGGAAATGTACACACGTATAACAGTACGAAAGTTGACCTCATAGAGATAAAAAATAATGTTTTTAATCAAGAAAATTTTGTTTCATACATACGCAAATAAATAAATTCCCCATATGATACAAATACTTTTGTTTGAAAAGAAATAATAAGTTTGCAATAAATACATTTATTTAGGACAAGTTTTTTATTTCTTGCCCCAAAAGTATTTGTATCATATGAGAAATTTACTTATTTGCATAGGTATACAGGATGTCCCACTCAGTGCCGGTTTACCCACTAAGCACACTAGGTACGTGCCTAGGGGCGCCGAAGGCGATCCTCAATAACAATAATTCTGAAAAAAAAAACGAAATTTTTAAATCTAAAACATAAAATGCAGAGACGCCTGTAATACCTACGTATTCTTAATTCATCATAAAAGCGAACAGCAAACATCAAATGGACAATGATAATGACGGATTTAGTTAGATTTTGGATTGGAGAAATGCTAAAATTTATTAGATCTAAAGGTCTTACCTCTACATTTCCTAACATAGAAGTCGCTTTACGAATAATTATAAGTTTGGGAGTTACGAACTCTACAGGGGAGAGATCTTTTTCAACATTGAAATATGTAAAAAATTATTTAAGAGATTGATTAGAAAACAAAAGACTAAGTGAATTAGCCCTCCTACACTTAAATAGTGACCTGTTAGATACAATAGACTCCAACAGCAGACTAGTTCACAAGTTCAAGGCCGTGTTGATAAATCTCGTAAAAATATGAGTGAGGGCTCATTGGATTCGGAATGACGTCGAGAAAAATTTGCAAAAGTTTCAAACCCGCACATGAACAATTGCAAAAGTTATAAACAAATGAAGATTGAAAAAATAACGAGTTTCGTTTTTTGCAAATAACTCGAAAACTATTAATATTTAAGAAATTTTAAAGAGAGTTTCTTAAAGAGGAAGAAATTTCCAATAAAAAGTCCCAACTCCCGAAACATTATCTCTAATATTAATAATTTTAATTTAATGTTGAAAATAGAGCTCCGCACGGCGAACACTAAGCCGTTACGATGCTCTGAAACCGGCCGTAATAAGTAGACATATTTTTTGATGTTATTAAAAATTAATTTAAAAATTTTTAAAATATATGGTATTATTTAGACATTTAAAGACGTTGGAAAAAAAATGTTTCACGGATTTTTCATAAAATGAGCCTATTGTTAATTAATAAATTTTTTTAGAGTTTGCGTTTATATTTCAAGTCGGATAATTGTTAAACAAAAGCCACTAAAATTATTTTGCTTTGTGGAGACCTTAAGTCAAGTATACTTTATGGGATTATGACATTGCGATGTTTTTAATTGTTATGGTCTATTAGTTATTAATTATTTAACCTAACAAAAAACTAAAAAATTAAAAAATGAGGTTGGAATTTTTTTTTATTAATTATAATTATTATTACTGTTTTTATATTCAAAAATACTATAAGATTACATAAACTTTAAATTTTGATTGCTATTTTAAATAAATTTTATAAACAAATAGATAAATTATGTATTTTTGAAAAAAAAAATTTTGCCATTATATTTGTTATAAATATTTTATTGGAAATTTCTTCCTCTTTAAGAATCTTTGTTTAAAATTTCTTAAATATTAATAGTTTTAGAGTTATTTGCAAAAAACGAAACTTGTTATATTTTCAATCTTCATTTGTTTATAACTTTTGCAATTGTTTATGTGCGAAATTTTTGCACATTTTTCTAGACGTCTTTCCGAATCCAATGAGCCCTCACTCATATTTTTACGAGCTGTATCAAGCATTAACACGGCCTTGAACTTGTGAACTAGTCTAATATATCAGTTTGCATCTGAGAAAGCAAGAAAAAAGAATTTTTAAGTCTGCAAAGACAATTTGTATTGTTTTGTGTTTCGTTTTATTTAATGATATATTTCTAGAACCTAGATTTGTTTATTTTGAAATATTTTTTATTATTTGTTGGCTTTTTTACTTGTATAGTTTTTGTTGAACCGTTTTTTCCAAGTCTTTTTGTTTGCTGTTTTTTTGTCCTATACTTATGTTTTTCAGTAAAATAAAAAAAGAATTTTTCATCTGTACTTACTTTTAAACAAATGTAGGTTGGTTCAGGTTCGTCTTAAGATAACAAAATTAAAATTAAAGAGCAATAAAAACCCCCAAAAAATCATTTTTTGGCAAACTATTCAAAGTGGTGCCGAAAAAAATTTTCGCCTGCGGCTCCATTTTGTTTACCAGCCAAAAATTTTCGCCTCCGACGAATTTGCCTGCGACACTAGCTTTCGCCTTCATTTAGCCACTAAGGGGGCGCCAAAAAATTTAGTGCCTAGGGGCGCACAAGTTCATAAACCGGTACTGGTCCCACTTAAAACTTCCGGAACCATTTTCTCGATAACTGGAACAGATATTTGAATTCTGTAAATGGTATTCACTAGAATATATAATACTTCAGTTTTGAATAAAACTGTCATTTTAAAAATTCAGGGATGACGGCGATGCGATGCAAACAAATTATTCGACCTAGGAACCTTGAAATGAGGTGTTTTTGATGAATAATTACACTGTAAGCAACTTTTATGATACGAACAATTTTCGGAAAGTCACTGGTTGTCTAGATATTTGAACTTCAATTTAATTTTTTTAAGTACTTATAAAAATCGCCATAACTTTTTTTAAATAAATTTTAGATGACAAGTCCTTTGACATTATAACCCCCCCCCCCCCCCAAATGTCTGTCCGGTGGCGGATCATCATACCAGTGTATCCTTATGTATTTGGTAAGTAAGGATACACTGGTCTGGTCCGCCTGACAGACCACTTTTTCTTGTTTTTGGGGGGCTCGGGGTGAAAAACGAGTCAATCTGACATTCTGACTTCGGATTCGGTGTCAGAGGTTCCAAATACATAAGGATACATTGATCTGGTCCACAGGCCAGACTACTTTTTTTTGTTTTTGGGGTGTTTTTTTAGAGTTGAAATAGATTATAAAGTTCAACAATTGTTGTTTATAACTGAATTTCAATAAATGATTTAAGTATTTTCAATATTTTTTGGCTTAAAATGCTAGGAATCTTATCACGTAATTCAATACTTCGTTAATATTAGCTAGAAGAGTACTTGTTTTGATTGGTTCTCCAATGATGAGTGTTTTCCTAAGTATTATATTAGCGTGACCAGATTAAGGTACTAATATACAGGAAGTAGATAATTTTATATCAAATAAAAAAGTGTGAATGACTGAATTTAAATTAATAATTTAAGTATTTTTTTGCTTAAAAATGTTAGGAATCCTATCATGTAATTCAATACTTCCTCAGTATTAGCTAGAAGCGTAGTTGTTTTGATTGGTTCTCCAGTGATGAGTGATTTTTACTGTGTTGTGTTATCCTAAGTAGCAGGGGCGGACTAAAGGGGGGGCTTTAGGGGCTTAAGCCCAGGGCCCCGGAGTAAAGGGGCCCCCGAACGCTGAAAACGGACTTAAAAATCAAATATGATATATTATGACTATGCTCTGTGATCTCATTGACGCTATAAATTTTAAATCAGAGATGGGTCCAGCAAACTTTCCATATTTGATAAAAGTCTGTAAAAGTTATGTAAATAACGTAATTGTATGCACTTATTTGGTATCAAAATTAAGCTTGCATCATCACGAATCAGTTTTTACCATAAAATAGGCTATCAATATACCCATTGGAAAGTTTTCCTTCTAACTTTCCATTGGGTATATTGATAGGCTATTTTATGGTGAAATCTGATTCGTGATGATGCAAGCTTCATTCTAATACCAAATAAGTGCATACAATAAGTGCATACATGACTTTTACAAATATGGAAAGTTTCCTCTGTAATAAATATAAAAACATAACATTTTTTGCTCTTGTCTGCTTCCGCATCGCAATCCACGGTCTTTGCGCCACTGTATGCATCTGGATTTGACCAGTCGCAACCAAGGCCCAGTGTAATGCAGCTACTCGCTATTATTATTATAGTTTTGTTCAGTATTTAGCCAAAACAAAGTGAAATGTGTCTTGGTGGTGCGTGATTTGACCTGATCTCAAAAAAATGCTATCTTATGAGGTGGGAGGGGCCCCAAAGCATTAATAGCCCAGGGCCCCGCACCCGGTTAGTCCGCCCCTGCTAAGTAGTATATTAGCATGACCAGGTTAAGGTACCAATATACAGAAAGAAGATAATTTCATATTAAATAAAAAAGTGTTAATGACTGAATTTAAATTAATGATTTAAGTAATTTTAATATATTTTTTTACTTTAAAATGCTTAAGAATCCTATCATGTTATTCAATACTTCGTCAGTATTACCTAGAAGAGTAGTTGTTTTGATTGGTTCTCCAATAATGAGTGTTTTAAAGTATTTACCTAACTAGTATATTAGCGTGCCTAGATTAGGGCAACAATATACAGAAAGTAGGTAATTTCATAATAAGTAAAAAAGTGTGTAAGTTGTGAATTATATTACTGCATCCCAAAAATGTTATTAACCTCTGCACATAATAATTTCAGTTAATTTTGAAAAAGCGGACAACAATCTAATGGATTTCAAGCAAAAAGGACCACCCTTTTTATATAGGGCTTCAACAACTGCTACTTTTAACACAGTTGAAGAAATCCCTCATCTCAATGAATCATTTAATATGTATAGTGTATTCCACAAATAATTCAGCGATATAAAAAAGCTCGCAAAAAGCATAAAGGACGCCGACCGCTTCTAGTTAGTGTACCGCCCGCCGGTCCACTTTGACAACGCTAGTCCACGTTGACCACATACTTTATCCAACCTATCATAATTCCGGTAGAGAAAATTTCAACCAATTATATTCAGTGGGAGTGGCCTACATTTTTTGTAAGGAAATATGTGACCATTTTTTTGTGATGATATATAAAGAAGCCGAACACTTTTATGGCGTTTTATGTAAATAGACTGAAATTGATACACGGTCGGAACCCTTTACGTTTCTTTGCGAGCTTTTTTATACCGCTGGATTATCGGTGGTACAAACTATACGTAGTAGGTTAAATGTATACCGGGAAACACAGGAGATATGTAACACCTCGTAGCATGTTTATTTAAAAAGATATTATTTTGAAAGGTAATAATGCGTGATTGTCCTTTTTTTGGTACAAACAATGAATTTTTTCCACTTCCGGTTTCACCGGAAGTGACATCTACTTCGTTGTTTTAAATGGCACCCTGTATATATTTTTTTCCTATCTGATTCTACTTAAATTTCTCTTTTCAACTATGTGTACCAAGATGACATTCGTTTTTAAAATGGCTGCTGAAAACCATTTTATTGCACTAAGTCAAGTTGGTTTATGGAATGAAATGTGGCGGTAATTAATGCTTAATATGCTGCGATATCAAAAGAACCCTGTCACACAATTTTGTGTTTCATATTTGTTTTGTTCTAATCAGTAGCCAAAGAGACTTTGTAGAATTTTTATATTAAATAAAAATCTCTAGACTAAATCCCCGAAATCATAAAAAAAACTAAGATAGAAACACTAATTTTAAATTTGACCCATTTGTAAAATATTTATTCATTTTTCACTTTCACCCAATACAATTCATTGTTATGTCTGATTTTGCTTGCTTTTAAATAAAATTGTTTTCGAAGAATCTCAAAATGCTGGCCATTTATTTTCCCTGCAGCCTCGAATTCTTGTAACCAGTACCTCTAAGCACATTTTCCAACTGCAATTCAGTAAACTAATTTATTGCTAACCTAACTCTCATTTTTAAGTCTTCCCTATTTTGCAGTGGAGTTTTATAAACTATTTCCTTGAGATGGCCCCATATGAAAAAATCAAGTGGCGTAAAATCCGGACACCTCGGGGGCCCCCTAATTGGTAAAAGTGAAATATGAATAAATATTTTACAAATAGATCAAATTTAAAATAAGTGTTTCTATCTTAGCTTTTGTGATTTCGTGGATTTAGTCTAGACATTTTTCTTTAATATCAAAATTGTACAAAATCTCTTCGGCTACTGATTAGAACAAAACAAATATGAAACACAAAATTGTGTACCACTGTTCTTTTGATATTGCAGCACACTAAGCATTAATTACCGCTACATTTCATACCATAGCCAACTTGACTTAATGCAATAAAATGGTTTTCAGTAGCCATTTTAAAAATGAATGCCACCTTGCTATACATAGTTGAAAAAAGGAATTTAAGGAGCACCAGATAGGAAAAAAATATATACAGGGTGCCATTTAAAATAACCAAGTAGATGTCACTTCCGGTGAAACCGAAAGTGGAAAAAATTTCTTGTTTGTACTAGAAAAAGGACAATTACACATTATATAGGTCTACTAAATTTCAATATAATATCTTTTTAAATAAACATACTACTGGGTGTTACATATCTCCTGTGTCACCGGTATAGTATTATTCTCTTTCGATAATACATTACTTATATGATCTTCCCCTGACGAATATTTATTTTTAAGTTCGTTTATATATTTAGTACTTCCTTTACTGTAACCTCAGATAGAGCAATTGAGTTAGAATATTCCCTCGTATGTGTTAAACTAAAATTAATCAGAGTATTGCCAACGAGTCGCATAGTTTCTGTAGAAAAAAAATCGTTAAGCATATTACTTGCTTTTTCAGGTTAAAATATCAATTCATTATTAACTTTGGTTCCATTAAAGACATTTGAAGAGTTATAAAATATTATTTACGAACCGACTTTTCAACTTCTTTCATACACTTACTGTATCTCACATTTAATATGAAAATACAAGAAAATAACCATTCTTTCTATATACAGATGATAAGTCTGATCATGCCAATATATTTTAAGAATCCTCCCTTACGAGGTGTTCTTTTTAGTATCTCTAGCACTACCTAGAGGATACTCCATCAAAAACAAACATTTATTACATGTCAAAGCCAAGAACTACTAAAAAGCACAAATAAAACAGGTATAAAATTTCACTCACATGTCATAATAAATAAAATATTTCTATCAACGTTCGGTTGATCAAATCTTTCTAAAAATTGTACAACTTTTTTCATTCTCTTTAGAAGAGTATGTTTTTGCTTGTGTTGTTGCGGCAAAATCCCTAAATTTCTGATAATATAAAATGATAACAAAGACATTCCATTCAAAATATCTGTTGTCTAAAGCTACTAAATACCGAAAACAAATACTTAATCATAGAATAAGTACCCTCAGCTCTAATAATAATTGTTTTGTTCTGACATCAATTGTGTTTTCCGAGAGACACATTTAAAAATGTTAAAATTTTCGATATCTTTGCCAAGTCCACGACAATTTTAAGCCAAGATTAATGATTCAATAACAATTAGTTAAAGAATTTCTCCAATTAAAAATGACATAATTTAACGCGGTGCTATCAGTTGTAAAATCAGCCGTAAGATGTTTCCGAAGGTGCAAATCACCTCGTGTTTCAATCATCGTCGCGCGTTACGTAGGTGGGACTGTTGTGCACAAAGCTTTTGTTTTATTTTTTCATAGCGGGTGTCCTACAGAGTGGGGTATGAAAGAATTTAGATGGAATAAATATAGTTTGTCCATACCCAAAAATTGGTTTCTTAAATATCTACAAGCGTGCTATAAAACTATTTATAAAATGCTTTGAAAAATATATTTGTAACAACAGCCTTAATACCATCATAAAGCAGCTTCTAGACTAAAAAGGCCAACTCTGAATGAAGTTTGTTAAGACCTTTTTTAAATTCACTCAAAACTCCTTAGGGCGACGCGACATAGTTTCGCTTTTTGAAATCTTGCCCTGGCCGTTTTAAAGCCCCTCTTAAAGCTATTTTAAAGCCAGATGGACTTTTTTATAAGCTCTCTGCATGTCCTACCTTAAAACTGGTTTTTAATACTTTTATAAGCCCATGTCAGGATTGAAGAGCTATAAGAATATCCACGAAAGAATTCAAATAATTTTACTATTGCATTTATGTCTTCTGATATACAAAAACATCAAACCGATACAAAGATAAAAAAGCCAAAAAGACATTTTTTTTACAGATAAAATCAAACCAACTTCAGTTTATCGTTAAAACTACAAAAGATAGGCCTAAAGAACAAACTCGCCTCGAAAATAACAGTGACTACTTAATATCCGTACAATTGACGATTTGCACGAAAGAAAGTTTGGTAAAAAGTGTCTAGATTGGTATCACTGTAATTCACTGCACATGTTGACCAACTCGTCTAATTTCCAAACTTTGCAACAATTAAATACCTATAATATAATAATCATAACATTGTTTTCATTACCTTTAATGTTAAACCTATTTCCATTGAATATAAACCATCTTTATTAGGTTGTTTCGTAGTATACAATATTTAAAAAATGTCGAATTATGCAATTTGTCAATCACTGCTGCCAACTTTTCTAAACTGAGAGATGGAAACAGTGTTTGACAAATTGTAAAATTCCACATTTTTTAAATATTGTAGACTACGAAACAACGTAATAAAGATGATTTATGTTTAATGGAAGTAGACATTAAAGATAATGAAAACAATGTTATGATTATTATATTATAGGTATTTAATTGTTGCAAAGTTTGGAAATTAGACGAGTTGGTCAACATGTGCAGTGAATTACATGATACCAATCTAGACACTTTTTACCAAACGTTCTTTCATGCAAATCGTCAATTGTAAAATTGGTTTTGAATATTTTTATAACAAGAAAATATGAAATACGGCCGGCCATTTAAATAAAACATAATTGTCATTTGCAGTCTCTCACTAAAGTATATATTCTTAGAATGGTAATGGCCTAGAAACTTTTATTCTAGATGAAGTTCATTTAGTCTTTTTGTAGATTATTACAAATAATTTCTTCCCTATATAACTGCATATACACTTAGCGAAGATAAGATCACATGGGCCAGCTAAGGCTATATTATAATCGTAATAAAACCTTTGGAATTTAGAAGAGCTGCCGCCAAGACGAATCCGCTTGAGAACTTTAAACTTAAATTATGAATTTTTGTCTCCTACTAATTTTCATACAGCTCTAGTGCTGCCGCGACATACATTTATTTCATACCAACTTTTATCTAAAATTTCTACCCAAATAAACAAGGTTTGTAGAGTCCAAACACTCTACAAACCTTGTGCCCAAAAGGTGTCAGATTTAAAACTTAAAATAAAGGCCAAGAGAAACGAAATATTGAAATAAAATAGATACTTTATTAAAATACCATTTAAATTTTATTAAATAATGGTTGAAAGGTCTGGAGAAGGTCCTGGGCACATCAGGGAAAATATCCTGAGCACTCATCCTCTGAATGTTCACGAGTATGCCTATCAACCAGGAAAATCAACAGAACTAGCACTCAATAACCTAGTCGGGAAAATCGCCCAATTTCTTCAGGAAAAAGGGATTGCAGTGGCGGCATTCCTCGACATTGAAGGAGCATTCAACAATGCAATGCCCAACTCCCTATATACAGCTGCGACTGCTAGATGAGTTGAGCTAACCATAATTGGCTGGATGCTTGAAAATAAAACCATAACGACTTCTCTACAGGGAGAAACTGTCAGATTTAGGTGGGGTTCTTTCCCCCTTTCTATGGTCACTGCTTGTGGACAACCTGCTGGCCATTCTCTCTCTGTAAGAAGTCGAGATTCAGGCATATGCAGACGATCTAGTTTTTATGGTTAGAGGAAGATCTGAAAAGGTACTCTCCCATATCCTTCAAGAATTTATATTTGGTGTGAGAGTGAGCAGAGGTCTGTTAGTCCCCAGAAAACTGTAATAGTACCCTTCACCAGAAAAAGAAGGCTGAATAGCTTAAAACAGCCCTCATTAGCAGGTGAAACTATTCCATTTGCGGGGGAAGTGAAATATCTAGATAAATCGCTTAACTGGAACTCCCACCTGGAAAAGGTGATCCACAAAACAAGGCTGTTCTTGTGGACATGTCGTATAATTTGTGGAAAATCCTGGAGCCTAGGTCCCCTACAAATATATTGGATATACGTTACGGTCATAAGACCAATGGTAGCATATGCCTGGTGGTCGAAAGGGCTACAACAAAGGACCAAACCCAAACTGTCTGGTTTACAGAGAAAAGCATGCCTGGCAATAACTGATGCAATAAGTACCACACCGTCAGTTGCTCTGAAAATCCTCCAGGATCTACCCCTCCCCATATCTATTTGGAGAGGGAGAGGGTGGGCAACATACAGACTTCAACAAGCGGTCATTAATATGCCATCATGAAACGCAACGGGCTGTTAGATGTCACGACATCCTGGGAACGCTTTCAGATGTGATGTGTACCTTGACCAACTTTACTATGAACTGACTCTTAACGTCCTGTTTCCTGGAAGAAACGAATGGGATCGAAATAAACCCGACCTACAAAGAGCGGACATTTGTTGGCTTACAGACGGCTCCAAAAACCCTGAAGGAGCTAGAGCCGGGGTATACAGTCGCAATCCAAAGGTAAAAATGACTTCGAGTCTGGGAACAATACGACTGTCCTTCAGGCGGAAATTTACGCCACTGAACTGTGTACAAGAAGGTTTGAACAGATGCATCCTGATCTTAGACGCTGATCAATAAAAATCTTTTCAGATGGCCAAGCAGTTCTTAAAGCTCTTGGCTCACATCGTTGCAATTCTAATTGGTCTGGAACTGCCAAAAGGCTCTAACCCAATTGGGCAGAAACAACAAGTTAACTCTGGTTTGGATACGGGGCCACTCTGGCATGGAGGGCAATGAAATAGCCGATTCCTTCGCCAGGGAAGGTATCGAAATTTATCGAACCAGAACCAGTGCTTGGCATATCTGGAAGCACTGCGAACACAACCATCTTGACCTGGACTGAGAGGAAAATAACCTAAAAGAACTCGTAATTTAGGTTATTTTCTCGATCTACTAATTGGTGGGTGATGGAGTAGATTCGTATTCAGCATGTCGAAATACATATGGAGTCCCAGAAACAGCCCACTTTTCACCTGTTTTTTGTGTATCTGTGTAATATATGTCAGAAACCAAAGGGGCTGGTATGAGATCAGATACCCGTTACCGCACCTCCACGACTTTAACTCACAGTTGTATGATTGTGTTATATTTTTCAAAAATAGATTTGGTATGTACTTATCACCAAATACCTGTCTCAAAAAGTGACGTTTTTAAAATAGCCGTTCGGTTTGTTTGAATTTGAGCGTATGCCTTTCGGCTTACGTAACGCCGGTCAAACTTTCCAACGTTTCATGAACGAAGTTTTAGTAGGTTTGCCCTTCATTTTCGTCTCTTTAGACGACATTCTGATAGCAAGTAAATCTAGTTCAGAACGTTTAGAGCACTTGAAACTTGGTTTTCAGAGGTTAGAATTGTACGGCATAAATATTAAACCGTCAAAATGCATAGTAGGTGTCAATCATTTGACATTTTTAGGACACAATATTTCTTCAGCCGGTATTTTACCTTCTTCTGAACATGTTGATGTCATAAATGATTTTCCCTTACCTACTACAGATAAACAACTTCAGCGTTTCATAGGTATGGTTAACTTTTATCATCGTTTCATACCTTCTTTCACTGAAATTTTAATTCCTTTACATGCTCTATCTCTATGTACTAGATTACTGCATGATAAAGTTAAAATAATAATTGATTGGCCCGCCGACTGTCTTCACAGTTTTTCCAAAGCCAAAGCTGCTATAGCTGGTGCAACCTTTTTTAGCGCATCCTCGTTGTGATGATAGCTCGTTTTTATCGCTGACAGTTGATTGTTCAAATGTCTCTATGGGGGCAGTTCTTGAACAGCGCGATGACAAAGGTGTACTTGCTCCATTAGCCTTTTTCTCACGAAAACTTACCTTAGCACAGACAAAATACAGTGCCTTTGACAAGGAACTTCTTTTTTTGTTCACAGCGATTAAACATTTCAGGTTTTTACTTGAATGTCCCACATTTATTTGCTTTACTGATCATAAACCTTTGGTCAAAGCATTATTCACTAAAACTGAGAGATCTCCCAGGCAAATTAGACATTTAGAATTCATTGCTCAATTTGCCTGCGAAATCAGACATATCAAAGAGGAAAATAACATTGTTGCGGACACCTTATCACGTGAGCATAATACGTCTAACCTAGTTGATATTAACTTTGACTTAAATTTATTGAGCGAACCTCAGGAAGTTGATTCTGACCTTAAATTTTTATTATCAGATACTTCATCGAACACAAAGAGAACTTTTCATTTAAAAAAAAAAAATTAAAATTCCATATTCTGACAAGTTTATTTGATGTGACATTTCCCGCCCTAAACTTCGTCCTTATGTTCCGATCGTTTATAGATAGACAATTTTTGATATTTTTCATGGTTTATCTCACCCTGGTATCAAAGCGACTAGAATATTAGTTTCTAAAAATTATTTTTGGCCCAAAATGACTTCAGATTGTAATCTCTGGGCAAAAACTTGTATTAGCTGTCAAACTAGTAAAGTGACACGACATACAAGGAGTCCTATAGCTAACTTTGATATTCCTAAAGGACGCTTCGACCACATACATATAGATTTAATAGGACCATTACCTCCTTATAAAGGTTGTTCTTATATTCTTACTGTGATCGAACGTTTTACTAGATGGCCCGAAGCTTATCCACTTAGGGCGAGCGTAGAGGCGACTTCAATGTGAATATCAGTCGATATTCCGTTGAGGCAACGGCGAGCGCGGTTAGTACTTGGATGGGGTACCCATCTTGGGAAATACAGCGTTCTCGTCCCACCTTCTAGAGGCTGGTATATCAGTGTATACTTGGAAGCAGGGACGCACCCAGAAAATTGCTGAGGGGGGCTACTACAAATAATAATAATATAATTAATATATTTAATACATTTATTGAACAAAAGATTAACAGGGAGCATAAAACTACAATACAAAATCAATTCACCATGGTTATGCAAAGCATAGCCCATGATGTATACATTGTAACGATCGCGCAATCATATATTTCGTACAATGTATTTTGCTTTTATATTTTGTTTTTTGTTTTTTTATATTTTAATTTTACTTTAAAATATGTGATGCTGGCCTCCAGGGAGGGGCTTAAGCCCCCAAAGCCCCCCTTCAGTGCGCCTCTGCTCGGAAGTTACGTAATTTCAGATGAGGATTACGTTGTGGGTATATCATCCTTCGGAGGGGATGTAAAGCAGGCGGTCCCTTGTCTATTAAATGTTAGGCAAGTAAAAGATCCCTACTCTTCTTAAGTGAAGAGGTTCGGCAAAATTTCCAGGTTGGTGGTAGCTCGTCTCCTGGCGTCGGTGATAGGCCCTGGTAGCGGTAATAGGCCGACGTTAAATAGTTAAAAAAAAAAATTATCCACTTGAGGATATTACTGCAGAAACTGTAGCGCGTACGTTATCTCAGAATTATATTTGCCGATTCGGTGTTCCTGTCACAATGAGAACGGATCAGGGCGTCCAATTTGAATCGAAATTATTCCAAGAATTTTCAAAATTTTTGGGTTGTCACAGAATTCGTACATCATATCATCCTTCCTCGAACGGAATGATTGAAAGATTTAATAAATCTCTTAAGACTTCTACACCACATTGGGTAGATGAACTTCCTGTCATACTATTAGCTCTCAGGACCATACCTAAAGACGATTTGCAATGTTCCTCCGCAGAACTCGTTTTTGGTCAAACTTTACGTCTACCAGGTGAATTTTTTATAAAATCATATACTTGTACGGATATTCCTTGTTTTATTACTAAATTACGTACTTCTTTTGATAATTTAACGTTCATTCCACCTTTTCATCATGTTAATTACAAATCATTCGTCAGTTCAGACACCTTGACTTGTAATTTTGTTTTCGTTCGGAGAGAACGTTTTAAGAAATCTTTTACTCCGCTGTACGATGGGCCGTTTAAAGTATTGTCCCGTACAGATAAATTGGTTACTTTTATTAAAGGAACTAAACCCGTTCGATAAATATTGACAGAATTAAACCAGCATATTTGCTAACTGACAAATGTGACGTCTCTGCACCGGTGGTTAAAAAAGTACGTTTTGCCATCGATACATTGATTGATTGTAAGTGTAGCGATTCACTCACTCCAGTGAAGAAGATGCGACTCACTATCTACTAGAGATTCAAAATCGTAACCATGAAGAAAGAAAAAACAAAAAAATTTATTATTATAATAATATTTTATACAAAATGAATTATGCATATATTTCCTCGAGATGCTAATAGTATTAAAATACTAACTTGAACTAATACTTATTTTATTGATTTTATTTTAAGAATCAACCCCATATTTCTCAATGTAAAAATCAAACTTGGGAAAATTTTGTTGGGTCAAAATTCAGCTTAGTCGTCGCGTCGGTGTACATCATATATCATCAAATAAGTCACCAAATAAATAATTTCTTCAGGGTAATATATTTTTATCACGTCGGGGTCACCAAAATATGGGATTGATTCTTATTTACCCATACAATAAAATAAGTATTAGTTCAAATTAGTATATTAATAATATTAACATCTCGAGGAAATATATGCATAATTCATTTGGCATAAAATATTATAATAATAAATTTTTGTTTCTTCCTTCTTCATGGTTACGATTTTGAATCTCTAGTAGATAGTGAGTCGCATCTTCTTCACTGGAGTGAGTGAATCGCTACAGCTGGCCTAGGGTTTTAGACCGCTTGGACATCTTAACAAATACAAGTACGACACTTCTAAACATTAATTTTAATAACAAATTTATAGTCACAAATAGTTCGCACAAATAAAATAAAACAATACAATTATACAACACTAAACAATTTCGATAAACAAGGAAACTTAACGATCCGCAACCCCTAGCCCTTCACATTAATTTTTAATGTTAACTCTCGAATGGGTTATCAAACAATGCCCTTCTCTCCCTGGGCTAGCCGGTCTCGTTCCGTTCGCTTCGGAACCCCTCAGCGTGTTCCCATGTTCATATACTTAAACTATCATTTGTTAGGCCAAATAGGTAACAATGTTTATGTTAACAAAAATAATAAACAATCACAACTAGTGCTGGTCCCGAAGAACCATAGGCGTGGACAAATTATTTTCGGTGGCGCCGACATATATTTGCGTACGCGGTTATCTAGAAAATGGCGAAGGGTCCGGTGATATTCATATAATTACACGAGCACGCACACACAGGTCTGTTTCTGGGACTCCAAATAACCTAAATTATGAATTTTTTTTTTAGGTTATTTTCGCAATTTACAAAAAAATGGTGGGTGGTGGAGCTGAACGGACACCCGATTCGTTGTTCAGCACGTCGAAATACAATGAAATTCCAGGAACAGATCATTTTTTTATTTTGTGTGCCTGGTAATTGATGAGGGGGGGGGGGGGGCGCAAGATGGAAAACGTTTTTTTGATGAACGGTGGGTGCAAAATCCAAGGGGGGGCGAAGAAATTAATGAGCGGGAGGGCGCAAAATGCAAAAAAAAATTATATTTCACCTAGTAAGTTCAACTTTCGGATAAAGTCGACAACCTTATTGGGTAAGGAACCATCTAGGTCCTCTGGCACCAGTTGTCCTTTGACAAATAATGAGAACCGCGAAACAAGTAACTACACACTTGTTAAACGTGTAAAAAATGTCGGCGTCTTTGGCGGTGCGGTGCGGCTTGTTTGATGGTCAAAGGCACCGACATTTTTTGAGTGCTTAGTAGACCGGAAGACAACTATACATAGAACGTACTCTGCCATTTCATCCTCCTCTAAATACCGACGGCATTCAGCGTTTTTCGCTAATCCAAGTCTATGTATGTGATGATTTAATCTGCAGGGCCCAATATAGGCCAATTAGAGTTCTTAGGTGTTACCTGTTTCCCTGCCTTACTCAGGCAGCCGAAAGGTGCCTGAAGATAATTACGGATGGAACTTGCGGATGGAACTTATCAAAATTTCAAAATAAATGACAATATTAAGGTTACTTTATATTGGAGGTAGATAAGTGGGTGGCTCTCATGGTGTAACCACCTCCCCGCGGTCCTCGGTTGATTTAATATTAAACTAAGTATTTATAAACAATCTCTTGTTATAATTTGTCCATTTATTTGAAATATTGAATTTAGCGAAGAGCTGCACAAAAAACATAAGTTTAAAAACACATATTTTTAAAAATAAAAATCTTGTATTTCTGCTTACATCATTGTTATAAAATTTATTTTTTAATTGCTAAAGGATCTGGCTTAATAAAATGATTTTCCTCATTTTCAGCCCACCCTATTACATAGGCTCTATGCATCGGTATTCACCCCGTCACTTGTGCATATCATAATTCAGAATGCGATAATAGTCTTAACCAGATAAGGTAATAAGCGCTCTGATGAGGAATCCATAATCTTTTAAAATCTATACCTAGGCCGACCACCCCACAACAAACGACATTCATTATTAAATCTCTAGTTTTCTGCCATATAAAACTAACATATTATGACATCAATTTCAACAATTGGATTTAACGAACAGACTCGGGACCTTTTCTACCACACGAATAGTATTCGTAAATAAAAATTATGTCACTCTTGGAAATTATATCCTATTAGCCTCATCAAAATCTCAGAATTATTCTTATTCATCATAGTTATATTTTTTATTTGACCTGAATGTTATCCCGCTAAAATAAGTGTATGTATATTCCTATAAACTTGAAATAAAGAAGTAAATCTGGGAGGTCCCATTCTTAATTTAAAAAGAGACATTTCTACGGAATGATTTTCTTTAAAATTATCTCGACGTTTCTCAACAACTCATTAATTTCTCTATATGAAATGAACAGAATATCAATTTATTAAATTGTCAGAACAAAAAAATAGAGAACAATGAGTTATCTTGTAACAAGTTACAGAATTGTTTTAAATTGAGGAAATGACAGGTTCTACTACCGACATGAAATCTGCACTGAAATATGTTACGCAAGCCAAAAATCCAGCAGCTGAATTTTAAAAATGTTTTATGAAGTAACATTGTCCATGACTATTCCTGAGCCGAGTGGAATAAGGTCTAACATTTTATTTTCACAGCGAAAGTCTTTTCTGTTTTGTTTTTCCCGTTAAAATCCATTTTCACAGAGTTTTCCATAGTTGTTTGCTCCTAAGGTAGGTTAGTCTATGAGTGGGCTTATCATTGAACTATTCTACATAATGGAAGTCTCGCTAGGATACACCTACTGGATCAGATGAAGAGGGAAACAATAAGAATCGCATTGCAATACAATGGCGGGCTGAGGTCGCTGTCTATTTCGCATCTCTTTCCAACTGTGACGAAGTTATCATTTCATTATGTACTATAGTTCACTGGGGTTTATAATCAGACCCTATACTGCGAAGATTTGGTCTATTGTGGTTCACTACTAATTATATTTCACCTAGTAAGTTCAATTTTCGGATAAAGTCGATCCCAATATTACCAATACCTTATTGGTATTGGGTGAGAAATCTCTCTAGGTCCTCTGGCACCAGTTGTCCTGTGACAGATAATGAGAACCGAGTTCTTTCTGCCGCGAAACAGGTACATAGAACGTGTTCTGCTGTTTGATCCTCCTCTAAACACCGACGGCATTCTATTCTATTCCGTATTTTCCGCTAATCCAAGTCTGTGTAGGTGATGATTTAATCTGCAGTGCCCAATATAGGCCAATTAGAGTTCTTAGGTGTGACCTCTAGTAATTTTTAGTTTTTCTCCGGCTCCAGCTCATTCAGGAGTTGTGGAGTCACCTGTAAACCATCAGCTATCTGCCTTTTGTAGGGCGGACTTATTCCCATATCATTCATTTCTTCCAGGAAACAGGATGTTAAAGAACAGCTCCTAGTTAGTCATGCATCACATCACATCCGAAAGCATTTCCAGAATGTCGTGACTGTTTCGGTCATCTATAATATAATAACCTGTTACGTTCCATGATGCTATAACTGTTTTTTGGCCTCTCTCTCTAGATAGATGTAAAGAGAAGATAGATTAGGAGAATTTCCAGTGAAACTGACAGTATAGTACTTATTGCATCAGTTATTACCAGACATGCTTGTTTTTGTAAGCCAGAGGGTTTGGCTTTAGTTTATTGTTGCTCCTTCGACCACCAAACTATGAGACCATACGTTATCATTAGTTCAATGACCGTAACGTTTAACCGATATATTGGCCAATACCTCAGGATTTTCAACAGATTCTTCGACATGCCCTTAAGGACTCTAAGTGAAAGTTCCAGTTAAGTAATTTATCTAGCGTAATACGTAAACGAAATAGTTTCACCTAATAAGAAAAGCGTCCAGCTTCCTTGTTTTCTACTTTTTTCAGCTCCATCTTTATCTTCTTTAAGTGCATTAAAAATTATGTTCGTAATTTATCTAGCGTAATACGTAAACGAAATAGTTTCACCTAATAAGGAAAGCGTCCAGCTTCCTTGTTTTCTACTTTTTTCAGCTCCATCTTTATCTTCTTTAAGTGCAGTAAAAATTATGTTCGACGTGTCTGTTGAACCAATTGAACTCTTTTAAGATCTCATTTCTGTTTTCTTATTTGTTTCTTGAAGATGCGGATGGTTTTGGTGATTTCACACTGCCTCTTTCTCTTACACGTCTATGGTTGATGAATACACCTCAATTCCACTATCAACACTATTTATATTAAGAGATCTTAGGGCATCTGGAAACTAATTTGTCTCTTGTTTTCTCTACTTCTTCAGCAGCAACGTCAACAGTCTCCTATTCACTTACTAACCCTTCATTTTTCCATGGAGACCCTACTAGACCTCCCTCCACTGAGTCTTGCGATTCAGGGGGAGGCCAGAATGGGAGCCTACAGGCTACAAAATTCTCAGAACCCGACTCCTCCTGGAGACAACTCGGGGCACATGAGGATAATAAACAATGTAGTGGATCCTCTATTGAGCATGAGGTCGGACTACATGACACCAAAAATTACATTCAATAAGCCCTTCACTATCACCATTGGAGATAGGAAGGAATGGATGACAGGTGTTCCTGATGCTTTATGCAGAGGCCTGGTCTGGTATACTGACGAGTCCAGGATGGAATCAGGAGCTGGAGCAGGAATGCATGGTGTGAGGCCAAGAGTGAGTATAAGTCTCTCCCTTGGACGGCACTCCACTGTATTCCAGACAGAAATTCTGGCTATACTCGAGTGTGTACGCGAGAATGTTAAACGACGATACGTGAACCAGCAGATCTCAATCGCAACAGACAGTCAGGCGTCACCTGGGGCACTAGCCTCTAACAAAGTGTCTTCCAGACTGGTTTGGGACTGCCACGAAGAGCTCAAAACCCTGGGTGAGCAGAACAGAGTAAGACTACTCTGGGTGCCGGGACATACCAGTATAGAGGGCAACGAGAAAGCTGACGAACTTGCTAGACAAGGAGCAGCGAATATATTCTACGGCCCAGAACCTGCGCTGGGTATCACAAAAGGCTCAGCCAGAAAGGTAATCAAAGACTGGGTCAAGAGTAAACACAACCACTACTGGAGAAACATTCCAGGAAATCGACATGGGAAGACGCTTATCAATGGACCATGTTCAAAACAAACTGAAGAACTGCTCACAAGGAACAGGACTCAGCTGAGAATCATAACAGGTCTTCTGACGGGACGCTTTCCCGTCAAGAAATACCTGCATTTAATTGGAAAGTTTGCTGGCGACCTTAACTGCAGACTGTGCGGTAAGGTACCAAAAACTGTAGAACATATTATACATGACTGCGAGGCACTGGTCCGCAGAAGGTATAATATCTACGGGCAAACACAAACAGACCCGGAAACCATCAAGACTCGTCCATTTTCAGACCTGTATAACCTTGTCAGTGACACAGGAATACTAAAATGGACAAGTGTAAACTAAAAACTAAAAAACAGGGTAAGCACAATAAGCCCAGGAGGCTGCAGTGCATTCGGAGTATTCCATACAGACGAGCCCTAAGAGGAGGGGTTTTAGTCAGTTGGAGCCTGACACTCAGACCTATTCCTAGTTGGGATAGGCAGCCCGTGTGGGTTTCCCCGCCTCGCCAAAAAAAACCCTTCATTTTAATTTTCTCTCTGTATATCCTTATTCCATGCTTCAATATCTATTTTTTCACATATGTTATGATAGAAATTTTTACAATACATTTTTGCCTGCTTAGATGAGGATTAATACGGTGCAACATGTTGGCAATGTATGCTTTTTCCCGTTCTACTTCTTCATGTTTCATTTTTTTATATCATCTTAATATTTCGTAGACAACCATAAGGCTTTTGATAATGTGAAACGGGACAAACTGTGGACCATACTATTGAAGATGAGAGCACTACGATATGCGGTTCCCATTATTCGTGGATTATATGAAAATAATCTGCTCTGGTGTAAGTCGATACCATCAATTCCGACAAATATAAACTTGGAAAGACAGGCACTTTAACATCTATAGCAAACACGTGATGCGATGTGTGCTGCAGGACTGGCAGGAGTTATAGGTGGAAGCAAGGTTTCTAACTTGAGACTTGCAGATAATACCACCTTAGTTCCAGCAGATGAGGATGAACTCATACACCTGCTATATAGCTTCAATCAATCAATATAGCTTCAAGCTATATAGCTATATGCTTCAAATAATGAGCTCTGAGTAAGATTTAAGTGTAAATTAGAATAAAACAACAATTATAGTAGACCGAACAAATAAAATAATTTTTATTTGCAAAACACGTTAAAGATTGGTAAGTGTAATGTTTTTCCAAGAAACACATCCCCAAACGACTGCGGCATTGTATTATTCCATATCTTATAATTTTTTGACAATACAGAACGGTGACTCGGGAAAACCAAACGGCAAACGACAAATTACCATTCACTTTCAGAGGCAAGTGAAGGGGTGTTTTGAACTCAGCAAAGTGTACTCTATCTCCCATTTCAGTATGTACGTTTAGATATGGGGCACCCTGTATGTTGTTAATGTAAATAAAACGAAGTATGCTAATGTCAATTGACGAGTAGTCCACATATATATTTGTTCTAATTAATTACTGATTTTATTCTGATCCAATTAACTAAAACTCATCAGTTATTGATAAAATATCAATTTTGTGTATGATCATTTTCAGTTTTATTGGTTTGAACATTTTTAAGCATTATTTTGTGTCCAAAATATGTATTTTTTTTTAAATTTTAACTTTACATAGAGGCTCACAGATTGTAATTATGCATGTGTAATAAAAGTATTAAAATTGTATTTTAACTCACCTTCGATTTGCTTCATGGGAGTTACCGCAGAGTTATAGGACCAAGTATCCGTCGGTGGGTAGCCAAATTGAGTTTGGTAAGGAGCTGTGGCCTCCATGCTAGTGCTAATGATATCTTTTTGGCCAAACTGTTGCTGATGGTGCATCATAGGAACACTTTTATTTAAATGGTAACTTTAGGTAAGTAGTGTTAGCAATTCGCACTAGGTTTATTTGATGATTTCCCTTCAGTCATTTTTCATTGCCGTTGAGGCTGAAAATAAATATTTTCGTTAGAATAGTATTTTTAGTTGCTTGTGCCTAAATAAGGTAGTAAGTATCCATAGTTGCCCAGATTTAACTGATATAAACAATTTGATCAATCTTGATTTTCTAATGATTCCAAGAGTTTAGATGATTAATCAGATTTCATATTTAAGATATGTAATAGTATTATGCGCTATCTAGCCGAAACAAATTAGGTGAAATTTTGCTAAGAGCCAGGAAAAAATATTGCAAATCTGAAGTTGGTTCCAATGCCCCTAGGGCATTTAGCGAACAACATACTAAATGTACCTCCAGAACCGGCTTCATCGATTTCTGTGAGAGTAAATCTCAACTATTGGTGCAAGTTTACATAAATAAATGACGGGAGCATAAAAAAGCGTATAATAATAACATTAAACATAAATCTGCTTATGACTCATCTATCGTGAGTGCGTATATTCCACAGGGGAAGGGTAAATTCACAAGGCTGGTTAAAAAACATGTTAGGAACAAGAACTTCTACTCCATCCAGGAAGAATATATGGGAAACGAAATTACTGACCAGGACACCAAGAAGAAAATTAAAGTCGGCATCGAATAGAGGAAAGTAGAAGTACTCTGCGCAAAGCCGATGTATGGACAATTCATCCGCGATCTCAGCCGATCAGAAGTTGACTAAAAGCCATCTGCGAAGTGGTTGAACGGCTCGGGTATGAATAGGGAAACGGAATGTTTAATAATAGCAGTACACGACTAAGCATACATAAGTCTGTTGCCATTCTGGCAACAAGCAGACGATTGTATGACTAAGACTGGTATGGTGAACTGGCTTTATACTAGTGTAATAAGACCCACCATCACATACGCTGCCTTAGTTTTGTGGCCCAAGGTTACCCAAATAATAGCAGCTAACAGGCTGAGCTGGGTGTAGAGACTGGCCTGCCAGGAAATTACAGGCCAGACTGGGAGTTTACAGGCTACAAAACTCTCAGGACCCGACTCCTCTCGGAGGCAATTCGGGGCACATGAGGATAATGAACATTGTAGAGGATCCTCTATTGAGTATGAGGTCGGACTACATGGTACTAAAAATTAAATTCAACAAGTCCTTCACGATCACCATTGCAGATGGTGCTCCTGACGCTTTATCAAAGGCTTGGCCTGGTATACTGACGGGTTCAGAATGGAAACAGGAGCTGGAGCAAGAATACATGGTGAAAGGCCAAGAGCGAGTATAAGTTTATCTGTTGGACAGCGCTCAACTGTGTTCCAGAGAGAAATTCTGGCTATACTCGAATGTCAAACGACGATATGTGAAACAGCAAATCTCAATTACATCAGGCAGTCGGACTGTACTTAAGGCACTAGCCCCTAACAAGGTGTCTTCCAGACTGGTTTGGGACTGCCATGAAGAGCTCAAAATTCTGGGAGAGCGGAACAGAGTAAGACTACTCTGGGTGCCGGGACATACCAGTCTAGAGGACAACGAAAAAGCTGACGAACTTGCTAGACAAGGAGCCGCTGATATATTCTATGGCCCAGAACTCGCGCTGGTCATCACAAAAGGCTCAGCCAGAAGGGTGATCAAAGACTGGGTCAAGAGTAAACACAACCACTACTGGAGAGATATTCTAGGAAATCGACTTGGGAAAACACTTATCAATGGACCATTTTCAAAACAAACTGAGGAACTGCTCACAAAGAACAGGATTCAGTTGAGAACCATAACAGGTCTTCTGACGGGATACTTTCCCGTTAAAAAGTACCTGCATTTAATCAGAAAGTTTGCTGGCGGCCTTAACTGCAGACTATGCGGTAAGGTACTAGATACTGTGGAATATGTTATACACAACTACGAGGCGTTGGACTTCAGAAGATATAATATCTACGGCAAACAAAAGCAGACCCGGAAACCATCAAAACTCGCCCATTTTCAGACCTGTATCACCTTGTCAGTGATACAGGAATATTAAAATGGACAGTGTAAACTAAGACAGGGAGAGCACAATAAGCCCAGGAGGTTGCAGTGCCCTCAGAGTATTTTTTTACAGACTAACCCCAGGAGGAGGGAGGGGGGATTTTAATCAGTTAGAATCTGACACTCAGACCCATTCCACCACAATCGTGCCAGTAATTTCGGAGCCCTCGGAACTGTTAAGAGGCCCAGAGTCTACCTGGTCAACCGAGCGCATAAGAAGTGCAGAAAATTGTACTACTGGGAACAAGGTTAAAAAAGTCTTGGAAAAGTAATATACCTATCAAATATAGTATCTGGCAAAAACCTGCTTACGAAAGCTATTTACAGGAAGTTATTTTAATTCTAGACACGGAGTTGTAAGAAAAAGAGCCACAAAACATGGTGGTACAATATTGAGGAAGAGATGGCAAATTCTTCAATCTTAAATTTGCATTATGCGAATTATGATGAGGTCAATAAGAGATTATGGTCAAAAACTGCAAAGTGATATTAATACAAGTTGTGAATTTTAAGCCAACCCAGCTATTGTATTTTCGATGGCACTTTCTGATTTTATATACAAATCTACAGCGAAAATTTTGAATTCTTTGGAGTCGATACTGTGTTATCTTATCCAAACGGGAATCATAAACTATGAAACAATTAAGTAATGGCAGGTTTAGCATCGGCATATGACATGTAGGCGGACCCTAAATAAATATGGTGCCCGTTAGGGATTTTTCGCAGGAACTGTCCGGGTTCTTTGTTGTGGGAATTGCTGTAAACCTATGCCTAAAATTTTGTTCATAAGTTTTTGCGATATATCTCCTTTTCCTTCAGACCTAAGATTGGTACCATTTTTGTAGAGTGCAATATTCTTTATCCATGAGAATTTTCTTGAGGATAACGTAGGACAAAAGAGTTAATTATTTTTAAATTTTTTAGTCACAAAATAATTTTTACAGTACAATCCTATGCCATAAAACCTCACAGGTAAGAATTCATTCTTATTGTTACGTGCACAGTAGCGCAGGCGTAAACAACCACCATATTTTATGTATAAATATTATTACAAAGTCTTGTGTAGCTTGAGAAGAGTTGCAAGTTTGGCTTTGAACTTCAATAAGTGGTCTACATTGGCCCTCTGATATCCAAAAAATATGTTTGAAGTATAAAAAAAAGTAAAAAGCAAGATGCAAGAAAAACAACATAGAGGAAGAAATGAATAATAGAAATACGAAGTAGTCACTGGTGACAGTAAATAACAATAAATTTGGTTCTGAAAAAGATAGTAATATTCATGAAAACAAACAAAAATGGTAGAAGGTAATATTAACAAGGAAGATACGAGGGAAGATGTTAGCAAAATTTATGAGACAGAAAAACCAGACAAATACCATCGAGACTGGTACAAGAAGCAAAAATACCTGAAGAATTCAGTAAAAATTCAAAACAAAGCAAAAGAAGTACCACGGAAGAAAAAAATTAACAAGAGCGTGTCATTATTCTTAGTAATATTGACTTTTTAGATCACATTTTTTGACCAGAGGAGTTTTCTGAAAAAAAATATAAAGGTATAAAGAAAGAAAGAAAAGCAATATCATGAAGACAAAGAAAAATTACAAAATAGAAAAAGCGACAGGGAAAAGCTATGTTAAGAAAGAGAAAAAGCTAAAAGAAACAATAAAACATTGAAAGGACGCAAAGAGCCAAAAAAACACAGACCAAAGAGAAGTTTCTGAAAGAAGTATGAAGAGTGAGTATTGAAAGTGGAACAAGTATTGATAATATATCACTTTGCAAGTAATAGTGTAAGCGAGACTGGCAAAATGTGACGAAAAAGAAAACTCTATTTAAAAGAAAACTTCTATTCAGTTTTTTTCCTAGCAAAAACAAGTTGCATAACTATATTTGTCGCATTCAGAATATACTTAGCCCAAATGAAATAAAGGTCAAAGCACAAAGTTATCGATGGAAACAAATCAACGTATATAGTAGTTTGTGCAACAAGAGTGGATATGATATCCATATCGCACGATAAAGAAGTTTGAGCACAACGCCCTAGGCGGAGTGCTTCAAATCTTTCGAGTGTGATATGGATAATCCACTCGAGTTGTACGGTATACTTTTTCTACGACCAGCTTAAAAAAACTACAAAATTTATTAAACATTAATATACACAAATACACACTGACAGTTACTTTGACAGCTTACGCACTAATTTGGTTTTAAAACGAATAGTTGTCTATGTACTTAATACACGAACTGTGATTGGTCGGTTTCATTTCATATCTATCCTAGAACTGATATGAAATATAACCGTTCAGTTAAATGGAATTGCCTACTTATCCATTCTACAGACTGTACAGAAAACAGCAAATTTACATAATAGTAAGGAATCTAGCATCCAAAAAGACGCGTCTAAAATGCCGAACCCTGAACTCGCGGGTATAAAATTTAAAAAATGTTGATATTACCCAGAATTTTATGCCGAATCCGATTCCAGAGGGCGCGATGTCGGCCAAGATTGCGAAATTGCAAAAAAATAATAATTTTGAAAAAAAATTGGAACTTAAATATTTCATTATCTTTCGTTTACATTTCATTTACGAGCTTATTTATAAAGATTTTTTAATAATTCTTATATCAATCGAAAGCTTAATGTTTGTAGTTTCATACAAGTGTAATAGAGAGACATTATTTTCATTATAAACAACACTATAAATTGTTTAAACAATATGTGCTCGGAAAGTGTAGTGTAATTTTCGGCATTGAGGTACTTTTGTTATTATTGCAGATAGATGTGTAGTTATTCGAGACGAAATATGTAGAATAGACCAACGAACATTTTTTATTAAAACAATTTTTTAATTCGCTGAATAATTTAGGAGATATGATTTTTTTAAAATGAAGCGCACTGTTTTGGTCTACCGCGCGCGCGGTCTTGTCTCTGTAGGCTATTTACACATGATTTCGAGGCACTGCTGTTATAATAAAAGTATTTATTATTACGTACAGTGCTCGTCACAATAATTTTGCCACCTATGGCAAGTTTTATTTGATTTATCAGTTATTTATATCCGCCGTCCTTTACCACAACACAATTGACATTTTATTCTTATACAGCAGAGGACAATTAACAAAATAAACAAAAAAAATCTAATAATATACACCAGGAGGAAATGTAGAGAATTTCGAAAAATGTAGGTTGGCAATATTATTGTGACGGGCACTGTACATTATTTTATTAATTTTCTTGTAAGGTATAAGCACCATTTTTGTAACGTCTTTCATATGAAAGTTCGTACAGATCATAAATAATGCTTACAAACAGAACAAATTATCTGTATTTAATTTAAGAACAACTACAATGAAATTAAATATTTTTCGTCTTGACAAAATAATGCTTGTATGTATTGTAAATTCTGTGTATATAATACATATGATATAACTAAAATTGGAGTATTATGGGTAAGTCATATATATATTGATGTTATAATGTTATAATCACGTGTATTGATGTAATAATACTATAGTATAAGTTAAGGTTAAACTAACACCTTTGACATCGGCCTTCACAAAAACAACCTATTATGCACGCCAAACCGGCCTTAGCACAACTGCAGTTTCCAATGCAATTTTGGAATTGTTTACATTTACAAAATATGTTTCCAGGCGTTACATTTGGCCGGACACTTTTTGTCAGAAGTCTTGGTACTAATATATTGTCCTTCGAAACCCATCTTTAGGGTTGGGAAGCACTGGATTGACGCAACTTGCTGTCTTCCAAATAATCAAATAATTATTTGGTAGGCAGCTCTAAGAATGTGCTGGTAAAATGAGTCTTCAGTTGGTGGCACATTTAGAATATCCGATTTACAAGTGTGAAATAAATGGGCTTGCAAGTTGTCCAAAGTACCAATGAAAAACGGTCTACCATAAGACTTTAAAGAAATATCGTGCAGAGTTTTCAAATTCAGCAGTATCAAATGAATTGTCGAGTGGGAAATTCAATATTGATGTAACTTAGGATCATTGGCATATTTGAGGCATGTTTTGAATACGTAAGTTTTTCCTTTTCTGAAAGGAAAACTGAGTACATAGAAAAAAAATTGCCTAAATAAATTTCTAATATATTCTGCGTAGTCGACAGTTTTTGTATTATGCAGTGAATAGGTATATACACATCGAATCTATGTATCCACAACTCATTTATGTTTATTCTAGTAGCATACTATAGTGCCATCACAAAAATGTCTGTATCAGTAGCTTGTATTATTACCTTTTTGTAATTCAATTTGAATAGGTACTCAAATGCACACTGGCAAATCGCGTACCCGAGGCCACGCTTATATTTATTATTATGATGAGTTATGACTACGGCCGCGCGCCCTATATTTAAAAAATCGTATCTCCTAAATTATTCAGCGAATTAAAAAATTGTTTTAATAAAAAATATTCATTGGTCTATTCTACGTATTTCGTCTCAAATAACTACACATCTATCTGCAATAATAACAAAAGTACCTCCATGCCGAAAATTACACTACACTTTCCGAGCACATATTGTTTAAACAATTTATAGTGTTGTTTATAATGAAAATAATGTCTCTCTATTACACTTGTATGAAACTACAAACATTAAGCTTTCGATTGATATAAGAATTATTAAAAAATCTTTATAAATAAGCTCGTAAATGCAATGTAAACGAAAGATAATGCAATATTTAAGTTCCACATTTGTTTCGAAATTATTACTTTTTTTGCAATTTCGCAATCTTGGCGGACATCGCGCCCTCTGGAATCGAATTCGGCATACAATTCTGGATAATATCCATATTTTTTTAATTTTATACCTGCGAGTTCATACCTCATGATCGAATTCGGACCTTTAGATTCTCGACTATAAGGGAGTAGAAAAAAGTTATAGACAATGCCATCAGTGCTGTTAACAGTGACCAACTTATATACAAGCTACAACAACCAAAAGTTGCAGGTTCTGAAAACCGCCTAAAGTATAAATTTCTTCAGAAATAATGTGAAAATACAGGGAAGAAATATTTTATTTTTAAGAATGTTTATAATAATGTAACCGTCTACGGTACAAATAATTTTATACTTTTTTTTGTATTACATAGGTACATAGTTTTATATAAAGATCTTTTTTATTCATTATACATATTATTCGTCATTTGCTGGAAAAAGTATGGTCCAACAGTGGGTTGTTAATGGTCAACTAATAGAAAATTCTTACACTTCGTATATTATATTTATTTTTCCCACGAAGGGAATCATTTTCCTTTTGTTAATCATTAATTATAAAATCTTAGAATACAACTGTACTTCATAGTATTTTTTAGTTTAATCAAAAAAATTATACATTTTAATTTCGGAAAGATTTCTTAAATGGTCAATGAATTACTGAAGGAGGCATCCTATATCTGAAAAAAAGTTTCATGTATAAGTATCCTCAGGAAGGTCTTAAATACACTAATCTTTTCAAATCAAATATCCTTATGTCTCGAGCTTCGCTTACAAAATTTTGAAGCAATCTCGACGTTTGTTTTAAACGGTATATTTAACTCTTCTTATAAATATGAAAAATCTAAAAACAAATCAAGCGATTCCCGTGTAAATAAAAAGGTTTGTTTGAAAATGTCTGGATTAATTGTTTGTTTTGACGCAATAAATATCATATTTGACTCATTCTAAATAAATATTTATTTGCTGGAGAACACATTTTCGATTGTTTGGATATATTCTTTTTCGTTTTATTCCAAGCGTCTAATAATTCCTTCGTACATTGCCATGCATTGTATATTTCATTTCATGTCGTGGCGAAAGGAATAAGTTTTATGAATGTTATTTTTAAAACGATCGCGATCCTCTGTTTCACGTATCACTGTATTGTCAATGCGCTTGCCGTATTTTCGGCTATTTTTTCATTTCATCATACAAGGGTGGAACAACATAAAGCGATAATTTCGATAGGACATGATTCGAAGGGCCGAACATTATCATAAATCTTGTGATAACTATAAATAAAAGTATTCAAAATGAGGTTGTTAAAATAGCTAATATTTTTTAGATCTTTACTTTGCAAACTCAGTCAAAAATCAGCTAGATGAATAGAACCTTCCAGAGAAAATGTGCACTACGTTAAAAAGACGTAGGCTATCGTTTTTTAACCCAGTAACACAATTCGAAGTTAAGAAAATAGTTTTACAGTTAAAGAATAAAAACGATACTGGTATAGATGAAATTTCTGCAAAAATATTATCAGTATGCTACGATGAGATATCTTACTATCTATCGGAAATCATTAATACATCTCTCCAGCTTGGACAATTTCCTGCAAAATTAAAACAATTAAAAGTTATACCTGTATTTGTTTCTTTATAGAAAACTACAGAGGAATATGTTTACTAAGTACCTTTTCAAAAATTATAGAACGAGCTTTGTATGACAGTATTGTTAAGTATTTGAATGACAATAAATTATATCAGTTTATCAGCATGGTTTCCGACAAAATTATTCAATAGAGACTACTTCTACAGATTTAATACGATATATTTATGAAAATATTAATAACAAAAAGTATGTGTCCTTGGAATATTTTTTTATTTTTCAAGGGCGTTCGAAACTATCAACCCGGTATTCTTAACAGAGAAAATAGAAAAAATGGGCATTCGGGGCCCCGTGAATCAATGGATAGCATCATACATAACAAATCGCTCTCTTAAAGTAAAAAATCGGTTCAGATTATACAGGCAGCTATAGTATAGAACTAGAAACACCCCAAGGTGGAGTTTTAGGACCATTGTTGTTCCTCTTATACATAAATGACCTGCCATCTTACATAACTGGTGGCAAGGCATTTATGTATGCAGATGACACGACCATTGTTGTTATAGCAAAACTTTATGATGTTGTACAAAAAACCATCTCTGTTATAAATAATTTTAATGAATGGTGTAGGATTAATCACTTCATAAACAATATAAATAAAATAGTTATAATTAAAAGAAAGTACTATAATCAACCCAACCATTTTGAATTTAATATCAATAACAATCTTATAAAAACGACTAATAGCATACTGGTATTAAATTGGTACAATAGTTGATTATAAATTAGATTTTAATGAAAATATACATTCCTATGCAATAAGCTAAATAAAACCTATTTTGCTCTTACAACGCTGAAATCAAATTTCCATCAAAATTACGTTATTAATATGTATTATGTATATGTATATCCCGTATTGACTTGTAATATTGTCATGTGGGGCCAAGCTACCGACAGCAATATAGTTTTTAACACGCTCTTATTAGGTCGACCTGTAACTATCTATCTATGTATGTACTAGTCAACCATCCTAGAATGGCAAGTAGTCGCGCAGAGAGAGAAGAAATATCGCCACTCTTCCCTTAAGAAGAGTAGGGATCTTTTACTTGCCTAACATTTAATAGACAAGGGACCGCCTGCTTTACATCCCCTCCGAAGGATGGTATATCCACTACGTAATCCTCGTCCGAAATTACGTAGCTTCCGCGTATACACTGATATACAAGCCGCTAGATGGTGAGACAAGAACGCTGTATTTCCCAAGATGGGTCACCAATCCAAGTACTAACCGCGCTCGACGTTGCTTCAACGGAATATCGACTGATATTCACATTGAAGTCGCCTCTACGCTCACCCCTCATATATAAGTTACTGTGCCATGTATTTTTACACATTAGTGATTTTAAGAAAAACAATGAAGTACATCTGTATCCACACAACGCGTAATAACGAATCATTCACCTAGAGTACTTTTACTACATGCAATGTATAAAATCACCAAAACATACTGGGGGCAACTTATATAACCTGCTGTCTGTTAATATAAAAAGTTCCTTAACATATTTAAACGGAATTTAAGAGACTATTTGAAGAGATAGACACTGCTTCTTTACAATAAATGAATACATCCTACAAAATCGCTAATCATTAATTATAATTATTAATATAATTTTAAATAATTTTTATGCAAGTTGCAAGCCTACCTCTTTACATATATGTTTAGTATTTATCTGTAGTGTATCTTCATGTTTTACACTAAATATTTAATATCGTGTAATAACACGATATGTTTTTATAATAGTATTAAGTCACTAGTACCTCAAAACCTGACCTGTCTTATATTTGTATAAACATATAGCAGAAAAGACTAATAAAGAATTTGAATTTGAATTAAACGAAGAATTATTCCCGAATAAGGACCTTTTGTGTCTAATTAATTGTAGTAGACTATGTTTAAAAGGCAAAGAAATTTTAACGCCAATCGCACTATATGAACCATTTCTCTCTCAACAAATAGTTACATAGTTGTACAAAATGTTTACAAATTTAAACAGACAAATAATTATTATCCGCTCAGTAAATACTACATACTATTCGTGTCTTCATCTCCGTCTGCACTTAAAATTTGAAATTATATTATTTACTAAATAATCAGAATGAATTCAAAAGTGTCGACAAGCAATTCAGTGGCTGATACTCGATACAAAGCCGACTGAGATTTTCATATCTGTTGATGAGTACAAATTAAAAGTGATGATATTCAACTGTTCGCGACTGCTTGCGAATGTAATCAAGCTTTCGTTGCCTTGCCTTTTCGCCCCCTCCTCCACCGAGTAACTAGATCTACTTTACAATTATGATGATTTAGTGGGTTTTTGAACTCCAATATCTAAAATTGCAACTGTGTTATTTTACTAATTTAATATAGTTAATAATAGGTGAACCGTCTCGGTTTTTTTTGTTCTTTTTCAGTTTATAGAAGCAGTGTTTTAGTCCAGTAAAAAAGCTATTGATATATAATTTCGTCTTCTTGGACGGCCACTTTGGTTTATTAAAGAGAACGCTAAAAACAGGCCGGCGGTTGGGGATAGTTACAGTATACACGTAATATTGTTCCATAATTTTACACGATTTGTTCAGTGTAACATTACTTGGGCATACGCAAATGGTATGCCATATTTTTTTCAGCAGTTTTATAACAACTTGTATACTTGTCATTGGCAGCCTGTTTGGAAACGCGGAAAATACAAGTTCTTGTGACCGTAACAGTCCTTTGGACCTAAGTTAACGATATACCCGAGGATTTCTTACTTTGAACTTAATTTTAAAACACATGGCAGCTGACTAAAATCGTACGAAAACGCATAGTTTTCGAATAAATGAAAACTCACTTTTCCATATGAAGAATCCAGGATGACTCTCTGATTCATTCCGTGTTGTCATAAGAATATACGCATCCTAATGCCCTGTGAAAGGTATACTGGGTAAAATCACAACAAAAAATCTTGTCACAAACTGCCAGTCTAAAAGCGTAACATCGACCCGTCGCTAGCGTTAGCCAAAGTGAATTAATCCAATGTCATAAAACAGCTATTTGTGTATTAAGAGCGCAAAGTGCCTCATTGTCGCTCTCGAGCGACAATGACACTTTGCGCTCGAATTGCATACGTAATTTTATCTACAAAAATTTGAAAATATCAAAATAAAAAGAATAATTAAGTTGAATTTTGGCTGAAAATGGCGATTCATCAACATATTATGAGTATGACTTGCATATATGTGATCAAAATAAACCGACTAACAAAGCACAATCGCTCTCAATTTACTTTTTACTAAGTTTTATTAATTATTATAAAGTTAATATTCTTCGTATAAATTAGGTAATTAATTGTTACCCTTACACTCTCATTATATTAACTTGGGGCATTATTATTTCATGTATGTCGATTGTAGATAAAATATTTTTCGATAACTTTAACATACCATGGGTACAAATAAAAAAAAATTGAACCTTTTTCAAAAAAAGATCGCTAAAAATTGTGAAGTAAAATGTCACCGTGCGTCATCCAGTTAATTAAACCTTATTACCTAATATCGATATTAGGAAATAAGGTTCAATTAACTGGGTGACTTTTAGCGATTACTACTACTACGGGAACCCACTCTAAGTGCCCGTGCACCCCCCCCCCCCCCCCCCCGATCCTTTAGGACAATGTTTTTCATAAAGATTAAAGCCTAAGGAACAATTTAAGACATGTCCTAAAAAAAAAAATTGCAAATATCGTTTTTGTCATTTAACACAAAAACTAAAAAAGATGGAGAAAAACTTTCTGCACAAAAAACAAAGTGCATGAAATTTTCTACAATTTTGGATAGGAGTTACCGTTTTCCAGATAGCACTGTTACCGTTTTCGAGATAAATGTCTGCAAATTATGATATTATTATTATTATTAATTTTTTTCAGTTTATTTAATTTTTATGTTAATAATATAAAGTTATATTATACGCCTTACAATAATTGTCACAGTTATTTCTTTTAAGCGATTTACCGATATATGAATTTCCATGTTTTC
Source organism: Rutpela maculata (assembly GCA_936432065.2). Classification (NCBI taxonomy): domain Eukaryota; kingdom Metazoa; phylum Arthropoda; class Insecta; order Coleoptera; family Cerambycidae; genus Rutpela; species Rutpela maculata. The sequence goes on from OW386292.2 coordinate 34,037,276, forward strand.
TTAATTTTGGACTCATTTATCTGGAAAATGGTAACTCCTATCAAAATATTGTATAAATTTTAGAAAATTTTATGCGCGTTGTTTTTTGTGAAGAAAGTTTTTGTCCATCTTGTTTAGTTTTTGTGTTAAATGACAAAAACCACATTTATTTTTTTTTAACATATGGCCGCCATTTTGAAAGTACAGCCAGTTTTTTTTTTTTTATAGAAAATGCCTTGAATTGTTCCTTACGCTTCAATCTTTATGAAAAACATTGTCCCCAAGGATCGGGCGGGGGGTGCACGTACAGCTAGGGAAGGCTCCCCGACCATACCTATATCAATTTAAATCTCTTAAGGCCACTATAATACAACAAATTAATTCTGCTTACAGAGATTATGTTTTAAACACTGAGAGTGAAATCGCGTGCGATCTCGCTAAATTTTGGTCTATTGTTCAATACAAAAGAGGTAAATCTAGAATTCCTGGAACGGTCACTTATAACAACGAAACAAACAGGCGATTCCTTCTTACACATATCCGAAGCAATAAGCAGTAACCGTATTACTGAAAATGATGTCTTGCAAGCAATTAAAAAGCTAAAGAACAAAATGACCGCTGGTATAGATGGAGTTCCCAGCTTTGTGGTTAGACACTGTGCTGCTGCGTTTGTAACTCCCCTGTATACCATTTTTAACTTGATCCTTACTGCGTCCAAGTTTCCTGATATCTGGAAAATTACTGAAATATGGCCCATACTTAAAACTGGTGATCCACCTACCATATTAATTCTAGAGCCATCGCCATTTTTGTATACCAATATTTACAGACGCCATCCATGTCGCATGTTTAGCATGGCTTCATGACGCAAAGATCAACAGTAGCTAGTCTTGCCTATATTACCCAGTTCATATCCGAAAACTTGGACGCGGGGGGACAAGTGGATGTTATATACACAGATATCCAAAAAGCATTTGATCAGATAAATCCCCATTTATTATTACCCAAGCTAAAAGCTTTCGGATTCTCAGATACCTTGATCTTGCTTTTTACGTCCTACTTGTTTTCTAGGGAACAATTCGTAAAACACGGTGGTCACAGGTCTCGAAATTACTTTGCTACGTCAGGTGTTCCACAGGGCTCAAACCTGGGACCTATGATGTTTTTAATTTCTATAAAAGATATAATGTCAACAATCAATTTCCACCAGTTACTTTTTGCAGGTGATCTCAAAATCTATGCAAGTGTAAACAATTATAACGACTGTGCTAATTTACAAACTGAAATCGATAACGTTTCTGTGTAGTGTTCCAATAATTTTCTTAAGCTAAATATTGCTAAATGCAAGATAATGACATTTACTCGTAGGCAAAACTCCATCAAAGGACCCCGCTCGTGTCTTATGGGAAGAGGCCCCCGGTGAAATTGACTGAATTTTAAATATATTGTAGATTTCGACTTTCTGATTAAAAGCTGTCATGGGCCCAACTCGATCCTATGTCTAGTTTCCGAGATGCAACTATAAATTCTTGTAAAATTCTGTGTTTTGTCGAACTTTTGATTTATTGATGGGGGATTACAGGTCAAAGGAGAAATTTCCGAAAGTTTTTCATTTAAAGTTTTTTGATCAGGAAGACACATACTTTATGTAAAAAATATTTTAGCCAATTTGACCCAATATTTTTTTCACTTGTTATTTATACAGGGTGTCCCGAATTGCATAGGCCAAACTTCACTAAGCAATACAACTTTTCAAACTAAGAAAAAAGTTCCTGTAAACATGGGTCGGGAAGTGCTTAGTTTCCGAGATACAGGGTGCTCAAGTAATTCTCCTGAAAACGTTTTTTATGAATATTTTCGAAACGTCTAAAGATAAACAAATGATAATTTACACAGGAATTTAATTTTTTATGCTTTTTAAGGCAAAATGGCAACTATGTACGAAAATGATTCAGGAGCGGGTGAAACTGGGGGGGGCTAGGTATAATTTAGCCCCAACTTTGTGTGACACTTTTACATTAATTTATGAGCAAAACTTAAAAATTTGAAGTTTTCTACACAAAAAAAGTCTCTTGTGTTTTTTCTCTAAAATTTTCAGTTTTTGAGTAAATCTTATCTGAACTTTATTTGGGAATAGTTATTTATGAATATTTTAGCAGAACAGAAAAAACAATGACAGTAAAACAAAATTTGATCACATTATTTTTTATTAGACAACAATGAATTAGATTAAAGTAAGGTAAATTACAAATTACTAGAGTTGTTCAAAGTGCATTCCGCCAGCATCAACACATTTTTAACATCTGCCCTTTAAATAGCCCCAGACAAAAAAATCAACTGGAGTTAAATCCGGTGAACGGGGTGGCCAGGCTCTTGCACCTAATCGACCGATCCACCGTTCAGGATAATTATTGTTTACCCACAAACAATTCTCAACAGCAAAATGTGCAGGAGCTCCGTTCATTTGAAACCAGCATTCATTTCTTAAATTAAGAGGAATATCCTCGAGATATTGAAAAAAATGTTTATTTAAAAAATTATTAAATAATGGTCCATTTAAACGGGGAGGAAGGATGTGGGGCCCACAAAAAGTCCAGTTTATAACACCACACCATACGTCAACGCTAAACTCCTGTTGTCCTAGGGCGAATTATATGAGGATTCCGATGAGTCCATATTCTTAAATTATTAAAATTAACCGATCCATTACGGTTAAAGGTAGCTTCATCAGTCCAAATAATTTTACTTCCGAAATCGGGATCTTGTTCCATGGCATTTATAAACCAATTACAAAAATTGATACGCCTTTCGGGATCACCTGGTTGAGGGCTTTGGTCTGGCTGCATTCGAAAAGCTTTTCTGTGGTCTTTTTTCAGAATCCGAAGAACTTTGTTTTTGGAAACATGCACAGTTTACGCACGCAGCTGTTAGACCACTCTTCTGATACTTAATTTATTATTATTAAATTTGGCCAAAATTATGTTTTTAAATCGCCCATTTCGCTGTTCTTCATTTCTTAGGCCTCTTTTAAGTCCAATATTTCTAAATTCTAGGTGAGTTCGAATAAAAACATCTTTAGATGGTTTCCTTCTATTAGGAAATCTTCTGCGATATTCGCGTACCGCGGCATTCGCGTTTCCATTACAATATCCATAAATAAAATGAATATCCGCGTACTCCACATTACTAAACATGACCATTTTTTACTTTTCAATAGAACACTTTTTCCAAAAGGAAATAATAAAACTACAGAACAATGAACTACAGAAAACACAAAAAACAACGTCATTATTGTCATTCTGGTATTACATTCTAGATTATTTTTCATTTTCAATAATGGTTACTAATTAATAAAGTTCAGATAAGATTTACTCAAAAACTGATAATTTTAGAGAAAAAACACAAGAGACTTTTTTTGTGTAGAAAACTTCAAATTCTTAAGTTCTGCTCATAAATTAATGTATAAGTGTCACACAATAAAGTTGGGGCTAAATCATACCTAGCCCCCCCTCCCCCCAGTTTCACCCGCTCCTGAATGATTTTCGTACATAGTTGTCATTTTGTCTTAAAAAGCATAAAAAGTTAAATTCCTATGTAAATTATCATTTGTTTATTCTTAGGCGTTTCGAAAATATTCATAAAAAAACATTTTCAGGAGAATTACTTGAACACCCTGTATCTCGGAAACTAAGCACTTCCTGACCCATGTTTATAGGAACTTTTTTCTTAGTTTCACCCGCTCCTGAATGATTTTCGTACATAGTTGTCATTTTGTCTTAAGAAGCATAAAAAGTTAAATTCCTGTGTAAATTATCATTTGTTTATTTTTAGACGTTTCGAAAATATTCATAAAAAAACATTTTCAGGAGAATTACTTGAACACCCTGTATCTCGGCCCATGTTTATAGGAACTTTTTTCTTATTTTGAAAAGTTGTATTGCTTAGTGAAGTTTGACCTATGCAATTCGGTACACCCTGTATATAGACTTCCCGGCGCCTTCGCCAGTATTTGTCTACGCCATTTTTATTAAAACAACAAATTTTTTTAATGCAAAAATTATAAAGAGTTATTAGGACGTATCACAATATAACATGTACGAAAAAAATCATAAATTCGAAATTTCCTTAATTGTACAAGGGGTCATTCTTGTACATTTCTTGAGCTGTATCTCGGAAACATGACATAGAATCGAGTTGGACCCCTGAGAGCTTTTGATCAGAAAGTCGAAATCTACAATATATTAAAAATTCAGCCAATTTCACTGGGGGCTACTTCCCATAAGAAACGAGCGGGGGTCCTTTAATTATCATATTAACAATTTTCCCCTCGAACGTTGTTCCGAATTTAAGGATCTCGGTGTTATATTTGACTGTCAGCTAAGTTTCTCTAACCATATTAATCAAATGACCAAATTAGCTTCTAAGTTACTCGGGTTCTTTGTTAGAAATTGAAGCTGTTTCTCAAATGTTGAAAGCTTAAAATTATTATATTTTACATACAGAATCGGAAAATGTTGATTTTGGGATGGCAATAAGAGCAAGCGAGCGCGGCAAGCGAAAGCGAAGCAAGCAGTCATGTATAAATTCTCTTGATGGGGCGTGTCCGTGGCCTACGCAAATGATTTCATTCATCATTTACGTAGGCCAAGGCGTATCACTCTTTACCTTTACTAGAGTACTGGTAGACGTCTTTATTGTGGGCGGTCGGTTAAATTGTTGAAACTAATGCAATACCAAAACAAACACTTTCTGAATCTGTATATTCGATCGAAACTAGAATATGCGACACTCATATGGTTTCCTTTAAACCAAAACTCCATTTTATTCATTGAATCTATGCAAAGGAAATTTCTTAAGTTTATGTTTTTTAAAATAAATGGTTTTTATCCTCCTTGAGGCACTGACAATGCACTTTTATTAGATATGTTTCATATAATCTCACCAAGCAATGGAAGGAACTGCATTGCTCTTTCTTTTGTGTACAATATTGCGAATAATATTATTGATTGTCCGTCCATTGTTAATAAGCTTTGTTTTCTGGTTGCTCGCATGAACTTACGTGAAAATTACTGTTCTTATTGTCCTTTTGGTTGAACTAACCTCAAGCGCAAATCACCAATTTTTAATGCCTATATCTTGCGTCTGGGACATTAACCATGATAACTTAGATAGGATAATACATTTATATCTTACAAGAAATCCGTAAAAATGGATCATATAGTAATAATAATATAACAATATATTCCATCATACTATGTTTTTTTTTCTTTACACTTTTGTATCTCCTTTATTTTATATATCTGTATTGAGTTTTCTAATTCGTATGATTGTTTCCTGTAATTGGGTATTTATACCTGTTGGAAATAAATGGGAATTTATTTATTTATTTAGCGATCTTTTTTGAAGGAGATGTAATTTTTTTTTTCACCCTTTATAGTGACCTCTTTATTTAGCATCTGCACAGTAAACTAAAATATCCATCGTTTTGAATTTTTAAGCTTTAACGCCAGCAGTCAGGAAAGTAGAAATACAAAACTGATCGGCCTAGCCCGAAACAGGCCTGGGAGAACCATCTAATTTTGCGCCCCCAAAAATAATTTCTTTTCTGAAAAATAAAATTGAAATCGAACAGTTTTATTAGATATAAGTTTTAATTCTAATCAAAATAAGCCAAGTAAAATTGATATGAAAAGAAATTTTAGCGAAGTCAATATATCAAATTTTAGAAATGCACTTATGAATGAGGAATGGTCATATCTAGACGACAGAATTGATTTTAATGATGCCTTTTATTTATTCTATAATACTTTTTTATTTAAATTTGAAACATGCTTTCCTAAACGAAACCTATGTCAAAAAAGTGATAATAAAAAATGGGTTGATGTGGACGTTGTTCGTTCAAGTCAGCTATTGAAGGATTTATTTGTTTTTAAAGGTGTTAATGAGGCTTTCAGCGAAACATATAAAAACGCAAAAAAGAGCACATTGCTTTAATGAATAGTAAAAAGAAACAGTATTATCAAAACCGTATAATTAATTCTGATAACACAGCGCGAGCTTCATGAAATGTAGTATCTGAACTAGTGAATAATAAAAAAAAAACATTCTAACATACACATTAAAAAAAACGACATTTTAGTGACAGATCCACGCGAGATAGCAGCGGATTTTAATCAGTTTTTTGTTGAGACGCCGATTCGATTAGTGTCTCAAACACATCCTAAAAATATAGGGAGTAAGAGAGAGTCAAAAGTTTTTAATCAACATTCACTGTATCTCAAACCTTTCACAGAAAGAGAACTATTAACTTTATTAAATGGAAAATTAAAAAATAAAAAGTCGTCTGGGGCAGATGACATTCCAAGTTTTATCTTAAAACGGGTTCCTGATGTAATTATAGCTCCACTAACGTATTTAATTAATAGATCCTTTGAATCGGGCATTTTTCCGCAAAACATAAAGACAGGGAAAGTTACTCCACTGTATAAAAAAAATAATCCATGCTATTTAGAAAATTATAGACCAGTTGTCATTCCATTTGGATTTTCAAAAATTTTGGAATATTCGTTTTTAGATCGTCTTTTACCTTTTCTCAATAAATTCCAAATTGTATCAAATAATCAGCACGGTTTCCATATAAACAAGTCAACATCACCTGCAATGTTATCATTATATGATCAAATCATAGAATATGTTGAGACAGGCGAATGTCCTGCGGTGATCTTTTGCGACCTGAGTAGGGCATTCGACTGTGTAAACCATAAACAATTGAGCAACTGAGAAATCTGTAGAGTACATAAACTCTGACTGCTTGGATGTAAATATGGGGATCAATAATCGGTCCGATTTTATTTATTCTGTATGTGAACAATATATCCTCAGTCATAAAAAGAATTATTACACAGCTTATGCTGATGACTTTTCTCTTGTAGTATCATCAAGAAATACTGGAGCATTGAATGTTAAATGTGCAGAGGCGTTTACCAAAATATCAGATTACTTTAATGGCATCGATTTATTTTTCAATATCGAAAAAACTGACATGCTCTTGATTCATAATCGTCAAAAAGAAATAGACGATTTAAAGTTCGATGTCAACACGGTAACTTTAAAAATACACACGACAGCGTGCATTTTCTTGGTATTCATTTGGATGAATTTCTTAACTGGAAGTCGCATTGCCTTAAACTTATTTGCAAAATGAATTCGCTGAAGTTTCTTTTTATTAATTTGCGGACGGTACTAGAAACACATCAGTTAGTGCAGGTTTACTTCGCCCAAGCAGATTCAAGACTTAGGTACGGAATTTGCTTGTGGGGAAATTCTACCCAGGCAACTGATGTATTTATTGCACAAAAAAGAGTAATCCGATGCATAACGAACATACCGCAGCGGGAATCATCATCCAGGGTGGGTCAACATAATTCCTGGGTGGGCCGGGACCACCCCCCCCCCTAGTTCCGTGCCTGAACGCCAGGCTCATCATCAGAAAATCCTGAAATCTTCATTTATCAAATTTCATTTAAATCTGCAATAATGTTACATTATGGCAACCTTATTGGATTCATCGTTTTGAATTCTTAAATTTTAAGATCAGATTCGGATCAACCACTTCTAAAACACCTACTAGTTACCAATTAATATTGAAAAATTTTCAACTAAAAAATGTTGTTTGCTGTTTTTGCTCACCTTACACTAAACGTAGCGTGACGAAATTATTATGGGATCATCACCGAGCCATATGTTGCAGTTTGAGAAAGACTTCATAGAAATCGCTTAAATCTGAAGACTAAGCTAAACTTCTAGGGGTATTTAACGAGAAACACCTTACCTGGTACCTGCATATTGAAACGGTATGCAGCAAACTATTGGCTCAATTAAAAAACTCAGAAGACAAAACAGTTTTGTTGCATATTTATTATGCGTCCGTCTATTCGGCAATAGCTTACAACAATAGTCTTATGGGGTCAATCAAAAGATGTTAATAGAGTTTTTGTTTTTTAAAAACGTATTCTACGACTGATATATATTTATATACCCCAAGAGTTAAGTCGTCTTGTCACGACTGTTTTAAAGCTAACAAAATATTTACTGTTATTTCAAAATATGTCTGGAAACTGGTAACTTTCACATACACTAAGAAAATAGACGATTTACTAATAATGATATTAACTCTTATTACACTAGAGGTAAAGATAACATTCCAGGCACGGAAAATCATGCACAAAAAGACCCGTTGCTGCACGGGATATTTTGTTCTAACTCATCTGTTTTTTTTGTTATTGGGGATTGCTAAGCAATAAAATATACTTTAGTTGCATTTGTGAACATTTATATTTTGTTTTAAGTATATACTTTGGCGTGGTACCCATGTACATAGTATATATTACAGTTAACACAGTATATACAGTGTATACAGTCCACTATGCATGTACAATATGCGGTATGTTATTTGTATCACCATGCGTTGAACGAATCAGTTGCGTGGTTCAAACCTTGTACTACCATGCCTGGGTTAAAACACGATCATGAATTCTATAAAAAATCACCTATGTATGCAGGTTCTCGTTTTTTTAATGCGCTGCCTGTAGACATTCGAAACAGTGTCTTCAATTATTTTCAATAGACGTTTAAAAAAACTTCTATTTATTCAATTAATTAATTTGCGATATTCTTAAAAAACAAAGTCTCCTTACAGTGGATATTTATTTTATTTGTTATGTCTCTACAATGTTGTTTGTTACACAGTTTAAGTATTTTCTGTACCCCTTTCACGTATCATATTTACAGTGATTTGCAGTATACAAACGATCAATAAAGTTTATTATTATTTATTATTTACTGAGGAAAATATCCTATCCTATAATTCTATAGGATTATGCTTTATGTGTAACTGTTATATAAAAGTTCGATAAATCTGCGAGGAGTATCGTATTCACTGACCACTGTGTATATGTACTTATCTTGGTGGACCAAGGACTGAAGGCTTCTTTCGACATTGCGGAATGCGATTATCGCGCGGAATTTATTTTAAAACACAGTATTCATCACGGAAAAGTTAATTTCTTATTAAAACTAAACAAATTCTTCTGTGAATATTTCGCGGCCTCATCAGTAAAATTAAACTGTTTGGAAATAAATTTTACAGAATTCCGCTCTGAATGAGCCTTTAGTGCAAGCAGCTTTCCGCCGGTGCGGTGTTGAATCTTGAACCATCACTATGCATATAATACTGTAGACTAAAACGCGCCGTCATGCTCTGGTAGATCAAAACATTTTTCTCTGTAGTATAAAAATACTAAAATTTTCAGAAATTTTGAAAATTATAATTTTTCATTTCAGGTTTAAAATCTAATGAACTAACACATATGTATATACACGTATATTCAATGTTTAGTTTTATTTTCGCCAGGTATCCGATATACAACCTGTAAATAATAGGTAGACTTTTTATGTTTACGATACTTAAAATAAACGTCCTAATGACATATTTGGTATTAATTGTCCACGTTTTGTAAAATGTACACTAAATCAAAATATCAAAATATTAAATTCATATCTATATTAAAAATTGCACACAGATGTGTATACCACCTATTTCATCTGTAGCTCCTTTGAAATCAAATTTTTATTTTTCATGGAAATCAATGAGAAAAGTCATACAGTTTTATAGTGGGGAATATAGCGAATTAAAGTAATACAATGAGTCCTAATTGATGTTTATCAGTCTACGAAAGTTTAATGTCATATATGGGCGTCAAGTTGTTTTTTTAATTCATAAGTTTCAATAAATTTCAAATAGAAAATGTATAAATACTATCGCAATAATAATATTTTGAGGAAGTAAAGACTCAGTTATTTTTGTTAGTTTTCTTTATGCAGTAATGTGCCCTGAGTTATCATGGGATTCAACGCCCTTTGGTGATAGCTAGAAGGAGTAGTTGTTTCGAATAATTTATTTAATTTCCCTCTTCAACTACGATTTTCTCTGCGAGACTTTAGGTTTGTATTGGCTTATTTTATGAGATTATTATGAAATTATGGAAACATTGTTCACATTGTCAATATCCAAATTCTTAATTTACCCTTGGAAGACATGAGAAAGCTCTTACCTTCAGAAACTAATCCTTCCCTACAACATCTTCCTACCGCAAAATGATGAATGAGATCAACAAACCACTTAAAAAATTATTTATGCGTTTAATACCACACTCTCGGCGAATATTTTAATAAATAGTTCAAAAATTAAACTAATAACCTCGTTGACAAAGTCCTTTCATCGAATTTCCCAATTTTTATATCATTAACAGTAACTGAAAACAAAATCGCGGCTTTTCACGGCCAACTCGTTCCTAATGAAGAACGTTGATAGACTGAAACTTCGAATTTTCACACATGTTGTCAGCGTAAGCCATGACAATTTTGGAAGCTTTTTATCCCCGCCACCGAAGCGAGCTTAAGACAGTTGTGGGCGGGGCCTCGGCTGTTTCAGCGCTGTCGGTACAATCGGGACAAGAAGCTGCGTTTCAGGATGCTCGTCATAATTCTCTGTTGTATTTGGTCAATCGAGGTTTAATAAAGTCCTTAGTATAATAACAATAATTTATTTGCCACCGTAGATACATATTGTACATGTGATGGTTCAAAAAACATAAATAAAATAATTGCAATAAGTAATGAACTATAAGAGACAAGCAATTTTTTTATAATAAATAACTAACAAACCTAATTCATATTATATCGCGTACACTACATAATGTGTTACATTTCCAAACAAAAAAATATTGAATAAATAAGCTACATAACATAAAATAAATAAAAATTATTATTTTCCCTAAATAGATATACTATAAATATACTATAAATAGCCCTTATTAGATAGATATTCTTTCAAATTAATTTTAAATTTCATATACCTAGTAAGGTTTGCAATTGGCCGGAAGTTTTAATAACCGGTAAATCGGTAAATAAAAATGTAAATAACTGGTTAATCGGTATTTACCGGTAATGTTTAGAATGATTTTTTTGTCCATGTACAAAATTATCTAAATTTAACAAAAAACATTTATATACTTATAATTAATATAATGAACAAACAATAGGTTTTTTATCAAAAGGAGAAAATATAAATTTATATAAATAAATATTTTGTAAATAACAAAAACTATAAACATAAACTCAAATAGGGCATTTACTGAATACCTAATCTAAAAATACAATAATTTTTAAAAATAACCCGTTAAAAGGGTTAATTTTTCAAAGCTGCATCTGTTAGTCGTCTGATATTTGTGCATAGAATACCACCAGCTGAAGATGCTCTTCTTCAGTCGATATTGGTAGGTCGATAAGTTAATAAGAATTGGTAATAACATACTTCTAAATGTTTTCCACGGATATTTGGGGCAGTATAATATTCAGTTTCCTGTCGCAAGATATTATCAATATCTCTCTTACTTTTATTTCTTGGGGCTTGCTGTTTGGATTTTACTTTTTATATTATTATTTATTTATTGTTGAAAGTGCTCAGTGTTGGGACAGTCACTCTGTATTTAGTAAATACTAGTCTCTGATATAAACAGAAACGTTGAATACGTGACGTATCGTAAGTTCAGAATTTACGGAAATAACCGGTAAAAAATTAAAATAACCGGTAATTATCATCACGTGTTTTTTGTCCGGTTAACCGGCTAAGCGGTATTGCAAACCTAGTTGGAAATATCACCAATATCTTTAGGGAGAGCATATATAAAATGGCACAATAATTATAGACACATAATTTCTCAAATGCACTCATGTGGTGACTAGGTACGCTCAAGATATCATGTCTTGTTAAATAATAATTATGGAAATTAGGCCATTTTCTAAAAAGAGTTAAATTATTTTTTGCGAATGTTAGGCATTGCAGTATACAGACCGATGGTGTTGTAAGTATACGTTTTTCTTTAAATATTTCTCTACAAGTTATTTTGAAATAAAAAATTAGCCTGATAATTTTCTTTCGGCAAATAAACACTCTTTCATACTCGGAGGCTCTACCCCACGCTAGAATATTAAAAGATATGTGACTGCAGGCCATAGCATAATATATATTGATTAAACCTGTCTTGTCTAGAGTGGATTTTAAATGTGATATTGCAAAATATGCCTTATTTAGTTAACCACACACAAGGTCTATGTGTCTATACCAGGATACCTTGGAATCAAGTAGAGTAACAAGAAATTTGGCAGAATCAGATAACATAATATCACTAACCATGAAGTTTTCCGGTAAAGGTTTCTGGAAATAAAAGTTTAAACAAACTGTTTTTTTTTTCATCTAGAATCAGTTTATTTCATTGACCCCATATACTCGATGATTCTGTTGTTATTTATTCTATTATGAAGCTCCTCGGGTGTATCAGCTAACACAGTAATAGTGTCGTTCGCAAACATTGTTACATGGCCATGCTTTATGTAACTTGATAAATTATTTACATACAGCATGAACAGTAATGGGCCTAACACTGAACCCTGAGGAACTCCAAGTGTGACATCAAATATATCAGACTTCTAGTCATTGAACTTTAATAATCCATTTAGGAAATTAGCCACAGTAAAATGTTACTCCCTCTTTACAATTACTTGTTTCTTTAACTTATTTGGTATTTTAGGAAATACATAAAAAATCATCAGGGTTTGAAGTTCCATTAAAATAATTAGGGATTTACTTGTTCAATCATTAATTTATTTATTGAATTATTCACTATTTTTACGATATTGTTAATAATATCGCTCTTTTTAATTAGGAAGTGTACCTTTCTGTCATCCTCCTGTATAATCCAAAGTTATTTAGTTATACTGGATCCTGGATCCAATCTAAGGAAATATGTTTTTAAAAATGTTTTTTAATTTTGTGACATTTGTTAATCGAAATTCGAAGTTCAAAATATATACTATATTTTCTTCGTTGGTTACATTTTTACCTGAGAAATCACTATATAGCTTATTTCGGTAAGTTTATATTCAAACTTCAATAATATACACAAGTCAGTGAGTTCAGTTGACTCACTAGTAAATATATATTAATCCTAGTCTTAGTTTGTTTGTAATATAAATAAATATTTTTGTTATGTGTTTTTGACCTTAAAAAAAGTAATACATATAATGTTGTCATTTCTTAATAGGGAACGCGCACAAATTTTAATATCGATTTAGATTATTTCTATTGCAATAACAGTTTTGATTATTATTAATTTCATTAAAATATGTTGCATTTGACATATTAGAAGTTATCGAGTGTGGAGGCAGTAAAAAAAATCTCTGATAAAATGCAATTTTTGCGTTTTTTTAAAGACTTATTTTGACTAGAACAATTTACACCATTATTTCTTAACAACTTCCTTAGAGATGTTGAAAATAAAGTATAACTTTTATATGTTCTAGTCAAATTACATCCAGAAAAGGTCAAAAAATTGGCCAAAGTAAGAGCTATTCGAAAGTAGCACCAAATTGGTTCATAGTAACTATTACATTAATTCAACAGCCCAAAGAAACACATAATCTCGTTGGAATATTTCATAAAATCATGTTCTAGTCAAAATAGGTCCTTTTAGTACAGTAAACGAAGCAGTAAAAAAGGTAAAATTCCCGGCCCGAAAACGATGAAAGGAATTTCCTTAATTTTTTTTGCAATATGCTTTATAAAACTCGTACATCAAAATCTATAGTGCTTTTTATTTTTAAACTGAAAAATTAATAACTCTTCTAATTTTACGAATTAATTAACGAAAATCCATATACTTATGTTTTTGAAGTCGCTGAATATGACTGTAATGTCAAAACTTATGAGACGAAAATATTAAGGGTTGAATTCGCCCTTAAATGATGAAAAATTAATGTCTTTTGATTTTACCAATAAAATCACCAAAATCCATAAATTTATGTTTTTAAGGTCGCTAAATATGATTATGAGGTCAAAACATACGAAAGTCGAAAATATTAAGGGTTGAAACCACCCTTAAATACTGAAAAAATAATAATTCTTCTAATTTTACAAATAAATTCACGAAAATCCATATACTTATGATTTTTAGATCGCTGAATATGATTATGATGTCTAAATTTATAAAAAAAAATGTTGGATTAAAAATGGTCACAAAAGAGTATAGTAATATATATGTCTAATTTTATTAAAAATACAGATTGTTATGAATAAATCAAATTAATACAATTAAGTAAACTAATTAAATAACACTTTTAATCTGCACACAAGTGCAATGCAACTCTCCTTTTCTGCGTATTCTTCGAAAAATAGACGGGTATTGCTCATTTCTCTACCTACTATAGACATTTAAAATGTGCGTACAAACTGAAAAGTTTCAACATTATTTCAAACTGTCATATCTCTGGAACAGTTTGTCGTAGAGAAAAAATAAAAACCCAAACTCTTCGTTTTCTTATAAGCTTCATTTCATTCTTATATCATGTTTTTATCACTCTTAGGAAAATAGAAATAAAGCAAACTATTCGTTTTTTTATAAGCTTCATTTCTGTACTCTTATCATTTTTTATAAAAAAAAATATTTTCGGAGCAATTTCCAAAAACCCGAGTTTTTTAAAAAAATTATGAAAATTTTCGGTATTGAAAATAGGTACAGAATGAAAAATAATTATTTTAAAATTTTTTTAAAATTCTATCATGTTAATAACATTAACAATATCTAGAAGGATTTTTAAACATTTTGAATTAATAAGAAATTAGAGCAATAAGACTAAAAAAAATGGCACCTAAAAAATACGCTACTTTTTTGTTTGTAACTTTTTAGTTTTCATGATAAAAGGTCATAAAACGTCTCAATGGAAAGAGAATTTTAATACCTTTGATTTTTGTAAGAATAAAAATATTTCTCATAGTTGTAGATTTTGAGTAATTTTAGATTTTAACGTCGTATATTTTTTCTGAACGTTTCGGCGCGATTTTGAAAACGCCATATTTCCAAAACTAAACATCGGAGAAAAAAAAGAAAAAAATCATTCTATTTGTTTTCGTAAGAGCTTTAATTTTGTACCCTCGCATTTTTTTTATTAAAGTCCACATTTTTCGAGTAATTTAAAAAGAACGTCTAGGAATACTGATTTTAGGGGGTGAAAATTGCAATTTTCAGTTCGCAATATCTCGAAAAATATGCATTTTGGCAAAAAAGTAGTCTTTCTGTCTTATAATTTGATTCTCTATCCAGATTAAGTGTATTTTTTTTTGTGACAACCCCTAAGTAGGAAAAATGACAATATAGATTCTTTTGTACATACTTTATGAACCATGTTGAAGAAAAAAATTTGGAAATTCATTACATCGTTTTCGGGCTGGGATTTAAAAGCTTCACTTACTGTACTATTTAAAGAAACGCAAAAACGGCATTTTTTTGTACTGATTCCACGCCAGATAACTTCTAATCTATTCATTTTTGGACTTTGTGTCCATGGAGACTTTTGATTAGAACGGCTTGAAGCATACGTTTTCCCCAGGATTTGACCGGGATCCAATATCCATACGATTGGTGCGGGGTTCTTTATTCTCAGGAAAACTAGTTTTGTAAATTGAATTAAGTTGGCGGCAGTGTGTTTATTTTGAATTTTGTTAGATAGCTGCTTCCAACAGGCTGCTGAGAATGAATTTCAATAGGACTCTGTTCTGTAATTGGGATATATCTACTTTACACCACAAGGGGGTTCCGCTTGTTATATTTACTCTTGCAAATTCTCACATTTTGTCGACACAACCTTAGAAAAAAATATACATTTTCTATACTTATTAAAATTTGACTTTCATATTAACACATTTTCCTAAAGAATATGCACTGATAACATGGTACAAATTTGAGCCCAATTCATTGTTTCGTTGAGTTAGAACGAGTTGAATGAAAGAATAGCACAGGCTCACGAAAAAAAAGCTGTATCCAGACTAGACCATCATATCCTTATATTTTTGGGGTCGCTGATCCGAATCCGGTAGCTCAAAAATAGACAAAAAACTCTAAAATTACATTATTACCATTGAAATCGTTTGTAAATAAATTAAAGTTAAAAAAAAATAAAAAACGTACTTTTACGAGTAGCGCACTAAAAAATTAAAGATAATTATTAGGTAATTAAATTTAAAAGCGTGAAGCGCACTTATATAGTGGTTTAGGTATAATGAACAAAACGCAATGTAGTTTCCCACCTACCTATATAAGTGCGTATTTCTTAGTTTTTTTTAAACTATAATTTACTTTCTCTCTGTCGCGGAAAATTTGAGTTTATGGCGGAGTCGCCGGTGATACGCCCATTGGGAGTCCCTATAACTACCTTCCACCTCCGTCATCATGTAAGGTTAATGGTACCATATTATTGTATTGTCACCAGAATTCTATAAGTTTGCAAAGTTTCAAATCGAGACGGCAAGTAGTAATAGGTGAAAAGTGAGTTGTAAGATTTGCTTACAATGTTACAGGTGAAGTTAATAGAAGCGTGTTAAAAAAAGTTGTTTTATGTTTTTAAGGTCAGGTTTTCTCTCTAATCTCAAGAAATAGCCAAAAAGTGCTAAAATGACATAATTAGGGGTTGAACTCTAACTCTTACCGTTGAAATCGTATGTAAAAAAAGGTTACTTTCTGTTTTTGGGGTCGCTGAACAGGCCCGGACTGGAAACCATTCTGCTACCGGGTAACTGCTTTGACCGACCCCAGCCCTAGCTCATTTTTTACAACAATGAGTAGAAGAAACAACACGATTTTCATATTTATATATTTTGTGATATATAAAAATATAAAATAAAAATAAATGATAAATAATAACAATAACATAACAAATAAGCTAAAAACGTACTTTTCGCCAGTTTACTGAGCTTTTTATATACTTACACATTCTATAGGATACTCTTCACAGTTTTCTTGTAAATAATGTAAGGTTTTGGACATCCAATTTTGTGATACCAACTTTGTTGTGAAAAAAATATATGAAAAGAATTAAAAAAAAAAACATCCACATGTCTGGGATTTGAACACACGATCTTTGGATTGCAAGGCAAAACTTTGGCCACTGGACCATCACACACTACTACAAAAATTGAATGTCTGTAATATATATCTATTTCTAAGATTTCTATTTAAGTACAAGCGACAAAAATTAAGAAAATAATTTTTCTTAAATTAAATGATTAATAACTTTGTTATTTACTGATTGATTTTCTTCAAAAACAATACGGTTCGTCCCCTAGCTAACACTAACTTAATTTCCAAATTTTAATATAATCGGACTTTTTTTTCTTAAGTTATCGTGCTTACAAACGTGGCGGGCGGGTAGGCGGACATTTTGAAAATTGTTCAGAATTCGTTCACTAACACAATGATATAAAAATTTTTTCTCTACGAGCGATATTTCCGGTTTAAAAATGTATCGATCAAATGCAATATACTCTTCATTTCTGCGAAGAGTATAATAACTGGAAAATCATCACAATAGAACAGTGAAATAAATAATAATAACATAAAGTAATAAATTTTGAAAAAACCTTCACATATGTCAAATGTAAGTTAATTTTTTTCTTAAAACCGGGGCTATTGTTGCTATGCCCTCAATAATATCGGAAGTTTTCAGTTTGTTTAAAAGTGTCTTTTTCACAGCCAAAATATTAACATAAATGCTTCCAGCTTTTCTTGGGTCACTTAAGATTTTTTATGACATTTAATTATGAAAATTCAATTTCACACAAAACCTGAGTTGATGAAAAAGTTAGAACTAACCATACGCTGCGAACATTTGACTATGCCGAGCATTACAGATTATATTTAAACAACAAACTGTAACAGCAATCTAAACACTTTTTACCCATCTCATTTTTATTTATGTCATACTTATGCATTAATATTTTATTTTAATTTAATTGCTTTTTTTTTCTTTTCGAGGAGAGGAAACCCACACGGGCTGCCCATCCCACTGGAATGGGTCTGAGTGTCTGAGTGTCAGCCTCTAACCCCTCCTCCTAGGGCTCGTCTATAAAGAATACTCCGAGGGCACTGCAGCCTCCTGGGCTTATTGTGCTCTCCCTATTTTAGTTTACACTGTTCATTTTAATATTCCTGTATCACTGACAAGGTGATACAGGTCTGAAAATGGGCGAGTTTTGATGGTTTCCGGGTCTGTTTGTGTTTGCCCGTCCAACGCCTCGCAGTCATGTATAATATGTTCTACAGTTTCTAGTACCTTCGCGAGCAAACTTTCCGATTAAATGCAGGTACTTCTTAACGGGAAAATGTCCCGTCAGAAGACCTGTTATAGTTCTCAACTGGATCCTGTTCTTTGTGAGCAGTTCTTCAGTCTGTTTTGAACATGGTCCATTGATAAGTGTCTTCCCATGTCGATTTCCTGGAATATTTCTCTAGTAGTGGTTGTGTTTACTCTTGACCCAGTCTGTAATTACCATTCTGGCTGAGCCTTTTGTGACACCCAACGCGGGTTCTGGGTCATAGAATACATCCGCTGCTCCTTGTCTATCAAGTTCGTCAGCTTTTTCGTTGCCCTCTATACTGGTATGTCCCGGCACTTAGAGTAGTCTTACTCTGTTCCGCTCATCCAAAATTTTGAGCTCTTCGTGGCAGTCCCAAACCAGTCTGGAAGACACCTTTAGAGGCTAATGCCTTAATTGCCACCTGACTGTCTGATGCAATTGAGATCTGCTGGTTCACATATTGTCGTTTAACATTCTCGCGTACACATTCGAGTATAGCCAGAATTTCTGTCTGGAATACAGTGGAGTGCTGTACAGGAGAGAGACTTATACTCGCTCTTGGCCTGCTCCAGCTCCTGATTCCATCCTGGACCCATCAGTATACCAGGCCAGGCCTTTGCGTAAAGTATCAGGAGCACATCTCATCCATTTCTTCCTATCTTCAGTGGTGATAGTGAATGGCTTAAGCAGACCTTTACTTTTTGCGGGTTCTCGGTGGCCCCGTAAGCCACCGGCCTATCGATCATTTTCCCTGTTGCTCGCCTGACCTGTCCGGGCCTGTCGCTGAATTTGAATGCGATGTCAGATTTGTCCTATCAGGTGACCGTTTCTCTGTAACCAAAAGATATAGGCAGAAAAACGCTTCAAGTCACAATTTATAACCTGGGACTTCAAAATCGTATACTTTGAAGATCTGCTTTATTTTAATTTTACCTACTAACATATACCCAATTATTACACATCCAATCTTTTATCCCCAAAAGATCTATGGAGTAGCTTTCTCTTATGTTTCACTCCCTTTCATACATTTTCTCTCTTCGGAGTCCAGCAGAAATCGACCATCATGTTAACATCCCATCTACTTTAATATCGACGCTCCATTCCCTTAATGTATTGATGAGATCTTTCTCCTTGCTTCTCACTATAATCTCCTAAATTCATTGGAAAATAAAAATGTGAATGTCGAAAGTGCAACTTGAGGTTCATCAAACATCCTAAGATTTTCCACCATATCAGATACTACCTTTCTATAATTTTCATATTTATGATTCCCAGAAAATTGGGAACGACTTTCTTAAAACTGGCTTATGCAGCTCTTTTATTGTTATTCATAAATACTGAAAGTACGTATAATTAAAATAAAGGAGACGTCCAGCTTTAAAGTATAAAATTTTGAAGTCTCAGGATATAAATTGTAACTTGAAACGTTTTTCTGAATATATTTTTTGGTTATGGAGAAACCTGATGGGGCAAATTTGACATCGCATTCCGATGCCTCGATAGTGTTGCCGTCTAGACAAGACAAGACAAGAGTTGCCCTACTCTTGTCCTGTATTGAAATTTCAAGACAAGACTTGCCTAAGTCTAACTCTTGGCAAACTCTATACAAGAGTCTAAATTAGAGTCTAGAAACAAAGTACATACCTAAACATAATGATGGCATACTGATTAGGAAAGCATTTATCTCTCTCAACGTTCCATGATCATAATTTAAGTATAAAACCCAAACATCGTTGTCGGTGGGCAGCGGTCGGCGCCGTAATTGACATTAAATACCTAATCTTAATGGAACTGAAAACTGATATTGCTGTGGCACACAAATAATAATTGTTTCTTTCACTGCAAAAATTTGATAATATATTTTTTTAATCGGGCTATATTACCGATGCCCGCCGCTAGTCAAGCGACATAAACGCGCCATTGTATGGAATTTGCATTGTATAATGTATATCAACCCATGAAATCATCTAGTTCTCAGAACGAAAAAATGAAGCGTGCTGTGAATTGTTGTAAGTTTCTGCAGCCAAAAAAAAAAGGTTTTGCATAAAGAACAGATATCTATAGCTATACACAGTGATACCGATAGTGCATCAGTTAATAAATTGGAGACCGAACCAAATCTCAAACACCCCTACGATTACTGGTAGGAGCGATCATAGTTTGTCTGCTGATAAAGACAGAAACAGTGACACAGTCATGCCATCAACAACATCCGATGACCTGTTATCAACCACCGCAACTAATAAACCAGGGCCCTCTAGGACGACAAAGAAATTGGAAGCGAAAAAAAAAAGACCGGGACATTTTGGAAAACTTCTACTTAAGTTTTTCGAAATGAAGAAAATCCGAAATAACGACAAAATTGGCACCTGTAAAATTTGCAAGAAAGAAATCCAAATGAAAAACGCTAACAACACTGGACATAAGAGACACCTATCTTCACGTCATCCGAAGCAATATGTTGAATTGTTTCCCAAAAATATTTCTAACGAGCCAAATGGTATTTTGGTATTTTTGGTGTCTGTTTAACTTCCTTAAACAATTTCCTAAAAAAGGTACTCTTGTTTGATACCGATAAAACGACCCATTTTCGAGAAAGAAATATTTTTTTGATAAGGTGTCCAGGATAAAATTCAAATTTTTTGCCCAAAAAAATTTTAATTAATTTAATCGTTGATTGAAAGGTAAACTTTTCACTCAACGATTTAATTCAGTGGGTCAAATCAGCAAATATTGAAAACCTACATAAATAAAATATTTTTAATAATAAATACAATAAATCCTAAAAATGAATGAACACGAAATATTTGCTTAATTCCTAATAATAATTTTCTTTATGAAACTACGATAGCAAATAATTAATACTTTAAAAAACGAAAAAAAAACTTGTGAGAATTTTTTTCCCGAAAAAGAATCGCTTTATCGGAATCAAACAAGAGTAGCTTTTTTTTAGGAAATTGTTTAGGAGACTTAAAAAGTCAGCAAAAATTCCAAAAATGTGTCAAATGCCCAAAGTTTAGAGGTAAAAACTGTCAGGGGTAGTCCGCCCCTGTCTTCTTAAAAAAGATACGAAAGGCGCCATATTTCTCAATTATAGATACCCACTAACTGTGCATACTGTCCAAATTTCATAAGAATCGATACAGGGAGTTGGGAGTTAAAGGGCGAATAGCTACGAAGTGGGGCGCCCTAGGAAAAAAAACTTAATCTCATTTTTAGTGTTATTTTGACCCAAACTATACGCCCCCGGAGTATTTCCGCGTACTTTAGGAACACCCCGTATACATAATATAGTCTAATCAAGACTCTTGATCTTTGAGGGACTGACTCTTGTCTTGTCTTGAAATTTCAAGACAAGAGTTTGTGGGGGTCTTGTCTTGAATTTTTAGCTCTAATCAAGACAAAAGTTAGAAATTCTAACTCTAGACGGCAACACTACTAGGAGGGCAACTTTAGTCTTGTTCTATTGTTAAAATAGTAAACACGCATCCTGGTGAATTTTTAAATCCGCAATCACAGCAGTTAGTTTTGAATTTGTTGGAATATTTTCAAAAGGAAAATGAAAATGGTGGACCTTTATTGTGAATAAAAGCTGTTCAAAGGCGAGTGGATGAGGCTTTAAAAATCGTTGAAAGGACTAAGAAAAATAGCTAAAAACGACAAAGAAAATGTGGAACCTTAAGCTTCGGAATCGTAAGAAGTCCAAAACGTTACACGATGCTGCACAATATGAAATAAAAAATGTTATTTACGATATGGTGTCTGATCATAAACCTATTACCTTAGCTATCCTTTTAGAAGAGCTAAAGTCTAGAGCAATAGTTGATATTGGCCGTACCAGTTTATATAAAGTGATTAAAAAATTAGGCTCTTCCTTTAAAAAAGATGACAATAGAAAAGTACGGGTCGAAGAAAAACAACCAACCCGATCTTGGACGAAAAAAAAATACAAATCTGGTTAAAGACCGAAAACATAGATTTCAGTGATACCGCATTTAAAGCCAAATTGCTCCAAATAGATGGAGCTAACAGAACAGAGCAACACTATGTTGTGACAATTTAATTAGAGAGCATGGACATGAAGTACTGCGGCTTTCACCATATCACTGTCAGTTCAACCCAGTAGAACTTGTTTGGGAAATTTGTAAGGAATATTACGACAATAGTCCAGTCAATGAAAGAGTTGTAGAGAACATTTTGGAGGGGAGAATTTTTCTCTTCAGGAATGTGTTGGGGGTAGTCAGGAGGTAAACATACTAAAAGTCCCCGCCCCTAGCCCCGCCGCTTCAGTAGGAGAGGGGGGTGGAAAGGTTCCTTTCTTCGATTCTTCGCTTATAACTCGGAAACGATGCGTCGTACGAAAAAAGGTAATCTATGCAAAATTAAACGTAATTAAATTTCCCACAAGAATGTTTATATTCATTTTCTTCCTATGTGTTATATTTTACGAGCTATTCGCCAGCGAAAATCGACAATTAATAAAAAAAAATCAATTGTGTACCTTGAATATTTCTATCAAAGCGGTTTACCGTGGTCTGCTAATAAATCACAGTCACAAAACAATCTTTATTTTACAACACACGACGTATTTACTAACATAATATTTTGTCGAAGTCTAGACATTTCCTTAAATATACACTGTGACTCACTTAAAATGAAGATACCCTTATAACTTTTTCATTTTGTTTCCGATTTGAACCAAATTTTACTCAAGTATAGAACAAATTAGGATCTACTTATGACCAGAAAATCATTCACCTGCTATAAAGGCAAAGCTACCTGCGGTACCAAAATATGAGGAAAAAAATTAAAAATCATATTGATTTTTAATCTTACGAACGATGAATTTTACGTAGCCACCACAAATTGCAGAAACTGAGCCAGATGAGCTTATGTATGAGATATCCCCCATCAATAATCAAATCAAATTTTGGTGTATGTGCGTTTGTGGCGCCGATTGGATGCATTTTTAAAAATTTCTAACATTCAAAATGTTTCATTTTTTTCAGCATATTTTGGTTCCGCAGGTGGCTTTGCCTTTATAGCAGGTGAATGATTTTCTGGTCATAAGTAGATCCTAATTTGTTCTATACTTTGGTAAAATTTGATTCAAATCGGAAACAAAATGAAAAAATTATAAGGGTATCTTCATTTTAAGAGAGTCACACTGTATATTTAAGGAAATGTCTAGACTTCGACAAAATATTACGTTAGTAAATACGTCGAGTGTTGTAAAATAAAGATTTTTTTGTGACTGTAATTTATTAGCAGACCACGGTAAACCGCTTTGACAGAAATATTCAAGGTACGCAATTGATTTTTTTTTATTAATTATCGATTTTCGCTGGTGAATATTTCGTCAAATATAACACATAGAAAAAAAATGAATATAAACATTCTTGTGGGAAATTTAATTACGTTTAATTTTGCATAGATTACCTTTTCCCATACGACGCATCGTTTCCGAGTTATAAGCGAAGAATCGAAAAAAGGAACCTTTCCACCCCCCTCCCCCCCGAAGCGGCGGGGCTAGGAGCGGGGACTTTTAGTATGTTTACCTCCTGACTACCCCCAACACATCCCTGAAGAGAAAAATTCTCCCCTCCAAAATGTTTTCTACAATCCCCTTTTAGGCATTCATTGATTGGACTACAAACACATCGGGAAAGATGGTTTTAGTGACGAAGCGTTCTTGCTATGTGGAATGAAGCTTTATCTCAAGTGTCGAGCTCAATTTGGTCCAAGTGTGTAAATCACAGAAACAAATTGATTTTAGAGACATATGATCGAGAGGTTCATACTGAAAAAGTTATGCCACTCATTATAAGTGTTAATAATGAAAGCGGTGATGAGGACTCAGAAGGATTAGAAAACTAAATTTATTTATTTATTTATGTTATACTAGGTATTTGTATTTTACTGCCATATTTGTCTTAATAGGGTTCAGCATAATTAGTATTAAGTATATATTTTTATTTTAAGATTACATATACTTATTTGACAAAATTCTATTAACCCTTTCTGTACTGGACATGAACTGGCGATTCATGTTACTAGGACCAGGTTTTTTTACGTGCTACGAGGACCCCTGCCGAATATATGCGCCAGCTATAAAAAATAGAACATATGCAGAAAATTCATTTATTTATAATAATATTTTATTACATTCAAGTATTTGTAATGTATTATGTTAAAAAGTATATATTTAAAAGGTTTTTTTTTATGGTACACTTCAAAACAAGGCTGTACACACAGACCAACATTACACTTTGCACACATGTACCCAGACTCTCTTCTTTTTTTGCCTGAAGCTTGCTTTGGCTAGAAACAGTACATCGTCGAACCTTATTATTGGGTACCAGGGCGGGAAAATGTCGGCCTATAAGCCTATCAAGATTTTTGGTCATAGGTTTTACTCAGCTTTGGTTAGACTGTGGTGTTTTGTACCTGAAATTAGACAAAGAAATCGATAGGCAAAAGTTTTTTCACTAACTAGAACTTACCACTCAATAAGCTCTTATGATTTTCAACTGAAAATCTGCTAGAGGTTCTCTTCCTGCATTTTGTGTTTGATACAGTGCATGTGCGTATGGCTAGCTTTCTGTACCATTTTACTGTTTTTCTAACGCCTTCTGCAGAGCTTAACTTTATACAGCAATTTACATAATACTACTACTACAATAAAAGCATGTTTCAGCTCGAGCATGATTACCTCTACTTATGTCAATCAGAAAAACGAGATTCGTGACGTTGAGTAAATTTGCCGTATTTATACGGCAGTGAGCCAGGTGGTCCTGTCTTAGGTACCGTATTTCTTTGGCATTGGGCCAACGGACACAACACGAAGCGACACAATTATGCGGCTATGGTCTCACATATATACGACAACGGTCTAAATATGTCATATAACCCTGAACACATATATACGGCAGTGGTCCTGAGGGACCATTTAGGTATTGACTAAAATATACGGCGATGGTACGGAAAGGGTTAATAAATACAAAAGATTTATCTGCAACTATTTAAGTGTATTTATTTTGTATATTTGCTGTATCATATTTTTTACTTGGAACCAAAACAATATTATAATTTATTTACTTAACTTAAAGTACTATAAATTTACAATAGATGTATTATATATGCTTATAATTCAATTTCCTTCAAATAAATCTAATTAAATACATCAAGTAGAATATAAAACAAAGCGACGCCACTGTGCATTCGAAAACACCAACGAGCCTACGGCATCTTAGTTCAGACATTCGTGACGTCACACCGGGACTCTCAGCGAACAGACTTTAGCTCAGTACGGTTCTATTCTGATAATAGACGAAGCGATTAAAAGAAAAAACTAATAGATTCGTTAAGAATTGCGACCTGTACCTGTGTTCGTACATATGGTGCATATAGTCTGGGGTCCAACAGTACGAAATCGCTCTAAATTCCAAGTAACCTGTTCCGACATGACGTACATTTTTCAACTTCAGATTTGCAAAAAGGGTTATATAGGACACCAGAAATAACTTGTCGGATTCTTATCAGCTCTTGCATAACTTCTTAAATGATAAGAAAGGAGACGAAATGATAATTCCTAAAAAAAATGGTTTTTAATACATAACACGTCCTGTAAAAGAAACTATGAGTGCTATCCATCTAATTTTTTTATAGTATACACTAAAGACATAAGCGCTTGGATGAGGCTCGATGGCACTGTTTAAATATGTTTAGTTTTTTGGGAAAAAAATATGAAATCTGTAACTATAAAATATCGTAGTAAGAATTTCAACATACGAGCAAGTACTTCAATTTTAAATTTTTTGTGTATAAACTATGCTAACAAACATACCCAATATATTGAAAATGTTTTTAAGACAAGAATTAAGTTGATATTGCATATAGTATTCGAGTTGTGAATTTTTAAAATGGGTGCATGATGCGGCGCATGTAATAAAGGCGACAGCTCTCCTAAAATTCATAAAGCGCATGAAAACAGTTTACAGTGGAATTAGCTGGTATGTTTATGTTTACTAGGCGTATGTACTTATGTATATAGTGTGAAGTTATTTGTCTTAACGTTTTAACATTATAAAAACTATTTGTGTTTGATTGTTTAAATCGATTGATTATTGTTTGCGGTTCATATTTATTATTTACTAGCTATGCCCGCGGTTACGTTCGCGTGGAATTTTGAAATTGACTAAAAAGCTTCTTTATAAACGACGTTTGAGGTAGAATCCATTCTGGAATATTTCAGAAAACTCACAAATTTTCTGGAATATTCCAGAGTACTCTCGAATTTTCTGGAATATTACAGAAGTTTAATCTTAAAAAGTTTATGCCGTGCAAATACGCTTATTGTAGAGATCAAGCTGTATCTCCTGTTTTACTAGACCAATTTTCATAAAACTTGGCTTAGTCTAGGCCGATTTCGATGAAATAAGAACTAAATATTACTCCAAGCTTAGATAAACCTCATTGGTTCAGTAGTTTCTGCGTGATGCGAGTTCAAACAAACAAGCAGACAAACAGAGAAAAATTCCAAAATCTGTCTTAATGTATTCCATTACTCATCTTACATCCCCCACATCAGTTTTCTGCAAATATTTTCAATGTACATACACTACATGTCAACTTTACAAATGTATTATATGTATATGTTCGAAAATTATTAAAAGGTAAAATAATTTAATAAAAGTGATTTACGCTCCCTCCCACCGACGGAAGACGCTTTTCAACAACATGTTGCAAATATTACTTTTTTTTAAACAGTGTTGTGAACCGTCATTCAAATTACCTCTTGCACAAAATTTTGGATGCAGAATTGGAAATCAGGAGCTGATACCGATAATATCGACAAAAAAAGTTTATCTGAACTTAAATTAAAAAGTGCAACTGTAATATAAAATCCGACAAAAAAATGTTCTTGTGAGTGGTATTCAGTTGCGTGCTCGTGTGCTGCTTTTCCTGAAAATCGTTTTAAGGGAAAAAGCAATATGCATCATTTTATAATGATAGTGATTCTGACTAAAATAGTTATACACAAAAATTACATTATACAACATTATACAACATTATACAAACAATATAAAAACGAGTAGAAGTTGTACTCGGGCATGGACAATTGCGAATACCTATTTGATTGACATTTTGCTCGAACACACAATTCGCTTTGTATCGATTATTATTTTTTTAAATGAGTGGCCGCAATCGGCAACGCCCGACTACTACTTTCATTCGTTTTGTTGTATTATTAACATAAAGTAATTCAAATTTGCAATTATATTGAACAATATAGTGCTTTTTACTGTTACACTGTACCAATTATCGTGTACACTATTTTTATTTTAATGCTGCATAATTACGCGCCTCATAAAAAAATCATAAACAAAAAACTGTATACGTTATCGACAGGATCTTTTTTAAAAAAACTTTTTCAATATATGGACTATATTTGGTAAGCAATTGTATATAAGAATTTCATAAATTTAACATAGTTGTCCGCATATCGTAATTTTTAGAACGTAAATATCAACCTGTTGATTTTAATTATTTTTTTCCAAAAAAAATATTCTTTTCAAAAAACCAATAGCTTAGTTAGAATCACGTATATCTTTTGAGTATACATACCAAAAATCAGATCGGTAGGTTACACAGTTTTTGTTTTAACGGAGAATAACCATTGTAAAACATAATTTTATAATTATCAATCCGCCATCTTTTTTGCGATTTCTGAAGTTGCGCAAGAGCAAAAATTAATCCGACAAGTGTTTTCTAGTGCCCCAGGTAATGTTCTCTTCATTACTTATATCAACATTTGTACGTCATGTCGGAACAGGTTATCTTGATTTTGGAGTGCTTGGACCCCGGACTAATACGTACGTACAGACCAACTGACTGAGACGTATTTCAGTTTGAATTTTCACTAACTTAATAAAAATTCAAGTCAATCCAAAAATTGTACCATTTTTCTTAGAGTAGGATCTTCCCCTTTCAAAAAGCCGTAATTAACATTAATTCCTTGCAGAATTAACTCATCAAAAATGACTTATATCAGCGAAATTGAGTGTTGATGCACTGAGCAAGAATACAGCACACACCCAGCGGTTTCTGCAATAAATCAACTGTAAAAATTGACACCACAACAATAGCAACAAATCGACCCACTCACTATTATTGTGCATCGACTTCAGTTCGACATCTCTTATGGTGATTGTACAGGGCGGAGTTAAATTTTTGGCACCGCCCGCTCGTGTATTTGTGACCTGCTCGTAGTTGGCTCGGAAGGGCGGTAAATCAAATATTATGTAAACACAATAAAATTTCCGTGTTCTGTTAACACCCCACATTTATTACTATTCATATAATAGTAAATTAGCAAACGAGAGTTATATATAGATTTAATTGTTTTTTATTTATTACCTACATTTAAATATTTACACGAGTTGTCGGCGGGCATTCTAACGATCTTGTCTGATTTAAATCTGGGTGTTGTGAGCCAACACATCATCGTGGGGCAAATTATGAGGTGAAATATGTGCGGTAGATTAATCACTTTTAAAAAATACGCCGAATAACTTCTTATCAATTTAAATATAACTTCAAAGAAACCTATTTGCGGAGGGAAAATAGAAAATTAAATTCATCTCGTCGTTTTTTTGGAATGTCAAGGTAATTTCAAGGCTCCGATTGGAGCTAGAACATTTTGAAAAACACAAGAACCGTTTAAAACCCCGTTTCAAATTTCTTAGGTCATCATCAGGTTCGCTTTTACCCCCTCATTTGCTAGAGGGAAATATTGTTATGGTGAAGAAGTTACTCGAGATTTCTTTGGATTTTCACGTTTCAAACTATGTAGATTACAAAATTTAAGGTGTCTTTCATTTATGTCTATCTGTTGGTGTCTGCCTATCTGTCTTTTAACGCTATATCTACAAGACTATTTGACAGAGAAAAAATAATGTTTTGGAGATAGTTGACAATAGTCAACGAAGAAATGGGATAAACTTTTAGAGTAAAATATAGGAAGTGGATGCCCTAAAAAGAAATTAATGGAAGGAATGTGACGAAGGGCAATATTATTTGGCATGAAGTTAACACAATTGTTAAGAAAAAGACCTGCTATACCGGGTGCCACAAGTAAGTGGCTCACCCTTATATTTTCTTTATGTTTTAACTTATTCATTTGAAATTTGGGGTGCATAAACTACCTGCAAAAATGGATTTTTGGACATGAAAAATGATATGAGACCATTTCCGGTTCACCCGGAAATGACTGCAACTTTCGATTTTTAAATGGAACACCCTGTATATTTTTAGATATTTTGATTCAAGACAACATTCTGAGTATATTATGAGAATTTCACGAATTTTTGAGTCGATGTTCAGTTTTTTTAAGCATTTTAAGACATTCGTCTAGAGTGCTTTGGAATACCAAAATTTGTTCTACGGCATGTAAAGTCCAAGGGAGAAATATAATTTTTCATTTAATTTCATTAATAACCATTTACGAAGCCTCCAAAGTTGAACATATCGCTTTTTTATCGAAAACTTTTTTTTTTCAAATGGGAAGGTGGTGGCTCATAATGTTCAATAAATAATAGATTTTTTTCTGAATTCATTGATATCCATTTGAATTCTATGCTATTTGTTTTTCTATTTTATTTAATTTTGTTTAAAAATAAAAAATTTACACAAAGTAGTGGCTCACCCATATAACTTTTTTATTTTTGAACATATCAAAATGAAACTAGGAGGTCTTGGGTCATACAGAAAACTACATTTTTTGACATATTAAGTAATTTAATACCACTTCCGGTTTCGCCGGAAATAATCCTAACTTTTGATTTTCAAATGGAACACCCTGTATATTATTACAGTTTTGGATTCAGAATGAATTTTTGAACATGTGTGGTGATTTTTATAAATTTATTACAAGTTGCTATTTTTTTTTATAGCAATTATAAATTGTAATCTAGACTGCTATGAAATAAAAAAAATACGTACCTACTTTGTCATTTTAGTGTGTACAGAAAAAAATATTTATACATAGTTACTATTATTAACCATTTTGTATGCATTTTAATGCAAGTAATTTAGTTTTTTTGAAATAACTCTGTTTTTCAAATGGGACGGTGGTGGCTCCTTGTATCCATTAAATTGCCCTCTTTTTACGAATCCATTGATATCACTATGCTTGGGTTTTTATTAACATTTATTTAAAAAACTGTAAAAACAGATTGTACTCGTGGTATTTAAACCTACAGTTATTATACGGCTATCAAAAAATTTCGCATAAAGTTACCTTTGCATTTTAAAGAAAAAAAAATGTCTGTTTATTATTATTTGAAATTCTAAATCAAAATTTTTAAATAACAACACATTGTAAGAAAACTGAATCAAAATTAAAATATTTACAATTAACAAAAATTACAAGTATTGTTCAAACTGACCTCCCCCACGAGCTAGGTATACACTCTCTTGCTCGATGTTCTGTCTCTCGAATGACGTTTTCCAATATTTCAGGTGTTATAGTATTGAATGCAGCTCTTATTCTATTTTCTAGATTTTCTAATGTCAAAACTGGTATCCCGTACACTTTATCCTTGAGATATCCCCATAAATAAAAATCCAAACAGGTTTAAGTCCGGGGACCTGGCAGGCCACCATACGAGACCATGAGTTGCTATCACTTGTTCACCATACGTCTCAGTGAGATGATTTAAAACAATTCTGCTATTGTGCGGAGGAGCACCATCTTGTTGAAAGTATAAGTTCCTAAATTGGGCTAATGGTAGCTCTGCAACTTCATCCCATATCTCATTTTGTAGAAACTCGAGGTATCTTTCACCCGATAATGTTCCTTGAAACGAAATAGGCCCTACTATGCGGTGTCCATAAATTCCAGCCCATACATTTATGCCAAAACGTTCTTGTAATTTATTTGTTCTGACTAATCGGTGATTTTCTTGAGACCAGTATCTAGTGTTGTGTCGATTAAACATTCCATTATTTGTGAATCTAAATTCATCTGAGAATAACACATTTTCTAAAAATCTGTTGTCTTGTTCACATTTATTAAGTAACCACTCACAGTATTGTACCCTTCGATCATTATCAGCTTCATAAAGATGCTGGTGTAAGTTGTATTTAAAAGAATGATAATTGTGTTTTTTTAATTTGCGTCTTACAGTTCCCTTATTTGAACCCAATTCCTCTGCGATTTGTCTCGTAGAAGCAGTTTGATCATAGTTTACTACGGCTAGCATATTAATTTTCATTTCCTCACTTACTACGAACGTTGGGTTGCGTACCCTTGGTTCCCGCCGCATTTTCCTTTCCAACTTCTTAAAATAATGTCGGGATGGACGTATTCTTTCTGGAAATCTTTCATTATACATTTCGTGTGCACGCTCTCCATTTTTACGACATTCTCCGTAAATAAGAAGCATGTCAACTTTTTCATTGTTTGTATACACCATTGTTGCAATACTTAACCAAAAGTTTCAGTTAGAGAACTGTCATTTCGTTTATTTTGTTTATATTTTAAAATGCAAGGGTAACTTGATGTGAAATTTCTTGATAGCCGTATAATAATAACTGTAGATTTAAAATACTATAAGTACAATCTGTTTTTACAGTTTTTTTAAATGAATGTCCATAACAACCCAAGCATAGTGATATGGATTCGTAAAAAAGGGCAATTTAATGGACACAAGGAGCCACCACCGTCCCATTTGAAAAAAACGAGTTATTTCAAAAAAACTAAATTACTTGCATTAAAATGCCTACAAAACGGTTAATAATAGTAACTATGTATAAATATTTTTTTCTCTACAAACTAAAATGACAAAGTACGTATTTTTTTTTCATAGCAGTCTAGATCAAACTTTGTAACTGCTATAAAAAAAATAACAACTTGTCAGAAATTTATAAAAATCACCACACATGTTCAAAAATTCATTCTGTATCCAAAAATGTAATAATATACAGGGTGTTCCATTTGAAAATCGGAAGTTAAGGTTATTTTCGGCGAAACCGGAAGTGGTATTAAATTACTTCATATATCAAAAAATGCAGTCTTCTGTATGACCCTAGACCTCCTAGTTTCATTTCGATATGTTCAAAAGTAAAAAAATTATAGGGGTGAGACACTACTTTGTGTAGGTTTTTTATTCTGAAACAAATTAAATAAAATAGAAAAACAAATAGCATAGACTTGAAATGGATATCAATGAATTCAGAAAAAAATCTACAATGTATTGAACACTATGAGCCATCACCTTCCCATTTAAAAAAAAAAAGTTTTCGATAAAAAAGTGATATGTTCAAATTTGGAGGCTTCGTAAATGGTTATTAATGAAATTAAATGAAAAATTATATTTTTCCCTTGGACTTTACATGCCGTAGAATAAATTTTGGTATTCCAAAGCACTCTAGACGAATATCTTAAAATGCTTAAAAAACTGAGCATCGACTCAAAAATTCGCGAAATTCTCAAGGTATACTCAGAATGTTGTCTTGGATCCAAATATGTAAAAATATACAGGGTGTTCCATAATCGAAAGTTACGGTCATTTCCGGGTAAACCGGATATGGTCGCATACCATTTTTTATGTCAAAAAATCCATTTTTATGGGTAGTTTACGCATCCCAAATTTCAAATGAATAAGTTAAAAAATAAAGGAAATATAAGGGCGAGCCACTTACCTGTGGCACCCGGTATATTGGAAGGTAGTTAACGCTATTGCCAGCGAAGAAGTAGAATATACTTTTAGTGGAAAATATACAGAAACTAAAAAAAAAAAAAAGAAAAATAAAGAAATAAGACGGAGGACAATATTATTTACATGTAGTTATCACAATTGTTAAGGAAGAAACCTGCTATACTTTTAGTGAAGAATATCCTTAATAAAATAATTAATGAAAAAATGTGGCGGAGGTCAATAATATTTGAAGGACGCAGGGGAAAATAGATTACACTCCATTTTTGTGAAAAAATTATGCAGAAGCGCCTTCTTGTAGTTTACAACTTATGCTTTCAGTTGGTAAGGTCAGTTATTGGAAAAAACGACCACAGTCATTCTAACGAAATTAAATAGAAATAGCATAGTAACGATACGATACAAAAACGATCAAAGTCAAGGGCGGTTGGTAATGGGGTAATTACCCCCCCCCCATGAATTACAAAGATATAAAAAAAATATTGCCAATAGGGCCCAATATGTCTCAGGACAGATTGCGTGGCCTTGCGCTCATGCATATGCACAAGGAAGTGCAAATTAATATAGATCGTTTTGCTAATAACAAAAGACGAGTAGCGGATTTTGTTATTTAATTAATGTATTTTACTATAATTGTAAATTAAAATTTGTACTGTTTTTAATTAGTTGTTTTCCAAATATGATTTTATTTTTATATTTTATGTACGTTTCATTTGATAAACTGTATTTACTTTTCAAAATAAATTTGTAGTTTCTCTCATTTTAAATAATGTATTGAAAACTATTTTTCCAAAATCCCGCATCTTAGAAATGCCTGAAAACCTACATTTATAAACAAACCGGAAAACAACCCCCCCCCCCATAACAGAAAGCTAAATCCGCCCTTGATCAAAGTCCACCAATCTATTTGTTTTCCTAAGACCCTATGAGTATTTACGAGTGTTCCTATACTTATCATAAAATTCACTTTTGTTTTTCACCCGTGTAAAAATGAATGTTAATAACGTTTGCCTTTGTTTACTATTTTGAATACTTCCCAACAAGCAAAATTTAAACGTTATACAACTATTTTGTTTTATTGCAATTTTATAAATTTAATAAAATAGCAATAAAACAAAATTGTTGTAGAAATTACGATTATAAAACAAATTTGTTTATTGAGTTACAACACTAAGTCCTGGATTGTCATCGATTTTGTAAATTTAAAAGTGGAGTAATGTTACATTTATTATACTCTTCCCAATTACGCAAACGAAGAGTATATTGTATTTGATCAGCACATTTCTAAAACCGGAAATATCGCTCGCAGACAAAAAAATTTTCATATCATTGTGTTAGTGAACGAATTCTGAACAACTTTCAAAATGTCCGCCTGTCCGTCCGTCCGCCCGTCTGTCCGTCCGTCACGTTTCTTGTAAACACGATAACTCAAGAAAGAAACACCCGATTGTACTGAAATATAGACAGTAAGTTAGTGTTAGCTAGGGGAAGAACCCTATTGTTTTTGAACAAAATCGATCAGTAAATAAAAATGTTATTAATGATTTAAATTTGAGGTTTTTTTTTATTTTTGTAACAATTTACATTTTTTACATTATTTTTTTACGTGTTAGGTAGTTCTTACGCTTTTGACTCGGAATCCAAAGGTCCCAGGTTCGAAACCCACATGGGGTATGGTATAGTTTTTTTTTATTTTCACTTTATTTTACACTTCACCAACTAAGTTCGTACTATAAAATTAAAAATGTCTAAAACTAACATTATTTACAAAAAAACTGCGAAGAGTATCCTATAGAATGTGTAACAATTATACATATAAAAAGCTTAGTAAACCGGCGAAGAGTACGTTTTTAGCTTGTTAGTTATAATTAAGTATACCATGTTAGAAACATTTGTAAATAATAAATTTTGCCTAAGAATAAGTTGATGATAAGGTACAAAAATTTTCGAGACTTTATACCTGTAGTCTTAAATATGAGTCTGTAAATTTTATTTTTTGTAATCTGTAACAATTAGTTTTTGTGGCTATGATAGTTTTTCACCTGTACTCTTTATTTGGCATATAGTAATTACAATTGTCAAAGAAGAAACTCTTTATAATTCTTGTGAAGAATATACAGGGTGGTCGCTCTAACAAATAATTAAGGAACGATGCATGGTGCAAAATAATAGACCGTAACACGGCGTCAAAAAATGGAGACTCACTCGTCGTGTCAGTAACCCTGTTAAAACGCTGTATGAGAGGGGGACGAACAAGTATTTAGAATACATGTATAGTCGGGGTCGCGGCGTTTTCCGGCAAACGAAGTTTTAAATTTCATGTGGTCCCACCCAAGGTGGTTCTGTCAATAAGTGCCAAAATATGTTTTTTCTTGAACCAAAAATTGCAAAAATACTTTTTACTGATATTTTTGCCGCGGCGTCTTTGATTTCCGGTCATTTCCGGAAATTTTGAAGAAACTGCTTTTTCCGCAATGACGTACCGAAGGTTGTTTTTATTTTAACAAGATGCAAATACTTCAACGCAAGGGCGGATCTGGACCCTGAGCTGGGGTGGGGGGGTAACACAGCCGCGTGCTGAAAATAACAAAAATGTTTTTCCTCGAAAATTAAAATTGATGAGCTGGCGGAGAAAATCACAAAAAAAATTCTAGTCAAATATTATATTCAAAAATATAAAATAAAATAATAAAAATTATGAAATTTTAAAACGAAAGTTGATGGTTTACTTAATCTTGGGGGGTAATACCTCGTTACCCCCCCCCCCCATAAATCCGCACTTGCTTCAACGTGTCCTATATAAGCATGAAATAATAGTTACTGACATTTTTACGGCGGCTAAAATTTTAAATATGCAAAAATACGTTTGCCAATCCCATAAAAAATTACGCTTTTCTTCAAAATGGCATATTTTTTAAACCAAATGGTATTTTAAGGTTTTTTTACTCTAGAATTGTTTGGGAGACTCTCAGAATACACGTATGAGAGGTTACTGAACCAATGGATTTGCCCCCTTCACCACTTAAATTCACCTCTTTTTTTTTTCAATAAATTATTGATAGTTAATATTATTTCGGGATGTTATGAGCCACTAGAGACCTCAAAACTGAATTAAACTGAAACAGCACGTCCCAAAGTTGTCTATATCAATGACTTATCATAATAAAGTTTATAGATAATTTAATATTCATGTTTAGTCTTGTTGATGTTGATCCTGTTTATAATGCAACTATGAAACCGAATGCCGCCGGAAATGATATTATAACACTGAATATATTAAAACTGTCAACAATTTTAATGCCAACCCCTCATATTGTGATCTGCTGTCTATTACATGAAAAAATGTTTACCCATTACCGAAAATAGCAAGTCTCGTACCCTTTAAGTATATGGTGAAAAAATTAGACCGCTAGAGTTAATATTTATCCTAACATTTGATTTTGAATTCGTTACATATTTGAAACCGCCGCGCCGTCGGCGCGGATGATGTCATATCACTCCACTGGTTCTATGAGTTATGCGGTTATATTCAGTTTAAGCGTTGAGTGGTAGGACTTATCATTCAACGGTTTAAGAGATTTCGTTGTACACTGTGTAGGTGTGGTGTTATTTTTCGTTACTTAACTTATTTCATCTTGTTCTTTTTGTACATAAAAATATGTGTTCTCTAGAAAATGAATACGTTAAGGCTGATTCCAACATTTTGCCGTGTGTAGACATTTTTATGCTTATGGAATATTTTAATAATAATAATAAAGTGCTGAAATCACAGGTGCTAGGTACAGAGGTAGGTTAACTAGATAGATATCTACTTCAATAAAGTCTACCGAATTTATCTGACTTTTAGGTCAGCCAGACAAAATTACGAGCATAACGCTGTTGGTTATCTGCAAATAAAAGGTATTTTATAATACATATAATTTTCCATATCCTCTTCAAGCTACAGATTTTATTATCGAACAATTTTTAATTATAACCTGTTACACTAGATTTTATCCTCACAACAATTTTTCGTCCCTTTATTATTAACAAATTTCTTCCTGTGAATAGCTTGCTGCTACAAATTCCTAATACTTTCATCCCTTGGTAATGAAATAAATATTTTATTGGGAGTAGACACTGATGTACTTTTACAGTCTGGAATTATACATGTTACTAACAAAATACAGAACACTTGAAAGATATGAACGAAATTAGCACGTTCGTCGTGCGTGCCGTATGAAACTATATGGGAATAGGCGAGCGGTCGACCGCCAGGAGTGGTCACTCTACGTTTTCGCGCGCTCTGTTTTCATTAGTTATTTTGAGGGACAAGCAGATGAAAAAAAAAATCTAATATTTTGCACATTTGCTAACTACAAGGTGTACTTTCGAAATATGAATTAAAAAAAAATGCTAAATGAGCCCATTTACTTCCTTGTTGTTAGGTCATCAAGTAATTTTCTCACGACGTTGTTTAGGTTAGCTTTTAATATATGCAACTGACTAATGGATTATGTCCAATGTCATAAAAAAAAGGCAAGTAAAAGATCCCCACTCTTCGACACAGACGAGGTTCAAGGAAAAATTCAAGGTTCATTCATGGCTGATTAGCATCAAATCAAATCAAATCAAATTTATTCAAAAAATTTTTTAGGTATTACATAAAATATAGCAAATCAATTTAAAGAGACCTTAGTTTTCCATCAGTTTCATTTAATATATGTAATATCTAATTAGATATATTTTTAAGGTTAACGTTACAATAAATTCAAATGCACACCTAAGTAAAACCTGTGTGTGTGCAATTTACAATCCTATAATAAGATAATTAATATTAACTATATTTGCATATATAAATAAGATAGCTACATATCAAATTTAAATGAAAAAAAAAAAATCAAAACCAATGAATATATTCCTTATTTGAAATTAATTACAATATAAATGTATATACCTACATATAATAAATAAAATTATCCACATGGCTAATGATGTGACAAAATATTAATAAAAACTAACCTATTTTCCTTTATATACACAGAGACTTTTTTTGTGAACAAATTTATGTTATTATATTCTTTCATATGAGCAGGTAGAAGATTATAAAATTTCGATCCATAATAAGTAATGAATCGCTGGGTTGTTGTTAGGGTGTGACATGGAATCTGGATATTTAAATTAGCTTTATGTCTAGTATTATAAATATGTCTGATATTAAAATCTAAGAGTGATTTACGCTTGTGAATAAATACAAGTACAGATTTTATATACAATAAGTTTATATCCAAAACATCAACTTCTTTGAATAGGCTTTCTGTGGGGTACTGCTTATCTTTGGATGCAATTACTTTTAATAGATATTTTTGCGAAATGCAAATATTTTTTAAATTTGTAGGATATGCACTACCCCAAATAGATATTCCGTATCTCATAATTGACTCAGCCAAAGCATAATACAGTGTTTTTAGAATATTGAATGGCATGAAACTTCTGAGTTGATAGAATTTCCAAATCAGTTTGCGAATATTATTATTTAGTAATTCTACGTGTTTTGTCCATTTTAAATTTTGATCTATACATACACCTAGATACTTCATATTATTTACATTGTTAAGTTCGGTATTGCAGTTACAGTTAATTTTATTTTGGGATAAAGATAAAGTTGTGGATTTTTAAAGTTTGTATGTTAGGCAGATCTCTGTCATATATACTGAAACATATGAATTTTGTTTTAGTAGTGTTTACTGATAGTGAGTTTTCGGAGAGCCATTGGACAATTTTTGAAAATTCAATCTGACTTTTATTGACAGCTAGTTCCCAAGAAGCACCGTCTACCAATAGAACCGTATCATCGGCATATGCTACGACCTTTGCAGAAGTATTCATATGCAATAACTCATTTAGATAGATGTTAAATAGAATAATAATACAGTTCCTTGAGGTATTCCACATGTGACCAAGTCAAATTTACTTAGTGTTTTGTTAACTTTTATGCACTGTTTCCTCTCGGTAAGGTAACTTGTAAATAAACTGTTAGCTATGCCCCTTATCCCATATTGTTGTAATCTGCTTATTAGTTTACTATGTGACACAGTGTCAAATGCTTTGGCCAAGTCCAAAAAGATAGCAATTAATTTCTTATTACTTTCAAAGGAGTTATGTATAGTTTTTATTACTTCATCAGTTCGCTAGATCAACGTATGGCAGCTATTCTTATCTTTTACTTCCACATCCAGTGGTAGTAACCCTAAGAAAAAAATTTTTGAAAACTTTTTTGTTCAAATAGGCTTAAAATGTCGTAAAGCGTCGAGATTTTAAATTTGAGTGAAAAAAATTTCTGTCTGTAACTTTTTTTGTGCGCACGTTTACTTTGTTTAAGATAGTGAATTGAAATTTGTTACACGTATGTATTTTAACGAGATCTGGAACTAGATTATATTTTGATCTTATTCCTTTGAAGGGCTGGGGGTAAATTTGGGTAAATTTTTGGCATTAGCCACCCCCCATTACCATCACCACCCCATTATTAAAGGGGGTGAAAAAAATAAAATTGTCATTTAATGTGTGTACAAGAACCAAAGACCTCAAAAATTGTTTTTACTTTATCCACCCCCACCCTCACTACCGATGTGGCATATCGTTTTATGGGTTTTTGGGGTAGACGATTTCAAATATTATATTATTAAAGTTCCATAAACAATTATTCCCATATACAAATTTTTTTCATTGTGAGATAGAAAATCTGCTTGACCTGTAAGATTGTAAGCAAGTCTTACAACTCACTTTTCACCCACTTCTAATTGTCTTATCGATTTGAAACATTGCAAACTTATGCAATTCTGGTGACAATACAATAATATGGTACCATCGGCCTTGTATGATGATGGAGGTGGTCATAGGGACTCCTCAATGGCGTATCACCGGCGACTCCGTCAAAAACTCGAATGTTCCGCGACACAGATAGGAAATAAATTATAGCTTAAATACTAAAAGACATGCATTTATGAGTAGCGCACTAAAAAGTTAAAAAATGTCAAAGCATGGGGTGCACTTATATAACAGTCTAGGCATAATGAACAAAATGTAATGTGGTTACCTACCTACATAATTATATGCGCCTCACGTTTTTAAATTTAATTACCTAATAATTAGTTTTAACTTTTTAGTGTGCTGCCCATGAAAGAGTGTTTTTTTATTTTTTTAAACTATAGTTTATTCTTGACTACTCTAAAGTATTTCATATCTTCTTGTGCAAAGCAAAATTATTACGGCTCTGATAGGAACCTCTGCGATATTTGGATTCTTATCTGAGTAAACGTCGACTTAATTCTATGTAGATTAAGTATACCGACAGGGTTAAGTGTGACTAAACTTCGCCTTGTAAATAGCCATGTTCTGCACTCTTCTTGTATTTGTACATTTATAGTGTTGCGTGTTTACACCTCTTTTGCAAACATCCTGTGTCGTGGATCCGAAAATTATAACACCAGGGTAACACTAAACACTAATTTATTAACTTGCGTACTAATTACAACAATTAATTACTTGACTAATATTACACAGTACTATAATTCGATATTTCAGTCCCTTTGTCACTTTTCTTACTCATTGATCTGTTCTCATTAATTAAACTGAACTATCTGACCATATGGACATGAACTGTACTAAACTGTCCACTCTGGGCTTCTACATACCTTTATATACCCCAATGGGGTCCAGATTATTCTCGATCAATCTGTCACTTTCTAGTAGGTTCTCTACAACTTCCAGTCTCTGACACTGCGCGCCATCTCTGGGCCGATTGCCAAACTAATTAGTAACTAACTTAACTGTTCACTTATCCATATTACTTGTAGGAAACTCACATAGATCTCCGGAATCTCTAGGAATGTAACAATAGTTTTTCAATAAAACCGTTTATTAATATTTTAGTATATGCAGGATTATTTATGTATACCAAATATTATTCTGTCATTGTCGACACGACCCAAAAGAAATTAGTAATTGTTTCCATTGCAGATGAATTATTAGCCCCATCTTGTATGGTATTGCAGGGATGCATAAGGAGTACAATCATTTTAAAGAGAAAGAAAACCTGCTCGATACATCCCACTTAAGGTATGTACAATTTTACTATTAATTTTATTTTTATTATTTTGAAAACACAATATTATTGATAATTTCGTATCAAATAGCGTCATTACCTTCGCTATGTTTTTTTCCAGACCTAGTGAAGGCTTTTGACACTGGTTCCCACGAACCAGTATTGAAATTAGATCAAGGTTTAGATCTTAAGGTCTTAATTTGTTTAAAAGTCACTTGGATTAATGGAAACGGTATACGAAAACTGAAAACACAATTAGTTTTTATGACATAATAGAATAGGGTGCCCCTCAAGGAACGACCCTAGGGCCCATAATATTTACAGTGCGTACTAATGACACGTATACAATATCATCTGAAGGTCCAGTGCTAACCTTTGCAATATTTTACATCGAGCAAACATTTAAAGTCTATTCTAGAAGCAGTTTGCCACAAAAAAAAAACAATTAAATAAAATAAAACCCAGGCTCGGACGATACAGGAGGGTGGCTTGTGGGGCCGCCGAGAACCCTCAAAAACAGGTCTTTTTGCGCAATTAAATTAATATAAAATTTTTAATTATATCAGTAGTGTTAGTGTTCCTCTTCTTGTTTATCAACATTTCTTTCC
Organism: Rutpela maculata; assembly: GCA_936432065.2. Classification (NCBI taxonomy): domain Eukaryota; kingdom Metazoa; phylum Arthropoda; class Insecta; order Coleoptera; family Cerambycidae; genus Rutpela; species Rutpela maculata. The sequence goes on from OW386292.2 coordinate 34,078,916, forward strand.
ATTTTTACATTTTTACTGCCCCCCCCCCAAAAGTAAGGGAATTTAGGTTTGAAAATTTGCTATCAACCCTGTAAAATAAAAATCTTTTATATCGTGCTGCTGTGAAAAATGAGCTGGGGGCTGGTCAAAAAAGTTACCCGATAGCAGAACGGGCCTGATAAAACCTTCTACTTACACATTAGCGTAGCCAGTGCTTGAGTAACGAACATGAACCCCACTGCACTATGCACAATAAAGAATCACCCCTAGTGAGGGGGTTAAAAATCAATAATTGTGGGAAACAGTGAAAAACAAGCATTTGGGCTGTAAATTAAATAGAAAGAATAGAAAATTATAATGCGTACCGATTAAACCGCTGATATTGAACGTAACTCTCCCCCCCCCTCGTTAGGGGTGGTTTTCGTATGGATTCATTATCAGTAGTTTACTTGGTAAGTATTATACGCTCGCTTGAGTGCATCTGTCCTTATACAAGTTTGGTCAGATATTTGATATGAAATAATAATGCATCAAAACTGTTGTTAATATAATAAAAGTTGATGTAAGAGTAATAATTAATTACCTAATTTATTCATAAAGCTCTGTGCCTCCCCCCTCCCCCCCTGAATCCGCCACTGTATACGTTCATGGCTTAGATGATATGAAAGAAGTTAACAACAATCAATTTTTAATCTTAATAAAATATGATTTTGTTCAAAGACGACAGGTTGATTTTTGATACATCATAGGCGTTTACTAATAATGTGATAGTAATTCTAGAAACAAATATGTCTAACGGACATTTTCTTTAAATTACAAGAAATTAGTTTGAGGAAATTTTATCATAAATTACTTAAAAAATTACTTTTTTGTTTTGTAAATTTCAATTTCACGTTGACTTGAAAGCCTTTTCTATACTTATCGCAATCACTTATTCATCACATATGCCTCATAAACTTTCATAAACTCTTGGATATTTATAACGTTCCAAGGAAAGTCAATAACTTTACTCATCAAGTAGGTGTTATATAATTAGTTGAGTTTCTTAAAAACGGAGAGTGAAAATGATTGTGCAGAAATACAGATCAGTCAAGTCTGCCTTTTCTCTGTTTGTTTATTTATTGTTTGTTGAAATTTTACCAGTGCCGTATTTAATAGTTTTTCTAAAAATAATATAATATTCGTGTTAGTTTCATCAACTATTTAATGACCGTATTCTGTTACCTGTGGCGGTGTTATTTTTTAATTACTTTGGCATTTTGTGTAGAATAGAATATAATAGAATAGAATATACGTACATACACATACAGAATATACATGGTATCGTCAAATTACAAGCTTAAAAAAAATACATGGTATACATGCTGGTAATAAAAACAATTGTATACTTTCACAAACAGTAAAATTTATGATTACATTTTCTTTATGTCCTCGAGATTTGCTTTCTTATACGCATGAATATGTCGGGGACTGCTGTAAAGACGAACTACTAAATAGTTATATTCAAAACAGCAGCTCCCGACATATTCATGCGTATAAGAAAGCAAATCTCGGGGACATAAAGAAAATGTAAGCTGGATTTAAATAAATCATAAGAGTTCGTATATGGAATCAAAATTATTTCATAATTTTTAAAGGTGTGTTAATTTATTTTTTTTATATTAGTTATTTAGTCGATATTTTTATGTCGGGGTTTTTTTTTAAATTTGTAATTTTATTTTATTTAATATTATTGTTGGTATTCCGTCATTTTCTGCACTCTGTTTATTTTTGAGTTTGCTAGATAAGCCGATAATTTCATCCTCGTTTGTAGGATAAAAGTAGAAGGAATTCGGATTTTTCACATTAACCGGTAATGTCTTTAAATTACTTTTTGTTCCATTTGTTAGATTATTGATTATATTCTAAATTGTTTTAGACTTGTCGGTACTATTCATTTTTTCTACGAAGTAGTTTTGTTTTGTTTCTTTTAATAAATTGACATATGCTCTGCTGTATTCTTTATATAACTGTTTGAAGTAATCATTTCTATTTAATAATATTTGCAACGTTGAGACTTTTTCTTTGAGATATTTAATTTCTGGTGTGAACCAAGGCAATTTGTTTTCTTTGATAGTCTCCTTTTTGAGAGGAAAATTAGAGTTGAAACAATTTATTATAATTTTTTGAAACTTATTCCATATGTCATTTACATCTATATAAGCTCTCAAATATACGAATTGCCACACACACACATATTGATTGATCTCTAAATTCAACATAAAAAAATCGAATAGTGAAAAAAATTCTAGGAGAAAATCAAGCCTACCCTGCTCCTTCTTCATCATACAAAAATTATGTTATTTATACAAATTTTATGTTTTGTGTGGGCTACTTAGTTGCCAATTTTTTCACGGTACCTATTATTTGTGCCTACTTAACATCATAATTTTTATATAAAATGTTGCTATCAGTCAATTAAAAATTGTTAATTCGAATATTATTTGTAAACCATGTAAAAATAAGCCTTTAAGGTGATTGCTGTGTTAAATATTTTAGTTGTACTTCAAAATGTTTACCTACAGAAAATTACTTGTATACATTTATCAGAATAAATAAATATTCCTTAGATAATTAGGGATCTTCTTAATTAACTGCTAAATATAATAGAATAGCCTCCTGTCTAGCCAAGAGGCTTATTGTTGTTTTCCTCACCGTCGCACAGTGGCGAGAAATGCCAGTGTTCCACCCAAATTACTCTAGAGGTCGTAAATTTTAAGTTATTGAGACATTTTTTTTTAATGTTCGTCTTGAATTTACCTATCGATCCCTCTAGCCGGATATTGAAATTTCCTTTTTCATTTTTTTTAATTTTTAATAAAAAATCATATTTTTACAAAAAAATACTGTTTTTTCTATTAAATTTATTCTAACGGGCCGTAAATTTGAGTTTTCGTAACAATTTTTTTTTAATCTTCGTCTTTTAATCAGCTATTGATCTGTCTAGATGAATTTTTGATTTAGTTGTTGACAACTGTCAAAATTACTGTCAAATATAAAAAAATACGATTTTTTGATAAATAATTCATACAATAACAGGTTGGTGTGTTCAGAAAAATAATATAATGTTTTCAATGTACCTGGTTCCGAAGTTGACAGGAAAATATGTATTTCTAAATTTGGCAGCTGCCATAATTGTTGTCAAATTTCCAAAGATAGATGGAAGAGCTTATTAATTTTAAAAATACCCTGTAAATGTATAGAAAAAGAGATATATATTGTTTTTGATCTGTTTGATTTAGTAATTGACAGGAAAATATGAGTTTTAAATTTGGCAGCTGTCATAATTGCTGTCAATTTTCAAAATATAGAGGTAACAGCTTATTAATTTTAAAAATGCACTATAAATGTATAAAAAAATAGATATATATTGTTTTAAACTGCCAGATTTAGTACTTGACAGGGAAATATGGTTTTTAAATTTGGCAGCTGCCATAATTGTTGTCAAATTTCAAAAAATAGAAGTAAGAGCTTATTAACTTTAAAAATACCCTGTGAATATAGAGCAAAACGGGTACAAATTGTTTTTAATGTACCTGGTTCCGAAGTTAACAGGAAAATATGATTTCTAAATTTGGCAGCTGTCATAATTGCTGTCTCATTTCAAAATATAGAGGTAAGAGCTTATAAATTTTAAAAACACCCTATAAATGTATAGAAAAATAGAATGTAATGTTTTTAAACTGCCAGATTTAGTAGTTGACAGGAAAATACGGTTTCTAAATTTGGAAGCTGTCGTAATTGCTGTCTCATTTCAAAATATAGAGGTAAGGGCTTATTAATTTTAAAAATACCCTATAAATGTATACCTAAATTAGAAGTAGTTTATTCTAAGTATCGATAACTAGGGTTTTTTCATTATATCGACATATAAATCATCTATTATTCTTTATTAATAATATTTCATAATCGCTTAACAAACATAGATAATCTTACAACAGCTAAATACGGATATCTCTTATACAGGGTGTTTCGAAAAGATTGGGACAGCGCTTAGCCGTAGATTCTTGACATCACCACAAGTCGATTTGACTCAAAAAGTAGTGGTCTAACTCTTTTCGTTTTCAAGTTACAGGGTGGCAAAGTAAAAAAAATGTATTCGTAATTTGTTTCTATCTTGGAGACTATCATACGTATCTAGTTCAAAGTTGATAACGACAGGTTTTTCAGGTCGCTAATTACAATGGTGATATTGTTTATGCCATATTTTATAGATGGCGCTAGTTACAGGACTTTTACATGACACTTTAAGCCATAACTTTTTTGAGGTTAAGTTTTAGACATCGTCTTCTATTATAATTGAAACACAATTTAGTTTCCTAAAGAAAAGGTGTACTTGTTTAAAAACGCGATAAAATGCACGCTTGCAGAGAAACACGCGATTTAAAACTTTATCACACACCAGTTCGAGGAAATTCAAATTCAAATTCAATCGGTTTCTTATCTAGTAGGTGTACGTCAAGTATGATGTCTTGAAATCGTCAATAGTGCTTGTTGTAGATACGTATAATCTTCTCCAAGATAGAGACAAAGTACGAATACAATTTTTTTACTATACCACTCTGTATCTTGAAAACGAAAAGAGTTAGACCACTACTTTTTGGGTTAAATCGACTTGTTTTGATGTCAAGAATCTACGCTATGCCTTGTCCCAATCTTTTCAAAACACCCGGGGTGTTGAATTTCTTCGAACTGGTGTGTGACAAAGTTGTAAATCGCGTATTTCTCTGAAAGGGTGCATTTTATCGCGTTTAAACAAGTACACCTTTTCTTTAGGAAACAATATTGCGTTTCGATTATAATAGAAGACGATGTCCAAAACCTAACCTCAAAAAAGTTATGGCTTAAAATGTCACGTAAAAGTCCTGTAACTAGCGCGATCTATAAAATATGGCATCGGCAATATCACCATTGTAATTAGCGACCTGAAAAACATGTCGCTACCAAATTTGAAGTAGATATGTTTAATAGTCTACAAGATAGAGACAAATTACGAAAACAATTTTGTTAATTTGCCACCCTGTATCTTGAAAACGAAAAGAGTTAGACCACTACTTTTTGAGTTAAATCGACTTGTTTTGATGTCAAGTATCTACGGCTAAGCATTGTCCCAATCTTTTCGAAACACCCTGTATAACAGAATATAAAAATCAACAGAATGTAACAGAATATTTCAAAAGAATATAAAAATCAAGTTCCCGTCAATTACGGAATCAGATACATACTTATATGTATTTTTCTTTTCATTTACAGGGTATTTTTGAATTTAATAAATTCTTACCTCTATATTTTAAAATGAGACAGCATTTATGACAACTGCAAAATTTAAAAATGATATTTTCCTATCAGTTACGAAATCAGACAGATCAAAAACAATATATATCTATCTTTCTATACATTTACAGGGTATTTTTAAAATTAATAAGCTCTTCCATCTATCTTTGGAAATTTGACAACAATTATGGCAGCTGCCAAATTTAGAAATACATATTTTCCTGTCAACTTCGGAACCAGGTACATTGAAAACACTATATATATTTTTCTGAACACCAACCTGTTATTGTATGAATTATTTATCTAAAAATCGTATTTTTTTATATTTGACAGTAATTTTGACAGTTGTCACCAACTAAATCAAAAATTCATCTAGACAGATAAATAGCTGATTAAAAGACGAAAGATTAAAAAAAAATTTGTTACGAAAACTCAAATTTACGGCCCGTTAGAATAAATTTAATAGAAAAACAGTATTTTTTTGTAAAAATTCAAAAAATTTAAAAAAATAAAAAATGAAATTTCAAAACCCGGCTAGAGGGATCGATAGGTAAATTCAAGACGAACATTTAGAAAAAAAAAATGTCTCAATAAATTAAAATTTATGACCTCTAGAGTAATTTAGGTGGAACACTGGCATTTCTCGCCACTGTGCGTCGCGTCGTCGCAGTGTCATAGTTATGGTTAAAATTGAGTGTTTAATGTTTACACAGCCCCACAAAAAAAAAGGTGGTCTGTCCGGCGGACCAGACCAATGTATCCGTATGTATTTGGACCCGCTGAAACCAAATCCGAAGTCGGAATTGTCAGATTAGCTCGTTTTTCACTCCCAACCCCAAAAAACACCCTCCCAAAAAATGGTCTGTCCGGCGGACCAAACCAGTATATTGTTATGTATTTGGACCTGCTGAAACCGAATCCGTAGTCAGAATTGTCAGATTGGCTGGTTTTTCACCCCCAACCCCAAAAAACACCCCCAAACAAAAGCAAAGTGGTCTGTCCGGCGGACTATACCAGTGTATCCTTATGTATTTTAACCTGCTGAATCCGGATTCGAAGTCAGAATTGACGGATTGGCTCATTTTTCACCCCTAACCCCGAAAAACACACCCCCCAAAAAAATGGTTTGTCCGACGGACTAGACCAATGTATTCTTATGTATTTGGACCTGCTGAAACCGAACCCGATGACAGAATTGTCAGACTGGCTCGTTTTTCACCCTCAACCCCAAAAAACACCCCCAAAACAAAAACAAAGTTGTCTGTCCGGCGGACACTAAATTGAAAAGAAACTAGTGTATGAGTATGGGCACTTCAGAAACGTTGTTGCAAGGTGTTGAATAATTTAGTGCTCATTCTCACAACAGAAATAATATCAATATCGATATCGAATAAATAAGATAAACAGTTTTGAAGAAATCCCAACTAGCAATTTGGTATTTTAAAAAAGCTGCAGAAATGTTTCCGACAAAAATTTTATAAAACAACATTAGTCTCAGAAACACCTTAAAAATGTTATTACGACAGCTACAAATGTAAAATTGGCACCATCTTATAAAATAGTTTAATCATTGTTGATATTTTGTAAAAGCTATTGCAACCAATTTTATAAACAATTCCGCAGGCTTTAAGAAAATTTGGTACCGCCACTATAAAACAGTTTTATTGAAGTTTCATTTAATTGCGTTATAAAGCACATACTTCACTGTTATTATTGCTATATAACGCCAATAAAATAAAACAATTGCTTAAATGTATTCAAAAAGTCGCATACATATAATATGCTGATCTCTATAATACCAAGCTTTCAGTGATTTCTTTGGATAATGGATAAGAACTTACTTAAAAATTATTTTAGAGACGTGTTAACCCATACAGCTTGCAATTTTTGATGCGAAGGAAGTTTTACTGTGAATTATGCCATGTGTTTTTGATGAATTTTAAGTGCCCCTCATGTTTACTGAGGTTTCTATTTATTTTTGGAATTTTATAAAAATCGATTTCATATTTTAAAATTTTTTTGTGATGAAATTTAATGCCAATTTGTTTTAATCATCATAGTTTTATAATTAGCACGTATTAATTGCCATAAATGTTAATAAAAATGTGATTTTTAAACTTTTAATGTCTCTCATATTTACGACCTCGAACGCTGGTCTCATGAAATGGCTTCCTTCTATAAAATACTTTTATGTTAAATACAAGCATTTTAAGATAATTAAACTATAGGCGATTCTTACAAAACCTATAAAATAATGTGACAGGGCCGTATCTTAAATGAAAACTGTAACAATTTTTTTTTCACTAATGTTTTATTTTGCATTTTTGTTATAACGTATGTTTGATGAAGAACATGAAAAAATCAAGTGCTTCGTTTTTATATTTTGTCAATTTTCAATCTTCACAAAAATGCATAGGACATTCTTTAAACCCTACATGATGAAAAAATGCGACCAATCGGAGTTCTTGTGGACGGTCTTACCACCTTACTACTAAACATACTAAAGTTTTTATATGAGCGCGCCAGTTGGGTCTTCTGCAATATTTGCGGTGTCTTTCCACTCCCTATTACAGACGACCAAGAAACATCTCCCTCTACTTACCTTAAAGATAGGATTTTGCAGAGTGAGAAGGAAATATACATTTATTTTCGGTTTATTATAAATATTTAAAGAACCAAACATAGTATAATCTTTAAAACTATTTTAACTAATTGCTATTGTTCTAACGAATACAACTATAAAGGGTAGAAAATTATGAATTAATTTTGAACCAGCAGCCCTGTAAATTATTCTGGCATTAAGGATTACTGAGTTTAAAAGTATCGATGACATGGGGTGGTAGAAAAAGTGAATTTAAAGAGAAAATGCGGACTTTTAAAAAAAAAATGCGTTTTCAAGTTACTGATTATTTAATATATAAAAAATGCAATTTTAAGGGTCGTAATTCTAAAACCATACGTCAAATGATTGTTAAATTTTGGACGTAGGGGTTCTAGAGCATGCTGATCAATAATATTGCGTTAGTTTTTCAATGTCCAATGCTTACCAAAAAAAATCACTAGAGCGAGTCAACTATATGGAGGAAGAAAGAGTACACTCTCAACAATACCATTGTGAAAAATATTTGTACTTATGGCGCAGACACTATGTATGTAAAAGCTCAGTTTAGTTTTAGCGTATATTTAAATAATATAAACATAACTTACTGATCTAAATTTAAATTTAAAACATTACAATGCTAACTAACAGAAAATTAAAACAAAATTTTGCTGCATCTGCAAACAACAATACAAATTTATATTTTGATTATTTAATTAAGGTCACATAGTTTAGCAATACTGCAAAGAATGCAGTAGGATTTTACAGTATCAACGTTTGGGACTTGAATAAGGTGGTTGTGTGTAGAGTGCCTAAAAAGCATATCTCCTTAGCCATGGGTTGAATTTTGAAAATAATGTAAGTGCCATTTTTGTAATTAGTATAAATTCAACTAGGAACCATCTTTATACTGTTCCATCTTTATTTAAATAAGTGTTCTATTGTCAAACCCTCTTTTTTACTAGCCACTAAAATTTAAAAAGTAGTTGGATTTGCAAAAAGTTGGTGTTAAAGAGTTTGCAGGGTCGCTGAATGTACATTTGATAGTGTAAAACTTACATTGGATTCAATATGGTGGACTGTTAGACAAAATGTTTTCAGATTTGTAGGATTTTTTTTTAAGGTTTTCAAGGTTTATTATGTTACATTTGATATGAAAATTGTAAATTTCAAAATGGCGGACTATAAAACAGATTTTTTTCAAATTTAACAAAAATTTAGTTTCTGAAGGTTCTCGCGGTGTTATATATCAAATATGGTTATATATCAAATATAGCAAACCATCAAAATTACGAAAAGTGGAGCTAAAAAGTCGAAATTCGCAATTGTAGAAAAGTTTTTCTTCTTTTTGTCATTTCACTGGTTTTCTCAAACGAAACAGATGATCGGCCAATTCCACAAGATGTGGAACGGAATTGTTTTACATTAGGTTCTTTTTAACAAAATGTAATAATAATAATACCTTTATTCTTCTTCCATGTATAGGAAACACGTTTTGGCATACAATTATGCTACAAAAAATTCGTCTAATGTATAAAGACAATTGTTTAACCAATATAGTCTTAATTTTAGTTTAAAACTATTACATTTTTTGCCTGTTTGATGTCGTCAGATAAACAATTAAACAATTTAAGACCTAGACCTAGACAGTTAGGTGCATTTATTGATATATTATATTTATAATAAGGAACGTGAAATTCTTCTTTTTGTCTTGTGTTTCTAGCATGAAACCTTTTATTCATGATAAATTTAGCCTTATTACTGTAAACATATTTACACAAATCATAGATTAAAACACTAACAGAGGGTTAAAACTTTATAATCTCTAAAAATATCTCTGCAAGAATAGGTACTGGAAATCCCTGCCATGTTTCTTAAAATCCGTTTCTGTACAATAAAAACATCCGTTGATAAAGTAGAGTTTCCCCAAACCTTAGTCTAGACCCTACTTGTGCATGATATAAATTTAATAGTTGATCTTTTAATATAATTTTTAAACTTCTTATAAAGTAAGAGATCGAATTCAGTTTTGATATTAATTGCTCACAGTGTACCTTCCAGTTGAGACACTCATCTAATGTAATTCCCAAGAATTTAACATTTTTACTATTTGAGAGACTGTTGTCATTAATTTTAATGTCTAGATCCATGCAAACTTTTTGTCTGTTGTGAAATCTTATATGTTGGTCTATCAGCATTTAAAAATTGTTTATAAAAACAGTACCAGTTATAAAATTCATTTAAAGAAACGTTGCATTTATGCTCCAATAAATTATCAAATCTATCTGATATCAGCAGAGACTGGTCATCTGCATACATTATCAAGTCGGCCTCGGATGTCAACGTATCAAGTTCGTTGGTATAAAGTAAAAACATAATCGGCCCCAAAACTGAGCCCTGGGGGACTCATCTTGAACCTCGAGCTGACACTTCCGGCATTTCCATCTGAGGAGTATGTCACAGATACGCACAGATATATGTAATATCGTACTTTAACCAAACTTCATTTTTTTAAATCTGGTTTGTATTCTTTGACATGCTTTCCATCTTTTGGCAATTTCATTACAAAACCTCGAACAGTTCTCAACAATTTCCTCTCTGTACCCGCGTAAATGCCATCATGCGATGCTAGTAGAACAATTGTTAAATTTTTATTCCCAGCGCTTTTTCCCTGTCGTTTTAAAACTTTAAATAACTGCAGATGACTGGGCCCGTTCTCTGTAACAATTTGAAAATAATTGCGTCAATTAACTTCTTTCCTCAAAATATTAGAAAAACATTTTTATTATTATTAAGTATTATTATTATTTGAGTAGAGAATACAAGTTAAGAACCTCAAAATATATTTTTTTTAAATCTAATATATAAAAATCTCGTGTCACAGTGTTTGTTATTGAACTCCTCCGAAACGGCTTGATCGATTTTTATGAAATTTTTGGTGTATATTTGGTAGGTCTGAGAATGGGTCGTAGGCTATTTTTTATACCCCTAGGTGATAAGGGTGGCCCTATCCAGAAATTTTATTTTTATTTTTTGGACAAAAATTTATAATTCATATGGCAAAACAACGTTTGCTGGGTCAGCTAGTAATATATAATTTAATATTTTGCCACAGAGTGATCTTGAGTCAACGAAAATTCACATAACCGCCTAAGAAAAAAAAACATTACTGCGAAATGCAGCTACTTGTAGCTGTTCTCTTTTTTATTTAAAATAGTACGGATGGAGCTCTATTTTAGTGAAAAAGTTAATGGTGATAGTAATTAGGAACGTTTTGCAGATCTACTTGTTTGCGCAATATGCTTCTTTCCGGCATTTTACACATAATATTTATTTAATAGTTCACTAGTAATAAATACAATAATTAATTAAATAATAGCACTAAAATAAAGTTCTTACCTTGTATAACACCCTCCATGTTTCACTTTACAATAAATATTTACCAAAAAATAAAGACCATGATAGACAAGTCTTCGGGAACGGGAAATTTGTATTTAATATTTTGTACTTATTTTATTTACTCCACTTTGGCTACCCGCTAATAAATAACTGAGCTCAAAATCGTAATACCCTCATCATCACCATTTCATAGAGACGATATTCTTTCAATGTACAATATATCTATTTTAAATTGTTATTTTGGCCAACTTTTAAGAAATCTAGCCCACTGTGCACCCCTAGCAGTGGAGTCAAATTAGGATTTTAATGTGAGTTGTCTGGTCAGGGCAGTTTTTCTGTTTTAACGTATTCAAATTCAGTTTTGCAGTTTCTGTGAAGTCGGCGTATTGTTTATTTAAACAATTTAATTTTTTTGACCTTGTTTTCCATCGGTTTTTTGTAATATCTCGAAATCTATAAGTCCTGTGGAAAGCAATAAAAAGAAGGAAAATGTTCGTTTTGAGCTGTACAATAAAAGTGCATAAACTGTAATTCATTCCAACTGTTATTATTATTATTTAAAAAAAAATGAACATTGCAAAATTATGCGTTTTTAAACAAATCACTGTTCTTTCAAAATTAATGTTATTCAATGAAATTTTGGAAAAATATAGCTCTTCTGAAGTACAATCACCACTTAACATTTCAAATCAAAATGATTACTAAAACGGCTCAAATATACAATTGTTGCTAAAAGTTTTTTTTTATTTAAAATTCTCAGATCAACAAATTAATGTTATACATGGTACATTTAAAATAGACAATACATAACATACATTTATAGAATAGGACTTAGCCTAACATTAATTTTTAATAGTGTTTATGATTATCAATAATCTTCCACAATTAGTCCAGTCGAATTAGACATCATAAGAAATTTTGCGTACTGCGGACTTTTTTTTGTGGAAGTTGTTTAAGAGGGCATAATAAGCAAGCACAGAAAACTACACCCTGCTACACCATGTGCGTCCCCTATTTTTAGGGATTCAAACTTTGAAATTTTACTTATGTGTCCATATTTGTTTCCCTATTGCCCCCAAGTTACACTTTTTGAAGATTCATCCCTCCTCTACATTATATATATATATATATATATATATATATATATATATATATATATATATATATATTACACATTTGCCGTAGGACAAACGGTTTTGGCTGTACGAGGCCGGAAAGGTCGCGCTGTCCGAATTTGGGGGTCTTCTGTACAGGACAAACGGCTATTATTTCCAATTTACAATACTACACATACTAATGCCCTTAAGGAGGAATGATGATTTGTGAAAAAACTTTCATCGAATACCGCACGGTTTCCATAATGCGGGATGTTGAAATTTTGGAAACCCCTTTTTTTTAAAAAAAAGTCAACCTACTTTTTTTCGCTCATTTTTCTTTCATGCTATTATAAGAAAATTTACGTTGGTTTCATTTTAATACAATCGTTGGTTTAGGAGCTAGACAGCAAAATATGCCAAAAATGGTTATTTTGGTATTGTTGCGTTAAAAAAACCAAAACCAATATAATTCTGGTAAATGTTTTTGTTTATCCTAAAAGTCCAATTCATTGTGCATAGAAAATGTGTTTTTGTATTTAAGTAGGATCAACACTTATTGTGTAATAACGATTTATGTAATGTGTTCTCCAGTCTCCTTTTTCACATTTTTTTTGCGGCCTTATGGTTCATAGTAGAGCAGAAAGCATTGTACACGTGGACAGGGCACATAATAGGGTGTTAAAATGGGTCTCTTGTTAAAATGCGATAGGACGTTCCGTTTTCGAGTAAAACGCACTTGTTTGGTTATGTTTGCTTTGAGTTTTCATTGTGTTCTGATAAATAAATTCTACATTTTGGCATTTTCTTTCTTAGGAGTTTGTCTTTTTAAATAATTTGATGAAATGGACATATAATAGCTGTTTCTCGAGGAAGGTAAAATTATTGTGGATTTTGTTATAGACACAAAATAAGTTGCAATGATGATTCGAGACAAGCGTGAACCTTCAAATAGGGGAGTGAGAACCTTCTACTCCATCCGAATCCCTTCACTTTTTCATTAGCAATGTCCCTCATAAACAGAAAAAGCAAGAAGCGACACATAGTTTTATTTTTTCGTAGTCAGCGGTGAGTATTTACTAGTCAGTCGATGAAAAGTGTGATCTGAAATAATTTTTTGCAAACAAGTGCGTTTTACTCGAAAACGGTACGTCCTATCGCATTTTAACAAGAGATCCATTTTAACACCGTAATATGTGCCCTATTCAGATATACATTGCTTTCTGCCTTACTATGAACCATAAGGCCGCAAAAAAAAATGTTAGAAAGGAGACTGGAGAACACATGACATAAATCGTTATTACACAATAAGTGTTGATCCTATTTAAATACAAAAACACATTTTCTCTGCGCAATGAATTGGACTTTTAGGATAAACAAAAACACTTACCAGAATTATACTGGTTTTGGTTTTTTTAATGCAACAATACCAAAATAGCCATTTTTGGCATATTTTGCTGTCTAGCTCCTAAACCAACGAATGTATTAAAATGAAACCAATGTAAATTTTCTTATATTAGGGTCGTACATACATGAAAAAAAAATGAGCGAAAAAAAGTAGGTTCACTTTTTTTTAAAAAAAGGGGTTTTCAAAATTTCAACATCCCGTGTCATGGAAACCGCGAGGTATTCGATGAAAATTTTTTCACAAATCATCATCCGTCCTTAGGGTATTAGTATGTGTAGTATTGTAGATTGGAAATAACAGCAGTTTGTCCTGTACAGAAGATCCCCAAATTCGGACAGCGGCCTCGTACAGCCAAAACCGTTTATCCTGCGGCAAATGTGTAACATATATATTATGTAGAGGAGGGATGAATCTTCAAAAAGTGTAACTTGGTAATAACGGGTGTAACATGTGTAACGGGCAATAGGGAAAAAGATATGAGCACATAAGTAAAATTTTAAAGTTTCAACCCCTAAAAATAGGGGACGCACATGGTGTAGCAGGGTGTAGTTTTCTGTGCTTGCTTATTATGCCCTCTTAAACAATTTCCACAAAAAAAAGTCCGCAGTACGCAAAATTTTTTATTATGTCTAATTCGACTGGGGTAAATGATGTATATTTTGTTAGTCCTCACTCAGGATCACTACTGGAAATTAGTACGTCTTGAGGTAACCTCTTTTTAAGTCTATTAATTTGAGTTTTTTGTCCTAGTTGTAAGTTCACGGCACCGTCACATTTATTAATGTTGTTGAAAAAATCTTTTGCACTTTTTTTAATAAAGTCCTCTAACATTGGAACACCCGAGTTCACGATGAATTTGAGAATTACACTTGTGCCATGGAGCGTTGACAGCAAGTTAAAACTTTGTACCCTTGTGAAATCCTGCCACCAAGACCAAGAAATGTGTACGATGGCTCAAATTGTAGCATTCTATAGGTACTTTAAGATCACGGGGAAAAACATTTTTTTTTCAAAATTTAAACCCGTTTTGCAGTTGTTTATAGTTTTCGAAATTTTAGTTATAAACAAATTCAAGTAACTCTCTAGTTTTTCATAAAATAAAAAACGGTAAACGAGTAATGAAAGTAGATTAAAGAAGCCAACTTTTGAAAAAAAAAATTAATGCTCTACTTGAATTTGGAGCTGAGATATGTTAGTTTTTACGTTTAGGTCACTTATAAATAAACAAATCGATATTTCTACTTGAAATTTGGGCTGGTTATTCTCTAGTACTTGTTATTTTGTTTCTGTGTAGTTTCAAAACTACGATTGTTAAAATAAGATCGTATAACTTTTTAATTTTTGTCACGAAAATGGTAAACCAACCTAACTCGAACAAGAACCCTTATGTCCATGTATACAGCTTTGTAAAACTTTGAATATTACAATAAAAAAATATTTCAGGAGCTAGTGAAGTGAAAAATAAAAAGAGATTTATTTTAAATTCAGTTTTATAATATTTGGACTATCTAATGACTAAAATCTCGTTTGAAAAAACATAATATGACATTTAGACATATTTGATGATATTCGGATGTCTAAAAAAATCGCTAAAGACCCTACTTTCGACCCTCTATACAGTATCCTTTAACAATTGTAGCTTTGGATTATTTTCAAGTAGCAGAGACAAAACAAGCTAAAAACGTACTCTTCGCCTGTTCACTGAACATTTTATATAATTGTTACACATTCTATAGGATACTCATCGCAGTTGTTTGTAAATAATGTTAGTTTTAGAAATTTTTAATTTTATAATACAAACTTAGTTGGTAAAAGACTCAGTGTAAAATAAAGTAAAAATAAAAAAAACTGTACGATACCCCATTTGGGTTTCGAACCCGGGACCCTTGGATTCCGAGTCAAAAGCGTAAGAACTACTCCACCACTTAACACGTAAGAAAACGTAAATTTTTACATTTTAAGAAACGAGCTAAAATTATATTTCCACGGTTGTATATTACATTATAAAATGTATATTTGTAAAATATAAAAATATTTAAATATTAAAATGAAATATCATTTCACCAGATTTCTTTTTATTCAATTACAAAAATATAAAAAACAAAAAAAATTTTTTCAAATTTAAATCATTAATAACATTTTTATTTACTGATCGATTTTGTTCAAAAATAAGGCTCTTCCTCTAGATAATACTAACTTACTATCCAAATTTCAGTACAATCGGATTTTTCTTTCTTGAGTTATCGTGCTTACAAGAAACGTGACGGACGGACAGACATTTTGAAAGTTGTTCAGAATTCGTTTACTGACACAGTGATATGAAAATTTTTTCTCTACGAGCGATATTTAAGATGTTAGAAATTTGCCGATCAAATACAATATACTCTTCGTTTTTGCGAAGAGTATAATAATAGAGATTAGAGAACTACCAGTCCAAACTTCAATAAGAAATATCGATTTGTTTATTTTGACCTAAACGTAAAAACTAACGTATTTCCAGCTCCAAATGTAAGTAGAGATTAATTTTTTTTTAAAGTTGGCTTTTTTAATCTACTTTCATTACTCCTGTACTGTTTTTGATTTCATAAAAAAAAAACAGAGAGTTATTTGAATTTGTTTATAACTACAATTGCGAAATTTATAAACAACTGCAATAAAAAGGGTTTAAATTTTGAAAAAAAGAAAAATATCTCTCCGTTATCTTAAAGTATTTATAAACAGCTACAATTTGAGCCATCGTACACATTTCTTGGTTTTGATGGCAGGATTTTACCGTTTAAATAATCATTCGGATTTGAAATTTTAAGTGGTGATTGATTGTACTTTATAAGAGCTATATTTCTCCAAAATTTTATTGAATATTATCCATTATTTTTGAAAGAACAGTGATTTGTTTAGAAGTGCATAATTTTGCAATATTCAATTTTTTTTTAAATAATAATGACAATTGGAATGAATTATAGTTTATGTACAGCTCATAACGAACATTTTCCTTTTTTTTTTGTTGTTTTCCATTGGACTTATTGATTTCGAGATATTCAAAGAAAACCGATGGAAACCACAGTCTAAAAAATTAAATTGTTTAAATAAATGTAACGTGTTTCCACCCTTAGGAAACCACCCTCGCAAATTCCGTGGGTTCCAAAAATTATAACAAGAGATGTCCACTAATACACTTTATTAAATATTTACTGGATACTTCACAATACTATTATTAATTTAAATACACTTTACTGACTAAAATCACAATGTTTATTACTTTGTTTATCTTCGAACTCTTAACCTCACTTTCTATACTTTCTGAACTTTCTGAACTACTCGCCGAGAATGCGGTTGGTCTTTTATACCTAAAAATGACAGATCTCGATTGTTCTGTGATGACGCCACCATTCTCTAGAGAATTCCAGATGTCACTTTGGAATCTTCTGGTAGGTTCTTTTTCGAGTAGGTGCAAATACACTACATTCATTCTAAGGGTTGTAACACATTACACTGCCCCCTCCTTAAGCCTGAACGTCCCGGTCAGGCAATTCAGCCTCTTTCACATACTTCGCCAGTCTATCCAAGTGTACGATCTTCATCTTGGACTTTTTGTTTCGTTGAATACGATAGACGACATCATTAATTCGGGTAATAACAGTATACGGTCCATCCCAAGGAGGTTGAAGTTTCGGGGATCTCCATTCCTTCCGCTGTGGGTTGTACAGCCAAACCAGATCCCCCACCTTGAATCCTCCTGTACTGGCATTCTGATCATAACGAGCCTTCAAGCGGTTAGTAGTTCTATTCATCTGCTCTCGATCATTCTTTGGCTGTTCTCGACTTCCATTTCTGTAGTTGCTCATCGAAAATGGTTCTCCACGGGCAGCACAATTTTTACACTTGTGACACCAGGCCTCCACATCCTGGCGACTATTAACCCAATAGAACTGTTCCCGTGCTCTACTCAATGTCTTGTTTATGCCGAAGTGTCTGCTGGATGTTTCATTATGTGCTTCCTGGAATACTTCTGGTACACGACACCTGGGAATCACTAGACGCATGGCAACCTGCTTCCCATCTGGGCTTTCCCATGCTCTCCTCAAAAGCCCATCTACGACCATAAGTGAATCCCATTGTGACCATAAAGCCTTCAGCCCCACTTCTTTGTTGGAAACATCCTTCCATGCTGGACGCGTTCCGCCTTCTTTTGCTCTCAACATGGGTCCGATTTCTACATCGCGCAATTGCTCTTGCCTCAGAGTTTCCTTTGGCCAACTGTTTGGAAGATCGACCTTGACAGTGTTGACTTCAACCATGTTCGGCAATTTTCTCACCTGAGGGTAGCGCTTGCAATCTTCCTTGTCTGGTTTTCTGGATAATGCAGGAGTTTTGACTGCCTGCGTTGTCAACAGCCTGGTTTTCTCGCATTGGTCGTTCACTTTTGACAGAATAAATTGTTCGTTCCCAATCCTTAACATTCGCTTTCCTACGTCAACAATAAATCCATACTGTTCCATAATGTCCAGTCCCAAAATGAAGTCATCCGTAATGTCAGCCACGATGACCCTGTGGTCGAACCTCAAATGCCCAATCTGCAAACCCAGGTCTACTTCTCCATGAACCGTAGCCCTGTCCCCCGTAGCTGTCCGGACGATCACTTCTTCATTTTGCCTCTTGGTAATCTTTATGCCCGATATAAATCCTGGCCGTACTATTGATGACGTAGTACCTGTGTCGATGGTAAACAAACATTTTCTTCCGTTCACATATCCATGCAACAACAGACTGCTTGCGATTCTTCGAAGCTGGGAAATCTTTATTTCTCTGGGCTCACTGCATTCCCTAGCCAGAACAACCCCCTTGGTACTGTTTTCCTGCTTCTCTTCAAGATTCACAGCATTTACTCGACTCTCCGAATTCTGCTGTCGACAGTCTCGCTTCATGTGTCCTACCTTGCCGCAGTTGTAACATTTAATACCTCCACTCGGCTTTCCTTTATTTTGTTGTTTTCTCTGCTCCCTAAGATCATCCACTTTGTTCAATAATTTGGTAAACATTTTCTGCATCTCCGTCAACATGGGGTTCTGGTTCATTTCTGGTTGCGATTCTTCGAGAGTCACAGCTCGCACTCTCGACCTTGGAGTATCCCTGTAAGCGGCTTCTACTTCGAGTGCACGCACCAAAGCATCGCTACTACTTTGGTGTCTTGTCAGCCTCAGAACTCGCCTGACCTCTTCGTCCCTTATACCATCTAAAAAGGCCCCCACGGTTAATTGTTCCTGGAATTCTTTAGGTGCATTTGGATACGCCAGGTGTGCCAGTCTCTCTATCGCAGCTTCAAATTCTTGTAAACTTTCCCCAGCTTTTTGCATCCGGGATTTCAGCTGAGCCTGGTATAATTGGGCAAGGTGTTGATCGCCATACCTCAAGTCTAATGCAGCTTCCAAGACTTTGAAGTCCCTTTGTTTATCCACTGGGATAGTTTGAAGCAACTCTGAGGCCTGGCCCCTTAACGCCAGAACTAATGCCATGGCCTTTTCCTCATTATCCCAATTGTTCGCACACGCTGCTGCCTCAAACTGCCTCTTGTACGTCGTCCAGGAACTTTGGCCATCAAAAGAAGGAGGTTTTAGTCGCTGTCCTGATGATACCACCTGCTGGCTTCCTCTATCTCTCAACTGTCGTTTAAGCCGGTCTATTTCTCCTTTGACTTCTTCTTCGAACTCACTCATCTTTTCTTCAAACTGATTTACTTTTCCTTTTACTTGACCGACTTCGGTCTTGACTTCACCTACTTTATCTTCGACCTTATCTACTTTTTCTTCTACCTTGTTTATCTCTTCTTTGACTTCACTTTTGACAGAAATGATTGCGTCCTGTTGTATTTTTATTTGATCGCTCAGGATTTTCCTTAATTCCTCCTGGCGTCTTTCTTCCAAGTTTTCCATTATTTTTCTGAGTTCGTCTTTTTCCTCTTGACGTTGTCTTTCTTCATCCTCTTTTTCTTTCTGACGTCTTCTTTCTTCATCCTCTTTTTCTTTCTGACGTCTTGTTTCTTCATCCTCTTTTTCTTTCTGACGTCTTATTTCCTGATCTTCCATAATTTTCTTTAATTCGTCCCTTTCTTCTTGACGCCGTTTTTCTTCCTCCTGGCGTTTTCTTTCTTGCTCTTCTTTATCTTCCTGCCGTTGCTGAGCCATCATTTTTTGGAATTGTTCGAATAAGTCCTGTATTTGTTTATCGGATGCCATACTTCTTGTTGTTACGGGCATACGATGAAATTAAAATAAAATAAATTTAACTGTCACGTCAATATCGGTAATGGAACTTTTCAGACAAATCTCGAAATAGCACGAAAAAGTCTTATCCAGAGTCTTTTGTCACTATCCAGTTCAGAGAATTTAATAATCTCCACTAATGTTCAAATAGAAGTCCTAGTAATTTTTCACGCACTAAATAAGTCTTTTTCAGTATCTCTATCACTTCTCAGTTCAAAGGATCACACTAATGTCCTAATAAAATGTTCTACAATGTCTCAAAAAATGCACTTAACACTATTTTCCTGTCCGAAAATAACCCTCGAACAATGTCCAGTAAATTAGTCCACTGTGTTAGCACTAAACCTCGAGAATACTTCTCGAACACTCCAGCACAACTTCAGAGCTCCTCTTGTCATAAAATTCCGCTTTCTGACACCAATTTGTAACGTGTTTCCACCCTTAGGAAACCACCCTCGCAAATTCCGTGGGTTCCAAAAATTATAACAAGAGATGTCCACTAACACACTTTATTAAATATTTACTGGATACTTCACAATACTATTATTAATTTAAATACACTTTACTGACTAAAATCACAATGTTTATTACTTTGTTTATCTTCGAACTCTTAACCTCACTTTCTATACTTTCTGAACTTTCTGAACTACTCGCCGAGAATGCGGTTGGTCTTTTATACCTAAAAATGACAGATCTCGATTGTTCTGTGATGACGCCACCATTCTCTAGAGAATTCCAGATGTCACTTTGGAATCTTCTGGTAGGTTCTTTTTCGAGTAGGTGCAAATACACTACATTCATTCTAAGGGTTGTAACACATTACATAAACAATACGCCGACCTCGCAGAAACTGCAAAATTGATTCCCTGAACACGTTAAAACAAAAAAAATGCCCTGACCAGACAATTCACATTGCGAATGGTTTTGGTCCTAATTTGACTTCACAGTACGTATGTGGCTTTGGAAAGCGTAAATTTAGTATATGGTGGAGGTGCCGGGTATCACGAACTTGCCACCCTCCTACACAGTTTACGCTGATGTGTGTGCCCAACCTTGATGTAATAATTGACTATACCGAATCTTAACTCACCCTTAGTATGTTACTTCCTTCTAGTCGTATAGATATTAAGGAACGTATTGAGTCATTTACGTATATGTAATGTATCATATTTCAAGAAGGTACGGGAATGTAATAAATAAGCATGCTGAATACACATTATTTATATAATATGTATTTGTATCAGAGCATTATGGGTAGACAATCTAGGCTAGCGTGAACATATGGTCGCAGTAAAATAGATGATAGCGGCAATGGAGGTGATGATGCTTGGCTGATATTCCAGTGCACCCGTTTCCTTCCACTTCGAATTTGTCTGTCAATAAGTTTTATAGCTCCGTCAGATTTTATATTTATCGCCTTTGGACCGAATTTCGCCTTTTTGTGCTTCTGACATGTGTTTGACTAAAATTTATATACTCTTTATTTACTCATTCGTACTGTAAAATATATTTTTTTGTTATGAAGCTGTATACGGTGTGTCCTCTGAAACATTTTTTTTTTAGTTTTTGGATTTGAGAAAGACTCATTGTTTTAAAAATACTTGCTTGTCATAAAAAACCCAAAAATTGTAATATTTTCTTTTTTTTTTTTAATCGAAAGTTCATAAAGTGTTTGAATTCTGGTTTCTTTCGGCTTTCTTCTTTCTTACAATAAGAATGTATATTATGCCAAAAACCAGACCATGATACCCCGACGTATTTTGGCGCGCTAAGTCCGAATCTAAAGCCCAAATACATTTCTGTTATGTTATTTTTTTTGTAAATCGCAAAAAGTGGATTTTTCTCACAATTTATTTGGAGTTTACAATATTAATACCGCTTATTAAAGCTTTTTCAGTCTCTAAAAATTACGATTTAAGCTACCTTTAGGTCCTTTAAGGCAGATTTAGACATAATTAATCGAAAAAAATTACCGTATACTAGGTGTCTTAGCATTGCGTCGTAAAAATATCCTGGATATCTTACAAAAGATATCTAAAATTTTCAAATACACGGTGGTAGAGCGTACTATGGTGTATAATTTGAAAATACAGAGTGGTCCATTTAAGCGTGACGTTATAGACTTATGTTATTTTATGAAACACTCGGTATATTAATACATATCTGAATTCTCATCTTAAAGACGATTCAAGTGATATACCATTTGAGAAGTCTGCGATGGGTGAATACCGTGATATGGGTGAATTTGTACCAAAATCATTTCGACTTTGTGAGCTTGTTGTTGACTATATTCTGGTACTATATTCTGGTATGTTTAAGACTATTACGGTTTTGCCGCTTATAAGAAATTAATAGTCACTCTCTTTAATCCTCCTGTCGACCAAATGTGACGAATGTGGGAAGGTATCGTTTTGATATCTTGTGCTTCGTATGGCTACTAAGCAAAAAATATTTAATAGTCGGTGGCAAAACTTTTGGTACGATACAGTGTCGTCCCACTGGATATTTTGGCATAATATTGTATATTGCTTATACAGGGTGTTCGTTAATGACGTACGAATATTTGAGATTGTGATTCCTTTGGTCATTTGAACATATGAACATATATCCGCAACGGCTTAATTTTTTTTTAAATCGTTATTTTTTAATATCTCAGAAAGTACTTCAATTATCATTTTCGATTTTGGTATGTGTTAATAGAATGTAAAACCACATATTTTAGTTAGAAATGTTATTTTATCGCTCCACCAGTGGCGTCCCTGCGAACAGGTTCTCTGATATTTTTGACCAAAAAAGTGACCGAATTTATTAACATTTTCCGATTTAAAAAAATGACTAATATGATTTTCATATTTTAATGCCGCAAGTAGCTTTGCATTTGTAGGAGGAGAATATTTTTCTGGTTATAATTAGATCCCAATTTGTTCTATACTTGAGTAAAATGATTGATTGATTCTAGTCGCACATTAAATAAAAATTTTAGAGAGGTGCCCCGCTTGTAAATGGGTCACTCTGTAGTATAGGGAACGCCAAATCTACTTTTTCTCATTTTTTTCAAATAGAAAAGTTTATTTTTTGCCGTCAGATACTAAATATTGTTCATCTCACTCTCTGTCCGTCACGTTTTTTTTTGTGGGCAATATAATTTAAGAACGGAAAGTTCAATCGTATTCTTTGAACTACAAGTTAGCGTTAGCTAAAAGATGAACCCTATTGTTTTCGAAAGAAATCGATTTGTAATTTAAAAAAATAGATATGAAGACTCTTTATGTATAACATCCGCACAGTGGGCCAGAAACCGAAAAAGCTGGCCAAAAGTCGAAAAGTCGAGTTTCGAATTTAGGGCTTTTTGTCCCAGAACGTTTAGTAGATGACCCCAGGTATAACATAAACTGGTCCCTAGGAGCCAACATCCCCCGAGCTCTTTGTAACTTCATTCCGAATGTGATAGTCACACGAAGCGCACCGAGCTGTTTATTTCACGCGTGTTAGACTGGCGGTACATGACCAATCAGGTGCAACGTTTTTAAAATGCATGCCAATCATATATATGAATGAAATTACCATGAATATGCCAGAAACGCAAATTTTAGGCAGTCGTCGCGTGCAAAAGGGTGTGCAAATCAATTTTTTTTGTTTTTTTTTGTTTTTTTAAATTTTAAAATGGATGCCAATAGTGCCAAACGAAAAGCCTTGAAAAAAAGTCCAAAATCAAAATCGTCCAAAATCAAGAACACCAAAAAATTTTACGATTTAATGTGCGCATCAAGAGTTGTTTTGCGCGCGGAAACTGCATACCAGTGAATTTCTGCTGGATTCTTTTTCACGGCTTTTCGTTTGGTACTATTGGCATCCATTTTAAAATTTAAAAAAAACACAAAAAAAAACAAAAATAATCGATTTGCACACCCTTCTGCACGCGACTAAAATTTGCGTTTCTGGCATATTCATGGTAATTTCATTCATATATATGATTGGCATACATTTTAAAAACGTTGCACCTGACTGGTCATGTACCGCCAGTCTATGTTGTTGTAGTTACAGAAAGTGCTGTAAAAATTTAGAAAATAGTGGCATTAAAATACATTAAAATGGATTCTCCTCCACAAGGTATTTATAATTAAATGTCAAAGGTGAAATTACGTAATTATTAATTTGTAAAAAATTAACATTCAAGCTTTTTTCATATAGAAAAAATTTTTTTCTTTATCAAGAAAAAAGTTTAGGATTCGTCCACACTCGTTCAATGGTTTTTTTTTTAAGTTGTTCGTTGAATATTCTTGTAAAAAATATGTAAAAATTGGCTGCCTCTAGGTGCCACTGTTGTTTCTGTGATCGTTTTTCTGACACGGTGCAAAATACAGCGACCTGGGGGGTAACCGAATTTTGAAAAAAATTTTCGCAAACTGCTTTTTCAAAATTTTTTAATGGTCGTTAGAGAAGTGCTTCTCGAGATGTTATTTCCCATATTTCGTATGGGTCCCATGCACCACAGACGAGAAAGAAATTATTGAAATTTCTTGATCCGCCCTTGATACATTCTATATCTCTGTCGTAATGATGTCACGATAGAAATAGTCGTAGTTCCTTAGCTTAACACCAGAGGCGTGTTAGTTATCGAATTCTAATTAACTTCTGAAATGTCCATCTATCTGTCAAAGTTTTTGTAAACATGATGACTTAAGAGCGGGGAGTTCTATGATATAAGTAAACAATTCTTGAATGTCAATAAAATGATGTAAATTGTCCAGTTTTAACAAGCTGTAACTAAAAAACTGTTTATTTTTGGAGGCCCTTCCCATTAGACTTTGTTCAGGAGGGGAAATCTACAATAAATAAAAAATGGTGCGTGGTCTTTATTATGCATGATATTTTGAGGTGCCACTCTCTTAAAATAGACATTCTATACCGGGTATCAACGGAATTATTAGACAAGCCATAGTTTCCAGATAAGATATATAAGTCTTAAATTTGGCAGAGGTAATATACACCAAAAATAATTTGACACTTTTCCATCACTTCCGGGTTCTCCGAAAATGACCTCAACTTTGAAATTTTAAATGGAACACTATGTATGTTTTTACTTTTTTGGATTCCGGAGATGATTTTAAGTACGACTGCGTAGTTTTAAATTTTTTTTGAGACTAATTGATTTTTTTTTGGTCTATTTTTATTTTACTTCCACATCCAGTGGAAGTATAGTAACGACAAAAATATTTTTAAAAATTTTTATTGTTCAAATGTCACGAAACGTCGAGATTTTAAGTTTGAGTTTGAGACTAATTGATTTTTTTTGGTCTATTTTTATTTTACTTCCACATCCAGTGGAAGTATAGTAACGACAAAAATATTTTTAAAAATTTGTATTGTTCAAATGTCACAAAACGTCGAGATTTTAAGTTTGAGCGAAAATAAATTTCTGTCTGTCGGTCTGTCTGTAACTTTTTTTTGTGCGCGCGTTTACTCTGGAACCGTATGAGATATTTTCACTTGAAATTTGGTACACACTCGGGTACACATATGTACTTTAACGAGATCTAGAACTAGATTATATTTTCATCTTGTTCCGTCGGGGGGTAAATTGGGGTAAATAGGTAAATCAAGCAGGTAAGAGTCCATAAAATTGGTATTTAGTATATACAAGAGAAGCTAAGGTCTGAAAAAAATTTTTCACATTAGCCACCCCCATTACCACCCCCCACCTCATTATTAAAGGGGATGAAAAAAAATTGTGATTTCGTGTGTGTACAGGAACCAGAAACCTCAAAATATTTTTTTACTTCATCCACCCCCACTACCATCCCCTATCACCACCCCCACCCCGCTACCGATGTGAGGTATCGGTTTTTGGAGGATTTCAAATATATTACACAGGCCCACAAAAAAAAAAGTTGTCTGCGCCGGGGTATTGACCATACCTATCCCTTGTATTTTGTGCCGCTGAACACGAATCTGCCCTTAGTTTTTCCCCTATACGTCAGGTTTTTTTTTTTAACAGCAAATAAATATATAAATATTACGATTCAACACGACTTTTTTTGCTGTAAAAAAAAAACCGGACGTGTAGGGGAAAAACTAAAGTCAGATTCGTGTTCAGCGGCTCAAAATACAAGGGATAGGTGTGGTCGGTACCCCCGCGCAGACCACTTTTTTTTGGTTGCCACTGTGCCACACTCAGTGTGGCCCAATCCCACAAAAAAAAGTCATCTGCGCGGGGGTACTGACCACATCTATCCCTTGTATTTTAAGCCGCTGAACACGAATCTGATCTTAGTTTTTCACCAGCACGTCAGGTTTTTCTTTTAATAGCAAATAAATATATAAATATTAGACTTTTTTGCTTTAAAAAAAAAACCTGACGTATAGGGGAAAAACTAAGGTCAGATTCGTGTTCAGCGGGTCAAAATACAAGGGATAGGTATGGTCAATACCGCGGCGCAGACAACTTTTTTTTTGTGGGCCCTGTGTTATTAAAGTTATTATTATTTCCACATACAAAATTTTTTCGTTGTGAGTGACTTGGATAAAAAATCTGGATAGTGATTCCTTGGGCAGCGGTTTTTACATTTAAAGTGCAGTGAATGTACTCAACTCGATCAAATGCACCAAAACAATAAGAGAAAAATGTAAACGTGAGATTTTTCGAATTGGTTTAGTAGCTATGGCAAACCAAAATTTCCGAAATCACTAATTTATAATTGAGTCAACTTTTTCAAACGTCTTTTAGACACTTTTAGATAGGTTCTAATTTTCACGACAAATCCATTGATACCTTCAAATCGAAAATCGGTTTGATAATAACCCAAATACAAAAGTTCTTTGGTGGGTAATAGTTAAAATATCGAGAAAATACGCTTATCAAGTAAGTATGCCGTGGAAATTGAATAAAACTAGATTCAAAACATTCATTTTGTCAACAAAACAACTCTGCAAAAAAAGTGTGCTGTCAGGGGTAACGTGGTAATTACCCCCCCCCCCCCCCCAAGAGTCTGTAAACCACCAACTTTCGTTTTAATTTTTTTTCTGATTCTCCCCCCCCCTTATCAAAAAAATTTTGGGACGAAAAAATTTCGGATTAGGATTAGGTATTAAGAAAATAATATAATAGGGGGCCCCCAACAATTTTTTGCCCTGGGGCCCCATGACGTCTAGTTACGCCTTTGCTGTATTTAGTTGTGTTTATAAATTTTGTTTGTGATTTTCTCCTCCGCTCATCAATTTCAATTTTCGAGGAAAAACATTTTTGTTATTTTCAGCACGCGGCTGTGTTACCCCTCCCCCCTCCAAGTTCAAGGTCCAGATCCGCCCTTGCTAGTAAAAGCTGTAGGATTCACTTCTACAAAAGCCAACACGTTAATTTCTGTCGCTTCAACAACGATAAAAGCTGCAGGATTGTTATCAACCTCTCCTAATTTGTTTCTCCGCAATTGGAAAATATTGAAAACGTGGATGTCTGTTCGGATAACTTTGGGCATACAAATCTGCGGCGTTTCTGGTATTTTCTTTTTCATCCATTATATATAGGTACATGTTAAACAATATTAACAATAATTAACAAACAACAACAAATTTAAAGATAATGAGCAAATTTATTAAGTTTTGTTGACAAAATGAATGTTTTGAATCTAGTTTTATTCAACTTCCACGGCATACTCTTGATAAACGTATTTCAATGGATTTGTCGTGAAAATTAGTATTTAACTACTGGGTGTCTAAAAGATGTTGCCATTTGAAAAAATTTGACATAATTACAAAATATATTTCCGAAATTTTGGTTTGTCGTAGCTACTAAACCAATTCGAAAAATCTCACGTCTACATTTTTCTCTTATCGTTTTGGTCCATTTGATTGATTTGAGTACATTCACTGTACTTTAAATGCAAAAATAACAATAGCCCTAAAAAAATCAAGTAGTCTCAAAAAATTGTTAAAACTACGCAGTCGTACTTAAGTCGTCTTAGGAATCAAAAAATGCAAAAATATACAGGGTGTTCCATTTAAAATTTCAAAGTTAGGGTAATTTCCGGGGAAACCGAAAGTGATGGATATCAAATTAGGAAAAATTGGCCGTTTTTGCCTGCCAAAATTAAGACATATCTTGAAAACTCTGGAAACTATGACTTGTCTAATGATTCCGTTGAACCTGATATATGGTTAAAGAAAATGTAAGCCATTTTACGACTTTTGCCAATTATTTTTCGTGCTCAAAATCTTATTTACTAAGAAAATATTAATGTCATAAAGAATACTAATCATAGACAAATTTTCATAATTTTTTGCCAACAATATATTTTCCTTGTAAGAACTAATTCATCTGTGTTTATCAAGTCATATATCCACTTCCTGTTAAATTCACGTGTTTTAAGTACATCTCATATCTAGAATTCTAGCTATTAAGCATCGGAATAATTGACCCGAATATTTTCACAGTTATCCCTTTGATGTGCTGCTTCAAACAGCTATTTGTCGAGTTACACTTTGATGAGGTCCCTAGGGTCAATGATAATGATGTCAACACATTTTCAAAGGTGTTACATGATTTCTCTATATACACCCCGCTAAACAGACGAAAATATCTGCACATTCGGAACTGTTGAAGTATATAAACAGGAAATATTCAGACTTTAGGGTGACCATACGTCCGGAATTTCGCTGGACAGTCCAGTATTTTGGAGTACTAGGTATCTGTGACCAAAAAAATTTTTCCTCTCGATCATCAAAAAATGTTGGGATCAAGAAATGATTTTTCGGATTTCTGCTCCCCTCGCTCATCAGTTTTTTCCCAGCAGAAGTGTCCAGCACAAAAATCTGGTCACCCTAATATAAATAGTATTGGGCAACTAATTGTAATAGTCTAGGAAGCCTAGGGATATAACATGTTGGCATAGCTGTTATGTTTTAGCAAATATTTTTCTGAGTATTTTATCTTAGTCAGGCCTCCCCTCTGACCGTTTTGGTGCTAGACGCCACAGAAAATATTCAACTGTGGAAAAGAGCATAAAATAAAACACTTTGGGGCTTAATGTTAGTTGAAGAGGGTATCTTGGTGATCAACATTCGATATATTCCAATATTTTTTCTCCGTGCAATTGGCAGCACTGGCGACATCAATTATTGCCAAAATTGGAACGTAGTATACAACACTTTCTGACCAGGCAAAAAATTTTCGTTGTCAATGCTCATTGCTGGAAAACCATATGCCAACATTTTCTGCTTGTCCGTTTTCCATATTTTTGGCCAAAAATTGAGTTTTTGACCAAAAACGGGCCAAAACTGGTACTTTTCAAAAAAAAAAAAAAAGTTGGCACCTTCTCAAATTTCTAGGAGATGATTCATCTCGTCAAAAAGCAGAAAAACAATAACAACATTTTCCCCCTAATATTCTCTACTCTGCTATGCTCACGACATTCCGATGATTTTTTAATTCTTACTCGCATATACGAAAAAACTGAAGGAAAAAGGAAAACAAAAAGGTTTTAGCCAAATCGACAACATAAAAGTTCGTTCGGTTGTAAGTAATCTTTTTCATTCAAATATTTTTTACGCTTAAAAAGAAGGCGTTTTTTCTTCTATTTAAATTCATCTTGATGGAAATCTATATTAAGACCAAAAAGTACTGCTAAACCATATTTGCCATTGCGTTTATAGGTACCATTGCTTCTATCTTCCATTATCTTTATAGTTAAATGAAATAATAACAATAATAATAATAATAAACGTCTTTATTATTTCCTTTGAATTTACATTTTAAGGGAGTAACTAGTATAATGGATTGGAAATAAAAGGCGAAGTTCAACCCTTATAGTAGAGATTCTACTACAGGCTTGTTCTTCCACTTAACCTAGTTAACTTAACCAAATGTTGGTAATACGGGCGCGCAGCCAGGGGGGGCATGCCCCTCCCCCCAAGCCGTCTTCCATGAACCAAAAAATAAAGAAACATAATCACTATTAGTACAAAGCAGTATCCAAATTATCTCTTGAAATAAATATTTTGTAATTAAGAGGGAGCAACGCGATCAAATCAGAGGGGAGTGGGGAAATGATCCAATAAAGTACAGAGAGCTGTGGTGCTGGTTGTCTAGTTTTGGCGTTCGTACTTTCTTTACTATCGCTTTACCTACTTACAATCACGCCTGAAAGGTCAAAAACACATCGAGACCAAGCTTCAAATACACGAAATGAGTGCATATCAGTTATAAATGTAATTATTTTTGCAATCTTTTTGAATTATATCGAAGTGACACTCCATCTACTAAAACAGCATTGTACTAAAAAAAAAAAAAAAAAACTCCAGCAAAAAGCATTTTTTAGCGAACTGGCTCATGTTATTATACTGATCAAAAGATATTCTTGTAAGTAAATGAATACACTTCTATTGAAGAACATTTTTAGCTAAAACTTATTTATTAGCCAATGTGAAGAGAGATCTTCCTAATAAACAAGTTTTAGCTAAAAATGTTCTTCATCAGAAATGTAGTATTCATTTACTTACAAGAATATCTTTTTTTCAGTTTAGCCGTTTGGCTAAAAACTGCTTTTCCACAGTTAAGATTTTTAGTACAGTGCTTTTCAATGTCACCAACATAACCTTAAATTTTAAGTTTTTCAAGTTTATTCTCATTTTTAATGTTTGTACATGAATTTTTAGCTTGGAGCCGTACTGGCTTCAAGCAAATATTTAAAAATTCACGTAAATAATTTTTCAATATTGTTGATTTTTAGAAATAGACTGCTAATTACAGGTTAGATTTCTAACCTACAAAAAGAGTCCTATTTTATTAGGACAAAGTATTCAGAACTTTATAAACATTACACTGAACTAGATTTTAGTTGTAAATACGGGAACCAGGCAGAAATTTTAATAACAGCTGTGTAATACTCTTAAATCTTAAGAAACGCATATTTTTGATGTCGTTAGCTGTGACGTCACGTGCAGATGCTCTATAATAGCGACAAATTCGTTTTTAACCGTTTTCTGAAAAGTTTTCCTCAACTTCTGGGGACGCCGGGTCTATTGCCCCCCCCCCCCCCCCCCCCCAGATGAATTTTCTGGCTGCGCCATTGTGGTAATACAATTTGGACGACCCTATATTAGTTGTATTACTCCAAGATTGGTAGAGTATAAGGTGGCCTCGTAACTCACTATCCCCACCAAAAAATGTCATTAGCCAATGAACAGCTGGTGTGAAATCACACCAGATGCAGAGCCTGATTCAAAATAATGTATGAATTTGTGTAATACTAATAATTAAGCAACGAACTTGTAACTGAAACGAGCTAGCAATAACCCGCCTGAGGTAGGAAGTAATTACATCGTATTTTGAGTCACCACTTTGTATAGTGGTAATCAGGATAAGTTGATAAGTTGTAGAATATAACAGTACAGGTCATAGTATTCTTTTGGCCATATTTCGGGCCAGTACGGACCGTCCTTCTAGAAAGAGATAACTGCACCGCTACTGCGCGTTCGAAGAACAAGGATAGTCTGACTATTCATCCCCGCACTCACTTCTCGCCTAAAAGCTGAATACGAGAGAACCTTAAAGTCTACAAATCTTGGTATTACTCTTCATCGGTTCATTTAAATTTCACGTCACAGAATCTTAAAATCCGTGGTCTTGTACATATAGTATGCAGTGTTGCCAATCGGCGGAGAATTCTCCACTTTTCGGAGAATTTTCAGGGGTGCGGAGAATTTAGCGGAGAATGGCAATTGACGGAGAATTTGCGGAGAATATGATACCCAAAATTTTAATTACGATTTTGATTTACCGCGAGTTTACCATATCCCATCGACAGATGCAGTCCAAACAGCGTTCACTATATTTGATGAACTCATCTTGTGCAAATGAGAAATCCCCGCCCGATTGCGTTTTAGTACCATTACATATGGTTGGTTGTAGTACGTTGTACTAATGGAGGTAGAATATAAATATTAAACCTCCTTGGTTGTACTTATGGTCGAAGGTTGTACTTTGTACTACTGACGGCCGTTTATGTCAAATCAAATGGTCAAATGTCGAATGTCAAATCGTCAAATGTTATTTGTATCCAAGATTGGTAG
This sequence comes from Rutpela maculata, assembly GCA_936432065.2. NCBI lineage: Eukaryota > Metazoa > Arthropoda > Insecta > Coleoptera > Cerambycidae > Rutpela > Rutpela maculata. The sequence continues at coordinate 34,111,034 of OW386292.2, forward strand.
AGTATGAGGTTCCTTAATATACAGTTTTTACGCGAGACGAGGAGTGCGGAGATGAAACGTCAGACTATCCTTTTTCTTTGAACGTTCAGTAGCGGCGCAGTTATCTCACTCTATAAGAACTGTCCGTACTGGCCCGAAATGTGGTCTGAAGTGTACTGCGATCTGTAGTGTTACATTCCACAACTTATCCTGATTACCACCATGCAGAACAGTGACTCAAAATGCGGAATAATTACTCCCGACCTCAAAAGCGAGTAACTGTAAGCCCGTTCCACATACGAGTTCTTTGCTTAATTAACAGTACACAAATTCTTACAATATTTTGAATAAGGCCCTGCATCTGGTGTGATTTCACACCAGCTGCTCATTGGCTAATGGCATTTTTTGGTGGGTATCGTGAGTTATTAGGCCACCTCAGACTCTACCAACCTTGGTTTGTATCACAGAAGACCTATATCGGCGGAACGTTTGATGTTTCAATGGTAAATTGGGGTGACCTTCGGCCATCTTGTCGGTGGTATTATTGTCAACCTATAATTCCGCACTTTTCTAAATTCTCCGCTGGGCGCACCCAGCGACATAATAAGGAGAGACTGGAAAAGTAGGCGTGGCACATGGCCAGAACATATTCAAGCAACTAGTCCGCATGGGCGTCACTTCAACTTAACGTTATGTAATCTGCGAATATTTTAAAAATGTATAGAGCAGCATTTACTCCGTTTTTAAATATGATATAATTTATTACTACTTCTACAGCAATTTGGATAATAGATTTGAGCTCAACTAATAATAGAACAGTGATAAAAAAATAATATTCATTCATTCATTATATCCCTCAAAGCAGTACTCCACTGCAAATCATGGCAACTAGGGCCAACAAATGACCCCCCACTGCGTCCCTCGAGCGTTTATTCTATGGCCAAACAAACCGTATGTATACTGAATTGGGATTGCCCCTCTATACTTTAGACCTCGTTGGGCGCACCGGTAGATAAAATTCCAAGCTGATTGGCTATGTTTTTCAAAATATCCAATCATATAATGTTATTGCTTACCAGTGCGCTCCACCGGTTAATTTAGAAATCTGCGGAATTATAAGTTGACAATAATACCACCCACAAGATGGCTGTCTTCAATATTGGCGGGAAGGCAGAGAGTCGTTTCTAGTATAGGTCTTCTGTGTTTGTATATTAAAATTCCGCTTGTGGAAGACGCTATTCTTAAAATGGACAGGTCAAGTAGAAGCTGGTTCTTCAAAATAACTGGCCTATTTAGTGAGGCAGCAAATTTGAAGTATTATTATTATTATTTTACTGCGCGAGAATTTCACCTATTTTCGGAGAATTTGTCACTTCATGGCGGAGAATATAGAAGGACCATGTTGGCAACACTGATAGTATGTTGTAATTGTGGCTTTAAATAATTATTAACCGTTCGACGGATATGCACACGTATCAAAAGTAAATTTATTATAAGTAGAAGGTTGAGGCAAAAATAGCTTCAAAGGTTTTATTGTGTGTTTATTAGGTTAGTACCATATCTATACCATATATATTTATACGTATATATTTATTTTTGTGTAAGTACCTGCTTAATAAGTGTCCATTGTCCATTCTACCACTTCGGCGGAGTCTTCATTGTGATCTCATGATATACGGAATTTGTCAGGATATGCTAGAATCTATTCCAAATGGATTGTAGAATAAAAAATTACGGTAGTATTTGATGAAAATGTTATAAGCTACATTTATTCCATAAAATAGTTCCACTATAATTTGGATCCATCAATGTTTTCCCTGTAGGAAGTCACTTTTATTTTCTAACGTTGGTGACACGAATTGAGCAATGATGTTGAACGCCCGGTCAAATACTCTGCGGTAGTAAGTTTTGATATAGCGTTATTTTGAACGATTGTACAGGTAAAGATTTCACATTTCAGTGGTAGAACCTTTTTACGTGGAATAAATCCAAGAGAAAATTAATTTAAAAATGTCTAATAAACTTACGTTTCTGTAAATAGTAGTTGAAAAGCATCATCCAAGCGTGGAACAATGTAAGAATAATAAAATAATGTTAGTTCATTGCAGTTTAAGAAAGATGATTATACAACGTGATCTACCAAGAAATGCGGAAAATAAAATGGTGTGCTAGTCTTCAATGTGGGAAAGCCCTTGCAAAATTTTAGAGGATTCTGAGGTAATTTAGTATATTAAATTATTAGTCAATTTGGGAAGGTACACTACTGATGTTGAGTAAGTCCTGACCTAATTCTGAAGAGGTCGACGAACTTATTGGTGAAATAACGTATTCGAGTTGTTTACATTTCCTTAATTGGCATAAAAAGTGAGCCGGCCGGCGAGATCAAAAAAAGAGGTCTACACACGATCTAGCGGCAGGTAGTCAACATTGTTGGTACGCTTTGAAGATAATCGGAATTCCAGCGGACCAATTCACTTTTACGAATGAGTTCAAAGCATGCCGACAAGGCTGGCTCCGTGCCACTGGATCGTGTGTAGACCCCTAGACAGCCGCGTTTTTTGCTTCCGGTCGTGTCATCGACCGGTTTAACTAAATATCTCGTATATCTGCTTTTTATTTCAGCATAAGATCAACGTCTTCGATTTATTTCGGTATTTTTGTAGTGTGATTTGTTTAAAACCAAAAGTCACTTCTATCTTATTATCGAGCTTTGCTGTCAGTAGTGTCAATCCCAAGTCTGATAAAGTGATATGGTTGTACCGCGTTACGTTAGATTAGTTGAAGTCATTGGCGGCGCATTCCTACAAAAAAAATAAGGTAATTTTTTTGGTCATTTTTTAAAAAAATTATCATTTTTTTACTCCTTTCGGTGGGGACAACCTACTGTTAAATTTTCCGCATGTCCTGGTAGATCACGTTGTATACTTCCAGGTAAGCTTCGTACGCATGGAAAATGTATTTGGTCACTTAGAAAAAGTTGATCACAGAGGGCGAGTTGTACCAATTAATTTCAAGCCAAGTGCAGCTCGAACCAAGATCGAAATCCATGGTTACGATTGTTGTAACAATCTTAATCTTGAATTTTAATTTCGGATCAAGCTGAACTTGGATTGAACTTGGTACAACTCGCCCTTTGAAATGCGAAAAAATGTAAAGATAAAAGAAGGTACCTACTCCAAAAATTAAAGTGTGTTTGTAGCATTTTAAAAAGGATGATTATATATTGCCAGGCAACCTAATATTTAATAAAAAAAACATTTCTATCCTTAGTGTCATGGATATAAATGCATTCATGATATAGTTTTATATTAAAATTGCTGGATTTATTTCGTTATAGATGTATGAAAATAAGTCACATGAAGAAGATTGCTGTTCCATCATGTAATTTGCCAAGCAGCACTGATTTGTTATAAAATCAATTTCATGTTAAATTCACATTTTTTCAGCGCTATATTGATTTAAGTCCCACCTCCCACCTCTATATTAGATCTCGGTGCTGAATACATGCTAAAAGAGAAAATGCCTTTCATGTTTTTTTCTTGGCTCACTATACTATACTTATAGCCTACAAAATATTTTATAACAATGTTTTAAGTGCTTTTAAGTATTAGGTGAGATATCTATTTGGGTGTTTTACATGAACACGCAACAGATAAAATCGTGCACTCTTTGATACATTTTCATCAGTTTTATATAGAAGTCCTTTTAAATCGTCTGAAGGACATGACACTAATTTATTAATTAAGGGCGCCAGTCGCATTGCCCCCTTTGACTGTGTGTGGCTACTCCCGCTTACAAGTCAGACGTATAGGTCTATGAAAATCCCGTTTATTCAGTGTCGACCCAACACACAAAAGCCTTGGAGAGGATAGGCTTAAAGATACTCCTTCAATCAATGAAATGCAACAGTTCAAATAATACCATCTATTGGTTTGATCCAAAATTATACAGGAAATATGTATACCTATCTATCTAAAAAATATAATATTTTTGAAAAAATCGCCTCCCCAAACAGGGCAAGCGCGATCGTCTCCTTTAGAGGACGTTTATCTCAACCACTATGCAATAAAGAGCATGTAGTAACAATCGACTGTGCATAAAAGATTCACACAACCTCATAGAAATGTGTGAAGGCACTTTGGTTTCGGGACTGACGGAAATAATATAAAAATATTACTGTAATTTAGGGACATTGGTTAGTTTTATAGTTCCAATAATGATTTTATCATTCACAAGAACTAATTATTAGATAAATGCGACTTTTTACGGCAATATATGATACTCGAGGCGTTCCTGCCTCCTTACGGCGACGTACTGACGGCATGTAACCCAATAAGGTTTTGTGGCCTTACCTCGTTTTCGAGAGAAAAAATGTTTCAATAAAAATTTTCACCTTGCATCTCCACTTTGCATCTCGAATTTCCAACTTGTACCCAACTTTTTCCAAATCCGCCGAAAGAAAAGTTGATGAACGGGGGAAGAAAATCTAAAAAAAAATTTTCAGTAACTTACATCTCAAATTTACAACTTTTGGAAAATTCCGCCGAAATAAAAGTTGATGAGTGGGGGGGGGAGAAATTTCTAAAAAAAAAAAATTTTTCAATAAAAATTACGAACTTGCGTCTCAAATTTCCAACTTTTGCCAAGTCTGACAAAGTTGGGGGGTTAACGTAACCCCCCCATACCACCCCCGTTCGCTACGCCCCTGGTTCTACAACACAAACATAGCGTTGTAAGCTTACAATAATAATAATAATAAATGTTTTATTAATTTAAATATATAACAATGTATAAACAAATTTAAAATCGCATTTGACACCGAACAGTACAACAAACATGTTATATACTAAATTAAAAGGCGCAAGATTCAGACGAAAATGTCTGCTATTCTTCTTGAACCTTACATCACTCTGCTTATATTATCTTCATTTTCTCTACATTTTATAATATGTCCTGCCGCTAACAGTGTTTTTACCAGTACAATTTACATTTCAAGTCAAAATTTACCGCTTGCCTGCAATTTTGGCCTATACTCCTAAATCACATTTTCTGTTTCTTCAATTTTTTCAGTGATTTTTAAGTTTATTTTTGCATATTTTGTGTAAAACTGAAAAACCTATGCTCGCTAATAATAAGTAAAATATCTCCTACTTTAAATTTTTGTGTTCTACAGACAAAAGTAGAACTGTTAGAACATAATAAACAAAAAATCTGCTCTCTGTTTATGAATTTTCATACTTTAACAAAACGTATCACGTACGAACTTTTTTAATTCAGTATGTTATCGTCTAATCCGAAAAGCCATACCGTAGATCTCTTAAGTTATTTAAGAGTAGTACCATGTTTAAACCACAGAAAAGAAAGTAGTGCTGCTGTCGTTTCTGGTAGTTCCTTATTCTGTGTCCAAAGCGCGTCATTTTGCCGAAAAACAAAATTTGATATCAATATTTACTTCTGAAATTGGTCACGTGTGTTTCTAATAGTTCGGACGTTGCCCAGCAAACTAACAACAAACGAACAAACAGTGCCTACCTTCAGCCTTATGCCTTCATATTTTTTGTTAAAATAAAAAGTATGATAAAAAGTGTTAACAGTTAAACTAGAGCGAATGTTACGTTAATTTTATTCAGTATTGATGTAGTAATTAAATAAAAAGTATTGCCGTACTTAAATCATAACAGAATGTCTCGAAAACGGGGAGATATATCTGTAAGTGCAGTGTTACTTTGTTTACTTGATCTACGAACTTATTTTTTGTTTTTCTTACTGTTGGCTTGTTACAGAAAGAAGAGATAGCAAAACAATTCTTGCTACCCGAAAGGCAGTCAAAAATCGACACTTTATTAAAACAAGATGGCCAAGCCTACTGCATTTGTCGATCATCAGATTCCTCTCGTTTCATGATAGCTTGTGATGCATGTGAAGAATGGTAAAATCATGTCAAAATTCGTTTATTATAAAATTCTAACTCGTTTACTCTTAGGTACCATGGGGACTGTATTAAGATATCCGAAAAAGAAGCTAAACTAATCAAGCAATACTTCTGCATACGGTGTAAAGAGGAAGATCCAACTCTGGTCACCCGCTGGAAAACTAAAAGGGAAAGAGATGATCCAAGCACAGCTCAAACGAATTCTGAAGAACGTAAATCGAGGAAGAGGAAAGAACGGGGTGAGAATAAAACGGACAAAAAGGTGAAGAAATGCGGCGAATGTATGGGATGTTACAGAACAGAAGATTGTGGACGATGCGATGTTTGTACGAGAAAATACAGACATGGGTCTTCCAGAAATAAGGAAAGGTGTAAGCAGAGAATTTGTGTCAACTCTTTGGGTGGGTAAGTAGTATTTGTTTAAGAGGCAATTTTGCAGTTTAGCAGTGCATTGGAATTTCCACAAAATGTTTTCAGGATACACTAATTTGGGCTGTCGTAGAATTCTGCATTGTAGCGTAACATCGGAATTTTTGCGAAATTTTTTCAGGATATACTAATTTGGGGTCGTAAGTAGAACACAAATATGAAGTCAGTTTTCAGTGCAAACGCATAGTTTTTCAAAAAAAAAATTTTTGAAATTTTCCACTGTAACACTCGCTCTCTGTCACTGTAAACATTAAAAAGCCATTAATTTCGACCGACTTCAACCTCGTGTTCAGGATGTAATAAGTGTTCCTCAGAATAATGCACCTTTTATGCTTATTCATAAACAAAAAACAGTAAATTATTCAAAACTCTATAAACAAGGAAATGAAAATTCATCAAACTGTCAAACTAATGTGCATGTGTATCCTCGCTTTAAAGTTGTGTCTAAGGTATCGAGCAAAATCAGTAGGAGATTTTTGACGAGACGTTAATTTGTCCAATTAGTTCGAACGTTTGCGCATGTGTATCCCACATAAAGTTTAGGTACCTCGGATTTTGCAGATTTTCTAACAAGTAATGAATAGAATATGGCAAATAGAGCACATTTACAAAAAAAAAAAAATTTGGATGAAAAATGTATGATTTATGCACGAGCTCTCTAAAGTTAGATTAGGTTAAGAGGGAGCAAGGTGATCAAATCAGAGGGGAGTGGGCGGAAATGAGCTAATGTGAAGAGAGATCTTCTTAATAAACTACTTTTAGCTGAAAATGTTCTTCAATAGAAGTGTAGTATTCACTTACAAGAATATCTTTTGTTCAGTTTAATAACATGAGCCAGTTCGCTAAAAAATGCTTTTTGCTGGAAACTTTTTAGTACAATGCTGTTTTAGTAAATGGAGTCGCTTTGATATAATTTAACAAGACACTTGAACAATAAAACTTCATGTAACCAGCATAACCTTAAATTTTAAATTTTTCAAGTTTATTCTCATTTTTAATGTTTGTATACGCATTTTTAGATTGAAGCCGGTACTGGCTCCAAGCAAATATTTAAAAATTCACGTAAATAATTTTTCAGTATTCTTGATTAATAGAAATAGACTGCTAATTACAGGTTAGATTTCCAATCTACAAAAAGAGTCCTATTTTATTAGGACAAAGTATTTAGAAGTTCATAAACATTACACTGAACTAGATTTTAGTTGAAAATGTGGAAACCAGGCAGAAATTTTAATAACAGCTGCGTAATACTCTTAAATCTTAAGAAACACTAGTAGACCAGTCGAATTAGACGTAATAAAAAATTTTGCGTCCTGTGGACTTTTTTTGTGGAAGTTGTTTAAGAGGGCATAATAAGCAAGCACTGAAAACTACACCCTGCTACACCATGTGTGTCTCCTATTTTAGGGGTTGAAACTTTGAAATTTTACTTTGTGTCCATATTTTTTTCCCTATTGCCCATAGGGCTCTTTACCAAGTTACACTTTTTGAAGATTCATCCCTCCTCTACATAATATACATAATATTACACATTTGCCTTAGGACAAAAGGTTTTGGCTGTACGAGGCCGGAAAGGTCGCGCTGTCCGAATTTGGGGGTCTTCTGTACAGGACAAACGGTTATTATTTCCAATCTACAATACTACACATACTAATGCACTTAAGGAGGGATGATGATTTATGAAAAAACTTTCATCGAATACCGCGCGGTTTCCATGATACGGGATGTTGAAATTTTGAAAACCCTTATTTTTTTTTTAAAAGTGAACCTACTTTTTTTCGTTCATTTTTTTTTCATGTATGTACAACCCTAATATAAGAAAATTTACGTTGGTTTCATTGTAATACATTCATTGGTTTAGGAGCTAGACTGCAAAATATGCCAAAAATGGCTATTTTGGTATTGTTGCATTAAAAAAACCAAAACCAGTATAATTCTGGTAAATGTTTTTGTTTATCCTAAAAGTCCAATTCATTGGGCATAGAAAATGTGTCTTTGTATTTAAATAGGATCAACATTTATTGTATAATAACGATTTATGTCATGTGTTCTCCAGTCTCCTTTTTCACAATTTTTTTGCAGCCTTATGGTTCATAGTAGGGCAGAAAGCAATATACACGTGGACAGGACACATAATAGGGTGTTAAAATGGGTCTCTTGTTAAAATGCATAGGACATACCATTTTCGAGTAAAACGCACTTGTTTGCATAAAATTACTTCAGCTCACACTTTTCATCGACTGACTAGTCAATACTCAATGCTGACTACGAAAAAATACAACTATGTGTCGCTTCTTGCTTTTTCTGTTTATGAGGGACATTGCAAAATGATGGGACTCGGATGGAATAGGGGGTTCTCACTAGAGATGGGCACGTGACGTGAATTTCACCGTGTCACGGCGTGAGCGTGTACATTTAAGGTACCAAATCACGGAAGATTTCGTGAGTGTGCGTGAGTCAAAAGATCCCGTGCGTGAGCGTGCGTGAGATAATATTCACGCCGTGACACGACGCCCCATCTCTGATTTAAAACTTCAACCTGTCGTGTCGTGACAAGAATAAGAAGCGAAGCGATAGACGGAAGACGGAACATGAGCGCGAGAAGGGAGGGAAAAGGACAGGAGACAGGATGAATGACGCAACATTCAAATCAAACTGCGTAATTGCAATCTCTCTCTACTGCATTTGCCAGTCGCCTAGCCCTCCTGGCCTGGTCTGGTCACTCTGGTCCAGAGATGGGCACGTGACGTGAATTTCACCGTGTCACGGCGTGAGCGTGTACATTTAAGGTACCAAATCACGGAAGATTTCGTGAGTGTGCGTGAGTCAAAAGATTCCGTGCGTGAGCGTGCGTGAGTTTGCCTTAACATATATCAGTCGTGCGTGAGTGTGCGTGAGCTAAAGGTTTAAAGTCGTGAGCGTGAGTCAAAATCGACTCACGCGCCCATCTCTAGTTCTCACCCCCCCACCTCCCTATTTAAGGCAAAAAAAAACGCAAAATTTTTTATTATGTCTAATTCGTCTCAAATCATCATTGCAACTTATTTTGTGTCTATAACAAAATCCACAGTAATTTTACCTTCCTCGAGAAACAGCTATGTCCATTTCGATTTAAAAAAGTAAACTGCTAAGAAAGAAAACGGCAAAATGTAGAATTAATTTATTTATCAGATCACATTTCAGAACACCTTGGATATCATGGATTAGGACTCCTGGTGAAACCATGTAAAAAAAAAGCGGAATAATTCTACCTCACGAGAAAAGGTGGTGCGGAAATGAATCAATTTGTAAAAATTACATAAAGATATTATATTACTATTATTATTATATTATATTTCTGTACCGAATAGTACTAATGTGAAATAAACACAAAATAAGATGCAATGATGATTTCAGACAAATTGGGAGGTGAGAACCCCCTATTCCGTCCAAGTCCCTTCATTTTTTCATTAGCAATGTCTCTTATAAACAGAAAAAGCAAGAAGCGACACATAGTTGTATTTTTTCGTAGTCAGCGGTGAGTATTTACTAGTCAGTCGATGAAAAGTGTGATCTGGAGTAATTTTTTGCAAACAAGTGCATTTTACTCGAAAACGGTACGTCCTATCGCATTTTAACAAGAGACCTATTTTAACACCCTATTATGTGCCCTGTCCACTTGTATATTGCTTTCTGGCCCTACTATGCAGGCCGCAAAAAAAATTGTGAAAAGGGAGACTGGAGAACACATGACATAAATCATTATTACACAATAAGTGTTGGTCCTATTTAAATACAAAAACACATTTTCTATGTGCAATGAATTGGACTTTTAGGATAAAGAAAAACATTTACCAGAATTGTACTGGTTTTGGTTTATTTAATGCAACAATACCAAAATAGCCATTTTTGGCATATTTTGCAGTCTAGCTCCTAAACCAATGAATGTATTAAAATTAAACCAACGTAAATTTTCTTATTTAGGGTCGTACATACATGAAAAAAAAAATTAGCGAAAAAAAGTGGGTTCACTTTTTTTTTTAAAAAAAGGGGTTTCAAAATTTCAACATCACATATCAAGGAAACCGCGCGGTATTCGATAAAAGTTTTTTCACAAATCAACATCCCTCCTTAAGAGCATTAGTATGTGTAGTATTGTAGATTGGAAATAATAGCCGTTTGTCCTGTACAGAAGACCCCCCAAATTCGGACAGTGCGACCTTTCCGGCCTCGTACAGTCAAAACCTTTTGTCCTGCGGCAAATGTGTAATATGTATATTATGTAGAAGAGGGATGAATCTTCAAAAAGTGTAACTTGGTAAAGATCCCTACGGGCAATAGGGAAAAAGATATGGCCACATAAGTAAAATTTCAAAGTTTCAACCCCTAAAAATGGGGGACGCACATGGTGTAGCAGGGTGTAGTTTTCTGTGCTTGCTTATTATGCCCTCTTAAACAACTTCCACAAAAAAAAGTCCACAGGACACAAAATTTTTTATTACGTCTTAATTCGACTGGAGTATAGTGATGGGAATAATCGAGATATTTCAATATTCGATTATTTTTAATCGAGATGTTTTAATAATCGACTAATATTAGTAGTACTAATTTTAGTAGTAGTAGCCTTCTAAATCTAACCGAATGACTGATTCGATGATTCATTTGCATCTCGCACTAGACTACTATAAAAAAACCTGGTTTTGCATTTTATTATTATTATTGAGAATTTTAGATTTGTTTTTTATGGATAATTATAGTTTTATTGTTATTTCTCTTATGTCGTTGGTTGCATTTATTTATAAAGTATTTAATATTTATTTTTAGTGTTTTCTTTACTTATAAATGGCTACTTTTTACTATACCTACTTGTAATGTCAATTATTAATTAACCTGATGTTTTATACTTTGTCGTGTTCGTTGATCAAATATTCCAACTTCAAAACTGAGAGAATAATCGACTCAGTCGCCATGGCATTCATCGAGCAACTGTATATAAGTAATTTTTTCAGCACTACTAATATTAGTATATATACTAAATTTCAGAGCCATAATCGATTGTCTCGAGACACTTTAATAATCAACTAATTCGATTATCGTGTCCCGATTATTCCCAACACATATTTTTGAGGTTAGCTGTGACGTCACGTGCAGATACCCTATAATAGCCACACTACCTACCCTTCGCCCCACTTCAGCTTTAGCATTACCGATGAAACTTTGTGATTGGCATTGTCTCCTCTTAAGGTTGTGTTATGTTCCTTTATTATTTTTTTTATTACTGAAAAGCATTATGCATTTCAGTAATAAAAAAATAATAAAGGAACATAACACAACCTTAACCTAACCTAACCTGAAAATTATGGAATTTCTCCATTTTTTTGCATAGATGTGTTCACAGACGTTATAGTAATCATTTCTGATAGTTCAAATGTTGTGCTTATTATTGAAATTTTCCTTGCCCTAAATAATATTATTTAGGGCAAAGACAAAATACTACTTCGGGCATTTCGCATTTTTTTTTACAGCAATAACAACAACCATATCAGCTCAGCTGCCAAATACTATGCACATGCGCAAACGGTACTAATTAGGAAGTTTCCATTTTTCTCATTTTCTGGTAATAAATAGTCGTAAAAATCTAAAAAATATCTAAATTTTTTTTTAAATTATCTCTATAAATAAAAAAGTTATGGTCCTTCCAAGTTTAAAATGCCGCGATTATCTGGGCTGAGCTCGATTACGTCACAATACATGATTCCGCCAACAGCGAGCGGGCGCGGGCACTTTTATACTTGCTGGCACGCACCGGCAGTTTATAGCCAGCTTGCATTTGAGAGCCAAAAAAATTTCTAAAACATGCAATTTTGGCACATTCATATTTTTCAAAAAACACCATTGGGACGGCCGTATGATGTCGCGACGTAAAGAGGAAGTCTTCCAGGTAAACCTGATCGTAAATTGCACGGCGAAATTCGAAAATTCGGCTCGGCACGAACGAATCAAAAGTGACATTTTGTGACATTTCAGAAAATCGAGCACATACACTAAATAAAGGGAACATACACCGCGCCGCCGGCATGGCAAGTCAGCGCGTTGTGTATTGTGACGTCACGGTGGACTTCAGCCGAGGCGAAGTATTCAAATAAGAAATTGAATAAGTTCGTGAGTTTTTCAGATATCGAGATAATTTCTTTTTTGTTTGACCAGTTATCTGAAAGACTACTAAATGAGGTTGAATGTACATGATATTTCTAAAATAGAAACTTCCTAATTGGACAAATTAACGTCTCGTGATTTTTGCCCCTCTGATTTTGAAATGGTACTTGCATTTGAACGGACGAATAGGAGGGCAAGGATCATTTTTGAATATTGCAAAAAATGCATTGTATATGAATAATTTTGAGCGTTTGTTTTTGGTTTTCCAAACTTTCATTTTATACCATTAAAACATGATTTTTAAAAATTCGCGATTTTTCCACCCTCTATATCTCGTAAAGGATTGATCCTACATAAAAAAATGATTAGATCCTTATTTGTAGAAAATTTCATCTAGTTTAATTTTGTATAAGAACACTTTTTCGGTAGAAGTCGTAGTTTTCGAGTTATTCAAGAAAGACGTAAAAAGGAGACCTTTAAACTACCCCCAATACATTGTACCTGGTAAAGATGAATATTTCACTCTCGATTTCATTTCGTCGTTTTCTGAATGTTTCAGTAAGTGTTTGTCATATAATACTATGTCTATGTCTCTACGTCTCTGGTGTCGAGATAAAATTCCCGAGCCCTGGTAATGATAGAGAATGATTGTTATGGTGGAAAATTAAAAAAAAAACAGAAAGTAAAATAGGGAAAAATTGCAATTGTATTGAAAACTAACTTCAGATTCTTGTTCTATGACCCTGAATTAGGGAAAACATTTCCATGCCCCGCTAAACTGCTGAATTATGAGTTAAAGAATATAAGTACGTATTGTAACAGAAATAATTTATAGAAAAGCATATTTTTTCAGAGCAAGACGAAAGCGAAGAGACTCCAGCTCTGATAGAGATCAGTTGCACAATGAACATTTAAAAACGGACTATCCAAGGCAATGTTATGGACCAAAATGTGTTAATAGTGCCCGCTATGGCTCCAAGTACTGTTCAGATCAATGTGGTATGGCTTTGGCAAAAACTAGAATATTGCAAGTTCTACCACAGAGATTACAAGAATGGGTACTAGGTCCTTCAGTCGCCGAGGATATTAACATCAAAGGTAGTAGGAATTACTGCTGTGTAAAAATTATTTTGTTAGGTTAAATTACTAGCATAAATCCTGTTTTTCAGCTCTTGACCAAGTGAGAAAGCAGCAAGTGGAGGTGAAGCAGATACTCCAAGAATTAGACAAACGCCACAGGGAATTGGACTTTATAGTGGAACGTGCAAAGAATGCCTCGGTAGATCCGAACCAAGAAAATGAAAATGAGGATGACGCCGAAATTTCGATGTATTGCATTACCTGCGGTCATGAAATCCATTCTAAGACTGCCATCAAACATATGGAGAAATGCTTTAATAAGTATGAATCTCAAGCATCGTTTGGATCAGTTTTTAAGACTAGAATCGAAGGTAGGTATACTTTTAAACTGTTTCAATACTGGCTGATTATATTCATACTTGCACAAATTGAAATTAAAAATATACTTGAGTTACATGATGGTTACGGAATGTTCAGAATTAAATTAATCCAGGAAGAATCGACATAAAAATATAAGTTGGAAAAAAATTGTAACAGGCTGAATTTTTGCATGCACCTTGGTATTAATAATATGTGAGAGTTCCTTATCAATTTGACCGCCACGGGGGTCAGTTACACGTCAGTTACACAAAGTTCGCGAAAACAGTATTTTGCAAATATCTTGAAAACGGTGACCTTTTCGAAAAGAAACAGAATTTACTAATTTGTAGCTGAGATAATTTGCTAGAAAAATGAGTCGAGAAGTTTTTTTTGTGGGAGAAACCGTTCACGAGTTATAGCGCTTCAAAGAATCGAGAGTGTAGTAGCGTAACAAAAAGTAAAAAAAAGACACCTGCTACTCAACCTCTACTACACGCTCTCGATTCTTTGAAGCGCTATGACTTGTGAACAGTTTATTTTACAAAAAAATTTCTGGGCCCGTTTTTATAGCAAATTATCACAGCTGCAAATTAGTAAATTATGTGTTTTTTTTTTTCAAAAGTCACCGTTTTCAAGATAATTGCAAAATACTGTTTTCATGAACTTTGACCCCATGTAATTGACCATGCGGAGGTCAAATTCAGTCCGTTACAATTTTTTCCCATGTTGGATATCGATTTTTCCAGGTTAAGTGTATTTAATTGCTTTCAGGGTTGAGCTGATTTAAAATCGTGATTTTTTTTTTTCAAGTTTCAATGTTCTAAAAAAAATACAAACTACTTATTGGTAGAAATTTTTAATTTCAAAAATAAAGCTTTAAAAAGCTTTAAATTTAAAGGTTATAACATTAACTTAACAAACGTATGAACATATAAAAATAAAAATATATATTTTTCAAGTACAATACAAGTATTGTAATATTTAAATAGAAATACTAATTTGGAAAAGTTGCCCTATAAAATAAAAGGCAATCCAAAGAGATGTGCCTTGATAGAATAGGGAACTCAGCCATCTCAAAGCCGAGACTAGGAAAACTTTTAATAGGGCTAAGAGCTCTGGAGATTGGGAGAGATACAAAAAAACCCTTATTGAGTACAACAAAAAACTGAGAAGGTCTAAAAGAAGATCATGGAGACAGTTCTGCGAAGGGATAGATGAATCAGCCCCAGCAGTCCGTCTACAAAAAGTCCTTGCAAAAGGCCACTCAAACAGAATCGGGCTACTTAAAAAGCCTGACGGTAATTACGCAGAGAGTCAGGAAAATATAAGAGTACTTCTAGGTACTCACTTTCCTGACTCCTGTGTTATTGAAGGTGAAGATGAACTAGCACAAACCTATCTGGAAGAGGTTGTACATCGCCCCACCAGAGAAGGAAAAAGGCTGGGGAATAAAATCTTCACCTCCAACAGAATTAAATGGGCGGTGTCGAGCTTTAAGCCCTTCAAATCACCTGGCAGGGACGGCACCTTCCCTGCCCTGCTTCAACACGACATTGAGGAACTCATCCCCTGCCTGAGAAGGATTTTTAAAGCAAGCTTATATCCCGCAAACATGGAGGGAAGTTAAGGTGGCGTTTATTCCAAAGATAGGCAGACGTTCATCGGAGGAACCAAAATCATATGGCCCCATTAGCTTAACCCGTTTTCTCCTGAAAACAATGGAGAAAATCCTAGACGAATATGTCAGAAGCGAAATCCTCACCCGGGCCTGGTCAAAGGCATTGAAAAGACATTCGCCGCAAAGGAAGTGGCTATGTGTGCATTCATAGATATAGAGGGTGCATTTGATAACACTTCATACATACAAAGAGCCGCATAGAAAAGGGGGATACAATCTCCAACTATTAAATGGATACAATCCATGTTAAGAAGTCGAATAATTACTAAGGATATGAGGGGGGGGAGTCCGCCACGGTGATTGCGGCTAAGGGTTGTCCACAAGGTGGAGTTCTATCTCCCTTGCTGTGGTCAATGGTGGTGGATGACCTCCTCCATAAGCTGAGTAATTCTGGCTTCAACGTTCAAGGCTACGCCGATGACCTTGTTATTACTGTAAGAGGTAGATATGAAGTGATGATTTCAAATCTCATGCAAATCGCCTTAAACATAATATCCAAATGGTGCTCGCTAAAGGGCCTCAGTGTCAATCCGAGCAAAACAGTTATTGTTCCGTTTACCAAAAGGAGAAAACTAAGTTTAAGAGCTCCTATGCTAAATGGAACAGTGCTGAATTTTTCCAGTGAAGTTAAATATCTAGGAACAATCCTGGATCAAAGACTTACCTGGAACTCACACCTAGAAAGAACACTTACCAAAGCCATTGCGGCTATGTGGACGTGCTGCAGGCTGTTTGGTAAGACTTGGAGTCTAAAACCGAAGATGATCTACTGGTCCTACTTATCGGTTGTGAGACCCATGGTCACCTACGCATCATGTGTGTGGTGGCGAAAAACTGAAGAAAAATTAGCACCAGGAAAGTTGCCTTACGCCTTACCTGCTTAGGGATTACAGGAGCAATGTGCTCCTGTCCCACAGCAGCTATGGAGGCAATGCTAGACCTGCTTCTTCTACATTTGTATGTAAGGAAGAAGGCAGCACTTAGTGCCTTAAGGCTGCAGCAGGTACTTTCTTTCAAACCGGGAGACCTGGTTGGGCACCTAAGGATTCTAGAAATAATTAAACTGGAATCCGTGACCAAACCTACTGACTCTATGCCAATTAAGCGGGACTTTGACTGCCTATTTGATGTGCTAATCAAGAGCCGCCAGATGAGCAAAGTTGAAGTCCTGCAGTTGGACAAGGGGTCACTCATCTGGTACACAGATGGATCGAAGATGGCTGAAGGGGTTGGCGCGGGCGTAGCGGAACCTAACTGTAGGCTATCCAGAGCCCTAGGCAAAACCCCATCCATCTTCCAAGCAGAAATCTATACTATAGACCTAGTGCCCAGGAATGCATAAATAAAGGCATTCGAAGGGCAAAGATCTATATACTTTCAGACAGCCAGGCAGCGCTAAAAGCTCTCAGGTCCTACACCTTTGAGTCTAAAATTGTCTGGGAGTGCAGACAATCCCTGAAGCAACTGGCAAAAAACAACAAGGTTACCTTGATGTGGGTACCAGGGCATGAGGGAATAGAAGGAAATGAATTAGCTGACGACCTTGCAAAAAAAGATGCTGAAGCCCCATTTTTTGGGCCCGAACCGTTCTGTGGCTTATCTAAG
Source organism: Rutpela maculata (assembly GCA_936432065.2). Lineage (NCBI taxonomy): Eukaryota > Metazoa > Arthropoda > Insecta > Coleoptera > Cerambycidae > Rutpela > Rutpela maculata. The sequence goes on from OW386292.2 coordinate 34,128,232, forward strand.
GGACACATAACAGAGGAGGCCCAAAAATGGGAAAAGGAACAGAAAGAGTCCTACTGGAGGAATACTCCGGGCCAAAGACAAGCGAAAAAGTTCATCACTTATTCGTCTTAAGAATGCCACAAGGCTTCTCGAACTCGAAAAGTCCGATTTAAGGCTGACAGGCCTTTTAACAGGCCATTGCCCCTTAAGATATCATCTTAAGAACATGGGCAAAGCAGACAGCGATATGTGCAGATACTGCGATTCTGCATTAGAAACTGCGGAACATATTCTGTGCGAATGCAAGATGCAAGTCCGCGCTAGGTTAAAGTACCTAGAAAAGGTGGAACTAACGCCTGAAGACATAGGGAAATTAGCCCCTAGGAAAATCACAAGCTTTATAAAAAGCTTGGAAGTCCTGGGCAACAACTAATTGTAGGGTAAGTCACAAAAGATCTTTTTAGGTCGATGTGAGCTGAAGGAGCCGAGCGACCCCCTTGAACAATCTACAATCTACAATTTGGATGTATGTGAAGGAAAAATTATTTCTACGCCTGCAGAACAAGCAACGGCACACAGAAAGGGAATTATCAGATCCAGTCCTTTGCTAATTTGTGGAAGGGATATCTTTTTGAGATTTCCATGCACTAACATATTGTAATTTTTCTTTTGAAAACATTGTTTCTTGGAACGGATAGGATTTCACTTCCAACTTAATTATTAACGGTAATAACCCTGTACCAGAAAAATGTTGGTAAATTATATCTAAAGCAGCTTGTTTCTTTCGACAGTGGGTATTTGTTTCTATTTCTGATAGGATCCAGCAAATATACCAAAAAGTGAAATGGCATTAAAGCTTGATCATATCTCCTTTCAAATATCTGACATTGCTTTAAATTTGTCCTCATCTTCAAAACTATAAAAAATGGCACTCATTTTTTTCTTCACAGATTTGCAACAACTTGGGACATTCAGTACCATAAACACCTCAAGGCAGTCGGAAATTGCATTCCAACATCTTGTGATAATGTTAATTTCTTCCCCCCTTTTTATTTGTTCCAAGCATTTGACACAAGTGTGTATTGCAAAAGTATATTACAATTTGAGCTACTTGTGATTTTACTTTTGCAACTTCCAATCTTTGGAAAGCAAATTCATTGTATGGGCAGAACACCTGTATGTTATAATGAGGTAATCCAGTTCCTTGGCAATTTTTTCCCTCATATTGTTCATGTTTGCTGCATTGTCTGTGACCAAACTAGTAACTTTGCAGTTGTACTCATATTTTTGCACTTATTTAGTGATATAGAGATAGACAGATATATAGTTTGCAAGATAATCACCAGTGTGTGGATGTCCTGATGTATCAAATATTTCATTTAAAAGGGTCGATGATAACTGAAACCTAAAAGGTGGGACATACCCTGGTCTTAACATGTCAATCGCTTTCCCAACTTTCCCATGTTCAATGGACCTAAAAGAACAATTTGTTGCAAAAATGCCTCTGATCTGTTTGTCTAATTCTTTCTTTTTATCGTGACATGCAGAGTAGGCTCGATTTGGCCCTGGCATCCAGGAACACTTTTTTGGCCTCGCCACACAGAATAAGCTACTTTAGTTAAGTCAAATGCGATAAAAGATACTTATAACATATCTGTATATTAGGAGTTTTTATTTAAAATTGGTTACAATACAATAAAAATTGAATGAAAATAATATGAATATATTTTTATTAGGCACTAAAAAATATTATCAGACATCTACATAAAACAACAAAGAAGGTAAATAGAAACAAAATATGTTGCAAACATTAATTAGGCAAATAAAAGCTTTAAACAAAACCTTTAACCTTGAAAAAAAAAAACAGGAACTACAAAACCCTTATGAGGAATAAAGGAACTAGAACTAAATATTCAGGAAGTTTGGCTCTGGAAGCTGGTTTGGCACTCTTAGTCCCCCTGTCCAGTCAGACACTGAGGACATGTTCTTACAACAAAGTAACTTAAACTAGTGCTACTGCAACTACTACACCACTCAAATTCCCGCTTGCTGTTCGTCGGGAATTTTCACTTTGGCTTGTACTGGTTTGGCACTCATTAATTTTGCGGAGCCAAGTCGAATCAGATTTTTCTATTATTTATTAAAAACAAATCAAAAATTTTTTTACAAATAAATGAGCGATTTTTCATTTTTTTATTTTGTTTTTGTTTTTTGTTTTATTAAAATATTACGTGAAATGATACTGTGTTGTGTACTTGGGACATGGCGATACTGCGATACTTTAAGCAAAATAAAATAGATTCGATACTGACCACATGTATCAATTATATTGTTGCATCTGTAGGCATCACAGGATGTTTAATTATCAGAACGTAAAATAGTAATCGGGTGATTTTACATTCAAAAATAACGATTTCTCGGAAGGTTTTGGGACAAGCCAAAAATTAGTCTACCCCCTACAGAATTTCCTCAGGAATCCGAAAAAAATAATGTTGACCACTCAAAATGGTGGCTTTAATGGTTATTTAACTTTTTGTATACAAAATGAATTTTGCAACTTGTTTGCTTATATCTTCGCTTCTAAAGGTCGTAGAAAAACGTTCGACCCGTAAATTTCTTCGTCATGGGTTCCCCTATAAGGTAGGTATATGCAAAGAACGAATTTTTGATTGTTAATAACATTTTATGACAAGAAACTGAAAAAATTGAATTTCTCGATCGTCAAACTTTAAAGTACTGTAGAAACAAATATAAAATCTGCATTTTAACGATATTATGAGAAATAGTACATATTTTTACCGTTAATGAAGTGCACTTTGTCCCGTTGCAAAATATTAATTATTTTTTTTGCAATTAATTTATAAAAAAAAAATTCAAACTTATACAAAGATCATATTAATATTTTACAGTTCTGTTTCGGAAAAAACATTGTATTTGACGTACATTTACATAATCAAAAAGAATATTGCAAAAAAATTTTAATTTGCGACTTTTTTACGCAAAAAATTAATTTTGCAACTTAGCCATGTCTATATATCTAGATGGGCCATGGAAAAAAAATGAGAAAATTGTATCCTTGGTGCTCGCGCTCACGCTAGATGCCAGATTCCCCCCCTTCACTGCTGGACAGTCTTACCACGGCGGCAGCTTTATTTCTCTTTTTCTCGGCTTCAGAAGTGGTTATATGGACGTTTTTTTTTTTTAATAAAACTTATTTTTTTCTCAGCTTTCCGATTCTTCGATTATTTTTCAATTATTCAATTACATTACAGCGGCTTTATTATTTTATTATTATAGATAAAATAATTTCAGGAGTTTATAATCAAACATCTTATAATTATTTCCACATCCAGTGGAAGTATAGCAATGCAAAAAAAAATTGTAAAAATTTTTATTGTTCAAATAGGCTTAGAATGTCATGAAATGTCGAAATTTTAAGTTTGAGCAAAAAAGATTACTCTAGAACCTTTTAATACATTGACTTGAAATTTGCTACATGCATGTATTTTAATGATATCTGGAAGATTATATTTTGATCTTATTCCGTTGAAGGGTTGGGGGAATGGGGGGTAAATGGGTAAATTAAGCAACTAAGAGCCCATAAAATTGGTAGTATAAATAAGAGAAGCTATAAGGTCCCAAAAATTTGTTGGCATTAGCCACCCCCATCCCATTAATAAAGGGGGCGATAAAAATAAAATTGTGATTTAGTGTGTATACAAGAAGCAAAGGCCTCAATTTTGTTTTTTACTTCATCCACCCCCACTACCGATGTGACATTGTTTTAATGTTTTTTTTTTTTCCTTGTGAGAGACTTGGATAGAAAATCTGAATGTGGAAGTGGCAGCGTTTTTTTTTTTACAATTTTACAAACATCCTATAATTTAAGCAATCACGCATTATTGTTATGTTATGTATTAGATGTTTATTTCACTATTTAAAACAAAATAAATCAGTATTGATGTCTGTCAGTTTAAATTAAATGAAATGCAAGAAAATGAGGAAGTTATTGAAAACGTTGATATAAATAATGACGATTATGACAATGATTGTCTGTATGCAGAAATGCGAGACGAAACAGACAGCGAGTACGACACAGGAAATCAACATTAAAAAAAAGGGGGACAGAAAAATAAACTTTATTTTGTATATTCCATAAATTCATTTTTAAATACAAAATGTTTACCTTTTTTATCCCCAATAAGAGTAAAAACTATTCACTCATCAATGTCTTATCAAGTAAATTGTATGTAATCTTTACATATTTATTTTATGAAGCAACGTAATTGAATGATTGAAAAATAATCGAATAATCGGAAAGCTGAGAAATAAATAAGTTGAATAAAAAAAAACGCCCATCTAGCGACTCCTGAAACCGAGAAAAAGAGAAATAAAGCTGCCGCCGCGGTAAAACTGTCCAAGTACGCCAATAGCAGTAAAGAAGGAGGGGGATCTGGCGTCTAGCCTGAGCGCGAGTGCCAAGGATGCAATTTTCTCGATTTTTTTTCCATGGCCCATCTAGATATATAGGCATGGTACTTTTTTTAAGTGATAACACACACTCTGAGGTATATTCAGTTAAATTTTCAAGTAAAAATATTTTCAAATTTCGCCGCAATCGCAAAAAACGTGAATTCTTCATATCTTTGCTCCAAAGCATCGGAGCAAAATTTTAATTTTTTTAAATTCGTGTTTATTTATGACAATTAAAATGCCGTTAGTTGCACAATTAATTTTTTGCGTAAAAAAGTCGCAAATTAAAATTTTTTTGCAATATTCTTTTTGATTATGTAAATGAACGTCAAATACAATGTTTTTACCTAAACGGAATTGTAAAATATTAATATGATCTTTTAGTACAACAGTTTGAATTTTTTTTTTTTTAAATTAATTGCAAAAAAAATAATTAATATTTTGCAACGGGACAAAGTGCATTTCATTAAGGGTAAAAATATGTACTAATTCTCATAATATCGTTAACATGCAAATTATATATTTGTTTCTATAGTACTTCAAAGTTCGACGATCGAGAAATTCAATTTTTTCAGTTTCTTGTCATAAAATGTTATTAACAATCAAAAATTCGTTCTTTGCATATACCTACCTTATAGGGGAACCCATGACGAAGAAATTTACGGGTCGAACATTTTTCTACGACCTTTAGAAGCGAAGATATAAGCAAACAAGTTGCAAAATCCAATTTATTTACAAAAAGTTAAATCATTAAAGCCGCCATTTTGAGTGGTCAACACTATTTTTTTCGGATTCCTGAGGAAATTCTGTAGGGGGTGGACTAATTTTTGGCTTGTCCCAAAACTTTCCGAGACATTTTCCTAATATCAATGGATTATAGCTGACGTTAATACTAACATAAGCCCCCTATTGTAATTAAATCTGTTTTGTTTTTTGTTTATTTTTAGGGAACAATATGTTTTGCGATTTCTTCAACCCCATAAATAGAACATACTGCAAGAGATTGCGCGTACTTTGTCCTGAACACTGTAAGGATCCTAAGATAGGCGATCATGAAGTGTGTGGATGCCCTCTCGTCACTAATGTCTTCTCTCCTACTGGGGAGTTTTGCAGAGTCCCGAAAAAGTCATGTACCAAGCATTTTGTGTGGGAGAAGCTTAGAAGAGCAGAGGTAAGAGGTTTTATTTCAATACATTCAAACAAATACCAGTTGCGTGCGAGAATTTTTTAAAATTGTTTAGAAAGTTTTAAAAAAGAATTTTGTGCTGTGATATTTGTATGAATCCGTTTTATGTTCTCTAAAATTCTTTACCATGTATGACATACATCTGCAATATTCTCAAACGTAACATTATGTATATGTTTGAAACCATAGAATTTATCTACATTTACAAAGAATATATTTTTAGCATATATACCGAGTGCTAATGAGATCACTTTCCGGTTACCATTTCTTTGTTATTTACGGATCGATATGAAACTAAACATGTGTTACATGCTACTAATACGACATTTTTTTATCCATCCATCAGGTTTCTATGACTTTCAGTCGACCTCTGCTTTTGATTTTTAACCCTGCATATTTTTGTATTTGTGGTATCTACAGATTATTCTGTATACAGGGTGGACCATTAATAATAGGCCATACTTCAAGGGTAGATTCTTTGGACCAAAATATGAAGATACACCCAAAAATGCTTTAGTAATTGTTGTTGTGGAAAAAGATACAGGGTCCCAAAATTGTAATTTAATTTTCTTTTTTTTTGCAATATCTCAACTATCTCTTGACCGATCTTCTCCCAATTTGGTAAGGAAACATTTTTTAAGTTAAGAAACAATAATTTATGTATTACATCACGATAGCCCGTGGAGGGCGCCTCATGAGCTATACCTGATGATGAATATTTTTTCTCTTTTTTTTTATACGAAACGTAGTAGCACTGGACTAGAAAATTTCATGCGGGAGTCATTTCTATGTAAAAAAGGTACACTTGATAATTCCAACCATTTTCGAGAAAACTGCTGCATAGTTCTCTTGCTTTGCTGATGTCTCATTAGTTTGATATTTTGACAGAGATACTTGACGAAAGCCATTTGGAAATACCTTTTTTTTTTTAAGCTAAAATCGCAATTTTGAAGTCGTTATAACTTAAAAACCATCAATTTATGTGAAAAATTGCATAGAACCTCTTCTTCTTAAAATTTAATTCTATTTCAATAAATACATATATTTTTTAAGTGGCACCTCCTGAGAGGGGGGTGGCATTCACCCCCCTATAAATTAGCAAGCCTCCGCACAATATAGAAACTATTCTGTGAAGCATTTACTATTATACTGCCAAAAATTGACGAAATCTATTCAATATGACATTATTCCGAAGTTAAAACCTCTAGTTACTGTACTATTGGTTATTTAAAAAAAAAAACAATAGAAATTGGAGATTTTTCACCTCGTTCTACAAAGAGAAAAGAAACACAATGTATATCAAACTAGTGGTAGTGGTGACAAGTGAAATTACTTCCACGTCCAGTGGAAGTATAGTAACGACAAAAAAATTTTTAAAAATTTTTATTGTCCAAATAGGCTTAAAATGTCATGAAACGTCGAGATTTTAAGTTTGAGCGAAAAAAAAATTTCTGTCTGTCGGTCTGTCTGTAACTTTTTTTTGTGCGCACGTTTACTCTGGAACCGTTTAAGATATTGACTTGAAATTTGGTACACATATGTACTTTAACGAGATCTAGAACTAGATTATATTTTCATCTTGTTCCGTCGAAGGGTTGGGGGGTAAATTGGGGTAAATTTGGGGTAAATGGGTAAATCAAGCAGGTAAGAGTCCATGAAATTGGTATTTAGTATATACAAGAGAAGCTAAGGTCTCAAAAAAATTTTTGGCATTAGCCACCCCCACCTCCTTATTAAAGGGGATGAAAAAAAAATTGTGATTTAGTGTATGTACAGGAACCAGAAACCTCAAAATATTTTTTTACTTCATCCACCCCCCACTACCATCCCCCTATCACCACCCCCACCCCACTACCGATGTGGGGTATCGTTTTATGGGTTTTTGGGGTAGAGGATTTCAAATATTATATTATTAAAGTTCCATAAACAATTATTTTCACATACAAAGTTTGTTCGTAGTGAGTGACTTGGATAGAGAATCTGGATGTGGAAGTAGTGATTCCTTGGGCAGCGGTTTTTAGATTAGATTTGCCCTAGTATTGTAGCATGAGACCCAAACCATACCTGTATGTCACTGTCATAAGATCCACATTACGATCTCGTGTAACAGTACAGCGTTACACTTACTGTATGCTTGTATTTTTTACCCAGTCTGGCCTTACAGGAACAAATCATAGAAATTATCTGGCCATTTTTGCCAATTTCTGCGACGCTTTGCAATTTTTCTTCGTCTTTTCTGCATATTTTTTATTTATTTATTTGATTTATACTGAATATATACAGAAACAATTTCCAATTACATATACACAGTAGCCATAGGTGTCGACACATTTGATGTGGCACCTTCATGTATGTAAAAGTACAATAAAGATATACATAGATACAAAATGTACCAGCTAAAATATAAAAAATGTAAATATAAAATCTAGTAGGTATATCATATAAAGTAAACAAATATCACAGAAGTATCAATCAGCCTTATTTTGCATTCATTTTAATGAATTTTTAACACCAGTTTATTTCTACTACTGATCGTAAAAATGTCTACATCATCATGGTCCCTCACAATTTCATTCACCATTCTTAGAGTTTTCAGTGGGCGCGTTTAGATTAAACAATTTAAAAACAAGATCTCTGCGTCTTAATCTAACATCAGGTACATTTATGTTGATAGAACATAATATATCTGATACATTTAAGTTATTATGTAAATGTCATGTATAAAGAGGACCTGTGCCTGCTTTCGACGTTGGCTTAACATAGGTATATCGAACTCAATTCTTTGATTTTTGTATGACACAAAAAGAGGCCAGGTTCCATACCTTTTTGAATATAATGTTCTTAAAAATCTTTTTTGCACCTTTTCCATCATTTCAGTGTAAGTGAGAGTCTTAGGGCTCCATATGATGGCACAATATTAAAATTTTGAGCGCACATAGGAATTGAAAAGCAATATACATGTAGTGTGTGTAAAGTCATGACATATTCGAAGAACAAAGCCAAGTCTTCGGTAACATTCAGCAGTTAGCTTTTCAATGTGGTTATTAAAAGAGAATGTCTTAGTAAAAACTACACTAGGTCTTTAATTCCATGTAGGGTCTCAATTCCCATGCCTTTAATCATGTGTCTATGAATGATAGGATCCTGTTTCCGTGAATAAAAAATTATCTTGCATTTAGATTCATTTAAGGCCAAGTCGTTGTCTTGACAGAAGTCTATTACTCCTTCAATATCTATCTGTAACTTATCAACATCTGTGGTTTCGATAACTCGATATGCTTTAAAATCATCTGCATAGAGCAAGAACTGAGAGTACTTAATGTATTCAGATATGTCATTGACGAACATAACAAACAGCAGTGGTCCCAGGATCGAGCCTTGCGGCACTCCTAAGGTGGCTATAAATATATTCGCTTTACTGTCATTGAATTTAACAAATTGAGTTCGATTAGTGAGATAGCAGTGTATAAGGTCTATTAATTCATTATCAAAGGCATAGCCTTTTAATTTTTTTGACAAAATATTGTGATTAACCCCATCAAAAGCTTTTGCTAGGTCAGTATAAACGGCATCTATTTGTGAGGATTTAATGTGACTTGATACGTAGTCACCAAACACACACAAGTTGGTAACAGTGGATTTTTGCCTGATAAAGCCATGTTGTTCTGCTAAGATTACTGGTGGCACGTGTGCATATATTCTATTATAAATCACTCGCTCAAAAATTTTAGACGGAGCTGACAATACTGTGATGGCACGATAATTTATTATTAAACTAGTGTTACCAGACTTATGTATAGGAGTAACTCTTCCACTTTTAAATTGGCTAGGAAATATACTTGCTCTTAGGGAAGACTCAAAAATTATTTTTAGTGGGATTGCTAGAATGTTATCATAGGCCTTAAACAAATAACTTGGCAAGCGGTCTACTCCAGGAGAAGTTTTCGGCTTCAGCAATTTAATTGCTATTTGGATTTCACTCTCAGTCACATTTTTTATTCCCAAGTTGTTTAGATTATAATCCTTGTAGTTAATATTTGCAGGTTGTGGATTACTGTTACTAAAGGTAGACTTAAAAAATTCTGCAAATGTGTTGGCAATATCTTGATCTTTTTCAAGGTATTCATCTTTATAAAAGAATCTGTTTGCAACATTTGAGTTACTACTTTTAGTTCGTACATAAGTCCAGAACTGTTTTGGGTCGTTTTTAATATCCTGTTCAATATATCTTGTATAATTCATGTGGCAAGCTTTTATCATAGTATGTACCTTCGTTCTTAATGCACGAAATATATGTTTATAGGAAGCATCTTTTTTGGATTTTTTGAAGTAAGAATGTGTTAATATTTTCTCGGACAATACTTTGGAAAAAGGAACTAGTAAATATCAGCAAACGTATAACGGCAAATAATTTTAATTGCATTTTAGACAAAAAATAAAAGTATTGCAAATTCCATTTTGGTGTCATATCGATTATGTCTGTCTACCTCCAGGCAGTCCCCATTCTACTTACTGACAAGGAGCCATCTCCAAAAATTTGGTTGCAATAACTTGACACCCTTTATATTTAAAAACGTTTCTTTTTTTCCAGATTGATTTAGAAAGAGTCCGTCAGTGGTTAAGGATGGACGAATTACTAGAGAAGGAAAGGCAAATAAGGACCAGTATGGCGAGTCGAGCAGGAGTTCTAGCCTTAATGCTCCACAGCACGTACAACCACGAACTTATGGAGAGAATCACTAAGGCCCAGGATCAGCAGAGCATACAGAGGGAGATGGCGAAACGGTTGAAAGTCAAACCAAGATTCACGTAACCTGTTTGTCAGCATTTTGTGGCCATGATGTAAACTGTGTGTAACTTTTTTTACTTTTTATTAATTTTTATCATTTATGAGCATTTTTACAGTGTCTATCTATATTATTTAATCAGCGCTGATATTTTGTAATTTAATTTCTACAATCTTTTCGCAATGTTTTTGAGTAAGAGTTGGCTCTAGTCAAGTGACATTTCAGTACATATTTTGAGTGTAACCTCTAGGTTACAAATAAATAATTGCAGATGTAAATGTACAGCATTTTGTGCATGAACTTTATATTTCATAAAATTTAATACATTCGGCTTTGTTATTAATAAAGAAATCATGGTGTGCTCTCGATATTTTTTTATCGAACAGAAACTATCAGTTGTTTAAAATGTATATGTAAAATGTGGGAGGTGGTAGGGGGAGGGAGATTGAAACATTAATAATGTTGACATCATGTACTTATAACTTTACAAAATAAAAAAAAAGAATTATTGTCTATTAACTGTCAGCGTGTCAAAATACTTCAAAAAAGTTAGAAGAGAACCTTAGGACAAGATCTTTTTTTGTCCTTTTTAGGGGATAAAGGGGGTAGTAGAGGGAAACTGACACGATAGCCATAGACTAGAAATCATTACTTACTGCCTGCGTGAAAAAAACACCTTGTGGACAACTCTTAACTCAAAAACATTATGAATGTTTATATTGCTTTCTATACAATACCATTTATTTTACTTATTTTATTTTTAATCCGTCTATTTCTTTCTTACTACTACTTCTTGTTTCTGTAATTGTTAAAAGTTGTTATCGAATTCTATTATCTATTTTCTTTATTGACACAATTAAATGTAAGTGAAATTGAGCAAGTTGTAGTAGCAAGAAGAAATGGTGTGTTAAAGGAGTTTGTTGTTCAATTCCACGTAGTGGGGTTCATCATTTTTCAAAATTGTTTTTGGCATGTCCTGGACTAAAAGTACTTTTGTTCTGGATTATAAAATGTAAACTAATAGTGCTTTCGAGTTCTCAAACACATCTACGAGCTGCGCCGACAATTTTCTCTAAAGGCAAAGCAGAAAAATTTTCTGATTCAATTGACTATTTGTAAGCTCAAGTTAATATCTATTCAATGACTGCTCACATAAACACGCTGGGACCACTAATCTTACCAAGTCTTCCATATTATTAAACCTCTAAGGCCTAATTTGCCTAGTTTTGTGACAAGTTTAGTTTACTTTTTCCTTCCAGTGCCTTAACAAAATTTAATTTTTGGGCGTACCATAGGTGTCACTATTTTATATGAACCATATGCTTCTTCAACTAATTATAACTTATTACTTGGTTTGCCCAACATGCTTAAGTTAATAGATCTGGTTTGGTAAACCAAGACAATAATTTACGATATAAATGGTTAATGTTAAAACCCCTGATCATGAAATACTTTGAGGTAGTATTTAACCTTTACAGAATTAGCTTTCGCCATCATGTGATGATTAAAATTCATTACTCCATTTGTTGAGCAAATGAAATGATTATAGTTCCATCATGATGTTAACGAATCCGCTGCCAGTTATGAGAATTTTAAAATCATGAACCTTACAATTGGCAAGTTAAAAACGCTGTATATTCTTAATTTTTTAATGACATATCAATCAATGGGTTTTTTTCCTTGCCAATAACGTAAAAATTGTCTTACAAACTCCTAACTACATTTGTAAGGCTCAGTTTTTCAGTGCAAGGTTAAGCACTTTATCCTACAAATAAACTAACTGACTAGTTTGGAATGTGAAGTTGCAATATTAAAATGTTTATAGAAGCCCATTCTAAACTTCTAGTTAGTTTACCTGTAGGATAAAGTGCTTAAACTTGCATTGAAAAACTAGCCCTAAATTATGTATGGATGTGGGGTCTTATTCCGTTCGTAGGATGTCTTAATGTTCAATACTCCCATACTCGTTTATCGGCATCCAGAAACAAGTTCATGGGATTTTTTTGGGTTGCGATTGGATTTTGGCCAAGTTGGTCCAGATACAATCTCAATCTGCCTCAATCTAATGAACTAGTAAGTGAACAAATCTGATGAATATGGTATTTGGCGTGCTTGATGTTAAGATATCCAATGAATGGAAATGCTGCAACGCCGAACGTTGGCCAACTGACAAATTTGCAACTTATCATGCAGCTGCTTAGGTACAAACACCTCTGGCACAAGTCGCTCACAGCAAGCGGTTGTGTCATACACCTGAGGGAGCGGTGTGGATGGCAAGGTCGCATGCAGCCGAGTTGTTTGGTTTTAAATGACTCCGCTGCATGCCCGAGTCGTCTCACTCTGGGCCACAAGGAAAAGGTCGCTGTGAGCGTTATGTGCATGAGGTGTTGTTACCAGTGGTTGTGAAGCCGTGCGGCTGTTTAACACCTCTGGCACAAGTCGCTCACAGCGAGCGGTTGTGTCATACACCTGAGGGAGCGGTGTGGACGGCAAGGTCGCATGCAGCCGAATTGTTCAGTTTTAAATGACTCGGTTGCATGCCCGAGTCGTCTCACCTCACTCTGGGCCACAAGGAAACGGTCGCTGTGAGCGTCGTGTGCAAGAGGTGCTGTTGCGAGCGGTTGTGATGCGGCTAGTTGCAAAAGTGTGGGATGGCAACGAGGGGCCGTCTTATTCAGGGTGCAAGAAGGGGCTTACTGGATTGAATAAAAGACCTTATATAGCGTTATATTTTATTAATGCAACATTATATATAAATATTAAAATAAAATGATTAAATGTCAAATGTATTATGATTTCACCCCCCCCTCCCCACACATAGTCGGCTCTCAGTTTTATGCATATCCCCCCCCCTTCATGCCACCCACTATTGTGTGCCCCCCCCCCCCCATTTTTACCATCCCTGCACAAAAGAAGCAATTGTGAAAAGCCAAGAAACGATTCTTGACTGTTTACAATTGCCTCATTAGGCAAAGGATACGGGTGGGTTTCCCGCCCTCTTTTATGCGTATCCCCCTCCCCGGATTATTAACGTCGCTTGATGCCCCCCCCCCCCCCATTTTTACTATCCCTTGCACAAAAGAAGCAATTGTGAAAAGCCAATAACTGATTCTTGACTGTTTACAATTGCCTCATTAGGCAAAGGATATATGGGTGGGTTTTTAAATTCATCGATGGATTCGTCAAAGCTATTTTTTATCTAACTCAGTACTAAGGGCCATTTCTGCATTCAAGTTTAAACATAAATGTGGAAATGACCCTCTAAATCAGATCACATTCAACGAATGCATCGACGAATTGGAAAACTTGCCGACATCATGTCACGTCATCCCACTCTTCTCAAACACTGATGATTTAAAAAGTATTTTTCTACGTGAAATCTCCTGTTTGAAGTTATAAGAGCAGAGGAAACTCCACATAAAAAAACTACTTTAAAATCATCCATTTCTGTAGAAGATTGACAGGCACCAGAGAGATGACAAGTTCTGTCCTCGCTCCAGAGAACGAACGCTCAACCTTACAAAAAAAAAAAGGTAGCCAGCACAAAATTGTGAATAACCTCTGGATATGCTCTACCGAAGATGTAACCCAAGATGGACAACACTACAAACATAGTGCCCCGAACAAAATGAAACTACCCATGCAATAGAAGTAATTATTTTTACTGTATCACAAATATGGTTGCAGCTTGGGACCAAGGTTATGATTTCAGGAGATAAGTTGTATTAACATTAACAAATATTAAAATTAGATCCAGGCTGCAACCAGTGATACGTTCATGAATGTACATTGCGGCCACTTAAACCAAATGACATTCTGCATCGCCCCCGAGGTTATTCACAAGTCCATTAGCTAGCTGTACAATGCATAAAATGAGACTAGCGTCTAGCCCCTGGTGATAACTACTTGAGACCAGCGTGCGCATGTGCAAATGTTCTCTATTGTGTTTTTGGAACTTTTAAAATACATTTTAAACGTTTTTGAAGTCTATGTAGTTAAAAAAACAGCTGTTTGATGTGCTGCTGGCAAGCGGTTGAATGTGCGCATGCGCATACCGGTCACAAGTAGTAATGTATCAAGAACTAGATGCTAGTTAAAATGGGTTAACTAAAAAAGTGATATCTACTTTATAAGACAGGTCATATACTGCACAACGTTAATGAATATCATATTGTTTAGCCCTTACATGCCAGTTGGCAGTTGGCAATTAAAAATATTGAAAAAAACACATTGTGCCTATGTTCGATAACACTGCCAATGGGCCACGTAATTGGGTGAGAAAAAATATAAATCTGCGATATGTAGGGTTTTAGAGACGATCATAGACTGAACGTGAGGGTCATTTGAGAAGTTTGTGATCTAACAACACGGAGACTATTAGAATAGAGCGGGCGAGTCAGCCAAAAAGTATCTACAGAAAAAGAAAACTATGTCAGGTCTGTCCTTGTTTAATGATGCATTGATACTGAATACAAATGGGATTTTGTCTAAGCCTGCATAGCACACACATTAGACAAAAAACAAAGCTGACTCTTGGTCATCAGAATATAACCTCTGCAAAAATCATTTCATCTTTTCTTATTATTATTTCTAGACAACTAGAATTGTCATCTTTTTCCCTTAATATATTCGCCGATTAGCCAATTTCTTAGTTTTGCAATATTCGATTAACTTTTCCTTAGCACTTAGAAGGCACTTAGGTGAAGTCACAGAAGATTCGGATTCATTCTCCTTGTTGGCATTTCCAACATCTCTGAAACTGTCATTAGATATGGTATTTTCCATGTCACTAATTTTTTCAGACAATTTGCCTCGCTGACTTCAATTTTTCCAGCAACGCCTTTGTGCGACATATTTTTTTTTCTCATTTGTAAATTCTGAACTCGTATTGGAGAGATGAAGGTTTTTAGTATTTAATGTTTCGACCTTCTTAAACATATTATCCTCATTCGTCGAACTGTCATTCCCTGAAATCGAGGAACCATTCGAAACGTTCATGCTATTTTTACATTTGCTTTTTCTGTTTGAGAAGAGTTGCAAGACCTCATCATCGAGCAATTCCCTTCAAATTCTGCAGGTATTCTGGAGTTATTTCTTAACAACTAGAATTATCATCTTTTTCACTTAATATATTAGCCGATTTTTGTCATCCACAATAAATCTGAGCAACTAACGACAAATGCGTTTCTTTATAGCAATTTATATTTTCGTGGATTTGTTGGAATAGTCTCTCGTTGACCGTAACAATTTCTCTATCCACCAAGCTTCGTCTTAATGATTTTAATTCATTTCCTTCTTGGTGCATGATATCTCCCAGAAGAATCCTATCAGATATACGTTCAACTTCAGACTGAATCATAAACATCTGACATCTGTTCCAGTGACACCTTATACAGTGTTTAGTGGCGGGCTAGGTATAGGGAGTAAGAATTACATCGCGTGTGCCAGCTGGCTGAAATGAAATAACTGAGAGATGAGATCTTCGCAGACGGGCGAGTTTGCTCTGCTGTGTTGTCATATCTCTCGCGCTACGTGAATGTACACCTACCTAATGGGCAATTACACGCACTGTATATGATAATCCACCCTCTTTCCTTTTTGCAAGGCTGAGAGCAGGTACCAGATTTTAACATTGTTTTTTCTCCCATCATCCCCATCAATTTTTTTTCTACTTTTTTCCACGCAGACGTCCTAAATATTTGTAATGAAGTCAAAAAATTGCTGCAATTGCCACTCTTTTCCCATAACAAAGGACTTGGGATAGGCAACTTATTATTTTTTATTAACCTACCCTATGTGGTGTGGTACATACCACATCTTATTTTATGTTGTTGGAAAACAATAATTACTAGGGGGTTCACATTATTTTTAGAATTTATTTTCTCACTCGGAGGTCCAGAGGTACAACTGATATATTTTTTTTATCAACGATTAAAATGGACTAAAACATTATCAGAAACTGCAGAGTTTTCGTTATCCTTCTTGGAAAATGAATTCAGTTTCTTGCCTTTGCAATATTCGATTAACTTTTGCTTAGCACTTAGATGAGTGTTAGGTGAATTCACAGAAGATTCGGATTCATTCCCCTTGTTGGAATTTCATGTATATTTTAGACAGTAAATAAATACACGCAGGCAAACCAACTCACATTAAAATTGCATTTATTAGTAAGCAATTAGATTGTAATGAAGAAATGTTATGCATTAATACATATTCCTTAATTTATAATAATATTGATTGTGATTTCAGAAAAAATAGTATGTGTACTTCAGTGTGAAAGCAGACGACGATGCAAATTGTTGGCCGAGGCACTAGCCGAGGCCAACAAGCATCGAAGTATTTCTTTCACACCTACATACACAATATACTATTACTTGTAAATTCTGAACTCATTTTGGAGAGCTGAAGGTTTTTGGTATTTAATATTTTGATTTTCTTAAATATATTAACCTCATTCGTCGAACTGTAATTCCTTGAAATCGAGGAACCATTGGAAATGTTCGTGCTATTTTCATATTTGCTTTCTCTGTTTGAGAAGGGTTGCAAGACCTCATCATCTTTCTCCCTTAATAGCCAATTTTTGTCATCTACAAATCCGAGCAATTTGTGACGAATGCGCTTCTTTGTAGCAATTTATTTTCTCGTGGATTTGTTGTAATAGTCTCTCATACCATAACAATTCTTC
Organism: Rutpela maculata; assembly: GCA_936432065.2. Taxonomy (NCBI): domain Eukaryota; kingdom Metazoa; phylum Arthropoda; class Insecta; order Coleoptera; family Cerambycidae; genus Rutpela; species Rutpela maculata. The sequence continues at coordinate 34,145,342 of OW386292.2, forward strand.
TGACAAAATAGCTGTAACTGCCACCCTGTTCCCATAACAATGGACTCGAGATAGGCAATTTATTCGAAAGAATAGAAATTTTTTCTCGTCGATCAAAATGTTACGTGCGAATTGTAATTTCTTATTAACCTACCCTAAGTAGTATGTACCACCCTATCATATTTTAGGTTGTTGGAAAATAATAATAATTATTATTGCGTCTATTTTTATATGCAAAGATTGATTTGAATTTTAACATAGTTACATTGTCAATTAGTCTGTGTTTGACAGCACACCAAAGTGGATGTGTAAACGATGGAGAAAAGTAAGATGCAAGCAGTAACAAAGTATGTGGGAGCACAAAAGATGGACAGCTACCTTAAAAATGGCTAGTACCCTGTATAGCATTGCATGAAAATTTACTAAAACTGCGCATAGCTCTGCTGGGTTGATTTCTTCTGACGTCACATCAGGCTGTATTTTAGGAGACGGTAACCACTGTCTCATATCACCACACACCATTGTTTAGGATAAAATTGGAAAGCTAAAATGCTCCTACTACTTTTGACTGATTATTGAAATGATGATTCATAGTGAATAAATAATAAATTTTGAAAGTTTTGAACTAGAAATCTCTGTGATCCTTTGCTGAGGTCTGGACCCGGAACTGTTGGAGCAGACATCAACAACGTCACCTAAAAGGCCCAAAAACCTGAAACTGGCTTCAACAGAGCCAAATCCCAAAAACGCGTGGGGATCGGTGAACAATTTCCAGCTACGGCTGAGAAAGTGTACAGTTTGCTAAGTCTATAATAATAATAATAATGATGCTCATTGAAATTTCTTTATCCAATAATAATAATGTGCTACTCAAAGACGCAGAGAAAATGAACAAGTGCAAAAACATACAAACGGAGGTCCAGAGAATATGGAACACGAGATCAAAAGTTGTCCCAGTAGGTATTACCGTTTTAGCATGACTCGAGATCTTTGACACGTGATTGGCAGAATCAAAAGGACTTGCTCCAGATTTGGCTACTGATAGCTTTCTATTTTCAAACCAAACGAAAGAGTTCAGTACTAAGAGATTTGTGTCTAATACCGGGGTAAAAGCTGCTCTAAATTACTATTTTGGGGACTTTGACTCACTGACCCACAAAGCACTGCTGCTTTGGAACGCTGTTGGAATCAATGTGTTCAGCTAACAGGAGAAAAATAACAAATTGAATACTACTCACAAAATTTGCATTTTTTGGCCACAAACTTCTCGATTGACCCTTGTATTTCAAATATCCCTCATTTCACAGGGTTTTCACCAACATTGGAATTCCGAAATCCCTGACTTTCCTGATATAAGTAATTTTTCTCATTACATTGCTCATAAGAATTTATTTTAAATATTAAATAACTAAAACAAATACAAAATTTGTTTTATCATTTTTGTGCATTAAAAATCAAAGTATTTTATAAGTGGCGACTGAAATTCAAGAATTTGACTGGAATTCCTTGGATTCCCTGACTTTTCAAGGTTTCCAGGACCACTTTTTGGATTCTCTGACTTTTCCAGTTTGGTGGGAACCCTGTTTCAATAACGGCACTTAGATGAAAGTTTCATATACAAATTTTGAACTACACACTTCGCTTACTTATAAAGGAGATACCACTTTTGAAGTATTTTAAAGCTACAATAATACACACATGAACAAACTGTCGGGGGTTCAATAATTCCAAGTGGCTTTTCACAAAACCGAATAATAAAAATGTTAAACCAAAGAAATGCAAAAACTTACGAGGTGAGTTAAATTAATTTTAGAACTAATGTAACGAAGCACCGGTAACTCGCTAACCTTTTAAACTACTCATACCAGCCCTCATAATTTCGTCCACGAGTAGCAAATTGCTTGCTATTACGGTGCAGGAGTTGATAATTTGTTTCTTGACAATGTAGTTATCATAGATGCCTGCGTCTTTGGGGTTGATCGGTTCGCCTGAGGTTAAATCAAGCCCGACAGGGTCCGGATTTAGACGAGATTCTTCTTGCAATTTAACGATAGTATCCTAAAAGAGAATTTACTCAAGTAAGTTATAAAAGAAACTTGGACAAGCCCAAATTTTATTTCGAAACGAAGTGTCAATTTCTTTAAAAAATAACTAATTTTAGATTTACTTTTTTTAGTACAGTTGGTTGCAAAATTGTATAGGACACATTTTTAGTTATGTAAACCTGCCTACCATTTCATATGGTATGGGACAAAATTCTATCAAAGAAATAACTAACATATATAAACTCAATACTAAAACTATATATAAGTCTCAATGTACTTTTGTCTGAAAGGATCAAAGTTATGGTTTTTAAAATTAGTTGAAATATCCTATTGAATAAATAGCAGTGTTTAAATATTTTTATTTCCAAATATCATTAACATTTTAATTAACAATTAAACTGAAATATTGCCACCTTAATATTTTATCATAGAGCCATGACTTTGGATGACTTCATTAAGCCGACGGCGCATAGAATTTGGTGTTTTTACTGTATGCAAATTTGCTTTTTTGATATTATTAAAATGAAGTACTTCATACATTAAAGCACTTACCAATATTTAAACACCGTTCTTTCATCTATCAATTTAAAATTTCAACAAATAAATAACAAAACTGAATAACTGAACGGGTGGTATTATACAAAACGGGCTGTGACATCATCGGTTGGGTAACATAACTTCAACTTTTAGGTTTTTTAAGTTTATTGTCATTTTTAATGATTGCATCAGCATTTCTCATTTAGCTACAGTATGGCTACAAGCAAACATTTTAAAAATTGACGCAAATGATGTCTCAATATTGTTGATTACTAAAAATAGGCCGCTAATTATAGGTTGGATTTCCAACCTACAAAAATCGCCTTATTTTATTGGGAGAAGATATTTAAAACTTTATGAACATTACATTGAACAAGATTTTAGTTGAAAGTACGATAACCCAGCGGAAATTTTCATAATAGTGACATATTACTCGGAAATTTTTAAAAAGATATGTATTTTTGAGGTTAGGTGTTTATGACCGATGACGTCAACAGTGTTTTGGGCGGTAAAATTTTAATTCAAATTTAAAAATACTTTTTCTTGGATATTACTCAACTGGTTGTGGGAATTCAAATGTTTTTAGTTGTAATTAAGTATTACCTTCACAGACAATGAGATTTTAAAATTTGTGAAAACACCGAATTGTACAAATCTACTAGCAAGTATCATCATTAAGGTTCTCCCACATTTCAAGAATTGCGTCCAATAATTCATTTCTAGTTTGTGGTCTAAAATTCCTGTCATGCATTTTTTTACCATTATTCCCCAAATATTTTCGACAGGGTTTAAGTCAGGGCTCTTACAGGGTGGCCACTTTTTCTCCACAACAAATTTCCCTGACTTTTCCCGGTTTTCCAGGCGATTTTTTAGTTTTTTCCCTGACTATTGTCATTTCATTTTGTCGTATGTTATTTTCTTTACAACTGCTCGTTAAGTGAACGTGATTAGTTATATGATTTATCCCATTGACTTCAGCAGTTTTAAATGAAAATCAGTCTTTTTACCCACATTTTAAAAGTATATCTGAATAGAAAAGGTACATATTATCAAAAAGAACAAACGGCATTCGGCATTGACTGGATTTTCACAAAAATCCCCGACTTTCACCAACATTCCCTGACATTTCCCTGACCTTTAAATCCCCTGACTTTTCCCGGTTTTCCAGAAAGTGGCCACCCTGTTTTAGAAGGCCCGTTCATAGTTTCAATGTTATTTGTTTGGAACCAGTTTCGAACAATTATTGCAGTATGAATTGGACAGTTATCTTGCTGGAATACCAGTTATCATTTGAGAATAATTGACGAACTGATGGTAACATAATAGTTTCTAAAATGTCTATGTATATTAACTTAGTGAACTTCTCTTCGACATTCCAACATACCCCTAGCCCATGCACACTAATCCATGCATAGACATTAACGGAAGAACGCCCTGATCTATCAGCATTGGACACACATATTTTTATTTACATTTAGATGAATAGCTGTAGCTCGTATTGTCCATCCATCCTCCAGTAACCCAATAATGCAAGCTCTTAATGACAAACTTAATGCAACAGGCATTTCAATATTTTAATAATGGCACAAATCAAAACTATTTTGATATTTAATTGATGTCTATTTTAAAAGCCAATTTACACAATATTAAAAATGTCCTATAGATATATGCAATCACCTGTACATCTGCAAAAAAATTATGAGATTCAATTCTGTTTGAGACATTGAAACTTTCACAAAAAGTACGAAAACATTTAGATATCTTTTTTTTTTCAACAAAGTTTAAAAAAATCCCATTTTTTTTGCAAATTTCACTTAGTTGAAGTTTAGCACTTCTGTACAATACTGCCCTGCTAAGCAAGAAGGTCGTAACTGACATTTTGTTGCTTTTGAGATAATCGCATTTTTCGATTATTTACATGCCATCCACATTTCTATTGGGAAATTCATAATTTTCTGAATGAGAACTTTTTTTATTAGAACAATTTTTATTGTTTAAGATTCCCTTTGAAATATTAAACGTTTTTCAAAAAAATGCAGATACATTTTTTAAGAGAAAAAATTGAAAGAATACAATAAACAAAAGTCGTAAGTGAATAAAAAAAAAGTATATTTCTGAAAAATATTGCAATAAAAATTGCTCTGATTAAGTTAAAAGAATCTTATTTATTAAAGAGTGAGTCGTTAAGGAGTTCATTCATTAAGATCATCGTGAATACTTTCTTCCTGGTCGCCATTAGCAACTGAGAAATTTTCCCAGAAGTTATTTTTTAAGTAAGAGGATATAAACATTGCTATCATATTGTAATGTGTTACAACCCTTAGAATGAATGTAGTGTATTTGCACCTACTCGAGAAACCTACCAGAAGTTAGTTCTGGTGACATCTGGAATGATCTAGAGAATGGTGGCGTCATCACAGAACAATCGAGAACTGTCATTTTTGGGTATAAAAGACCGACCGCATTCTCGGCGAGTAGTTCAGAAAGTTCAAAAAGTATAGAAAGAGAGGTTACGACTTCAAGGATAAACAAAGTGATAAACATTGTGATTTTTAGTCAGTAAAGTGTATTTAAATTAACAATAGTATTGTGAAGTATCCAGTAAATATTTAATAAAGTGTGTTAGTGGACAATCTCTTGTTATAATTTTTGGAACCCACGGATTTTGCAAGGGGTAGTTTCCTAAGGAACACGTCACAATATCATAACAATCTGATACATTTTCTGGCACATAATCCTTTGCTACTAAATTATCGCTATCAGTCGGCATATTTAGGTGCCATTCCAACATTAGACTCCATTCCCGTATTCAGATTCATTGAACATGATGAAGTGAAAATATTTTCAACATCATAAAATACACTTTTTCCAGGAATATACTGAATTGTCAGATGTAAACAGTTCCACATAACTTCAAATTAGTAGTAGTAATTGAACATGTTTATTTTGTATTGCCAAGCTAATTTGTCGTATCTAACAGAGCCACTGTATAGATATCACATTTATGCTTGGTAATATCAGATAGGACAATTTCGCTTAGTAAAATCAGTATACTTTGCAGATATGACAAATTTCAAATTGAATTTGCATCGTTTATTATGAAGATACGACCTTGAAAATTTACCTGAAGTTGCTCGGGTGACTAGATATGACAAATGTCAATAACTCAATTTTCATGAAAATGTCAGTTACGACCTTCTTGCTTAGCATGGCAGAATACTTAGTATAATGAATACCGTTTTGTGAAAGTTGAGATTTCATCTAAAATTTATAAAATATCTGAAATATAGGATTAAACGTAGTGTCACGAAACTACTGAGAAATTTCACTGAAATTATGAAACTTTCAATAATAGTACAGAACCTAGAGGTAAAAAATATGTAAAACTTCAGAATAATTTCATATGTAATGATGATTTTTGTTTATAGGTTATTATTGTAATAAAAGGTACCGTCTTCAGTTTCTATATGGTCCGGATACTTGCTCTTAGGGGTGAAAACCACCTGTAGATTTAAATATTCAATCTTTGAAAAAGTATTACTAATTTATTTTTGAAACGTAGGATAGTTGTTTTTGGGATCCCTGATTACGAATCTGAAGTCAAAGTTAAAAAATTCAAAATGGTGGCTCTAATATGGCGGATGGAATTTTATAAGAAAGGCTATTCCGCCCACACCGTACCAATGTTGCCAAATGTACTCGTCATTTGACGAGAGACATAGAGAGAGTCGTGTGTGACGTGTTTATTATGTACAGATTATGTGGAAAAAACCTTTTCGCATATATTACACATTACAGGCATTTTTGGAAATGAAGGTACTTGGAGACTAACGAGTACAAAATATCAGAGATTTAGATAAGTTTGAAATGAACCTAACCTCACATACAAAAATATTTTTTACACTCTAAACACGAAGCGCTTGAGAGAGGAAAGATGCCGATAATGCGCGCGTACAAATCATTTGAAGAACTACAAAATTTATAACTAATTTCTTACTTTTGTCATTTTAGGGCAAGGAATAAATACATTTAAAAAAAACTACATAAAAATAATAATTTAACAATAATCCAGTCAATGAGTGCTCAAAAGAAGGGTGTAGAGTGCATGGAATATGCGAGAATTTTTGACTTCAGGAATTTGTTAGGAGTAGTTAGTAGCTAAACATACTAAAAGTCCCCGCCCCTGGGAGGTGAGCTTACGGTGGGAGGGGGGTGGGAAGGTCCCATTTCTGGGTTTTTCGATTATATCTCGGAAACGGTGGACTCTAGAAAAAATATGTTTTAAATAAAAATTAAAGCTAATTAAATTTCCTATAAAATTGTTTGCATACATATTTGTCGAATTTTCAACGGTTTTCGAGATATACGTCATTGAAGATCGATAATTTTCGAAAAAATCATTTTTACCTTACTCTTTTTGTCAATGATGATCGTTTCTCAGAGAAATTGTCAGTAGAGCATTAAATTTCCTTCAATTTGATATAACTTTTGCTTCTTTATCTTCAACCAATCAAAAGTTATAGAATTTCTAACATGTACACTACTTTTCAAAAAATTAAATTTCCTATACAATTTTCTCCATACATTGGAAGTCCAAAATCATACAACGTGCAACTGAGGTATTTGCCAGCGGTTCCTCTTCTCCTAAATCCATTGAGACATCTGGGATCATGAGAACTCTCTCATGGTATGGCGCTCCAGCCACAGAAAAATCCCTCAATGAGTTTCGCTACAAATCATTCGTCAAAGCAGCTGAAATATGAAGCCTGATCTCTCAACTCTCCCTCCAACTGAAGGAGCTATTAAGCAGCATGCATTCCAGACACTAAGTACACCTGTGATTATCTGCGGAACCTAATGGTGGGGCGCCGAATTGGGGTTAGGAGAAGAGGAATGACCAACTAGTTCCGAAACTGTCAGAGTTTGATGCTACTCCTGACGAAATCTTGAAGATCATTTTTTGCCGATGCATGAAAAGATGTGACAGTGGCAGGTGTGGTTGTAGAAAAGCATCGTTAAACTGCTCTGTCGTCTGCCCGAATTGCAAGGGCAGGTGCAACAACGGAGTCGGAATATTAATTCAGGAAGAAGGTGATGACGACGACATCGATACACTACCAATCTCTTTGGACAACGTCTCCACTGCTGACGAAGATGAATGAGCCTCGCCTCAAAAAACCAAAATGACACCTTGAATGCTTATTTTTTATTTTTTAATTACTATCAGTTCATGTAAATGCTTTCATTATATGATTGGTAATAATATAATAAAAGCTATAATTATTTTAAAAAAGTGTTGTGTGTCAATTGCGACTATTTCTATTGTTAAAAGGTTGTTAATCATCATGATAGCGTCAACATAGTCATTTCTAGAGGAATGAGCGTACATGTTAAAAATTCTATAATTTTTGATTGGTTGAAGATAAAGTAGTGTATCAAAGTGAAGGAAATTTCATGCTCTACAACTTCATTTCTAACAATTTTTCTGAGAAACGATTGTGAAGAAGTAAATGTTTGACAAAAAAGGTAAAAATGGTTTTTTCGAAAATTATCGATTTTCAATAACGTATATCTCGACAACCGTTGGAAATTCGACAAATATGTATGGAAACAATTTTATAGGAAATTTAGTTAGCTTTCATTTTTATTTAGAACATATTTTTTTTAGAGTCCACCGTTTCCGAGATATAATCGAAAAATCCAAAAATGGGACCTTTCCCCGCCCCTCCCATCGTAAGCTCACCTCCCAGGGGCGGGGACTTTTAGTATGTTAACCTACTAACTACTTCTAATAAAGTCCTGAAGTCAAAAAGTCTCGCATATTCAATGCATTCTACAATATATTCATTGACTGGACTACAAGTGCAGATGACGTTTAATACTAACATATGTTGTTGTTCAGTAATAAAAAAAAGAACATAACACAACCTTAACCTAATCCAGGTACGAAAATAATTTTAGGACAAGGGAAAAATATCTAGGACACACAGAAAAAACAAAAAAGAAAGTTGCAGTCATCAGGATTTCGACCCGTAACATTAGTATTGACGGGTAACCAACTTACACACTGAGCTATTTAGTACCTGGCTCAAGATGTGTAAAACTTGAACTTAACAAAACGATCGAATTTGCGCACTGGACACGTAAACATGAAACGCCCCGTCAAATGACGAGTACATTTGGCAACGTTGGTACGGTGTGGGCGGAGTAGCCTTTCGTGAATTTTGTTTCTAAAACAAGTGTTTTAAATGGAGAAAAGAAATTGAGCTGATGCTATATATTAACGAAAAACAGCATAATTCAAGCAGTAACTTTCAAGAACTGTTGAATTTTTCAGATTAATCTGATAATTTCATAAAATTTAGTTATTTCAAAAATTGGTCCTTTCAAACTTTCATTTTCAAATTGAAATTGAAACTTTCAAAATGAAATTTAAAATTCTGCTGCCACTTGAAATCAATATCAATCAACATTTGTGGAAGTTGTCATTTTAGGAATAAAACTAAAGTTTAGGGTGGTTTATTCAGTCTGTGTATAAAGCATAACAATACCTCAAATATGAGGGGTTTTTTTCACAGATTCGATTCCTTTGTTCCATTTACTAAAAAAAAAAAATAATTACCTGAGCATCAAATCCAGAGTTAACAGCCAACGTTTTGGGTATAACTAGAAGGGCCTCCGCATAAGCTGCAACACCAAGACGCATCTTGCCTTTGACTGTATCCTTGAATGCAAGTAGTTCCCTGTTGGCTGTGACCTCAAAAGCGCCGGCTCCTAAAAATGATCAACACTAACTTTTAACCATATTCTCCTCTTCAAAAACATTTGGAAAGTTCAATCGCAAAATTTCAACAGCTTAGGTAAATTCCGCCATTTTTTGAATTTGTCAATTTATTATTATTATTATTAACATTCAAAAGTATCACTACTAAGAAATGAGTATATCCCTAAACTATTGAAACAGTAACTAATAGACTATTTGATTTAACCTTTTTTGTACTCTTTTTAGTTTGTAACTTAGAAACTTATTTCTTATAATTAACAAAAAAAAACACACACAAACTTATTATAATTAACACTAAGTTCATATGTATCCTTGACTATTCGCAGACATGTTGAGTAACCTGCAGATTTAGTGCTTTCAGTTTCAGATGAACCATATGCTCTTTAAATCTAACTACAACTGAACGATTTGTTTGTCCAACATACTAAAGTGCTCAAAAGTTAGTGCAACTCAAAAGAAAGATCACTAATTTTTCAATTTTTCTTCCCATTACCAGGACTGTAATCAGACAGAAACCTTAACCACTATCTACTTTTTTTTTTATTTGGAACCGAAAAAGCTAGTCAAACTATTGTAAATCATATTTTGTAACATGATTTTTAAGCTCTGCTGGATAAAGTCAGTGAGACTAAACCAAAATTGTCAAAATGACCAAACCTGTTCATTCAGCAAAATCGAAGCAAAATTAAATTAAGGTCTTAATAGGCCAGTGGAATTAGCAAATATGCATATTGTAATTCGTTTCAAGATGCCACGTGGATTAAACGATAGTTTTATTGATTACGAACATGACCCTGAATTTGGTCCACTTTTTGACCGCCGGAATATTCCCAAGCAACACAGTTTGGTATAATAAACGTATAAAAATCGTTGCGATTTTCTGAATATACGTTATATATACGTGAAAATGTCCGCGCGATAAACGTATATTGCCGGTATATGACATACTGGTGAAAAAATTACAAAATTAAAACTGAAAATCAATTACAAAAATTTATTTGGCATAAAAGAGGTTATTAAAAACATATAAAAATTATATTTGAAGTATTAGTTATATTGTGACATTGAATACATATTGAATACAGCGTTTTTTTAAATATCAATATAACGTATATAAAACATATATTAAACGTTCCCCTAAATGTCATGTAACAATTAAGATTGATTGGAAACCTGATTTAAATACCAAAAATGTAGGTTTCATTATTTAAAATCAGCATAAATGTTGTAATTTTCAATTAAGGTTTAAGAATGTGATAAACATTACGTATAAAAATAGTTACTGTATATACCATATATACACTTATACCAAAAATATACCCAGTATACGTATATTATACCATAAATATACTACTGTGTGTTGCTTGGGTTGTTTATTTAACGATTTATTGTTGAAAAATTCCAAAAAATCGACTTTTTTAAAGATAACTCAAAGACTTTTGACGATAGGTTTTTCAATTTGTAAATACTGTTAGAACTTTGAAAAAACGGATAATTTAAAACGCTTGAGAATTTGTTTAAATAATTGCAAAAAACCGCGAAAATTTTTGCAATTCGCAAATATTTTTCATTCTTGAACAAAAGCACTTTAGTGCTTGAAACTTTGAGAAAATATGTCTTCTATCACCCCAAAGTTACCTCTAAAATTTCATCAAAAAATTTTATTAGTTTAAGAGATATTCAATTTGTTTATTAAAAACATGAATAATGTAAAATGCAAATTCACCCAGTTCCCATTGTTGTAGAGAGTTGATCTGGACATCATTTTTTCTGTTGAGACTTAAACTTTATGTTTTCATTAATGGTAAATCAAATTTGCATTATTTTCAACTTCGATAGCGTTTGAAAAAGTGTCACATTTTGAGGTTAGGTTTTTTTCTAATAACTTTTAAACAAATGAAGATTTTGCAATATAGTTCTGATATCTTTGTTGTTGGGGTTTTTTCACACATTTTCAAAAAAAAAATGACTAGCCTTACTAGAAGCCGAGATGATTTTGTTTTAATAAATTCGTAATTTGTTTATTAATAAACATTAACAGCTGAAACATGGCGAACAACTAGTTTAATAGTCTATCTTTGTAATAGAGCTGAGTTTGGGGGAAAAAAATTCAATTTGCAACGATAACAATAATTAATTTTAAATCAGTGTCAGAACAGGAGTGAGAAGCATGAGTCCTATCTGTAACACGTTCGTAAAATGATTGAGACGAGTTCAAATCCGTCAACCAAAAATTTACCGTTTCTCCGATTTTGACTTTTTTTTTTTAATTTGTGATGAAATAATAATATCTGTGATGTCGATTTTTTCCTAATTAAACAATAATTTGTTATAAACAATCATTTTTTGTTAAAAATTTTATTACGAATTTATTAAAAAAAATTAATCTCGGCTTCTAATAAGGCTAGTCATTTTTTTTTTGAAAATGTGTGAAAAGACCCCAGCAACAAAGATATGAGAACGATATTGCAAAATCTTCATTTGTTTAAAAGTTATCAGCAAAAAACCTAACCTCAAAATGTGACACTTTTTCAAACGCCATTTTGAAGTTGAAAATAATGCAAATTTGATTTACCATTAATAAAAACATAAACTTTAAGTCTCAACAAAAGAAATGATGTCCAGATCAACCCTCTACGACAACGGGAACTGGGTGAATTTGCATTTTACATTATTTATGTTTTTAATAAATAAATTGAATATCTCTTAAACTAATTAAAATTTTTTGATGAAATTTTAGGGATAACTTTTGGGTAATAAAAGACATATTTCTTCAAAGTTTCAAGCACTAAAGTGCTTTTGTTAAAGAATGAAAAATATTTGCAAATTGCTAAAATTTTCGTGGTTTTTTGCAATTATTTAAACAAATTTTCAAGCATTTCAAACGAAACATCTCTCAAATTAACCGTTTTTCAAAGTTGTAACAGTAAAAGCCTATCGTCAAAGGTCTTTGAGTTATCTTTAAAAAAGTCATTTTTTTTTAATTTTTCAACTATAAATCGTTAAATAAACAATGTTCCGGCGATCAAAAAGTGGACCATATTCAGGGTCATGTTCGTAATCAATAAAACTATCGTTTAATCCACGTAGCATCCTGAAATGAATTACAATAAATTTCAGTCTTTTTTTTACTAATTCTACTGAACTATAAGTGCCTCAAATTCAGATAAATACCTAATAACCTACTAACCTGGAATAACAGCTTTATCCTCTATGGCATTATTGATAGCCCTCAAGCCATCTCTGACGGCATCTTTGATCTGCATCAAAGTGTGCTTGTTGGGTCCCTTCATCAAAATGGTAACGGACTGGGGCACCTTGCAGTCTTCAATGAAAGTGTATTTGGTCTCGCCCAAAACATGCTCGTATACGTGGCCAGCACGACCAAGGTTAGATTCGTGGAGGTCGTCTAAACTGTTCATCGCCACACCACCACAGGCTAGGGCAAGACGCTCCATGTTACGTCTCTTCGCTCTGCGTAAGGCCATAATTCCTGGAAAAGAGATAATATGCATAAAGAAGGGCATAAAGGGAGCAAAGATTTATGGTCTTATTCCTTAGAATTTATAATCGTTTTATAGAGCAGACAATCCCCCAAGCAACAGTCAAAAACAAAGTCTCCTGGCGTCGGTGATAGGCCCTGGTAACCCCTTCTACCAAGCTGTTTTCGTGGAGCCCATCCCGGCACAAATTTCTGCATTTATTATTATTATCTAGTATAATATAGTTCAAACAGGGACGCTGCAAGCGGGCGTGCAGGGCATGCAGGCGCCCTTTATCAGGGGCGCTGCAATTACCAAATATATAATATAATATTATTTATACCAGAAAGTTTTTCGTCAATTACCTATAAACGAACCACTCTGGCAACAGCGCCAACAGCAGCACAAACCATAATATACATACGTATTTTAAAATGGTTGTTTTTGTTTTAATTATATTTTACGTTATTAATTTCATTCGAAATTAGGAAATAGGGCGCCAAAAATTTAGTTGCACGCGGGCGCACTAAGCTCAAGCAGCGTCCCTGAGTTCAAAGTACATTTTCCTGTAAATGGTGAAAACCAACTTCCAGATGAACTAATGACCAATTTTATTATGTGACACTTTTACATTAATTTATGAGCAGAATTTAAAAATTTGTAGTTTTCTACACAAAAAAAGTCTCGTGTTTTTTCTTTAAAATTATCAGTTTTTGAGTAAATCTTATCTGAACTTTATTCGGGAATATTTTTTTATGAATATTTCAGCAGAACAGAAAAAACAATGACAGTAAAACAAAATTTGATTACATTATTTTTTATTAGGCAACAATGAATTAGATTAAAGTAAGGTAAATTACAAATTACTAGAGTTGTTCAAAGTGCATTCCGTCAGCATCAACACATTTCTGACATCTGCGCCGTACAGGGTGTGTAGCTTTACGAATGAAATCAGGATTAGCCCGCAAATTTTCACATTCTTTGAGAATTCTTTCTATTAACTCTTCTCTTGTGTTTATAGGGTTTGCGTAGACTTTGTCCTTTAAATAGCCCCAGACAAAAAAATCAACTGGAGTTAAATCCGGTGAACGGGATGGCCAGGCTCTTGCACCTAATCGACCGATCCACCGTTCAGGATAATTATTGTTTACCCACAAACGTTTCTCAACAGCAAAATTTGCAGGAGCTCCGTCCATTTGAAACCAGCATTCATTTCTTAAATTAAGAGGAATATCCTCGAGATATTGAAAAAAATGGTTATTTAAAAAATCATTAAATAATGGTCCATTTAAACGGAAAAAAAAAAAGGATGTGGGGCCCACAAAGTCCCGTTTATAACACCACACCACACATTAATAATAAACTCCTGTTGAAATGTCCTAGGGCGAATTATATGAGGATTCCGATGAGCCCAGATCCTTAAATTATTAAAATTAACGGATCCATTACGGTTAAAGATAGCTTCATCAGTCCAAATAATTTTACTTCCGAAATCGGGATCTTGTTCCATGGCATTTATAAACCAATTACAAAAATTGATACGCCTTTCGGGATCACCTGGTTGAAGGCTTTGGACTGGCTGCATTCGAAAAGCTTTTCTGTGGTCTTTTTTCAGAATCCGAAAAACTTTGTTTTTGGAAACATGCACAGCTTGCGCACGCAGCTGTTGTACCACTCTTCTGATACTTAATTTATTATTATTGTTAAATTTGGCCAAAATTATGTTTTTAAATTGCCCGTTTCGCTGTTCTTCATTTCTTGGACCTCTTTTAAGTCCAACATTTCTAAATTCTAGGTGGGTTCGAATAAAAACATCTTTAGATTCTATTAGGAAATCTTCTGCGATATTCGCGTACCACGGCATTCGCGTTTCCATTACAACAATTAACTACAGAAAACACAAAAAACAACAATGTCATTATTGTCATTCTGGCATTGCATGCTAGATTATTTTTCATTTGTTACAAACATTACAATCATGGCACACTCCTGCATACCAGGAATGCTGGTAATAATGGTTACTAATTAATAAAGTTCAGATAAGACTTACTCAAAAACTGATAATTTTAGAGAAAAAACACAAGAGACTTTTTTTTGAGTAGAAAACTTCAAATTTTTAAGTACTGCTCATAAATTAATGTAAAAGTGTCACACAATAAAGTTGGGGCTAAATTATACCTAGGCTCCCCCAGTTTCACCCGCTCCTGAATGATTTTCGTACATAGTTGTCATTTTGTCTTAAAAAGCATAAAAAGTTAAATTCCTGTGTAAATTATCATTTGTTTATCATTAGACGTTTCGAAAATATTCATAAAAAAACATTTTCAGGAGAATTACTTGAACACTCTGTATCTCGGAAACTGAGCACTTCCCGACCCATGTTTATAGGAACTTTTTTTCTTATTTTGAAAAGTTGTATTGCTTGGTGAAGTTTGGCCTATGCAACTCGGGACACCCTGTATATAAAAAAAAGGCAAAACATGACATTTTCAAACAATCGTTTACACACGAACAGAAAAACTATGAAAATTCAATCAGACAAGAGAATTTTGCAATTGTGTTTTTAAACATTTAAAGAAATCTACTTGACTCCTTACATGAAAATTGTTACTCAATATTTCAATATGGAAGTTTATGTGTTCTGTCAAATAAAATTACGAATTAAAGAGATAGCGCTAATAAATCACCAAAGTCATGTGATCAGTTCAACAACTACCTATCCTATATTCTATAAAGTAAACGTTGTAAAAAATGGATATTTTCGATATTTTTGAGGACATTTTATCAAGTGATGGAGAAGATGTTATCAATGCTATAGAAGCACCACAGCGTGCGCAAAAATTCAGAGAAAGAATTGATCATTTGCAAATAATAAAGAATTTAGAGAACCATTTGCATTATTGAATTTTTTTGCAAGTGCAATCCTGGCATTTAACATATCTTTCCATGTTATCGAATCACCTTTCTTGCACTCGATTACATCTTTATGCTTTTTCACCAATTCATTCAACAATTTTATTTCACTATCGTTGAAATTTGTAGACATTTTATCTTTCATCGTGAAAAGTCAAATTGACAGTAATGAAGATGACATCAGCCGCTATCTGTCACTATGCTACCAACCTAAAATTACCATTATCAACCAACAAAATGGTGATGATATAGAACATCCCAGAATCGACCTAAACCGAAGACTAAATAAAAATTTCGACTTGAAAAAAATTCATTTAAAGACATTTTAGAGCATAACATACAAGACTGAAAAGCATCAGAGCCGAAAACTGGCACATAAGGACTTATACAGTTATACAGTTAGGAAAATATGGTCGTAAGAGCAGGGTTGGAAAAATCATGATTTTTTTTTTTAAATAAAATATCAATGACTTTTATAAAAAAAAAAATCAGGAATTTATTTGATTTTTTTTGTTTTATTTTAATTTTCTGAAAACAAATATGATTTTTCCATACACTGTTTTCTGTATTCACAAGAAATGTATGAAAATAGTGGTTTATTACCACTCATTATAAAACTTCAAGCAAAAATGGAACCTTTTGCAGCAGTTATCTTTTCAGAAGAGGTAATATGCAATGTTAGTACAATGGTGGGTTTCACAAAAAACATCCGTGATATTGATAAACTTCTTCCTATACTGAAGCAATTTTTGTGTACTGTCTTTTCATCAGCTTCGGTGGAAAGAGTATTTTCTACATTTGAGCTCGTTCACTCCAATTTACGAAATAAATTAGAAGTGGAGAAAGCAGGACAATTAATGTTCCTACACAAATTTTATAATGAAAATTAATGTTAATTGTTTTAGAAACTACCTGTTTTGTACCATTATTTATGAAGAATATTAATGGTTGATTTATATTTTGTAATAGTATTTTTATTTCCAGAACTTTCTTTTGATTTAAATCATCGATTAAAATAAAAAAAATCACTCGATTAAAATCGTGGATTTAAATCAAATGATTTAAATCGAGCGAATTCTGCATAGGAGTAAAAATATATTATGTTTATGGGAAAGTATACTGAAAATAAAAGTATAATTTTGGTCAAAGACATAAATACATTATACTTTTTCAAAAGTGAGCCAAAGTTGGACTTTTTTAAGAAGTATGCTAAATAATATGTACTTTGAAAATATTTGTGAATATTTTTAACTTTTTAATCGCTTCACGAAACACAATGAAAGTAGAGATACAGTCTTGTGGACAACACTCAAAAGAATGAATATAAAACTTTAACAATGCGACGTACTGAAAGGGCGAAACAGAAAAATGTGCGCATAGCGTCTATAGGCAATTATTTGTCAAAAATTAGTAAAAATGGACAAGGCCGGTTTCTCGAATAAAACAAATTTGGATTCATCCAGCGGCTCATCATTTGAACGAGTGCGTTGGATAATCGGTAGAAAGCGATAGTAGGAAAACCAAATGCAGGTCTTTCCAAATGACAAAGTTATAGAGGGAAGCACTTTGTGCATAAGTAAGACAAAAAGCCATTTGTCAAAAAGTCGCTCGAAGGCGAAGTCATGTCACATCCCTTATATTGAACCTATATGAGGACCGGTACGTCGTGAGACAGAAAGTTGTAATAACTCGTATATAGTTGAACTCATATGGAACGTTCTTGTGAATGATATAATCGCAATAAAGAACTTTAAAGCTAATCACAAACCTCCCAAAATTCTAAGTAAAATATTTTAATATTATTACGTCAGACTCAAAACTCAAAAATGCTTTCATCAATTTTTAGGAAAGTTGTGTGAATCTTTTCTATCGATTGCTATCGCACGCTCTCCATCTTATGGTAGCATCAAAAGCTCTCTAGAAGAGGTGATTGACCTTGCCCTACTTGGGGAAGGCCACGGCCGACTCTAGTTAACAGGCCACTAAGTAATAGGTGGCAACACCGCACACAAGTAAAGATGTAGTCCGATGTGCGATGGTTGTTTGCATTACAGCAGCTAAATTTAATGGGCGGCCGTGTTTTAACTGTATTTTATCTATTTATAATGCGTTTTGATTCATGATTCTATATGATACATTTGTTTAGCTAGGATACAGATTATAAATCATTCATGTGTTTAATCAATTGAGGCTTCAATCGAAGTTTAAATCTCTGCTAGGTCAATTAAACATCACAATATTTTGTACAGAATTATGCCTAATTTTGCACAGAAAAAAAAATGATGTTTAATTGTTCAGCAAAACCAACGACAAGTTAAATAATCCTTTTTTAATAATACGAAATATCATATTTTTATATTATAAAGGGAGTAATAAAATAATACAGATATCCCATAATATTAAGTTAGGAAATGTAATTTTGCCGGGACGCTGGACGGGAAGAATAAAGGGAAAATGGGAAGGGAATTTAGGATGATTCGGGAATGAGTAAATTAAAAATAACAGGAATCTAACAGGCTGTAAGTAAATTTAAAAACATAAACAAAGATTTACTTATGATATGAATAAAATACGAATATGGAATTGAATTGATACATATAAGTTTCTACTTTGCTATTTTGAAAGTGTCTAATTTTCGTTTTTTCATTTTATTGGCATCTTTTTCAGTAGTTCGTAACCGAGATTTTAATCTTTGCTCAAGTGCCCGATTACTCTGTGTCTTTACATAATTATTTAGAAGTAAATTTGCAAATATTGAATAAATAATTCGTAAAATATAGTCAATATTGTTTCCGCATATACACGTGTTTAAAAAATCTAAATAAAAATTATCTGACTTTAAACTATGTAAAGTTAGATTGATAAGAAAATCTTTTTGATTTTCAATTTGTAGGAACTCCTTTTCTAAACTATTGTTGTTAATGATATGTTCTAAGTAAAATTCCCTTTATTTTCAACAATATGTGAAAGGCAAATATTACAAGAATTTTTTTTAGCTAGTCCATGAGATGCATATCCAGATATATAAATTTTAACTGCTTCGTCTATATTAGGTCAGTATTAATTGAAATTTGATTTTCAATACTAACAATATCAGCATCAGAATTTAACGTATACAATACAACTTTAGACGTAAAAATTTTTACATTCCAGCAATTATTTTTTTTTGATAAAACGTTAATAAATTCCTCAAAATTTTCAATAATATCCAACTTCTCAAAGTTTTGGAATAAAATTTCATGTTGATGAATTTGATTTTCGCGCCTACTTTCTGGATCTTGTCGACGGACTGATTTTTTTGTAGATAAGTATTTAGGCAAAGGACCACGCACGTTTTATATGGAAATCGGTCTTCCGGTGAAATTGACTGAAAATTTGGGAAATGGTTCATTTTGTATCCCTGATCAAAAGTCTCAATGGGGTCAAAGCTTGAAATGCCCATCTTTAGCCAGTACGGCCGTTTTTAAGGGGCAAAAACGGCAAAAATTCAATTTTACTTCCACGTCGTGGAAGTATAGTAACGACAAAAAAATTTTTAAAAATTTTTATTGTCCAAATAGGCTTAAAATGTCATGAAACGTCGAGATTTTAAGTTTGAGCGAAAAAAAAATGTTTTGATGGCATTCAATCTTTTCGGGGAATAGCTGTAAGCCATTTTTTTCTTAATTCATCGTCCTTAGGGAAACTAAACTAAACTAAATGTGATCTTTGAACCGTCTGTTTACGTTGTGGAAGTATAATTATTTGTCTTACAGCCTGGTACGACACGTCTGGGCATTTTAGGTTAGGTCGGTTCACGCATTGTTAAACAGAGTACAAACTCGATTAAAACTATCATAACGTCCTATAATTGATATCACATGATCTAAACTAAATGCACTTCAATTAGCAAGTCACTTACACTATTGTTACAAAATAAAAATATGAATTTCCAGCAATTAAAACAAGAACCGACCAAAAGCAGCCGTAAACAGCTATGGCAATTTAGTGAAACTAAGGACCACATGCATTGTTGCCAGTTTTCCTTGTTCGCAGCCTGTTACTAGAGTCGATCGTGGGAAGGCGATTCTATTCAAATTATATAATTTATAAGGTAGGATATTGCATAATTTGAATTGTACTTATTTTAAACCTAATCAATAAATGGTATTATTTGAACTATTGCATTTTATTGATTGAATGACTTGTTTCGAGGGTTTTCGTTTGATAGGCAGGAATTGAGTAAATTGGGTGTCTCAGACCCCACAAGTTTGCATCTCAATACCCCGGTCACATTACGGAAGCTCAAAAAGGATTTTTTTATGAAGACAATTCAGAGGTGCAGCCTTGGTCTATTTCTTAGGTAACAAATATCTCATACACCTTATTGAACCCGCCTGAGAGTGGAAGACCACACACGAACAACGGAGAACGTGACTGGCGCCCTTAATAAATAAATTGGTGTCAAGTCACTCACACGCTGTGTGGTAGGTTCTTCTACAATAACACTGACGATTTTGACAAGTACCTATAAAACGGTATTTTAATTTAATTTAAAACTCCAGTTGAAACTTCTAGTTAAACTCTGGTTTAATCTTCACCAATAAAACCGGCCCTTAGCTTGTAGGTTGTACAATATTGACCACTTACAGTAGTGAACATAGAAAACAAACTTGTTGCAGCACGCAGTGGTAGATCTAGAAATTTCAATAATTTTTTTCTCATCTGTGGCGCATGGGACTCATACGAAATATGGAAAATAACATCTAGAGAAGCACTCCTCTAAGGACACCTAAAAAATTTTGAAAAGCAGTTGGTGAAAAAAATTTCCAAAATTCATGCCCCCCCTCCCCCCCCCGTCAATGGACTCCCGTTTAAAATTAGGTTTATGAAGTGAGTTTATGAAAATATTTTCATTACCAACTGAGATAAAACGAACTGAAGTTTTGTAATTTGTTAAATTGTAAATTACAAAATTTCAGTTCATTGTATTTCAGTTAATAATGAAAATATTTTCATAAACTTCAAAGTCTATTGTTGCATTTTTATGAAAAGTAAAATGTATATGACAAAAAAGAATAATTTTAAACGGGAGTCCTTAGACCGGGGGGGGGGGGGGAGGCAAGAATTTTGAATTTTTTTTTCGCAAACTGCTTTTTCAAAAGGGGTCGTTAGAGGAGTGCTTCTCTAGATGTTATTTCCCATATTTCATAAGGGTCCCATGCGCCATGCGAGAAAAAAATTATTGAAATTTCTAGATACGCCACTGGTTGCACGATACAAAAAAATCATACCTTCCTTTGCCAACATGTCCAAACTCATCGGATCGATTCCCTTCTGATTGATAACAACAAACGTTTTATTAGTTCCATCGCAGAGGGACTTCTTCAATGCTATAACCTTCTTCACTCTCTGTTCAATAAACTCACGTTCAGCAGACACCATCTTTTCTCTTTCTTCCGCAGTTTTATAAAAGAATCCAGAGTTAACTTCGCTCTTTTCATACTCCATGCTCACGTTACATGTCAAGATATAGCAGTCTTTGAGGCTCTTGGGCATGTCTGGGTGCCGAGATCCGTGATCGAGGACCAAACCTAAAAGATAATAATTTTTTATTTTTACAGCCTTTACAAAAAGTATAGAAATACAATCTAATGACTATGCATAAAATAATTTAAGAAAACAAAATTAGAATACACACTGATAAAAGTGAAGGAAAAATTGTGTACACCATATTTCAAACTTCAAGTACTGTCTAATTTATGTAGTGTTACCGGTGTTTTATATTACATATTTCATTTTCTTAAGTACTTCATATCTGTGTATCATATTGTACGGTGGTTACCCCCCACAAATAAAAGTCCAGAAAATTTTCAATCAACAAAATATACATAATATTAGCAAATAGAAACCAACCTTTAACTAAGGAGGTATCAGTTTCTGTCTTGTGCTGCATTTCCATTAATTCTACCATGTGCAAATCAACTGGTTTGTCGCCCTGTTTAATGGATAGTACGGCTTCAACACAAACATCTGTTAAGACATCAGCCAACTTCTGGTGAACCTTTTAGAAGATAAAAAAAAAAATTGTTTTACTAGACCTTATTATACAGTTACCACTACTTAGTGGTATTCTGTCTATATAAGCTAAAGCAGTAGTTCGTAACATGGCATTTGCCGGCGCCCTAGAATTTTTTTTTCCAACTGTTATACTATAATTTGAAGCACAATTATCCATCAATCAATAATTTCTATTTTTATTAAATGAGTACTTAAATACTCTTAAAATTCAGTCTTCAAGTGTTAGTGATGAAAAAAAAAGTTACAATTCCAGGAACTACACCATTTCCAAACCTTATGAAGCGTCTCAAATCTACTGAAAAAGAATTATCCGCAAAGCTTTCAAAACTATTTTACAACATTTACAAAGATCTATGGGACAATTTCTTCGAATATTTTGCACTTGGGGAAGCACGCATAATTGAGTTTGAGACCTATTCTCCGATTTAATTTAACAAGGACCTAGGCACTATATTTATTACCACATACCCTTGCTTAATTTTTTAATCGGTTTAGATAATTTTATAACACTATCTTGTTTGCCATTCTTTGTCTTATGTATCTGTTGTTTACCTATTTTTAATATTTATTATACATTTCCCATATTGCCTTAATATTTTGACAGGTGTAAACATTATGTATTATGTATTTTGACACCAATAAATTGATATTATTCTTGTCGTAAATTCAATGGGACAGCTGGAAGTCGCAAAACTATATTCTTGCGACTTTCCCCCCTGGAGAGGAGGTGGTTCGGTGGTTCCGAGTCTTGTTCGAGTGGGATAAATTAACTTCATTGACAACCAGATGAACCAATTTTTACATTAAGAAACCTGTGCAAGTTATTTCTGCCCCAAAATACCTAGTGCCTAGTCTATAATAGGACAGAGTTAATATATAACATATCTTATTTATCAATTTAAAATATTTTAAATGTACTTATGTCTTTTTAGAACCTATAATTCATAAGCAACATAAATTATAATTAGTTTCATTCACCTTTGTCCTCAAGCTGGTCCTACAGACATCCGTTAAATTTTCTTTGTGCAAATCGATAGGTAATTTCATCGATTCCAACACTTCTAAGGCCTTCGCCCTAGCTTTATCGAAACCCTCAGTTAAAATTCTTGGGTGTAGACCTTCGGCGACATAAATATCAGCTTGCTTTAGCAGCTCTCCAATAACTAGTACTGTAGACGTAGTCCCATCGCCGGTCATGTCGTCCTGAGCAGTGGAAGCACGAGCAATAAGCGACGCAGTTGGATGCTGGATCTGCATTTCATGAAGTAAAACGTTACCGTCTTTGGTTATTTTGATGTCTCCAGCCCCGGAAACCAACCTAACAAACATATATATATTTAATTTCATAAAATTAGGCATACATTTTTTGATTTTAACACAGGCTTGTATGGAGCTCGCATGTGTAAAGTCGCATCCATATCATTAAACATTTATATTGTACATTGGATTTAGCATTCAACACAAATACTTGTAACCCAGTCAAATAGAAATACCGGATGACGTGTTGAAACTTGGCATAGATGTTGATTCGAGTTTACTATTAAACTTACTAAAAATCCTGAGCTCAATATATTGCCCTTGAGCACAAATATTTTTTTCGTTATCAGGTCATAATACATAGGAATCAACAATAAAATTTCAGGTGGAATGTTGTCGCCGAAAGAAATCAATTTAACTGTACTATTAGGCACTGTAGTAACAAAGTATTAAGTAATATTTCGTAATTTTTTACGACAGTATAGATATTAACGTAAAACTAAATTTGGTCAGCAAATTAGATTTCCCCAAGTGTACAGTGATATGTGATATGTTGAGAAATCTTATTAATAACTTATAGTTTAGTAAACTCACATTAAGTTCAATTCAAGTTCATAATAAATAATAATAAATCTACCAAGGCAGGCTACAAACTGATATATTTTCACATGACAAAAACAGACACCATCTACAAAAAAACACCAGTTGATACAAAAACCATATAAAACAATTACCATAAGAAATAACTATCTTATTTATATCAATAAAGATATTACATCATTAATCGGTCTAAATTTTGTATTCATTCTATGAAATGCTAATTTGCTAATTAGTAATTTACCGGCACACTACTTAGAATAGAATAGAATACAATAGAATAATTTATTAATGTTGAATACACAGAAGTGTTTACACAAGTCAAAAATAGTATATAAAAAAGGAAAATTAGCAGATAAGAAAAAATCTTATAAAACATATTTGTATAAATGTATATGAAGAGAGAAAAATAATAATAAAAACACTAAGTTAGACACATTATGTAAAAAGCTTAAATGCTAATAAAAACATCATCATACAACAAACAATATACAGCTAGTTAAAAATTATAATATACATTCAATAATTAATAATTACACATGAATTAACAAGATAACATAGAGATATCATCAGAGACCACATATTGGCATACCGATTTATTTAATTAAATTTGTGATAAATCGCTCAATAGAAATTCTTCAAAACTGTAGAAAGCATTTGCAATAAGATAATTTTTTAATCTGAATTGAAACTTAGTTTCACTCAAAAGTCTTACTGCTGAAGGCAGTGCATTATAAAATTGTATTCCATAATATCCAGTGCCATCCCTAGTTTTTTTTAGGCGTAAAAAGTTTTGGTGGATATCATTTTTATTCCTAATATTGTATGAATGAATTTCGTTTCGAGACATGTATTTGTTTAGGTTATTTTTTATGTACAAGAGACATTGTAATATGTAAGTACAGGGCACAGTCAGTACACTCAATTTTTTAAATTGTTCTTTGCAATCGTCTCTATAGCTAAGTCCAGATATAATTCGTACAGCTTTTCTTTGTACGGAAAACACGCTACTAGATGTAGGAGCATGACCCCATACTAGTATTCCATATGATATTACTGAATGAATCACACCGTGGTATGCGGCTACCAATGCATTTTGAGTAATTTTGCCTGTTACAGATCTGAGTAGGTATATATTTTTAGAAATTTTTTTACAAACATGTGATGTATGTTCGTCCCATGATAGTTTTGGGTCCAGGTGTAGACCAAGAAATTTAGTGGATATTGTTGTGTATTTCCTCCATGTTTTGTAGACTAAATACCATTGATTCCGTTTTTGAGGTATTTAAATTCAGGCGGTTAGCCAGGAACCAACTTTGTACGCTTGACTGTATGTCTTTGACATTATTTAGTAATTCCTCTAGATTAGTGTTTACGTCTGTTAGATTAGTATCATCAGCAAATAGAACGGTCTCTATTTGGTTTACCGAGTTTAGAAGGTCATTAATGTATATAAGGAACAGAATTGGTCCTAGGATGGACCCTTGGGTGACACCATGTTTTACTGGAAGTAGTTTAGAATTAGTTCCATTATAACTAATATACTGTTGATGTCCAAACAGGTATGATTTCATTAACAAAATGCTGTCTGTAGTGAAGCCATCGTAGTTCAGCTTATTCAGAAGGATGTCATGACACACACAGTCGAACACCTTAGTGAGGTCTAAGAAATGAGATGGTATATATTTACCGTCCTCGAAACCAACATTAATAAGCGAAGTTAATTTATCAATGGCTAATGTGGTTGATAACTTATTTCTGAAACCATACTGGCTGCTGTTAAAAAGAGTATTACTTTCAAAGTAATCGACTAACTGGACTTTTAAAATAGTTTCATATATTTTAGCAGAAATCGGTCTGTGATTAGAAGGATCATGGATATCGTCTTTTTTATATATTGGTACAACCTTGGAGATTTTTAAGCAATTTGGAAATATATTGTTTGATATACACATATTGATTAGTTTTGTCAATGGAAGTATTACTGTATAGATTATAGTCTTTATAATATTGGTGTTAATATCATATACATCCTTACAAGTCTTATTTTTTAACGAAGTTGTTGCTTCGAGTACTTCTTGTGGTGTTACATTAGAAAAAGTAAACTGATGTTCTAGGACATTTTCTATAAAATCAGTATATGCTTTGCTTACTGTAGGCATAGCTTTTAAAATGTCCTCTGGAATATTAACATTACTTATATTGTATTATTACTTATATTGTATTATTGTATTATTCAGTAAATAGGGACGGTTCTAGAAATTTTTCAAGTGTAAGCCGGCGATATTTTGG
The DNA here is from genome assembly GCA_936432065.2 of Rutpela maculata. Lineage (NCBI taxonomy): Eukaryota > Metazoa > Arthropoda > Insecta > Coleoptera > Cerambycidae > Rutpela > Rutpela maculata. Next base: position 34,171,288 of record OW386292.2, read on the forward strand.
CGCTTCCCATCTCAATGACAATAAAATTGTAGGAATTTGTAATGGAGAAAAATTCTGCAAAAACCTAATTATTACAATTGCATTTTTCTTCAATATTCATAGTTTCTCCAAGAATATTAACGACCAATGGCGAAACTATAAAATGAATGAATATTTTACAAAGTTTCAATTTCAATAATTATTAGAGAATATTATTTAGGTATTATGCAAATCACCACTTACACACTTTTTTTATTTATTATGAAAATACCTACTTTCTGTATATTGTTGCCCTAATCTCGGCACACTAATATAAAAGTTAGGTAAATACTTTAAAACACTCATTATTTGAGAACCAATCAAAACAACTACTCTTCTAGCTAATACTGACGAAGTATTGAATTACATGATAGGATTCTTAGCATTTAAAAAAATAAAAAAACTGAAAATACTTAAATATTTACATTTATTCATTCACACTTTTTTATTTAATTGAAATTATCTACTTTCTGTATATTGGTACCTTAATCGGGTCACGCTAATATACTACTCAGGAAAACACTTTAAAACACTCAGAAAGTAGGTATTTTCATAATAAATAAAAAAAGTGTGTAAGTTGTGATTTGCATAATACCTAAATAATATTCTCTAATCATGATAAAAGCAAATAAATAAAAATAATTAATTGTAATTCAATAATTAATCGAACAATTTTTTTAAATAATAACCACAACTAAGATGTATATCTATTTAAAATGTATTCTAACAAGTGCAATTGAAACATAAGTAAAAACATGATGGTCGATTTTAGTAGGCGTTCAGTGTTTGACGCCTTTCCCTGTTTGGCACATCTTTCAGTTGGCGCCTTCTGCGACCGTGTGATTCACAGGATTCAAGATCCGGCCCTGTCAGTAAAGTATTTTTTTCTTGTTTAGTCTGTGGATTAGACAACCCATAAAAATATTACATTTTTTTAATAAAAATAACAGCATTAATCAAAGGTTTTTGTTTCAATAATAGTAAGTACATTGTGCAACAAATACTTATTGAAAGTAACACTGTTCACATGAGTGTGACAGTTTGTGACGAGAGGTAGCTGAGGGTCGAGGTGAGGGTCCGAGGGGCTTCTCACTGGTACTGTACAAATCGTTGGCAATATATAGAAAATAAGTGGCAATAAAGAGCTATATATAGAAATTAAAGGCAATACTTGAAAATAACTGGTAATATGGGGCAATAAATGACAATAAGTGGCAATGAGTGAGCAATAGTGGGCAACAAAATGGCAATAAGTGGCAATAACGAATTCGTATTGAATCATATACTATTGGAAATTCTTATTTTTACAATTTAGAAGCTAACGGATAATTTTTCTTGTCTGTTGTACATATAATCGGTGTGAATGACAATTATTAACCCCTATAAATGAACAGTAAATAATACTGGTAAGTACTAATCCTTCTTATCTAGGTATTTTATATTGCAAATTTTCTTATCGAAGGCTGAGAGGTTACTAAGGTAGATATTTATTATTTAATGCAGATATTGCCGCAATTTAGTTATATTATGTATTAATTATAAAGTAAATACCAAGTAAAACGCATTGCTCCCAATAAAATAGCTTTGTGTTTGTTATTAAACATCACTATAAAAGCCTATTGATCGTATCTTCCGCCTTGTCTACTTCGAAAGGATAACCTCTGAAATTATTCTGGATTTATTGTTGAAATATGTGAACTACCATCTGCCGTCTGTCCATTAAGTAATTCAGCAAAGTTAAACAAAAAATAAGGCGGCATTTGTCAATGAGTACCACGACCACTAAGTGTGTATATAATATATCATATATACCGCTAAAAAGTCTGCACCAATATGGGAAACTCCATTGTTATTGACTTTCTGAAAAATTTTATTTTTGATAAAAATTATGTTCTCAAATGAAAAAGGGTCTTAGTCCACTCAAATTAGGAAAAAAGCGGAGAAAAATTCTGAACAGCAGTTTCTCTGTATAGGAAGTAAGAATTCAACTTTTAGAACAAGGTTTGGCTTATGCGCAGAAAAAAAAAAAAGAAATGATTTTTGAGATATATACATATATATAAACGTTTTTTCGTCGTTTTTTTCATTTAGACGTATATATCTAGAAAAGTACGCATTTTTCAGGCTAAACGAAAATAGGTAAACGTGTTCAGAATACGACTTCCTACAAAAAAGGTTCCATACACTTTTCTGATTATCCTATTGGCTTTTCCGGTAAAGTGACTTAAAAAATATATATGTTTTTTTCGTGTTTTTTTTATTTTGAATGCAAATATTTCAAAAAGTGCGCGATTTTAGGGCCAAATAAGTAAACTTGCTCAGAATGAGATTTTCTACAAAAAACTCCTATACATTTTTCCGATTATCCTATTGGTTTTTCCGGAAAAGCTTCTTGAAGAATATATATATATTTGCTTTTTCGTGTCTTTTTTTTTTTCATTTTGAAGTATATATCTCTGAAATATATAGCACTTTTTTTATAGGAAATCACATTCTGAACAAGTTTACTAAAATTCATTTAGCCTTAAAAATACGTACTTTCCGAGATATATATACGTCCAAATGAAAAAAAAACATGAAAAAGCAAATATATATATTCTTCAAGAAGCTTTTCCGGAAAAACCAAGGGAATAATCGAAAAACATATAAGAGCTCTTTCGTAGAAGATCTCGTTCTGAACAAGTTTATTTATGTTCATTTAGCCCTAAAATCGCGTGATTTTTGAGATACTTGCAATCAAAATAAAAAAAAACATGAAAAAACACAAATATATTTTTCAAGTCGCTTTTCCGGAAAAGCCAATGGGATAATCGGAAAAATGTATAGAACCTTTTTTGTAAAAAATCGTATTCTGAATAGGGATGGGACGGATGTGCTTTTGGCCGGATAACCGGATACAGTACATCCGGCCAGATCAAAATCCGGTCCGGCCGGATAATCCGGCCGGATATCATGCCTTTTCAAGCAGTCGCTTTATCTACGAGCAGGCCGCGATATTTACAATTAAATTCCAGTCCCATCCGCATTGTCCTGTCCTGCCAATCTTGCACATTGCTGCAAGTAATTGTAATTACACAAAACGCTCATGGTACGCCAGAACAGAACTAATAATAACACAGGTCTACAAAAAAAAAATTCTGCTCCAAGGACTAAACCTATCATGCCTTAAGTATTTTTGTGTGCTGAATCCGAATTTTCAATTAAAAACATTTTCTACCGCGTAGATTTCGAGTAAATCCTGGTTTCTACGGTAAAAAAAAACGTATTTTGACAATAAAAACCGGGATTTACTCAAAATCTAGACGGAAGAAAATTTTTTTAATTGAAAATTTGGATTCAGCACACAAAAATATTTAAGGCATAATGAGTTTAGTCCTTGGAACATAAATTTTTTTTTGTAGACCAGTGCACATGCAAGGTGCGCATCTGTGCAGAGGTCTACAAAACAAAATTCTGTTCCATTGACTAAACCTATCACGCCTTAAGTATTTTTGTGTGCTGAATCCGAATTTTCAATTTAAAAACTTATTTAACGCGTAAATCCCGGTTTTTATCGTCAAAATACGGTTTTTTGAGAATTTTTGACGTTTACTCGAAATCTACGCGGCAGAAAATTTTTTAATTGAAAATTCGGATTCAGCACACAAAAATACTTAAGGCATGATAGGTTTTTTTGTAGACCTGTGTAATTAATAATAAATATTTATATATGTGTGTACTTGGTTCTATCCCCAGTTATGGTGTTTTTGTATTTATTAATATTATGATTTTCTAAGGAACTTCATTCTCAGAAGAACCAGCAACCGGCATCTGTGTTTTGAAATTACATATGCATTTTGGGTAATTACACATCAAATTAAAAAGTTATTTCTCGCGATCGTTAGTAGTTGCTGTTTTTGTCATTAGCAATACAATGGAGAAAAATAGCTATACATACCACTACCACCACTATTGTATTCGCGAAGAATTTAAGACTTATTTTTTTATATTTGTTATTTATTTTGATTGTAGTTTCTAGTTCATTGTTAATTTTATAAATATTTTGATATAAAACTGACAATTAATAAATATCATTTAAGTTTCATGCATTTTGTACAGTTTTTATTTGGCCGGATGTTGACCGGATATTTTTTCATATCCGGCCGGAGCCGGATATCCGGTTTGGAAGCCGGATTGGCCGGATGCAGTAGCCGGACCGGATATCCGTCCCATCCCTAATTCTGAACACATTTACCTATGTTCGTTTAGTCTTAAAAACGCGTACTTTTCGAGAAATAAAAGTCTAAATGAAAAAAAAAACACGAAAAAACGTATATATATATGTATTTATCTCAAAAATCATGTCTTTTTTTCTGCGCATAAGCAAAAAATTGTTCTAAAAGTTGAGTACTTACTATCTATGCAAAGAAACTGCTGTTCAAAATTTTTCTCTAAAACGGCGTTTTTTTTCCTAATTTAAGTGGACTATCTGCACAGGTGTGTGTTAGTCCTGGCGCTTAAGTCGGAAAAATATTTTTTTTGGAATTGCCTGAAGAATAAACTACCTTTATTTTTGAAAATATCGAAAAATGTTATTGAAAGAAGTTGTTCATAATGAAAAGTTATATACAAATATCAAATTTGACTTTTCTACTTTAAAAATGAAAATTATCCACTTTTTTACGTATAATTCCTGAACGATATTTTTAAATATTTCTCTGTTGTTAATAATTCCCTCTATTTAATAGTTTCAGCCTAAGCAATTGATTGAAATCCACTTTGAAGAACTTTTAGCAGTACATTTTTTACCAAATACTTAAATATTTTGGGTAAAAATGCTGAATTTCTTGGTGCAAAATTGTTCTATTTTTACGATGTTAACTTTTTCGGAATTTTTTAATGCGAATCACTTAAAATGATTTTCATTTAGCGATATAAAAGCCAGCGAGGCAATATTTTTCAACTAGGCATTAGTAGGAATAAAGAGGCATTAATGGCAAAAATAAAGAAATAAATCCAATTAAAGGAAATAAATTGGCAATAATGGTACTTAATATATCAGCAATAACAAAAAAGTACTACTTTATTGCCAGCAATTGGCAATTTTGTACAAAATTTTGGCCAGTGAGAAGCCCCTTGTGAGGGTCATAAGTCACACAAGTGTAAACTAAAAAGTGACTTTCATACGTATTACATACTATATTTTCTCTAAGACTGTCCTCAGTTTTCATATTTAAGGATAGGATTTTGCAGCGTGAGAGGGAAATAATTAAATAATTTATTATTAAAAATATTTAAAAAATCATAAATGGTATAACGGTTAGCTTAGTTAAGGTTGTGTTATGTTACTTTATTTTTTTTTATTACTGAAAAACATGCACTGTTACCCTACCCAGCACCTCTTTTCGCTCCCTGGTCCCGTAATGTTCTCATTTTTTTCCTCTTAATTGTATGGTTCATCCATAAATTTTTTTTTGTAAATGTGCTCTATTTATTAGGCATTCCAACAACCTGTCAAACTATTTTAGCAATATGGCGTGGAGGGCAAACATGGGGTTTATTTTAATTAACTCGCAGAAACGTAACCAAGGCAACCGAAAAACAAATGGTCATTGTACAGGATACCGACTTCTATGCTAGCAAAAAAAAAATACTCACGTTTCATATCAAACGTCCATAACAATTTGTCACCTGTTATATGTTGTGCAAATGTTGTATAACCCAACAGTAAAATTATAAAGTTTATTGCATGCACTGTTTACGTTGTGCACCCGAAAACTTTCCTTGCCCTTCTCGGAAGGAAAACAAACCAATGTAAAATTTTACTTCCACTGCTACATTATTTCACCCCATCTCCCACCCCTCTACGCACTTTGACCCTGAACAATTGAATTTGCAACACATTTTCCAACCTACATCTTCTCCTGTCGGCCGTCTCCTTTTACGTTGTTTACCTCACCCAGCACCCCTTTTCGCTCCACGGTCCCGTAGGTTGTGGGGTTGTTAATTATTTGCACAACATTCAAATATACACAAATTACTTCTAATAATGGCTATTACATGAATCAAAAAAAAACACGTAAAAAAAACAAAAGTCGGTATCCTGTACATTTACCAAACAAACTCTTTAACAAACGTTTAACGAATGAAAACAAACGTTTGCCGGATGTTTGCCATCCACGCCATGTTTAAAGTCACTTGGTTTGGATTGCTTAATTACATACTATTCATTACTTTTTAGAACATTTGCAAAATCCAAGATACCAGATATCCGCCATACGGAAAACCACTTTTTAATGTTTTAAGGATACTTCCTTTATGTTTTGAGCTTTCAGAATCTGGTTTTATCTCGAACGACTCGAACACAATGATTTTTTGTCCAGACAGTGCACTAATATTTTTTTCGTAGCTGTCTGGACTATGTAGCTATTTTTTAAGCAGCACCGTCTAGACAGTGCACTAATATTTTTCATCACAACTGACTGCAGCTACTTTTTAAGCAACACCGTCTAGACAATGCAGTAATCACTGCCTTAAGAATTTCGACGAAGACTAGAAAAATGAGGTTATAATCATACAAATCACAAAATATTCTCTGGCAAGAAAATAACAATCCTACATTACTGTTTTCATCAAATATACGTAACTACACGTATTATATTGTGATTATAAGCCCCTACTAACAAAAATTTCGATAATTACATGTCATGTGTTCTTACATTTTAACCGTCCCTTTCGGACCTAAATTGGACTTCATAACATCCTGAATTCCCTTGGCCGCCGAAATATTTATAGCCAAAGCTTGCGCTGCTCTCGCCACCTCAGCTTTAGGATTCAACAAACTAATTGCCATTTTGTATTTCCAAACACCAAAACTATCACAAAAATTGTTAATCTACTTCAACCACAGCGATCTCGTGAAAACTAGCCGGCAAAACCGGAAACTCGATAACCGTCGGGTATTTGATAGGGGGGGGGGAGGTTGGCAATATATCCGGTGTATTCAGGCGGGTAATTTAAAAAGGTATGGAAAATGATCGGTATGGGATCTAACAGGTTTCAAAAATACTGCACTGTCTGCACCAGTGCAAAAGTATATCTCTTCAACTTATGTATGATCTCACTTTATCTTCTATTGTCTGAGACTTTCAGCCTAATCGTTACAAATACCGTTCTTCAGATATTTACACTCTTGTACCAATGGCGCCAGGTTGATCTTATCTTTGCCCAAGATTTGTAGTCTAAGGTTCTCTCGTATTCAGCTTTTGGCGAGAAGTGAGTGCGGGGATGAATAGTCAGACTATCCTTGTTCTTCGAACGCGTAGTAGCGGTGCAGTTATCTCTTTCTAGAAGGACGGTCCGTACTGACCCGAAATAAGGCCAGAAGTATACTATGACCTGTAATATTTTACAACTTATCCTGATTACCACCATGCAAAACGGTCAGAGCTGGGCAAATACTTTGAAAAAGTGTTTAAATATTAAATACTAAATACTTTCAGAAAATTGAAAGTATTTAAATATTAAGTATTTTCAAAAGATAAAAGTATTTAAATAATAAATAACAAAAGTAATTAAATAGTTTAAACTTAGTATTTAAATACTTTCTGAATATTTAAATATTTTGATAACACTGAAGCATAGTAGTCGGGGAGGCCTCCCTAGCTGTACGTACACCCCAGTCCCGATCCTTGGGGACAATGTTTTTCATAAAGGTTAAAGCCTAAGGAACAATTTAAGACATGTCCTAAAAAAACTGGCTGTACTTTCAAAATCGCGGTCATATGTTAAAAAAAACTGTTGCCAATGTTGTTTTTGTCGTTTAAAAACTAAAAAAGATGGACAAAAACTTTTTCCACAAAAAACAACGTGCATAAAATTTTTAACAATTTTGTTTCTATACAATATTTTGATAGGAGTTACCATTTTCCAGATAAATGAGTCCAAAATTAAGAAAACATGGAAATTCATATATCGGTAAATCATTTAGAGAAAATAACTATGATAATTATTGTAAGGCGTATAATATAACTTTATATTATTAATATAACAAAAAATAAAATAAACTGAAAAAAAATTAATAATAATAATAATAATAATATAATTTGCAGACATTTATCTCGAAAACGGTGACAGTGGTATCTGGAAAATGGTAACTCCTATCCAAATATTGTATAGGAACAAAATTCTAGAAAATTTTATGCACTTTGTGTTTCGTGCAGAAAGTTTTTCTCCATCTTCTTTAGTTTTCCCGTATAACCACTCGATAAAGATATTTTTTTTCGATAAAGATAGATAAAGATGCTATATATATTTGTCGTTATCGGTCGTGTATTTATAGCACCTATGCCGAGTCTATATTCTAAACTTTACCGATAAAACATTTATTGCTACTGTGCAGCATATATACCTAGCTACATTTAAATTTAAACTATACCGCATATCTATCTCAACTGTACGTGATATCTTTATTCTAACTGTACCTTAACAACCGACACTTAAACTTAAACCTCATTTCTCATGCTCTTCACTTCTATTATGTATTTTAAAACGCCGGGCGATTTATAAACAAAAAACGATGGCCACAAAACTTAAAGAATCCGTTATGCCCAACAGATGATCCTGGCGGAGTTACATCATGTTGACAGTTGATGGCAATAACAACCTTATTTGAATCTGTAATATGGGTTCTCTTGTTTTCTGTTAAATTATAAAAGAAATAGCACAACATATATAAGGCATAATATTCATTATCTACCTACAATATTTTTACATACCTTTGAGCCGTAAGCCCTATATTAGTTGTGCAGAGACTAGCTGTTATGCTCTTATTTCTATTAGTACTTATGTGTAATACCTGACTAATTTATTACACCTTTATGACGACGAAATTATCGAAGGTTTTGTTTCGGCATTATGTCGCATATATGAAATTTACATGAACAATTTACATCTCATAAATTCAGTACCTACCTACAGAAGTTCGCTATTATACTCGATTCTGAATCATACATAAGTATAACCGCGTATTTGTAACTATTTTGTATAAATAAATAGGTACTGTTTTTAACATTTTGTATGGAGGAAATAGCACAGTGGAAACGTACCCGACTGCCACTCTAAAGGTCCACGGTTCGAATCCTGCTGCCGGACAAGAGGTAAGTTGTGTTTATTAAATATTGTGAATAGTGTGTTATATGTGTATTTATATAATCCCATCGTCAGCGCGTAGGTACGTGTAAAATAGAAAAAAAAAATGAGATATTGAATAATACAGTAATTTTGGCCTATATTAATCTATACAGTTACATTACAGATTTGATATAGATTTTGTACTTATGCTGTATCTGTAGGGTAAAGAAATTCTATACTGGGATCTGTACAGTAGAGATATTATTTCTCTATCAACTCTCTGACGATACGATGCGGATTGCCTGTATCGAATCAAGATATGCATATAGTTGCTGTAAAGGGTCTTTACTGTTTGGTTATACGGGTTGTGTTAAATGACCAAAACAATATTTGCAATTTTTCTTTAAACGGACGCCATTTTGAAAGTACAGCCAGTTTTTCTTTTTGGGGACATATCTTAAATTGTTCCTTAGGCTTTAATCTTTATGAAAAACATTGTCCCCAAGGATCGGGGGGTGCACGGACAGTTAGGGTGGGCTCCCGTAATATTACATTATATATTGAATTTTATATTTTATTTTAAGAGTTGAATCATTTATCTGGAAAATGGTAACTCCTATCAAAATATTGTATAAGAACAAAATTGTAGAAAATTTTATGCACTTTGTTTTTTGTGCAGAAAGTTTTTCCCCATCTTTTTTAGTTTTTGTGTTAAATGACAAAAACAATATTAGCAATTTTTTTTTTTTTGGGACATGTCTTAAATTGTTCCTTAGGCTTTAATCTTTATGAAAAACATTGTCCCCAAGGATCGGGGGGGGGGGGGCACTTAGGGTGTGCTCCCGTAGTATAGTTTAGTGTAAAAATAGCCTTGAAGGATAGGATTTTGCAGTGAGAGGGAAATATGCGTTTATTTTCGGTTTATTATAAATAATTAAAAAACCAAACATAGTATGTTTAGTATGTAGTCTTTAAAACTATTTTAAATAATTGCTGTTGTTCTAACGAATACAACTATATATTTTTTTTATTGTAAATTTGTGTTGTATTTGAATCTTGTAGTTTGTCAATGAAAATAGTTCCTAATTTCATTATTAAAGTACAGCATTTAACTATATATAAAATTTATGATAAAAACTGTACATGGTTGTATTCCTTAGAGCAATGGGAAGTATCTGAAACTATTTTAAAGATTATACCATTTATGATTTTTTTAAATATTAATAATAAACCGAAAATAGACGCATATTTCCTTCTCACTTTGCAAAATCCTATCCTTTGTCTAAACTTCGCCAAATTGTATTTTCTATTTTTGTAGAAATCAATAAAGACTTATTATTATCATTATTATTATATTAAATACTATTTGACCATTTGAGGTGTCAAAATTTTGGGTTTCATGACTTTCATGAACTTCTACGACACTATTTTAATACCTCTATACTTAATCAGTTCTAGTTGGGTATTGGACTTTTACTTATTCGTAGAGCTAGACCTTTGCGTCTTCTGCAAATACCCAAATAAAGCACAGCGACTATGGTACTAGTTCAACTGTTCTCTGTCACAATCACAAAACATGTACATTAACAGTTAACAGTAACACTGACTGTCTATGTCTGCTCTCAATCAACTTTCTGGGAATTAAGACATGAATGACTGAAGACTGAATGATGCAATGTATTTATTAACTACATAGTATAGTACATGTCTTGATTCTTGACGAATATCTGCCTGTCTGTATTTATTTAAATACTTTTTTGATTCAAATACTTAGAGGGTATTGAAATATTTCTGAAAGTATTTAAATACTGTCAGAAAAGGATTTAAATACTTTTTAGAAGTATTTAAATACTTCCCAGTTATTTAAATAGTTTAAGTATTTATAAATACCTTTAGGATCATTTTCACAAATACTAAGTAGTAAATATTTCAGATAAAGTATTTGCAAGTATAAATACAAATACTGGCTGCAAGAAGTATTTAAATACTCGGTATTTAAATACTTTCTAGTATTTAAATACTTATGAGGTATTTGTAAGTACATATTTGCCCAGCTCTGAAAACGGTGACTCAAAATACGAGGTAATTACCCCCTACCTCAGGCGGGTCATTGCGAGTTCGTTCCAGTTACTAGTTCTTTGCACAATTATTAACATTACATACAAATTCTTACAATATTTTGAATCAGGCTCTGCATTTGGTGTGATTTCACACCAGCTGTTCAGGGCCGTATTTAAAAAATTCTTTATAAGTTTAAAATACCTTATTTTACTAATAGAATATTTTACAGATCAAATAAAATTAATAAGTCTACCGATTAAAGATGTAAATCCTACAATGTGTAGGTATTTCAATATAGTAGGTACAAATAATATTTGCTTTGTGGTAAATAAAAATTGGGTAAAAAGTTAGGTAAGTACTGATGAATTTAGGTTTTCACCCGGATTGGACAGATGCACGTAATGTTCCCGCCAAAATACGAGTAAGTCTGCTGACTGTTTTTTATGCTGTGGCTGGGGTCCTATTCTCCAGCTTAGGAGAAGTGAATCCGGGTATTTTTCTCTCTTTTAATTTCATTATGTTTTCTATTTCTTTCTCTCTCCTTTCTCCCGAAATGACCATTCTCTGGACTGGAGAATAGGGGTCCTGGAGTGTGCACCCATAAGGGTAGGAGGGGGGTCGCGGAAACTATAATTAGCACGGCCCCTTGTCTTTGTTGCCTGAAATCAACGAGGTCTAAAGTATCGCTGCCTGAAATCATAGTTTTACAAGTGCATGGGAGACCAAGAGTACCTTCCTTATGCTTCTCTATATAGTTTTGTGAAAGAAAAAGGCTCATTGGGAGCATAGGGCCCTAACAGCATTCAATATTTTAAAAATATTTTTAAAACATTGTTAATGTTCAAAAAATATCGTGAATATTTCTGCAATGTTTTAAAAATATTTTCCAAAAACTGTTACAAACTTTTTTAAAGCTTTCAAAATGTTTGTAAAATATTGAAATAAATATATTTCGTTTAAACTTTTCTGTAGGTATGATTAACAAAATATTTTTAAAATATTCTTTTACGGTCTTCTAAGGAATAATACCTATATGAGTATGTTTTTTTTTCATTGCCAGACCTTTTAAATTCAATTTCTATATAAGTATGTATTTGTTGCATTACGTTACACATTTAGATAATTTTGAATACATCATGCTTGATATATACAGTTATTATTTTATATTTGTGGTGTAATGTGCATCACTTATCGTTTCCATATCAGTACAGAAAAGCACAGCAAAGAAAACAGACCTGGGGTTCAGTTCTCGAGTCTCTATTAGTAAATGTCGCATTCGACTTTGGGAAAATATTTTCTCAAAGTGGAATGAGACTTTTACTAATATACTAAATAAATATTTTGAAAATATTGTGATATTTTTTCCGGTTTCCCGACAATATTTCTCAACATTTCTAAAATATTTAATATTTTGAATAAAATGTTATAAAAATATTTTTAAAATATATTTTTGCTGTTAGGGGACCCAAGTCGTATTTTAAGATATAACAGAGCAGAATGTGGAAAGAAAAAAAAAATGACTGATGTTAAAACCATTTCCAAAAAAAATTTGTTTTCAGGATCAAGAGGAAAAGTTATGTACAGATTAATTCCATCAACAAATTTTGATTTTTTAAAATCTTACGTCTTTTGAAGAGTTAATTTTTGGTTCATATATATCAAAATAAAATTTAAAAAACCTCCTAATAAAATTTAATTTTTTTTTTCACCTGATTCTAAAAAATACCAAATTTTTCATAAAAAAAGTAATTTTGTTTGTAAATTTTAATTGCATTTTACTTCCCTTGTTTACCGAAAGGAAGTATTGTACAATAATGAAAAAATCGTTCCTTAGATTTTCACATTTCATACTATTAGAACAGAGCCAGCGACACTTTTAGTTGCTATATTTAAGCTTGATTTATCTTATTTTTGATCAGATTAATGTAACTTATCCACAGAACAAACTCCTGCCACCTCATTAGAGGCCCAAAGCTTGATATCAATTATGTTAAAAAAAGTGTCACTTTTATACACGTTTAAAGCTGACAATTTTTTTGTTCTTTATTGACATTACAGTATGATGGAAAATGATTTTCTGCCAGCTTCATTGTAGACCGCAGAGTGCTCCTGTCATTAACATAAATATGTAATAAAATATAAAATAAAGTCAATCGACAGAAATGTTTAAAGCTAAAAATTTTTTGCCAGTAGTTATAACTTGAAATTGTTAAAAAAAATTATGCTGGCGACCATTCAACAGAGCATGGCTTTGGCACGAGTAGAGTCCTGTCAGGGTTGTCCCGTTGGTTCGCCTACAGAAGTCAATTTTGTGAAAGCACACCCTAAATATAACACTAAAATAAGAAATTAATTTAAAGCAGATCTTTCAAAAATGTCGTTGGCTTCCGTATCATCTGGGATACCACAGGGTTCAAACCTAGGTCGTCTTTTGTACACTACCGAGTGCCACAGGCTAGTACGGCTCCCCCTATATTTCCTTTGTTTTTTAACTTTCTATTTGAAATTTGGGGTGCATGAACTACCTGTAAAAATGGATTTTTGGACATAAAAAACGGAATGGAAGGTCAATATCCATACCAATTTTTACGTGAAATTGAACCTCGCGCAAGTATGGCGACCATCAGGAGGAGCGCAATCGCACTAGAAAAAACGCCAGAGCCGGTCTTATTGTTACTGTAAATGTTTAAAACCTGGGACTTTGCCCCTATTCTTGCAACACAGTACCATACAAGGTTGCACCATATTGTCCCAAATAACTGTTTATAACAATCACAAAATATTACACAAAATAATCAATTTATAACAACTTTACACAAACGAAAGAAATAAACAGCATAATATGAGTGACACAGACTGGAAATTTCATCTAATCCAAGACTTACGCTACGGAATCTATGGAATACAATAAAACACAGAATTGCGTTAGCTCATAACTCCCCGTAGACAGCCGTTTGGTTCAAGCACAGACATCAATTTCTCTACTGTGTCGAAGCATGGCCTGCACTTTTTGAATCCGTAAATACCGTATTTTCCCAGGTAGCAGGGTGACGTCATTATGACGTCTTTTAAAGGTGATTTTTGGTCGCCAACGTCATTGTTCCAATAAATGACGTACCAGAGACGTGATATTTAAAAGTACTTCTGACGTCATCATGAAGACGTCAAATACACGTTTCTTTTAGGTCATTATTTTGACGTCATTAAAATGACGTCATTCTGACGTCAAAATTGGTCATTTGGTTCACTATATATATATTCATATATTCACTATATATATAGAGATCTTTGACCAATCATAATAGCAATATATTATTACAATAAAAAGGTACATACAGAAACATCAGTATGTTTTGACATAGTTGCCGAATATATTTTGCAACCTGAAATTTTAATTTAAATAAATCATTATAAAATAAAAATAAATAGAAGTAATTAGTGACTAGTTCCACATAGTAATAATAATTTTGTTTTAGTATTTCTAACTAGGTATACAGCTTTTAAACGTATTTAAATAAAGATGTTCAATGGTTCAGTGAGTTAAGTGTTACGTTACGAGTCAAGAAGTCCGCGGTTCGATCCCTGCACATTCTGGTTTTTTTTTTCGTCAAAAACTTTATTAATAATTGTGGAAAAATATTATAATGAGAGGTTTGCATCCCTTATCGCAAAATTGAAATTGATAACCAATACGTCATATTGGCGTCATATGTATGACGTCATTGGGCTGTGACATTGTGCCGTCTTTTTCACGTCATGCTGAAGGTGAAATTGACGTAATTAATGCCGAAAAAACGACGTCACCTTGCTGCCTGGGTTGTTCACGCGCATGTACCTATACTGGCCTTCCATTTATATAGTAGAGTTCAGTGGTCTCATACTGTTTTTTATGTTCAAAAATCCATTTTTACAGGTAGTTTATGCAACCCAAATTTTAAATGAATAAGTTAAAAAATAAAGGAAATATCGAGGGGAGCCACTAGCCTGTGGCACCTGGGTATATACATGCCTGATTTTATAAAAGAACTTTGACATTGTCATATACACTTTTATGCTGATTACAAGCAGCTCTATTTAACATTTAACCCCACTGATATGCAATTATATAAATAGCGATGTTGCTCCTATTGTAAATATATCTAAACATCATTCATTTAATATCAATGCAAATAAAACATCTGTGCTAGATTTTGGTCCACAAGACATAAAGTCCTTGGTATCTCAATAAATTTGTATAAATGTTGATGGACAGCAAATATCACCAATTGAGCATGCCAAAAATTTACAAGACTTTTGACATGTTTATGATTTAAGGTTCATATTAATAACTGGATACGTGTGGCGTATTATATAAATTTAAAAATGATATACCAATACAGATTTCTTTTTAACCAAAAAATCAAAACAATCCTGTGTGAATCGTTGGTATTATCCAAACTGAATTTCAGTGATGTGGTTTACCGTCTTTGCATTTATGCTGAGGATGCTCACAGAATACAGTACTCTTGCTTGTGGTTAATATTTGGTATTAGGCGTATGCAACATATCTCAACAAGCTTAGTGAAATAGGCTGGTTAAAGATGTCAAGGCGACGTCTACTGCACTCCACTTGTCCCTAAAAAATTTTTAGAAAATAAAACACCAGCACACTTATAAATAAGTAACGTATAGAGTATGACCGCCTGTTCATACACTAACCCCCCTTTCATCATACGGAATCATTTAAAGCCTCATTTACCTACCAAATTACCAAAATAGAAAACTTTATACCAATGGACAAAAAATAAACCCATTACATCTTTTAAGCACTCCTACAAAAGACTTATTAGCAGAGCAAAATAACTCCTTCAGTCATCGTAATGAATAGAAATAAATCTGAATATGCATAGAACAATCCCAGACAGCACAGGATATCCATATGGTGTCCATATCGTGTTTACATGTCCAAACTCATAGTATGAATGTCCCATGGATGTCTGTTTGATACCCAGACACGAATATTCTTATATTATCCATAAAGGGTTATTCACTAGATGTTCATTTTTCTTATCCATAAACTAATATTCATATTCATCGTCCATTAACATTAACCTTGGATGCCCATTTCTGATCCTTTTAGGGGTATCTGTACATTGTCCATGCAGAGATATCCACTGGATATCCGGTCTTATCCATCAACGAATATTCGTACATTGTCCATTAAGTGATATACGTTAGATGCTCGTTTCTGATCTATTTACAAACAACCGAACATAGTCCATCGAGATATCCATTTTTATCCATCCAGAAATATCCACACATTGTCCATTATGTAAGTGCATTATATATCGAGAGATATCCAATGGATATCCGTTTTTATCTGCCAACGTATATCCGTAGATTGTCCATCCAAGTATTCGTCAGCCATTTTTCGAAGTATACGTATATTAAATATATTGTATACACATTAAACGTGCATTTGGATATCTCAAATTCAATATATACTGTTTATTTAACGTTTTTAAAATTGCTTGATCGTTCTTTGTTGGTGAAGTTTATTTGTTTATGCATTACCACGTAGTTTGTTGTAGGAATTATTTATAGATGGCGCCACTTATAAACAATTGACAATTAGCAATCACACTTTATCTTGTATTCTAATAAATTAATACTATCAACGAATTGAATTGCAAACTTTATTCTACAAACATTCAATAATGATTTCTTTGGAACAAAAACAAAACCGCCACCACGTGGTTACTTACTAACTCATCCGACTACTTGACGACTCATCGGCAGAGCAGTCATTAAACATCTCTAGAGCCCTTGAGGATCAGATGACATTTTGCATTATAGAATATGCATATTATATTTGTAAAATAGAAAATACCAATTAATTAAAAATATTTACACAAGTAACAATTTAAATCCTTTTAGATTTATTCAAAGCCAACAGGAACTGGATATTCTTTTATAAACCTGGCCTATGGGCATACAGTGGATATTCCTAAGGCTTTACGATGGATATTTTATAAGTGTCCAAAGTTGTGACAGAAGTATATCCATAGGATATCCCATGTGGTCCATATCTGCTTCTCTAGGATATCCGCTTTATGTCCAATGCAGATATGAACGGGACGTACATAGGATATAGTTGCGCTGTCTGGGATGATATTCAAATTCTGTATGTCAATTATTATATTATTATATGTTAGTTGCTGATGTGTACTTATATATGTGTGTGTATACATTCAATATTTATCTATATATGTATGTGTGCGTACATATATATATGTATAAGAATGTGTGTAGGTTAAGATAAAAAACAGAATTCATGCCCTGCGTGACTACCTGATCTTCGGTTTTTTTCAATATGTGATATCCCATTTTTGTAGAAAACTGTAAACTATTTAACTGTTATATTGAAAATAAAGACCATTTATTGTTATTATTATATACAGACTACGAAAATTAAAGTTTTTCAAATCTGCCAGTCTGTCTGTTGGCGCTGTATCTACAAAATTTTGTCTGTTCGATGCAGAAGAATAATATATGTTAGGTAGTTGTCACTATTTCCAATGAAGAAATGGGATATACGTTTACCAAAAAATATACCCCTAAAAAAATATGATGGAAGACAATATTTGAAGCTATAGGGCACGTCCATCTTATAACTAACATAACCTCAAATTTCACGTTTTTTTCGTTTATTCTCATGTTTAATGTTTGTTAGGCATTTTTAGCTTGGAGACATAGTGGCTCCAAGCAAATATTTAAAAATTTACGCAAATAATTTCTCAATATTGTTGATTAAAAAATAGACTGCTAATTATAGGTTAGGTTCCTAACCAACAAAAAGTGTCTTATTTTATTGCGACAAACCATTTAAAACTTAATAAACATTACATTGAACTTGATTTTGGTTGAAAGCATAGGAACTAGGCAGAAATTTTAATAATAGCTACGTAATACTTGTGAATCTTAAGAAATATATATTTTTGAGGTTAGCTGTGACGTCACGTGCAGATGCCCTATTACTGAGTGGGAAACATGGTATACCTTTAGTAAATAATATATAGGGTGGTCACTGAAAAAATTATTAACAAAGAAACAACAGAAGAAAGCCGCATATACTTTAGTAAAAAAATATATGCAGAGTGTCAAACAGAGAAGGAAGTTTTGTGTAAATACCTTTACTTATCCATTTTGCTTGAGGTAGTCATGCGTAGGTCCTATGCTTAAATACTAAGATACGATTAACCTTAATTTTATCACTCATTACTGTCCTCCACTCGCTGAAAATGATATGGCGACAAAAATTAATAAGTCGAATTTAAAAAACTATGTATTTATACAAAAATATAAACAAGGATAGATGGTAAAAAAAAATTGAACTAGAAATCAAAAGGTAGAAAATAAATACACTCATTAATGTAAACAGTCTGAAGTATATAAAATTAACCATTTGATCCTTCTACAACGAACTTAATCTTAAATAATAAATATACAAAATAACCTCGTAATATTCCCTAATAAATATTATCAGAGAATATGACAAGGGATCATTATTTTTTTGCTTTTTCCATCATTACAGGTTTTACAGTTAAATCGATGTCCTTAAAATATGGATGGGTCGCAATTTTTTTAGCAGATATTCTCTTAGCTGGATCGTAAACCAACATATCTTGCAATAGCTGTACTCCAGCTGCATCTAAATTTTTTATCTGCCCTGCTAAGTTGTAGCTGGTCCAATTTGGGAATGTGGCTTTATAATCTGGAAGTGCTGAGACTCCTGGCCACAGCTCCTCAGTCGGAGTCTTCAAAACCCTAAAAAAAATGTAAATAAAAAAGAAAATACATACTTACCAATACCAAAACAAATCAACAAAGAAGTTTGTAGCAAACAGAGAAGTATGGGGCGTATGATCTGCTAATGGCATATTGTGAAAATGAAGAAGCGCAATAAGGGCAATTAAAAATATTCTCAACATATCGAAGATACAGGACCGGCTTTAGGCAGAAATGACGTGAAAGGGAGCCTTAAACTTTTCACTCCCCCTCTCCACCTCCAATAACAGAAACCTTTACATGTTATAGATTTTTATGCCGTAGGCGGAGGTGTACGCCGCTTATGTCTAAAACCACCCCTAAAAAGCACTGGCTATGCCTCATAGATTTCCGTTTGCGAGAATTGTATGATCTGATTACCTGAATATTCTAAATAATTGATCAATCTCAGAATCCCCTTGGAATAAGGGTCGTTTTGTGGCCATCTCGGCAAATATACAACCTAAGGACCAAATATCAATTGGACACGAATATCGAGCTGAACCTAATAGAACCTCTGGTGCCCGGTACCATAACGTAACAACCTCATGGGTGTATACTCTCACTGGGACACCGAATGCACGTCCTAAACCAAAATCGGCAACCTACAAAATACAAATTAGGTAAAAAATAACCTCTCATTGATTACATTTTAATAATAGTATAAGTATCGGTCAGTATCGGCTTATAAATAAAAAATAACCAGTAACTTCTACACCCGAGGCCTTATTTAAGTTGAAATGGGGTTATATGGTTACATATCACCAGAGCTTCAGCCACAGTGTTCATCAACATACATTTTACATTTGGTCACCAGCTATTATACCAAAGCAGAGATTGGGTAAAGGAAACTTTCCATACCAAAGTTTGCAGGAAATTTTTCGTAAGTTTCCGGAATGAATGATAAAAATGAAAGTTTCCTATAAAATATTTGAATTTTCTTGAACGTTTCCAAAACTCCGAGGAAGTTTCCAAAATTTCGGGAATTTTTCAGGAATATTTACAATTATTTCCCTCATAATTTAAGATTTCCGCCACGGCGATCTAGTGACCTCTGGTTTGGTAACATAACCTCAAACATCAGAAATCCAGTTTTTATTTGCTTACTAGTACTATCATTTCTCGATGAATGTTGCATTAAAAATAAAAACTAAAAAAAGAAACATTTTTATTCAAATCACGAACATTATGCTGTGTTTGATAGTTTATTAATGTAATTTATATTTGTATTATTAATATTATTTTCTTATTAGTTTTTTTAAGTGTTCGTCACATTATGTAACAGAAAACAGTGACAACAACAAATCATTACACTCTGCGAGTGTAATGATTTGGACATATAGTGGGGCGAAATTGACCTAGGAATGTCTTTTATTTTTTTTTTGCGTAGAACCAGAGGAGATCTTGTAGAGTAGGTTATCTGGGACCTGTAATGAGCAATTACTATATTTTTTTGTGATAGAGGACTTTTTTTATTTCGAAAAAACTTCAGAAATTGACCGTTTAGAAGATTCATGTTTTTTTAAATTTACATCGTCATATCTTGAAATCTAATCGAGTTATCGATCTGATTTTTTTTTTAAACTTCTGCGTCTTGGCTTAAAAAATAAAAAAGTTTGTCGCTTAGTCAAAATATGAGTACATTTTTAGCGAGTAATAAGTTCATTGTTGTTTAAAGAAAATAATAAACAATTATCGATAGAAACAAAAAGACCATTGGAAGCGCTTATTTGTGTACTTGAATGTAAAAAAAATTAAATAGATAACTAAATCCGATTTGAAGATATGGCAGTGTAAATGTTAAAAAACACGATTTTTACAATCAATCAGTTTCTCAAGTTTTTTGGAAATAAAAACTATCTGTACCACAGAAAAATATCGTAAATGGCCATTTCTTATGTAAAATTGGGTTGTTGACGAATTTTCAAAAATGGTGAAATATGGTAGTAGAGGGCTTAATTTAGTTATATATTTAATTTGGAAGAAAAATTCTTAGCGCAACATATTTTAAAAAATTGTTAAACTTCGACTATTTGAATGTGCCGCGAAAACGGTAGTGACATCATAACGGCAGTTAGATGTGAACTTATAAGCAGAACAGAAGAAGACGAATAAGTTGACATTGCTGACAAGAAAGAAAATAACCTCATGTCAAAAGTAAATTTGACGTTTAGCTAGCAGTGATTGATGTTTGCAGTTATTGTTAATATTTTTTTACAAAACGACTAAGGCAGTATATCTGTAGAAGCTAATTCTGACATTCTACTTGCGGTAGATATATTTATGGTCAGCGAATTTTTAAAAAGAGACGATCGTTTTGGCATTGCAAAAGCTGCAAGGTACTTACGTTACAGCTGCTATAGACAGTACAAACTATTGTAATTTCTGTAAGAACTTCCTTTATTATCTTATTAATATTACATAATATGTCTAATATGTATTTTATTATTTAATTTAGATGAATTTGTTAACTATACTTTGTATTTTATTAAATATTTCCTTTTCATTGTTTTATTTCCTATTAACTATATACATGCGTATCTAACTGAAAACAACAAAATAAGTTTATCTACTAAAGAAATTATTTATTATCCATTGATACTCACTTCTAAGAAGAGTCAGGTCAGACTTACGAAGATATCAAGAAAGGTCTGTAGTATATTAAAAAATAATAAATAGGTAAGTACTTTATGCTAGTATCTATCTAAGCAATAAACAATGATATGTATTTATAACACAATAATTCAAAGGGCATTTATAACTACAATCCAACGCATTCGTAGCCATTTCCGACTGATTGTGTTCACCGACTTTAAACGACTTTCACAGTTTGTTTCATATAGTTTTTCAACGGCGAGTTTTTAAATTTCCTTTCTTAATTTATTGATCATCCTAGTATTATGGGGCGTCTAGGGAGTTTAATAAATAATCAATAGCTAACAAAACAACTGCACTTTATTCCAACATAAACTAGATAAAATAGATAAAAGCAGATTAAAGCCATTTCACTCCTTTTAGGAAGTCAAAGCATGAATAACATTCTAATCTAGAGCCATTAAGAATACTGTTTTATCCACCAGTTTGGCGGGTAATTTAAATATGTAACAGCTAGAACGACACACAAGTCTTGTAATGCGGCCATTTTTCCTACAACATAAACCCATATTAAAAATCAAATTCCTACATTAAGATACGACTTACCACAAATAAAACGCTTAGAATACATTGTAATTTGTTACTTTACTTGACATTGAAATGGTCTCCACAATAAGAAGACTTGGTCCTTCTCTGGTGGCTTTGAATCATTCATTATTACGTTCAGCGTTTATTATTGGAACACAACAGTTTTTCTGGTGAATTGGTGGTATTATTTACACAGTACGGCAGAAAACACTATCTGTACTTATATTTATCCATAACTAGATGCTGATAAACTATACCGAATTATAACCTATGAACGTCAGTTGAATTTGACGTTAAATATAATGTCAGATTAAACTGTCGTGATTGTCTTTTTTCTCCGTCGCTATCAACTAGTTTCTAAATTAGTACCCGTTTCTCGTCGTTTTATAACTAACTTCTCTACAGACTGCCGTTATTATGTCATCTCCGTTTTAAATGCACGTATTTTTGTAATTAATATTATAATATTATAAGACTTTCTTTTCAACTTCTACATGTTTCTAATGATTTTTTATGAATAATTGTTATTGTTTAACATAGATTCTCCTCAAATTTTAACTTAGTGCAACAACCCAATTGTTCACTTTATAAAAACTATAAGGTCTGGTCTGGTTCTACGCTGATTTTTTTTTCTCTCTCGAGAACGGAGAGATTTTTATGGCCTATTATTTCCATTATCAAGCTATTACAGGGGCAACGTCCATAAATGGAATTAATTTAAAATATACGCTAGCGCTGTTGCTGTGGTCTGTTACATGACGTCACACGTTGTTTGCGCGCCTAAAGGATTTATTCAAACTTTAATGTTGAGTACCATCTGTAAAACAAAAAATCCTTTACACACTGTGTTTTGTATTAAGTAAAGATTCTAAAAATGCTAAAATTTGTGTGTATTTTGTGCAACAAGCCTATTCCGTTTCTACACTGTGCACAAAAAATGAGTTAGATTTATGAATCTTATGACAAATGTATCAATTTTTAATTTTATAGTCCACATATATATCACATTCATTAAATCATTTTATTTATTTATATTTAATTATCTGATAATTCAAATAAAAAAAAAATACAGGATATAACCTCCCAATCGCCCCATATTTTTCATACAGCACTTTAAACTGATATATAATAACTGCTATGGTTATTATATATCAGTTATTTGGTAAAAGCCTATAAAAGTCAAGTAAATCATACGATTATATGCACTTATTTGGTATAAAAATCACGAATGCATCATCACGAATCAGATTTCACCATAAACTAAGCTATCAATATTCCCAATTGAAACTTTCGGAGTAATCAAAACTCCCGGAGTTTATCTATCTCTGATTAAAAGACAAATTTGTCTTTGGTGACCACAACCATACATATTAGAGAATTCCGTAAGAATCAATGGTAGTAAAAGGCAGTTTCTTACCTTAATAACTCCATTTTTTGTGATGAGTAAGTTTTGCGGTTTCAGATCCCTATGTAACACTCTTCTCTGATGACAAAACAATATGGCTTCGTTTATTTGATAGAGATAACTTTTTACCAGTTTAGGGTCCATATACTCGCCCGATTCGATTTTGTCTAAATATTTCTTTAAATCCATCGATAAAAATTCAAAAATTAAGTACAGCCTAAAAACCAATTTTATCAAGTAATGCCTCACTTATATCTATGCACTATTCATTTCATAAGTTGGTACACTTCTTATGGAAAAGTGGTTTCAGTCAGTGCTGACGGCAGGGGGGGGAAGGGGGGTGTAGACAGAGCTGCAGCTCCGGAGCCCAGGTCCAGGGGCGGACTGGCCCACCGGGACGATTCCCGGTGGCCCGCACCAATAGTGCGCCGCTGGCGCCGGCTGCTTGGAAGATGACCAGCTAATAAAGCAATAAGTGGCCTGCGAGTTCAAAGATCCAGCGCCGCTAAACTGTTGTCAGTCCGACACTGCCCAGGTCAGCAATAGCCTAGCATCATCACTGTTAAATACATCTTTGTATTGAATGTATTTCAATTAAATATTATGTATATTAAAAATTAGTATTTTTGATTTGCCCCAGCCGAGAGAGGCCTGCCAATTCAATTTTACCCCTGGGCCCGTACCGGCTCTCCGTCCGGTTTCAGTCAAATAAACTGAAATTCGAATATGTTGTGCTTCTTGAGCTTCTGAATAAATGAAAAAAACTGACCATTTTATGAGACCTGTTCAGAACTACAAGAGGTACACTTTCTATGCAATGAAATCCCCTATTTTTTGCTATATTAAATCATTCTTTATTTATTTGTCATATTTTTGCAATGCCAAAATTAACTGAACATGAACGAATTTTAATTCTCTCTAAAACTGAAGATTAAATAAAAGTACTGTTGTGAGTGTGAAGAAGGTGGGAGGAGGAAGGTAACGTAAAGAGAAAATCGAGAAGTTTAAATCTCATTTAAGATAAAGCACTCCTAGACTAATTGCTTCTATACCAACAAGATTTAATCATGTATTGGAAGGAAACAGAGCTCTGACAAAATATTAGGTTAAATTATTTACACAATAAACACAATCGCAGTTATGTGCAGGCGTATCTATGAATTTTGAATTTTTCAACTTGAATTTTTACATTTGTTATCAATCGAAATCATTCCCATCGAATGGTGTAAAGTGAAAAAAAAAACAACAAAAATAGGTATGTTTTTGTTCTGGATTAACATTATTCAAATACCTTACTTATGTCGTTTCACAATCAATGTCAATTTTTTAAAACCCATATAATAAAAAATTTAAATTCAAAAAAGACTGATTCACACCACTCAATATTAGTAATTTCATTGCAGAAGTGTACACTTCTGTGCAATAAAATCCCGTACACTTGAAAAATCAAGTAATCCAGTTTTCACTAATATTAAGTGGTGTGAATCAGTCTTTTTGGAATTTAGATTTTTTTATCATATGGGTTACAAAAAATTGACATTGATTGAGAAACATCAAAAGTAATGTATTTGAATAATGTTAATCCAGAAGAAAAACATACGTAGGTATTTTTGTTTTTTTCTTTTTTACACCATTCGATGGGAATAATTTCAATTTATAGCAAATGTAAAAATTGACGTTGAAAAATGCACAGATACGACTGCACATAACTACGTTTGTATTTATTGTGTAAATAATGTAACCTAATATTTTGTACATATGTCTGTCATTACAAGACTGAAAAACTTTTTCATCGGTAAACATAACATTGTTCTAAAACTCCAACGGGCGATAGACACAATTTAAACAAAACATAATGCGGACTTGCTTCTGTTAATATGGTCTTCTTGGCACTTGTACAGTTCTTTATTTCCAATTTTCCTATCCTTCGGCTAGCTGTTGACCTCGATGCTAGAAAATTTGTCATGAACACAGCGTCTCCTGCTGTTCGAAACGGATTTTTCCTCAAATAACCAAGAAGTGCTTCATCTTGAACCAGATATGAACTTCTCGATCGGCCTGAACTGTCTTCTCTTTACACTACCTTCCTCCTACCACTTTTCTTTATGATACAAAGAATACAAGGTATGATATTGCGCATGTGGGAGGAGCCAAATCGACAGTTGCTTTGTCACGCGGTGATAATTTTCTACCCGCTTCCTTCGTAAAAGTGAGTTTGCCGACCTCTGTGGAAGTTGTTTTTTGAATTATTTTACTTATTTTAGTGTTCTTGCAATAACCTTTAGTTATAAAAATGAGTTGTGCATTGGCATCATGTAAAAGTGACAACATGTTTAATTTATAATTTATAAAGAACGATGGTTACTAAGAACACTAAGAATCCCCATTTATTCAAAATTCCAATGAGTTCAGGCAAATCCATAATACAAATTCTTTGTATCATGAGGAAAATCCTATATAATTTAAAATCCCGCTATCACCGCGTGACGTCTTGCGCCAACCGGACCGAATTTGGCGAACTGACCTTGTATTCTTTGTATCATGACTATTCTTCATACTTATAACAGTACTTTTATTCAATTGGTAATGGTTAGCAACTGCTCTGATACACCATCTCTCTTCAATTTTAGAAAGAATTAAAATTTTTTCATGTTTAGTTAATTTTGGCATTGCGAAAATATGACACTGACACTGACAAATAAATAAAGAATGATTCAATATAGCGAAAAATAGGTGTATGGGATTTTATTGCACAGAAGTGTACAACATATTCGAATTTCAAGTTATTTCACCGAAACCATTTCTCCATAAGAAATATTATCTAAGGGATAAATTTTTCTGCATAAAAAAAACACTGCTAAATAAATTTTTCAAACTGTTTTATAAAAAATAAGTCCATACTGGAAGAATGATTTTACATTTTTAATTTTTATTACAAAAAAAAATATAACAACTGTGATTTTCTGTTTAAATATATCCCCTATGTGGCAATAAATTTTCCTATATCACTACCGTGCTAATCTCAGGTTTGCACTTGACATGGAAATGTGAAAGTTACAGAAGAAAATCTCTCAATAAACATATTTACCAATAAACTGAACTTGTAAAACTTCTTGATAATTTAGCATTAAATTCTTTATACAGAAAACTTAACCATTTCTTCTCTTATTCATCTTTTATAAAATGAATAGAATATGGTTTTATGAACTACATACGGACACCATCAACACAAGACTGCATTTTACTGTGTAAAATAGTAATGGTGTTAAAAAGAAATTAATATCTAACAAAAGCAGCATATCCCATACTATATTTCAGACCTGCACAATATGCAATATAACAGCTTTAATTTTAAATGAATCACTTTTTGTTTGTTTTAAAAGTACATGAAAAATACAAAAACTAATTTTATTAAAGTTCACAACTGAAATTATTATGATTAAATTATAGAAATTGAACTTTAAGGAAAAGGATCTCGTCTTTTTATATTAGTTAACCTTAGTTAACGTGGGCTGTGCCATGAACATAATTCGTAAATTTCTCCTACATCACTGAACTGATTAAAAAATTTTTTTGATAGGCTTTTAGAGACAGCTTTATAGAATACATACGTGAGACCGTATTCGATATTCGTTTGCTGTTCCCCGTTTGACACATGAGGTGTGGTCACAACCATTCCCACGCTTCTTGACCCGTTTAAAATTAACATCTAGCGGTTACAACTTTAATTGTTTGTTACAATTAAAATTTTGCGATATTTTATCATACAAATAAATAGTATTTTATCATACAAATAAATAGTTTAATGAGATAAAAAAAATATATGCAAGAGGCGTATTGCTAATAGAACCGTCCAATTGATATAACAAGTGTTCAAAGAACGTGAGTAGTGATCATAGAAAATGTGACACGCATAGAAAATCTAGTCTATCTACCAATATAAATTGTGCAGATCTGACCTAAGTTGGAAAGATAAATATTTCACAGAGCTCCTAGCATAATGTTAGGATATTAAACAAGGTTATTAAATTAGCTGTACCCACACTGACATCTATTAACTTACAATAATTTTACATTACCAACTCGATAGGGTGACTCATTGGATAGGCACGAAGAGATGTCTCATCATATAGAATATATTTATATTTCAGATTCTTCGAATGAATCTTCTATAAGCTTATCGTAAATAGTAAGAATAAAATGTAGTTAAAAATAAAAATTGTATAATTTTAAGTTATAGAAAAATAATTATTAGGCAAAGAACAAATTATACTGTCTTTTATAACTGTGATTCTACAACTTAAGAATAAAGTCTATAGGTATTATTAAAAAAAATAGAATACAAAGGACAAAACGAAAATAACTTTGTGCGAGGTGTAGGCAAATAGAAAGTAGTGTGATTAACAAAATTGGAACATGAAAACTAATGTTCACTAGGGAAGGAGCTTCCAATATACTCCCTCCAAAACGATCTTTTATAACACTAATGGAAGATATGTATATCTTTGAATGTTTCAACAAAATCTGCATTTTCGTCATTTTGGGTGTAATAAGTGGTCCCTCAGCTTGGCAACCTCGCTCACCAGACCTGAATCCATTAAATTTTTACTCGTGAGGTAATACGGACAGCTAGTTTATAGCACTGTAGTTAACTTTCTTAATAGACGTATGCTTATACAAGCTTTTTGCCCTGTATAAAGTCTGTTCGCTGATAGAATCCCGGTCGTATTGTGTAAGGAATACCATCCTTCCTTGTCTTTATTGAAATATTGTTTGTAACTTAATCTGTAACGTAAGTTTTAATTTTTGAGGTCAAGTTATGACCGATGTGCGGCGTTTCCATTGTTCCACACCAAACCAATTTGGGTAATACTTGTCTATTTGTATTTCACTGCCATATTTGTTTTATATAAGGTTCGGCATAATTAGTATTAAGTATATATATTTTTTTTAAGATTACATATACTTATTTGACAAAATTCTATTAATGAATGCTTATAATTCAATTTCCTTTAAATAAATCTAATTACATACATCAAGTAAAATATAAAACAAAGCAACGCCACTGTGCATTCGAAAACACCAGCGAGCCTACGGCATCTTAGTTCAAACGTTCGTGACGTCACACCGGGGCTCTATCAGCAAACAGACTTTATGTAAAACATTCAACAAATGACAATGAAGTATTGAATAACCTCCAAGTCCTCAATCTGAGTAAAATGTTGCAGGCCTTCCACAGAGATTCTAGCACTGATGGTTTTGGTGCCCCCTTGGCTTTCTTCAAATAAGTGATAGAGTAAAGGCAAAAAGTTTTAGAAAAAAACAAATTATTCATATATTAATCAAATGTTAAAATTTTATGAATAATAAATTAAAATACGAGGGTATCGTATTAGTCATTTCACGTTCACCTTAGCAGTACTTAATAATGTAAAAGTGACTTATCCAATTTTATTTATTTCATGTTTGATTGAAAGTAATGCCAATTACATATTTAAGGGCTCTCGAAGCATGCATAGTCACATGAGAGAATAAGATCTCTAATTATATTTAAAAATTCCTACTTTGATAGTAAAACATGCATTTTTAATTCAGAAGGAAAAATAATATTCAAAGTTTCCTTCTATTCAATTTGTTTAGATGTAACTCTCCAGCTCGTGGCCTAGTACAAATGTCCAAGTAGGCCTCCCGAGAGGCCTCCATTACTGGATCTACATTAGGTGTTTTCTTTCTACCAACAATCTTAGCTAAGCTAATAGGCCATTGGAATTAATAAAAAAAAGGGGATTTTCAAGAAGTTTTATCTCCAAAAGATTTTATTAGTCCGTACGCACAGAATGACGGGGAAAGTACCTAAAAATGCATAATTATGCAAAAAAGTGCATTTTTCAAGGGTTTTTCAAAGATATTCATTTAAGATTCATAAAAATTTGAGAAAAATGGTTTGTTTTAGTATTATACAAGCCTTAAATAACATATTGGGTCATTTAAGACCCTTTATGGGCCGATTGTAGCCATTAAACGCATCCTAAAGTGCATAATTTGCATCCGTTTAAAAAAAATTTTAATAATTGCTCTAAAATTAATAAAATATCGTCCAAATTTTATACTCGGGGGTTTTCGAGGTCACTAATTACGAATTTGAAAAGAAAATCGGAAAATTCAAAATAGCTGATTGATAATGGCGCGAAATTCAATTTTAAAAGTACATTTTTTCCTTTTTTTCACATAAAATGTATACAAAGCAAATAAAAAAAATGAATTTACGTCTTTTTTTAACTAAATTTTCAATTTTTATTTTTTTTTGCATTCCCCCCTCCTATATCTTATTTTTTAATGAGTTGGCATTGAATATGAAAATTGATAAAAAAAAAGTGCATAACAAATTTTTTTTTTTTTAATTAATTCTATAATAATTCAGTTTTAAAATTTATAAATCAGCACGTTTTCTTCAACAACAAAAAAATATCCGGCGTATATACGTATATATGTAAAAAAAGAAGATGACTACGTGTATATATATATATATATAAAACTTGCTCAAAAGTAGCGCCTCTACTTTTTTATGGTAACTTAAAAATATAGCGCGAATTTCAAAATAATATAAGCTATATATTCAAAAATAATTAAAAAAAAAAAAAATTATGCACTTTTCTTTTTATCAATTTTCATGTTCAATGCCAACGCGTTAAAAAATAAGATATAGGAGGGGGGAGGGGAAAATGCAAAAAAAATAAAAATTGAAAATTTAGTTAAAAAAAAGACGTAAATTCATTTTTTTATTTGCTTTGTATACATTTTATGTGAAAAAAAAAAAGGAAAAAAATGTACTTTTAAAATTGAATTTCGCGCCATTATCAGTCAGCTATTTTGAATTTTCCGATTTTCTCTTCAAATTCGTAATTAGTGACCTCGAAAACCCCCGAGTATAAAATTTGGACGATATTTTATTAATTTTAGAGCAATTTTTAAAATTTGTTTAAACGGATGCAAATTATGCACTTTAGGATGCGTTTAATGGCTACAATCGGCCCATAAAGGGTCTTAAATGACCCAATATGTTACTTAAGGCTTGTATAATACTAAAACAAACCATTTTCCTCAAATGTTTTGAATCTTAAATGAATATCTTTGAAAAACCCTTGAAAAATGCACAACAGCAAAAAATGCACTTTTTTTTACATAATTATGCATTTTTAGGTACTTTCCCCGTCATTCTGTGCGCACGGACTATGATTTTTCAAGCTTTTATACATTCTATGCAATAAAATCTTTTAGAGATAAAACTTCTTGAAAATCACCTTTTTTTTATTAATTCCAATGGCCTATAAGTAGTTTTAATGTCACACGCAAACTGTGGTACATGAATATTTCACTCATCATCAGGCGTGACTGAAAAACAACTTAGCTTAGCTAAGATTGTTGGTAGAAAAAAAACACCTATTATTTTCGAGGAAGTAATATATTGTACAATTTATAACTAATATTGGAAGGGGGCCATCCATAAATGACGTCACGCCAATTTTTGAGATTTTAGACCCCCTTCCCCCCCCCCATTGTCACGTTTTGTCACGCTGAATTAGACCTCCCCAAAAAAATTACGTCACACTTATAGAACCCCCCCCCCCTATGCTCTTTTCGATTCCGTTATTTATTTATTCACGATATTTTTCGCCTCATGAGTGGGTGCTAGTAAAAATCCAAAAAAAAATGTTTTCCGCCTCATGGGAGGGGTGCTAGTAAAAGTCCAAAAAAAATTTTTTACCGCCTCATGGGGGGTACTAGTAAACATACAAAAAAAAATTTTTGGCGCCTCATGGGCGCAATACTACTAAAAATCAAAAAAAAAAAATTTACAATATTTTTCTTTTCTTGATTCGTTCACCATTCGTTACGTCACACTGAGTCAGACCCCCTCCCTCCCCCTTATCACACTTAGTCACGTAATTACGAACCCCCTATAGCTAAGCTATAAATAAATAAATAATTGAAATAGGATAGCCTAATATACATATATAATATAGACTCATAAAACAGCTTAAAATCAAAATGTATAAAACAATAGACAAAAAAATAAGAAATTACAATACAATACAGGATTGATATATGACAGAAATATATTTATAAAGTTTAATCATCGCCTTTAAGGTATTGCAATAAATGATTTTTAAATAAATTTAGACTATTACATTCTTTAATAGTTTTTGGTAGCATATTATATTCATGAAAACCTTCATAAAATAATGTGTGCATATATTTGGTATAGTTTCTTCTTTCAATGCGTAGTTGATCATTTGACCGTGTTAGATGATTGTGAACATGATTATTAAAAACGACATATTTGTTACATTATCTTATATATGAAAATTAAAGTAAAGTATCTTAACCGTTGTTTCACATTTAGCCAATCGAGTACATTTAGTATTGTTTTAATAGGAGTATATCTGTTGCACTTTAAAATGATCCTCATTCCTCTATTTTGCAGTTTTTGTAATATAGCAATACTATTATTATCCAAGAAGTTTAAAATATTTGCACAATAGTCAAAGTGAGGTTGGATTATTGACTTGTAAATAGTTATACTTGTTGCAACCGATACAATTTGCGATACACGTGAGAAAAAGAATAGTTTTTTTGATATTTTCTTTTGTACATACATAAAATGACTCTTTAAACTTAAGTCATTGCTAATAATAAAATCTAAGTATTTGATCTAGGTAACCAATTCTAATTTATCATTGTTAAAAGAAATATTAATATTATTTGTATTCAATTTAGTGTAATTATATTTTTTTGCACAAATCATTGCTTTGGTTTTGTTAATATTTAATTTTAATTTATTACTATTTAGATATTTTGAAAGTTTATCAAGTTCACTATTCATTTTACTCACGGCAACATCAATGTTAGCATCCGTAATCGAAATCAGTGTATCATCAGCAAATAAGTTAACAAAGTTACAATCGATTGCTAGGTTTATGTCATTAAGATATATAATAAAGAGAAGTGGCCCTAGTACACTTCCCTGAGGAACTCCTGTGTTAATTTGCAGATAGTTCGATGTTGCATTATTAACTTTTGTACATTGAAATCGATTACTTAGATATGATTTAATCCACTCTAGAACGGATCCCCCAATTCCATAATTCTTAAGTTTTTCAATTAGAATATTTCTATCGATAGGCCTGTCCAACATGCTGTCACTTTGCTTTGTTTGTACTACAGCAGCTATCTTTTGTTGGTAAGTTAGGGTTTTCGACAGGCCTAAAAGGCACTATACATGTTCAGTAATCTCATTACCTGAATTTTCGCGTTTTTTCAATCATACTTAATTCAATAATTATAGCTAGATATACTTTTTTCTTAAATAATGGACATGTAAGGTGTGAAAAATAATGACAGGGAATGATGGGGAAATTTTTAGTAATGATGTTTCGGTAATGATCTGATGGAATGACATTATTGCTGAACGAGTATGGTGCCCTTTAGGCCTGACAAAAACCCTAACTTACCAACAAAAGATGGCTGCTGTAGTACAAACAAAGCAAAATGACAGCGTGTTGGACTGGCCTATTGTCTCAAATACCCTCTTAACATCTAAAAATACTGCAACTACATACTTGTTCGATAAATAATTCTTTCCACTATTATTTAGATCTCATCACACATATCACATATTGACCTGAATATTTTTGAATTCTAAATATACATAAAATATGTCCTTTTTACTCATTTTAACATGTACCCTACGCAAATGCAATTTAAAAAAAAAATGAGAAAATAAGACTATTTTCAATCAGACAAAGCATGGCATGATAAACACTCACCTTTGCTCTTCCATCATAACATCTTCTAATGACACAATATTAGGATGCCGCAGTTCTTTTAATAACGAGATCTCTCTTATTGCTGTTGAAGGCACTCCTTCGTCTTCAGATTCCAATCTGATAAGAGAAATATATTAAAAAATTAACTATTTGATGTGTAAAATATTAACCTGATTTTTTTCATTGCCACTAATTCGCCAGTCTTCTTGTTCATCCCTTTATATACGACTCCATAAGTTCCTTCGCCTATCTTTTCTATTTTCAAGAAATCATCCATGTGCACACTAGCTTTATTCGACATGTTTTGTCACTAGAAAACCAAGAAAATTAAATGGATTTGTTTGAAATACTTATTTACTTGTAAAAAATTAAATGAAAAAACATGAATGCATCTATAGTAACATTAACCTAAATAAACACGATTTCAACGGTTTTCGTGTCCTTCAACAATGTGAATTACATACTACTTCCTACATATATATCATTGTGTAAGAAACTAACGAACAAAAGTAAATACTTACATAAATATTTATAACTAAAAATAGAAACTTTGGGGACTATTACAACAAATGCAAACTTCTAATTCTAACGAACTTTTGAATGAGACAAAATGGTGGGACAGCGACAGACACAAATTCAAATAAAAGCCAATGACATTAGAGCCGATTGGCTGAAGAAACTTCACAACACTATCACTCTATCTCTCTCATATCTATTGTCTTTGGTATCTTGTTTTTTCACGTAAACATTCACAAAAAAAATAAAAAATATGAATACCAACCAGCAAGCAGTGTAGGTAACATAAAGCAAATTTAAATTGTCTACCTGGAAGACATTAGGTGTTTTCTTTCTACCAACAATCTTAGCTAAGCTAAGTAGTTTTAATGTCACACGCAAACTGTGGTACATACACGAATATTTCACTCATCAGGCGTGACTGAAAAACTACTTAGCTTAGCTAAGATTGTTGGTAGAAAGAAAACACCTATTAGTGGAATTAAGTATTTAATGACGAAAACGTACCTTCGCCTTCGATTGCGGATTGATGAGCATTTCTGTGTCTGTACGCACTCAGAAAATAAGGAATAGGTATTTCAATATTTGAGATATCAAACAGTATGGAACTTTTACATTATTTAACGTACAACACCTGTTGAGCGATTACCAAAAAATATATGAGAGTGAGAGAGATAAATGATATCGCACGCAATCTCAACTTCCGTTTTAACCATAAATACGCAGACGAGACAAAATGAAAAGCATAGATAAAATATGAAAAAGTTCTTAGACCTCCAAAATTTCACGCCCTCCAATAACTGGGCGGCCTCCAGCAAATAGTTTTAACTTTAAGCTTTTTGGCCTTATATATATATATATAGACCCTCCCCCCGTATGTGGGGAGGGTCTATTGGGTACTGATTTAGAGGCCGGGGCTTCCGAGGGGCCCGCCAGAGATTTTGGCAATTTTTTCTTCAAATTCTCCCCCTCCGCTCATCAATTATTAAGCGTGAGGGCCCGCAAGAGTTTTTGGCAAAAATTTTTTTTTTTTTCAAATTTTTCCCCCCCGCTAATCAATAATTAAGCGCGGGGGTCTGTTGACTTCCGAGGGGCCCATAGCAAGGGCCCGCCAGAGATTTTGACAAAAAAAATTTTTCCCGTTCATTATTAGGGGCGGGGGCCCGCCAGTGAATTTGGTACCGGGGCCCATGATTTAATGCGGGGGGCCTGCTCAGAGGAGTCCAGAGAAGCAAGCGTTGCTAGACAGTTTATTTCCGGCACTATTAAGGATATTTATTACTTCGATTAATGCACTCTCCTTTGAGAGGACTAACTAATCTGTTGACTAACTGTCACCTGAACAGAATTATCCGAGTAAACAAAAGTACGGCCCATCAGCGGGCCATCACACTCTGGACCGCAAATGAAACTTCTGGCTGATAGCCCCATTTTGTGCTTGTAGGGATGTGGAGTGTCACAATATATTATATTATTAATTTTAATCATACACTAAGAAATATTGCACGTTGCGTGTAAAATTACAACCAATTTTATTTAATGTAACTTTACCCGCAAAAAGAGTAAAATTTTATTTACCAGGGAGGATTACCAAATACAGGGTAAAAAAAATTTTACTCTTTTTGCTGGTAAAGTTATATTAAAATTAGGTGTAATTTTACACACGCAACAGTGGTAAATTTACCCTCATTTTTTACAGTGTACTGCACAATACATTTAACCCACTGAATTTCATTATAGCAGGTATCGTAGATTCAGGGATGCAGATCTAAAAGTATATTGACGCCCTCATGGAACACCAGAAAGTATTCCACGAGGCTCCATCCTTAGCCCGTTACTATTTAATATAATTAAATCGTAAGTTATAACTACATATGACAATAAACGTTAAATATATCTACTGTATGCAGATTGCAGGCAACAAAATTAACAAAACTATTCGAAAGCCTTTGTTACCGAGAAGCTTCATAATGAGATCATTGATGAGCAATTTGGATTTTTTGCTGGTAGGTCCACTGAACTCGGCCTGGTGACTTATGTTAGCTATCTGTCGGAGGCCTTATGGGCAACGGTTATTAGATTGATGCAATCTATACTGATTTCTCCAAGACATTCAACAGGCACAGGGTAAACCATAGTGTTTTACTGGCCAAGCTTGAATATTATGGTATAAGTGTCTTAATGATCGAGTGGTCAAAAGATTATCTTACTAAGGAAGCAGATTGTTCGTATTAAAAATGTTTCTTCTAATAAAATTTTAGTCACTTCCGGTGTACCACAAGGGTCACATCTGGGACCATTGTTGTTTAAATTATTTATAATCGACATTAAAAACTGTTTTTCTTTTGGAAAAATTCTTCTATTTGCTGATGACCTCAAAGTGTTTTCTATAATCCCATCTGGAAATGATGCCTTACATATGCAATCTGATTTAGATATTCTTAATAACTGGTGCTCAGTTAATGGTATGACATTAAATATTGATAAGTATCACACAATGAGATTTTACCGTAACAGGCATCCCATTATTTTTGACTATGAAATTAACGGCAACCCTTTAGATGATATACAAGTAATGAAAGATTTGGATGTTTTACTTGACCAAACCCTTAATTTTCAGGCTCATATTTCTTAAATAAAATGTTTAAAATGTTTTCTTAACCGCTTCTCAAGTCACCGAAGTAACTCCTTGAAAATCCAGAATGATTTTGTGTTAGGTTAGGAGAAACGAGGCCCTACAACTTATAGTGGAGTCCGAACCACTTCTTGGGGATAATGTTATAATTAAAATTATTTCGCAATGAGCAGGGATTGAACCTGCTTCGCTAGGTATGCCAGTATGCAAGCTAGACGTGCTAAACCACTGAGCTACGGTCCCCGTATATGTACTGTAACAAACAAGGGATTTGTCAAACATACAACCACCGATTTGTCCAACGTGCATACTCTTGTGATTTTATATTGCCCACTTGTGAGACCACACCTAGAGTATTGTTCCTCGGTCTGGTCACCACACTACAATATTTATGTACAAAAGATTGAGTCAGTCCAACATAAATGTTTGAGACATGTAGTCTTCAAGTTAAATATGATGACTATTCTGATAAAGATCTGATATTGTTTTTTAATGTAATTAAATCTAAATGTCCGGAATTATTATCCCAGATAAATTTCTACATTCCTTCTTGAAACACAAGACAAAATATTACTTTTTTCGTGCCCTTTTTCAAGACAAATTATGCATACAATTCTTGTTTACCTCGTTTACTTCGGTTAGCGAACCAGTTGGAAAATATAGATTTTTTCAGTACAAATCTTAGAACTTTAAACATGAACTTCATCAAACTAGTCTAAATTATTACCACTTATATCGGTATTAATTTTTTATTAGTATAAATTTTCATTAGTATTAACCTTGTTGTTTTATCATTCATGTATATATTGTCCATGCAATTTATCATGTTTTTTTTCTATTTATTATGTCTATCCTTGTCATGTTATTGTTGTCACTCTTCTTTTATTTATCATTATAATAAATAAATAAAAAAATGTATATTTCTATACCTTAGCAAGGAAAGAATATTTATAAATGCACGTGATCAGTACGTGCAACAAATGATGTTGGCATTTAAATTTGAATAATTTTTATAACGGCTTATCAAATCAACATTGCTCAATGACTTGGGTCACTTGACACATATAACTCGGAATTTTAAAATTCTTAGTTATAACCACGGTGTATTAAATAGGTGGACCGACATAAGGCACTTTCCTGTTATAATAATAGCTTCATAAGTGCATGGTTTCTATTTACTTTAGTAGATGGCGCTAGCTATAAGGTCCTACAATTACCTGGGCATAATTCGTATAACTAACATAACGTCAAATTTTAAGGTTTTTTTCGTTTATTCTCATTTTTAATGTTTGCCAAGCAAATATTTAAAAATTCACGCAAATAATTTTTCAATATTGTTGATAAATAAAAATAGACTGCTAATTATAGGTTAGATTCCTAACCTGCAAAAAGTGTCTTATTTTATTGTGACAAACTATTTAAAACTTCATACACATTACGTTGAATGATTTAGGTTGAAAGTACAGGAACCAACAGAAATTTTAATAATAGCTACGTAATACTTGTAAATCTTAAGAAATATATATTTTTGAGGTTAACTGTGACGACACGTGCAACGCTGCATGTAGTGTTGCATATATTCTTTCAATGTTTTAATTTAACTAGTTAATGTCAAATGTCACTGGACTCTTGTTTCACTAAACAAAAACAAAAGGCCAGGAATGCATGCAACACATATGCACAGAACCTGTAAAATTATCTTTTTATGTGTAAGTAATGAGAGATCTTATTGCTCCTGCCATCTATTACATTATGTACAAAGTAAGCACTTATGAAGCCACTGTGAGGGTTGTGCACCCTGGTTATAACTTGCAATTTTCAAATGAAATTTCGACTTATAAGTAGGAATTTTAAAATTTCGAGACGTAAATCGGAATTTTGACATAAAATTCCCAGTTATAACACGGAATTTTAGAAAGAGAAATTATTTTATTTTAGGTATTCCTTCCAGAGCTTCGTACAATAGTGATACACAAAAAAAATATATAAAAACGAAAATATTTTATTTTAAACGAACATAATTAAAAATTGATCCGCATCGACCGTGTCCTGTGATGCACTCGAGAAGCTCACATTCACTTAGGAAGGCGGGAAGTTCCGAGTTGGTACATACAGTAGAGACCACACCACTGCGAATGCGAATGAACACGGAATTATTATTAATATTTCAGGGAAATCACACTGCTGCAAATGCGAACACAATGCGATATTAATATTTCGTGGGACACTGGAGGGCCCCTAAAAGCGTGGGGTCTCGGGCAACTGCCCGTGCATAGCTACACTACGGTTTTTACATTTATCACACTTGAAAAATGAATGCAATGCATTTTATTACTATTTTGCACAAAAATTATAAATTGTCTTTAACACTGTTTTAGAATTTTAGAACGCGTTAATTTTTTTTATACCAAGTCATCAAGACTAACTTCACATTTTCCAAATACATTCTATCTCGTGACGCCCGTACAAACTTAATGCAAATATCTCCTGTTTATTCTGTGCATACAAATTATTTAAAAATATAAGAAAAGGTTGATACATTTAATTGCAGTCAGTGCAGTGCACAACATGAGGTACAACACACTTAAAGACTTTTTGAAAATTGATATCAGTTGATGATATTATACCTTCCCAAACTGAAAAAAACCCCTGAAAATAATTTGGTGATTTACCGGTAATTTTTAGAATAAATGAAAATGGTAATTGTCCTTTTCCATGTACAAAATTATCTAAATTTAACAAAAAACCTTTTTATATACGTATAATTAATATAATTAGGCTTTGAGAAACATATTTTTTCCAAATTGAAATTCGCTTACAGTCGATTGAAAAAATTATACAATTTTGCGAAAGACATATCTAGAGATTGTAAATAAAAATTTTGTGATTCACTCGTATTATCTTTAGTTGATTATGGTGATGTTGTATATGGAAAGTTATTATCGGCGACAGCAAAAAAGAAAATTCAAAAACTTCAAAATTCATGTATGCGTTATAATTACAGTATCCCATATAGACAACATATATCACCACATCTAAATAAACATAGCATATTAAACATGGAAAACCGCAGACGTTTACACATGCTCACACTTATTTGGCGAATAATTCAGAATGCCGAACCTCGGTACTTAAGAAATAAGTTAATTTCACGAGATCACTTGCATAATACATACATACAAAATTTTTTGGTGCCTCAGCATGAAACTGCGATTTTTCAAAGATCATTTACGTATTTTGCATCTCATCTTTGGAATGAACTTCCAAATGAATATAAACAATATAAATCAAAAATTTTTTTTATTAAAGTTGTCAAAAATTACATTTTTGCTTATCAGAACATTAGAAGCAGGAGACTTGATGCTGCGTTGTGGATGCGCGTATATTTCTTTTTCCGATATAATTTTATTTACTTTTAACCTTTTTGCTTCGCTTCGCTTCGTGGGGTCTGCACGTTCCCCTTGTCTACTCGCATGTCTGAGTGCTGCTGTTATTATTGTTATTATTATTATAAAATATAACATTTGTTAGATTATTACAATCCATTACTGAATATTAACAAATAAAATAATAATTATTTTTTTCTTGAAATTTTAGATTTAATGTATTAATATTTTTTTATAATCTTTTCATAATCTTTTTATAATCTTAGATTTAGGTTATTTGTATTTGGGCAAATGGAAGAAGAGCTCTACAGTTCAATTTGTACCATTTTTACTTTTAGTAAAATAAATTTATTATTATTATTATTATTATTATTATTATTATTATGAACAAACAAAAGGTTTTTTTATCAAAAGGAAAAAATATAAATGAAATAAATTTAAATAAATAATTATTCTGTAAATAACAAAAATTACAAACATAAACTCAAATAGGTGTGTGAATAGTGAATACCTAATCTAAAAATACAATATTTTTTAAAAATAGCCCGTTAAAAGGGCTAGTTTTTCAAAGCTGTATCTGTTAGTCGTCTGATATTTGTACATAGAATACCACCAACTGAAAATGCCCTTCCTCTATCGATATTGGTAGGTCAATAAGTTAATAAGAATTGGTAATAACATTCTTCTAAATGTTTTTCACACATGTTTTAGGCAGTGAAATATTCTATTTCCTGTCGCAAGATATTGTCAATGTCTCTCTTACTTGTATTTCTTGGGGCTTGCTGTTTGGGTTTTACTTTTTATAATATTATTTATTTATTGCTAAAAGTGCTCAGTGTTGGGACACTCTATATTTAGTGAATACTAGTCACTGATATAAATAGAAACGTTGAATACGTGACATATCGTAAGTTCAGAATTTACAGAAATAACCGGTAAAAAATTAAAATAACCGGTAATTATCGCCATGTGTTTTTTGATCTGTTTACCGGTTAACCGGTTAACCGGTAATGCAATCCCTATTCAATATACATATATGGATTAATAAATTTGAATTGTCCAAAAAACGATTAAAAAAATATTTATTTCACAGATATAAAACATGTAAAAATTAAAGCCTATGATTGTCCTATCAACTCTTTATCCATGTTCTTAAAATTCTCATGTAAATCCTCAGGCACCTCAACTTCATGTAAGTTTTCTTCACCTATTTCCTCCTCAGTTCTGAAAAAAACAATTTCAAGTCAAGTTCATATTAACTGAATACCCAAAACCTCACCTTATCAATATATCAACTAAATTCTCACAAGCTGCTAATGATTTTTTGTCTTTTTCCCACTTGTGAAGCTCTCTTAAAATGACATAAGTATTTTTATCTCTAATGTATTCCCTGTTTGGTCGCTTCGCAACCAGCTGCGTCAAAGCCTCGATCAAAATGCACCTAAATCAACTTTTAAATAGTGCAAGAATTTAAACAGGAGCTTATTACTCACCTTATGTCAGGATCTTCCTCTCTCAGCTTTTCTTCTGGCAAATATTGCAAATCTAAGGGCAACTTGTCATTGTCTTCTTCGTCAAACTCCTCATTACCTGCTAAAGGTAAAAGTAGACGAGGTAATATGTCAACCTCTTCGCCGAGCAACCATTCCTGGAGCTCAGTTTCAAAGCAACAATTTTTTAATGTACCTATAATCCCACCTCTGCGTACCAACGAATCTTTGTATTCAGTAAAAGGCAACAATCTTTGAATAACACATTTGTCTTTATCCAAAATATACTTCCTTACTCTATGGCTTTGAGACAAATTTGACAAAACCGGTCCTAGATAATGCAGCTTGGCACCGTTCTTGTTGTACTGGTTTTTTGTGAATATATTTATAAGTTCATCAAAAGTTTTACCGCTCTTTTCGATTATATCAATAATTTTTTCTATTAAATGCGATGGACGAGTCAAATTTGATAAAATCATACAGCACTGATCAGCAGTATAACTTTCAGGATTAAATATACTGTTTAATGT
Organism: Rutpela maculata; assembly: GCA_936432065.2. Classification (NCBI taxonomy): domain Eukaryota; kingdom Metazoa; phylum Arthropoda; class Insecta; order Coleoptera; family Cerambycidae; genus Rutpela; species Rutpela maculata. The sequence continues at coordinate 34,213,256 of OW386292.2, forward strand.
TTGACCTACGATATTATCAGGTTGTGTCTGTAACGGAGGGCAATCTTTACTTACATCTACATTAATTAAAGCTACGGCCCCTTTTTCATTCGCAGATATATTTATCAAAGTTAAGCTTGCATCTTTTGCCACTGGTATACTTTTGTCATCCAAAAGACTTATCAAAGACACCAAGAGCTGTGGTAAATTTATTATCGCGTTTAGGCCTTCTTCTGTGCCAGTCAAGCCTAAGAAACAAAATTACATGTTCGAAGCCTTAACGAGAGTAGATATTTCGAATTTTACGTACCTAATATGTGTTCCAAAGCAGCAACTTTTAAATCTAACCTGGCTCCTATTTGTACAAATTTTATTAGTTCTTTTATTGCTTCTGCCATAATTCCGATTTAAATATTAATTAACAATAATAAACCACTTGTAGGTTATGTTATAAACAAGATAAGACCCCCACGCACGCACGGACTATGAGAGGAGAGGGAACACGCAACCAGCTCATCAGTGCAGTGTAGTAACAGTTGCATACCACAAGTGTTAATGAAAAGAATTAATAACAGAGGCATATTGAAGATCATGAAGATGCAAATGCTTCAATAATTATTTAACAATACGTGTTAAATAATAGAGAATTTTGAAAATTGCGTCATCATGCAACCAAAACTACAATAAATAAATAAAGTAAAAAGCATTTAATAAATGGATACTGATGTGAAGTTTACCACAAAGTTAAAGTCGCAGAATCTATGAAGAAGAAAATGACATATAGGTTATATCATTGAAAGATAATTGTTTACATTTTGACATTAAAATCGATCAAATTTATAAAAATATAATTATGAATCCAATATCTGTATATCAAAAACTGCAGTTTATATAGAATTTAATATTGCCACTTAGTTTATGTTGGACAATGTCCAGGAAAAAATGAAACAACCAAGAACTAGATTGGGTCAATTGTTTACAGAACATTATTAACTATGGGGAGAAAATGTGCTGTGCCCCACTGTTACACAGGATATCGCAAATGCAAGGAGAAAGCATCTTTATACAGAGTTCCAGATGATGATTTCTTTTTAACTAAATGGCAAGAAGCCATCGCTCGAGAAGACAGACCAATAACACCTAAAGACTATGTCTGTGAGAAGCATTTTAAAGACGATGATATACTTAGGCGGAGAATAATAAAAGACGTGGTCGTAAGTTGTCTTCTCCTTGACAAATTTTTGCAGATGTAGGTAGTATGTATTCCCTTTAATTTTTAGGAAGAATATCAACGACCTAGGCTAAAACCAGATGCCATACCTTCCATATTTCCTGATTTACCAGAATTCATTCTTAAAATGGTGAAAAAACGTAGAAAAATAATGCCTGTAGAAAATAACAAAACTGATAATTCTCCTGATGCCTCTAAGGAAAACGATAAGACTGAAAATAAAAACAATGAAACTAATAAAGAGTGTGACATAAAAACGGAGCCACTAGATGCAAACGAAACCGAAGTATCGGCGGGAAATATGTGCGAGACAATTTTAAATAATGAAATCGATATTAAAACTGAACCTGAAGAAATTATAACTGCTCCTATGGAACAAGATGGTGATAATGAAAAAGACGATCCCAATTATGGGTAAGAGTAACTTTATTATAATGATAGGTCTAAAATCGTCTCAATGTAAAACTCTGCGTAAATAGTAGTAGGTTGTTGTAATCCTTTTCTGGCTGCTTTTGAATGAAATGATTAATCAGAACTATTTCATGTCTTATTTTTAAATATAAGTTTCGAAACTTATAGCTAGCTGACTTTGAAAATTGAAATACTCAATTAGTTTTTTTCCCTCTTATGGGTCGCAATGCCAGAACCTCTCCATACAGAAGTTTAAGCTTATTGTACCCCATACCTCGTTATAGTCCCATTCCTCCCAAAAAGCGAGTGTACAGTCAACAGAAATTCTGGCTATCTTTTCCGGAGTCACAAATCCCTGGATCCCCTGAGGTATGAAAATCTTCCAGCCACCAGGCATTCACATATTATTTGGCGAGGAGTTTCTTCATAAGAGTTGTTCTATTACACTAATATTTATTACTACAGAAGCTACTGCTGATACCTACTGTCTTAAATCATGTATTTTGCAAGTAACTGCTTTATAACTTATTTTGTTTCAGTTTATATATTTTTAGGTGTGAGACATTTTGTAATAGAAGTATAAAAACCAGCCTCTGTCTGATCCTTTTGGCGCAGAGGTTTATTTCATGAAAATTTTTAAATATTTTTACAGTGGCAAAATACCCAACAAACTAAGAAATCATGTATATTACTACTCGGTTAAGTAGAACAGGAGAACCTGGGCTTCGCCGAGTGTAAAATAAAATCGTTTATTATTATTATTTGAATGTCTTCACAGTTGCCTTGTTCCCTCCTCTCGCCTGAAGGTGTTTTTGAAGTTGTGGCCGGCGCTGATTCTATCTGACTGAATGTTTAGTAGTCGATATGTTTCTATTTGTGAGGCGGAAAGCAGAAAGGGATGTCAATTTTTCAGTACAGTTGAAATTAGTGGTTTGGGTCAAAATTATCGATTTTCGGATTTTGTCCTTTACAAGTTGTAATCGATTACAAAACCGATCTAATTGGATGAAACACTTAAAATAATCGATGTTCAGCCCTGGAAAGGTACCTCTTGTCGCTTATGGAGAAATAACATGGGATCAACAAGAGGTCCCTTTTCATAAACGCACTAGTAACTTAAACAAAAAAAATCATAGAGACATGATTTTTGCACCAAATTGTTCAGAATTAGAGCTTAATTCATTTAATATCAATAACTAAAAACCGGAAATTGCCGACAAGAGGTCCCTTTTTGCTTTCCGCCTCACATTTGTTGAAGTATCTCGGTATCTCTATTTTTGTAATGGTACCGTATCCATTTTGTTTTTTGCCTTTACCCTACTACTAGCATGACTAAGTGTAGTGCAGGTAGGCAATGTAGTGCCTCAGTGGCTGCGGTAGGCGTTGTCTGCATTGCTCCCGGTAGCCCTACACAGGCCAGTTTTTGTACCTTTCTTAGTTCTTTCATTGCCTTTCCTTTTACGGCATCGCTTATTATTGGTACCACAATCATTTGTTACTAGTGTTAATAGTTACTTGACTAATTAATACCAAAACATTTGTTTTACTGTCTGTTTACGATTTCTAGGCCCAAAATGCACCGTTGTGACCAATGCGAGTACCAAACCAAATACCCTCACAACCTTCGCACCCACAAGACGAAACATCTGACAGGAGAAGATGCTTACCTCCACTGTGAACACTGCCCTAATTACAAAACAAAATGGGAATTAACCTACCGTAACCACTTAAAAATCAAACACGGTATTGGCAAGCAAGAATTATTCAAGTGCACGATGTGCCAATTTGAAACTAGAGTGAAACTATGCCTTAAGAGGCATTACGAACGACATAATCGCGGAGTTTTCGAAAAGAAACTTTCCTGTACATTTTCCGGATGTGAGTTCAGAGATGAATCTAAAGCTTTGCTAGATATGCATATGCTGTCGCACATTCAGGATGATACAGGTGGTAAATCAACTTCCGAAAAATCAAAAGCATTTAAATGTACAGAGTGCCTGTATGAAACGAATTCGAAAACACATATAATTAAACATATTAAAAGTGCTCACAATACTGGAGATGACACTATTGTTTCTGTTAATGCTAAAAAATCCACCTCGATGCTAGCTGAAATAAGCGAAAGTCCAGGTATTACGACAGAAGCACAATCGAAGGAAAAACCTGTATACAAGTGTTTAAAGTGTTCTTACAAGTCTAAATCGCATGCAAGTTTGTTGAAACACGTCTTTAAGCATAAATATCCGAAAACAAAGAGACAAAAAGGCTTGCAACAGGGCCTGAAAGCTAAAATTTGGAAATGTCCGAAGTGCCCTTATGCGACGTTTTTCCAACATGCCCTTGAAAGACACCAACAGTCGGAATGCGAAAAAATTTATTTGTGTACAGATTGCACCTTTCGGTCAGATTCGAAACCTGATTTTATTAAGCATACTCTTACGCATAGAAACATTAGTATAGAATCTGTCAGCCAAGGTGGGGTTGTCAGTGGAGAGGTAGAAAAATTGTGTGTGGAGCCAGACATTGTACAGCCCAGCAGTGAAATTGGGTATGAGCGTGAAGCAAGTAAAACACAGGAAATGCTGCAAAATGAGACACCCCAAGTTATGGAGGGCGACTTGAGTAAAGGAAAAGATTTAGAACAGAATGATGGAAGTCAGGCTGAAGGTGATTCAAATATACCAGAAGATTTTCTTTTGGTGAAAGTAAAGGAGGAGGTTCATACTGATAGTCTAGGTTAGGTTAATGTTGTTTGTATATAAAAGAAGGTTTATGTGTTATGTAGATAGGAATGTTTATTTTCAATTCAATTTTTTTCGTGTCAATTAAAAATATTATAAAAAAGATATTTAATTTTCTTTGAATCTTCTAAATTAAAGGAGTGGGTGGGGTCGTATTGTACAAATTGTACGTTTGGGGAATAATCTTTACTTATCTAAAATGTAATTTTAGGTATAATTTTAATTTTTTTAAATCGCGTAGACCATGGCAATTAAATAAAAACTATTTTCTTGTTTGGTAAAGTTATAGGCCAGGTACTAGTCCGGTCGAATGGACCCGTTTAGTGTGACGCCAGATTCTAGGCAACCAACAATACAAGTGTGTGTTGCTAAAGATTTTGAGCCTTATGTACTATACATTTAAGGGCGAACAATATGGCTGTTGATCAGTGCCTCTAATTTTGTTTGGTTAAAACGCATATTAATTTAATTGAGTAAATTATATGTAGAACGAATCTAATGTATCTTAGGTATATGGCCTATGAATTAGATATATCATATAATTGAGTAATAACACAAAGTTGTTAACCGCAATTTTTGTCATCCTTAATAGCAAGGTGCATAAGAGCGAAAATAATAACTGTAAATTTCGTTACCCCACTTGCATTGTTGGTTGCCTAATATTTGACGTCACTACTAAACGGGTCCATTATCACGAATAGTTTTAAAATGTGGCGAAAATACATAACCAGGATTTTATTATTTTAAGTTGATGGGTGGACATCCACAACAAGCCCTTATAGTTTGCCAACTGATGTCATACCGGATAAGGGGGGGTTGTAAAGTTAAAACGTCGGTTTTTCACATTTAAATAAAAAGGCTAATAATCTGAAAGGAAAGTTCAAATGGGAATGTCATAGGTATTAAAAAAACCTATAAAATAATCCCTCGAACATTAAGATAGCTTTAATAGGTCAGGAGTAAATTCAAAAAAACCGAAATTTTGAAAAAAAATTTAATTTCAACAATATTTTAGAGAAATTTTTGAAATTTTACTAAAGTATATAGGAGGGAACATCTGATAAAAATTTCAGATCGATATCTGCATTATTTTTTTATATATTCTATTTAAAAAAAAAAAATGGTCTTTGCAAAATGGCTATAAGTACTTCACTTTCTGTCAGATTTTGCTATGAAAAGAAAAATTCTATTCTTCGAGAGTTGTTCAATTTTTACAATTTTTTCTATATGGTCATCATTCAGAAAAATGTGAAAATTTAATTTAAAAAAATAGAAAATTTTTTTGCATAAAAAAATGTATATGTATTATTATATAAAAAAAAAATTTTTTTTTGCTAAAAATAATTTGGCAAGCATCATAAATTATATGGTGTCATTGAATCTTTCATTTATGTCCGAATTTCATTGGTAACAGGAATTTTTCCATAAAATAGAAAAAAAATGTGACATTCCAAGGTCAATAGGTACATTTTTCATAATAACCTCCATTTTGTTATCTCTAAATGTTCTTGAGTTACAACCAAGAAACTGCTCTGTAGTTATGGGTTATATTCTATATCGTTATAGATCACACTTAGCCTGGCAATCTTTAATTTTTTACGTATTGTAATAATATCATTTGATGATCTCTAAATCCGAAATATTAAAGGTTGAATATGCTACTTTTCTCAATTTTTTCTCAGTTTGAAGACTGGTTTTTCTATGAAAACATGTTCAATTATAAACACATACTTAAGCAGTACCTATACTACGTAGAAGACTTTACGTAACTGGTACGTACCGTCAACATTTGATGTTATTACATCATAATAATAATCTCTGGTGAAAAATAATCACTTGTTGAAAGTTATTGCAAAAAGTGTTCGTAATATATGTGGTCACTCAAGGGTCAAGCTGACCTAAGGATTATCCTGTCAGAAAATGAACACATATACCACAAAATCGACTCTTTTTCTATTAACGTCATCAGGTTTAAGTGGTTCCATTAAAAAGTAACTCATGCTGACTTTGATATGATCCTGCCGAGATTACTGTGGCTATACTAGGGTCAACTTGACCTGACGTGAGTGCACAGACACCTTCAGAGGCGATTTCTAAGTGGCCACGTTATCGACTTTTGACCTCCCATATCTTAAAATCCGTCACTTTTTCAGTAGTGCACCCATTGGAACTTTGATCAGACATTTTCAATGACGTCCAGAAGCTTACCTACCATTTTGTGCAGGGTTCTATGCCAGAACACACTCTATGTGTGAAAAAGGGCCAGGAATGGTCAATATAAAGATCCCATTTCACCAAGACAATGCACTGGCTCACACATTGTGATGGTAAAACTTTAAATTTGATTGAATTGTTGCTAAGCGCCCCTCCTCCCTCATCCCGTTTTCGCCCGACAACTTACTAGGTTGGTATAGTCAAATTGGAGCATAGATGGAACAAATGCAGTCTTAAAAAAAGAATATTAAGAATAAAACTGAATTTAAAATAATTGTTGTTTGGCTATTGTTAGGTTATGGAATTTCTGAATGGTCACACACTCATTTTGTCCATATTTAATTTCTGTTGATCACAAGAGAAATTAAGTAAGAACTATTTCTTTACTTGTCACTTTTTTGAAAAATCTAATAAAACAAGCAGATTTTCTGTAAAAATAAACACAACAGTAAATGTACTGTTTTTAATTAATTTGGTTTAAAATAAACGTGCAGAGTACGCTTTGATAGCTCTTGAAAGTTACAAATTGTAATAATTGTTTTGAAACTAAGTAAAACTAGTTTGTTTCCGCTATGATGTTCTGTTATAAAACAAAGATTTGTGTATTAGGAAGCAAAAAGGAAAGGTTTACAACAGATATTAAATGAACTCAAAAGAAAACAAGTTTATTATACAGAATCACAAAAACAAAATTAATAATATTGCATCTTACATAAATAACTATACATTACACCTAAATGTTCATATAACTTTCAATTAAAAATATATATAATATAATAAAAACAAAAGGAAAAAAGGGCTATGAATGTGGAAGTGGAATGTATAACGTATATTATTTATATATCTTATATATTAAAATACAAACTACGCAATTCGAATTTCATTTAGGTTTATTTACAGGGTGTTCTTCATATGCGGTTGGAAAATGACAAAATATGCTAGCTATGAGTTACGAAAAGGGAATGTTTCGGAAATAGTGTCTTTACATGAGTAATCGGTACTTTTAAATTTCATTATCACAATAAAATGTTAATCCCATGTATAATTGCTTAACAGAAATTAATAAAGACACTAGTTAAGAAAACTTATTTTAAATCGCATACGATATATATACATTTTGTATCCCAACACTGGAAAGTCTGTGGTAAAAATTATTACTCTTTTGGGCCATAAATGTCTTCTTCCTCAAATAATAATAGATTGGCTTTATAGTGGATAAAAAAGAAGACGGTGTGATGTTGAAGGTGTTGAAAAGATGCCCGATTTTCATTATACAGAGGCTTTAAAATAGTGATGTATAAATGGCCAATCACTTACGTTTGGTAAACTTTGATGTTAGCAGTTAGCGTGGCATTAGCAACATTTCAAGATTATGAGTGCCAATGTTTACGTGTGCACACTGTTGCTTATCTCCTAGTGTCAGTTTGACTTTGGTAGTAGTATAGGTCAACGTAAATTAAATTAAAAAAGCAACTGTACAAATGGCATAAATCAGAATGACAGGCAGTCATGAACAAAAATTAGAAACATAAATGTGACCGTACTCAGAATAAATTATTTGCACAAAAAAAAACAGAAGTTTTTTTTACCGTTACTATACTTCCACTACACCATGTGGATGTGGAAATAAAAATACCATACGATGTTTCATCTGCATATAAAAAATACCCTGTATGTTTTGAAAACCTCAAAAATATTACACACAAACTGGACGGACACATGGTTTAAGTACATAATAAAATAAGAGTGTTATTTTTTGCTTATTTACATATAAAAAAAAGTGAAACGCCAAATCACTGGGTAAGATAGGCAAAAAATAACGTTCCCAATAAAAATAAACTAATACTTTTACCTACAAAAATGGAATGATAAATGCGGTTATGGTTATTTTTCATGCATCGGGGACGTTAAATTCATTATATTTCCATAAAGAGAATGTGACAGAATACTGACAATTTTAAATTATCATTTATTGCTCTTACTGGGCATATTCAAGAATCAGAACATACTAATCCAGAAATTTTAGGAAAATTAGCCGGAAAAAATAATAAATAGCTAGATTTTATGAGCATATATACCATATGCTCATTTAGTTTAATGTACAAGTTCCCATGGGTAATGTGTGAGTTTCCACCATAGTGTCCTTGAATACACCGAATATCGTTTTTTTTCTATATTCTGTGAATGGTGACAGCCACAAAAATATTCATCAAAAAACGTTATAAAAAATGTCTTATAAAGGTCCCTATCAATTTTATCACCAGTCCATTCCTGCCTCTCAAAATCCAGGAGAGGTAAATCTATACACGAGAGTATATATATAACCTCCTAATCACGCCATATTTTTCATACAGCCCACTAACCGTATAGCGGTTATCACATATCAGTTATTCAGTATCACAATGCACTGCATCATCACGAATCAGATGTTTTATTTTTCTGCACTATATTAAATAATAATAATAATAGTCCTTTATCGGTTAAAAACTCCAAATGGCCATCAATCTGAGTCCTTCAGCCAGTACAAATTTTTACAAAATATGTGTATATATCTGTCATATTATGTAAGTAGTAATGGAGAAATATGAATCATAATACATTAAATAATATTTACAGTACATAATATAAAAAAAAATGTGAATGTGAATACTAAATTTAAAGCATATTTAACATTGTTAGCAAATTTTCTTGACAATTCGGGTAGTCTGTCATCGATAGGCATAATTTTTGTTTTTGCATAGAGATGCATTGGAAGGATGATACATGGGATTAGTAGGATGACGAATTTTGGTTATAGCTCGCAGAGATGAAGTTTCAGCAACTTTAATGTTATTCAACGCAAGATTTCTACAGTTCAAAAATAGTGTATTACCATATTCCAGAATAGGTCTGCAGATGGTCGTGTAAATCTTGGAAGCAGTGTGGATATTTATACCTTTCTTTTTGTAGGTTAAGAATCTAAAATATTTCGCTCTTGAAATACTTCTTCGTCTAATCATCTCGGTATGGAGGTTTAAGTTTAATTTATTGTCTAGTTGAAAACCAAGATATTTGGCATTAGGTACTGGACGAATTTGATGGTTGTTGATGGTTAAGGTTGGTGAGGAAATGGAAGGAGTATGGTTAAAGATTAATAGTTGAAATTTGTTTAGCCATGCTTGTGTATTGTTGGTGAGTATTTGTAGTTGGTCCATGCATTTAGTAACCGAATTGTCATGTACAATAAGAGCTGTATCGTCTGCATACTGCAGCAAGTAGGAGTTTCTGCTCGTTGTTATATTTGAGTTGAGGCGATGTCATAACAGTAGATGTTATATAAGTGAGGCGATAGTGGTGACCCCTGTGGACTCCTTGTTCAGTAGAAAATTCATCTGATATGGAGTCGTTGATTTTTACCCATAATTTTCTGGAGTGCAAGTATTCTTTAATGATACAAATTAGGTAATCAGGAACTTCTAATTCTTTCAGCCTAAAAAGTAGGCCTGGATGCCATACACTATCAAATGCTTTTTTGATATCGAGGAACAGGGTGGCAGATTTTAGGTTGGTTAAGTTAGCTGTTTGAACATTGGAGATTAGAACTGTCAAAGGATGTATGGTTAAGCATTTTTCTTTAAATCCTAACTGATGTATAGGAATTTTGGCATGAACGATGTCAAGAATCTTATATTTGATGACTTTTTCTAATAATTTTCCTAGTGCAGGTAATAATGTTATGGGTCTATAGTTATCGACATCGATGTGGTTTGTATTAGGTTTAGGAATAACTATAACATGTCCTTTTTTCCATTCAACTGGAAAATACTGATGTAATAAACAAAATTTATAAAGCTTGATTATGTATAAATGTATTTCATAGTCTAATTTTTTGATAATATTCCAAGGTATATTGTCATATCCGGAAGCAGTGTTTTTTTGGTGAGTTAAGATTTGGAAATATTCTTCTCCAGGGATATCAATGTCCTCAATGTTTTCATTATTAATGTTATTTTGAAAAGAACTTTCATACCACTCCCTGACACAAACATAGTTTTCATCATCATAATTTGGGTGCGGAGTTTCCATATAATGTTCTGAGAGTTTTTCTGAAAATAATATAGCTTTTTCTTCATCTGTTGTATATTCCAAGGCATTATTTACAATTGTGGGGATGTTAAATTTACTTTTATATTTAGTTAGCTTGCGGACCTGTTGGTAAAAGTTGCGCCCTTGTTGCTTATCTCTGTACATACTTCTAGCCATTTATGTGTACGATATTCTATAATCAATTTATGTATGTCCTTATTAAATTCGTTGATTCTTCTTTTAATATCAGGGTTTCCATTTTCTCTGTACATTTTTCTCTTAGCTTTCCTTAGATTTAGAATGAACGGAGGCACTTGATGTGTGAAGAATGTGTTAGAGGATCGGGGAGAATTTTCCAAAATAACTTATCTAAGTTTGAGCGAAAAATAAAAAATTTGGTCTGTGTCTATCTCGAGGTATTCCATTGAATTTATATATCTAAGCATATTCTCATTAACTTTTTCAGTGTTGCATTTATTCAGATTATATTTAATTGTGGGTTCTTCAGCGATCGGTAGCATATTTAGATCAAAGTTTATTTTAATAGATAAATGATTGGAGCCATAAATAATAATTATAATGTATTATTTAATAGATAAAATATCATTACCTTTAGTATGTTGTGGCATGATTAAGACAAGAAATAAACGGAAACACGCCTCTTTTAATTAAGATTTCTAACTCTTGTGATAGTTACGCGAATCACCTCGGTGCGGAGGTCACAGCAGCAGAAGTTCACCACTACTCACGAGGACGTTTAGTATATCAAACTAGATGCCTAAATGCTCATTTATACATATATATACAGGTTGTCTCAATTTGGATAACATATAGGTATCCATCCAGTAGGAGGGACGGAACTGTTTAAAGCCTTTAGAAATTGTCATTCGATGTTCAGTAATCGTCGACGAATTTATTTATGATGAAGCCCCTAATTAACATTTCCCAACACAGTTTACATGAAATAATATCAGTAGTGCTGTGTAATATCGGACCAATTTAGATTTTTTTAGTCATTTTAGCATGATAAAATGAAATACAGCACAAACTAATTTACAACGTTACAAGTTCTGTAACGTCTGACGATGACACCCTTAAGAAAGTTGACATCAGACAGCGAGGAGCGAGACTATAATTATGTACATCCCACCACCAAGAATATGTGCGTATGCAGAAAATACCTATTGCAATCGTTTGTGAGACAAGCTCTATATACCAAAATCTAGTTATCTATAATGTTTTTCTGCTATTTGGTAAACCAGTGTCTCGAAAATCTGGTACCAAAGCAGCTGCCATGAATATGTGACATCTGTCACTAGAGTATTTACGAAAAAATTGTCAGTATTCCAAAATTAATTTCGGTCGATACGGTGATGATTTTCTCAGTTGTTTCTATAAATTCGTGCTTTTTAATTTTCAATACCTAACTTCTCGGTCGCGATTTCTCAGAAAGTAATATGATATGACAAACGCTAATTTTAAAACTAACATTGAAAAACTACACCCTAGGTTGTCATACGATATTTTTTCCTATGTTCTCGACAATTTTATTGCTCTCAATACAATTACAATACAAAATACTACGATGTGTGCAATATGACTTTAAAAATAAATAATATTTTCTAAATATACATCTAAAATATATTAGGTACTTTATTTAGATATAACTATAAAAACAAAAAAAATGTACAACTTTTTAAAATAGTAGACAGCTCTCTCAACTATATATAAGAGTATTTACTTACAGAACATATACAAAGGAAATGTCATGTTTCTCAAACACCTTTTGTTCGTTTAAAAAATCACTTATAAATAATCAGGAAACTAAAAAAATAGTATGTAGTATATATAAAAATTTACTCATCACAGTGTCTGTAAAAATGAAAATTGTATTCGGCATACTCCAGCCCCAATTTGGTTGCTGGCAATTTACAAGTGTTCTGAAAAAAAAACGTAGGGTAATTGAAGCAAATGAAAATAGCGCATCAAAATTTACTTACTAGTTCAAGCACAGGCTATAGTTCTAATGCAGCAGAAGCAGATGTAGTGGCAAAGCATACACATATACACATAACACAAAGCATAGCAGAAATGAAATTTTCATAATAATGCAAATTCTAAACAAGCAGAATGCAAAATTCAACATACATTTAGCGGAAGCATACATTTTGTATAACACAAGAAAAATCAGAACTAAAAATTCAACATCTCTTGCGCTAAAAACAGTCTAAACGTTCCTTGAAAGTGGCGAGAGTGATGTGTTTCTTGCAAGTATCTCGAACATAAGAGTTTTAACGAAAAATATATATTTTTAAAGTCTATGAAATTTACACTATTTGAGATTTGTCATGTCTATTTTCGACAAAAATGTATCGCTACTTTGTATTACCCTTCGCAATTTATTCAAAAACAATGTGTCCTATGTCAAAAAAACACATCTTTAATTTGGGATATGTCGCATCCTTACACGATAGAAATGACCCAAGATCCAAAAAAAAAAAAAAATCAAAATTTGGTCGCATGTGAAGAGCATTAAAACAAATGTCACCTTTTGTACTGTATACTGTATCTATGTGTACCTTTATATATGTATAATGCAATAAATATCTTCTATTTCATCCTGATTCTTTAAATTATTTCTGTTTCTATGATATTACGTGTACAACTGTATGCGTAGTTGCATGTATTGTTAACTGCAACCCAATGGATTTTGTGTTTGCAGGAGTTCAAATGTATTCAGGGTGTTGAAATTTATAAGTAATTTTAATATAAAAAAAAAATGTAATATTTAGGTGCAAACAAATAAGAATTTCGGACAGAAGCTTCTAAAAATAAAAGTGCCTAAGGCCTAGAAGATTTCAAGATGGCCCCAACGTTACCAAGAGTTTCGCTTTTCAACACATATTCATCTGGTGGGATGATGACGTCACCACTGGTTAATTGCAGGTGAGTGTAAAAGTTGGTGAAATGGGAAACCCATTTCTGGTGACTTTGCTTTGTTTGTTCGGATGATGTAACCTTAAATTAAATTTAACATTATAGTAGGAGACCGAGCAATGTCTAAGATGCACCTTCTATAACACTCGTAAACAACCACCTAAAAAAAATTGATTCTTATGTAAATCGACCTGGCGGATCCGATTTTGGAGTTCGCCAGACAATCCGGAGTTGCGAAACTGGCCAAAACCAGCAATTTCCGAAAAATCTCAAATTTCATGGAAATTTTTTAATTTTTACTTATCACCCTATATCTCCCTTAGTTTAAGTCTGATTAAATTGAAATTTTTAGGAGAGCCAATTTAGACCTTTGTTATCATGACTGACATGACAGAAATGCAAAAAATGTACATGTCACTAGTAATATATTTTTTTAAAAGTTGGTGACACGAAATTTGTTAAAAATGCAGCAACATATACTCGATCGAGAAAACTTTTTTGTTTTTAAAGATAGGTGTATATAGTAAGCTACAAAGTTGTAGCCAAAGAACCAAAGAAACTTTTTTATTTTGGTGATTTTTTTGATAACTTACTTAGTTTTCAAGAAAACGGTGCTGCAATATAACACTTTGACCGCCGCGTTGCATCGCAAGATAAAAGATTGACTGACTTCCCAGTTAAACCCAGAGTTAAACTTTATGAAATGCATATTTTGCCAACAAAATAGTGAAGAAACTGTGCAGGGTGTTACAGTTCTCTGACTATTATTTGTTTCTTATGAGGCACCAAAATCACTGAAATGGAAGAGATTTTAATGAAAAAAATAATTGAAGGTAGTAGTACATCAGACTCATAGCTAAATAGTTGTTCCACATATGATCTTGACCATTGAAAATTAACAGCTGATTCCCCCACTCTCAATCCATCAGATAAACCAAACCTGAAAGCTGATGAATCAGATGGCTGCCGATTAAATTCTCCGGTTTAGTTGGAAACGATTTTGGTTGAACATGATGAATTCACCGGTTTAATTAGAAACTGTTTGGATGGCATCTGATGGCTCAATTGGTGAGATGCAAAACTCTCAGTTATTTGAACTAAAGAACCAATTATTGGTACACAATATATAATTTAAAAACGATCAAACATGTTCTTGATGTTTAAATAATATGGAAAATGATTACCTATATCAAAATTACACTTATGAATGCCAAAGTTCAAACCGTAGCTAGAGTATGGCATTTGTCAGAGGCACATGATTCTTAGGGATGAAAATTTACTTGACATATTCCTGTTTTCTGTTCTGTGTTCTTTTACATAAATAAATTTATGCATTACTTCTATTTTACTCAGCTAAAACGTTTATCCTCCTTAACATTGTTAAAGATGAATCAGGCAATACACGCACATTAATTTGCAAGCAGTAGTTCAAATGTACCAGTAAGCAGAAACTACCTACAGCAAGGTTGGTTGCAGAAGCAAATCATTTGTGCATAAACTACTAAGATCCTACCTGGTTCTGGCGAAGAGAGACCCTGTAAGTCATCACTTTTGATTGAAAATCAGCCATATCAACCTCAAAGACACTCTGGAGGCTAAGAAGTTGGCTCGGACTGTTCTCGTTAACTTTATGCCTTATCCTGGACTTGTCATCGTAATACATGGGAACAAGGAACGGGCATTCATGTAGCTTGTAATCATTGTTGCAATTCTCAATTTCTTTTATGTTTACTGGGTTGAACCTTAAATAAATTTTGACATTTTACATAAGCAGTGGAGGAGAGTTGAAAAACAATATAGACTTGAAAATCAAAGAACAAACGAGAGAGAGAGAGAGAGAGATTGTATAAAAAAATTCTATAATTAAGGTCTGAGAACGTTCTCAGAAATCTTTATTCAAACAAAAGCTTAATAACTAAAAGTCAAATCACTAGCAGAAATATACATTAAATTGAAATTCAAGACATACAAGATAAAAGATGTAAAATACATAGAATGTGATTTAATAAAATACCTAAAAACGTGAATTAATAATTATTTTTCATTAGAAATTTTTTTTTAAGGAATTCATCCACAGAGTAGAATGATTCATTTACTAAAAAGGCATGTAATTCTTTTTTAAATAAATTTACATTACCAATGTCTAAGATACTTTTTATTCTGTTGTATTACATTGGCTTATGGGGATAATATATGATTTAAATATTGGCTTACAATGAGAAAGTCGATGAGCATTATTCATACATCTTATGATTCTTTTGTACTATGAATACCTAAGGTAAGAGGAATATCAGTCCATATTGTAGCACAGAATGTACAAGACCGTAATAAAGCAGTTTTTGTGTGTCAATTGTGACCGTGTCTCTCAGCATTCTTATTATATAGAGTGAAATTACTTAGATAAGATAGCATACGCTTTGCTCATCGCGTATAACAGTTGGCATAATATCAGTGCCGTGCCATCCATTTTTTATTTAAATATTAATGGGCTTTTTCCACGTTTTTTTTTATTGAATATTTGAGAAGTTCTCTTTAAAAACACTCACCCGTATTTTTTCTTTTTTGCGAAATTTGCTTCTTTTCTACAGAAAAAATTATGTTATATGAATTTAAAATTGGCGGCAATATTTCTCCACTGATGACGCATTGGGCGGACGGACCAATCAGTATACTCTCTCACCTTTAGTAGAGACTACAAATGAGCAGATTGTATGTATAAGTGTTTGTCTCCTTCTACCTTTACCGAATTGACAGACATGACAGGACATTCACAGGATAACACTTTTTCATCATTTTCATCTATTAATACTTTTTTTATTATATTGAATAAACAAGACTCTATCTCAGTGTTTCCTTTAAGTTGAATGAAAGTGTAATTAATAACGTACGGCTTAGTTTTTAAAAGTCATTCACCATTTCACCGTCAATAATAGGAAGATTATCACTTGCTGCCTTCTGAAAACCTTTCTCTATTTTAATGTCTACACAGTACACACACACAAACTTTTGAATAATTAATAAGAAACAAAGTTATAAAGTCAAAATACTAGATGCGTACGATCACAACGTAAATAAGAGAACATAACCTATCTTTTATTATATTTCCATCAGTGTTGCCAAGTGTCAGTTATTTCTTGAGAGCCGACATATAAAGTGTGTTTCTTGTGTTAATTATTATCATTTTTATTATAGTAGGTGGTAGTATTCCATGGAAATTCATTATTTTCAAAAGCGGTTAATGTTCGTATAAGGCATCTGCATCATGTCACCAACATAACCTTAAATTTTATGTTTTTTCAAGTTTATTTTCATTTTTAATGTTTGTATACACATTTTTAGCTTACTGGCTCCAAGCAAATATTTAAAAATTCACGTAAATTATTTTTCAGTTTTATTGATCAATAAAAATAGACTGCTAATTACAGGTTAGATATCCAACCTACAAAAAGAGCCCTATTTTATTAGGACAAGGTATTTAGAACTTCATAAACATTACACTGAACTAGATTTTAGTTGAAAATACGGGAACCAGGCAAAAATTTTAATAATAACTGGGTACTACTCTTAAATCTTAAGAAACACGTATTTTTGAGGTTAGCTGTGACGTCAGGTGCAGATGCCCTACGAAGCCGGAAATTGTTTAATTTTGAAGGAATTTGAGCGCGTACTTGTTTGAAATATGGAGTAACTTAAACACTATTTTTTTTTAAATATCCATTTAAAATTAAAATATTATACGATATGACGTGTATATACAATATTAGGTGTTAATAAATGATTTATGACAAAATAAACATCAAGTTCCATTACGTGGGAAAGGCCCATTGTAGTAGGTAGTGCGACGCCCATGCAGCTATAAAAATAGGATCGTTACCTAGGTAACGAGCACGCGGTAACGATATCGGTCTCTGCGCATTCTATAACGATGTCATCTTTTCTAAAAAATTTCACTCTAACATATACTACTTAATTTTGAACAGATTGTACTTATATGATCTTCCTAGTTAAGTTTCTGGTATATTGTTATTTCTAAAAATTTGATACTTTAGCATTAAGATGGAGGCCATTCTGAATACACCAGTTACTGAATTCATTTGAAGCTATATTACTGTTTTAAATCAGATCACTTATATTCTCATTGGACATAACAATATATGTATCGTCTGTATAGAGGATAATTTTGTTAGATGTAATACACGTAGTTGGAAATTCATTCATAAATATTATAAAAAATAAAGGATTCAAGATAGAACCCCGATATAAAATATGTCATTTTATGTAACAAGTAAAAAAATATGTAAATTATGTACGAGTCTGGATGCTGAAACTTACCTAAATATTAAATTAATGAATTCATCCGGCATATATTTCGAAATAGGAACAGAATAGGAGAAGTTATACTGGGAGTTTGAGATGGGTTGTCTATACTTATGAGACAGGGTTGTGTTAAAATGCCTCCCTTGAATTATTATAGCAAACATTTCTTCATCTGAAAAGAAAGCAAGTTAATAAACAATGAACTCTGGCGAGCCACGGGAGATGGATACCTGGGATGTCAAACGAATTGGCTTCATCTGTCATGTCATAGGTATCCCTCTTTTGCCTGATCTGCTTATCGATATCATTTGAGTGGAAGGGCTTGGCTATTTTGTTCTTCTCAACGTTCAACAACGGACCTGTTTTGTTTCTGTTGGCATTCGGAGGCTTCTTTTCGGAAAAACGTGATGTGGTAAGTTCGAGTGTTGGCCTCTGTGGGGGATTAGCGCAACAATATATCTAAAAATAACATTATACTCGATATATTTTAGGAAATTCACTATAAAAAGGTAGGGTAACTGAAAATAGAGCAAAGTCCCTGGCAGCAGACTAACGTTATTTTTTTTATCAGACCATACCATCGCTTTATCCTCTGCAAAGACGCCACAAGGGCGTGAGTATCTAACAGCCCAGAGACATCGTTCTATGAAGCTATATTGGTGTCATTTAGTGACATTTGTCTGACATGTGAATCTTAAGGCCTCTAGAATAGAGGTGGGTAGTACTCGTATGATTCGTATCATTGGTACGAATCCTTGCAGTGATACGAATCGTACGAATCCCACAAAAAATAAAGATTCGTACATTTCGTATCGTCGATATGATTGATACGAATATGAAATTTCGGTACCGGTATTATGATGTGATACTCTTTGCCAGTTGTATAAGGTTAAATTTCAAACGGTGGATGGGGATCGTTTAAACTGGAGATTTCAGATTTTAAAATATTCATAACCTCATAATTGAAAAAATTCCCTTTTTTTATATGTAATATGATATATTCAAAATATATTTGATTATTACTATATAATTATTATCAAAATGTACTGCAAGACATTATTCGTTTTATACAACGTACTGATTACAATATCTGTGATATATTACAATTTTTTTTCTTTTTTTGTTATTATTGGTTTTGTTTAGTTGATTTGCTACAATTAAATGTACAAACATGTATATAATGTGGTTAAATAAATGCTATCTATCTCTTTATTGTCTAATGACGACGAAGAAATTATTAATGTAATAGAAGGTGCTCGAAGTTTAAACGATTAACATAATGTTATAATACTGGCCCCAAAACTAACACCACATATAATATTCTATAATCTATACTGAACACTGTGCAGTGGAAGTGTGCGGGCACGAGTAGTACGAATGGTACGAATATCAGTACATGATACTGTTTAGTATCATGGAATCAGTGGTATGAAACGTACGAATCTCTCAATACGGATTCATTTGGTACTAGAGATGTGTCATTCGTGAATGATTGGATCGTTGGGATTCGATCACTTTGAAAGTATTGAATGATACAATCTTGCTTGTACGGATCAATCATTCACGGGTTTCGGTCATCAGCTTAAACCATTCATTTCGAATGACAACGAGATCTATCGATCATCAACGACCTGCTTATATCGCATCATTCGTAACATTTCTGTCAGTGTCAGTAATTGTAGTATCGGTCAATTGATATTTGGTACCTTAGGATTGATCTTTTTATTCAATTCATTCGTTTAGTTTCATATTAATTATTTATTTTTTCCATTCATTTCGGAATGTTTATAAAATATGTGTTTAAATTAATAAGAAAGGCTTATAATGCACACACGTATACAAGGAAAATAGAAACAAAATGTATTTGATTTTCTAAACATATAAATAATGAATAATACACTGGGTTAAAAATATATAAATGGAGAAGAGAATCAAAGAAATATCATAATTATCATTTGAATAGATGATAATTGAAAAACATGTAAAAAGTGTGTACATAAAGCTGTTAATTCAAGATTTCCACAAAAATATTCAACTTGGGCCCTCGGCGGCCCTTGATTTTTAAAGTCGGAATGCAGATATTTAAAAATATATGAACATAGGCGAAAATCAAAAAGATTTGAACAGATTATGATTAAAAAACATGTATAAAGTGTGTATATAAAAGCCGATGAATCAAGATTTCCACAAAAATATTCAGCTTGTTAACACGATAAGTTTGTTAAACTTAAAATTTTTATTTAAAAAATAATTTATACGCCAGTTTCACATTTTGCAATAAAAATAAAAAAGATTAGCTGTGTATTTAATCTCAGTGGCAAGATGTAAAAGTGAATTCGAAATATTAATTAAATGAATTACTTAAAGAGGTATTCGCATTCGATCTTCGATCACGCCCGACTACAACTGCTACTGTTTGACTGAGGCGCATCGGTTCAGCGGCTGGCTATTCAAGTTTCAAAACGATCTATCATTTGAATGACTGAATGTAGTCGAGCGCATACTGGAATGGAATGAACGAATGATTGATACAAAATATTCGATCTTTTTGGTAATCATTCACGAATGGATCGAATCGTCTCAAAATGAACGAATGACACATCTCTATTTGGTACGAATCATTACAAAGAGTGGAATCGCCCATCTCCACTCTAGAAGGTCTCCATTTTTGGAGGTTGAGCTGCCATGTAGATGGATGGACAATTACTATAGAACTACATAGAACTACACACTAGTTTTTATACCATCTTTAACCTGACCATTACAAAGTCCATGCAAATCACTATTCACGTGTTTAATATTTGAACTTTGCACCTCAAATTATTTAGTATTTATAAATTCATTAGAATATAACATAAAGAATGACTACTTTTTGTCAATGGTTTATATGTGGCGCCATCTAGAAATAATTCCTACAACAAACTAAGTGGTAAAATTCATAAAAATATCCAACACAAAAAAAATTACGTTTCAAATACGTCAAATTGGCCTAACCAACTAACGTCAAGAATTTTGTTAAAAGATGAAGTTACAGAGATATTATTTATTTGTAGTACAATGTCGTCAGCAATATGATCTAAAAAAGACGGCAATCTGCTACCTGGGAGTGAAGCCCGAGTCCAACAATCCAATTGGCTGGAACATGTATACGTGGCTAAACTTAACTGACCAGATCTACCTGTCTGTCTCTCCTAGACTCGAATTCTAGCTATGACAGGTAGCAACATCGGAAAGATGTTTTTATTAAAAATGCAATCTCCTTTTAGGAGCTCTAGCGAGATGATGCATTTTATGTTTTTCTTGTGTTATTGATGGGACTATGCAATACCTATATGACGATTATTTTCTCACCTGGCATAAATTTGTACTTTCAAGGTCTTGATCTACTGTAAGACACTCTAAAGGTCTACCAATTATAAATGAAGACCTTCTTATTATATTCGAATCCACTGTTATTTTCGATATTTCTTAAAAAGAAAAAAAAGAAAAATGCAAAAAGTATATTTATTATTATTTACTTAAGTTGCTATGTTCCTTACCGTCCTCCTTATATGAATTTGTGGATTGGTAAGGTGGCATGGTGGGAGGCCACGTATGTATTTTAGTAGACTTCGTAGGTCTTTTTGTGACGTGATTTCTATGAGATCCATCTATGTCAGTTTGCATATAATGAGTGGGCCGAGCAGCCTCCATTAAATATAAAGTGGTAATGGCCGCCAAACTGAAAATTATAAAAACATATTGTAGTTAGCTGTCAAAAAATTGCAGTAGTTCAGTTGTCATCAGATCTACTAAGCATTAAAAAAATGTCGGCATCTTTGAACTTTACTGCACCGAAAAAGATGCCGATATTTTTTACACGCATAAAAAGTGTAGTCTATATATTTTTCATTTGCACAACTTAACAAAATGTCCAAAAGGTTCGGACCGGTCTAGAGAAAAATGAAAAAGCATTTGTTGATAGTTTGGGGGAGAAACAATTTTTTCGCTGAAGCGCCCCTTCACGCATTGGCACCCCTAGGCAATAGTCTGCTAACTTGCAACATAACCCGAATCAGACAGCATTATGCAATTCTTTTTGATATCCGACATCCCCTACCATACCAGGCATTGCCTATTTTCGGGCACACTTTCCTATACGACAACTTCTTATTTCCCTACCTTTAATCTTTACTAAAACTTGTAATCAACTTTCTCTATTCTCTTTACACATTCTGTTGTTTTTATCCTCTTTTGTTCCTTTGTCCTTTATTGTTTCCAGAGCTGGGTAATTTCTGTTGAAAAAGTAATTAGCAGTTACAATTCCCTTTTTTTTTGTGTAATTGTAATTGTATTTAACTACTTTTTTTTATTAAAGTAATTTGGAATTGGAATTGTAATTGCAGGAAAATTGTTATAGGAATTGTAATTTGTAATTATATTATTTGAACTATTTAATTACAAATTAATATTAAAATGCAATATTACACAACACCACTTTTAATAAAAATTTTTAACTTACCTTTTTGTCTGTTTGGTTATAATTTACTTTATCATAAAAGTAATTAGAAAAGTAATTGCTAAATCCATTTTTCATGTAATTGTAATTAAATGAATATAATTCCTTTTTTAAAGACATGTACTTTGTAATTGTAATTAGTTCCTTTTTTAAAAAAGTAATTTGTAATTGTAATTATTTTTAAATTACAAGTAAATACCCAGCTCTGATTGTTTCTAAATTCCATCTCGACCAATAAATTCCCAAAAACCACAATACACATCTTTTAAACATCCACGACATCTTCCTGGCGGCAAGAAGACCACCAGGGTGAAATTGCTTCGTACGGGTTTTTTCGTTGAGTTCTGTTTTCCCGTGCCAACAGCCAAAATTTAAAAAGTGCTCTTACCCAGCCAGTGATAGTTTTACAGTGTTTTTTTTCTATTAATTAGTTTCAGGTCCTTGTGGACACATTTTTAATTCAGGAGTGCTAACATAACATATATAATTATCGTTTCAGCCGAACCGGGCCCACCCCGCCCAACCATGCACTCACCACGACGCTGCACGCCGTGGTTAGTGGTTGGCTCCAGACCGGGTTCCGACTAGACACATTATAAATTGTTATTGATTGATTGATTGGCCAGAGTAAGTGCTATATACTTATAGAATAAACATACTTACCAAAAGGCCATAATTAACACCAAAACAACTATAACAATTTGTATAAACTTATTCGAACAGAGTTCTTCCTCTTTCTGACAAGAGTGGTGATGCTTGGAACATTTGTGTGAGTAAGACAGTTTTGAACTATTCACTAAAAAAAATTAAAAAAGTTAGTAGGCAATGATTCTCTCTCGACAAAATTTACCTGTGCTTGTCGATTTAAGACTGTCGCCCCTCTTCAATTTATTCAGTCGCCTGTTTATCCTCTCCAACTGATCTATCCTCGTCTCCAAATTATCAGTCACCTTACAGAGCTCCTTCACAGCCCCAATGTTTTCCATAAATATTCTTTCCTAATATAACCAACAGAAATATACATAATCTTTCTTTGAAGCAGTTTTAATAACCCTCACCTTATTTACTACTAAAAAGTTGTCAATCGAGGTGCCATTTTCCAAAACGAGATTTCCCGCAGGTTTCACGGCCTCCGGAAGCACCTGAGCCACTTCCTGAGCTATGACACCGGTATCGGAGCACTCACTGCTTCGACTTAATTGTGATGCTAAAGCTGGCTCATATTCGTACCTAATGTACAGACAAAAATAGTAAACTCCCCAAAAAGTGTTTTTGAACAGTTCAAGAAATGCCTTACCTAACAACCCGCAATCTCTGTACGTTTTTGAGCTGCTCTGCAGTGTTGCACTCCACAATATTTTTCTTCGCTCTTATATCACTTGGCTGAATTATGTGGCCTGTTATTTTTATGTTGCCATGTACCACGAGGGACTCATCTGGTCTATCGGTATTTATCCCAACTCTGCCATTATGAACCACTGAATCCTACAAAATTTTCAGGAGTGAGATATGGGGCAGACGATATGACAAATTAATAATAGACTGAAAGATCACTAAGTAAGGTAAAAATTTTTCACTGATATTAACCTGAGTCTGTCCCTTTTGCCAACACAGCTCTACGTCACTCTCAAACTGCCCAGGATTAGAAGCCTAAAAATGAGGGATTACAGAATCAACGTTATCTTTCCTGTTTTTTGTGAGTACATACCCGAACAATAATTTTTTGACTGGCATGGCTTATAATTGGAAAATTTCCATTTGTTGTGTGAGCATGCAGTCCAACGACAAGCTAGAATTAGAAAGTTAATAAAAATACATCCAAGCTAAGCGTTGCCTCATACCTGAAAATATCTCTGCTCGGGGTTGGGCTTTCCTTTTTTCCTCATATTATTGGATGTGGTTTCACTAAAATGTAGTCTACCAACTGTCACTTTTGTCACCTGTGAATTAACTAACTCAACTCTAAAAATAAAGAGAGACAATGAGAGAATATACAATAAAACATAGTAAAATACATCAAGAATTAGTAGGACAATATATAATGGTACAAAACTTACAATACAGGATGAAAGGGTTTCTTGCTTCGGTCACTTTGACTTTGCTCAACTCTTATCGTCTGCGTCGGACAATCATGCTTAACACCATAGAAATGCAAATGAAAACTGGAAATTTTCTGGAAACCATCAGGAGTTTTGACAAATTGAGCATCACCAATTAACTGTACATGGCAAGTTATCTAGAAAAAAAAACGTAAGTAGCTACATACTTAATGTCACTCTGTCGATTTGTAAGCCCAAGCCCTGAAAAAACATTAAATATGGGGACATCTTTTTTTTTATAATGTTGTAAGAATCCAAGTTTCGACCTCGAGACGGGAAGGGACCACTTTAGCCGCTATCTTGTCATAAAAGATGATAAAATCAGTTTTTTCTAAATAATTCATTTCCTGTTAATCCTGAGGAAAAGGTACTTTATCAATTTTGCAGGGAATAAAACTGTTAACAAATTTTTTTGTGCTACTAATAATTCAAAAGTTGTAACACCAGAAAAATTTAACAATTTCTTTTATTCAATAACATCTATAAACCAAATGCTGCTAAACCATGCTAAAAAAGAAATAAGAGGAATCTCTTTTATGACAAGATGGCGCACTGCGAGGTCGAAAACTTGAAATCCTCAAATACTGTAAAAAAAATGTTCTCCTATATTTACTGTTTTTTTCAAATGTGTTGACTGCAGTATAATGTTGAAAATGTAATTACCTGAAAATGATTTTTCTTCTGGCAAACAAATGCATCATCTGCATTGGAAAAGTTGAAACCTTTGTCCGCATCCACTCTGTAGTGAGGAACTGGCCTATAAATTTTGCAAATAGAGTCAACTGACTTCCTAGCACAAGAACAGACTACTTACAGCTCTGTGAGATTCTGGTCGCATAGCAAATGCCAATTCGTTTGCTGAAAGGCATTAAATCTAATACACTGGTACTGAGATTCTGATAAACAAGCCTCAGATGAAGCATATTCCTCATCTATGGATGAGTTCAACTGTTCTGACGGGCTTAGTTGGCTTGTGGTGCAGTGTTCTGGCAAAAAAAACTTTTTATTATTCAAACGATTTCGCCTTTTTCAAACGCACCTGGACCAAAAGTAATTTTGACCAAGGTGGATAGTAAAAAGGCAAAATCAATTATCATAAATACTTGCCTGGTTCACTTTTAACTAAAGGAGAATCCTGTGATAATTTCCTCTTTTTCGGCGCCGACTGTAAATTTGTATAGACACTCTGTATATTATCTAAGTTTTGCTCGCACAAATTATTGTCTATGCTTCCTCTTTGTAGGTTATCGATGTTGTGGCTGTAGTTCAGGTGCACCATATTCTTCTCGTAGTCCTCATTTTTGTAAATACCCCTGTCGAAATTTTGAGGCGATTCGGTGGCGGGTAACAGTATAGGGCGGGCATTATCTGTGGTAAAATTTACATAAAAATTGGAGGTTTCATAAATATGGTAGAAAATATAGTTTTAAATTTAAATTAAAGCAACAGAGGCGGATCCAGGTGACATTTAAGTGGGGGTCATGGGAAAATAACAATTAGTATTTTTAATCATTATTTAAAAAAATTAAAAGTCAATTCAAAAAATGGTACACGGCTTTGGTTGTGTGTGGTCAAAATCTAAAAACTGGCGGCTCTGGTTTTATCACATTCTGAGGATACCAAGGGCGGGAGGCGAATAGCCACATGCTCCCTTGGATCCGCCCCCAACCAGCAAAATCTACTTAAATCTGTAAATAGTCGGAAATCTATAGTTTCTCGAAAAAGACGCCCCTAGAATATCAAACCCAAAACTCTGATGATTTTGCAAAAATATGTACAGGGTGGTCGTGCCAACGTTAGAACCCCATTTAACTCCGTTATTTTTGTAGTTACGTAAGAAAGTTTAAAAATAAAAGTTATACAAAATTACATGTATTTTCCAAAAAAAAACGAGCGTAAAAGAATATTTTCGAAAATTTATTTACTACTCATGTTTACCTTGCTTTCACAAGCTTGTTTTTTTATGTATTTCTAAAGGATTTTGAAAGTGGAAAGCTTTATTCTTTACAGCTTTAAGTGCTATCAAATTATCCTCGAATTGTGATTAATAAACACTAGACTTTTTTAAACAAAGCATGCCAGAAAAGTACCCTGTAAATTTTAGCATTGCGGCCATCTTAAAACTATTACCTACAGATAGATGCATACATCTATGATAAACAGATGAATACAGCAATCTATAGTGAAAGATTTATCTGCATTGCTTTTTTGTTATAAGAAATATGGTTATTTTTGTACAGCGCTTCGTTGTTTTCCGCGACTGTTTTGAGTTTATAAGTGCACTTTTCGCACTCTGATCGATCAGTGACTTCAGTGACAAAACACTGTGGTTGCAAAACAGTTATAATACGTTCTTACTATGCTAATTACTTATATGTAAATATTATCATTTATTACCATAAATAATACAGAAATTTAAAGTTTAATTTACTTGAGAACAAAATTTTTTATTATAACTTAAAATATTAATGAGATACAGAAAACAACATGCAACCAAATGAGCTTAAATTTGCTTCTTATGTATGAAAAATAACAATACAGAAGCAATATACATACAAGGGTTTTTCTTACTGGACAAAGATAGTATAAAGCTGAATTTTGACATGGGCGTCCAGAATTGGGCCAGAAACAATAATCCGTCGAGTCCCCATCCACGAATCCGCTGTGAGCTTTCGACGCCACATCGAATAAATGGCTGAAAATAGCTGTTTTTTAATTTAATCAAAATATGTTAATATTCTCTAATCAGGATAAAAGCAAATACATAAAAAATAATTAATTCTAAAAATAAATTTTGAGTACCATTAGAGACATCAAAATTTTACAAGAATAGCTTGTTATTTTCTTTGATGTATGACATGATGTATTTCCATATACAGGGTGTTCCCGGATAGGGTTATCTATTACAAGAAGACTTTAATTTGATTTTTTTGAAAAAGCCTATAAAATTTTTGGCTTGTTAAAAAGTATGATTTGTGTTAAGACATTTTTTTTACAGGGCGTTCAAAAATTTAGGTCAATTTGTAGTCTAGTTAATCCCATCCGGGGACACCCTATATATTTATATGTTCAATTACATGAAATTCACTATGCATTTGTTCATAAATTTTGTGTGTTACTTACTTGAAACTATTAGGTACATTGTTCATATCATGTTTATTATTTTGAAAATTTCACACCTATATTTTACAACCAATCACAGGTTTTAATGTTGTATCGTTACCAAGGCAACCATAAAAATTTCCGGAAATTTTCATCCTTCAGGGTACCCTGGGCGAAATTAATATGTGGACATTTTTGTGTCATAATATTGACACATGGTTATGGTTGACATTTTGCTTTTTAGTATAAAAATAAGAATGTTTCACACATTTTTGTTCTGTACAAATAATAATTAAATGAGTAAAACAACGTTTTTATTTTTAATTATAAA
Source organism: Rutpela maculata (assembly GCA_936432065.2). Classification (NCBI taxonomy): domain Eukaryota; kingdom Metazoa; phylum Arthropoda; class Insecta; order Coleoptera; family Cerambycidae; genus Rutpela; species Rutpela maculata. Next base: position 34,241,181 of record OW386292.2, read on the forward strand.
TTAACTACATGTTCTAAATTATTTATATTATTTTTCACGCTACTTGTACTTTTACACACGATTTTATACAATGACAATGCAATTTGACATAATATGAGTATAATCGTTGACGTAATAACCACTCATTAAACATAAACACACCACACTCATTGCTTACTAGTCTTGCGTTTTTAAGTTTCAAAATAATCTTAATATCAGATAAAATTAGTTATTTTCTAAATTTCTTTAGATGGGAAATTTTCTTACCGAGTCCCTCACGTGCTTGAATTAATTACCGTAAATTTTTCTCATGCTCGATTTTTTTAAAGAAAATTCCAACCAATTTTATATAAACTTCAAGATTCATTCAACAATTAACCTCGTAAGTAGAAGCTGGGGCGATTTAACTAATTGTTATTTAATTACCTTGTTGACCTTGAACGCGCGAGTGACGGGGCTACCCGCGAACAAGTTTTTTACTGACATCATGGGAAATCCCAGTGACCTCCGCGTGTACGTGTATGCTACAGATGCGAGTCTATCGCGAGTGGGGTTTTTTAGGTCGGCGTCACTCGTGGCTTGTAATGGAATTTTTTGATAGGTTATCATTCGAGTTTTTGTATGGGGCATTATTAAGGAATTTTGTTTGCTACACGGTTTCCTGTTTGATGTATATGTAACCTGTCTTTATCAGAGTGTTATTAGGAAGTTTTTGGTGTTCCCAGTACAGGTCTTGTACGACATGAATGTATGTAATCGATCTTTATCAAACATGTGCGCATATAATGCATTACATGTTTACGTCACAAACCTAACTATCGACGATGGGATTTACAAGGGTTTCATTCTGCTCAAAATACCTGATTTCGTTCGACATGTAATTGATCTGTATCAAATGTATGTATATAATGCCATAGATTACTCTGGGGAATTTATGTATTTTTAAGACGCGATGAGACTGACGGCCTTTCCAATCGCTGTTATTCTGGGTGAATTAAGGTATCGTTAACGTTAACTAACTACCGTGCTGTTTTAAAAATGACGCCTTATCTGTTATTATTATCTACACCTATATAATAGGTAGTTATTTTTCAACATAATGACACAGCTAGAAATGCCGAAAACACGGGGCTGTATGTGAACTGAATTTGGTTTATATAACATTGCCGTACACTGATTTTTTTGTGTCCCGAGGGGGTTTTTCCAAGCAAGGTATTTACTGGTCTGTCGATCTCAAATCAGTGGAAAAATACCGACCCGATAATTTACATAAATATTCACGAAAAATGATGTCAAAAACGGACTTTCATTGGCTATCAGGTTTATGAGTGAAATAATCAACAGAGAAGTTTTCTTAACTTGGATATTTTTCATTAAGTTGAAAAATCCTCAATTTTCAACAATTTTTGAAGGTGGCGGACGGCGAAAGCTCACAGCGGATTCATGGGACTCGATGGATTATCATTCCTGGGCCCATTAGGAACATCTATGCAGCTTTAGACCATTGTTGTCCCATATCAGTCATTTTAGAATACCTATTTACAAACTATCAGTACAGAAGTTTTGTACATATTTTTTCAAAACTATATCTTTGAGTGCACACCCCATGATTTCTGATTCCCGATTATAAAATTTAATTTGTTGATGAGTATACATTGAAAGTACTATAAATAGTAGCTCTATTCGAATACCAGTATTTTTATTTTACCTACCAGCAACATTTGTTTCCGAGAGAATTATCCTGTCCTGCAGGATTCCCGGATCACTTTGAAGGTTCTCCTGTATAATCCTATTGTTTAAAATCGTCGGATTATTCCTGATGTCGCCGCCAACCAGCAACCTGTTGTCCTGAAGAATATTTCCATTGTCTAACAACTGTTGTTCATTGCTTTGGTCTGTAACGACGATATGTGAACCGAGTATTAAATTGTCCGTCAAAATGGGGCTTAATATTGCGGGTTTGTAGATGCTCTGTGTGAGATTCGTGTATATCGATTCGGGGGCCGTGATAGGGGCCTCACAGCCGTCTTGAGGACTGTAGGGGTGTTCTGAGCTGCTATCCGGTGGACTTTCAGGTAAAGAGTGGCTGGAATAATAGAAATTACTTCAAAATTCTAATATAGGTACAGATAAAAATAACCAAACCAGCACAATTAGTTGCTGGAACGTAGCAACGACTATTGTAGGTACTTTAAAGTGTTCTGTCACCAGTCATAACAGCATAACAGGAACGTTCCCATTACGTCAGTACGACCAAAACGGGGAATATTTTTTCGGTTACCGCAACGTTCCGGCTACGTTCCCGGAACTAGTCCGGTTACGTTCCAATGGCGTTGTGGTTATGTATCGATAACGTCGCGGAGTGTAAACCGCGACTTTCAGGGAACTTTACCACGCCCCACTCTATCAAATGAATGTTTCCTGCTTTGTCTTGCAACTGATTTTATTATACTTGTGTTTCATTCCTACATGATTATTGCTATCCATTTCCCTAACTCAGAAACTTAATAGAATCCTAGAATAGTAGAATATTAGAAGGCAAAACTTGTACAATTTCCCAATGGCTAAGCATCAAAATTAAAACGAATGCAAGTTTATTGTCAAACATAATGATAAAACGTCCGATTCTGGCACGCGCCTTTATGATTTGCATTTTTTAATTAAAATATTGTCTTTAAAATATTTAACGTCATGCGAGAGTGTGTCAACCTGGATGCTGAAAGCTATTTTTTATTGTTCTTTGAAACTTGAAAATAATTTTTATCCATTAATTTATTATATTTGGTGCAGAAATAGTGACAAATTAAATTTTTAAGTTATTTATGAAGTTCATGTCTTGTAATAATGACGTCATAAGTCTTAGCCATCAAGATGGCGTATTTCAGAAAGAATCACTTTGAAGTCGTTTTTACTAATAAATGCGACTTGAAAGTAATTGTTACTTGAGGATAGTGACAGGAACTGAAAATATGTGACTTTAAAGTTACATTTATTACAAAGTACCGAGTGGGACTGTAGCGTCACTTTAAAGTTGCAGCAAGGTTCCCGCTGCCACTTCACAGTTACATTCTTTCCAACATTGATTCTGAACGCCGCGCCCTGGTGTGCTGCCATATGTCCGGCGCGCGACGTTTAAACTGAACGAGCCCCTAATTTTGACTTTTGTCTATAGGGGAAAATCACATCAGCAGATGGTCTCAGTGAATTTAAATATTTTCAATCAATATATCGTAAATGGTGACGAAAAAATGTAGTTGTCATAACGTTACGTCTGTTATTTTATTAATTTTTTTACGTTTATGAACTGTTTTCAAATATGCCGAAGGTAAAATTAGAATTGTGTGATATCTTTACTCAAATTGCATGCAGAAGTAGACCCATCAAGGAAGGTGAAGTGGTATTTAGAGATGGATATGTAATTCTCTGCTAAGTCGAAGACGCCGTGAAAAAACAAATCTTTGCCCTTTGCACCTATAAAGTTAGAATGAATTTAAAAGGTGATGTTGATAAATGAAAATGTATATGTAGTTGTACAGCAGGCCGATCCGGATATTATAAGCAACCTAGGAATTATTTTAACCATATGCACATGTATATTGTGAAAAAGAAGAGAAATCTGAATAAATGATTTTTTTTAAATTATGTTTTATTTCAGTGCTATTGTATTTGTTTACCTGTTTATGTTTCTCAAAAAATATTCAATAAAATCAATCAATATCAATAAAATATCAATAAAATCAATCGATCAATCGATCAATAAAATTTCTGAAATGAGTAGTAAGTGTAAAAGACAATGTTCAGTAACATTGCATATAGTTTAAAAGTCGTGTCAATGCACAGTTTTCCAAATAGATACTTAGAAAACTTCGCAGTAAGTGGCCAATAGCTTTAAAAATTGGAAAACCATCTAGCAAATTATGTTAAGTGAAATAAATTCCAACCCAAGAGATTATTATAGGTATATTGAAACATATTTATAAATGCAGATACAAATATGAATAACTTACTTTAGTGAAAAAATCATCCTGTAGAACATGTTGACTATATACACACATACATTTGCTAGGTGGTTTTCCAATTTCTTAAAGCTATTATCCACTTACTGCGAAGTTTTTTTGTCTTTAGGCACTGAATAATAACTTGTACTCTTACCAGTTATTTTAGAACATTAATTAATATTATGGAGTAACTTCGTACTCTTATCTTTTGAAAAACATTAACAGGTAAACAATCCGAAAAATACCTAGTTGAAATTCAACACAAAATAGCATGTTATTACTTTAAAATGGTAAACAACCAAAATTTGGAAAAGATAAAGGCCACAAGACAAGCATAAACTATATAGGTTAGGTATTTCATTCCTCTCGTTATCGCCCCTCCTTTCCTATATATGGTTAACAATGGGAACTAGATAGTGAAATTTACTTCATCGTGAATTTAAGAGGTAATACGCACTTCGTAGTAGCCGTGCACGGTGAAGTTCAGTTCTGCAAGTAGCGGTAACGTCATTAACACTAATAAATGTTACTAACAAGGTTCACGACTTTAAAAGGATAGTAAAGGTTCCCAGAACGTCGCGGCCACTATCAAAAGTGGTTGCAACTTTGAAGATCGTCCCACTGGTAACTAGGGCGTCCCCATGCATTGGAAAAGCTACGTAGAAATCATATAACTCTAAAGTAACCGCTAGTAGTAAAAACTGCGAGGCAGTGACTACGGATTTGTCAAATGAAGTTATTTACACATCAAAGTCGTAAATTTAGTCACGGATTCGTAGCGGTTACTCATTCGAAGTTCCCATCTCAGTTACTGTTACTTTGGTGCTAGTTGGGAAAACAAATAAAAAGCTCGACGTAAATCTTTTTATTTGTTTTATAGGTACTCTTTATTTATTTGCATGTATATGAAGCAAAGGATTCTGATTGAAAAATTACACAGGCCCACACACACACACACACACAAAAATCGTGAGCAATAATTAAAACCCACTTTTCTTCTTTCTTCTTTTTCGAGGCGCTGAACACGAATATGAAGTCAGTCCGTAAACGTATTTTCGAGCTAGAGGTCAAAATTGGACGAAAATCATGAAAACTCGGGATTTGTGATATGTCTAGGTTCGAAATGAACAGAAAAAAATTTGGGAGAAATAGAAATATAATTTTTGGGAGAAAATACAGCACTTTCCAATGTATTTCATTACTTGATAGAGCCTGATGTACGGTGAGTTCACTTTTGACAGCACTATTATACAAAACTTCCGAGGATATTGCTACCAACGTGCAACGATGGTTTATAAACATATTCATGTACATCATGTAGATTAATTCGAGATTGTACTTGTGTTTGCGGTGCCGAACAGAACTGCACACTCGGAAAGAACAATGATAAGCGGCGGAACACTCAGCCTGTGAGATTGGACCCTTGTCGGCATCAACTTGTGATGAAATGTTTTGACGCTTGCCTTCGGACGACCTTGCACCCCCGTTACAATCATCTTTTTATTTGGGCGTTTTAACATTTATCGGTCTGAATTTATTTCTCTATTTTCAGTGTAGTAACTTAATTCGTTTTCAAAACGCATTCCTCTAAATTTGGAGATCAGTTATCTTTTGTTCGTTTCCGGACTCTTTTATCATCGAATGATCTACACAATGGATTTCTTTTTCGTTCATGTGCTTCTTGGACTGTTTCTCTCTTTAATGATCAACAAAAGTCTGCCGTCATATTGATATCTCCATTTTTTTGATAGAATTGCGCGCCTTACTCTTCACTGAAGTCACCTAGATTATCAGGGAAATAACTTAAATGCTAGTCAAGGAAATGTAATTTTAAATTCATTAAACAACTTAATTTTTGGTAATTCTTGATAATCTCCGCTACAATGCTTTCGTAGTCATCACATCAATGATTCCCTAGGAACTAATGGACTACTGCCTTAAAACTTTCCCATGCGGCTTTCTCTTTTGGAGTCATCGTTGTAATGAGCATATCATCCTTCAAAATCCCTTCTATTCCTTAAGTTTAGCTTCCGATAACTGACTAAATGTTCAACTCAAATATTCAAAGCAGTCACCCTGTTTATCAAGCGCTTTCACAAACTGCTTCATCAAGCCTAATTTTATATGCAGGAGGATTTTTGATGGTTCAACCAGTGGTTGCTCTATTATATTCTTATCACCCGGTAAGAGGCACCATCGCGTAGGACAGATCTTTTTTTGTAGTGATTTATGGTACATTTAAAATAACTGATCGGAAAGCCAACGCGGATATTTTGTCCACCATCCTCAAAACGTTGAATATGATAACCTTGAAAATGAGAAACGGCCCTAAATATTCGCTCTTAACCAAATGTAACTAAATAAGTCAAAATTTAACAAAACAGAAAGGCTCAGAGGAATGCGTTTTGATAAACGAGTTAAGTTACTACACTGCAAATAGAGAGAAATAAATGCAGGCTGATAAATGTTGAAACTCTCAAATAAAAAGATGATTGTAACGGGTGCAAGGTGTCCGAAGGTAAACGTCAAAAGGTTTCATCGTAAGTCGATGCCACCAAGGGTCCAATCTCACAGGCTGAGTGTTCCACACAATCCCGAGTTATAATTCCTGCCTCTCCTTATTGTTCTTCCCACGTGTACAGTTCTGCTCGGCACCGTGAACACAATTTCAATCCCGAATCAATTTACATGAATATGTTTATAAACCACCGTTGAGAGCAATATTCTCGGAAGTTTTGTATAATAGTGCGGTTCAAGTAATGGAATACATTGGAAAATAAGTATTTTCTCCCAAAAATGATATTTCCATGTTTCTCAAATTTTTTCTGCTCATTTCGAACCTGGAAATATCACAAATCCCGAGTTTTCATGATTTTCGACCAATTTTGACCTCTAGCTCGAAAATTCGTCCAGAAGCATGCTATTCTGACTTCAGATTCGTGTTCAGCGCTCCGAAAAACATAAAGAAAAGTGGGTCTTAATTCTCGCTCACGAAAAATTTTTTTTTGTAGGCTCGTGTTATTTTTATCTGTGTATGTATTTAGAATTTCAGAGCTTAACATGACATTTTTATTAAATTATTTTTAATATTAATTATATAATTATTATCAGAAAATCGAATTCCATTCCCACGTATGTTAAATTGCCGCATTGATGTTTATCAAATCAGCTGAGTTACATATAATAACAGAATGCTTCGAAGGAAATCAATTTTTAACTTCTTTGTATCCCTAATAAGGTAGGCGTCTATTGTTAACATTGCTGCTTCATAGTATTTCACTATACTATGTATTGATTTAATCTATATGGTTCCTGATGATAATAGATTAGTGTACATGTGTTGAGGATAATATAATATCAGGCATTATGAGAAAACAAGAAATGACTGTTACAGTGATATTTTATTTTGAAGTACCTATTGTTACATTTTGTATTAGATAAACAAAAAGTTCGTTAGTTCCTAAATATCATAACCTCTTGGAATAATAGGAACGATATTAGTAATATGTCCCAAAAATACCCAAGAAGTTAAGGCAATGTCCAAAAATACCTTATCGATAAGCTATTTGGTTGTTTGTTGTATCAGGTATACAATCTGATATATCTTGCTATGTCAATTCATTAAATTTTAATAATAATTCATGCACAGTACACTGGAATGCAGTTAAAAAGATTTTCAGGTATTTGGAAGATACTATGGATTATAAACTAGAAATTTCAGAAGAAAGAAATTCAGAATTGGTTGGATTCTGTAATACTGATTGGGCTAGGGATGTGGATGAGCGAATGTCTTGTGCGGGATTCGTTTATATGTTAAAAGGAGGTGCTGTTTCTTGGAATAGTAAAAGACAACTAACTGTTGCTTTATCAATTACAGAAGTAGAATATATAGCGCTGTCTGCAGTAACTCAAGAAGTTATGTTGTAGATACAATTCGAAAAGGAGTTCGGATTGAACAGATTTGATGATCCAACTTTAATTTACTGTGATAACAAAACTGAAATTGATTTATCGAGTTATAATGGTTATCATGACAGATCAAAACATATTGATGATATACCGGGTGTAACAGGATCCTCTAGTTTTGAAGATGATTGAAATTTGGGATATTATATATAAACAATAAGCGGCACTTTTTGACATACAAGTGATTTTTTTTCACTTCCGGTTTCACCGGAAATGACACTAACTTTCGATTTTTAAACGGAACACCCTATATATTATTGCATTGCAATGATACCAAATAAGTGACATTTCAAACGTCAATGCTCGAAAAATCGAAATCCCGTCAAAAATCCTAAATTTATGAGCATATAAAGTTCACAAAAATGGTTTTTCGGGCAAAATTCAATTTTTTTCAAATGGAACCATATTGGTACCATGGTACCATTTATTAATACTATTGAAAATGCAATTTTGTTCTAATTATCTTGTTACACATAAGGTGGCTTTGGTATATGAAAAATGAACACAAAACATTACAATTGTTCAAAATGCTGTCCATTAACGTCAATGCACTTCTGAACTCGCATAGAACGTTCGCTAATTGCTGGGCTGTTATGCTATTAATTGCGCGCTTTACTCCTAGCTCCAGGTCTTCACGGGTTGTAACGGCGGTTGCGTAGACAATGTTTTTTAAATGACCCCAAACAAAGAAATCAAGAGGTGTTAAATCAGGTGATTTTGGAGACTACCTCACAGGACCATTCGTCGAAATTACGTTTTCTCTGAATCTCCGTTGAAGGTAATCAATTACTATCCTTGAATTATGGGGAGGAGTGCCATCTTTTTGGAAATACATTCCCTGTCCTAAATCCAAAGGTAACTCATCTAAAATGTCTTCAATCTCATTTTGCAGGAATCTCAAGTATCTGGCACCTTTAACTATTACTGGGCCAATGATTCTACTACCGATTATTCCAAGCCAAACATTGAAACCGAACCGCACTTGAAAGTTACCCTCCCGTAATAAATGTTGATTTTCTTGTGACCAATATTTTGTATTTTGTCGATTAAATAATCCCAAATTTGTAAATCTAGACTTGTTCGAAAATAAAATCATTCCCAAAAAATCGTTGTTTGGCTGCACGTTATTCTGCAAAATCCAATTGAAATATTCCATCCTACTTTCGTAATCATTTTCGTACAAGTGCTGGTGCAATTGCACTCAAAGAAAATGATAGGTAAATTCAACCAAAAAGAGCATATGAAATCGCGCCTATCTAGTTTCATAGTTAAATCAATCAGAAAAGAATAGTCATACAACTTTATTTGTTTTCGTAAACAAATAGTAGTTTAATAATCATATCTTCTTGTAACAAATTAAATAGTACAATGACATTTCTTTATGTTCACTAACCATTTTCAATTTGGTCTACAATTAGTACAACGACTTTGTTTTTTGTTCACCAACTAATTTTTAGGTTGATCTACACTTTATTGTATGATGAAGTTTTTTTTAGTTAGCCAAAATCTCAGTATTGAGACATCAGACCACCCAAACCAAAGATTAGAGATCGTTTATAAGATCCATCCAAATATATCGATGATCCCTGAGAAAATTTGAACATTGCAATCATGTTATTAATTTTCTATAAATTCATAAGAGTATAAGATAATGCATGATTGATTATTGTCAGTGATTTGTATGTGGCGTCATCTGAGAATAATTTCTGTAATAGACTACGTGGTAAGCAAGCAAATTTTATGGTAATTCTTTTAGAACTTCTAGAAGACGACAATAATATTGGTTTGTCTACCAAGTACAATAATACAGCGAACTAATACTGGGTTAGAATTACAATTCGATAATAATTAAAAATAAAATATACTATTATCTAGTTTAATTTGACAGAATTCAACAAAATAATAGTCAAGCGAAAAAAATAATAGTCTTATTCATCTATTTTTTAAGTTAATGTTTGTTTTGTTGTACGACAACTTTTTATTAATTCAAATAACAATCACCTCTTGTTTAAGAATACCATCAATATAATTTAGTTTAACAAAATTAACGATATTGTTAGTTAACCATTTTTTTTTGTTGAATTTACCCACACTATTAAAAGATTTATAGTGGTATTTGTGCAAAATTCGGCTTACCGTTTGGTGACTGATTTCCAATTCAAACCCAATTTGCCTTAAAGAAACAGTCTTATCAAGTTCTATTCGAGCCAAAACATTAATTTCCGTTAATTCCCCATAAATAATTAACATGTTAATTTTTTATATTCCAAAGCCACCTTATATTTAACAAGATAATTAGAACAAAATTGTATTTTCTTATTTTTTACCTCTAATTTTGTTTGTATTTATTGCACATTTTAATACGACATATGAATGAATTTCTTATTAATAGTACTAATAAATGGTACCATGGTACCAATATGAAATATGGTACCATTTGAAAAAAATTGAATTTTGCCCCAAAAACCATTTTGATGAATTTTATTTGCTCATAAATCGCGTAATTTAGTATTTTTGACGAGATTTCGATTTTTCTAGCATTACACGGGTCATTTAGAATAAATCGGAACCGTCATGGCACACTTAAATGGCAAACTAAAAATTATATTATAAAAAAATATTGACGTTTGAAATGTCACTTATTTGGTATCGTTGGATTAAGAAAATTATGCAGAATTCAAAAATGCAATAATGTATAGGGTGTTCCGAAAGTTAGTGTCACTTCCGGCGGAAGTGAAAAAAGAAATCACTACCATGATCCTGTTACACCTGGTATATCATTTTGTTAGACTAAGGCTTCTGGATACGTTTATCAAAGTGCAACATTGTGAAGAAATAGTGGCAGATATTTGTACTAGAGCTTTATTTAGTAACACCTAAACAAACATTTTGTGTTTCACAGATGGGTTTTGCATGGTACAATATTTTAGCGGGGATGTTGGAGATAGAATATAATCAGGCATTTTGTGAAAAGCAAGAAATTATATATGCCCTCCAGCCTCCGGCCCTCATTATGCAGTGCCACTCCCGTAGATAAAAATAAAATCTATATTTCATTTTTTACTTGCAACTGGTTACGCCACTGACTAAAAGTTTCTGAATAATATCGTCCAGATAATATATTTTTATATTTTCAAAGTGACGTTACTCAAAAAGGATATAGTAAAGGTCTTTGATACAGATCCAAATTTGGTTGAAATTGGATGACCAATAACTGAATTACGAAGGTGTGTCCACTTGAAATGGGTCACATTGTACTTTAGGTAAAACATAATATTTAATTGAATTAATAGAAAAATATTATTTTTTTGTTATTATATCTAAGTAACATAATTTCTTATATGCTACATACGCCCCCCGTGCAAAATAAAAATCAACCTACCAAAGTATCAATATTACAATTGACTTTTTTTAATAGATCGATAACATCGTTCAATAAGTATGCAGGCTTAACTCTGTCCAAAGCAACAGTAAAGTCCTTTCCACGTTTAAGGACCGTTATAATTTTGTTAGTTCTAGAAGTAGAAACCACTCGAAAAGGTCCTTCGTATCAAGGGGATACAGTTGGTTTAAGTCTGTCTTTTCGAATGAAAACAAATTTACAAGATTTAATGTCAGGATTGACAAAATAATTTTCAAAATACTATTGTCAATCCTGACATTAAATCTTGTAAATTTGTTTTCATTCGAAAACTGTATCCCCTTGGTACGAAGGATTTTTTCGAGTAGTTTCTCGAACTAACAAAATTATAACACTCCTTAAACGTGGAAAGGACTTTACTGTAGCTTTGGACAGAGTTAAGCCTGTATACTTATTGAACGATGTTGTCGATCTACCCGTCAATTCTGACTGTACAAAAATCCGTTTTAATATTGATACTTTGGTAGGTTGATTTATATTTTGCAGGGAGGAGTATATGTAGCGTATTCACCTACATATAAGAAATTATGTTGCTTAGATATGATAATAATAAGAAATAATTATTTCAATTAAATGTTGTATTTTACCAAAACTTTTAATAATTACATTTAATATTTTAATTATAGGTTAACACTCATATATGGCGTCAACAGTAAAATAAACAATTGGTTAAAAATATAAAATATTTTACCTACACAGATTAGGTACATTTATTTAAAAGATAATTATAATATATTACTCACCCATTTGTGTTTCGTTTGTTTTCGACAATGACGTTTAAGAGTTTCCCCGACGTGGGAGTGGAATTCAGGGATTCCCCAAAATAGGAGCTGTTCCCCTGCGACCCTTCACTGTTTATGAAGTCCTCCAACTGGGAAAAGTCCAAAGCCTCATTGTCGATGCCCCCCACAAAGTCCGTCCCTCGGCCTGCAACAAAAGAGATAATAAAGGAAATATTGATTTATATAAATATAAAACGGCCAGTGCAACAATTAAATCAGTGATTAATTTTGTGGAACCGATATTTTTCCTTTTTTCTTCTTGAGATTTGTTCCTTTGACAGATCAGAATAAAATGTCCCCGGAATGCTGGGTTAAGAAATCAAATCAAATCAAATCAATTTATTTTGTTTTGGGACAATTACAAAATTGTATAACAATAGTCAGAAATGGTAAAGGAGAAAATAACATAATATAATGTAAACTAATCTAACTTAACCTAAGTATTAAAAAATTCGTCTAAAGAATAAAAACACTTATCTACCAGGAACAATTTCAATTTTTTCTAGAATTGGTGTAATTCAGTATTTTGTTTAAAATCATTTGGCAATTTATTAAAAATTTTCAGTCCTAAATAATTAGGTGATTTATTGGTAACTGACAATTTTGAAAAGGTACATAAATATCATTCTTATGCCTTGTATTTAACCCGTGTATATCTTTATTGAGATTAAACTTATGTCTATTTTTAAAAATATACATATTTCTAATATAAACAAAGACGTTAAAGTTAAAATTTTATACTGCACAAAAATGGTTCTGCAGGTATGTTTGTTAGGCACATTCGCTATGTTACGTAAGACACGTTTTTGCGATATAAAAACGATTTGAGATAGTGTGGACACACCCCAGAAACAGACACCATAGCGTAGTCGTGACTCTACCTTTGTCTGGCTAAAAATTAACATGTCCGGCCTGTCCGGCTTTTTTATCTAAGGCTCTAAGACGCGATTTTTTCGTTTTATTTCGTTTTTAGTCGATTTTCTATAGATACATTTTATTGTTTTGCGTTGATTTTTTCTGTTCCTAAGTAGCAAATGTTTATTTTTAATTTAATCAAATTTAATAAAGATATTAATAAAAGACTGATTTTGTGTTTTAGTTATTACTTCCACATCCAGTGAAAGTATAGTAATGCAAAAAAAAATTGAAATTTTTTATTGTCCAAATAAGCTTAAAATGTCATGAAACGTCGAGATTTTTAGTTTGAGCAAAAAAAATTCTGTCTGTCTGTAACTATTTTTGTGCGCACGATTACTCTGGAACCGTTTAAGATATTGACTTGAAATTTGGTACACGTATGTATTTTAACAAGATCTGGAATTATATTTTGACTAGCTGACCCAGCAAACGTTGTTTTGCCATATAAATTATAAATTTTTGTCCAAAAAATAAAAAGAAAATTTCTGGATAGGGCCACCTTTATCACCTAGGGGTATAAAAAATAGCCTAAGACCTATTCTCAGACCTACAAAATATACACCAAAAATTTCATAAAAATCGGTCAAGCCGTTTCCGAGGAGCTCGATAACAAACACTATGACACGAGATTTTTATATATTAGATTTTATTTCGTTGAAGGGTTGGGGAGCAAATTGGGTTAAATGGAGGTAAATAAGTAAACCGAGTCTATAAAATTGGTATTTAATATACATAATAGAAGCTAAGGTCTCAAAAAATTTGTTGGCATTAGCCACCCCCCATCCACCCCCACCCACTATTGAAGAAGGTGAAAAAATAAAATTGTGATTTAGTGTGTGTACAAGAACCAAAGGCTTCAATTTTTTTTTTACTTCATCCACCACCATAAAATTATTTCTTCTCAAAGTTTTAACAAATAACATTTATCTCCTTACAAATATATTATTCTCTCTCCCTTTGTATTATTATATACGTTATTAAGGCTACCTGTTAGTAATCTTAATCTACATAATAGCATAATTTGCATGTTGAGCAGAAAAACAATGTGGTCGTAGCCATGGTAACCAGTAAACAATAAACTTATTGAACAAACAAATCTGATGGTGATGAGTGATGACTATAAAACAAGTCTTGATGCCAAATGGGGTGAATTTGATATTGTTCAATTTCATTGTATTTGTACAAAAAAATGCATAGGTCTAAACAATATAATTTCAACAATTACTGTTTAATTTCTCTCTTTAATGTACTTATTTATTCCTCTAACAGACAAGCAACAAGCCTTATTACAAGAGAAAAATCTTAAATTTAACAAATGAGCTTAAACTATCAAACATGTTATAAATATTATAAAATTATATTATATAAATTATTTACTTATTGAATAACCATGAAAATCTACTATTCAAGACTCAACAAATAAATTACACATAAATATTCTGATCAAAGTTATATGGAACTGATTATAGATCGAGGTCAGATGTCTCAATTTTAAGACTTCCTAATGGGACGAAAAAGTCAATATTTACAGTTGACATATCATCGTTTAAATAATTCATAATGTTATTTATTGAGTATTTTTTTGTGAGAATCGACCAAGATATATTAAAGGAGTTTTCTGGTAAGGCTCTTAAATTAAACAAAAGTTTTAGCATCACATATAATAATTATTCCATATTTTAAATGCAAATATTATTAAATAGTAAATTCTGCAAAGTTCCAGACCTCATTTTTCAATAACAGATTTGTAAGTGGTTTTATGTGGATGCCAAACATTACATGAAAATTCCAGTTTTGATCTCACATATTATGTAAAATATATTATTTTTAAGAGATTTATTTATATCAGTGACATTTTTAGTTTGCCTTAGAAGAAAGGTACGAAGACATCGACGTTTTACCTTTTCCATATGTGAAGTAAAATTAAAATTATTATATTCCAAATCCTTCATTTTATCTACCCGACTTGGCATTTCGTTGTTTATTCTATAACTAATATTGCCGTCTACTGGGTGACAGCAAATCAATAAACGCCCAACTTTTTTGGTTGTTTAAAATTACTTTTTCGTACTACTAGCTTTGCAAGTGTCATTTTTTGACGTCTGTCAGTATTATGAAAGTGTCACTTGCAGTCCCTGGCAAATCAAAATTTACTTTTCTGCCCTAGGGAAAAAAGTAACTTTTTTGACCTGGGACAGAAAAGGAATGTAATAAAAAAGTTAAACAATAATGAAATTCCGAACCAACGAAGTACACGCATTTTTGGCTGCCTCCTGACTTTCATCATAATCCATATTTTTATTGCAAAAACTCTCGTAAATAACTTGAAAGTCAGAAATTATTATGAAGTTATAAATTTGACAACTTACTGACAGTAACCTTAGCAACTAGAAAGCGTTCATAGCAAAGACACTCCAATTAAAGTCTAAGCCAACTAATAAATTAGTTAGACAAATGTTGAAATACAAAATAATGTATAATTCTGAATGAATTTTTCTAAAAACTGTAATATTGCTAGTAGTACGAAAAACGTCGTAAGCACCCCGACTTGTATCGTGTATTTAGAAGCCTTGGTACATAAGTAACTTTGGGGTACATAAATTAGGACAAAAATGGGATACTTTTAAACTAACAGGAACGAAAACATTCCTTACCAATTGAAACGAAAGTAACATCAACTTTTTTTCTTAAATAGAACCACGTATAGTATATTACTTTTTCTTGCGTACGATTACTCTGGAACGGTTTACTCCATTGAGAGGTTAAATGGGGGTATTATTTTCATTTGAGATTTTTCGTAAAAATAAAGTTAAACTTACGCATACTAGTGGTTAAAAATTAGTTATTTAGTTTTATACTGTTCATTTACTTATTATCAATGGGTATATTATTATAAAATATCATATTTTTCAGTGTTCTTTAATATAACAATAATGCTTGAATTATTACTTATTGTGACGTGCTTACACCCTTTTGTAAACACCCTGTATCGTGGGTTCGGAAATTATAACAACAGGGTAACACTAAACACTAATTTATTAACTACTAATTACAACCAATAATTTACTTGATTAATAATACACTGTATACTACAATTCAGTTATTCAGTCACTTTATCACTGTGTTTACTCTCTGACCATTTCAACTGACAATTAGTACTGCACTAACTTCTTCCCTTTTGGTTTACTCCATGCCTTATATATCTAAAGATGACAGATCTACAAGCTTCTCTGATGACGTCTCCATACTCTAGACTGTTCCAGAACAGATATGTCATCACTCCAGACCTTCTAGTAAGTTCTTTCCACATTCAGACATCCGAACTACTGAATTCTGTGCCTACTTTTCAGTGCAACCAACATAACCTTAAATATCTGATAAATAAATTGGCATCATGTCAGCACAGTGCATTCACTGTGACTTTAAGTGGTTCCAATAGTTTAACCAAATCACCAAAGTTTATATTCAGAATCCAGTATCATTTCCGATCATTGCCTTTTGAACGCAATTCCAGAGGTAACTAAAATGTTGTATAATTGAAAGACTGTTCCATCTTGTTTTACAATCCCGAAAATCTCGGGATCCAATCGACTACGATCCCGGGATTTACGGTATCTAAATATTCCCGGGATTTTCGGTTTCGGGATTGCAAACCCTAGTTCGGTAGTAGAAAAAATACTGAATGCATCACTTTGCATACTTATTGATTAGAACGTTTAACCACAGAGTACAGCTACTGTTTGTGGTTTAACTAGTTACCCCAGACTACTGCCTTATTTCTAAATATTTTTAGAGGGAGAAAAAAATACGATTTTTGATCAATTAAAAACATGCGAGAGATGTAACATTTTATTTTACTTTGATTGGCGTAAACCGGAAATCCCTGTCTCTTACCGTGTTTTAGGAAAAAACTCGTTTATTAAACGATGTGTAACTCTTCCAAATGTAAATATAATCGTACGCCACTGTACGCATTATTTAAATAAATATACACTTTTTATACATCACAGGTCGACAGTAAAAGTTATAAGCTTTAATTTTCTACTCTTGATAAATTTTGATTTAGTAGTCCCTTTAGGAGTAATAAGCAAAAATGTGACATTACAGAGTAGCCCCTTCCCATATTTTTTGTACTGGGAGAAATTACGATTTTTGAAGTAACTAAAAAATATGTATGAGATGTATAATTTCATTTTCTCTCGATTGGCGCAAACCTCAAGTCTCACAGTTCTTGAGAGAAAAATAGAATATACATAATATAATATATCTATGCAAACTACCCCTTTGAGCAGGGGTGGAGGATGTCTCCGTGGGTTTTCAAGGTGGGTCTGCCCCAAATCTCTCTATTTTGACTTACGCCATGCGTGTTTTTAAAAGGATTTGCTTTTAGTTAGAAGTGGAAGTATCTGATCATTTTTAGGCTCGTAAGCTCTAAGCTATATCCTTAGAAATTGAAATTATTAGTTGCAAATGGTCAGCAGTTTAGATATTTTTTATATTCATTACTAAATTAAAAAATATGATTAAAAAAAAGTCAAATTATGACTTTTATCAAAGCCGCTTTTAAATATCTAACCCATTTATTTACTACGTGGGAAAGTGCGATGATAAGTTAGGCGACGAACCCTTTATCGAAAAAGTTACACCTAATCGATTTGATTGATTCACAGTTCTTTTCATGGGCTATAAAACTAGTTTAAAGTGACATTTTCAGCATGCTTGACAATTTAAAACGTGCATACAACTTTTCTTGTACAGGGTGGACCAAATTAGATGGGATTTGGGATTTTCTCTAAAACTATGGCAGATAGTCGTCCAATAGTTGCTGAAACTTTAACATATCAACTGAAATCTCAAATATTCAATGGTGTAAAGTCAAATTCACAAAGTTTAAAAGATCAACGTATATATTTTGCTCCAGATTATACATCGCAGGATTACGTTAAGCGCAAACTGCTTCATGAGCATCTAAAATTAGCTAGAGAAAAGAATTACGATGCTAAAATTTTCAAAAACAAATTAGTTGTAAATGGAGAATCATTCACTTATGAACAATTAAAATCAACAAGCCAAATTTGGAAAATATTTCTCCTACCCCACAAAAATTTACCTCCAGTGCACCACCAACACCAACTAGGAACTCTCCAGTCTTCTTTCAAGAGATAGATACACTAGAAAAAAAACGAAAATTCGAGGACACACCAACTAAAGCAACTGGAACAAAGCCGAAAACGTCTACACGACAAGCTTCAAAAAGAACTCAGAGCACTAGCAAATAAAATCCTCTCCTATATACTTACTTCTTTGATATTAAATTCGATCGATACTTTTTAATTGTGTATTTTGTGATAAGCAAACCGAATAAAAACAGTATACACGTCCGTCCTCTATAAAATTTTATTGTAATCAATTTTAACAAACTGCTATTTTAAATGTTGTATATATATATATGTATATATATATATATATATTTGTCTTTGTATAATTATTGTATAAGAAAATATTGTAGAAATTATTTAAAATAAAATGGATGCTTACATAAAAAATTTTCAGTTAGAAAGCATAAAAACTAATACTGTTGATAATCTAACAGAATGTTCAAATTTAATTGAAAGTGATAATGTCTATAATTATAAAATATTTCATCTTAATATAAGAAGTATAAACAAAAATAGTGACGAATTAAACATTTTAATTAATAATTTAAATTTCAAATTTGATTTCATAGTATTATCAGAAACATGGCAAATAGTAGATACATCTATTTTTCACATTCAGGGGTACAATCTTATATATAATTACGGCGATATTAATCAAAATGACGGTCTAGTCGTGTATATTAAAAGTGGCATAAATTTCACACATGATTTAATTCAACTAGGTAATGTAAAAGCCTTACAAATTTCTACGAAGCTAAATAACAAAACTTTTCTATTAACTTCTATTTACAGACCCCCATCCACCTGTAGCAAATTATACAATGAATACTTATCTCTGTATCTAAAAAGCCAACAAAACAACGTCGACTTTCATGTAATCGTAGGTGATATAAACATAAATATTTTGGGAAACGACGAATTAGTTAATGACTATTTAAATATACTGGGTGAGGAAGGATTTATATCACTTATAAATGGTTCTACTAGAATTCAAGGTAACACTCAAAGCTGTTTAGATCATATATTCCTAAAAACCAAATCACATACTATTAGTAACCTCAAAATCATACCAATGATTGTAGAAACCCATATAACTGATCATTATTCCACAATTGCTCAAATAGTTATACCTGAAAAAAAGAAAAATATTAAAAATGAGTATTACAGGTCACACATCAACAAAGAAAAGTTATTAGAAAAATTAAAAGAAGAAAAATGGACCGAAGTATACTCCTCAAATGACTTAAATAAATGTACAAATGTTTTTATTAATACTCTAAAAAAATATATAGCAGACGCTACAAAAACAATAAAGATAAACAAAAATAAGAAGAGGAAAAGTTGGATTACACAAGGGCTAGTAAATTCCATAAATGAAGACAAGCTTTATAAAAACATGAAAAAAGAACCTTCTCTAGAAAATATAAATAAATTTAAAATATTTAGAAATAAATTAAATGATTTAATTAAACAAACTAAAATAAATTATTACAAAAAAATAGTAGAGGAAAATAAAGATAGTTCTGTTAATTTATGGAAATCTATCAAATATATAACTAATGAGGAAAATATAAGTGATGAAATAAATACAATAAATGCAAATGGTAATATAACCAACGACAAACACACTATAGCTAATACCTTTTGTGATTATTTTACGGAAATAGGGAAAAAACTAGCCGATAAAATAAGAACAAATGGATTTCAGACAAATAATCAGGTAATATCAAACTCAATATTCCTTTCTGAAACAAATGAAACTGAAGTCCTTGAAATTATAAAATCTTTAAAAAATAAAAAAGCTCCAGGAATCGACACTCTTAAATCAGAAATACTTAAATATATAAGTATCACGATAGCAGCCCCTCTCGCATGCATAATAAATAGGTCATTTCAAACAGGTATATGCCCCACCGCTTTTAAGGTAGCCGTAATCAAACCATTATATAAAAAAGGGGATAAATTGGATGTGGCTAACTATAGGCCTATCTCCTTAATATCGAATTTAGCTAAAATATTTGAAAAAATCCTTAAACATAGAATTCAAAATTACCTAGCAAAATATAACATAATGTCTGACAATCAATTTGGTTTCAGAGCACATCGATCAACAAATGACGCAATCGCAAAGTTAATTTCTAACATAAACAGTGCAATAGACGAAAAGAGTCCAGCTCTATGTGTATTTTTAGATTTAACTAAAGCCTTTGATACAGTCAGCCACATCCAGTTACTCAATGTATTGGAAAACATTGGTTTTAGGGGAACTCCATATAAACTAATGGAAAGTTACTTAACAAATAGAAGACAGTGCACCAACATCTCAGATACCTTTAGTGATACAAAGATAGTACAATATGGAGTTCCTCAAGGTACGGTACTTGGACCTTTATTGTTTAATATTTACCTAAATGACCTATTTAAGGTGCAAACAAGAGGAACTGTATTAAGTTTTGCCGATGACACGGCCATTTTTTATAGGGATAAGGACTGGCCAACATTAAAAAAAACCGTAGAGCTTGACTTACCCAGAATATTTGACTGGTTCAACGATAGGCTATTAACCATTAACTATACTAAAACTAATTTCATACCGTTTGCTTCATATAAAACTCATCTACCGAATTTTGTCAAACTTACTTTTAAAATAAACAATCTAAATATAGAGTTGTCATCTGTCGAACATGTGAAGTACTTGGGAATTTACTTAGATAGTAATTTGAAATGGGACACACACATTAAATACATCACAAAAAAACTAAGATACTTGTTATATAAATTTAAATGGTTGTCTCAACTACTCAAGGTGGACCAAATGAGGATACTATACTACTCACTTGTTGAATCACATCTAGTCTATGGACTTTTGGCTTGGGGTAGCGCTACAAATAATGTAATCGTAAATCTGCAAAATATACAAAAATTAATAATAAAGAAGGTATACAACTTAAAATGGACTTACCCAACACACAATTTATTTGTAGAAACTAAAATATTTGATATACGCCAACTATATTGCCAAACCATATTAGTATGGCAATATAAATACAGAAGAGAATTAATTAATATTAGCCATAACTACAACACACGTCATAAAGCTAACGCCACAGTAATACCACAAATTCATAAAACCAAGTCGCAACGATGTTTTACATATCTTGGCCCGAAACTTTATAATTTAATTCCAATAGAGATTAAAGCAATAAACTCTGAAAATTTATTTAAAAAAAAAATAAAACAATGGATCAGTCTTCAGTCACGTTTAAAAATTCATCAAATAGTAGATCTCAAAAACATTTACTATTACGTAAATCCATAAGAGTAATAATATGAACAAATAGTATATTAATTTATAGAATAAGCATCCATTTTAATTCTAATTTATTAAAAAAAATTTTTTTTCTGTTTATTCATAATAAGTAGTATTCTTTTAAAATCTATTTAAGTTAATTTAAATGCGTTTCTATATATGTTAAAAATAAGTTATATTCATATAACCTTAACATAATCATATTATTGTAAATTGTTCCTTGTATACCCTATATAGGTATAATATAATTATATAAATTATTATGTGTCGGTGTGTGTGTGTGTGTGTGTGTGTGTGTGTGTGTGTGTGTGTGTGTGATTATATGTATGTATATATGTGTACATCTGAACATGTATCGATATATGTATATTTTCCATAAAACACGGTTTATCCTAAAAATGAGTATATATGTGTGTATATATGTGTATATATATATATATATGTGTATATGTATATATATATTTTTTTGTTTAAACATCAGATAAACATTTAATGAAATTCATTATTGCGAGCAAGTCATTAGACTTTTGCAGTTAAGCTTTATGATTATGTTTATAAAAACACCGTGTTTCAGAGGATAATATTTGTTTTCACTAGCCGATACCTACTATCTACTGTCAAGCCTTGGGCTTCTTGTAGATTATCTACATTTATTTTTTAATTAAATTGCCTTAGAATTATTGTATTATATTGTACTAAACTGAAAAATAAATATTCTATTCTATTCTATTCTATTCTATAGACAAAAACCAATATAGGTGTCCTGAGCTCGATTTTCGAGAAACAAACAAACCGCGATCGTCTATCTTTTTCGACTATCGAGCTACAGAGCATTTTTGGAAAATTGGTATTTTTGGATGACCTCTATATCTCAATTACCAAGTGTCGAATAGAAAATTGAGTAACACATTCTTAAGGCATTTTTTGAGTAGAATCCGTTGCTGATAAGAAGAAAATTATGCATGCCTCAGTTTTCGAGATATAGACATAATTTGTGTTTTTTTTTAATGGAACACCCTGGAAATTATTTCATTATTCGATCACAACTTAAATTAGCTATCCAACGATATATCATATGTCATATTTATCCCTAAAAAAAGTGGTTAATTATCGAAAAATTTAATATATTTGTGAGGAGGTTATGAAAAACTATTAAAACAATTTTGCCAAAAATAGGAAAAGTAAACTACAATAAATGTTGGAATTGTCTTCCATTGACATCTACGTATTTTTGACACCTTGTCCTTACAGCATTTGTGCATTTCCAATCATGATAGGAGTTATTGTCCGAAACGCAGCTGATGTTTTGTTTTCCAATTCTTAACACCACTCTTACGTATGTTTTGTTGATTTGTCAAAATGGTGTTAAATATTTGTCGATTATGTTTAACAAAAAAGAAAGATCCGTTAAATAACATCATAAGTTCGACGATAAAATGAGCAGATTTAACCCTAATCGGCTGTTTATACTGGGTATTTGGTGTGAAGGTAAACGTGTGCGATCCATTTTCAAAACTTATTTGTTCACAATGTATTTGTATTGTAAATTATGTTGGCAATTATAGAAAAACTTTTCAAAGGAACCAAACAATATTACAAGAAAAGAGAGATTTATTTGAAAAACATCGTATAAGTGAGGCTAATTCATCACTGCCATTCAATGATGTAGATACATCCCCCGAGAAGAATTTAGTTACCTCAGTTGAAAAACGAAGCACAAACTATGTTACACTTTCTAGAAATGAGTTAGAAATGGTTTCTCAACCAATTCTTATTGTCCCTAGATTAGAAGAGAGCAATATTTATAGAGAATATAAGAAAATAGACGATACCTTATATAAAAAGATAGAAAACATTGATGAGGTCAACAAAAGAAAAAGGTCCACAAATATAGAGAAGTCAACAGACCCAGTAAATAATAATCTTATTATGGTGCCTATAAATAAATATAGACACTCTTCTCCTTCGCTTATTATTCATAGACTAGAAGATACCAAATTCCGAGAGGAATTTGACAAAGTAAATGACACAACATATAAACCAATACCCAAAAAAAAACGAATTTAATTCAGATCTCACGAAACATAAAAAATGTAAGCAATTGAATTTTATAAATTACTATTATAAAATTTGGACGTCCGCATTGCAGGAATTAATTAAAGGAAGAAGTGAAAATATAAACGATCAAAAAATTTTGAGACGTCCAAAAACAGTAAATGATAAAAATGAACCTCTTCTTAAAATTGATTGTGTAAACTGTAAATTATGTTTACGTTTGTAATTATTGTAGTGAAGCATTTGGAACTAAACAAATGATTAATAACCATTATAAGGAAAAGCATACACAGCCAGGAACTAATAATATGATTAGAGAATGTAATGACAGATACAATAATGACATAAGTTGAATAAAAATCAAAAAACATTATAATTATCCTTTTTTCTACAAACAAACAAACAAACAAACAAACAAACAAACAAACAAAGTATTACAGTCCATATTATCGAAAAGAAACGTTCTCTATATATATTTTTAAAATAACCCCAAAGCCAAAAGTCGGCAGGGGTTATATCGGGAGATCTAGCTGGCCACAAAATATTATATTATTTCCTAAAAATTAAACAATATCTAAACTACTTTGTTGTTTATTAATGTCCAGTTTCTAGTCTTGAGTAATATATAGATACCTATCCAAATTGGGCATTTAAATAATTTCATGTTTCATTTGACGTATGACCTGGGGCGTCATCGCCAAAATGAGGACCTATTATTTGGTATTCGCTAAAACCACACCATACACCAAATTCAAATCATCCTTGACGATTAAGTGTAGCGGTTACGTGCGGATTTTCATGATCCCAAACAGGGTGTATACCAGTTCACAATTTTGAAATTCCCTGACTTTTCCAGGACTTTTCAATAAAAATTCCAGAAAATTTTTGTGCAAAATGAAAATTGATGAGCGGGCGAGGGAAAATGGTAATTTTTTTTTTACGAATTTTGTTGTAGCCTTTTGAATATTTTTATGTCTGGCTGTTTCTTTTCTGGATATCTAAAAATATTGTTTAGGCGGTACTTTTGGCACAAAGTTTTGCTGTCTATAACTTACCTATATTAAAATAAAGCTCGGAAGCTAAATTTGAATCTTCTCCGCATTCTATAAAACCTCCGATTAAAGAACTTATATCTAGATACACTGATTGATACATTGATTTATTTGTTGCTGAAAGACTCACAATCTAAGGCACTTCTTCCCATAAGTTTCTGATTGGCCCATCGGCCTTTTCGCGGCTGTTTTCTACACGATCGGTTCAGTTTGATTATCATAATCTCAGTTTGACAGTGTCCGCCATTAACGTCAATAAATATTTTTCGTGTTCTCCGACCAAAAAGTGTTGAAAAGTAATTTTATTTTAAGTTGTAATTTGCTTAATACCTAAGAAATATTCTCTATTCATATTCACACAGTTTAGTGCCGTTTGCAGAAGGCAGTTTAGAAAAGAAGAAAATCGGTCGTTTCATAAGTAAGTAGGTCATAGTCGTAACATGATGGCGTTCAGTTTACAGTTGTAATAATAATATTATAAATAATATCATTTCAATATATATTTCCCTTGAATAAAACATCTCTACCTATTATATTTTTTAAATCCGCAGTTATGTTCATAGAGGTCAACCAACAATTATTACATAAAATATATACAATATTGTACATTTTCCCTTCTACACATACCCGCCACTGTTGCCTATGGGATGTGATGTTCATCTATCCATTTTAATGGACATATAATGTGACTATGTTAGGAGCAAATAAGGTATATGAAGAAAAGATAGCCATTATGTATCTAGATTATGTTCTTTAATCGGAGTATAAAACACTTAATCCTATCATATTTTTCACCATTACTAAATTGAACCATTTTTAACAATGTTCACTCACAATTAACTCACAAATTAATTTTTGACAGTTACGATTATTTCGATTCTCTTTTTTTACCGTGGCCTTCTCAATGAATATTAGAAATGCGACAAATATGCATAGATGTCAATGGAAGACAATTCGAACATTCACTGTAGTTTAGTTTTTCCTATTTTCGGCAAAATTATAATATATTATAAGAAGTGTTGTTGTTAACAGTTTTCCATAACCTCCTCACAAATATATTAAATTTTTCGAAAATGAACACTTTTTCTAGAGATAAAGATGACATGATATATCGTTGGATAGCTAATTTAAGTTGTGATCGAACATTGAAATAATTTACCGGGTGTTCCATTTTAGAAAAACACAAGTTATGTCTATATCTCGAAAACTGAGGCATGCATAATTGTCTTCATATCAGCAACGGATTCTCTTAAAAAAGTGTCTCAAGAATGTGTTACTCGATTTTCGATTCGATACTTGGTAATTGAGATATAGAAGTCGTCCAAAAATGCCAATTTTCCAAAAACGCTCTGTAACTCGGTAGTCGAAAAAGATAGACGATCGCAGTTTGCGCCGTTGTTTGTTTCTCGAAAATCGAGCTCAGGACACCCATATTGGTTTTTGTCTATCTGCCATAGTTTTAGAGGAACCTCAAATTCCATATAATTTGATCCACCCTGTACATCTATCGTATGAAAATAAAAATTAATAAACCGTTGTAAGCGCTATTTTCAATGTATATGACGAACTAGAGATAAAACAAAAATATTTAACTGTTAAAAAAGTCCTGAATACGAATTTTATGACATTTACGTAATAAAAAATCTCATTGAACTTTTTACATAAATTAGACGATATAATCATCCATCGTCATCTTCTGTTTAGAGGAAATGAATTTGATTTTATCAACAAGATATCTATTATTGTAGGCTACCTATTGAAAATGCTGCCTTAAATCAACTTAACAGTAATCAGTTTATAACAAATATTATATTAGTTGCAATGACATTCTAAAGAAACTTAATGAGCTTTCAAATGAGGGCATAAGATGTGATCATTTTCCTGTTTCTTCCTTGAAGGATTGATTATTTAATATAAGTACTACTTAACCATCACATCAGATATTATTTAATAATTTTTAATATTTTATATAGATATTGTTTATAATTCATTATTTGTGGCATATTCATGATTTCTTATGTTTGTTGGGTATTTGGCCAAATTTTTAAATATTTCTACAGTGGCAAAATATCCAACAAACAAGAAATTTTATATAGCCCATGAAATAATTCTAAATATATCTACTTAACGATTTAGGGTTCTTGGAAACATTTTACTCCTACGGAAAGACTACTTAACCCAATGAAATCAGTGAGTATACATAAATGGCATAGTTAGTGACGCGAAAATTACGAATAGTTTTTTCAAGGAACTGGACTAAGTCCAATACGACTTTAGAATATTATAATAATGATTTAGTTTTTGTACAAATGTTTAAATCAGATGATAACTATTATCATCTGATTACTATTATAGTCATCATTGACAGAGTGTAACACTTTTTCATTTTGTAGAACTATCTTTCTAATGATTTCCTCAGTAATCTATGTAAAAGCTTCCCTTCCTTCTAAAACACAATTTTTCTATTTTACATACGCCTGGTTTTAAGTTACATCAAAGAAAAAATCCAAGGCGCAAGGTCTGGCATCCTGGGTGGTCGATGAATAGGTCCATGACATTCTACGCCCTGTCTGGGCAATATGGGTTTAACTACTCCCTAACAGGTCTAACGCTATGTATAAAAAACTAGTTTCATTAATACTTTCTCAGATATTGGTCTTTGGCTTGTACTGTCCAGTGTGGATTTTCATTTGCCCATTATATTTATGAGTTCTGTTCAAGAAATTTTGGGTTAAGGTCACCTTGGGCAATATATCGTGATATTTGAATAACTAAAACTATACAGGGTGTAATTAGTTTCATGTCATTAAAAAAACTGGTGGTAAAGGAACAAAAAAAACCTTATATAACATGGGGTCTAAAACCCATAGTTTTAGAAAAAAATAAACAAAAATTTAGAAAATTTTCAATAATATTGTTTGAGAACTGCTGGAATGTTGGGATAGGCTTTTATCTTCGCGTATGTCAACGCTCTCTAACCAACAAATACGCTAATACGGCTCTTTCAAGTGTCGCGCTCCTTTGTTAGAGACCGC
The DNA here is from genome assembly GCA_936432065.2 of Rutpela maculata. Taxonomy (NCBI): domain Eukaryota; kingdom Metazoa; phylum Arthropoda; class Insecta; order Coleoptera; family Cerambycidae; genus Rutpela; species Rutpela maculata. Next base: position 34,268,856 of record OW386292.2, read on the forward strand.
GCGCCGGCGAGGACACAAGTTGATAATCACACCTTTTTATGGTTTTTTAAAAGTAGGTAAGGTAAGATTTTTAACGGTGCGGTAAAGGTGAAAGACGTCGGCGTTTTCTGAGTGCTTAGTAGATCTGAAGAAAACTATACGCTCCCTTGTGCAATATTTTAGTTTCTGTGGGCACTTTGTTAAGTACACACGTCGAACCCGTTCGTTGTTTTTGTATGTAGCTTTTGTTCTTTTTGAATTTTGGGCCACGTATATACAGTTAAGATTTATTTTATTGACTTACCGTTCAAGTCGTTAAGTTCTTAATTACGAACAGACACTACTTGTTAGTTCTTATTGTGTTGCTTTTTGGATTTTGGACCAAGTTTCTATTTTTATTTTCTCTATTGACAACGTAAGTTGGTAGTTTAGAGTGTGGTATTTTAATGTGTATAGAAACCATAAAAATTATCCTAATTTACCAAGTGCGTTAAACGGAGTGCGTATGTCCTTAGTCCACGTGCCGAAGTGTATTGGTAAGTTCTAGATTTATCGAATATTTTAGTCTTCGATACCTGATCGGCAATTCGTTAAATAAATCAGATTTTTTCCTAACTTAAAATACACATAATGGGGTCATTTCCGATAATTCTATATTGCGACTTCTTCAACATTATCATAATTTGTTTAATACAAAAACTAGTCATACAAAATTTCACGTCTTTATCTATGATAGTTTTCAAAATATTAAGCCCCAAAGTTGCCGCGGACGGGAATAGAAACTCGTGCCCGCGTGACGTCATTAGGCTTAAACCGACAACAGCAGCAGCTTGACGGTCCGCGCCGCACCGTCTTATCAGTGAAATTGCATGTATGTATTATACCGTGCGTGTAATTTCCCATTAGGCATGTACATTCACGTAGCGCGAGAGATCTGACAACACCGGCAGCCGTAAATTCGTCCGTCGGTGGACACCCCAGCTCTGTTATTTCATTTCAGCCAGCTGGCACCCGCGATGTTGTAATTCTACTCCCCATGTCTAGCCCGCGACTACACACACGGTATGTAATGTAAGTAATGTGTAATTATATATGTAAAATTCATATGTGCATAAAGAGACGTGTAGATGGTTTTTTTATATACTTTGTGCTTTTTAAAAACAAAAAATGTGCAAAAGAGGCTTTGTAAAAGCAGATTCTTCAAATCTTCCGGAGGTAGACTTGCTAATGGTTATGGGGTATTTTAATTCCAATCACGAATAAATACTGAAATGAGAGGAAGTAAGTGCAAAGGTAAATAAGATTTTATTTTAATAATACATATAAAAATTATTTCATTGTACAGGATTTTCAAAATAAAACTAAATATGTCTCTAGCACGAAATTTAATACTTACTTAGAAATAGAAAATTTGACAAAAAAAGTTCTTATTTAACAGTTTGCCTACAACAAGCACCTAGACAGTAAACAACCATTTTAAGGGCGAGTGGAGCGAATATTATTCTAAATTATTTTTGTGGAAAACATTATTACCTGCTTAATCCCTACTGAATATTAGTGAGAATAATTATTATTGTAATAATTAAATATATTTTTACGCGAATTCTTGTAAATTATAATTATGTTTTACACGCTTTCTAACTAAATGTTTTAAAATTTTGTTTGCTTTTCATTTTTCTATTTTCTATTTTGCAAAATAATCCCGGAGCATAAAATAAATGCAAAACATTATAAAGTTTCATGTGGGATTAACGAAAAAGGACATAATATTGTAGAGGTAAAGTGCGAAGATTGTGCAGCTTCTGATGGTGGTTGTAACCATGCAATAGCTTTTGTAATGTGGTTATATCGCCGAAGTGAAAAACCCTTGCCAACCGATACAGTTTGCTATTGGAAAAATCTAGCATGCTTTATTTTTCTACAATATATTAAGTAATAAAATATAATGTATTACTTAATGGATAAAACATTTTTATTTTCATGTAAACTCTATGTTCTGGCCAGGCCTGTAGCTAGGGGAGGGCCCGTCCTGGAATAATTTTCGCCCGACCTACGGCGACAGCAAGGGGGGTAAATTCAACTGCCTTTTTTTGGATTTCTCCCCCCCGCTCATCAAAAAATGTTTGACAGAATTTGGTAATTGTTAGTAGATCATCTTTTTAAAAGAAGTTCTTCAAGAAAATAATGTTTTTGGAATAGGTCGAAATGACCCTATTGTTTTCTATTATCGTATCTCTAACTCTTTATTTCCCAATGTCATGCAATAATTTCTCATTTTTTAAACTTTTAACCCAGAACACTCATTTAGGTTACAAATGTTAATAAACCACATTTAAATCTGAAAAATTATAAACAACAAAAGCTCCAAAATTTTGTTCTAAATCAAAAAACACACTTGTAAAGAAATGCTGTGTTTAAACATCTACGCCCATCATTTGCTTGCAGTTCTGCAAAAAGAGATGAGTTATTTACATTTTTATAATTGGTTCTGTTGAGGCGGTCATCAAAAGTGCCGCTCTTCTTTGCTTTAAAACCGCGGGCCGCCGCGTGCCGACGAGAACTACACGTCCATTGACCCAAAAAGGCAGTGGTTCTCAAATGTTTCTTACCCTAATATTCAAATTGTTGACCTAGGTCAGTTTTTTTCAAAGTACCCCTAGATGAAAAGGTCATAAAGGTATTTTGTTTACATAGTCGGTCCCCATTACCAATTTTTTTTAGTGACATGAAACTAATTACACCCTGTATATCCGTTCTAAACATAACTTTCTTGATCACAATTTCATTTACCCGCATGTAAACAAAAGGATTTCGAGATGAGTACACATTTTTTATTTCTGTGTATCTCAAACCATGGTTCACTACCTCATTAACAATTTTTGTTTCATGGAATGACTTAGCCTTTTTAAAAGGCAGTTTCATGATATAAAAAAAAAAATTTGAAACTAGCAACCGTTGCTTTGGAGAAGTTTACTAGGCCCGTTTGGTAGTGGTAGCTCTGGCATTTTTTACCCCAAAATTACAACTGATGAAAGTAAACGATCACTGAAGCACTACGTAACCGTGATGGTTAATCATCCAGAAAAATGAAAGGACTTCGTATTGGATAATGAAACTCACTATTCAATTTCATACACAATGATTCAGTTGCCTCATTAAAAAGTCGGAAGAACAAAATCAATGTTTATTTTCTAGATCTTAGTAAGGCGTTTGACCTAGTCTCTCATAAAATTATTTTAGATAAGATGACTAAATACGGGGTTAGAGGACTAGCACTAAACTGGTTTTATAGCTATTTGGAAAATAGGACACATCTAGTTAGCATCGATTCCCATCGGTCGGAAACGCTACACACTACAATTGATGTCCCACAAGGATCTATTCTAGGACCCTTGCCAATCATAATTTATATAAATGACTTAAATGCCCACAACATAGTTTTATTTGCTGATGACACATCAATGGTAGTAGCGGATAAAAACTTGAATAATGTTGTTCAGAGGTAAGTAATGAAGAATTAGAAAGTATTTACATATGGTTAGCCAATAATAGACTCTTATTAAATACAGGCAAGTTTGTATTTGTTAGTTTCAAAAACACCTTGGTGACCCCTGATAAAAGCATGTATGTAAAAATCTCACATAAGACACTTATACAAGCCGAATCAACTAAATTTTTAGGTTTATACATTTCTGAAGACTGTAGGTGGGGGACACGTATTGACCTAATATGTAAGAAATTGGCATCTGCTTGTTAGTGTTTCAAGCAATTAAGAGATACTGTAATGTTTTTACTGTGATGTTTTAAAAATACATTATTTCGCAAATTGTCATTCAATTCTTTCGTAAGGAATTACTGCTTGGGGTTCTTCAAATGAGAGTTTTTAAACTACAGAACAAAGCAGTCAGGTATATGTGTGGTACAAAATCAAGAGATAGTTGCAAAAGTATTTTAGAAATTTAAATATTCTTACGCTGCCCTGCACATTTATTATATAAGTTTTCTCTTATATGCTAAAAATGATTTCAAACTCTCAACGAATTTCATCACTGTGATACAAGAAATAGCGACATTTTATACATACCTCAACATAAAACAACGCTTTATGAACACTGTCCAAAGTATTTAGCCATTGAGGCCTACAATAAACTACCTGTTGAAATCAAATTGTCTAGTTTTAATCTTTTTAAAAAATGTTTCAAGGAACTGCTCATTAGTAAAGTGTATTACTCGGTTAGCAAGTTCCTTAATGACAGGCTGTAATTTTATTTTCATAATTTTAAACCCATGCATTTCAATTACATATACTATACGTTTACTTAATATCGAATATTATTTGATGTATGCATTATACTATGTATGAATGTATAATGAAAACGCAAGTTATATTTTAAGAATTCAATTTTTCACGATTTCCGAAATAAGGGGAAATTCGCGAATTACGGGTTGAAGGCAATCCCGGATTTGGATTCTGCAGAAAATTTTACATCGAATACGGAACTTTCAAGCTGTATGTCTGACGGGTACTTAGGACTGAAAGATAAACGTCTCCAGAATCTGGACTATGAATGTACTGAATAAGAAATGATTGTTGTTGATTTTATTTTCTCTGATGGAACTCTGGCTTGAAGATAGTCATGTCAGGTATCAGGTATAGGAACTTGAACAGTTTCTAAACGCCCTAAAATACTGGCAAAGATAGACTGACATTTTTTGCAGATTTTCTATTGAAACTAATTTGCATATACGCATGGCGCATGCACTAGACATTAAAATGAAAACAATAATTACGCGATATTTATATGATTAAATGTGAAAATAACTTGCGATTTCGTTTCACCGGTTCATACGGTTGAGCAAAGCATTTAAACGGATTAATAAAAATGCACAATGCATTATTACACACGCAAAATAAAGACGTTAATGTTTATAATAATTTCCATTTTTAGCGAAAGTAAAAGGAATTGTAGAATTTCTTTTCATTTGCTAGGCGAAAAAAAGCTTCGTAAGTATGCTCCAATAACTGATGAATTGTAATCAAGAAACGTTTATAGTTACTTAACTTTAAATTATATGCAACGTTTATAACTCTTATAATATACAGGGTGGGACCCAAAGTTGTTAAATTAGGAGAGTGCTCGACGCCCAGATATACGCATAAAAATAAGTTCAAGCTGATTTTTATATAAAATCAATGATTATATACTGAGGTTTCAAAATCCCAACACCGTCAAAAAACGTCATCTTCAAAAGGGCATTAAAGTTAAAAAACGAGAGAAGCATATGGTGAGAGGAGAAAAATTGTGATTTATTGTAAATAAAAGGTTTTTTTTTTTTTACATGTAATTCAATACTTCGTCAGTATTAGCTAGAAGAGTAGTTGTTTTGATTGGTTTTCCAATAATAAGTGTTTTAAAGTGTTTTCCTAAGTAGTATATTAGCGGTACCCGATTAAGGTACCAATATACAGAAAGTAGATAATTTCCTATTAAATAAAAAAGTGTGAATGACTAAATGTAAATGAATGACTTAAGTATTTTCAGTATATTTTTTTCTTTAAAATGCTAAGAATCCTATCATGTAATTCAATACTTCGTCAGTATTAGCTAGAAGAGTAGTTGTTTTGATTGGTTCTCCAATAATGAGTGTTTTAAAGTATTTACCTAACTAGTATATTAGCGTGCCCAGATTAGGGCAACAATATACAGAAAGTAGGTATTTTCATAATAAATAAAAAAGTGTGTAAGTTGTGATTTGCATAATACCTAAATAATATTCTCTAAAAGGTTTTGTAGAGGAAATATTTTATAATAATTTTCAAATATTATGTTATACATTAGATCTTACGAGAGAACAAAACCTAAAACCGCAATATCTCGGTTTGAAATATCTCAAAATTTAATTCAATTTAGACAACTTTTGAATCTCCATTGTATTATCTCCGAAATGAAAGCTCAAGTCAAAATTTTGTACTTTTAAGAAAATTTTGCTTTATCCTCTCCGAACGTAATGGCGTATGATTTATAATCCTTCCCACTCATCGACGGATGTTCTTTACCTGCTTTAAGGGTTGGTCTTGCTATGCAAACTCAATACCGTTGGCAGATGAGTGCATCTTTCTAGTCTTAAGTTTTTCGAATACTTCTTCAGAATTTGGGGGTGGTTTCCAGACAGGTATGGGCAAAGCAGTTGAGGGCTGTTCTGTACAGTGCACTGCGACCATTGCGCAGTAAAAACTCGTGGGGGGGCGCGGGTTGTCACGCCCTTGGCAATAATAAATGAGAGCACAAGGGTTGCAAAGTGCCCATACTCCTCTCCGTACTGATAATGATATTCATTAAGGGATATTTTTAGTTCTGCAAAAAATTTAAACTTTTTTGACCTCGAATTCGGATTCAGCGTCGAAAAATACATAGGAATGCCATGGTCAGTCATCCAGATCACGACCCTTTTTTTTGTGGGGCTGTGTAATACGATGGAGACACAAAAATTTTCTAAATTGAATTAACTTTTGAGGTAGTTCAAACCAAGATATTGCGGTTTTAAGTTTAGTTCTCGGGTAAGGTCCAATGAATAATATACTATTTGAAAATTATTTAAACATATTTCCGGTACAAAACCTTTTATGAAAAATATTTCAAAAAATCGCAATTTATCTCTTCTTTGTCGCCATATGCTTAACTCGTTTTTTGATCATAATGCCCCTTTGAACATGACATTTTTTGACGGCTTCGAGATTTTGAAACATCAGTATATCATTATTAATTTTATACAAAATTTAGCTTGTAACAACGAAACCCCCACGGAAGTCACAATAAGCGTATTAATGCACTCTACTATGTTAGGCGGCCGCCAAGTCGCTCCAGCAAGAATTAATACTTTGAAAAAAAACTTAAAAAACACGCTCTTATAAATACTGCACTAAAAAGCAAAAAATAATCATCGAACCTGTTGTCTCTGTCTACTCCGTAAGGGGCCGTGTTTGTAATAAAGTATAATAATTGAGTATAAAAGCGTGAGGCGTTTTTCGAACGCTATTTCGAACAGGTTCAATAATTAAAACGCTGAAGACATCATTCGATGAAATGAAAAGCGCGCCACGCTTTTATTCTCAAATATTACGGGGTAGACAAAGAGAACAGGTTCGATGATTTTTTTTTTTGCTTTTTAGTGCAGTATTTATAAAAGCGTGTTTTTTTTAGTTTTTTAAACTAATAATTAATTAAGCCCTTTCTTTTACAAGTTCACCCATTGAAAATTACCGCAATTTCGAAAATCCGTAAATTAAAAAAAAAATTAAATTTTTAGAAATATCAACGAAAAATACAATTATTGGAATTTTTTAATATCTCTTTTAAGAAAATAATGATTGTTATAGTTTTCGAGGTTCTTTATAAAGAATCTGTAAAAAAATGAAAGGACAAGGGTAGATAAGCCAAAGATTTTCGCCCACTAAATTCATAAAAATAAAAAGTTCTCCTTAAAATCATTAAACGTTGTTATTTATTTATAGTTGAATTGATGTTTATGTTTCTGTGCGTTTTACATTTGAAAAACAACTGTAAGTTGTAGCAAGAGCATTTCAAAGTAACCATGTTTGCAGTCTTTTAGTAATTTTTGACGTTTTTCCGAACTTTAAATGTATATTTCAGTTAGATGCGCTCGTTTCATTGTTGAGTATTTAAGCTTTTAAATAATGGTCAATTTATATTGGTTCATCAAGCGCTTCAATGTATACAAGACAAAATCGTTTCCGCGGGAGTCGTAGTGGTATCGACGTTGCGTGCGAATTTAAACGTGCCAGCGCTCAAAACCACATATTGTGGTATGTATTGAATAATTCTTTTTTTCTGAAATCGGTCAAGAATGTCTACTTTCTCGGAGCAATTTCAGATTCTAAAATACGCTATTCTAGTATTTTAATCCATGCTAAGCAACTATCAGAAAACAGTCCGGGAAAGTTACTTTCCTGGCTTAGGCAGTAAATAATAAGCACTGAATCTCTGACTTTTTCTTTTTTTTATGCATTTAAGAAATCCCTTAATTTATAATAATATTGATTGCCATTTCAGAAAAAATAGTAATAGTAGTAGTAAAAGCACATTCCCGGACTTCAATGCTTGTTTTCCTCGGCTTTACGCCTCGGCCAACAATTTACAGCGTCGCACAGTGGCCCTCAAAATAGTCTACAGGTCTTAATACTTAGGCAATAGGCGTCTGAAAATAAGGAGTACGCCACCTGGTGCTCTATAGTCAAACTAATTATGGGCTTTTCTGTCATTGTCTCTTTAGTGTACGATGATATCAACAATAAGTAAATGATAAACTGAGATGCTAAGTTATTAAAAATGTGATAGCGTTTAAAGGGGCTACAATTGGCTGGAGCCAACCCAGTCGATATCTTTTGTAGATTGCAGGGACAACTCGTGAAAGTTGAGTTGCATTGCAATGTTCAAAGCATACCCTCTTTAATGTAGACACCTTTAACCAGACATTGAGAGGGGAAAAGCTGGTGCAAATAATCGTGGCCCGAGTAGCAATAATAATGTCCTAGACAATCACACATTGTAAGTGAAATTTTTGAAATAAGTAAATATATGTAATTCCAGTATATTTAAAAGTAATATATACTATTGCACAAGACCCCTGAATATTTCTGTTTCATATTTTACAAAATACTGTTTCATTTATTTTACTTAAAGAATTAATAAATATCTTTTCACTTATATTCAATGTACCACTAATTTCATGGGTATGAATCTGAGACACTTGTTTGTAAACATAGAGCATACACATTTTTAAGTTTTGTGTTGAATATGGGTTGTACCACACAAAATAATATGTCCTGCATTTAAAATATATTCCCTTTCATACACACACTTAGAATTTTTACATTTTTAGTGCTTCACAAATGTTCCATACATTGCAATATGCTTAACCTAAATTTCACTCATGTTTCCTGAAAAAAAAAGTGATTTAAACTACAACTGTATACAAATTTAGAGAAATATTTAAGTTTCTTAATATTTAACTAGCCAGACACCGTTTATGTCGAAGAAACTGTACTTTTCAAGGGAAAAACTAGATAACCTAAAAAAATATGAATTTTGCTGAATAATGCCATTAACATCTTGCAAATCACTTACAACAAAATCTTGCAAACCTTTAGGTCATATATTATTAATGTTATTATTTTTAACGCCAAAAACAACAATAAACAGAACAAAACCAATATAAGTATTCGCCATATAATAAAACAAAAAGCCTATAATTAGTTCACGAGTTCTCCATTTTGGCGCTGGCATCTTAAATTCAGACGCCTATCGGAAAGTTTTTTTTTAAATCTTCGTTTTCTAATTGCCTATCGATCTGTCAAACCAGATTTTCGATTTTTGTCCCTGACTTTTCAAAATTTTACAAAGTTTGGATCTTCATCAAAAATTTTGAAGAATCAGGGACAAAAATAAAAAATGATAGATAGATAGAAAACTTGATAGATCGAGATGCAATTAAAAAACGAAGATTAAAAAAAAACTTTCTGGTTGCTTCAGTATTATGACAAAGTGATTTTTTTTTTCAAATCATAAGCAATCGAAAAGCTTTTTTTGCAGCTAACTCCTTCACATAGTAAACATGCTATAGAACAATTTAAGTTACCTTTTTATATCCACAAGCAGAGTCACACCCAGTTTTACACGGACAAAAAATCATTTTCAATAAATTTTTTGAGAAGCTGGTGGTTGGTTCATTGTAACTGGTACTAGTGAATTATCTTTTTTTTCCATCCCAATTCTTTTGGCAATTTATCATGTCCCATCCACAACTGTACTCGTAAATACACTCTTTTTATATGTTCTGAACTAGCATCGAGTGTAGGTATCAATGAAGTCAAGTTGACACAGATATTTTTACTTGTAGCTTTAAGAAACGATTGGTATCGAAATTATTTATATTTTCTTGATTTTTAGGAGCACCACATAATGCTAAAATGCATAAAATACCCAAATGCAAAATATTAATGACAGCATTTTCATCAGTAAAGATAATAGCAGCACCTTGTAAACTGTAAGAGTTTCGAATAATTTAACAAATTCATTTTTACCCTTTTTTATTTATTTTACCCTTTACCCTTTGAATTTGTATCACAACCAGTTAATGCATGCAAAAACTAACACATCAATATCTTCAGCAACAAAATTTTCTGATTCAATATTAACTGCCGTTTGTATGATTAATGTATCAGCACCACCTGCTTGACACAAGAAAATATTGTTATAAGTTAATTTCTTCCTTAACATTTAGATGAATCAGATTTTGTTATTGTTGTTTGCAAGGAACTTTTCTTGGTGAATTTTTAAAGTCATATTTTCATCAAAAATTAAAAAAATAATTCACTAGGACCAGTTACAATGAACCTACCACCAGCTTCTGAAAATTGATTGAAAATTATTTTTTGTTCATGTAAAACAGGTTTGGCTCTGCTGGATGTAGAAAAAGTGGCTTAAATTGTTCTATAGCATGTTTACTATGTGAAGGGTTAGCTGCTTAAATGCACCACCAATGATATTAATGAACGACATCGAAAACGAAAACGTCTCGGAGACAATTAGTTTACACGATTATCCTTGTAATAAAAATTTATAATTATTTAGATATGTTATTAAAATTTATAATAATTATTATTTAGCATAAGTTTTTAATAAATTATTTTATATAAAAAATAGATGTATTTGTATTATTTAACGTTTCTTTCATTTATTTCGCTTTTGGAGCTTCTGCCAGAGCTGGGCAGTACTCGAGTAAATTGTACTTGTAATTGTACTGAGTACCCAAAGTACTCAGTAACAAGTACTCGCGAGTACTTTTATTTGGATGGTACTCTGTACTCGAAATTTTCAAGTACTTTACATTATTAGGTACTCAAGTACTTTTGGCGGCCACAACTGACGAGTAACGAGTACGAATACTTTTTTCTAAGAATTTTAAATTTTTGGTTGTGTTCATTTTTGTGTACTATCGTGCGCAAAAAATGAGGCAAGTCTTATAACGTATTTTTGCTAAAATATAGTTGTGTACATGTAACTTTAATTTTTGTGACATTGTCAGTTATTTGTCAAAATTCATGGCAAGTGGGCAAATAGAGACAGATTTAAATTATAAAAAAATAGTTTTTTTTTTTCTCACGACCAGTACCTATACATTTTTAATAAATGTAACTGTTTTTTGTTGATGTCGATCTACTTTCATTTACTGATAATGGTGTATAGTACAGTAACTAGAGGTTTTAACTTCGGAATAATGTCATATGAAATAGATTTGGTTAATTTTTGGCAACATAATAGTAAATGCATCGAAGAAAAGTTTCTGTATTATCCGGCGGCTTGTATTCCGCGGCGTTAGCAACATTAAGTGCCAAAATATTTCAGTTCCGGATACCAGCACCAAATTTTGCATAGAGCTTGTACACATATTAAAGTTTAAAAAACCACTGGGAGACACTCTCCTGGGGGTTAAGATCATCCCCTTAAGTAAAAAGGTTATATTCAGGGGTAGTTTTTGAGCTATTTTCCAAAGTTCACGAACATATCTGGTAACGTAAACAAATTCGCGGCAAATCGGACGAAGAATTTTAAGTGAACCAACTACAGGCTTGTTTCGGGCGTATCAGCCCTCATCAGGTTGCCATATATTGCACCTATCTAGGAAGCCTAGCTGTTATAGGAAAAAAGTAAACATTCTTCGTCCGATTTGCCGCGAATTTTTGCACATTATATTTTATTATGAAATGCATGAAATAATTTACACAGTCAAAACAAATAAGATTTGTTTGGGTTTTTGGCAAAAAACTTAGTAAAGATGGATGTACCCATTGGAAAACAAATAGTTTGCATTTATGAGAATCGTGTAATTGGGTCTAATTATAAAAAAGTTTACGATCATATATCTCCAACTTTTCATGAAGAACAGATGCTCGTCTTCTGCTTCATGTGTGGCATGCTAGCACATTTGAAGGGCATACCAAAATTAACATTAAAACAGTAGGTAGCGATGTGGTTGTCATTGCCATATACGCCCTTTCTATGTTAGATAAAATAGAGGAATTATGGATTGAATATGGAACAGGAAGGCATCTTCAATATCTTCCAATTCACCAGATGCAGCAGAAACTTTCACCTGGGGTTTCAAACTTGCTTCCTTTCTTTCATGCTTTTACTGGGGCAGACACTGTTTCAAGTTTTGGAGGTATCGGCAACACCACTACATGGAAGACGTGGATGGCCTTTAGAGAAGTAGACAAAGCTTTTCATGAATTTCTAAATATGCCTCACACTCAGGTTCTATCACAGAACGATCCTGCTTTTATTCTTCTTCAACGTTTTGTTGTGCTAATGTATCATCCATCAAGTTCAGCAGAAACTGTGAATGAAGGAAGGCGAATCTTATTTTGTCAACTTAACAGACCTACTAAAATATTCCGCCTACTTGTGAGGTTTTATTAAATCATCTTAAGAGGACGATCCTTCAGTGCTTTTATGGAGAAATTGCCTTCAACGTGACGCGGAACAGGCAGATCCGGACGATTGGGGATGGAAGAAAGTTGGAGATAATTATGAGCCTATTTGGTCAACCAATCCAGACATTTCAATGGAAAAGTTACAGGAGCTGATCGCATCTAAATGTACTCAGATATCGTTGTGTAAAAAGTGCGTTAAATTGCACAATGCTGTGCGAAGGTCAATGTACCCGCGAATAAAGTTGACTTTTTTCAAAATATAGGATTTAAACCACTATTTGTTTGAAGCAATTGTTTTTTTCTTAAAAAAGAATTTAATAAAAGTTAATGCGAGTAAAGCATTCTTTTATTATTTTGCATCTTAAAGATTTTTTGTTTAACACTGTATACAATAGTCGCAAATTTATAGGGGTTGGCAGGGGTTTGAGGAGATTTGGTGGGGGCTGAAAAAATATTTTCAATTGAAAAATGCGTCAATACCAAATTGCCGTACTGAAATATTTTTTATTAACCTTAACTGTTTATAATAATACGGTATTTTTAATAAATTACTGGTATTTATCAAGTTGTGCCAAAACTACCCTTCGTACACAAAAATTGAATAAAACCTTTTTTTAAAAAGCGTTACTTAAGCTTTAAAATGTCAAAATAGATAAAAAATAACAAAGATACGCGTGATAACTAAATGTATCGGTACAAAATTAGATCGGCCATCTTGATGACGCCATCAAGGGATGATCTTAACCCCCAGGAGAGTGTCTCCCGGTGGTTTTTTGAACCTTTATATGCGAACAAGCTTCATGCAAAATTTGGTGCTGGTATCCAAAACTGAAATATTTTTACGCTAACGCCACGAACTACTGCTAATTTTTAGGGGATGGATGCCAGGGAGTGGCAACTGAAAAAAAAATATTGGAGCTGAAAGAAAATCGAATTTTAAGAAGAAAAGGTGCTATGCAATGATAGTCTTTAAGCTATAACGACTTGAAAATTGGGATTATTGCTTAAAAAAAGAGGTATTTCAAATAGGTTTTCATCAAATAATGCGACAAATAAGAAAGCTACTAAATTGAGGGCGATTTTTGTTTTTCTCTAGTTTCTGTAGAGTTAATAGTTTCGGAGATTTGGAAGTATAAATGTGGCGTCCGAACGTTCATAAGACGAAGTATTTGTGTTAAATATTTCAGAAACTATGGCACTTACGTCAAAAACGCTAAACAACCAAAATTAAAGAATATTGATTAGGCATTCAAATGATTTATTTTCTATTTTTATAGCATAAAAAACAAAGCAGTTATGAACGGAAACAATGTACTGTTTAATTTCTTTTTAATAAGAATGTCGCCATTTTGTTAATGTAAGTAGTCAGTAATTAAAAAAATATATCCCCATATACTGTTTTTCGTTAATATATAACATGACCTAGAAAAAACGTAATATTTTTCTTTCTCTGTAGATATCTCAATAAATATAAGTTTTAAAGAAAATATAGTGGATATCAAAAATGAAGTTTATAAACTAAGAATGAATTTATTTTTTTATATACTTGTGTAAGATTGATAGTTTCGAAGATATTTAATTTTATAGATGACATTTGACCGTTTTTAGGATGAACTATTTAGTTTAATATGTTGAATATCTTATAAACTGTGACACTTCCATCAAAAATTGTAAGGAACAAAATTAAAGATAATTAATCAACCTTTAAAATGTTTTTGTCTGTTTCTACATCACAAAAAATAAAGAAGTTATGACCGATTTAACGTGCGTTTTCACATTTTTCTTTTAAACAAAATGTCGCCATTTTGTTGTTGTAACTGCTCAGTAATTAATTTTTTTCAAAAATGCTGTTTTTTGTTCTTATATAGCATCACTTAGATGCTCAATTTCTTTTGTCTGTTTAAAACACTTGTTTTAGGAAAAAATTTCCACCCGCCATACTGGAGCCGCCATTTTGAATTTTTTTATTTTGACTTCAGATTCGTAATCAGCAACCTCAAAAACACAACTATCGTACGTTTCAAAAATAAATTACTAATACTTTCTCAAATATTAAAAATTTAAATTTAGGGTGGTTTTCACCACTTGAAGGTAAGAGCAAGTATCTGATCCATATAGAAATCTTTTACTACAATAATAACCCATAAAGAAAAATTATCATTACATATGAAATAATTCCGAAATTTTGCATATTTTTTATTTCTAGATACTGTACTTTCAGTGGTATTCTAATTTTTGGTCTATTACCTATTTCAATTTTAGAAGAATACTCTCAAAATTTTGCAAAAGTACTCATTTTTTAGAGTATTTTTTATAGGTACTTGTGGTGAAGTACTCGTGAGTACTTTAGTGCGGTACTCTGCCCAGCTCTGGTTTCTGCCATCTTCAAATTAATTTTAAAAAGTTTCATTTTTTTACAAATTCTTTATAAACAACCTCGAAAACTATAACAATCATTATTTTCTTAAAAAATATATTAAAAAATTCCAATAATTGTATTTTTCGTTGAGATTTTTAATTTTTTTTTTTTTAATTTACGGATTTTCGAAATTGCGGTAATTTTCAATAGATAAACTTTTTAGTTTATGGCATTAGAAATCCACAAAAAAATCATTCAAATCCATTAATTATAGCTGGGTTCTGGGGTATAAACCTAACTGCACTGGATTATAAGATTTGTGCAGGGTGTTTTACTATCACCAGCGCCTCCGCCAAATTCCAAATTTTAAGACAAGTTCTAATAAAGTTCTATTCTATTGTATAAATGGATACAATTATGATGTTTATTATTATCGTCGATCTAAACTTTTAAATTAACAATTTTTATGGGCCAATCACAAAATTAAATTTCTAACCCCGTTATCGACAGTGTGCCGGATCAATGCCAAACTCAGCTGCTTCCGTTTCAGCCCGATACCGGATATTATACCTGATTAATGATCCCAAGCTGGCGTAGCGGCAATCATAATCGGTATTGGCTGTTTTGCATCAATAACTTGTAAAAAAATACAAAATACGCACGTTGCATATTTTTGCAAATAACAACGGAAGATAAATCGGAAACAAACTAATGGCTAAAATAAACTTAAACTTGTTTAGTATTTATTCTTACAAGTGGACAAACGATATGGTTAAGAGTGAGCAAGGAAATAAAATATTTTTGTTTATATTCTAATACATGTCTGGATCAGAATGTCGAGCATGAATTTTAAGAAAGTGAACATAGCTGTCGAAACGGAAAAGAAGCACTTAATACGCTATTCAAATGTACCGAGCCCTCATTTTACCAGCGAATATCTGAAAAACAGAGGAACGAAAAAAGTTGAAAAAATTATGTCTTTATTACGTGTCTATTGTAAACCACTCACCGAAATTTGAATTACTTACGTAGAACAGTTTTGAAAATATGCTAAATTATATTAAAAAATGTCTTACTGTCGCCTTATGTTCAAAGATTATTGTGTTTTTGTGAATAATAATGAAGGGTTTGGACAAAACGAATTGAAAAAAATACCACATATTAAAACGGAAATTCATTTATACCTCTACAAAATACATAAAAATAAGAAATTTTCGAGAAATGGCCACTTAAAATATTGTGACGAAAGTCTCGGGAAAAATGGGTGCATTTTGTGAAATAAACATCATAATGTTTTAACCTAAGCCTAAATGTTTTTTAACCACTTACTAATATAAGATTTTTAACCCAGTTATTAAAGATGAGGTGGAGTCGGTGATTAAAAATCTCGCAAATAAAAAATCAACTGGCTTAAATAAAATACCGGTTAAACTAATTAAAGAATACAAAGAAGACTTGTCACAAGTACTTGCCGATATAATAAATCTATCTATCTCTCTTGGATAGCTGCCTACGGTGCTAAAGCAAGCTGTAGTCATTCCGATATTTAAAAAGTGTTGAAAATTATGGACCTATATCTTATTAAGTGTATTTTCAAAAATCATTGAAAAGGTCGCATACAATGGCATTCTCCATTTCTTCAATCAAAATAATATCTTGACAGATTGTCAGTATGGATTCAGACATGGCCACTTCACAGAATCAGGCACTACTGACTTTATTCAGCACATGTATTCGGGATTAAATGAGAACAAATATGTGACCGCCTTTTTATTTGATCTTACGAGGGCATTTGATACCATCGACAAAGATTTTCCGTCTGCGAAACTTTATAATTTAGGACTGCGTGGGCCAATAAATGAGTGGGTAAAGTCCTTCCTATCTAATAGACAAATAAACACAAAAATTAATCAAACTAAATCAGACACTTTCGACATGAATATTGGAACCCCCAGGGAAGTGTACTAGGTCCATTGTTATTCCTATTATTTATAAATGACTTGTAGAAGGTAAAGTTTTTATGTACGCGGACGATACGACCATCGTCGTATCCGATTCCGAACCTGACATTGTTCTAGACAAGGCACAAATAATACTTGGTGAGTTTAATAATTGGTGTCATCAAAACCGTCTCATCATCCATTACGTTAAGACCAGTTGCAACGAAAAAATTTTGGAAATAATTGTTTATGGAACTTTAATAATATAATATTTGAAATCCTCTACCCCAAAAACCCATAAAACGAAACCCCACATCGGTAGTGGGGTGGGGGTGGTTATAGGGGGTGGAAGTGGGGGTGGATGAAGTAAAAAATATTTTGAGGTTTCTGGTTCTTGTACACTAAATCACAATTTTTTTTCATACCCTTTAATAATGACGTGGGGGTGGTAATCGGGGTGGCTAATGCCAAATTTGTTTTTGAGACCTTAGGTTCTCCTGTATACACTAAATACCAATTTTATGGACTTTTACCTGCTTGATTTACCTATTTACCCCAAATTTACCCCAATTTACCCCCAACTCTTCGACGGAACAAGATGAAAATATAATCTAGTTCTAGATCTCGTTAAAGTACATATATGTACCAAATTTCAAGTCAATATCTCAAAGGGTTCGAGAGTAAACGTGCGCACAAACAAGTTACAGACAGACCGACAGACAGAAATTTTTCTTTTTCGCTCAAACTTAAAATCTCGACGTTTCATGACATTTGTCACAACGCAAAAATGAGAATTCTGTAACTCAATACAAGTCAAATAGTTCGAGTATTTCACCAGGCCGTCTGGTCATGCTATTCACCAATAGATGGCGAAGACTACAACAAATCCTAATTATTTAATTTTTGCTTAATTTCATTTTACAATATGACAAGTATAATTATTTTGGGGAACGATATTTATGCGTAATGATTGTTAATAATTATTATATATATAGTATATAGTGAAATATGATCAAAAGTCCATAATATAGATTTGGTTTTTAAAATCTAGAGGTTGGCAACGGTGAAGTTTCACGGTGAACTGTCAAGAAAAGGGAAATGATGGTCGTTGTTCCGTAATTATTTTTTTGTGAAAGGCAAATTCTATAAATGCCAGGCAAGTAGTAATACTCGCCCCTTTTGCAATCAAGAATTGAGATTAAAACCTTGCTAAGTGTTAATTAGTCAAACGGCACACGTGGCTAATCGTTATAGATTAACGGATCTAGACTAATTTTCAACACATTGTTCAATTAAATTTTGGTGTATTTAATTGGGTTTCGATATTTAAATCGGATTTTGTTTGGCAAGTTACGTCCAGAATTTTCTGGACGTTTTTTGGGATACGGAGAAGAACAACCATCAGCCGTTATCATATACCTCATTTTGTGTAATTTTGGAAATATTTTGGGACTTGGATCATATGAAGGACTATTGGCTATGAGTTTAAAATTATGAAATAATACCTTGCGACACAGCATAACTGTAACGGAGGGTTACCTACGACCAGGACCTGTAATTTTGGTAATTTTGGTATTCTGTAAATTTGGAGAGCTAGAGAATTATTTGGAAGTGTTATATTGCATTCAACGCAGGAGATTCCGGGCAATGGTCTTAACCTATACCAGTAACCGAAGCCCCTTGTGATCAACTGCTGCTGGATTTCGGGTGTTTTAAAAGTTAAGTTGTATTATATTTTGTATGTAATCATAAACATTTTTGTTCTCTGATATAATTAAAAGTTAAACTATTTTCCCCCTAACTTCAGAGTAACGATTGTTAGATACTATTGTAAGGCTGTTATATCAATATTTTACTAAATTGTATGATAAATTTTCTTGTATGTGGCTAAAAATTGTACAAGGAATAAACTGAAATTCTTTTAATTGTTCTTTTATTGCTCTCTCTATCTCTCACTATAAGGATTTGTAATACCTGGGACCATTTTATTTATATGGGGTTTTGAGATCGTAATACATTCTAAGCCTATTTGAACAATAAAAATTTTTTTGTCGTTTTGAAGTAATAGTTTAAATGAGGGTGCTCTCTTAAGCGTTTATTATGTTTTTGTACATTTCGCTATTGGATACAACACTGTTGACTGGGGGCATGCGAGTGAGGTCTCTAGAATATTTATCCATCAAAAAAGGATTATTCGACTTATCTTTAATCTCGATTACAGAGAATCTTGTCGTGACACATTTAAAAAATACAAAATATTGACAGTGGTGTCTATATACTTGCTGAAACTTTTGACTTACATTTATATCAGCAAAAATAAATATATAAGAAACAGAGATTTTCATAATTACTTCACGAGAGGAAGAGACGACATATCCCTCTGTCAAGACAAATAAGAGTTCTTTAAGAAATCACCTGCATGGTTGACGACAGGGGGGGGGCAGGCGGGGCAGCAGCCCCGGGGCCCGGCATCATCACTGTTAATTACATTTTTGTATTGATTGTATTTCAAATGAAATATTATGTTTATTGAAAATTAGTATTTTTGATGTGTCCCAGACGAGGGGGGCCCGCCAATTTGATTTTACCCCGGGGCCCATACCGGCTCTCCACGGGCCTGATCACCTGTAAATGCTGGGTGTCGTATTTATAATCTTTTACCAGATGAAGTAAAAAATAGTAACTCACAAGTTATTCTTAAAAATAAACTTAAGAAACTTTTACTGTGTTAGACTTTCTATACAATTAATGAATTTTGTGATTTTATTCGAACTCTTTAATGTTCTTGACATGTTTTTGTCTGGTTTGTGTAATTTTAATTTTATTTATTGACTAAACTTAAATGTGTGTATACATATATATTTTAAATTTTAGTACGTTAAAGTAGATGTAATTTCTCATAAATAAATTCTAAAAATTCTAACTCTAATAGGCCATGGACTTTTAATAAAAGGAGACCATTTTCGACCATTTGCATTTGTCGAACCCGTTTTGCAGGACTGCAGTAATTCGAAAAAGTTTAAGTTTTACAACGTAATAAATTATTAATAACAATTTGTTTTTACAAGCTTATTATTAAAAAGTCAAAAATCAACATCTTAGGAATCTTAATGTTAAAAACAATAAATGATAATTTTGAGGTGATTGATTAAAACAAGTTATTGCAAATAAATTTACCTTCACTTAAAAATATATACAAACATTTTAACATGATGAATTACTTAAAGTAATTTACTAGTATAAGATACCCAAGAATCAAATATTGAGTTACCTCGGGGAAAGTGGTTGCTTAATCCCCTAAATTCCAAAAAAACACCCCCAAACAAAGCTTTGACTGGATTTCTTGTAAGTAAACCTCGCACGCCGCGAGAAATTTGTTTATTTAGTTTCTTATCTTATTTATAACATGGAATCAAGGCTCAAATCTTTTAATAAACAATTTTAAAAATTTTTACGAAATGCTTGAAAACCTACATTTCCGGAAAACAAACCAGTAAAAAATATAGATATAGTATACTCGTCTACTCCTACTACTTTAAAAAATAATAAAATAAACATTTGGTAATTACTTCCACATCCAGTGTAAGTATAGTACTTAACGCAATTTTTTTTTTAATTTTTATTGTTCAAATAGGCTTAGAATGTCATGAAACGTCGAGATTTTAAGTTTGAGCAAAAAAATTTTCTGTCTGTCGGTCTGTCTGTAAGTTTTTTGTGCGCACGTTTACTCTTGCACCGTTTAAGATATTGACTTGAAATTCGGTACACGTATGTACTTTAACGAGATCTGGAATTAGATTATATTTTGATCTAATTTCGTTGAAGGGTTGGGGGATAAATTGAGGTAAATGGGTAAATGGGGTAAAAAGGTAAATCACGTAATAAGAGAAAACTGGTATTTAGTATATATAAAAGACGTTAAGGTCTAAACAAATTTGTTGGCTTAGTCACCCCCATTACTACCCCCACCCCATTATTTCAATGCTGCATTTATTAAAAAATCGTACTCCCCCCATGACGGAAAGCTAAATCCGCCCTTGGCCAGAACTTAGTCTATGTTCCTTTGACACCCAAATAAAGAGTTCAAGCGAAAAATTGCCTGACTACTGTTTATAAGAAGTGCTTTGGATTCCACTATAAGCTGTAAGGCCCTGTTTCCTTTCTCAAATAAATCTAGATCTAGACTTAAGCCGGTCATTGAGTTGATTTGGAATGTGGTTAAAAACATGAACCATATAAGTAGATAGAAAAATGTCAAACTGGGCAAAATTTTCATCATACTTTTTAGTTACTTCCTCAATTGTTCTTTGAAGATAGGTAATTCAAAATTTTGTTGAGTCATGTCTATTTTAAACATGTTTTCGTCACGAGTGAACATGTAGTCAGTAGTACGTTGGTAACATAGGCATTACATGGGAATGACAAACGTTATAAATGCCTTTGTCACCAAAAAAGGTTAGCACTGGTGAAACATGCGACCCTCGATTCACCCGAAGACCATGTTACACCCAAACTAGCACTTTCCAATTGGTGAAGCAAAAAATTATCACACTGTCGTATGCTCCTATTACCAAAATCTTGAACTTGTAGTACCTACCCCCTCTGCGACTCGAAAAAAATTACAGTCCGCGTATTAAATCATTAACAAGCGTGCCTTGTCCTGCGGACCCTACGGTATACGAATTTTACCTTGCAAATTCCTATGTCTCGTTTCTCGTCGATCATCCATATCCCAAAATTCCATAATTCCGTATCACTAGCACATTTTCGTACGATCACCTTGATACAGTCACTGTTACATCCAAAACAGCCGATATATCACAACACAAAACTGATCATATAAACGGGAATGTATTTTACAGACACAAAACAAAACGGCACAACTACTTATTTATCATTATTCAAGTTCTGAACACCTCGCCCGCAAAAGTACTAGAACTAATCACAAGATAAATAGACTCCTAGAAAAAAAATGTACACTAATGGATACTTGTCACGTCACACGAGGTGTGAATTGAATTAGATGATGCGTTTAGTGTATCTCGATCATTGTTAATCGTTACAAATATCTCGGTAGCACATATCTTAAACTGTTGTCTATAGTAAAATATCTTACTTAGTGTGTTAGAGGTAAATTGTTATTCTACCCCCACTAGCCCGTTGCCAGGCTACCATTATTGGAGGTTTAAAGAATGGGGTAAAATTAGAATATTTTCACTGAATTTCAGCGATGAGCGCTGGGGGCCTGATATCGTGTAGCTGCTTGTTGTATCAATATTTTATTTTACGGTGTTGAGGTTTTCATTGTCTTAGATGCGTGTTATACTCAAATGGTCGTAATTAACATTGGATGCAATTAAACATAGAACGTGGACTTTTATTTTAAAATGGGTTTATAAACCAACCGCGGCTTTTATGTCGTTAAATTCACTACTTTTATTTGTATTTAAAACTAAAAATCAAATTACTTACATATACAATTTGAATTACATTTTAATTTGATATATATATATATATATATTTTTTTTTCACATATACAGTGTGATCCACTTAAGGTCGCAACACCTCTGTAAAGTAAAATGTATATGACAAAAAAAAATAATTTTCAACAGGAGCCCCTAGACCTAGGGGGGGGGGGCAACCGAATTTTGGGTCGTTAGAGTGCTTCTCTAGATGTTAGTTCCCATATTTCGTATGGGTCCCAGAGACGAGAAAAAAACTATTGAAATTTCACCATCCGCCACTGAAACGAAGAGAACGGAGTGGAATAGAAGTTTCACTGTAACTAATGTATTAAGATATAGCAGATAGAATAAAACACTCTTGCATCAATATCGGGTGGATGTATCGAGAAAAGTTTTGCATAAAAATCTTTTCTATCTATACTCATAATATATGGCTGTGGCTGCAAAGCCATTCGCACAACACCAATGTATCACAACAGGAAGTCCATAATAAGGTCGGCAAGTAATGATAATAATAATAACTATAAATCTACTAAAATTCCGTCCATAACTAAATTAAATAATTAATTATATATAATTGTATACCTACACATGCATTTAAATAAACATGCATTTTTTTCTTCTTTCGTTTTCTCTTTTTTCTCTCTTTTTTAATCTGTATATTTTTTATGTACTTTTTCTTTTTTTTATTTTATTTTTTATTTATTTTAAGGATGTTAACGAGGACCATAAATTTGCCAAGGGACCCATCATGGCTTTTACATCACAACACTGGACCACGGAAAGAAAAGGGATTTAAAACATAGGATAAGAGCAGAGGCGACTTAAATTTCTAATATTACAAAATTGTGTATTTCTTACATTTATATTTCAATTTTATTTTTTTCGATACATTCAAATAGCATGTTTCTAAATGTTTTAACCTTAATATATCGATTAAATTAAATGGCTCTGGTATATGGTTGTTACTTATTTTTTTTCATAAACTCGTGTACCGAGTCCTGCCTTAAATTACAATTTAAAATAATGTGTTCAGCATCGCCCTTTCATCGCATTCGCAGTTTTTTTGTCATCGATTTGCTTTTATCAGAGGGGTAAAAATTCGATCATTTTTAACGTTGTTCTTTAGTTTTAACTTTTTAAATAAAAATCGACAAGGACAATATTCTTGACCTAATAGGCTCAAACAAAGTATTCATGTGGTTATAAGTACAGAATGAGCTGTTCTAAGAGTTATTTGATGAATTTACATCCTATCGCATCGATTTTAAAAGTAGTAAAGGCCAAAGGTAACGAAATCTATTGCGTCCTTGTCATTAAAAATTCTTGTATATCATTTATTTTAAAGGTCATGCCATAACCTTTTAAATGATATAATACCCATCGATTATTCGCAACACAAATAGAACAGTCGAAGATTTGTAATTGTTTTCGTATTTTTCGTACGTCTTTTCGAGGATTTTGGAATAAAATCGTACTTTTAACAAAATTATCATCGATTTAAACGTAGACATTTATCACAGTCTGTAAATGTTTTTGATCTCAACGTCTATATAGGTAGTTTAACAAATTACCTCTCAAATCGAATACGTCCATGCAAGACGTAAATAAGGTGTATATTTCCACTGCTCAGGTCTTCAGTCGGTCTACCATTTTTAATGGGGTTAAAGATATCGATATTATCAGATATCCTTAATTTGCCGCCGTCATGCAAAGCTTTATCTGCGCCCAGAGGCCAATGAAGAGAAAGATCGATTTTGGCGGTCTCTCCATTGGCTGCTAAAACGGCAGTCTTGAATCCAATGAAACAACAAGATTCGGCGTACACAGATGTTAACCTTTTATTTAGTACAGCATATCTATTATTTGTTTTATAGAGAGGGTTGGCAGATATTAACTGGGGTAACTGATAATTAAGCCTGGAATGTATTGTATTTATTGATGTTTCCAGCAAAATTATCAGGTGTACCTATATACTTTGAAACTCGTTCTTACGTAACGTGAAATGAAATGAAAATCAATATTTTGTGAAAAACTGTTTTTATTAATTGTGCTTGCTAATTTAATGAGAAAGAAATGATAAATGATTGAAGCTATTTATAAATTATATAAATTAAAAAAAAACATAGGTTTACAAAAAAAAAGTTTTGATCCTACGTATTTTGACACGCTGAAACCGAATCCGTCGAAAATTTTTCGAGTAATTCCCGGTTTTTATTGTCAAAAAACCGTATTTTGACGATAAAAACAGAGATTTACTCGAAATCTACGCGGTAAACATTTTTTTAAATTGAACATTCGGATTCAGCACACAAAAATACATAAGGAATAGTCCTTGGAACAGATTTTTTTTTTGTAGACCTGTGCACACATCTACAAAAGTAATTCTGTTTCAAGGACCAAACCTATCATCATTCCTTACGTATTTTTGTGTGCTGAATCCGAATTTTCGTTTTAAAAAATTTTTTAGCGCGTAAATTTCGAGTAAATCCCGGTTTTTATCGTCAAAATGCGGTTTTTTTGACAATTTTTGACGTTTACTCGAAATCTACTAGGTAGAAATTTTTTAATTGAAAATTCGGATTCAGCACACAAAAATACTTAAGCAGTACAATCGGATTTTTCTTTCTTGAGTTATCGTGCTTACAAGAAACGTGACGGACGGACGGACGGACAGACGGACATTTTGAAAGTTTTTCAGAATTCGTTCACCAACACAATGATATGAAAATTTTCTGTCTACGAGAGATATTTCCGGTTTTAGAAATGTGCCGATCAAATGCAATATACTCTTCGTTTTCGTATTTGCGAAGAGTACAATAATCAGAACCAAGCAATCAAGACTGGAGTAGAATTATTTTTGATGTGGCATTACGAAATCATCGATTAGTCAAAAAAAAATCCTAGCTAATAGTAAAAATAAGGATATAGTCGGGGAGCCCTCCCTAGCTGTACGTGCACCCCCCGCCCGATCCTTGGGGACAATGTTTTTCATAAAGATTAAAGCCTAAGGAACAATTTAAGACATGTCCTAAAAAAAAACCTGTCTGTACTTTCAAAATGGCGGCCATATATTAAAAAAAAACTGTTGCCGATGTTATTTTTGTCATTTAACACAAAAACTAAAAAAATATGGACAAAAACTTTTTCACATAAAACAACGTGCATCAAATTTTCTACAATTTTGTCCCTATACAATATTTTGATAGTTACCATTTTCCAGATAAATGAGTTCAAAATTAAGAAAACATGGAAATTCATATATCGGTAAATCACTTAGAGGAAATAACTGTGACAATTATTATAAGGCGTATAATATAACTTTGTATTATAACAATGATATAATATAATAATAATAAATTTTATTTTAATCCAAAACAAGTATTTTTTTTAACATTTCAGATTTTAACGAAATAAATGCACCTGATTTCACAAGGAAATCGTTTTGTGCCTTATCATTTTACTAAAAAATCTTTACATAGGAGATTAATTATATATAATAATTAACAAATAACAAACTAACATTTTTTCTAACACTAATCTAAAATTACCCTAAAATTATGAATTTAATTAAGTGAAACTAAAAACATGGAATTACTCTGAATTATGAATTTAATTAATTGAACTAAAAACATGGAAGGCTATTCCCAATTATGAGAATATTTGCTCAAATAGATCTAAATTATTTATAACAAATATTGACAACTTTTTACAAAACAGGTTATAATTGTAGATTGTCTTTATGTTTTCAGGAATGATATTATAAATTTTGGGACCTGTGAAGCTAATAGATTTCTTGAACAAGCTGGAGTTTGGTCGAGAGACAATAAGAGCATTGCGTTCATTTTGTCTTGTATTATATATATACTAAACGACTATCATATTTTACCAACAGGGGGACATGCTGGTATGAACCGCATGTATAACAACATTAAGAGACGTTATTTTTGGTCAGGACTAAAGACAGACGTAGAAAAATTTGTAAAACACTGTAGTGACTGCCAAAGATTTAAATATTCAAAACCCAATAAAGAACCCTTGCTAATAACCAGTACAGCTACCGCAGCTTTTCAGAAAGTTTTTCTTGATTTGGTAGTAGGGATTGCAATTTACCGGAAGTTTTAATAACCGGTAAATCGGTAAATAAAAATGTAAATAACCGGTTAACCGGTATTTACCGGTAATTTTTAGAATGGATGATTAGGGTGGCGAAAATGGCAATTGTCTCTTTCCATACAAAATTATCTAAATTTAACAAAAAATATTTTTATATACGTATATTTGATATAATGAACAAACAAAAGGTTTTTTATCAACAGTAAAATCACAAGAGCTTTTTTTTATCGGATAAATTTCTCTTTGTAACGAAATAATTTTGTCAATCAGTGATTTTATAAGAAAAACTGACATACAAAATTATCTAAATTTAACAAAAAATATTTTTATATACGTATATTTGATATAATGAACAAACAAAAGGTTTTTTATCAACAGTAAAATCACAAGAGCTTTTTTTTATCGGATAAATTTCTCTTTGTAACGAAATAATTTTGCCAATCAGTGATTTTATAAGAAAAACTGACATGAAACAATCGCGAGACGGAGGTCGAGCGATTTTGTCAAATGTCAGTTTTTCGAGCAAAATTACTGATTGGCAAAATTTTGAGTTAAAAAGAAATTTATCCATAAAAGAAAAGCTCGAGTGTTTTTTGGCAAGATAAATTAACGATAGAATATGAATGTGAACGAACAATAACAATAATTTATTAAAGATAATTATAATTTTCTCAAAACGACTCATATCGTACAGTATAGTTTCCACAATACTTAAAAATTATAGCTGAGAGTACAGATTTCAAAGTGACGTGCGACTACTAGGTGTACTCTGCTTTTGAGAAACAGGCATTTTTATCGGTGCACCTTTTTTTATCGCTGTCAAAGTGACAAAAATGTGACTGTCAAATAGACTTTTTATATAGGAGTTAATTTACCAAAAGGAAAAAATATAAATGAAATAAATTTAAATAAATAATTATTCTGTAAATAACAAAAATATCCACTTAAATAACAAAAATTATAAACATAAACTCAAATAAGGCATTTACTGAATACCTAATCTAAAAATACAATATTTTTTAAAAATAGCCTGTTAAAAGGGTTAGTTTTTCAAAGTTATATCTGTTAATCGTCTGATATTTGTGCATAGAATACCACCAGCTGAAAATGCCCTTCCTCAATCGATATTGGTGGGTCGATAAGTTAATAAGAATTGGTAATAACATACTTCTAAATGTATTCCACGGATATTTGCGGCAGTGACATATTCAATTTTCTGTCGTAAGATATTGTCAATGTCTCTCTTGTATTTCTCAGGGCTTGGTGTTTGGAGTTTACTTTTTATAATATTATTTATTTATTGTTAAAAGTGCTCGGTGTTGGGACAGTCACTCTGTATTTAGTGAATACTAGTCAGTGACATAAACAGAAACGTTGAATACGCGACATATCGTAAGTTCAGAATTTACCGAAATAACCGGTAAAAAATTAAAATAACCGGTAATTATCATCATGTGTATTTTGTCCTAATAACCGGTTAACCGGTTAACCGGTTAACCGGTAATGCAATCCCTATTTGGTAGGTCCTATTAGTATGGATGAGCAAAATAATCGGTATATTTTGACTTTGCAATGCGAATTGAGTAAATTTGTGGAAGGATATCCGCTGCCAAATAAAGAAGCTGGCACGGTTGCTAGAGCTTTTGTAGAAAATTTTGTGCTGCGTTATGGTGTGCCACAACACATTGTAACGGACCAAGGTACAGAATTTTTGGCAGAAATTTTCAAAGAATCTTGTAAATTGTTAGAAATAAAGCAATTAAATTCCACCGCGTATCATCATGAAACACTAGGGGCACTCGAAAATACTCACAAAAGTTTGGGGGCGTACATACGGATGCAATTAGCAAAAGGAACGGATAATTGGAGTTCATGGGTTCCTTACTGGTGTTTTGCATATAACAACACAGTACATACCGAGACACGTTACACGCCACACGAACTTGTTTTTGGAACGTCTAGTAGGCTACCTACAAATGTCACACTGGGAATTGACCCCTTGTATAACTTTGATGAGTATCCTTTAGAACTGAAATATAGGTTACAAGTCGCTTGTAAGGATGCGAGAAATAATTTATTAACAGCGAAAAATAATAGAAAACAAACGTATCACAGAACCACGAATAAAAGTAGTTATAGGATAGGTGACCAAGTACTTTTAAAAAATGAATCGGGGACTAAACTGGAACCATTATATAAAGGTCCATATCAGGTAATAGAGGAACAGTCACCAAATATTGTAATTAATATAGATAATAACTTAGTAACCGTACATAAAAATAGAGTAAAATTATATTATGATAGGGAAACAAAATAATTAGCTTTTAGGGAAAACTATTATTTTGACATTCGCGGGGGAGGTGTGCTGGATGATGAAATGAAAACAATTAGTGAAATTAATTGTTTAAATTGTTTACTAGGTCAAGTCCAGTACAGCTCCCAATATTATGTATTAGTTATTATTATTTGTATATATGTAAATACTAGGTAAGCACAACAAGTAATTTAGGTTAGCATTAGAATAAGTATAATTTATAGAAACTAGTCAACTCTCATCGAGGGTACAAGTAGTCCTAAGTACCATGATGTATCTTTAAAAATAAAATGGTAAAAACTCAAGTCAAGTTTAAATCATAGAACCCCAACGAACCAAGGTATATTACAGTATTCGTAGCTCCCTATTTTTGTAGATATATTTCGCTACATTAAATATATATAACCCATTTATGTCAAGAACTTTACTGTCTAGAAAAAGCTGTTCTGTAGAATATCTTCGATTTTTCCAGAGTATTAATTTAAGTATCCATTTTTGGGTAACTTTTAGGTTACTTAATTGACTGTTATATGTCCCACCCCATATTATAATGCCATACGTAAGTATTGATTCTACTAACGATTTGTATGTCATTTTTAAGATATTAATTGGAAGAATATTGCGGAGTTTATAAAATACGTAGACAAGTTTTCTTAATTTCGTGTATAATCATTAACATAAAAATAAAATAAAATAAACTGAAAAAAATTAATAATAATAATATTATAATTTGCAGACATTTATCTCGAAAACGGTAACAGTGGTATCTGGAAAACGGTAACTCACATCCAAATATTGTATAGGAACAAAATTGTAGAAAATTTTATGCACTTTGTTTTTTGTGCAGAAAGTTTTTCTCCGTCTTTTTTAGTTTTTGTGTTAAATGACAAAACAATATTTGCATTTTTTTTAAATGGATGCCATTTTGAAAGTACAGCCAGTTTTTTTTTTAGTACATGTCTTAAATTGTTCCTGTTGAAAAACATTGTCTCCAAGGATCGGAGGGGGTGCACGGACAGTTAGGGTGGGCTTCCATAGTGTTACGTTTTATATTGAATTTTATACTTTATTTTAAGAGATGAATCATTTATCTGGAAAATGGTAACTCCTATGCAAATATTGTATAGAAACAAAATTGTAGAAAATTTTATGCACTTTGTTTTTTGTGCAGAAAGTTTTTCTCCATATTTTTTAGTTTTTGTGTTATCTTTATGAAAAACAGTGTCCTAAAGGATCGGGGGGGGGGGTGCACGGACACTTAGGGTGGGCTCCCGTAGTAATAGCTTTATAAAATTATTCCGCAAAGAATTAATATGTAATGACTTTAACGTTAAAATATGCAGAGAAGACGCCAATACTATACAATCGTTCAAACTGCTATTGATTTGAAAACCGAAGACATCAAGTTATAATAGTTGGTGAAGATATTGACCTTTTGGTTATAATGACTCAACTAGCGTGGAATAATCATAAAAAGTCTATTTTTACAGAGATTATAAAATAATTGACAATTATGATGAAAATAGAATTGTCTGCAATTCCACCTACTGAAGAGGAAAAAACACTGTTTAAGAGTCTATTTCCAAGTCCAAAAATGGTTAGGTTCTGAGAAAGATCCGTTACAATTCGGGTGGCTTAAAACTGAGAATGGCTTAATGCCTGATGTTATGAGTGAAAGTAATGCTTTTCCTAAAAATTTACTAGTGATATTTCTTGTAAATGTAAGAAACGCTGTAAAAATAATCAGTGTAGCTGTAGAAAACTGAATATATAATGTTCTATTCTATGTGTCCATTGCAAAAGAAATAATTGTGCCAATGCTTCTTCTACCTTTGATAAATCGGTTGTCGATGAAGAATGCAGTGAAATTATGGTATATGACGGTAATGAAACTAATCTAGTATATTCAGGGCCGGATTAAGGATTGGCGCGCCCCTAGGCTAATCATGTATTTGCGCCCTTTTATTCATAATAAGAACATTAATGAGCGGGGAGGTAAAATCTGAAAAAAACATTTTTTATCCAGATTCAAAATTGACGAGGGGGGGGGGGGGGAAAAATCTAAAAAAAAATTAAGATATAATATCTATCTCTTTCCATTCCTATTTTCCTATAAATAATACTGTAAAATGTTGATATATTGCGCATGCCCGTCAAATTGCAGCGTTTTTTGCTTTAGCGCTTTAGGACGAACAATGAGACCGGCGCGGAAGGTTTACAGAGGTGTACAGACGATCCGACCACCCAACCAACCAACCTTCTCGGTACACTTTGAAAATTTCAATGGCAACTCGTAAAAGTGAACTGGTCTGCTGGAATTCCAACGTCTTCAAAGCGTACCGACAGCAGACCAGCTCATTTTTACGAGTTCGCATGGCAATATCCAAAGCGTACCGAGAAGGTCGGTTGGTTGGGTGGATCGTCTGTAGACCTCTATATAAAGTGCAGAGCAGGTCGGGTGTTTTTTTGTACTATCCGCGGGTTTAGGTAAACATCTCTTCGCTGAAATATACAATACAGAGGTAATAAATTCGACAATTTTATCAAAATAACATAATCAAATAACAAATAATTTTCTTGTATAAAAAAAAGTACCGACATAAGGAAGGCCTTCGGCTATACCCGGAAGGATCAGGCCCCTCGCATCAAATCATGGGCCTCGGTACTAAATTCACTGGCGGACCCCGCGCCTAATAATTGATGAGCAGGAAATTTTTTTTTGTCAAAATCTCTGGCAGGCCCTCGCTAAGGCGAGAAATTTGAAAAAAAAAATTGCCAAAACCTCTGGCGGGCCCCCACTACGGGCCTTTCAAAGCCAACGGGCCCTCGCGCTTAATAATTGATGAGCGGAGGGGAGAAATTTGCAAAAAAAAATTTTGCCAAAATCTCTGGTGGGCCTCTCGAGAGCCAACGGGCCCTCATGCTTAATAATTGATGAGCGGGGGGAGAAATTTGAAAAAAAAAATTGCCAAAATCTCTGGCGGGCCCCCGCTACGGGCCCCTCGCGCTTGATAATTGATGAGCGGGGGGGAGAAATTTGAAAGAAGAAATTGTTAAAATCTCTAGCGGGCCCCTCGGTACCCAATAGACACCCCATACGGGGGGGCCTGAGAAGGATTACAGCAATAAAAACTTCAGATATGGATAATTACTTTAAAGGTATGAACAGGACTCTACTTTAAATCTTTTTCTATTTCATATTATTTACTTCTCTCTCAGATCCTGATATCTTTTAAAAATAAATAGGTATAAGTAAATGAATATTTAGGATATTTTGGTATTTATAATTCTTAATACGGATATAATTATAAAATGTAACCAAAATAGTTACATACAATGAGTTTACATAGGCTTACACAAATTTATTAATTTCGGCCCAGATGAGACGGCAGGTACAAAAGCTTTTTATGCGTGTCTTTCATTAAATAAACATTTTTTTACGCTCATTATCCCAACTCGATTTTATGGCTATTTTTTTCGCCAGTCTCTTATGCATTATACGACGTTACAATGCATTTATTTTCCAAAAGTCAATGGTAAACAGTACATGTCACGTCGGCCGTCGGGAGATAAATTTAATTAGTTTTGAATTGCCTTAGCGCCCCCTCGCGCTTCGACGCCCCTAGGCTATAGCCTATTTAGCCTTATGGATAATCCGGCCCTGAGTATATTTCATTTTGTTTCGATGAAAATTTGGTGAAAAAAAGGAGGGTCAAAGAAAATACATTTTTGAAAATTGTAAAAATGCACTCTATTTGAAAATTTAAAAAAATTAACTATATCCCCTAAAAGTACATAAAATAATGTACAATCGAAAAAAAAAGTGACGTACAATGCCTCCTTGATAATTGACGAAGAATTAAAAATTTTATTTCGCCATCTTTGACCGTTCTATTTGACATACGGTGTCCGGGATTGGTGCACTATATTTGACCATAAATGAGTTTTATTTTTGCAAACTTTAGTGAAACTACTCCTTATAAAAAAGATGTTCAATTTTGATTCTTTCGGCCATTTTTGGTGTTTTCTATTTTTTTCCAAGATGGCGGATTGACAAATACATATCGGGCAGATATATATTTTTTAAGAATTTTATTCCAAATAAGCCAGTATTTTTAAAATTCCCATCCGATTACTAGTACAAGATATATTAAGCAAGCAAGTTGAAAATCCGTGAAAGCGCGTCAAAAAGTGCATATAACTTTTGACGCACAAGGAATATTTTTTCCGTAATCAGAAGGTCATAATACATAAGAATCAACAATAAAATACAGGTAGAATGTTGTCGCCTAAAAATATCAATTCAACTGCACTATTAGACGAAAAAAGTTATTAGGAAATCGATTAGACCTGAACGGATTTGCCTAAAAACTTTTTTTAATGGCTTTCGATAATCATAAATGTCTAATGTTTTACCGGCTAATTTTTTTTTAGAATTTCAAAAATATATTTTGTTATAAAAAATTATTTTGACCAAGTTATAACTCGACAAATTTTAGTTATTTTGACCTGAATACATTTAACGAAAGGTTCTCGAGGTCACTACGAATCTGGTGTTTAAAGAGTAATAAACAAAATGGCGGCTCCAAAATGGCCGAATTTAACACCAAAATCATGCAAAATTCTATAAATTTTAATAAATATTGTATAACAAAGTTCAAATAATATTCTAGCATATAGGTGTTTTTAATACTTTTAAGAACTAAAGCGACGTTAAAAATTCAGAGATAAAATTACTTAATATGTATAATAGAAGGCTGCATCACACGATCTGTCTTTTTCATAAAGTTATATTAAACAAGACTCCCATATATCTCAAACAGAAAATTAAATTACGAATTGATGTGCACACAATTAATATTAGATTTAATGGTCTTCTAACTCCACCGCAGCACCGTACTGAATTGTTTAAGAAATTATTTAGTTATAAAAACAGTAAAATTTAAAATGGTTTGAATTTTCTACTGTCGTGTTAGGTTAATTTAGGGAATTCATTAGGCAACAAATATATATTATGTAATTGGCTAATGGAGAAAATCCAATGCCACAAAAAAAATGGTTTGATTAATCAGCTAAAAGGGCACAGCATCACTAAGTTTAATAAAAGACTTAAAGACACGCTTATTTTATAAGGCCTTAGTGTAAGCCGTGTTTATAATTAAGTATAATATTTGCGTACAAAAGCGTGGGGCGTTTTTCGAACGCTATTTTGAATAGGTTCGATAATTAAAACGCTGAAGACATCATTAGATTAAATAAAAAGCGCCCCACGCTTTTATACTCAAATTTTATACTTAATTACAAACACGGCTTACACTAAGGCCCTTACGGGGTAGACAGAGAGAACAGGCAAGGTTAAGGTTCAAGAAAAATTATTTTGAAAGTGATTTTTTTATTTTTAAATAAATTTAATAAAATAGAAAAACAAATAGCATAGATTTGAAATGGATATCAATTAAATTCATTGAAAAAAAAATCTATAATTTATTGAACACTATGAGCCACCACCACCTTTCCATTTGAAAAAAAAAAGTGATTTGTTCAATTTCGGAAGCTTCGTAAATAGTTATTAATGGAATTAAATGAAAAATTATATTTTTCCCTTGGAATTTACCTGCCGTACCGTAGAACAAATTTTGGCACTCCAAAGCATTCTTGACGAATGTGTCAAAATGCTTAAAAACTGAATATCGACTCAAAAATTCGCGAAAATCTCTTGGTATACTCAGAATGTTGTCTGAATCAAAATATGTAAAAATATACAGAGTGGTCCATTTAAAAATCGAAAGTTGCGGTCATTTCCGGATAAACCGGAAATGATCTCATACCGTTTTTATGTCCAAAAATCCATTTTTACAGGTAGTTTATGCACCCCAAATTTAAAATGGATAAGTTAAAAAATAAAGGAAATATAGGGGGGAGCCACTAGCCTGTGGCAGCCGGTATACCATGCATATAATAAAACTCCTTTCCACTCTTTTCAGCAATTGTAAAGGGGTTGATAATAGTATATTATTTAACAAGGTAGGTAATAACTCACGCAGATGAAAGTTTAATTGTAATTCATCAAGTAAGTTATTACCATTACCGCAAGTTGAATACTATACTTTATCTACGATTATAACAACAAATATTAAATTGAGAAAATTTTGTTTAAATTACTCAGTTTGTTTATTAATAAAATTAACTGTAAAATTTAATTTTTGTTCACCCTTTTATATTTGTTGTCTTCAAAGATTTAGCCACCTTTAAGCGGAGGTAGAACGTGATTTTTAATCGCAAAGTGCATAAACTGCTTGTAGACAAAAAATCAGCTGCATAAACTGTCTACAAATTTTTCGAAAAAAAAACGATAATTATCGAGATATTCAAGGAATTGTAAGAAATTGCACGTTTTCCTCTAGAGTGTATGTAAATCTTAAAAAAATAATTTTTCTCAGAAACCTTTGTTTCGAAGGGCCAAGATTAACGGAACGGCAACCCAAGGAACAATTTAAAAGTCATTTGGAGGTTTTAAGAAA
Organism: Rutpela maculata; assembly: GCA_936432065.2. NCBI lineage: Eukaryota > Metazoa > Arthropoda > Insecta > Coleoptera > Cerambycidae > Rutpela > Rutpela maculata. Next base: position 34,304,064 of record OW386292.2, read on the forward strand.
GGTTTGTCAGGGTTAGAAAATAGTCATGTGCGCTATTGATGTTGTAGTTAAGGCCTTTTAGGCTTCAAGTATACTTGCTCTTAATAGTAAGTTTTAAAGCATTCTGTAAGACCTAATTATAAAGCTAATTTTCTTCTAGGATAATATGTATTTGTAATGGATTTATCATAACCTACATAAAACTCTCCATAAAGCTAATTAGTTTTATGAACGTCTTAAATTCCATTCAGATTTAAAGAGGCTTTAAATTATTCTTTATGGTTTTAACATATTTGCAATAAATGCATTTTAAATCCTTTTTAAAACTAGACATTTTCAATGCCTATTAGTACTTATTAAAGGCCGTTACAAAATTAGACTCTTAAAACATCCTTGATAAATGTTGTGATGAAACCGTTGTGAAGAAAAAAAGGCCTCTATAAATCTAAAAGGCAAATTTTAATTCAATAAAACGCTTTCAAAACCTCAATAAAACATTTATTATAAAAATAATAAACAATATGTCTGCCTGAAGTGTCGTTGATGCATGTGTGTTAGTTAAAAGCATTTCACGACTTACTGATGTGTAATTAAGTCTTTTTTGGAAAGGTGGAAGAAAATAAAAAAGAGTGGCCATTTTAAAAGGACTGTTAAAACACACACACATACAAATTATTTTGAGGTTAAGTTTTAAGTTTTTGTATCAAATGTCAACGTCCCAAACGTTTTATTACAGCTTTTATCAAGTCCATGTGATCTTCGCCAAGTACATTTGCATTTTTGTAAGGAAGGGATTTTGTGATAATATACAAAAAGACTAAAAGAGCTTCATTTAGAGTAAATGTTCTAGGTCATTACCATTATTAGAATATATAGTTTAATGAGAGGACCAGTGTTGCCAGATCAAAATTTTAAAAGTTATCAGACGACGCTTTAAAAAGTTACTAAATCTTACTAAAATTTCACTAGATTTGAAATTAAAGCTCTCATCTTTAATTTTCAAAAGTTGCAGTGTCTGTAGGACACGTAATTTTCTTGGGCTCTCTGGCACAGTATAGCTTTGAGCGTCCTCTATCTGATTATTTCGTTGCCAGGCTTCGTACTCTGTATTGTATTAAATGGTTTGTAACTAGAAAGTACTGTTTGTCTACGAGACGCTAGAAGGCAACGAGCCCAGGCTATTCGATTGTAGCGATTCACGGTCAATAAACTATACGGTTACCTCAATTAGCAGCTTTTAGACGAGAGAGACGCGCGGAGCGGGGAATCGAATGAAAGAGATTCTGTTAGGGTCTACAGCCTACGTCGGCTGTAGACACTACAGGCATCTTTGTCTGTGTCTTTTGCACGGAAATCAGATATGTCTGTCTCTTTCATTCGATTCCCCTCTCCGCGCGTCTCTCTCGTCTACGAGCTGCTGATCGAGGTAACCGTAGAGTTTACTGACCGTGGTAGCGATTAACGTGGATGGCAACTCGAATTTAATGTTTGTCTACCTACCAGTAGAGGGCAATAAATTGGATGATTCAAAAATCATTAAAAATGGGCATTTTCATAAAAGTTTTCACTAAACCACTAGATTTTTAAAAAATCACCAGATCTAGTAAAATTTCACTAGACCTGGCAACACTGGAGAGGACTGTAAAATGACAATTAGGTTTTAGTTGGCCGGCCATGTTTTTCTTGTTATATAAAAATATTCAAGGTCAATCTCACAATTATAATTATCACTTTTTCGTTAGCAAATTAAGGTAGAATTTACAAGAAACGACTGAAAATTACCGTGGGAACCGAGAAGCAGCCCACTTTTTTAAATTTGCTGATTACGTGTGTTTATGCAAATTTTGTATGGCTATTAAAATCATTATTATTTCTGAGGGGCTCTTGTTTTTTGGGCCTTTCTTATGTAGTTTTAACGCTAAACTGCCGTTGGTTTTAATTTTTTTGTCATACCTGATGGCTTTTTATTACCTTTTAAATCGGCCTTAGAGAGGTTATAGTGCTCTACGCTTTATACATTTCAAATTCCATTTTATCTTCAATAAGTCTAATGCTGTGTTTGCTTAAATCAGTTTAGACAAAATAAATGCAATAATAAAATTATTTGGATTCCTTCGTGGACATTCTTATAGCTTCTCAGTTCTAATATGGTTTTAAAAACCAGTTTTAAGGTAGCCTTCTGGGTGTTTTCTAGAAATGCAGGAAGCTAATAGAAAAGCTTCTGACAGCTTTAAAATAGGTTTTCAGAAAGGTTTTAAAACGGCCCGAACAAGGTTTTCAAGAGCAGCACTATGCCTCACTAAGTATAGTTTTATGATGAAATTTAAAAAGGCCTTAACAACCTTCATAAAGGTGGGCCTTTTTAGTCTACAAGTCGCTTTATGATGGTATTAAGGATATTGTTACAGCAAAATAGATTTTTCAAGGCATTTTAAAAATAGTTTTATAGCACCCTTGTATACATTTAAGAAACTAAAATTGTTCCTTGGGAAAGTAGTACATGATATTAAGTGAAGATCGTATATGAGATCGATTTCAGTTAATTACCGATTAATTACGGTGACAAAATGGAGAAATTTTACCGAAAAAAAAAAAAAGTCCCAAATCAGGCCCCCCTCTAATTCCTTAATTTTTGTCGGAATTCAAAAAATAGAGAAAAAAGTTTTTGCAAATTTAATTCTACTTAAGTTAACTACAGTAGTCTTTTGGCGTAGGAGCCAAGATTAAAAAGTTGCCAACGGTAGAAGCTCAAAATTTGCGATTTTTTGCCGTACATGGTCAACATTTCAGTAATCTCCGAAATGAAAAAAATCAAAATTCTGATAGTAGCAAAAGATTCGTAATGGAAAATACTCGTTTGACCTTGTTTTTTATTTCGAGCTAACTCCCACCGTTTCGGAGATATCTGCGAAAAAGAATAAAAAACAGCTTACATTTCGGAGTAGAAAAAATTGCAAAAACATGCAATCTTGACACGTCCATATTTTTCGAAAAACACCATTGGGACCTGGAACCTGATCGTAAATTGCACGGCGAAATTCGAAAATTCAGCTCGGCACGAACGAATCAAAAGTAGCATTTTGTGACATTTCAGAAAATCTTTATAGATATTAACGCGAATAATCTGTCACTACCTCCCTGGCTCCACCTTCGTGTGTTGCGCGTTACGTCGATTGGACAGGCTAGGCATGAAGACAAAGGTGATTGGCTCTGTACCTAGTGAGTTACAATAACTCACGCATTATAACTCACGCTGTTTGTTTATCGATACTATTAGTTGATCAAAAGCAGTTCATTAATTATAGTATATAACCTAATAAGAGTAGATAAAATCACTACATCTATACAATAGGAGTTATTGACGAAAAAAAAAACTGCACAGCCAACAGTCTGTAACGGCCATTTTTTAAAAATGGCGTCTCGAGCAGGCGATCTACCTACGTGGATTTTTACACCGCAGTAACCGTCTTCTAAGTATAGATTCCACGTAAAAAACATTCTTTTTTCTTTTTTTCTTTTTTTTTTCAGAAGCGGAAACTGCAGTTTACCATACTAGTCTAGGCGCAGTCGGCCATGTACCTATTCAAAATAGCCCTGTCTTGAACTCAACCGTAATTCTAGGTCAACAGTTTAGAATTTTTTGTTCTAAAAACAAAATATATTGAGCATTCTTTATATTAAGGACAATAAAATGCAAATACTCAAGCTTAACAGGCCGCTTTAAAAAAAATTTATAGTTTTTCTACGGTAATATGATAACCATTATCATTATAAGGCACCCTCACGCATGACTTCTCCCCTAAAATATCTATAAAAATGTAAATGTTGTAATAAATCTCCGTGTATATGATAGGCAAATAAATAGTAAAACCATAATTCCAAGTTCGCGTGTATATCCGATTAAAATACTCGATGACAACTTAGTTTGATCAATATTAGACCGAAACAAGAATATGGAAGATTTCCACCTTGATTTCTCGCCCGTCGAGCACCCCTCGTTCCCCTCCGCGGGCCAGCCGCCAACCCCTTTAAATCTAGAACAACGAAGTGAGCTTTAATGGATTTTTCAACGTTTGGACATTGATAGCAGGAAGTGGATTATCGGTTAATTAAAGAATGAGAATTTAAACGTTGACATAATCGTAATTATGTTTAAAAAATATTTAACCGCATCAAGAGAACTCTGAAAACTACGAAATAACATACATATAACTAACTATAACTATACAGGGTGTTTCAGTTTTTAATCCCAGGACTTTAGGAGATTGTAGAAAAAATTATTTTAGGCAGGATATTTCTAGTAAACTTATACCACAGAGAAGCGACAGCAAGGCTTCCCGCGTGTACCGTGGCATGTGCCAAATAGGTTGGGTAGTTGTCAGTTCCACATGTTTACATTGCGTCAAAGACGACCCAACCACCATTGGTCTAATTCTTTGGGTTATTGTGCCAAAACTATTTTTATTAGGATCACATGAATTGCAAGGATGATTTAGATGAATTATTTATGACTATAAAATCTACCAACATAACTGACATGATTTATGAAGAGGAAGAAGAGAAACTCCTAAAGCCCTTGTTCTTCCTGATTACAGCTATACGAAAGAAAATGTACCCACTTATGTTTGCGGATATCTTTTGAAAAAAACCCTTGAAGTTCACTCTTGCGATATTTGTAAATCTTTTGGAAAACAATGCGAAACACTAAATATAAACAAATTATTAGTTTATTTCAAAACTTTTAACACCGAAAAAAATATATTTACGGCAACCTGCTATCACCTCCAGAGGAATTTGTCAATTTGATTGATTGATTGATTTACCAGCGTGCGGTAGGCATTGCTGCCACTCCCAAGTTATACAGCTGGGCCTGCTACGTCCACGCTGGGTTGGACTAAGGTCATGCTTGTTGCCAGCAGCGAGAGCCACATGGCGCATGGTAAAGGAATGTGGGATGGGAGGTGTAGGTATTTGTGAGATGCGTTACCGCATTATGTCGTGAGGGAGCGTTTAAGCCCCCTTTTTTTGTATTTTTGGTTCTGGGCTTCTGCCTATTCTGGGTCTTCTTGTGAGATATGTTGCCGCGTTGTGTCGCTGCTATATGTGCTCCTATTTTTGTACTTCTGTTTCTACAGGTCTTCTTCTTCTTCTTCTGAGACTTCTGATTCCTCCGTTTCTGATTCTGGTAGAGTATATATCGCTCCGATTTCTTTGTGAAATTCATTCTTTCCCCTCGCTTTTCTTTCCCAGTATGTTTGGTCCTTTCCCAGTTTGTTCATGATCCTCTCGATTGTTGTTTTCCACGGGTAACATGGTCTCCTATTTTTAGTTTGGTGCTGTTCAGTGTTAGCGTTTCCTTCAGTAGGTTTTCTGCTGTCCTTTTTGCTTTAACCTTCTTTATCTCTCTGCTTACCAGAATATGGTCTATTTGTGTGATTGAGCTTCCATTACTCCAGGTGTTAATGCATGTTTGACTTTTACTCCATGTATTTCTTATTGTTAAGTCAAACATGTGTGCTAGGTTTTTCAGCGCGTTTCCATTTTCGTTAGACCATGTGTGGAGTATATGTACATTAAAGTCTCCAGGTACACGATTTCACTGCACTATGTATATGCTATGATTTACTGCGTTAGAGGGAAGCACTGTGGAAAGTTTTGGTTTCTGTACCTAATTAAACACTAACTAATATTTCTTATCAAGCCGAGGTATAAATTATTTTACACATTCACTTATACAAACTTAAATATAACTTCTATACGTTGACACTTTGTATTTAACTTTTTCAAGCTTTTATGGGTATCCATTGGTGACAGAACACTATAAGTCATCTCCCTGCCTACCAGAATATGATCTATTTATTGAGTTGAGTTTCCGCAGCTCTAGGTATCAAGATTGCTCTTTTCTGTGCGTATTTTCTTGGAAACCATTTTCCTGAGAGAAACCTGTAATCACGTATACATACATTGAGGTGCCATAAGAATTCAGCCTGGACGCTACACACCGACAGTGCCCCATTGATTATTTCTGATCTAATCCAAATTAAACGTTTGAATATTTTTAGCAATTATGAGAACCTCACCTGAAAGGTATACTTTAAGAGTAGTGCGCCACTGATCATTACGTATTCAATTTTGATTACATTTTTTTGAATATTTTTAGTAATTATGAGAAAACACACGTGAAGGTTCACACAGGAAATCTGTATAATCACACTTTAATAGCGATGCATTACTAATTATTTCGGGTTATTATTATCACCATTATTATATCGTGCGCAATTCTCTTGATTGGCTGAAAGAAATTCGGTTTTGGCTATTAATTATTATTTGTATTTTTGTAATAGTTTGGTTTGTATATTTTTGCTGAAAGAAAAATATTTAGTGCCCTTATTTTAATTTATTGTCTACGAACTATCAAGCATTTAAAGCATATAGGTATAAATTTAAGTAAAGTGGTATAGTCGAGTGTAGACTTATCTTTAGCCTTAGTGTTGATTGATTTATGGTTTCCTAGAGGCTCTTGGGTTATTCTCCACTTTTTATGCACTGAGATATTCTAATCACCCACATTAATTAAATATTAGCTATATAACTTAACTGTTGTAATGTTATTTTACATATCACTTTGCGTATTATTTATCACTTATCACATCAGCGTAATTTCGTCCTATTGTGTCGGCTTTTAATCGGGATTTAGGCCAGATTACTGGCACCGAACTTAAACGCGTCCGATGTCTTTGAAATCACTAGACGAACTCCCCAGAGGAATTTGTCAATTTTATATACAAATTAGATCATATATTTAATTCTCAATTTGAAGAAATTTGTACTGGACGAGAAGTTTCTAATATTTTATTTAACATAATGAACAACACAGATTTTATTCATCCATGTTTAAAATTCCCCAAAGTATATATTAAAAAGTTGTTTATAATAAGAATGAAGATTTTTTATTCCATTAAATACACAAATCGGGATTTAAAAACTACTAAAACCGACAAAAAAGTAAACAGAAAAGTTAAAATTCTGTCACATTTATAAATAAAAATCTATATTTTTTATTTTTTTTTTACGTTTTTTTAGCCTTTCTTAGAAACTAATATTATTTAAAACATAAACTATTATTTAATTATATTTAATATCTGATATAGTAACATATGATACTAAATTACTTTCAGTGTATATCAATCTTTAAAGTTCCCTCAGTGTAAGAGATTGTGTTGAGTACATATTATACTGAATTATTTTCAGTGTACATCAAACTTTTAAAGTTCTCTCAGTGTAAGAGGTTGTGTTTGACTCATATTCAATGTCATTAGAACCGGGCCATAAAATATCAAAGGAACCGCCGATATTATCACTTCTCTGTGGTATAAGTTCTCTGCTAATACTCAGAATCGCTCCTAAAGGAGCTACACTCCAATAAAGGATTAGGGGGGAATCTATTTTTTTATAAATATTTCAAAAACTGTTGAACATATTCTAATATACTTTTATATGATCATTGTGTCGCCAAATACCTTTGATTACATTGTACTTTGGTTTATGTAAAATAAATAGAGGCTTCTCATTTATCAATAACTTTTTCTCTGATAGAAATTTCATCAAATCAATAGGGGATGGAGAATCTACATAAAACAAGGTAAAAACGTACTCGCCAATTTACTGAGCTTTTTATATAATTGTTACACATTCTATAGGATACTCTTCGCAGTATTCTTTTAAAAAATATTAGTTTTTGGACATCCTAAATTTTGTGATACCAACTTTGTTGTGAAAAAAAAAACATCCAACCTGTCTGGGATTCGAACGCAGGATCTTTGGATTGCAAGCCAAAGCAAAAAAAAAAACAAACATATATTATTCTTCATTTAAGTACAACTATGTGCCTTACCGGATCCTGGCCCGGAGCCAACCAAACAACCATGGCACGTAGTATCATGGTGAATGTAAGGTTGGACGGGGCAGGTCCGGCTCGGCTTAACGGGGGGGATTAGCTCTCCTGTTTGTTATAAACAAACTTAAAAACTAATAATACTATTAAAAATTGCTGTCTACGCAGAGACCTAAAGCTAATTAAAATTAACACAACACTTGGCAAAGCACTTACAAAATTTGGGTTGTTGACTCGGGTAAAAAGCTAAACGAAAAAACCCGTACGAGAACTGTCCTGCCCTGGTGGTCTCCCTGCCTCCAGGAAGATATGATAAAGCAAAAAGTATCGTTTAAAATGTTATAATTTTCAAGAATTTTCTGGGCCTAAAAAGAATTTACGAACAAAGTGACAAAAACAACAGAAGCATAAAAATGAACAAATAGAAAAGGAAAGAGGGAATTAAAGATAAAGTTTAGGAAAGATGATAGGATAGGGTTTTATAGAGGTTATGGTAGGGGAAGATTTGGCTAAGGGAGTTGCCGGAAAATAGGCAACGCCTGGTATGGTAGAGGGTGTCTCAGATTGAATAATATTGCATTATGCTGTCTGATGTTGCGGGTTAGCGGACTATCGCCCAGTTTGGTGGTGTAAAATTTTTGGGACGTAGTCCGCTAGTGGGGTTATATCGTGGCAACGTGCATAGAGATCTCCGAGGGAGGTGTACCTATCAGAGTCTGAAATGAGGCGCATTTTGTGTTCTAGAACTTTAAGTTTGCGCATTGTCGTGGCCGGTATGCTGCACCATGCCGGCGCCGCGTATGTGATTGCCGGCCTAATCACCATGGTGTACAACAGTTTTTTATTATTTCTGTTAAGTCCGCTACCTCTGGCCAAGAGCGGGTACAGACTTCTGGTCATGAAGTAGACCTTACGTACTGTCTCATTGATGTGGGTGTCAAACGTCAGTCGTTTGTCTAAGTTAACCCCTAGATACTTCACGTTTAATAGGAATTTCTCTACACCCCTGATCGAAATTGCCGTTAAAATCCGATTTTCGGTGAGTCGGCGCGTGAAGAGGATCGCCTCAGACTTCTCTGCTTTCGCATGCTCATTTGTCAGAAACAACTAGCAGTGAACACAACCTAACCTAAAATTTAAATACTACACCGTGTGTAAAACATCCTCAATATTCTGAAAAGTCACAAAATGCTACTTTTGATTCGTTCGTGCCGAGCTGAATTTTCGAATTTCGCCGTGCAACTTACGATCAGGTTTATCTGGAAGACTTCCTCTTTACGTCGCGACATCGTACGGCCATTCCAATGGTGTTTTTCGAAAAATATGAATGTGTCAAGATGTTGTGTCAAGCATGTTTTTGCAATTTCTTCGGCTCCGAAATGTAAGCTATTTTTTGCTCTTTTTCGCAGATATCTCCGAAACGGTGGGAGTTAGCTCGAAATAAAAAATAAGGTCAAACGAGTAGGTATTTTCCACTACGAATTTGTTGCTACCATCAGAATTTTGATATATTTTTTTTTTCGTTTCGGAGATAACTCCTGAAAAGTACGGCAAAAAATCGCAAATTTTGAACTTCTACAGTTGGCAACTTTTAATCTTGGCTCCTTCACCAAAATACTACTCTAGCTAATTTAAATACAATTAAATTTGTAGCTAATTTAAATAGAATTAAATTTGCTAAAACTTTTTTATTTTTCGAATTCCGACAAAAATTAAGGAATTAGAGGGGGCGGGATTTTCGGTAAAATTTCTCCATTTTGTCACCGTAATTAATCGGCAATTAACTGAAATCGATCTCATATACGATGTTCACTTAATATCATGTACTACTTTAACGCTCCGTTAATCTCGGCCCTTCGAAACAAAGGTTTCTGAGAAAAATTGTTTTTTTAAGATTTACATACACTCTATAGGAAAACATGTAATTTCCTCGAATATCTCGATAATTAGTTGGGGTGAAACTCACCCCCAACGAAAAAGCACCCTTATTCCTTTTTAATATTTCATATCTGACCCATTTTGAATCAAACTATCCAAAAATACTCTAAAAACCGATATGTCACATCGGTAGTGGGGGTGGTGGTAGAGAGGTGGATTGGAAATTTTCATATGGAATTCGTTCAGGTGAACGTCCGAAACTTCAGGCACCCTTAGTCTTACTTGCTCCAGGTCCAAACACGAAATGAGATATATATATATATTCTAATTTCTAACCGCGAATAGCTAATTTGCGAGTTTTGACAACTATTTTCTTTTTGCATACTTCGGCCGAAGCAGCGTCGCTAAGCGGCCGAAGCAGCGTCGCTAAGCGGCCGAAGCCGAATACCTGAAAAATAGGCCGAATACCGAAGCCGAATCGATGCTTCGGCGTATCCCTAACAAGCAACCACGATAGATGGTGTGATGTTGTCAAACGTACCACACAGCTAATGGAGGCCAGTCAGATTAATGCAGAGATCGTAAAAGTATCTCAAGACGTTATGAATAAATAGTAGAGGATTCCAAAAACCTTTGGGCCTATTTTTGTGGTTACTTTACTTTATTCTTTTTTTTTATAGTGGGTGAATATAATAATAAGCGACAGGAAAGTGATAATAAAATATTTTTCATAGCTAATGTAATTTATTCCTATAATATAATTTGTTTTATTACAGATATACTATACTCCAACTACAATCTATGAAAATAAAAGTATAAAATATAATTTTATTAGTACAATCGTTTTTAACTAGAGAAAACTGACCTATTAAAAAAAAAGACCAATCAGGATATCTCCAGTAAAACTTAACAAAATAAATTAATAATATTAATGTGTAATTAATTTATTGAAAATCACTTCAATTTTATTGAAATCGACAACTATTAAATCACTAAAGCAATCACAATAATTTGAACAGCCCAACCATTTTTTTCTTATATTAATTATAACATCAATTTAGCTCAGGGAAGGAGTATAGAATATATAAACTGAAACACAATATCCAGTCACCAAAAACTTCCCAAAAAAATTGATTTTAAATACTATAGAATATTTCTCGAGTTTCTCAAAATTTAAAAGTATTTTCTTTGGTAAGTTAGTTATTTTTTTAATTTAAAATTATGTTATAAATACAGACAGATTTTAGATTAGAGACACTTTTCACACTGTTACGCTCGAGGTATATAGATGTTCGAATCTTTTAAAACAACTAATAACAGTAAGGTTAGGTTTCCAGTTTTTTGTTCAATCAATGGTATTGAATTAAATATTCACAAAAATGTGTGAATTTATTTTTACATGATTTAGATTTTTGCCATTGTCAAAAATTTTTATTCATTCGGACATCTTTAAGTTTTTCTTTTACTTGCAAAAGAAAAAATAAACCTTTGTAGCAAATACTTTTGCATCTGAAGTTATATACAGTGTGACCCATTTCAAGTGGAAACACCTTCGTAACTCAGTTATTAGTCATCCAATTTCAACCAAATTTGGATCGGTATCAAAGAGATGGGTCGAGGAAACTTTCCATATTTGATAAAAGTCTAAAATTCATGTAAATAATATAATTGTATGCACTTATTTGGTACCACAATGAAGCTTGCATCATCACGAATCAAATTTCACCATAAAATAGCCTATCAATGTACCCAATGGAAAGTTAGAAGGAAAACTTCCTGGAAACTTTCGGAGTTTTCAAAACGGAAAGTTTCCAGGAAGTTTTATTAAATGCGGAAAGTTTCCTCGACCCATCTCTGTCTTTAATATTTCTTTTTTGAGTAAAACGAAACTTATTTCAGTCAGTGGCGTGCATTTTTATTAAGAAAAAAAATGGTCGACTTTTCGAGAAATCATATTAGGTATTTTTTTGTTGAAAAACTAATGCAATATTATTGATCAGCATGCTATATTCAGACTTTAACATCATTTTGATTTTTGGTTTTCGAATTACGGTCCCCTTAAAATTACCTATTTTAAACATTAAATAATCAATAAACTGGTAACGAAATTTTTTTCGAGAAAAAGTCATTCTTCATTTTCTCTTTAAATTCACTTTTTCTACTATCCCATATCATGGAAATTTTCAAATTTCGAAAGCCAAGAATTTTCATTGAAAAAAATTATTCGAGCATTAAGGATTACCGAATTTGAAAGTATCGATGATATAAGGTGGTAGAAAAAAATGAATTTAAAGAGAAAATAAAGAATGACTTTCTTTCAAAAAAAGATTCGTTACCAATTTATTGATTATTTAATGTTTAAAATAGGCAATTTTAAGTGGGCCGTAATTCTAAAACCAAAAATCAAAATGTTGTTAAATTCTGAATATAGGGGTTCTACAGCATGCTGATCAATAATATTGCATTAGTATTTCAACAAAAAGATGCCTAATATGATTTCTCGAAAAATCGGCCATTTTTTTTCTTAATAAAAATGCACGCCACTGACTGAAATAAGTTTCGTTTTACTCAAAAAAGAAATATTAAAGATCTGTGATACAGATCCAAATTTGGTTGAAATTGGATGACCAATAACTGAGTTACGAAGTTACAAGTTTCCACTTGAAATGGGTCACACTGTATATTTCTGGAATGTAGATAAAGATTTGCCCTGCTTATCTTAAATAAAGAACTGTCAAAATTACTTACAAATTTAATTACAAAACAAATATATTAGTGTCTATTATGGTAAACAACTAAAAGTAATTGTGTAAACCTAATATTCTCTTTCCGTATAATATTACACAATCCCAATTCCCTGAGCTGTTTTCCCAATTCTCTAACATTAACACACGCTATTCTACTTTGCGTCTATTAAAAATGCCTAAGCAGAATGCGACTGGTGATCGTCAGACCTACCGGTCTCCTTCTCAGGCATGGAGAGATCGCTTTGTGGCAGCCTGGGTGACTTGGTGCGTCTCTGCCCTAATAGGGCAGGCGTCCAACTAAAGCCCGTAGAGGAAGAGGGCTGAACGCAACTGTCAACGTTGTCACTCAAAGGAGGGGGGGAGGATGGCTGCAAAAGTGCTGCTACGGTATACTTCGAGGACTGACCAGAAGTGTGTTTCCTCTTTTCTTTGGATGGGGACTCTTTCTTACGGTTTTGATCATGCTCCGGATAGCAGTTTATGGACCGCAGAAATGATTCCAGTGGTCCCATCACAGATTCTTTGGTGTTGTGTGATATGGGGACTGTTTCAGTCCAAATACCAGTCGGGTTGCTGGGAGCTGCAGGCATCTCGGCAGCCTTAAATCTTTGTTTTAACTTCTTCCTGCTTTCATGCGAAGTAGACTGGTCGTCGCTTTTTATAGAAAGGGCCGATCCTATCAAGGCTAAGTCTAAATTCGATGCCGTCATGTCTAAGAGAGCGGTGGTGCTGGAGGATGCAGGTGTTGCTGATGCCAAACCCTGAGTGGAGTTACCGAAAAATTGGAGTAGCTTTAGCTTTTCCTCGAAGGAGTTGATGAGGCCCGTTGGAGATAAGGCCGTAGCTCCAGTTACGCTGCTGCTGGCTGAGCTAGGGTCTCTTGCCATCATCCTCTGAGCCATGGAAAACTCTGCGTATTCAACATCATTCTCACCTGACATAGTTTCAACGTCTACATCGTTTTCATCATTAGAATTTTCACCTGTGCCCATCAAGGTAGCCTCGTGTTGCTCAAAGTCGTCCAACAGGTGCTCTGGTTCACTTAAGTCGCTCTCACTACTGCTGCTGGATAACATGAGTGATGATACAGCGGAATTCAGCAAGTTTGGCGAGCTGAGAGACACTCCTAGACCTAATAATTGGTGGGGTTCTTGGCGTGGTGGATTCTCTGCCGGTTTCTTCATGGCAGTTGGTCTCTGTAGAGAAGCTGAAGATAAAGTACTGTTAGAATTGTCCGTTTTGCCTTTAGAAGAGCAAGGGCATTCATCATTTTTCGCCTGAACAGTCGCTATGCCACAACTAGGCGCGGTCAAATTTTTGGCAAAATTGGCAAGATCATTGGAGAACGATTTTTCAGCCTGAGACGTTGACGGTTGAGCTTCGGCACTGTTCATTGCATTTGGCACACCGTACATGTTTTTCACCACAGCGATGTTTGTCACATCGCCCTGCTTCTTCGAGGAACCGAGTGTAGCAGCAACTGCGTTTCTAGATATCTCTGCTGCCAAGCGTTCTTTGGACTCGTTTATCTGAGAAATATACTGATGCTGGACTGTCTGCAACTGATTTATATACCACTGTTGGTCACGGCATCTCTGATAAAATGTCGGCGCCCTTACTTGGAATCTAAGCACTAATGTGTCTAAGGCGACGTTAAGGTAGCCTTCACTGGCGAGGAGATCTAATCGGAAGAATCTGTTGTACCCCCAACATTCGCCCACCTCAAAATCGGATGCAAACTCCCTAACTATGTTTTTCGATGAATCCCTACTAGCCTGATGAACCATTTCCACACGATACTCGTATTTGGAAGTTTCAGGATAACCTGCGCTTAGCTCCAGAAACACAGACAAGTAGTTACCCCTAACAACCCCGTTGCCATCGGGGTAGACTTTTAACCTCCAACAGAGCCCATTGCAATGGAGAGGAGTGGAATAAACCGGGTCCGCTTTCCGTTGCAGTTGTGAAAAACAATGCATTACAAAAGTGCTGCTGTCATAAGACGGTACTATCTCACTGTGAAAATCAGCTGGAACAGGAGCTGTGACAAAGCTCGTCATGGGTTTTTTTCTGATACCATGTATCATTCTAGATAGTTCGCTACTTTTAGAGATCAATTCTGAGCGGGTGCAAGTGTGCAATTGGTGTTCAATTTCGTGCAGCAAATGCTCGAGCTGCTCCGTTTCCTGAGTAAGAGAATCCTTTTGTCCCATAAGGGTCAACAGTTTGGTTTTAAGCTGCGAATCGAGTCTGGCAATCATAAGCTCCACCGCATTACGAATTTCACGTACTCTATCATCCTTGGCCGACCTCACAGATTCCACGTTTCTCTCAACCTCCTGAACGATGCTGATTAGTTCCATGAGTCGTCTGCGTAGCTGCGCGACCTCGTCTTTGATTTGTGTAACGTGCTGTTCGTATACCTCATCTAATGGTTTGAACGTATGGCCTGAATGAGTGCCACCCCACAGCGCACACTGATGGCAAATGCAGCAACGACAAGTCCAACAGTACACCGATAACTTTTCCAAATGTGTGGAACATCTGTCTCTATCGTTCTCGTCCTGCCGATTACCGCTGAGACTAACCGCTTGAAGGGTGTCCAACTGCTGAGTAACCTCTTCGACCCACCTGCAGTTTACTAGTTCGTGCAAATGCAGCGACGCGCGACAATGAGGGCACTGCGATCGTTGTTCCGTCAACCATCTACGGATGCAAACGTAACAGCACAACTTGGAGCAATGGGGGCACAAGTGAGCGTCCCGGAGTTTCTCCATGCAGATGAAGCAGCGAAAAACTTCTGCCAATGTCTCGACGCTGTGGTCGTCATGTTTGCTTCCTGATTTATTTCTTGTCGCCATTTCGATTTAATGAGCTCTCATTCTGGTTATCACACCTAAAACAAAGTAGACAATCCAATTTTTGCAAACAATAGTGGGGCAATTTCCTTTGTACTAAACAGGCCCTAACTGCTATTCAAATTACCAATCTTGCAACCCACACGATAGAATAATTAAAAATATATTGTTTCTTTACCGAATTTCTTTACGAACTGTCTGTCGGTTAGGGGCTGGCAATCTAGGTATAATTTAGAACTTTGATAGCTCTTTTTATAGATGAATGAAAAATTGGTTAACGCTACACATACATACAAGAGAATGTTCTACTATATACAAAATTTATCATAAAAACTGTGTGGCTGTATTCCTTAGAGCAATGGAAAGTACCTGAAGCTATTTTAAAGATTATGCCATTTATGATTTTTTTAAATATTTATAACAAACCAAAAATAAACGCATATTTCCCTCCCACTCTGCAAAATCCTATCCTTAAGAACATACTTCGAGAATACACACCAAAAACATTTAGAAATAACTGTTAACTTTGTCAGTTCTCACATCACCCAATTTCAATGTTAAAAATTTTCCCCAATTTTTAAGACTTGATTTGATGTTTCTGTTTTAAAAACATGGTAGGAATAGAGATAAGAAATTTTTCTACAAGGCAATATGACTCACGTCAGTTGACATGAATAGGATATACAAATGTTCATCAAATGATGCATTAATAGACATTAAAACATAATTATAAAAGCCTTAATCCACTCATATTAATAATATCACTTTTAAATAAATATTTACTAAACAAAATTTTTTTAAATTCGGAAAATTAAATGATTTCCAAAAGGTCACTCTATTGGTTAACATACTATCTTATTTCTTCCTTGAATCAAATACTCAAGTATAGAACAAATTAGGATCTAATTATGACCAGAAAAACATTTGCCTCCTATAAATGCAAAGCCACCTGTGGTACCAAAATATGAGGAAAAAATAAAAAAATTATATTAGGCATTTTTCTTATCGGAAAATTTTGTTAATGAAACTTGTTCAGAATTGTCCAAAAACTGTATGTACAAAATTTAATCAAACTCAACAATTACTTAAAAATTAATTTTATTCTGCACGATAAAGTCTCAGGGGTCATGGTAAATTTTCTTAGAATTATTTACTTACATTTATACCAAATCATATAAAAAACAGTTATGTAGGCTGGCAGGCCTAGGTCAATAGCCTTTTCAGTGATCTTGAAGTCCGGTATTCAATATTTCACTTTATAATTAATAACCAATTAATCACAAAAAAATCAGAATCAATATTTTCAATTTCGACATTTTGAAGTTTATTTCTAATTTTGCCATATTTAGCGGTTTAGTTAATAAAGGACCTCCCACTTGTTTTATGGAAAAATGGTCCCTTTAAATTGACTGAAATTAAAATAAAAATTAATTTGGACGATTTATTAATCCAAAAACGTTAAACATATTTTGACATTTTTATGTAAATATTTTGGTTTGTAGGGAGTTACGGTAGGGCTAATTCTCATCATATTTTTTGTCTTAATATTTTTTAGATAGGTATTTGAAATGGTAAATTTTCCTAAAAAAAAATGATGTTATTAAATTTTAAGAGGAACCTTTGTTTTGGAGTTATTCAATTTTAAATATCGCAACACAGATTCACATGGTGATTGTTACTCAAAGTGACAAAATAAGCAGATTATTTACAAATGAGGTTTGTTTTACCAGAAGTGGAGTTTTTAACATGGAAATGAAAATCGTTATGATACCCAAGTAAATCATTACCGGCATTTCTTTAAATGAAATGTTCGAATAATATATTTATCAGTCCACACTTCATAACTGGAAATTAAGGTTTTAAGTTAATACAAATTTAAATTAAATTTTTCGAAGTAATAATTCAAATGAATCACTAAACGATGTACCTGTCGAGGTATCTGTTAATACATGCATAATATGTCATTTTACACAATGGTTTCCCAGTACATTTTCGTTTGCAACTTAGAAGTGACTATGTTCTCATTATCCAAATAAATAAATAAAAGGTCGAGGTGCCCAAATTAACTGATCACTGCGCTTGCCTGACCTAACTCCATTGGATTTTTATATCAGGGTTACCTTAAAAATAAAGTTTATGCAGCACGTTTGAATACCGAATAAAAGGTGAGTGAACGTATTTAATATACCGCTAATAACTTACGACAGTCACCTGAAATATTGGAGAGGATATGTATTAACTTATTGCTTGTAGAAATGTTCTATTTTGAACATATTCTGAAATGTCAAGATAGTAATTGATTGTTTTAGTTTTATATTGATAACAGTTTTAAAATATAGTGTCTAAATATTATTTTAGTCTTACGCTTAATAAAAAATCAATTTACAGGTTCATTCAGTTATTAGAAATAACATCACCACGATGATTCCTCTCAATTAGTAAGCCCTTTTTAGAATTTTTAAAAGGGACCATTTTGCAATTTTAAATGTGTAAAGAAATTAATACAAAAAATATGGCATAAATCATATTAAATATTCATAAGCACCATCTACAGACAGGGATCGAAAATATCATGATATTTATATAAATATCAGACAAACTGATATATATATCACAAAAAACGTGATATATATCACTTTTTGATATTTATGATATTTATATTTATTTTTTTAATTCATGTAACTTATTCATGCAAACAAAACTACGATTGAATTTAAAAGAGTGCATATCATATTTTAAAATAAAACATAAATTCTAACAATTTAAAATAAAGTCAAATTCTGTTCAGCTGCCTCGGGTGCCCAAGGCACCCGCCCGAAAGTTCTTCTCACGGCCCAATGATGTATCACTTTACCCGGGTTACCTCCACTATCCTCCCAGCTGCATTTGGGTATCATTGGGTTCGTACAAGTGGGAAGAGAATCATTAGTTTTGTTACATCAAAATTAAAATGACGATCTTGCCCCGTCCAACTGTAAAGCTAAGCAGCTGAAAAGAATTTGGCTTAAAAAACATAACAAAATTGCTCTCATAGATGTTCAATATTAGTATTATAAGGACAATAAAGAAGTACCTATAAGTATTAAAATGAAACTAATTTAAAAAATATACATTTATATTTTTCACCAACGGCGTAGGTGTTTAATCGCGCACCATAGGCGTAGGCGTTTTATTTTTATATTTGCGATATATATCATGATATTTTCCATAAATATCATGATATATATCAAGTGATATATATCCTCGATCCCTGTCTACAGACATAATTTTTTGCATCAAACAATGGCATATGAGCAATAGAACTTGCAAACTAATTTGAAATTTATTTCCCCAAGTACTCATAATCAGTGATTTAAATAGTGCAAGAGCTAAGTTTTCTTGTAGAAATGGCTCTGCCTTGATATTATCAACAGAAGCTCGCTGAAATTCTATTTGAGACTCCCTGAAATCGTATATAAAAAATTGAAATATTTTAATAGCCATATGCAAGGATGAAAATGAACGAGATAACATTGATGTCGATATTAGAAGGCAAGTGACTGATCTCAATTTGAAAAGAAATTGTGAATCGCTTATACAAAGACTAAAAACCAGTGGCCGTTTGTTTGGATAGGCTGTAAAAGTAAAATTGCACATTTTCTGTAGATTGTTTATTTTTGTTGTATATTATGTTTCTATGTACCTATTTTAATAACATATTTGACTTGTCACATGTACAAAATCATGTATTACTTTTAGTGACCAATAAATATCTATCTATCTAGCTATCAAATGCAGTATTTTACTGCAAAAATGCTCGAAAATATTGTAACCCATGAAAGATTGCAAATTAAAATCAAAGAACGTTACGAAACAACTGTTACCCCGTACCATTTATTAGCACTTATGATCAGTTCAAAATATATGAATAATAGTCCCGACCCCGATAGCCAGCAGAAAGTGGGACAAATAACAAATAATGTTAACTCCAGAAGGAAAACGTAAAGGACTATGTTGTGCAGAAGAAAATTATTCGTTGGAAATTCTTCAACTCGTTCTTTCCAAATCTCAGCCGTTTGTTGGCTCGTTACTGTCCAAAATGAAAAATAAAAGAAGAGGTTATGCCACTTCTTTTGCATCTTCAGCCTCTGCAGAAAGGATATTTTCGACATTTGGCTCGGTCCACAGCGACTTGAGAAATAAATTGGGGGTGGACAAGGCAGAGAAGATGGCCTTTTTAATGAATTAATTGAATAGAAATTAATATTCTCAATATTTTCGTGGAATGTATTATCTACTGTACTCACTCACATTACGTTTATTAGACATGCTGTTCTGTCTAGTAGAAATTGATTTTGTTTTCGATATTTCCATATCCTTATTACCATTTATAATGAAGTTTTCATGACATTTACAGTTTATTAAAAAAAATTAATTCAAAAAATTCAAAAAAATCTGATCTGAAAAAAAATCACCTAAAATAATGATTTTTTTAAATTAAAAAAAATATATATATTTTTTTCCACCCTGCTCTGTACTGATTGTCATTTCTTTAAATTAACAAATAAAGAAAAAATGAGTAATAAAACTTTGAAGCAGTCATAACTCGGCATAATAATTCCAATATATCAAGCGGTACACATCATCCCTTGTGATATTCTAGCGTCATCAAATACCAACTTAAAATTGTATCGGTGCGCCCATTCCATATGCACCTACAGAATATTTAAGTTGGTACTGCATTACAACTATGCTTACATGGTATATTGCCATGCATTACTATAAATAACTATATACCTGAAGTTTCGAACGTTCACTTGAACGAATTTCATAAGAAAAGGAAAAATTAATAAAGATTACGAATCGAATTAGGCATACCATTCTTCTGGTAATATTTGCTGGCAACCATACTATCGTTGCCAGCAAATATTACCAGAAAAATTGTACGCCTAAGTCGATTAATTGGAAATTTTCATATGAAATTCATTCAAGTGAACGTTCGAAACTTCAGGTACATAAATAACTCGGGTTAGCTTCCATCATATTGTCATTTTATTGTACGTTTAGGTAATTGGTGTTGTTTTAGTTTGTTGCTTTAATTAATCAAAGTTTTATAGTTAGGTAAAGTTCAGTTAGTGTGTTTTTCAATATTAATACTAGTAAAATTAAAGATTCTATGTAATAACTTTGACATCACATAGGTATACAAAGTAAAAATGTGACGTCGGTTTAGGAGTGACTGCATCGCTTGATATAATGGAACCACTCTTTATATGTAACCATTAAATATATCACAGGAGTTTTACCTATTGCTAAAAAAATTGGAGGTTAGAATGACTCTCAGCAGCTAACAGTGAATGTTCACAAGATTTAAATTCTTGATCATATTGCTATTTATGCTATCTATTTTAAGTTCAAGATAATTTTACAGTGGATTATTACAACTACTGCAACGAAGCAAAGGTAGCTAAGTAAATCACATAATAAAAACCTTCAATTCAGTTTCAATTCTAAACAACCGAGGTAGCTAAGTAAATCACATAATAAAAACCTTCAATTCAGTTTCAATTCTAAACAACCAACTCTCAATATGCCAACGCCTAACATTTTTCAGTTCGGTACAAGAAAATTCATGACCAATTACAATTATCGTGCAGAAAAACTATCAACAACAAAATTCTTACCTATCAAACTTGGTCAATCATATTTTTACCCTGTGTTTCTTCAACAATTTATGTTCACGAAATGTAAAGAATAAAAAAACGTGACTCGTAACTAGCAGTACAAAAAATAAAATGATTGTACATTTATAATGGGCTATTATCTATCCTGGCGGGTAATTAATTCATACTTCCATACAAGGAAGGCTGAAAAACCGCTCTATTTTTTTTTACCTTGTGTTTCTAGGTACCTATTTGACCCCAGTTGACCCCTTATAATGAGTTAATTTAAATAAACAGGTACAATTTAATAATATGTTACAAGCATTCAAAATCCTTTTAGAGCTATTTGACAAGCGGAATTAATTCACCAATAAATCAGATTAAGGTACAAGTCCGTAACTATACCTAGTGCCCATCCCTACTGTCAATAAAATCTTTGTATTGTTTCAATATTTCTACAACAAAAATATGTACAATTCGACTACTAGTAAATTACTAACATGAAAACTGTTTTACAAAGTCCACACTTATAAGGGGCAAGTATTTAGTACAAAGGAATGAAAAACATTAAATTAAATTAAGAACCTAACCTCAATAATCAATCTTGACTTTTTCTCCAGCAAAAGACATCACACATGAACCTCGGAGGTCACTTCGCAACAAAACACCTTTGTTGTTGTAAAAGCTCCATCATTAAAAAAAAAACAACACTAAACAAAAACAAGGAACTTCACAAGTGGCATTGGCATTTATTCAAAGCCGCGTTCACACCGGAGGAAATCACGATCGTTACGGGACATGATATCAAATCTTGCATGATATCTTAGTTGATGACGGCGAGCAGAGGAAGAAGAATTAAATAGTCCGGGAGCTTATACTTATGCCGATGAGGATTAGATTGAGTGAAAGTCTAATTTTTTTGGGTTGGACGGGGCAGATTCGGTTCAGCTTGAACAACAACGGGTGTGAGAAATTAGAATTCCTTTTCGCTGCAAGTAAACTTATAACTAATAATAAGATTAAACACATAATACATAGAAATAAATAAATCTTATTAAAGTAACACTAATACATATGGCATGCACAAAAAAATTTTGGTTGATGGCACGGAAAAAATAACTCAATGAAAAAACGAAACGAAATACGTGGAGAGTCAAGATGGTTCTACGCTCGCCCCACGACTTATGATTCATGGTATTAACGACATTAAAAACAAGGAAGTTCAGGACTTCATATGCTAGAACAGCAAATACTTTTTTGAAAAATTAAGCTTGAGTACAGAATTCTTAGATCCAGCAACTTGGAGTGAAAATGAGTCTTCCAAACAATGTTTTAATATTGTATAAGCTTATTGGTGACTGCAATGAAATTTGAACAAAAAAAAGTGAAGACCAAAAACAATGTTTACTCCCAGTTGTAAAGGATTATAAGTCACGTTTTTCAAATGTCAAAAAAGAAACGCTATTATAAGCTTTAGAATAGTGTGAAAACATTATTTTTGTAGATTTGGATAGTATTTAGTACTATTTATGATACTAAAATAAGAGCTCTATAAAATGTTGATGTTATTTATTAGCCACGTTAACGCTATTAGTTGAATTGATTATTTTCGGCGACAATATTGCACTAGAAATTTTATTGTCTTATGTATTATGACCTCCTGATTACGAAAAAAATATTTGCGCCCAAAAATTCTTGATGCGTCAAAAGTCATTTGCACTTTTTGACGCGCTTTCACGGATTATCTACTTATCTGCTTAATATCTGTTCAGTTGATTTAAAAAAAAACTGGTACACTTTCTTTTAGCTTGTAAATCATTCGTTCTTTGATTGATATTAATAATCTTACAAATGTCACTTTGACGTTAATCAGTGGCGTCATTATTAAAAATGGTTCGACATCTAACAGATATTCAAAAATTTCGAATTGTTTCTAAAATTGAAGATAGTTGGTTCATAAGAAGACTTGCTGCTGAATACAATGTGAGTAAAACCACGATAATGAGTGTTAAAAAACAATGGGAAACCAACCAAACGGTGTCCCGTAAAGTTGGTTCCGGTAGGCCCAGAAAGAGCAATAACCAAGAAGATGAAAATCTTATAAATCACCAAGAGAAAACCCTTTTCAGACTGCAGTAAATGCAATTTCAGAGACAAATTTCCCTGCTTCTGTGTCTACTGCTTGCAGAGGAATAAAACTACAAAGCGACTTGAAGAGATGTTCAGCGGCTAAAAAATACAAACTTTCAGAAGAAAAGAAGCAGGGTAGGATTATTTTTGCACTCAACTATATAATCAATGATGAAAACTTCTGGAGACAAGTTGTCTTTTCAGACGAAAAGGTTTTTAAATCCTGTAACGATGGACATGTTCGCGTATATAGGCCTCCTTCCACCAGACACGACGAAAAATATACTTTCGATCCACAAATATCAGGAAGGTTTTCAGTCAATGTCTGGGCTTGGATGAGCCTAAATGGGTTAGGCGTGTGTTGGAACAGTGGTGGTCATCTCAATTCCATTAAATATATTGAAATATTAGACAATATTATGTTGCCGTCAGTAATAGAGGTGTCCGGAAAATAATTTTATTTTCCAACAAGACAACTGCTCCATACATACGGCCCATCGTGCCAGGCAATGGTTTCTTAATAAAAACATAGAGTTATTGTTACCGTGGCCATCTAAAAGTCCGGATTTAAATCCAATTGAAAATGTTTGGGGACTAATGGTGAAACATATAAGAAAATTAAATAACCGTCCAAATAATGCCCAAGAATTGGAAGGGATAATTGAAGACACTTGGGAGAACTTGTCGCAAGAAGTTGACCTTGCAAGAAATCTGATTTTGTCCATGCCTGCAAGACTTCAGGCAGTTTTAGGCGCTAATGGAGCAATGACAAAATATTATTTAATTCTGTATTACGTAGTTGAAGTTCATTTATTTTATTTTTTTTATTGTATTTTTATGTTCAGTTTGCATTGTTTACATTTTTTTTAATCTCAAGTGGTATTTTTGTGTTCTTTTCTTATTTTAAAAATAGAATTATCATTATTCAGTTAGTATTTTAATTACAACCATTAGTAGAATTATCCGTAACAAATATTATTTTTTTAAACAATAATATGGCAGGCTTGAAAATGTTTTGAAAAAGTTATTTTCTAATTATTTTTTAAAATTCCATTTGAATAAAATAAAAAAGAAAGGTTTAATAAGTTTAAAAACACTAAGAAAACCGGTCTCCTCCAAAAAACCCAGGTCCGGGGTAAATCACCTCTTCTCCACCCCCCCCTCTCGACATACCTGGCCAGTCCTATTTACAGACATATGCACACAACTAAACTATTAAGATTTTCGATTACAAGAGTTGTACCAGTTTTACTTCCACATCCAGTGGAAGTATAGTAACGACAAAAATTTTTTTAAAAATTTTTATTGTTCAAATAGGCTTAGAATGTCATGAAACGTTGAGATTTCAAGTTTGAGCGAAAAAAAAATTTCTGTCTGTCGGTCTGTAACTTTTTTTGTGCGCACGTTTACTCTGGAACCGTTTGAGATATTGACTTGAAATTTGGTACACATATGTACTTTAACGAGATCTAGAACTAGATTATATTTTCATCCTGTTCCGTCGAAGGGTTGGGGGTAAATTGGGGTAAATTTGGTGTAAATAGGTAAATCAAGCAGGTAAGAGTTCATAAAATTGATATTTAGTATAGACAAGAGAAGCTAAGGTCTCAAAAAAAAATTTGGCATTAGCCACCCCCATTACCACCCCCACCTCATTATTAAAGGGGATGAAAAAAAATGTGATTTAGTGTGTGTACAAGAACCAGAAACCTTAAAATATTTTTTACTTGATCCATCCCCATTCCCACCCCCTGTCACCACCCCCACCAAACTACCGATGTGGGGTATCGTTTTATGGGTTTTTGGGGTAGAGGATTTCAAATATTATATTATTAAAGTTCCATAAACAATTATTTCCAGATACAAAATTTTTTCGTTGTGTGACTTGGATAGAAAATCCGGATGTGGAAGTAGTGATTCCTTGGGCAGCGGTTTTTTTTTTGATATCAACTGTACTAGTAATCGAATGGGGATTTAAAAAATACTGGCTTATTTGAAATATATTTTTTTTAAATATAGACCTGTCCGATATGTATGGTCAGTCCCCCATCTTGGAAAAAAATAGAAAACACAGAAAATGGCCGAAAAAATCAAAATTGAATATCATTTCGATAAGAAGGAGTAATTTCACCAAAGTTGGCAAAATACAAAACTAATCTATGGTCATATATACTGCACCAAACCCGGACGCTGTAAGTCAAACAGAACGGTCAAAGATGGCGGATGAAATAAATTTTTTAATTCTTCGTCAAGTATCAAGGAGGAATTGTGCGTCACTTTTTGTTTCCTGCCATTGTAGGTTCTTTTAGGCACTTTAAGGGGATAAAGTTGAAATTTTTTATTTTCCAAAAAAGTGAAGGGTATTTTTTACAATTTTAAAAAATGCATTTTCTTTGACCCTCCTTTTTTCACTCAATTTTCATCGAAACAAAATGAAATATATTATAGAAAGTCTCGTATAACATCAAAAATTTAATACAAAATGAAACTTCCATTAGTTTGAAAAGGAAAGGCCCCGCACTTTTCTTATGAAAAAGTGGTTTCAGTTAAATTGGCTGAGTTTTTCGTATGTTGTAGATTTCGAATTTCTGATCAAAAACTCTCATGGGCCCAACTCAATCCTACATCTAGTTTCCAAGATACAGCTCAAGAAATGTACAAGAATGGCCCCTTGTACATTTAAGAAATTACCGAATTCAGATTTCTTTTCATATATTTTATATTGTGAACTCCGATTAAAGAACTTATATCTAGATACATAACAGGCTATCTTTTCACTATGTTTGCTCCTAACATAGTCACATTATATGTCCATTAAAATGGATAGATGAACATCACATCCCATAGGCAACAGTGGCGTTGTGTGTGTAGAAAATGTGTAGAATGGTAAATATTTTCATTAAAATGAATTATTGCAATTCCTGCATTACCGGCTCTTTATATAACGTGATGTAGGCATACGATATTACAGTAAGATAAAACAGTAAGATAAATATATATTGAAAGGATATTAAAATTTAATTGCTATTTACTTTATAACTGTAAACCGAACTTCATCATGTTACGACTATGGAACGATCGATTTTCTTCTTTTCTAAACTGCTTTCTGCAAACGGCACAGCACTTCACTATTTATTTGCACAAAATATATTGTCACTAAACTGTGTAAATATGAATAGAGAATATTATTTAGGTATTAAGCAAATCACAACTTAAAATAAAATTACTTTTTCACCAGTTTTTGGTCGGAGAACACGAAAAACATTTATTGACATTAAAGGCCGAACTGTCAACTGAGATTATGATAATCGAACTGGAGCCGATCGTGCACGAGCGGCCGCGAATACGCCGATGGGCCAATCAGCAACTCATGGGAAGAAGTGCCTTAGATTGTGAGTCTTTCAGCGACAAATAAATCAATGCCATTATGTATCTAGATATAAGTTCTTTAATCGGAGTTGTGATACGTAACAAGAGCCCTTTATAATATAGTGCACTGAAAAGATTTGTTCTTTTAGTAAAAAAGTGCTGAAAAAAAATAAAATTTGAAAAACGTTGGCGAAGGCGCAGGGAAATATATTAAAAATTCAGCCAATTTAACTGAAACCACTTTTTCATAAGAAAAGTGCGGGGCCCTTTATTATGCATACGCATGGTAATAATAATAATAATATATGGAGGATATATGATCTGTCTTCAGGAAAATGCATTATTGAAAATTACAAAAAAAACTGAACTTCATCCCCTAAAGTACATACAAAAACAATCGGAAAAAAAATGACGCACAATGCCTCCTTGATTCCTGAAGAATTAAAAATTTTATTTCGTCTTGTATCTGACTTACAGCGTCCGGGTTTGGTGTATTATATTTTTGACCATAGATGAGTTTTATTTCTGTCAACTTTGGTAAAATTACTCCTTGTTATCGAGAAGATATTCAATTTTGATTTTTTCGACCATTTTTGGTGTTTTCCATTTTTTTTTCAAGATAGCGGGTTGATTTATATATATCGCACAGAAATCTTACTTGAAATAAGCCAGTATTTTTAAAATTCCCATTCGATTACAGTACAAGATATATCAAGCAGATAAGTAGAAAATCCGAGAAACCGCGTCAAAAACTGCATATGACCTTTGACGCAACAGGAATTTTTGGGCACAAATATTTTTTTCGTAATCAGGAGGTCACAATACATAAGAATCAACAATAAAATTTCCAGTGGAATGTTGTCGTTGAATTAAATAAATTCGATTGTACTATATCTGAAATTTAACGTATGCATGAGAGGCAGAAATGATTTGTTTTAAGTGTATGTCTTTCAAATTACTGTATATTAGAAAATATGTTTTTTTCTATTTTTTCCACTACATAATATACAGTGTGTGCTATTTAATATCCTTATTTTGGGACGCGTTGGATGGTTTTTAAAAATTTTATTTTGAGATATAGTGCTCGATGAGCTTTATTTGACTATTTGAAAAATTGGTACTTTTCATATTTTCAAGGCCTACTAAGTTCCTCTAAATGGGTCAAAATTTCGAGATCGACTATTAGGCAATTTTTTAATCGCAAATTGGATAGCGTATTCGATTCGCAGTTGGCTCAAATATCTCTATACAAAATTTTAGCTGGATACCCCATATATGGTGTTTGTTATTCAATAGTCAAATTAAAAATTTCTCACTTTTCGACTTAGAATTTGCAACAAAAAGTTATTCTTTAGTGCAGGAAATTCTTTCAAAATACTCAGTTCCATTAGGTAAGTAGAAAAAGAAGCAAAACTTCTAAATTCACCTCCGCACCCCCCTCATGCTCCTAGTTTCCCTCACCCTTCACCACCCATAAGAACGGTGTAAGTTACAATATCTAATATACGGTTTTTTACTTATTAAAAAACGAAAATCCTCGTTAAATGGCTATTATCAGATTGTAATGTGATTACTTCTGAATGCTCTTAGATAGATAGATAGATAGATAGATAATACGTTTATTTAGCCCTTGGCTATACATTAAAAATACATAGTTTACATTGCTGTTTTACATTGGTAACCATATTATATCAGCACACAGAAGAACAAAACTAAAACTACCTAAAACTAACTAAAAAATATATATTACTAGTTGACCCAGCAAACGTTTTGCCATATATAAATTATGAATTTTTGTCCAAAAAAATAAAAAGAAAATTTCTGGATAGGGCCATCCTTATCACCTAGGGGTATAAAAAATAGCCTACGACCTATTCTCAGACCTACCAAATATACACCAAAAATTTCATAAAAATCGGTCAAGCCGTTTCGGGGGAGTTCGATAACAAACACTGTGACACGAGATTTTTATATATTAGATAAAACTAACTAAAAAAATATAATTTAGACAAGAATAAAATATGTATATTATTGTATATAATAATTCATAACATCTTTTAATAGCCTTTTAAAAGTATATGTAAATTAGTTCTACGTAAATCAATACCCAATCGGTTGCACATCTCGTAATTTAGTTAAAATATTTTTTAAATAATCTGGAACTATGCCTTTGTTAATTTTATGTATGAAAACTAAAATGTTATACTTAAGAAAATTTTCTATATTCATCCAATTCAAACATTTTATCATATCATTTATTCTAGTGTAGATACTGCATTTGAGTATAACTCGCATTGCTCTATTTTGCAACATTTGTAATCGTTCTAGATCGGTCTGATTAGCCATATATAGTATCGTACTACAATAATTAAAATGAGGCAATATTATGGAGTTATAGACCGTTTTTCTTGTATTTATAGTTAGGTACCAACTTACGCGTTTAAGAACACCGATTTTTTTAAATATTTTTTTACATATAATCCACATGGTTTTTAAAATTCAAGTTGCAATCAACAATAACTCCTAGGTATTTGATTTCGGAGACCAATGACAAGTTTACCTCTTGAATCTTAATTGGTAAATTCATATCTTTGAATAATCGGGAATTCTGCTGATTACTTATGAGCATACCTTTTGTTTTTGCAATATTTAATTTTAATTTATTTGATTCCAGCCATTTAGAGACCAGTTCTAAATCGTGGTTTATTTTATCTACCAACTCTCTAGGATCATTCTTTTCAATGTAGATTACAGTGTCATCAGCGAAAAAGTGATATTTACAGTGTTTAAAAATTTTAGACATATCATTGATATAAATTATAAATACCAACGGCCCGAGTATGCTCCCCTGGGGCACCCCCATATCAATAGGTAGCTCGCTTGAGAATATATGTTCACATTTCACTCTTTGCCTCCTGTTCCTTAAGTAACATCCGAACCACTTCCATACCACACCACTGATACCATACTTGCTCAGCTTATCTAACAAAATTTTCCTGTCAATCGTCTCAAATGCTCTTTTCAAATCTAAAAAAATTACTTGTCCTTGTCCTTGGCTTCCTTCCACTCATTGATAACATACTGTAACGCACTTTCACAACTAAAACCTTCTCTGAAGCCAGACTGGTATCTACTAAGTATTTTTTGATCCATAATAAAATCTAGTAATTGCAGGTATACTACTTTTTCTAATATTTTTTCAAAAGCTGGTAACATCTTATACCCATCCCCACCAATTAAGGTGGTGGATTTTATCTTTTTCGAGTTTTTATTGGTTTTAATTGAAAAAGAAATCCCTAATCACCCAGTTTGATGTCTTTTTATCATAATAAGATGATTTAATGGGGCGAGCGTAGAGGCGACTTCAACGTCGAGCGCGGTTAGTACTTGGGAAATACAGCGTTCTCGTCCCACCTTCTAGCGGCTTGTATATCAGTGTATACGCGGAAGCAACGTAATTTCAGACGAGGATTACGTAGTGGATATACCGTCCTTCGGAAGGGATGTAAAGCAGGCGGTCCCGTGTCTATTAAATGTTAGGCAAGTAAAAAATCCCTACTCTTCTTAAGAGGTTCGGCAAAATTTCCAGGTTGGGGGTAGCTCGTCTCCTGGCGTCGGTGATAGGCCCTGGTAGCAGAAATAGGCCGACGTTAAATAGTTAAAAAAAAAATAAAAAAAAAAGATGATTTAGTCAATTCAGATGAATATTTCTCACTTTTGGGGTTGGGGTGTACAGTGTGCATATCAGTATCCAGAAAATATTGCTTGGTTTTTATATTAAAAAATTCTTTAATTATTTAAATGACTTTTAGCGAAGAGGGTTTAAGGGCCGAATTTGTTTTTTTTTACTTCATTTTCTACTTAGTTATCGAAACTTAGTATTTTAAGAGAATTTCTTACAGAAGATTGTAGTTCTAATTCTAGTGGCAAGTTCTAATATCAATTCCAATGTCACCCCCAAATAAGGGTTGTTTTTTAACATTGTTTTTTCTAACTCCGATAGTTTTGCTCAAATGAAAAAGATGGTATATGTATATATTTTTTACGTAAAATTTTCTCCTCTTTCATTTTGTCCTCTAATTATTTTCTAGGAAAAATCAAATTAAAAAAATTATTTACAAAAATCCATATTTGTGCACCTAATCTGCTAAGTAGAAAAAATTGCACGAGCGTTAACTCGGTAAACTTTTCGGATCATCATTTCTACTATTGACAATATGCTCTCAAATTTTCAGGGAGTTCAGAAAATTTCGTGAAAACGTGAAATTCAAAAACGCAAGACAACTTAAAATCCACCCACCTGATCTAATCACTACCGTGACGACGCACCCCCGTTATTTGTTCGACACAAAAATCATTGATTTAATAGAAGTGACAGGAAATAATTGTTTAAGCATTTACCAGGGGGTGTATCACGCTCACCTGCTGGTCAACCCTAAAGGGGGTAAGGTTAATATATCAACAAACGTTCAAGGTGTATTTCACGCTCCAATGGATTTTGCTATTATATCGATAGGGGGATTAGAACATTCTGAATTTTAATATACAGGGTGTTCTATAATTTCGTTAACAAGCCATCTCCGTTATTTGAGAATATAAACGAATTAAATACAAGAGATAAACCGTCTTGCTTCTTGCAACCCATAAGAAACCACCTGCAACTTTTGTTTTTCAAATTGCATCACCTAAAATTCTGCACTGCAATAGAATTTCTATTTCATTGTGAATACTGTGATATGTCATTTTCAATATTTTAATTATGATTTTCCCTGCAGCAAACAATAGACTTTTGTATAATAACACCTGCTATGATTACGGTAGCTTACACAAAAGACCTGTTATAGTCCAGTCAGAATAGACATTCAACTTCGGAAAAATTCTGATGCAGTTGAAAAATACAGACTTAATAATCATTTTAAATGAAATATCAAAAGTCTCAATTGATCTGTCCCGTACTGAAAATTTTATTTATAGTCAAACGAGTAGTCAAAGGTGCAAAAAAAACGGTTTTTGAAAAATATCTCTTAAACGGTGAGTTTTTTCGTAAAAATAGTTGATATAAAATTTATTGAGCAGGCGATTCTTTACAGAAGTATATTATTAAAAATGTTGCTGTTTTTTAAATCCTCCATTATTAATGTAGAATAATAGCAAAAAACGCAGATGAGACTTTAAGTATTAAATACCGAGATATTTAATTTGGGGACAATATGTAATAATGGATCGTGAAAACACATACCACATACGGTACTAAGTATGAGCATAATGTGAAACGGAATGTAGTTTTTTGTTTCCAAGTCGTAGCCATAATTTAATAATTGAATGAAGTGGCACGCATATTAACAGTGTAAAATTAGATTTCAAAACAAATCATGCATATCTATGCAGAACAATTAATTCAGAATGGGTGTTATTTTACTTCCACATCCAGTGGAAGTATAGTAACGACAAAAAATTTTTTTTAAATTTTTATTGTTCAAATAGGCTTAGAATGTCATGAAACGTCGAGATTTCAAGTTTAAGCGAAAAAAATTTCTTTCTGTCGGTATGTCGATCTGTAACTTTTTTTGTGCGCACGTTTACTCTGGAACCGTTTGAGATATTGACTTGAAATTTGGTACACATATGTACTTTAACAAGATCTAGAACTAAATTATATTTTCATCTTGTTCTGTCGAAGGGTTGGGGGTAAATTGGGGTAAATTTGGAGTAAATAGGTAAATCAAGCAGGTAACAGTTCATAAAATTGATATTTAGTATAGACAAGAGAAGCTAAGGTCTCAAAAAATTTGGCATTAGCCACCCCATTACCACCCCCACCATTATTAAAGGGGATGAAAAAAGAATGTGATTTAGTGTGTGAACAAGAACCAGAAACCTCAAAATATTTTTTACTTTATCCATCCCCCACTCCCACCCCCTGTCACCACGCCCACCCCACTACATGTGGGGTATCGTTTTATGGGTTTTTGGGGTAGAGGATTTCAAATATTATATTATTAAAGTTCCATAAACAATTATTTCCAGATACAAAATTTTTTCGTTGGATAGAAAATTCTGATGTGGAAGTAGTGATTCCTTGGACAGCGGTTTTACTTTTAATTTCTATCGAACACTAGTCCCCAACCAGATTTTCAGCTAAGGCAGATGATGCATCATTTGAAATAAAAAGAAAAGAGTTTACTTGACTTAGCAAAAATTAATATTATTACAATATTGCACAGTGTCTGACATAAAATCTGTCCACCATATTAGTGAAGTCATTCATATACCGGAAAATTTTCGTGAATTAGGAAAAATCTGAGAATAGGCAAATTTTTTTTAAAATATGTTTTAGCCAACAGAGAAAGTCTATAGCGACGAAGTCTTCATTCGGTGCCGATTTCTATTTTTTTAAAGATGAATTCTTTCGTATTTCTGGCGTTTTTTTTTTAATATCTCGACTTCTATAAGTCAGATTAGGACAAAAAAATTTAAAATATTTGTAATAAACGTATCTATAACAATTGTGGAGGTTAGAATTATTTGTAAAGCGTTGAAATCAAAGTAATAAAAAAAAAACATCACCAATGGCAGTGCGGTATTTAATTTTTTTTTGAGGTAAAGAAATTCATTTAAATAATTTCAGTTAACGCAGTTGTACAGAGACATTTATTACGAACAATTTCAATTTTATCTTGTCCTGATCCAACTTACAGAAGCCGAAAAATAAAAAAAATGTTGCCAGAAACACGAAACAATCGGAACTTATTTTAAAAAATCAAAATAAATAAGGCTTGCTGTCAACGTAGAATAAAAAAAAATTAGCTATAGACTCTCTGTATTAAAGAAAACTGACTATTCTCAATTTTTTTTCCTGTCAAGAAAACGAAAAAAAATTGTAAAAGTCTCGTTATAGTATATTGTGTAATTAGGTGTGAAAGCAATACATTCCCGGACGACGAAGCAATGTGCTTTCACACCGAAGTACACATACTATTTTTTCTGAAATCACAATCAATATTATTATAAATTAAGGAATTTGTATTAATGCATAACATTTCTTCATTACAATCTAACTGCTTACTAATAAACGCAATTTTAATGTGAGTTGGTTTGTCTGCGTGTATTTATTTACGGTCTAAAATATACATAAAAAACCGTACGGGAATGTTACTTTCGCCGGGAAAGTAACATTCCCGTACGGTTTTGTTGATCGTTGCTTGGCAACAGATCTTTTCCGGTCTGTTTTCTGATAGTCTCTTAGCAACGGATTAAAATACTGGAATTGTGCATTTTTCGATCTGAAATCGCGCCGAAAATGTAGACATTGCCGATCGATTTCAGAAAAAAGGTATTTACACTAAATTTCCCTCTCTGTTTGGCATCCTTTATTTTTTCCCTTGTATATTTTTTTCATTTTCCGTCATAATTTTTTATTTTGGAAAGTCCTCACTCTATATATTTTTCATTTTTTCTTCAATGTGTTAACTATATGCCAAATATTTCCGTCTTCCGCTACATTTTTTCCCTACCTATTTTTTTTTGTGTGTTCAACACGTAGGCACTACATTTAGGGGGCGCCAAAATGTGAAATAAAAAAGAGAATTTTAGTTTATTAATTAGAGAAATAAATAAATGTAAACTCATCTTAAGTCAAAAGTGTAAGCGAGGCTTAAGCAAGATGTCGTCATTGTCCAAGATTTGTAGAGTATGAGGTTTCTTAATATAAAGCTTTTAGGCGACGAAGTCAGTGCGGGGGTGAAAAGTCAGACTATCCTTGTTCTCCGAACGCGCAGTAGCGGCGCAGTTATTTCACTCTAGAAGAACCGTCCGTATTGGCCCGAAATATGGTCTGACGTATACTATGATCTGTAGTGTTACATTCTAGTTCTACACTCAACTTATCCTCATTACCAGCATGCAGAACAGTAACTCAAAATGCGAGGATAATTACCCCCGACCTTAAAAGCGGGTCAATGCGAGCCCATTCCAGTTACGAGTTCTTTGCTTAATTAAGATTACACAAATTCTTACAATATTTTGAATAAGGCCCTGCATCTGGTGTGATTTCACACCAGATGTTCATTGGCTAATGACATTTTTTGGTGGGGATCGTGAGTTATTAGGCCACCTTAGACTCTACCAATCTTGGTCATTGTCATCCTATACCAAGACACAGAACGACAGAACATTGTTTAGTATTCTGTGACTAAGCTTTTAGTCCAGGAGGCAGTGAAATTTTTTCGTACTTATTTTCCCAGTCGGTGTATATGAATTAATCTGTTCTCTTAGCGACAAAAAACAAGAATTTTTGAGTCTGGCTAAAATTTTTGGATGGATTCAAAAAATAAAAACACAATGCAAGTCCACTTATTTTCCCAGTCATAAATATTTTACATTTACTAAAGTGGAACATGAAGTTTATGAAAATAGCAGTCTGGCTTATCTCAGATAGCGGAAAGTGAGTCTGGCTGAAAATTTACGGATTTCAAAATTTGACGAATTTTGCGGATCCGTAACTCTTATTTTGCCAGGCTTGAAATTTAGCACATAAATTGATACAATTCTAAACTGTAATTAAAAATAAGTCTGGCTCATTTAAGAAATTGGCAAATGAGTCTGGCGGCATCTTCAAAATGGGAAATATAGAAAATTTTTGCTCTTATTTTCCCGGATTTGAAAATTTGCCACATGATAGATTATACTATAATTTCATAGAAAATACACGTCTGGCTGACATTTACAATCACGAAGGCCTTGCCAGACTCACAAGCCAGGTAGTTAAACGAGGAGTGGAATAGCAGCACGTGCGTATTTAGGTAACGACGCTGGAATGCGAGTTACCTGAGCGCAGCTGCCTAGACCCCTGTCCCTTGTATATCTATCTCTGTCAGTTACTCGGATTTTGAGTTCGTTCTTACTACCATATGACAATATACACTATAGTGATGGGTCGAACCAGCTATTTTTGTTTAGCAGCTACTTCTGCTACTGCCACTTTCAATTAGCAGTTAAAAATAGCTGCTATTTTAATAGCAGCTATTTTTTAGCATTAGTTGTTGTTTTGGCTAAATGGCGCATATTAACAGTATTAGCACTATTAGCAGATAACAAATGAAACTTTATATAAAAAAAATGCAATATCTGTATGGGTGGCTAAATGGCGCATATTAACAGTATTAACAGATAACAAATGAAACTTTATATAAAAAAACGCAATATCTGTATGGGTGGTTAAATATGATTAGTTTTAAAAGAAATATAAATTATCTCTATAACGTTTATAACAGTTTATTTTTTATATTCCGCTAGCAGAACGAACATAATCATGTGTAATATATTGTTAAAATAATAGTTTTTACTTTTACATGAATTACAATTCACTTCCTAAGGTGAAGATGATAGCAACCCTGCTTTTGATGCTATGGAAGTTGAAAAGAGTATTGATGATATTGACGACAGATGCGAAAAAGATGATGGTGAGGATAATGAATATTATGAATACAGTGATAGCGATGGCGAAATTGATCAAGAAGAAGACGAAGAATTTATTTAATTTATATTTAATTGTAATAATATTTTTCATTCGCTATTTTTCATTTGGTTATATTTAATCATAATAATATTTTTCATTAAATTATTGATTATTATTTTTGATCAATTATAGTTATTTTTTTCATTAGCCGATGTAAAATAAAGACTTTTTTGTGGCTTTCATTAAAATTCGATTTCATCAATAAATTTTTTCAACCTGCCCCATCATAATTCTACACTCTATACAGTGTATTTGCTTTTTTGTATTCAATTATTTAATGCTGTCATAAAAAAGAACATGTACGTATGACACTAATCACCTGTATAATTGAACGTGCCGAATTCAGCGCGCCTGACGATCATTAGACGAGTCTGGCAAGGCTTTAGGGGTGTTCCACATTAGCCAGATTGTATTTTAAGCTGTTATTATAATATAGGCCATCATCTGATAAATTTTCATGACTGCGAAAATGAGGGAAATTTTTTTGATGAAAACTTTTCAGTTTTTCACCTGCTAGACATATTATCCATACTCACAGATTAGCCAGACTATTTTTTTTACTTAACTTCAGTATACCTCTTTCTACTAGAACTATTTTTATCACTGGGAAAAAAAGGGCAGTGTATTCGTATGTTCTGACGCATTTTCCGCCTCAACCCATCGGAAACCCCCCCCCCTAAATATATATGAATTTTGCTTAGAATTACTAACCGAACAATTCTATCCATGTTTGCTGACTGGGAAAATAAGTACCGAAAATCGTCACTGCCTCCTGGACTATTTGTAAATACACAAATACACTATACGCTTCTGAATTTAAGATATCAGCGCCAAAGTGGAGAACCCGTGAACTGATTAATGGGCCATTCTTTGTTTATGTGGCAAATTGCGTACCTACCTTGCTGTTTTCTGTTTATTGTTATTTTTGGTTTTAAAAATAATAACATTAATAATATATGACCTAATGGTTTTCAAGATTTTGTTATAAGTGTTGTAAATCATCCCCGAATGTGGCAACTTCTCTAAGAATTTTATTGACGTTCCCAGTAAGTTTTGCCTCGGGTGAGCGGTATTTTTCTAAATTAAAAATCATTAAAAATTATTTAAGAAGCACATGGGGTAAGTCGGATTGTCAGATTTGGCGATAATATCAATTGAAAAAGAAGTAAGTGAACATATTGACTATACCGATGTGCAGTCCTGTCGAGAGGGGGGGTGATTCCCCCCGGGCCAGGGTTTGTTTTGGGGGCCCGGTTCTGTATTATAATTAAAATGAAAATTCGGATTTCCCACCCCCCGCTTATAAATTTTTTAAAAAAATTTTCCCCCCGAACCCGTGTTTTCTCTCCACAGCCCTGTCGATGTGATAGCTACATCGGCTAGGAATAAGGCTTGTCTTGTACACTTTTTATTTTTTTAAGTAACATGTAACAACATATATATATACAACGTGATTTACCATGATATGCGGAAAATAAAATGGTGAACTAGTCTTCAATGTGGGAAAGCCCCTGCAAAATTTTAGTGTTGAGGTAATTTAGTATATTAAATTATTAGTAAATTGGCGAAGATACACTACTGTTATTGACTAGGTCAGTAATAGGCCGACGAACTTACTTGTGAATGAACGTATTGGAGATGTTTACATTTCCTTAATTGGCATAAAACCGCTGCCCAAGGAATCACTACTTCCACATCCAGATTTTTTATCCAAGTCACTCACAACGAAAACATTTTGTATGTGGAAATAATTGTTTATGGAACTTTAATAATATAATATTTGAAATCCTCTACCCCAAAAACCCATAAAACGATACCCGACATCGGTAGCGGGGTGGGGGTGGTGATGGGGGTTGGTAGTGGGGGTGGATGAAGTAAAAAAACATTTTGAGGTTTCTGGTTCCTGTACACACACTAAATCACATTTTTTTTTTATCCCCTTTAATAATGGGGTGGGGGTGGTAATGGGGGTGGCTAATGCCAAACTTTTTTTTGAGACCTTAGCTTCTCTTGTATATACTAAACACCAATTTTATGGACTCTTACCTGCTTGATTTACCTATTTTCCCCAAATTTACCCCCCAACCCTTCGACGGAACAAGATGAAAATATAATCTAGTTCTAGATCTCGTTAAAGTACATATGTGTACCAAATTTCAAGTCAATATCTCAAACGGTTCCAGAGTAAACGTGCGCACAAAAAAAAAGTTACAGACAGACAGACCGACAGACAGAATTTTTTTTTTCGCTCAAACTTAAAATCTCGATGTTTCGTGACATTCTAAGCCTATTTGAACAATACAAATTTTTAAAAATTTTTTTGTCGTTACTATACTTCCACTGGATGTGGAAGTAAAAAGTGAAGCCGGCGAGTGCGGTCAAAGTGCCGCGTTTTTTGCATTCGGTCGAACAATCGGGACACCGGCATGTTATTGACGGGTTTAAGTAAATATCTCTTATATCTACTTGTTTTTGCAGAGTTCACTAGCATAGGGTCAATGTCTTTTCGATTTATTTCGCTATTTTTGTAGTGTAATTTGATTAAAACCAAAAAGTCACTTCTACCCGCTCCAGATTTGCTGTCAATGGTGTCAATCCCAAGTCTGATAAAGTGATATAGTTGTACCGCGTTACGTCAGATTTGATAAAGTCATTTGCGGCGCATTTCTACAAAAAAATAACGTAATTTTTTTGGTCGTTTTTTTTTAATTTTTAATTTTTTAACCTCTTTCGGTGGGGGGCGAGCGTAGAGGCGACTCCAATGTGAATATCAGTCGATATTCCGTTGAAGCAACGTCGAGCGCGGTTAGTACTTGGATGGGTGACCCACATATCTTGGGAAATACAGCGTTCTCGTCCCACCTTCTAGCGGCTTGTATATCAGTGTATACGCAGAAGTTACGTAATTTCAGACGAGGATTACGTAGTGGATATACCATCCTTCGGAGGGGATGTAAAGCAGGCGGTCCCTTGTCTATTAAATGTTAGGCAAGTAAAAGATCCCTACTCTTCTTAAGGGAAGAGGTTCGGCAAAATTTCCAGGTTGGGGGTAGCTCGTCTCCTGGAGTCGGTGATAGGCCCTGGTAGCGGAAATAGGCCGACGTTAAATAGTTAAAAAAAAAAACCCCTTTCGGTTGGGACAACCTACTGTTAAATTTTCCGCATGTCATGGTAGATCACGTTGTATAATAAATAATTTTTTGGCGACCAAGCATCTAGGAACGGCCCTGATTAGTATGGTGTCAATTTAGAAACCTGGTAAAATCATCTTGAAAGGCAGGCACGCTGATGTTCGTTTGTTCATAGGACTCGAATTACAATGCAACCTGTAGGTGTTTATAAATCTTAAAATTCCTCACCAAGATTTTCTCCCACAACGAAAAAAATTTTGATACTATATTTGCACTTCACTATGTGGAAATTATTGTTTATGGAATTTTAATAACATAATATTTGAAATCGTCTACCACCCCAAAAACCTATAAAATTATATGCCACATCGGTAGTGGGGGTGGGGGTGGTGGTAGAGGGGTGGATGAAGTAAAAAAAAAAATTGAGGCCTTAAGTTCTTGTATACACGCTAATGTACATTTTTTTTCACCCCCTTTTTTAATGGGGTGGGGGGTAGTAATGGGGGTGGTTAAGCCAAAAAATTTTTTGAGACATTAACTTCTTTTATATATACTAAATACCAATTTTACGGAATCTTATTGGTTGATTTACCTATTTACCCCCATCCTTCAACGAAATAATATCAAAATATAATCTGGTTCCAGATCTCGTTAAAATACATACGTGTACCAAATTTCAAGTCAATATTTTAAACGGTTCCAGATTAAACGTGCGCCCAAAAAAAGTTACAGACACACCGACCGACAGGCTCAAACTTAAAATCTCGACGTTTCATAACATTCTAAGCCTATTTGAATAATAAAAATTTTATAATTTTTTTTTTGCGTTACTATACTTCCACTGGATGTGGAAGTAAATGATCGACGAATCAAAATGTTTACGAAAATGCAATGGGGGTGGCTGATGCAAAAAAAATAGACCTTTGGTTCTTATACACACTAAATCACAAATTTATTTTTTTACCTCATTTAAAAAGGGTGACGGTGGTAGTGGGGGTGGCTGATACCCAAAGAAATTTGAGACCTTGGCTCCGTACATATACACTAAATCCTAATTTTATGTACTCTTGCTTGTTTTACCTATTACCCCGCAACCCTTCAGCGGAATAAGATCAAAGTATAATCTAGTTTGCAATTTTTCAATTTCTTTTTACCGTTACTATATTTTTACTCCACTAAAGTAGTATTACTATGAGAAGATGCCAGCAAAAAATATGCGCAGAAACGAGTTTGTGCGCTCCATCATTCTAAGCCAATGAGAAAGAATTACGTGACATTCAATGTCAACACCAGTGGCGGCGGTGCCCTGCAGTAGAGCGGCGGCGACGGTAATAATAATAATAAAACAACTTTATTAGGTAAAGTTTAGTAGAACTTACTATTCTTACACTTCTCCTGAACAAAGGTTACTGTAACAGTTGGCAAGTTTTAATCTACTCCATTTTCACAGTTCCTTGACCGCGAAACTTTTATTGCAATTACACATCCCTATACCCCAGATAAAGCTATGCCACTGGTAAAAATATTCGCGCATTTTGGCTCCGCCCTGGCATCTTCTCATAGTAATACTAGTCTACTACTACGAAGTGAAATATAGTTCAGGAATCATGCAACCTGAGCGCGCGGGTCAACGTGGTTGTAGTCACTTTTTCATTTGAGACCATGACATAAAATGACATTTTTCTAAACTTTTTAAACGTTTTAATACCTAGTGTTACGTCTTCACACCCCTTCGAAAACACCCCGTATCGTGGATCTGGAAATTATAACACCAGGGTAACACTAAACACTAATTTATCAACTTACGTCCTAATTACAACAAATAATTACTTCACTAATATTACACAGTACTATAATTCAATAATTCGGTCACCTTATTTACTCCTTGATCTGTTCTCACTAACTGAACTGTCTACTGAACTGTACTGTCTTACTATCTGAACTTTACTAAAACTGTCCTTACTCGGCTTCTCCATTCCTTTATATACCCAAAGATGAGGGCTCCAGAACCCAAGGAACAATTCTGGTTTCTTAAATATATACAAGGGTGTTATAAAACTATTTATAAAATGCCTTGAAAAATCTATTTTGCTGTAACAATATCCTTAATACCATCATAAAGCGACTTGTAGACTAA
The DNA here is from genome assembly GCA_936432065.2 of Rutpela maculata. Taxonomy (NCBI): domain Eukaryota; kingdom Metazoa; phylum Arthropoda; class Insecta; order Coleoptera; family Cerambycidae; genus Rutpela; species Rutpela maculata. The sequence goes on from OW386292.2 coordinate 34,345,346, forward strand.
AAGGGCCCACTCTTATGAAGGTTGTTAAGGCCTTTTTAAACTCCATCATAAAAATCCTTAGTGAAGCATACTGCCGCTCTTGAAAACCTTGTTCGGGTCGTTTTAAAACCTTTCTTAAAACCTATTTTAAAGCTGTCGGAAGCTTTTTTATTAGCTTCGTGCATTTCTAGAAAACACCTAGAAGGCTACCTTAAAACTGGTTTTTAAAACTCTTATAAGTCCAACTGAGAAGCTATAAGAATGTCCACGAAGGAATCCAAATAATTTTATTATTGCATTTATTTTTTCTAAACTGATTTAAGCAAACACACCAGACTTATTGAAGATAAAATGGAATTTGAAAATAAAGCGTAGAGTGGCACTATAAGACCGATTTAAAAGGTAATAAAAAGACATCAGGTATGACAAAAAAATTAAAACCAACGGCAGTTTTATCATTAAAACTACAAAAGAAAGGCCCAAAAAACAAGGGCGCCTCAGAAATAATAATGATTTTAATATCCGTACAAAATTTGCATAGACGCGTAATCGGCAAATTTAAAAAAGTAGACTGCTTCTTAGTTCCCAAGGTAATTTTCAATCGCTTCTTGTATTCTACCTTAATTTGCTAAAGAAAAGGTGATAATTATTAATAATTATAATTGTGAGATTGAAATTGAATATTTTTATAGAAAAACATGGCCGGCCAACTAAAAACCTAATTGTCATTTTACAGTCCTCTCATTAAACTTTATATTCTAATAATGGTAATGACCTAGAACATTTACTCTAAATGAAGTCCTTTTAGTCTTTTTGTATACTATCAAAATATATTTGCCGATTTTCCAGTTCGACGTGTGGAAATCGTCTTTTTCATGCCGAGGAGGAACGCCGCGTTTACGAAAATTTTCGCAGAGGAAAAAAGTAATAGACTAGGCGCAATTATGCCGTACAAAAAGTTATACGAGGATATGTATAAATTGCATTTATATACGCGGGCACCTAGACTATTATGTATAGTGGCGACTGAAATTGCATTTGACTTTTGGAGTGGAGATTCACGTCACAATAACGCCGGAACCCAGGGCCGGCCTTAGTTCCTCAGGCGCAATCATGCGAAATTTTGAAAGGCGCCCCCATTCCTGGTAGTCAGAAAAAATTTTTTTTCGTCTTCATCTCAAAATTGATGAGCGAGGGAGGGAGTAAAATAAATAAATTAAAAAATTCGTCCTTATCTCAAAACTGATGAGCTTTAAAATGCAAACAAAACTTTTCGCCTTCATCTCAAAATAACAAAATTTTTTCGTCCTCTGCAAATTTTACTCAAAAAAAAAGCGACTTATATTAAGCTCGTGGCGCCCCCTGGGGTACGGCGCCGCCCTCGTGCGGGGCACGGTCGCGCCCCCCAAAGGCCGGCCCTGCCGGAATAACACGATAACGTTAGTGCTTTGAATCGGGATAATATAACGGGAAGGCTAACTGGCCGATACTTTTCCTTCGTAATTGTCATGCGTATAGTGGCCCTTAATAAGCGCTAGTCCTTTTTAGAAACGCTCTCTGTATAGCACACATTAATTTCGGCAAAAGTATAAATGAAATCCATTATAATTGAAAACGAAGAGAAGTATACGTTTACATAATTATATGGCACTGTCTTTGTTTACCGGTTTAACAGTTTCTTGTAATTCTAAGAATACCTACTGATGAGAAGAATGATAGCGTCAGCGCAATTCGTGTTATCGCATCTGATATACTCATAAATTTAGCGATTGAAGATATATATGTATTATTACGTTTTAATACATTGTTTTATTTCTATGAAATGAAATTTTGTAAAAAAAAATTATTTTTATTTATAAATTTCGAAATTATAATATCTCACCTTGAATTTTTAATCTTCCAGTAGCTCTTATTATGAGACAACTCAATCTCCCATAGCAGGTTTTCAATCTAGCTTGTATTTTTATTTACTTAGTTGTATAAGAATAGCATATATTTCAATTTTAAACATTTATTAAATAATAGGTATAATCCAATAACAAAAGCTTAAAAGTACTTATAACTAAATACAACTTTCAATGGTTTATTTCTTTCAAGATATAAACTTATTTTTGAATTTCCTAATTTTCTTTTAAAAATATATTTCCGACAACACTTGTGGAATAAGTTTTTCGTCTTTTAGTTTCTTCTATTCTTCACTGTTTAACAGATATGGAGTCATAACACTTTAAGATCAATTCGTTGTCCCGTCTTAACTTAGAGCGAATTAAACGAAAAAATAATTGTACAATCGCCGTCACCTTAAACTCACCACCCTTTGATATGCTCCTTTTCTAACTCGCCCCACCACAAATAAATTATACATTCCCGCATTCAGTATTTTAGGTCAGAGTGAAGACTGACGTCATACTTTTATTAGTTTTATTAGAATGTGGCCAGTTTAATAGCTGTATTTCAGAGATTTTGAATTATATTAATTTAATTTATAAATTTCATCTCTCCACTATTCATTTATCTGATTTACAGATTCTGGACGCTAATAGATTTTCATAAATTATTAACCTAACATCGTTTGCAATAAAAACTGGCAATGCAAATACATTAAGTAAACAAGACAATTCGAAAAGTTAATGCAACCGGTTACCTCAACAAAGATTCGATGCCAGAAATGAAGGTATTAAGTTGAATACACCTAATAATTCATCAAAACGAAGAAGACAAAAATATTAATATCACTTATAATGAAATTAATTGTGGTTAATTATATCATGCTAGTTTTGGAGTCTTGTGATTTTTCATTAAAATGAAGCGGTTAATAATTCCGTGATTTTGTCACACCTATTGGCGAAGTGCAAAAAAATGTAATGTTTTCGACAAACACATCATTTTTAAAATGCACACATAGAATGCTAAACGTTTTTTATTATATTTGAAAAGTATTGAATAATTTTCCAAAGAAATGTCAGTGTGAATTTTTTTGAATATTTATTTTTATAATTTATAGTTATTCCAACATATGCAGAGAATTAAATTTAATTGGTAGTCTTTAAAATTAGATACAGACTCGAATTTTGAGAAACCTTCACTTACAATCGGCCCAGAGTCTAAAATTTTTAATTTTTGAGGCAAATTTACAATTATGCCTGTTTCTATTTTATTATTATTCGATTTTCCGACAGAAACTATGCGCAAGGACCGTATATTTCATATAAATATAGGATATAGATGATCGATGGAGTATGTGTATATAAGGTGATTCATTTTGACCGTCTATTAGAAGTATATATATGTAAGAATAATAATATTAATCTGAAAATTTGGCTATGGTCCTAATTGGGTAGGATCTATTCAGAAGAAACACGGAAAGGAGATAATCTAGAAAAACCTATCTAGAGCGCCATTTTTAAACATGGCGGCGGTAAGGGGAACCAAATTTTGAGAAGAAAAGGTTCTATGCAATTTTTCATATAAATTGAAGTTATAACGACTTGAAAATTGGGATTTTAACTAGAAAAAGAGAGCGAAAACATGCTACAGACAAATAACAAAGGTACTAAATTGAGGATGAATTTCCTTTTTTTCTAATTTCTGTAGAATTAATAGTTTCTGGGATCTGGAAGTATAAAGGTGGCGTCCGAAAATATATTATATAAGTATTTAGTTTAAATGTTAAATATCTTAGAAATTATGGCACTTACCTTAGAATGCTAATTATCAAACTGAAAGTCTATTAATTAGGCTTTCAAATGATTTTTTGATTATTTCTATATAAAAAACGAAAAAGTTATAACAGAAACAATGTACTTCGTCACATTTTTTTTGTTAAAGACGTCGCCATTTTGTTAATGTAAGTAGTCAGTAATTAAAAAATATATTCCTATATACTATTATTCGTCAATATATAGTATGATCTTGACGTTCAAATTTTTTCGTTCGTTTACAGCGCTTGGTTTAGGAAAAATGGCATTTTAAACTGTAAAGGGATTTTAGAAAAAAACGTAACATTTTTATTTCTTATATCTCAATAAATATTAGTTTTAGCGAAAAAATAGTGGACCTCAAAAATTAAGCTTATAAATTGAGAATGAAATTGATTTTGTTATATATTTATGTAGGATGTAGTTTCGAAGATATTTAAGTTTATAAGAGGCATCCGACCGCTTATAGAATGAAGTATTTAGTTTAAATGTTGAATATCTTAGAAGCTGACACTTTTATCAAAAATTCTATGGGACAAAGTTAAAAATAATAGAGTTAATCTATTTTTAAAACGATTTTTTTGCTTCTTACTACATCATAAAAAATAAAGAAGGTATGGCCGATACAAAGTGGGTTTTCATATTTTCTTTTAACAAAATGTTGCCATTTTGTTATTGTAATTGCCCAGTCATTAAATTTTTTTCTTTAAAAAATGCTGTTTTTCATTAATATCAAGCATCACCTAGATGCTCAATTTGTCCGTTTAAAACACCTGTTTTAGAAAAACTAATGTAGGTGTCCTGAGTTCGATTTTCGAGCTACAGAGCGTTTTTGGAAAATTAGCATTCTGGGATGACCTCTATATCTCACCACCGCTTAAGGATTGAAGTGGAGAGAACAACGATACCCAATAAAAGTACCTCCCTAATAAAATTGACGGACCCGAGCGTTTGTCGAAAAAATGATCATACAAAGAGAAAACACGCCAGTTTCGTTTTCGGAGGGCCACCCTGTATAATAGGTATGGTGTAAGTAATCACTATGTATTGGCGAACTTTACTGATGTTTGCTAGTGCATCCTTAGAGTATTTCAGCTTTTCTAATTGAGCATTTGCATTAATTTTCTGCATCACCCTGTATTACTTACTTATAGCGTCAGTTATTATACTCTTCGCAAAAACGAAGAGTATATTGTATTTGATCGGCACATTTCTAAAATCGTAAATATCGCTCGTAGAGAAAAAATTTTCATATCATTGTGTTAGTGAACGAATTCTGAACAACTTTCAAAATGTCCGTCTGTCCGTCCGTCCGTCACGTTTCTTGTAAGCACGATAACTTAAGAAAGAAAAGTCCGATTGTATTGAAATTTAGAAAATAAGTTAGTGTTAGCTAGAGGAAGAACCCTATTGTTTTTGAAGAAAATCGATCAGTAGATAAAAAAGTTATTAATTATTTAATTAAAAAAAAAATTTTTTTTGTTAATTTTTGTGGCTTGTACTAAAATGGAAATCGCGAGATATTATTTCCATAACAAATTTTTTTTTGTGTATGAACTTTACTAATATTTCTTAGAAGTGAAATATGTATGAATGTCGAAAGATATATATCACAGACAATCAATTTTCCTAGCAACAGGTGGTGGCGCAGCGGCTAAAGCTTTTCGTTGCAATCCAAGGGTCCCGTGTTCGAATCCCACAGGTTGGATTTTTTTTTCATTTTTTTTTTCATACAATTTTTTTCACAACAAAGTTTATATCACAAAATTTAGGATGTCCAAAAACTAACATTATTTACAAGAAAACTGCGAAGAGTATCCTATAGAATGTGTAACAATTATATATAAAAAGCTCAGTAAATTGGCGAAGAGTACGTTTTTAGCTTGTTTTATATGCATTTCCTTTTATACTGCAAGCATAATCAGATCAATTTTATTTATTCTACCGAATATCCGATACGTCCCACAATCAGATAGATAATTGAAGAATGAAAAGAGAAATAAAATGAAATAAAAAATACCGAATTTAATTATCTGTAGTGGGGAGTGTTAGAAAAGGAGCATCTCAAAGGATGGTGAGTTTTTGACGCCGATTGTACCTATCTATTATTTTACAATTTTCTCACATTTTTGGCTCTATCTTTGGTGTCGAACAACCAAGAGTTGTAACTTTTTATTTCATCGAAGGATTAGCTTCTATAAACACTTCGGGTAAGGTAATTTTGTAGATTGTGCAATCTACAAGGTAATTTTAGTTATATCTAAAATAAAAATTGATTGCTGAACTAGTTGACTTTTACGAGACGTAACAGCGGTGACCGCATAGTGTCATGCGTTAGGTTGAAATTATGACTATCATTATTCGTCAGTTGTTAAGCTAAGGTTCCACTGCGCGAAACTCACTCGCGAAACTTGTCTCGCGCTGTGGATACCTAGCCCCCACCCCGAAACATTTTGCGCGAGAACGTTTCGAGTTTCGAGCAAAAAGGATAAGATAGAGTGGAAGGTTCCATATGGCCACAATGTATTTTTCCGTACAAGGTTTTCCTGCGCCACCTGGGCGAGTCCTAGGCAGCATGAAATCCCCCCACTACCACACATAGCGGGAAACTGAAACTCATGGTCCTCAATCCATGCACCCTGCGCGGGTCGGACTCGTAAAGGAACTTTCAGCCTTCAATTTTTAGCGGGAAATTTAAATTCGGAAGTACCGAGCCGGCGCCCTCTGCAGGTCAGATGCGTAACTAAATCCCCCACTGCCCACTACCGCCATTACCGGGAAATTTAAACTCTCGAGGCACCGCACTCGTGCCACTGGATTTCTTAAAAATTAAGAAAAAAAGAAGCGATAAACGTGAAAAAATTACTTTATTTTAAGAAATAGCCACTGCACCCTTAACAAAACAAATATTACTAGTAATAAGTGAATGTAAATAGTATAAATAATTTATAAAATATTCTACAAATGACACTGTATAACTTATAACTAGAAATTTGTATAACACTGATCAATAGTTATGCTACAGTGTTGTATTGAACAGAAAATAAAAATTCTAGCCGTAATGAATTCAACATGTGCAATTGAAAAAAATTAATCATACAAAATTAATAAATAAAACGGACACAAAACTGACAGAAAAAATAACAAATATAAACATGTCAGCTCCAATAAAAAAAAAATCGTATATCGTATACTAAAAATAAATTAATGGGTAAAACAAAAATCACTAATTGGTGGTAGCTCAAAATACAACCATTACAAATTATCGAAAAATATTATTTTGTGTACTAATTCAGCAGATAACTTTCAATGAAACCATTCATTCTTTCCATATACTATCGATCCAAGTCTAATCATACCAGTATATCAACAAAAAATGACTCTTACGAGACATCTTATCAACTGCTTTCATCTAACAATATCAATATCAAAAACAAGAAAATTATATTCTTTCTATATACTGATGATCAAGGTGTGATCATGCAGTGGCGGCTGGTGATATTTCAATTTTTTTTTCTCGTCTGTGGCGCGTGGGACCCATACGAAATATGGGAAATAACGTCTCAAGCTGAACTTGGTTTGAACTTAATTGGTACAACTCGCCCTGAGTGCTAGCAATTTGCAAGATTTGTATGCTAAGTACATGATAAAGAACTTCGTAAGGCGGAGGGTACCAAGCTGGTAGCATATTTTCATAACAATTTCAAATCAAACTGGCATCTGGGATCTTACTCACATTTCGGGTTCCTTAGGGACCATAAAAAACCCATGCCCTTTATTTTTATCGTTTCTTCTACGACAGTTTGAAAAATTGCAGGTCACAACCATTATATACTTTATAACTATAATCAAAACTATAATTTTTTTACACATATAATACTCATTTGCTTTTTCTACATGTGACATTTTATTATGATCACCATTACCATTGCATGATTGTAAGGTTAGGTGCGTTTTTTTGTCCACGACCGGTAGTTAGAATTACCAGAATGATATTTACCAATAAAACGACGAAACTGAAATTCCTAGGTGGGAGGCGACAAATTTCTTAGGATTCTTAAATAACGAATAATGGCATCGACATTCATGTGTATGGGATCAGAATGGCGAGCAAAAAACGACAAGATTTGATATTCCGGTGTCAGAATTGTAGCAAAAAAACGCACCTGTTGATTATAGACCAACAGCAATAGCAAGGTCAATAGTATAGACGACAATCTCTTTCATTGATGCCGATGCCTGTAAATATGTTGTTGCTGCCTAAAACTCGACAGATGGCATGTGTACGCGAGCCTTCCACTCTATCTTATCCTTTTTGGTTTCGAGGTGAGCGGACTGGTAGTCGGTTTTTAACTGCGCATCAAAGTGCTTCGCGTTGTTTGCTTCGCTCCGTGTAAACGCACACTTGTCTCGAGCTTCAAAATAAACCAGGAGGACTGCATTCGTCTTATTGAACTGTATCAGAGCTATCGATTTTTGTGGGATGCTAAAGAAAAAAGTCATCATAATAAGACCAAGAGAGAGGATGCATGGAAAGAAATGAGCCATGATAGCAAACGCTGATGCTGCAGTCGTACATACGAACTGCATGCTTGTCTCGCGCAAACTGATGGCTCACTTTGTTTCGCCTCTATGTTGCGAAACGTTTCGCATCGTGGAAATGGTTAGCCCGAGACAGCCACTTCGCGAGTGATTCTCGCGAAACAGTTGCGCTAGTAAGTTTCGCGCAGTGGAACCTTAGCTTTAACAAAGATTATACGATCTTCACAAGGCTGCAAAGTTTTAGCAACAATTGTATATTTGACTCGTTTTAATAATCATTTTGATTTGAAATTTAAAGTGGTGATTGTACTTTATAAGAGCTATATTTCTCCAAAATTTCATTGAATATTATCCATTATTTTTGAAAGAACAGTGATTTGTTTAGAAACGCATAATTTTGCAATATTCATTTTTTTTAATTTATGTACTTATTGAACAGCTCATAACGAACATTTTCCTTCTTTTTGTTGTTTTCCATAGGACCTATAGATTTCGAGATAAGTATTCAAAAAAATCCGATGGAAAACACGGTCTAGAACATTAAATTGTTTAAATAAAATAATACGCCTACCTGGCAGCAACTGCAAAACTAAGATGTGAATTTAAGTTGATCTCCTGAACACGTTAAAACAAAAAAACTGCCCTAACCAGACAAATCACATTGCGAATTTTTTAGTCCTAATTTGACTCCACTAATATGGCTGTACTAATTTCATGATTTTTTACACTATTTTGAAATGTTTACAGCTCATTTTAATTTCTAATCTACTCTGCTGTGACTCACCTGACGTTGTAAAATTCATGAATAATAAAATACGTATTGGATTTTTTTATGTTGATTTGTGTTAAAGAAAGGTTTACAGTTGATGAAAACATTTTTTCCTAAAGTTCTCTAAACTTTCAATTGGAAGCATATCACTTTCATACCACTACAGCTAAATGTATTTTTCAATACGAGTCTAACGAAGTATCACAATAACACTGCTTATTCAAAACTATTTTTTTTATATAATTTTATAACTACTACTAGGTAATAGAGAGAGCCTTTAATTAACTAAAAAAAAACAATAATAGCCCAGTCGACAAAAAGTTGCAAACTGTGTAAACTTTTTTTTAATGAGCTCGTGAAAGTGTAGAATAATATCCTGAAAAGTTTACGTTTCGCTCGGGTGCAGAACGTAAAAAAAAGTGAAAAAAAATTTTTTTTCATCCATTTTTTCAAAATTTTGAAATTAAATCAAACTAGAAAAAAATAAAAAATACAGATGGGTAGATCACGTACTTATGAACAAAAAATGCATGCATAAAAAAAAAGTGAACAAATTTTTGTTCACTTTTTTTTATGTTCTGCATCTGAGCGAAATGTAAAATATTCAGTTTGCAACTTTTTGTGGGTTTCACTATAAAATGATCTCTGTCGTCTGGGCTATAAGTACTTTTTGGGAAACCGAAAGTCGTAGAAATTTGACAGGTAGAGCAAAAAATGCCGTCTTGGATCTCGAGTCGTTAAAAAATAAGGAAATGACGGTCGGAAAGTTGACACACAGTATAAGTAACTAATAAATATTTTTACATGATATAATATGCATGTGTACATACCTTTTGCGTTCTTAATGTCTGTCGTTCTGTGTCTGCGCGTGTTCTAAAGTGATTTGTGCTATCAAAAATAAATTTCATTCCTCTAGACTTCCGGCATATTAATTGGAAGAACCCAATCGATCAACAGAAAGGGACGGATTATCTACAGTCGGGAATATATCCCCTTTTCAGGAAATAAGCAAGGTCTATTCATAGAAAGGTTGCAGCATAACAGCTCTACTGACCACCTTGATGCGTCCAGTTGTTACTGTTAGGCGGGAAAATTAAAATCGAACATGTTATTCCGAGCGTTGTACATAAAAACTACAATATTAAATTAAAATTATTAATAATAGAGATAGAGTTTCGGGAGTCGGGACTTTTTTGTTGGAAATTTCTTCCTCTTTAAGAATCATTCTTTAATATTTCTTAAATATTAATAGTTTTTGAGTTATTTGCAAAAAAACGAAGCTTTTACTTACTTTTACAATTTTAATTTGTTTATAACTTTTGCAATTCTTTATGTGCGGGTTTGAAACTTTTGCACATTTTTTTAGGCGTCATTCCGAATCCAATGAGCCCTCACTCATATTTTTACGAGCTTTATCAAGAATTACGGCATTGAACTTGTGAACTAGTCTATAAAGAATTATATCGTTTTTAAAAATAAATAAAAGAATATAATTAAATGAAATCGTTCATATTTTTTCATATCGTTCAAAGATCTACGGGGTGGGGAGGTTCCAAGTGCTTTCCGTAGCTGCAGGTTTTTTTTTATAAAATCATGATTTTTCTGCAAAAAAAAACAAAAACAAAGAAAAAGCAAAGGTGGTGATGATTTTGGAGCATGCTCGAATCAAAAATGTTATTTTATTTTATTTCCTCGAAATCAAACTTTTATCGAAGCATTGTTTTCGAGATATTTCGTTGTGCCTACTTGTAAGTCACAGTCACCCTGTATATAATTCGGTGATAATGATAAAGTTTATATCTTCTTAGTTCTTACCCTGTGACTGGATCCCTTACCTGTCTGAATTGTTGATAAATAAATACGAAAGGTTAGTTCCATTGGCAAGATCTCTATGTCACTAAATTACCTCTCCATAACTGTGATTAGAAGAGACGGCGGGGGAAGGTGACATATCACATGTATGCTCATTAATAATTAACCATTTTGAGTGATTATTATTACAACAAGAGGTCAAATTAGAAATAAATTAAGGTTCGTTATCTACTGCTTACGTATTTATTTATTTATTTTATTTAAAAAATTAATAAAGCGCAAATAAAAACATACAACAACTGACTAGAATATTATTTAACCATTAGGAAAATATTTGATGTAGCAGTATTTACTAGATTTTTAGTTATAAGTTATATATAATATTAATAGATTAATGTTTATTATGAAATTTATTAAATATGTGCGACCAGGGACGTGTTGTCTTATCAGCGTCCTCGCGCAAGCAAAATGAATTCGGTTAGTGAAGGTGAACTAATATGTACACCACCAGAATGAAGACAAGTAGCTAATATGATACAATACATAATTTATTACCCGAAAAATCGCAGAACAAATATAAAAGTGTGTACAAAAAATTAATTTTACAGTTAATTTTATTAATAAACAAACTGAGTAATTTAAACAAAATTTTCTCAATTTAATATTTATTGTTATAATCGTAGATAAAGTATAGTATTCAACTTGCGGTAATGGTAATAACTCACTTGATGAATTACAATAAACTTCATCTGCGTGAGTTATTACCTACATTACCGCTCGTTGAATAATGTTCTATTATCCACGAAGATCGTGTATGTATATGATTTGGAACAACGCTTACAAACAAGTGCCATCTACATTGGATCCCTTGGTTATGGGTGACAGCTTGTGGAAAACAAATTTAATTTGCAAGTGGTTTGATGGAGATCAATTACCTCCATAAGTGGAAATAATTATCCGAGATGCCGAAAATACTGAAGATATATCATTTGTGCTTTTCACTTTTCATCCTATTATAATCTTATTCAATTTTTTATAAATAATTACTTTCTTTAGTTGCGAGTGACAATGAGAAAAATGATCTTTCACCCATTGAGCATCAAGAGAGTGCTGAGTTGGATGAAAATGAGAGTGAGGAAGATCTGTTATCGGAAGCCGAATAAATTTATTTTTAATTTCACTAAACTAAATAAATTTTCTGAGCAGATCATTCTGTATAATTTTGAAATGTACGAATGTATTAATTTGTATTCCCATAAAATAATGTATATTAATAATAATTTGAATATTTAATCAAATTAAAAAAAGAACCTCGGGAATGCCGCACTCACGTTTTCTAACATTAAGTTATCAATATCGATATTACTAATTAAATCTTTATGGCGAACTTTGAAATTCGGGTATATGATAATATTCGTACTAAGATTAACGATAAACACAGTCAGCTGCAAGTATGTGGGTGGAAAAGTCGTCAGCTGATGCAAGAAAGGTGATGCGCACTGCCTCGAAGGCGATCAACACTCAGCACTGTTCTGTACCAGCTGACGACTTTTCCACCCACATACTTGCAGCTGACTATGTTTTTCGTGAATCTCAGTATAAATATTATCTTATACCCAAATTTTAAAGTTCGCCGAATAATTTAAATTTTTCATGTTTTTGGACCTGGAACTTCCCCACCCCATAGATCTTTGAAGGCGAAAAGAGCACTAAAAAATATGAACGATCTCATTTAATTATATTCTTTTATTTATTTTTAAAAACGATATAATTCTTTATAGACTAGTTCACAAGTTCAATGCCGTGTTAATTCTTGATAAAGCTCGTAAAAATATGAGTGAGGGCCCACTGGATTCGGAATGACATCTAAAAAAAAGGTGCAAAAGTTTCAAACCCGCACATAAAGAATTGCAAAAGTTATAAACAAATTAAGATTGTAAAAGTAAGAGCTTCGTTTTTTGCAAATAACTCAAAAACTATTAATATTTAAGAAATATTAAAGAATGATTCTTAAAGAGGAAGAAATTTCCAACAAAAAAGTCCCGACTCCCGAAACTCTATCTCTATATTAATAATTTTAATTTAATATTGTAGTTTTTATGTATAACGGCCGGAACAACGTGTTCGATTTTAATTTTCCCGCCTAACAGTAACAACTGGACGCATCAAGGTGGTCAGTAGAGCTGTTATGCTGCAACCTCTCTATGAATAGACCTTGCTTATTTCCTGAAAAGGGGATATATTCCCGACTGTAGATAATCCGTCCCTTTCTGTTGATCGATTGGGTTCTTCCAATTAATATGCCGGAAGTCTAGAGGAATGAAATTTATTTTTGATAGCACAAATCACTTTAAACACGCGCAGACACAGAACGACAGACATTAAGAACGCAAAAGGTATGTACACATGCATATTATATCATGTAAAAATATTATTAGTTACTTATACTGTGTGTCAACTTTCCGACCGTCATTTCCTTATTTTTTAACGAGTCGAGATCCAAGACGGCATTTTTTGCTCTACCTGTCAAGTTTCTACGACTTTCGGTTTCCCAAAAAGTACTTATAGCCCAGACGACAGAGATCATTTTATAGTAAAACCCACAAAAAGTTGCAAACTGAATATGTATATATATTTTTTTAATGAGATCGTGAAAGTGTATAGAATAATGTCCTGAAAAGTTTACATTTCGCTCAGACGCAGAACAGAAAAAAAAGTGAACAAAAATCTTTTCACTTTTTTTTTTGCATCCATTTTTTGTTCATAAATACGAGATGTATCCATCTGTATTTTTTATTTTTTTCTAGCTTGATTTAATTTAAAAGTTTTGAAAAAATGGATGAAAAAAATTTCTTTTTTCACTTTTTTTTATGTTCTGCACCCGAGCGAAACGTAAACTTTTCAGGATATTATTCTACACACTTTCAGGAACTCATTAAAAAAAAGTTTACACAGTTTGCAACTTTTTGTGGGTAAATACCTTCGTCGACTGGGCTATTATTGTTAGTTTTGAATAAGCAGTGTTATTGTGATACTTCGTTAGACTCGTATTGAAATAGTATATTGTGTATTTAGGTGTGAAAGCAATACATTCCTGGACGACGATGCAAATTGTTGGCCGAGGCGCTAGCCGAGGCCAACAAGTCCGGGAATGTGCTTTCACACCGAAGTACACATACTATTTTTTTCTGAAATCACAATCAATATTATTATAAATTAAGGAATTTGTATTAATGCATAACATTTCTTCATCATAATCTAACTGCTTACTAATAAATGCAATCTTAATGTGAATTGGTTTGTCTGCGTGTATTTATTTACTGTCTAAAATATACATAAAAAACCGTACGGGAATGTTACTTTCCCGGCCTAGGCGGGGAATAGTATATTGCGTATCTAGGTGTGAAAGCGATACATTCCCGGACGACGATGCAATTGTTGGCCGAGGCGCTAGCCGAGGCCAACAAGCATCGAAGTCTGGGAATGTGCTTTCACACCGAAGTACACATACTATTTTTTCTGAAATCACAATAAATACTATTTTAAACGTATAAAAATCGAAAATATAAACATTAAAAAAAAAAAAAATTCTGAAATCACAATCAATACTATTTTAAACGTATAAAAATCAAAAATATTAACATATTAAAACATATATAAAAAACCGTACGGGAATGTTACTTCCCGGCCTAGGCCGGGAAGTAACATTCCCGTACGGCTTTGTTGATCGTTGCTTGGCAACGGATCTTTTCCGGTCTGTTTTCTGATAGTTTCCTAGCAACGGACTAAAATACTGGAATTGTGCATTTTTCGATCTGAAATCGCGCCGAAAATGTAGACTTTGCCGATCGATTTCAGAAAAAGTAACATTCCCGTACAGTTTTGTTGATCGTTGCTTGGCAACGGATCTTTTCCGGTCTGTTTTCTGATAGTTTCTTATCAACGGACTAAAACACTGGAATTATGCATTTTTCGATCTGAAATCGCGCCGAATATGTAGACATTACAGATCGATTTCAGAAAAAATACATTTAGCTGTAGTGGTATGAAAGTGATATGCTTCCAATTGAAAGTTTAGAGAACTTTAGGAAAAAATGATTTTATCAACTTTAAACCTTTCTTTAACACAAATCAACATAAAATATCCAATACGTATTTTATTATTCATGAATTTTACAACAACGTCAGGTGAGTCACAGCAGAGTTGACTAGAAATTAAAATGAGCTGTAAACATTTCAAAATGGTGTAAAAAATCATGAAATTAGTACAGCCATATTAGTGGCTTCAAATTAGGACTAAAAAATTCGCAATGTGATTTGTCTGGTCAGGGCAGTTTTTTTGTTTTAACGTGTTCAGGAGATCAACTTAAGTTCACATCTTACTTTTGCAGTTGCTGCGAGGTAGGCGTATTATTTTATTTAAACAATTTAATTTTCTAGACCGTGTTTTCCATCGGTGTTCTTTGAATACTTATCTCGAAATCTATAGGTCCTATGGAAAACAACAAAAAGAAGGAAAACGTTCGTTATGAGCTGTTCAATAAAAGTACATTTTAAAAAAATGAATATTGCAAAATTATGCGTTTCTAAACAAATCACAGTTCTTTCAAAAATAATACAATCACCACTTTAAATTTCAAATCAAAATGATTATTAAAACGACTCAAATATACAATTGTTGCTAAAACTTTGTAGACTTGTGAAATCCTGCCATCAAAACTAAGAAATGTGTACGATGGCTCAAATTGTAGCTTTTTATAAGTACTTTAAGATCACGGAGAGATAATTTTTTTTTCTAAATTTAAACCATTTTTATTGCAGTTGTTTATAATTTTCACTCAGTATGGGATGTACCCAGTAGCGTTTTTTACGTTTCATTTTTTTCCGACGTATTTCAAGAGCAGATTATTGCGATATCTTCGATTCATTCGATTTCTTCGATTCATCACGTAGAGTTTGACAATGACAATTTGACGCTATAATGAGCACACGTATGGTGACATCAAGTGACACGGAGTGACGATGGAAAAATGTCATGGAAACAAAAAAATCTCTAGCTAATCGCCTAGCCTAAGTTGACTCTCTGAACACGTTAAAACAGAAAAACTGCTATGACCAGACAATTCATATTAAAATCCTAGTTTGACTCCACTATATGCAGAAGGAACTATATTCCAAAACTGCAAAAATATACAGGATATCCCATTTAAAAATCAAAACGGTGAAACAGGAAACGACAGACGGATGATAAATGTCGTTTAGGTAGCATGTAACAGGTATGTACCAAGTTTAATTTCAATGATTTCGTTAAAAAACAAAGAAATAGACGCCGGAAAGTGACTTTGTTGATACCCGGTATGTATATAGGTAAACTCTTGCTAAAGTCAGTTGGAAAATCATAAAAAAGGCCGACAAGGGCCGACGTTTGATCTGTGCCGCTATACGCAGTACGGCCGTGGTAAAAATCAACGTCGCTTTCTCAATTGACAATAGATAGACTCTAGTTCTTATGTAGGTATATTTTATAATACGGGGTACAAGAAAAGTAACTCTCGTCAGTTTAGGAGATGATTTTACACAAAAAGATAGTAAGAAAAGTTCTTATTAACCGAAGTGCCAAAATAGTGGTTTTTACTGATTATCTGGGAACCACACCATCGCAGATAGGTAATCACGTCGAGATACTCCTCTGCGACGTGTACTCTACCATTTTTTTAAATACGCTTTTATTAGGTCGACCTGTATCTGTACGTATGTAAGTAATAAGGTCTAAGGAAGTGAATTTCACCCACTTCTAATTGTTGTATCATCATGAAACTTGGCAATTGTGTGTAGCTCTGATGACAATACAATATAGTATACTCAATATTATAATATGTTCTAAATGGCCGCCGCCCCAAGATGGCGGATTATCTTTTCTTTACAACCCCCTTGATAAGTAGAAAACAAACATGTGATCAAAACTTAAAAATTCAAAATGGCGGCGTCAACATGGGGATAGGTTTTATCAATTATCGTCAGATTCGACTGAAAATCGGTGTCTGTGAGTTATAGAGGTTGCAGATTATAATTATCCGGTCCACATTTAACGATTCAAAATGATGGCGTCAAAATGGCGGATATGTTTTGTAATTGACGATTTGCACGAAAGAAAGTTTGGTAAAAAGTCTCTAGATTGGTATCACCGTAATTCACTGCACATGTTGACCAACTCGTCTAATTTCCAAACTTTGCAACAATTAAATACCTATAATATAATAATCATAACATTGTTTTCATTATCTTTAATGTTAAACCTACTTCCATTGAATATAAATCATCTTTATTAGTTGTTTCGTCGTCTACAATATTTAAAAAATGTCGAATTATGCAATTTGTCAAACACTGTTTCCGACTCTCAGTTTAGAAGAGTTGGCAGGTGGCTTTTGTGTGCCATCACTTGGTCTGGATACAGGGTGCGAAGGATACAGTTTTGAGTTAGGTGAGTGAAGTGTGTTTGAGGGGCGATGCGATTGATGATTTTGTGAGTGATGATTGGTTTTGTACATAATCCAGAGCTAGGTGCAATGTTTTTGGTGTGGTGCGGTAGAGCGGATCAAAAGGGGAGGGGAATGGAGGAGAGGAGAGGTATCACAAAGAAGTGTTGATGATCGTGACTTTTTGTTGGTGTCTAGTTTAATAAGAGTGTATTGATTCTATTGGTACTGATTTCATAATATTTTTCTTAAGTAAATTATCAAATGAGGTTTTCAGGTCAAAATTAAGCTCGTTGATAAGTGAAAAATTCTACATTAAATTCTACACTAAAAACAGGGAGACCAGGTTACACGTGGAAAACAACAACCGATAGGATCATGAACAAACTAGGAAAGGACCAAACATACTGGGAAAGAAAAGCGAGGAGAAAAAAGGAATTCCACCAAGAAATCACAGCGATATATATCCTACCAGAACCAGAAACCGAGGAATCAGAATACATAGAAGAAGAAGAAGAAGATTTGTAGAAGCAGAAATACAAAAAGAGGAGCATAAACACTCCACATCGTGACACAATGCGGCCATGCATTTCACAAATACATGCAGATATATATACTCTACCAGAACCAGAAAAGGAAGAATCGGAAGACTCAGAAGGAGAAGAAAATCTGTAGAAGCAGAAACACAAAAAAGAGGAGCATAAACATTAAATATCACGAACACAATGCGGCAACGTATTTCAAAAACACCTACACTGCCCACCTCTCACTCCTGTACCATGCGTCATGTGACTCTCGCTGCTGGCAACAAGCCTGACCCAAATCCAACCTAGTATTGGAAACCGAGGAATCAGAAGACTCAGAAAAAGAAGACTCGAAGAAGCAGAAACACAAAAGGAGGAGCATAAACACTCCATATCACGACACAACGCCGCAACATCTTTCACATGAAGACCAAGAAGAGACAGAAGTCCAGAACCAAAAACACAAAAGGGAGCTTAAACGCTCCCTCATGACACAATGCAGTAACGCATCTCACAAATACCTACACCTCCCATCCCACATTCCTTTACCATGCGCCATGTGGCTCTCGCTGCTGGCAACAAGCATGATCTTAGTCCAACCCAGCGTGGACGTAGCAGGCCCAGCTATATACCTGGACAATGGCAGCAATGCCTACCGCACGCTGGTAAATCAAACAATCAATCAAATATGATAATTACAAACACGGCTTACACTAACCCTTACGGGGTAGACAGAGAGAACAGGTTCGATTATTATTTTTTGCTTTTTATTGTTAATGAATGGTAAAATATATGTAAACATTATAATCTTCGTCGGCATTTTGAAAATTTTGTATAATTGTTGAACATTCTATTATAATTTTAACCATCTCCTGATGATCCCATTTTCATTGGTGTAACGGGCGAACGGACAGACAGACGGACAGACATTTTGGAAGTTGTTCAGAAGTCGATTGTTAACACTGATAATTTTTTATTTATGTGCGATATTTACGGTTTTAGAAAAGTGCCGATTAAATGGAATATACAACGTGTGATCTATCATAATATGCGGAAAATAAAATGGTGTACTAGTCTTCAATGTGGGAAAGCCCCTGCAAAATTCTGAGGTAATTTAGTATATTAAATTATTAGTAAATTTGCGAAGATACACTACTGATATTGAGTAGGTTAGTAGGTCGACGAACTTACTTGTGAATGAACGCATTGGAGATGTTTACATTTCCTTAATTGGCATAAAAAGTAAAGCCGGCAAATGCGCTCAAATCACAGATCAAAGTGCCGCGTTTTTTGCTTTCGGTCGACACCGGCATGTTATTGACCGGTTTAAGTAAATATCTCTTATATCTACTTGTTTTTACAGAATTCACTACCATAGGGTCAATGTCTTTTCGATTTATTTCGCTATTTTTTTAGTCTGATTGATTAAAACCAAAAAATCACTTCTACCCTCTCCAGTTTTGTTGTCAATAGTGTCAATCCCAAGTCTGATAAAGTGATATGTTTGTACCGCGTTACGTCAGATTGATTAAAGTCATTGGTGGCGCATTTCTACAAAAAAAATAAGGTAATTTTTTTTAATTTTTCATTTTTTTAACTCCTTTCGGTGGGGACAACCTACTGTTAAATTTTCCGCATGTCATGGTAGATCACGTTGTATGCTTACTCCTCGTTTTCGCGTTTGCGAAAAGTACAATATAATAAGTCTGCCTTGAAAACTCATAATCGCATTACTAAACGAAGCAGGACTGCCAGGTAACTTTTATTTTGTACATAGGCACAAAATAAGTTACCTACCGACCGCGCCCATTTCGATGCCTATGAATAAAATTACTTTTAGTTACTTAGTACTGCAAAATAATATACCTATATGTCTTAATAATGTAAAAGCGTGACTTTAACACTCTGTATATGCCTACATTCTAAAAATCTTGTAAGTAATACGAAATTATTAGGCCAAAACACTATGCAAATTTTCTTAATAACTAGATACTCAGGTATATACTTATATAAATAATTTCATTAAATGCCTCTTTGCAAACAACAATTATTAGATACAATAATATCAAGGTGTGTGTCCTTTCTATTTAATGAAATAATTAAATTTAAACATTCAAATGTAATCTATATCAAGAGAGATTAAAATTGATAATTTTATCTGTTCATAAAGCAAATAAATACTACTGCATCCGGATGTCCAATGCATTCGTAATTTTGTAGTTCACGCAATAGATATAAACAAAATAAGGTATTTTTTGCCTATATTATCAGATCCCCCAAGTAGTTATTTTACCAAAAAATGGATTAAAATGTGGTTTCATTTACAAAAGCTAAATAAACGAAACCAACAAAAGTCCTAAGTACCTATAACACGTTTTTAAAGGTATTCTCTTGTTTTTTCTCACATTTTCAACACATTAGAAATAGAAATAGGTAACTATTTTTTTTGACTAAGCAGTACGCTTATAGGTTTATTAGGATTCTAATTTAATAAAGGAACTTTGGCCGATCTTAAAACAACATTTTTCGCAATAACGACTTTATCGGTAATCGTGGACTAAAGAAAATGGAAAAAGTAATCAATATTGCTTGCTGCTTTATCATAAAAAAATATTATTCCACTGGAGTCAATGAGATTAATGACCTTCAACCCAAGTAGGTAAATGTTTCTAACCACTATTTTCACCAACAATTCACAATTTAGCACTAGCTATCTATTAATAATTTGTATAAACAAAACAAAAATGTAAATCTAATGATATATTAGGACAGCACTAAAATTAATCACAGCATAATCGCAGTGCTCCTCAGAAACTTAAGGAAATGCGAATTTTTATCGTGAATAAAAACACCTGTTGATTTCCAGAGCATACTTCAACAAGTCAACTGATTTAACTTAGTTTATGCAATTATTATATTGTCTTAATCTTCCCATAATTATTAGAAAATGTATAATGCTAGTTTATGATGTCAAATAAATAAAATAAAGAAATAATAGTCCTCCCCCCTTTAATTTATATCAAAACATTTATTCAATTTATTAAATTGGAGTACAATAAAGCTTTTATGAAATTTAATGCCGTTCTTAATTGTTTTTAAAACAAATCAAATTATATGCAAACGATTAATATTTGCATGAATCGTAGTAATAGTGACAAATACAATAAAAATATGAGATAAACTATTATTTTTATAGAACTTACCCAAAATCGCCTGTATAGCTAAATCTGCTGATAGAGAATCCATAGTTTCAAGCTAATTATTACTAGTATATAATCATTTTCGCCGTTTTTTCACTTAAACAACCACTTATTTCACATTTTTTCCGACTTTTCTAAAGTTTTGAACTTTTCGTCAAGTTGCCTATTTCCACGTTATTTGACAGATCTACTTACGTACTTCATTCCAACTATATTATTACGTCTCTCACATCCGTAATAGGCCTCATTTACTTTTCTAAATCTTAAAAAAAAATTATTTTGTGGTTTACATCTTTCGAAAATAAGCTCACAGTAAAAAAAGAGATCAACAAACAAAAGTGATTTTTGATAAACGCTAAAGCACGCTGCAGACAAGAAATGTGGAATGAGTTATGACGTTCTCGTGTACTTGCGCATTTACGTACGCTCCATTAAATAAAAATTCCATACTGTTCCTCAATGATAAATTGATAAATTAAAGAGTATTTGAAAATAAATATAATACTTCTTATATAAAACAAATTTCTCGAAAGTAATGTTACATGTGAATTTGAAATTCTCTTCTTTGCTCTATAATTTCATATGACATGTTTTTATTTTGTGAAATATTTTCAATTTAATTACATGAATTTGAAAACATGTTCCAAATATTTCCGCGCATGTGTAATCGTTTTTGAGGCATTCATTCAAAATCGTAATTTATCGATTATGTACAGCTAGATTTTTTCATTAGGAACAAATTCTCTGCAGAAGTCTTACGCTGATTGGTCAATTGCATTCATCATTTCAATTGAGCTGCGCTGTACATAAGGTTGACCTAGTACCAGCTGTTTACGATTTACGTGATGTGCTTGAGAATGGCCGCTGTTTCTTGCCGATTTTTTAAAAAACAGTCTAAAAATGACCAAAAACTAAATAATAAACATAAATAAACACTCCGCAACACTTACAAATGTGTCACTATAAAAATAGCAAGTAATAAATTAGATAAACTTACCTCATCAGCAGAATACAGGATTTTTAGAAAAATAATATAAATATACGGGTGTTTAATATTAGAAAAATCAAAAATAGCACAAGTTTTTATTAAATGTAAGTATCCTTAATTAGTTTAGCATACTCTGAAAGTTGTTGTGGTCCAAGAAAAATAAGTATAGCATCACTTCATATAAACAAATATAGTTATATTTCTATGTTGCTTGTTTTTAAAATTAATTTGGTGTTTTCTTTTACAATAAAAGAAGGTTTTTATTTTAGGTTGTAGAATTATTGAAATAATTCAAAATGGACAACACACAAAGCACACAGCCGAAGAAGGAACGTAATTTTCCTAACCTAGACCTTAGAGATCAGTCAACACTTAATGCCATGCCACAACCAGTGCTAGTAGTGCAATCTCCAAAAACACCAACATTGTCAAAAAAATTGAAAGCGGTTAGTCTTGATTCTGACCCACCAGCGCAGTCCTCAAGCTTAGAAGTGTCAAGAGATGTTTTCTCGATGCCAAATACACCAAAAAGACAAATAAAGCCCAAGTTGTCATGTGATTTTGAAGATGGACCACACAAATCAACCTTAGCACCTAGTTTCAGCTCAAATCTTAAGAAGTTTGCTTCAAACAGTAGTATTTCTGGTTCACAAACATTAAAAACTTTACCAGAAATCATGACTCTACAAGATTTCACCGATGGTCCCGTTATGGAACCGATAAAAATTAAGGCAAAGGGCCTGCTAGAGCGGAGAGGATCCAATGCTAGTCTGACCATAGATTTGGGCTCAAATTCCAGTATTGTAGATGTAAAGACGACACCTTTTACGAGACTCAACACTGCAAAAAGTGTTTCTAACCTCAATCTCTCTTCGTTTGGGGTTATCGACAAGGCTTGTTCTTGTTATAAGAAGTGTGAGGCACAAGCTAAGGTTACCGAGAGGAGAAAATCCCAAGAGACATGTGGCAATTGCATCATCTATGAGTCTGTACCTAGTAAGATCAACAATTGCAAGATTAAATGTCAACCTATGAAGAAATGTAGCTGCTGTATCAAATCTCGTAGAAAATCTTTGTCGAATGAAAATTTATACGTACCTCCTTGTGGATTTTGCCAAACTGGGGCATTTAAAGATTGTTCGGGCAGCTCTAAACATTGCAAGGGATACAGGAAGGCATATTATCCTCGACAACCGGATCTGGAGTCGTCCCAACTGCTGTCTGAAGATTTCAAACTACACTTGCAGAACATTCAGTATCTTCAGACAGCTGGAAATTTATTGTCAATAGCGGACTTAAGACAGGCGTGTGAGGTATGATCTGTTAAAGGTTTTGTAATAGGAATTCACAATAAGGACTGATATATATTAGTAGTTAACAGGTAGGTCGTTACTGTACCTAAATATAGGTTGGGTGTAGTTTAATCAAACGATCATTTTGTTGAAATGTCTGACAGGTGTAGGCGGTTATGTTAGGATGAGTAATCCTTGTACCGAATCAAAATCTAAGTTGCATATAATCCATTCAAGATGGTTTTGCATGTGGAATGCCTTTTTGTTTCTGTGGTTTGTAGATACTAAATGGGAAAATATGATTTATTGAAAATTATAAATATCCTTATAAGAATATTTACAATTTTCTGTTGAATAAATTTCACAAGTTTGTCATTTGAAAATTCTTACATCGAGTGTTGGAAGGTCAGGTGTAATTTATGGTAATACTTCGTCAGGTAAATTCTGAAAGCACTATATCTTAACCATAAAAGAGGGATAGTGACGAATTGAACTGTGAAAAGTATCAAACGGCAAAGGTAAAGTAATAGGGAATGTGCATCATGTAACTAACGTAACCTCAAATTTTAAGGTTATTCTCAATTTGTTTGTATCCGCATTTTTAGCTGTGCTAAATGTACCAATTTTTTAACAGCTGTAACTTACAAACATTTTTTAAAAATTTTTCCAGGATCTTGTTAAAAAATATTATTTTGGGTATTCAGTAGATGACTTTCAAAGAAACCATTCGTTCCTTTCTTATACCATTTATCTAAATCTGACCATGGTAGCATATCACAACTTATACACTTTTTTATTTATTATGAAATTACCTACTCTCTGTATATTGCTGCCCTATAATCTGGGCACACTAATATACAAGTTAGGTGAATACTTTAAAACACTCATTATTGGAGAACCTCCGATTATAGAACTTATATCTAGATACATAATGGCATTACTTTGTGTGATCCCGAAAGATTCACAATCTAAGGCACTTCTTTCCATAAGTTCTTGATTGGCTAGTCGATCTGTTCACGACCGATTCGGGCACCATCGGTTCAGTTTGATTATCGTAATCTCAGTTTGACACTTTTGACAGTATATCCGCCATTAATGTTAATAAGCGTTTTTCGAACAAAATGTGGTGCAGAAGTCTTTTTATTTTAAGTTGTGATTTGTTCAATACCTAAATAATATTCTCTATTCATATTTACACAGTTTAGTGACAATATATTTAGTGCAAATAAATAGTGAAGTGCTGTGCCATTTGCAGAAAGCAGTTTAGAAAAGAAGAAAATCGATCGTTCCATAGTCGTAACATGATGAAGTTCAGTTTACAGTTATAAAGTAAATAGCAATTAAATTTTAATATCCTTTCAATACATATTTATCTTACTGTTTTATCTTACTGTAATATCATATGCCTACATCACGTTATATAAAGAGCCGGTAGTGCAGTGCAGGAATTGCAATAATTCATTTTAATTAAAATATTTACCATTCTACACATTTTCTACACACACAACGCCACTGTTGCCTATGGGATGTGATGGTCATCTATTCTTTTTAATGGACATATAATGTGACTATGTTAGGAGCAAACAAGGTATATAGTGAAAAGATAGCCTGTTATGTATCTAGATATAAGTTCTTTAATCAGAGTGGAGAACCAATCAAAACAACTACTCTTCCGGCTAATATTGACGGATGGCATGTATGAAAGAAACAAATGGTTTCTTTGAAAATAATATTTTTTAACAATAATGTAAGCAGAAGTATGAGATATTTATTTTCAAAAACCAGGATCTTATTGCTGCAGATCTCTTCTTCCGATGTCAATATTTGTTGTTATTATTTTTTAAGTGACACTAGCAAGATGCCCGTGCTCCGCTACGGGAATCGTTATAAAATAAGTCGATACAAATTTTGGATGCCAAATTGGAGCCGTCATTTTGAATTTTCCAAGTTTTTCTATTTTTTGGGAGTCGTGAAGGTATTTCCTACTTTAATACCAAATTTCAAGTTCTTAGCTCAATGAAAAATACCCAAACAATTCATAGACAATAAGTATATACCTAAATAGTTACACTCTACTTTTATATAAAAGAGTGTAACAAACTTTTTACCTTTATTTATCTGTCCGATGTATTGTTTGGGTACTTCTCGATGAGCTACGAACTTGAAATTTGGCATGGGGGTTGAACGTACCTTTTCGACCTCCAGAAAATTTCAAAAATTGCAAAATTCAAAATGGCCGCTCCAATATGACTACCAATATGAAGATATATACAGGATACGCCACTTAAAACTCCCCAGGCTTGTAACTTTCTTATTTTTTAAGCAACGACCATGTTGGGCATATCAAATTGTAAATATTTTCAAGGCATTTAAATATGTGTACAGAGTGATTTAAAAAAAAAAATTTGTTTGAAAAAATTGTTAAGAAAGAAAACTTAATTTCCTTGAATATTTTTTTACCTCACCCTGTGCATGAACTGCGATAATGTTTTCTTATAAAGGTTTTAATTAGCTTCAATTTATGTTATTACGTCATATTCGAAATTCTTTTTGGTTTTAGAGAAAAAAATTAAAAACACTCTTTCCGATTCCAAACTGATTTTTTTAAAAAGAACTTTGAAAAGAATGTAAATAATAATTTTATGCTTTATTTGTAAAAGACATATCACAAACAATATTCAACGTGACAAAACAGCAACAAGAAACAAAAGAAATAAATATTTTTAAAAATTTGTTATTTTAATAGCATAAATTGAAGCTAAACATTTATAAGAAAACATTAACATAGTTCATGTATAGGGTGAGGTAAAAAAAATATTCAATGAAATTAAGTTTCCATTCTTATAAATTTTTTCAATAATTTTTTTTTAAATCACTCTGTATGAAAGTGTTCAAAAACTTTAAAAATGTCTACAGTTTGATGTGCCCAACATGGTCATCGCTTCAAAAATAAAAAAGTTACAAGTCTGAGGAGTTTTATGTGGCGCACCCTGTATATATAGTATACTTAGACAACAATACCTACATTAAAATGAAAACGCAGCCAAAATAGTAAGAGCTGTGAAAAAACTATAGGGACAAAGTTGTAGAGTGAGTGACGGCATATATATATATATATACCCAGGTAGCAAAGGCACGTGAAAATGACGTGAAAAATGGGTCAGGAGTGACGAGAAATGACGAGTTAGATGACGTAAATGAAACGTGAAAATGACTTCCTAATGTCTCAGACGAATGACGTCTTTTTCAGGTTATATTTGGTAATCCCCCCCACAGGTTTTTAGTAATAGGAACATATAAAACTACATACTAGTTAGTAATCTACTTGATAAAAATAAAATAATTAATGCATAAATAAGTTTTGTCCTAATGAATTTGTTTGTTAGCCATCCGTAATTTTATTTACATTAACATATCTAATATTGTTTACCATCACTCCAACTTTTTCTCACAAGGGTTGCCTGCAAATTATAATGTTTATTAAGTTATTAAATTCATTTTTACTTACCTTTACCAATTGCGGTCCGTAGGGTTCGAACCTCCCGTTGTCCGTATTACAGTACTGACGCTTCAACCAACTGAGCTAGCTTGGCGACCGCTATTTCGGATGCTAAAAGCAGTATTTATGTTGGTGAATGAAGTCTTTATTATGTGAAATTGAATTTCTTGCCTTATTTAAAATATACGAAAATCTTTCAGGTTCTCGCTTCCAGTTACTAGTATTTTTATTTATTTATAATTATTAAGAAGAACTTATTTAATTTAATTAAACTGTCACCAGTGTCACCTGAGAAGTACGAGTAGTTGTTGAACAATGTAATTATTACATTAATTAGTATTAGTGGCGGTTCGTTAAAAAAAATATATTTTCCCCAGATCTCGAAATTGAAGAGCAGAGAGGGAGAAATCCGAAAAAAAAATTTTCCTTATCTCAAATTTGATGAGCGGTGGAGGGGAAGTCAGGAGTCAACTATTTTAAGAATTAAAGTTTTAAGTTGAGGTACTTATACAAACCTGGGAAGCGTGTTGGAAAAAAAACGGTAAAGGTGTAATATCGTCAACAATATAAATAGAATATTTAATGGTCTAAAACAGACCTAAAATTGAAAAAACCAATAAGTAATTATTACCTTAAAAAAAAAACAACTAAAATTTTTTTCGCGATAAAAAAAAACGGAATGAGCAGGGGCCGAACTGCCGACCTCATGACTTGGAAGACGAAGCCACCAACCTTTGTGAGGCTACTTACCTAAAGACTTTATAGTTGGAACACACATAACGGATAGATTTTGCTTTTTAATGCATTTTAATCTAATTTTATTATTAAAAGAATAGATAGAAATATAATTTAAACAAATAAACTGCCGAATCTTTGCAAACTCTTTCGAATATAAATTATTTTGGATAATGTTAAAAACATTATATCCTCGAATAAAAACGCCAATACTTATCCCTCACGACACGGTTTATTTTTTTTTAAACTTTACACTCTGCTTACGATAACAAAATGCCATTAGCGAGTTTTAAAGTTTGTAATCCGATAAAATATAAATAAATTTAACACCGAAAAAAGACGACAATATGACGTGATGTGTAGCACGTCATTTTAATGTCGTTTATAAGACGTCATTCTGTCGTCGATTTTTAGTGCCCTGACGTCTTTTTGACCAGAATCACCAGATTTTGACGTCATTATATCGTACCCTTGCTACCTGGGTATATATGTATCTTTTATTGTTTTTTTTTAATATATGCGTTTAAATTCGAGGAATCTGTACAATGCCACACTTTGCACTCTTCCTTTGCATATTCTATAAAAGATAGACATATATTATGCTCTCACAGAATTTTTTGTAGAGAACTTAATTCTCAACAACTTTACTTTTACATTTTTTTTCATATCTCTTTCCATTTTGGCAGTGTTCTCATTTTAATGTGTGTATTTTAAGAAGTGCAACATATTTATGTATTTTTTTGCAATATTTGCATGATTTTCAAGTTTAAGTCGGCCATTTTGAATCCACCATTTTCAGTTTTGCAATTATAATGTCAACATTGTAATCAGTGGTCTGGAAAACCTGTGTATGATTTTTTTCGTAATTTTATCATTTAAATTGTTTGAGTTATATCAGTTGTAAAATATTTTGTGATAAAATATTGATTTTTTGGATTTAAAAAAAATTGTTTGCACACTTTTTTAATGGGTAATGAGGTCATAAAGTACCAACTCAAAATTAGATCAGCGTGCAAATTAGGTTGGTATTGTGCCACGTACACATTTACATGGGAGATTGATATGGGTTGTTTTAAAAACCTCGGCTAAACTTGCATCGTGTTGTCATTTTGCTGAACGTTCAATTGATTATGTTTTAGTTAGTGTGATTTTTAATATTACTATTATTGTGAATAATTCAATTAAGTATTTTATATAATAGCTTTGACAACATGTAAACACAGTAAAAGTGATGATGCAGCGCCTGATATATGGGAACCACTTTAGCAGTACTGTCACTGTTGTCATTAAAATTTGAGGTTATGTTAGTCTTTGAGTTTTATGCAATTACAATGCACGAAGAGGTTTTCTGAAATGAACGTTATTGAATTATCTTAAATGAACAGCCCTATCATATTTTTTTGTTTTGGGAAATCATGGACTGGGTATTGAACATTTCCATTTCATTTTGTGGTACTAAAATACTGTGGTACAAATTCATAGGCCTCTCGGGTTCCAAAACTGCATCAAGAATTTTGGGAGGTGCCCCTAAACCTGCAAGAAAAATGCTACGCTTCTGGCAACCAGAGCAGGAACCGGTATAGAGGTGTTTTACCAAATGAGCATAGCAGAGTGCACCTATCTGGAGCACAAAGCTATATACATGCTAACTACATCAAAGTAAGTATGAGATGTGTGGTTATGTTCTCATTGGTTGTTGTTTGTCACCGATAAACTAGACACTGCAGATTGCTCAACTACTCAGCTTGTACTCAATTCTAGAGACGGCTATTATGTAGCAATAATAATGTAAACATAATTTTTAAAAATGTTATATTGTAAACACCTAATGAAACATTCTCAACAATTTAAAAGTGTTCGTCCCATATCTCTTGATGCTACATAAGTGTCTTTACAGGGACCAGACTACACAGAAACAGCCTATATAGCTACCCAGGGACCGATGGCCCATACTTGTCAAGATTTCTGGGAAATGGTGTGGAATACCCATGTGAGTAATTACTCTTATTTACTGAATATAATGAATATAAAAATACCTTGTTTTTTACAGTGTAAATGTATAGTGATGTTGACCGGTCTCATAGAAAAAGGTCGCAATAAGTGTGAATTGTATTTCCCTTTGGGTAAGAAAGACGATTCAAAAGAGAAATCTTATTTCTATGTGAAGACGACCAAGGTGAGAGACAAATTTACATTTGACAGCAAGAATACTCAACAGTACGAAATAGAGACTCACGAATTTGAGGAATTGAATGAGGTCACCTTTGGCAGTTACAAAATTAAATACGTTAAACAGGATACATTGGACGAGTGCCACATAAGGCAGTTAGAGTTGCAGAAGATCGACTCTTCTGCGGAGACAAGGACCGTTCATCACTACTGGTTCTCTAATTGGCCCGACCACAAAATGGCTAACCCCGAACAAGTTCTGAAAATAGCTTTAGACGTATTTAGCATCATGGAATCCAATAAAAAATCTGACAATAATATTAACGACATATCGAGAGGTAACGAGGAATCTCAAGCAAAGAGTACAAAAAGCAAAACTGATCTCAGAACAAAAGGTTGCCATGACAGTTTCAATTTTGCAGAAAAGAAGTTGCACCAGTTCAACAAGAGGGACTCGACTCTTGCCTTGCTGAAGAATAAACCATCTCAGGAACGTAAAAAATCAGCGGAGAATTTGAAGTTACCTGTTATTGTCCATTGCAGCGCCGGCATCGGCAGGACTGGGTGTTTTTTAGCTATCTTAAATGGTATCCAACAACTTAAGTGTAACTTAAACGTCGATGTTCTAGCTATTTTGTGTTCATTAAGGTTAAATAGGGGTGGGATGGTGCAAACTGCGGAGCAGTATGAATTGATTCACCGTGTCTTGAGTTTGTACACGGAAATGTTGTAGAAAAGGTATTAGATTTTTTAGTACAATTTTACAAATTTTTACGATATTACATGTTCGTTTTGAGTGTGGTTATAACTTGGTGTGTATAAGACAAGCGACAACCATATTTCTAAAACGAACGAAAACAGTACAAGTATATTTTTAAAAACCTTAGAAATTTCTTTATAGGAATTTACCGAGTCATGATAATCATTTAGGTATAGTTTATGTAAATCCATGGTTTTAATCTTAAAGATTAGTACACGCATATTGGCATAAATACAAAAACTTACACTTTTTGTGAAAATCATACCCGGCAGAGCTTATGGCTTGATCCACATTTACCTCCCTAATGGTTAGGCAGGTGACAGAATCGTATTCGTAAAATATTTATTATTATGGCTGACGGATTTTGGTCGGTTTGGTTGTTAACGTAACCAATAATTAATTTGCATTATTACTACTACTCTTATTAAATTTAGAATAGAAATTGTTCTATGGATGATCATCCTATGATTAATGACTTCCCTGTTGTAGCCTTGTTCTTATAGTATCCATGTATATGTGTATATATGTGTCTATGGCAAAGCGATATTATAGGTGTAAATGACGATTTTTTTTTTGGATTAGAAACACAATTTTTTGTATTCTGCTCTTGCTTCACCCAAAAACTATTTCTAGTATCTTGGACTTTAAAAAATTTATAGAGGGCGCTGGTAACAGCTTAAAAATAAAAATCGCATCAGGTAAAGTGCCTTTTCTGTGCGAAATATTGAAAAATTTTATTAGAAAAACTTGCTCAGAATTAAAAAATATGACGTTCCAAATTACAGAACTAAAAACATTTTTTTTTAATTTATAAAATTCTAATTTTTTTTAATATTATAAATGTAATGATAATTTAAATTAGTTTATTCTACCCCTGTTCCTCCATTTTCAGCACACATCTCAACTCTGTTCTTAAATTCTTTGTAGCTATTTTGAAGGGCTTGAAGGTCAATTGAATTTATAGCATTTGTAATTCTCTCTTTCAATATACATTTACATCCGTTGTTAAGTCATTGGAATAAACAATTTGCTTCAGGTGGCCCCATAAATAAAAATTGCAAATAGTCAAATTAGGTAATCTGGGTGGATACGGAAAGGATCCATAAATTTCTGCAAAATTATTATTCAGCCAATTCCTTAGTATTTGTATGCTGTGGGCTGAACAACTATCTTGCTGAAAATACAAACATGCTCTTTCGCCCAGTAGCAAGGTATGTAAATATTCATGAAAAAATGTTTCCAGTATATTTAAATATTTATTCTGATTCAATTTACCATCAATGAAGTATGGTCCGATTATTCTATTGTAGGATATTACACCAAACATTAACTCTTTTAGAATATTGACTACCTGTAACAATTCTAAAATTTGGGTTTGTATCGCTCCAGTAGCGGCAATTTCGACTAGACATATCACCATTGGTGGTAAAAGTTGCTTCATCAGAGAAAATTATATGTCGATGAAAAAACTGGTCTTCTGCAAATTTTTCCCCCATTAACATACAAAAGTATAAGCGCTCATCTTAATCACCGTACTCAAGATTATGTCGAAATCTTGGTTTGAATGCAAAAATTTTGTTTTCTTTGAATATTTTACAAATGAACGACTTACTTATCCCTGTATCATTAGCTTGCTTTCTTAAAGATAATTTTGGATTGGACTCTAATACTGCCGCTGCATCATCTTCATTGTACTGTTTCTTTGGACTAGTCTGCTTATTTACATTTCTGGTTTTCTTGAATCTTTTTACAATTCTAATAAATAAATAAATAATAAATCCCTTTTATTTTTGTTTCCATGGCATATTTGGTACGTCATATTTTTTAATTCTGAGCAAGTTTTTCTAATAAAATTTTTCAATATTTCGCACAGAAAAGGCACTTTACCTAATGCGATTTTTATTTTTAAGCTGTTACCAGCGCCTTCTACAAATTTTTTATAAAGTCCAAGATACTGAAAATAGTTTTTGGTTGAAGCAAGAGCAGAATACAAAAAGTCGTGTTTCTAATTCAAAACAAATTGTCATTTACACCTATAATACCGTTTTGCCGTGGACACATTGTATATATATACAGCGTATTATTATTATTATAGACTTAACAGTGGCACACTTTCTAGTGAGAATTATTGACCAATCCCTCTCATGCGATTGAGATTAGGCTCTGTTGGAGCCCATTCCAGGTTTTTGGGACCTTCAGGCGACAGTACTGATGTCCACTCCAACAGCTCAGAGTCCAGACCCCCAACAAGAGATTACAGAGACTCCTAATCCAAGACTTTTCTTAAAATATGCGCAATAGTGCGATTTTCTGTGCGTATTCGGTTGACCTGGCAGTTGTAGATCCGGTCATGGCCCTTCTCAACAGTTCCGAGGGCTCCTACGATCACTGGCATGACGATGATCTTTGCATTCCACATTTTTCTAACTATTTGGAGTTCTTTGTACTTGCTCAACTTCTCTGTTTCATTGAGCATCATGTTGGCGTCATTCGGGATGGATACATCGATCAGCAAACAGGATTTCTCTTTTTTTATTATGTACGACGATATTTGGTCGATTTGCATGAACTTCTCTGTCAGTTATAATCGGCAAATCCCACATAATTGTGACGTCGTTGGTATTCACAACTTTCTCTGGGGTATATTTATAATATTTTTGCGTTACTGGTATATCGAAAAGCTTGCAAATGACCCAATGGAGATATTTGGCCACTCTGTTGTGTCGGTGAGTGTACTCCGATGGTGCCGACGTAGAACATCCGGCCACCACGTGATTGACATGTTCTTCTGCTAGGCCGCATATCCCACACCTGCTGTCAACAGGCTGTTTCCAGATCATCCTCTGGTGGCATCTGGTGGTATCTGGTGTTTAGTGCTTGGTCCTGCGCTGCTACTATAAAGCGTTTCCCCCATCAGGCCCGAGCCATTCAGCCATTGCAGAGACGCCTTTTTGTCTATTGCTAGTCGGTCAATGATTATTGTTATTATTATTAAATAAAAACAGCTAATAGAAAACGTAACTGATGATCAATTTAGTAACGAAAATTTCTCTTATGACCTTGACTATGTTAATGAATCATATGTTACCTTTATAAACATTGAAGACGCATCATGGCTGCTTTTGTTTTGGTTCAAGTGTTTTTTGTGTGGTTATAATCTTAAAACCTAATTTTCTTTAGTCGAGTTAGCGGTCAAGTAATTTGGGTAAGTACTAACTATCTCTAACTCCACCAATGAAAACGTAATTGGTAGAGTAGAGTACTAGATCATGGTCAAGTAGAATAGGATTAAATGGTGGTAAAATAACTCGCCCACTCGCCTTCTTCTACCACCTTTCTACTCTACTCGACCGATGTTATATTAATGAAAACAGGTTTGGTATAGTCGAGTGTCTAGTTGGCTGATGTTAATTTTTCTGATTTCAATTTCACACTACGACTCGACCACTATTTTAATTTGTGTGTGAAAATGGGTACTCTTCCAAATCCGGTAGTGTAGAGTAGTTTAGCTAAAAAGTATGCCAGTATACTCTACCGCTAACTCTACTAATGAAAACTAGGCTTAGCTATGGGTAGCAGCTTACTAAAAACCTGGAAGATAGTAAAATATGTAACAGCGATGAATTAAAATTTGTTGAGGTTGGAATGGGAAATACTTTTGGAGAACTTTAAGTTGTATAACAACATTTCTGATAATGTTGGACCGTTTAAGAGTATACACGGTGTTCCATTCATAGGCATCCAAAACGAACAAGGTGATAGAGATCCCCGAAATCATCAGTATTGACCATTACATATGGTGAACCTGTTTTAAAAATCATGCCATTTATGGTTTTTTTAAATATTTATAACAGCCCGAAGCTGAACTCATATTTTGCTTTCTCTCTCCCTCTCTGCAAAACCCTAGCCTTTTGGGTTTTTTCTGTAGTACATTTTTTTTAAATCCCTTGTGAAATATAAAATATTAGAATACAGTACAAAAAAAAAATTAATTCGATTTTTCTAACGGTACCTATTGAGTGAATGCTGTTTGGTAAAATAGCTAATTATATTATAGGTCCATTTTTATTTCACAAAATGAATACTTAGAATTTGTAGCAGAAAGAAAAGCTATCAATATGTGTCCAAGAGAGATAACATATAATATGTGCTTGACAGGAAATGGAGAAATAAATACCAGGAATGAAATAAATAACCGGAATCTGGTGACTAACTAAACCAAATGAAGCTGTCTAACTGCTTGGAAGGTAAATATGAAAAACCACACTAATATTTCCTAGGGGAGGTTTTTCATGATAAAGGGATGTTTCTCCAAATAAACAGGTGGAAATTTAATCTATCTACCATTGGGAGTTAAAATCGAAGTATACCTTTTTGATAAATTACCTTTTCTATTTTTCTGACCAATATGCGCGTTATTTTAGTAGCTCTCATTTCTTTGCTTTAAGTTTTACATAAACTATATTACCAAATCGTAGTTTACTAATTGTGAAGAGTATGATTTGATACTATAATTATTAATACCCTAGAAGGTACTTTTACGTGCTTATAAGGAATACCTCAAGGATCTATCTTGGGACTCTATTTAAAGCGTTGCAGCAAAACGTTGGTATGAAATGGCCATTCTGTTTTTTTTTACTAGTCTAAAATGAGACTTCATAATCAAATGCTGCATATTTTTTTAATACACAATAACCGGTTTATCGTAAGTCAAATATGTCAGCATATGATATTTTTATGTACATTTTTAACGTTTGCCATAACTGTAGATTAATAGTTTACATATTACAAGTCTATGCCAAAAAGTCCTACTCTTAATTTGGGTTAAGTAAAAAAGTTGTAATTGTATATTTTTTTTTACCTTTCTAATTGTAATTAAATTTAGGATAATATGGAATTGAGTCTAGTTAGTGAAAAATAGGGAGAATTTTATACCATAACCTCACAATTTTGTAATTTTGTAAGTTCTCTGTTTAAGTCGTTTGCTGGTAGGTCAGATACAAGCAGACGAAAACTCACAAGGCACAACAAATAGCGCAAATAGCGCCGCAAGTGACCTTTTATTTGTAAGGGTCAGACTTTAGTTTTATTTTAGGAACTTTTTATATGGGTAGCCCAAGAGTCGGTATTTTTAACTTCAATAAAATTTATTCGACAAATAATTTCTTTGGATTATTTCAATTAGTATTAATAATTGTTTCAATTTTTTCACTAAATAAATTAATGGTAGTTTAAATAATTCTCTTAGCCTATAACTTTCGAAATAAATGAAAAAAAAAGGTCAACTTCATAATTTTGCACTTTTATTAGGAAACGCTGTCGGCCAGATGTACGCCTCCATGTTTTTTTATAACTCTTCTCTAAACTTCTTGCGTTGTGCTTTCTATCTCCTGCCGACTGTTCTCTTTTAAGGCCCCCAGAATCTGGCTTATTGGCTTACACCACATACTTCAATTAGCTTCAGGAAGAAGTCTGGAAGGGTCATATCAGGCAATCTTGCCGACCTTGGTAAATCACCAAAACCGGGGATAAAATGTCCTGGGAAGGTGCCCTTGAATATATCAGTTGTGTCGTATACTGTATGTGTGTGTGTGTGTGGTGGCACCGTTCTGTCAGAGCCACATGCCGTACAGTCCCAGGTCATTGAATTTGGGTTTTTAAAAGTAACGTAATGTGATTCTATGGCATTCACTGTTGACAGTTACCGCATTGCCAGTGGTGTCTCAAAAAAAAAGCAGGCCCAATCACCGTCACACCAAACCAGTAATTTTTTGGGGATGTAAAGGTGTCTCATTGAGGGTTTACAAGTCCGCAGAAGTGAATTTTTATCTGTTGACGTATGCAGACAGGAAGAAATATGCCTTACTCTTGACCTTTTTTGTTGCAAAATTGTCTTCCTTATTATGTGGTTTATGATGCTTTGACTATATTATAAATGCGCTTGCTGGTACCATTTAAATATGATACGCAAACGTCTTCATGTTTTGCACCAAAATATACTAAACTCATCCACATGACTTTTCCTCGTTGGTGCTAATTCAGCTACTTCTCAAAGATGCATCCAACATATTTGTATTTACTGTAATTCAAATTACGACTTGCAAAAGCTTTAGACCCTCTCTCTTACTTAGAATTTATATGTTCTGAAATATTTAAAAATAATTTTGTAAGGTTATAGTAAAAGATTAAATTCTTGTTAGGAATTGCTAAATAATTGTTCTTGTTTTTCATATAGACTACAAATTTAGCTGTAGAATCATTTATTGAAGCTTCTTTTTTGTTTAAAGATGTACTTATAAAAATAACGTTTCATGAAATCTAAATTATTTTTGAAAAGATGATAATCAAGAAAAAAATGTATATTGTATGTGATAATTTCTAGATATAAGAAAAATTTATGTATATTTTTAATATTTTATATTTTTTATATTTTTGTTGTTTTTTCATATTTATATTATACCTACCGATTTGAAATTTTTTAAAATATTTAAGTAAATGTTACAAAAAGTGTATATAATATTCACATTTTTAAATTATTTATTAAGTATACACATATTTAGGATAAATATCGAAGCGATTATTCTTATTTTGCTAGAAGATCTCCTGTTGTCTTTTTAACGGTTTTTGCATATCCCTAAACAAAAACGTAACATTTAACGTTTCCCTTTCTCGTTGTGTTACTTAATTGGAGCTCTTCTGTAAAATAAGGGAACGATATATATGGATCTAGTAACTTAGAAAATATTTTGTTCCCAATAATATAAAGAATTTTTTTGTCATTGTAGCAATATGTAATGGGGTCTTTATATAACGGAATCATTCATAAGTGCCTAAATTAATGCCCCATTTTTGCATATTTAAAAAATAGTTTAAATTAAAATTTAGGTCGAATCAAGTTCCAAGACATTTTGACACAAGATCCCAACAGTTTTTTTTTAATATTGAACATAATCAACATTCATTTCTATACCAGTTGCTTACCATTTGAGGATTATTTAGTACGAAAACATTGTTATATAAGATTAATAAAAAATTAATACGTTAAAATATTTACTCATTTATACAGGGAGGATATAAGATGAGTAAAATTATTAATATATTAATAGAAGTATTTACTCTTTTATGCAGGATGTTATGAAATTATAATATTAAATTAATGTAACAGTTTATACCCATATTATCTTTCCGAAACTTGAATGGTACTTTACCATTGGTACTGATAGAACAGATCCACCAGCCATCTTGTTAAGCGAACGCGTGTAGAATTTTTGTAAATGCACAAGACGAGTAAAGTTCAAACATGGTTTAATAAGTGCCATTTTTTCCTTAATCCAGGCAAATTTCAATTCATTGATTACCCTCTTCGGCAAAGCCAGCAGCCGTCATCCTCGGCAAAATTTTTAGAAATTAATATAACCAAAAACGAAATTTTAACCAACACTCAGCAATAATTAAATGAAGAATAAACAAGGAAGCAAAACACTTTCAATTGTTTATGTATCAAAATGGAGAAATATATCGAAAAAACTGCCAAGAAAATTTGCACATCTACAACCTCTTCACTATGCATTATAACTAAAATTCTTCACCCTGCCAACTACCTCCTAATACATTGCTTTATGAAAATACTTGTATAATTCCCATCATCAGCAAGTTTCAAATGTTGACAGCTATATTTGCAAACCAACCACACAATATGCAATTGATACCACCTCTGTCGAACAAGAAATCTCAATAGAAGATCCAAATCCACTAATTGAGAACATATCTTCACTAACTCAAAATTTATGAATAATAGTCTATTTCATCATGCCAAAATGCACGTGTAATATTAAGAAATATTTCATTTTTTTTTTTTTTCATAAATTAAATAGGAACAATAGGTTGAAGGACTCTGGTCGATAGCTGTTTGGGTGTTTATCCATTATTGTATATTTATTTACTAAAGAACATTTATTATTATTGTAAATACAGAAGACACATGCGGAAGAATTCACAGCAAATCGTACCAAAACAACAATTTCAATCCCAAAAAAACCAGGGCTGCAAAAAACGAAGTTATCATGTTAATGTAGACATTTGATATAATGAGATCAGTGATTTGATTATGCTAATATCTACTCGGGGATCTATCAAAAGAATATGTGGGAAATAGTTTGAGTTATTTAAATATACATTTTTTTTATCAGTAGTTGTCTGTAAAATAGCCACTGCCATTTACACAGATGTAAATAGATTTTTCAGCATATTTTGTATGCAGTATATGCAAGAAATAGTTATTTACATTACTAGATGCGAAAGTTTACTTTTAGGTATGAGGTGATGTTTGAATGGTCGATGCTAAGCCGAGACCTTTCAAAAAACACCAAATGCCTAAAAGGGCTTTGGCATCGTGTAATGTATTATGTTTTTTCTACTACCAAAAGATATTATGGGATTTAATAATTTAAAACTATGAAATTGTTTGACGTTTTTAATAATTTTTATAGTTTAGAAGGCTCTCTGTGAAAATTGTTTTCATGTCAATGAAACATTTACTATCTGTCATCGACGTTGTTGTTAAACATTTTAATTTCTGATGGTTTCAAATTAAAATAAACAGATATGTTTGGTGGCGATGAAAATGGAATACAAGAAGCAGCCAATATTGTTAGTGCCTCGCTTTACCCCAAGAAATCCAAAGCAAGGTATATGCAAACTTATGAAACGTTAAAATTTGTTTTTTTTTATTCCTCTGTCCTGGCCACGACAGTTCTACTTTCGTAGCTAGCAACGCCTTAGCAACCAAGTAATGTTTACTTTCGTTATCGCGTGTGTTGCTAGAATTACAAAGGTCATTTATATAAACGGTAGTAGAAAAATGTTTTTTTAACCATTAAAAAGAATTGAATTTTTTTATTGTCTTCAGTGTGAAATGCATTACGTTTTTTTACAGATTTACTTTTTTTAATGCCGTCAATAGCTACACTAATTGGACAAAAAAGGAAAAAAGTGACACTCACTGAAATGACAAGAACAATACCAGGTACTTTTTTTAGTCATAGAAAAAGTAGTATATGCTACTTGTGTGATTACTGTATGTGTTGTG
Source organism: Rutpela maculata (assembly GCA_936432065.2). NCBI lineage: Eukaryota > Metazoa > Arthropoda > Insecta > Coleoptera > Cerambycidae > Rutpela > Rutpela maculata. Next base: position 34,384,877 of record OW386292.2, read on the forward strand.
TGAAATAGTATTTGTGCAATATCTTAAAAATAGCACATTTTACACAAGTGCGACTTGCTTATGGCTTGTGTCATAAGTCACACGAGTGTGAAGAGTGATTTTCATATGTGTTCCACACTATACTTTCTATACGATTGTCGAAGCAATAAGCAATTTTGGTGCTAAGGCTAAGGAGCTGGCCCTCTGGCTGCTGGTTTCCGGATTTTCTTCTGCGTTTTGACTTTATTGAGTGCTTGACTTTTCAACCATCTTGTCGTGGTTTTCTTCTGGCAAAGAAGAAGACCACGACAAGATGGTCGAAACGTCAAGCAGTCAACAGTCATCACGGAAGAAGACCCGGAAATCAGCTGCCAGGACAATTTCAATTGTTTTCAACGCACCATTATGATAAATCATATAAGGAGCGAGTGAAACGTTACTTTTTACCCCTGTTAGTATACGTTAAAGATTTGTCAGGAACACACTATGGGAAATCGATAATTTTCAAGCATAGTTAGCAGTGCATTTTTAAACACAAAGCAGTCATAGAAAAACAGTATTTTTTGGCAACTAGTTCTGTTAATTTGCATCTGTAAGAATTTAGAATTACATTTATGACATGTCCGGGATTTACACAGATTTTTTGAAAATATCCTTTCCTAACAATTCTAATACCATCGTCTACTAAAATAATGACATTGAGGCCAAGACAGAAGTTCACTAATTATGTGATTGTATTTTAAAATCGATGGTGCTGCTTCACCTTGATGTATATATGACTTATTATCCTTTAATATCCTTAGAGTCCCATGGTGCTAAATTTCAAAAACTGTGAAAGCTGCGTTGGCTTGAAGACATTATTTTAGTCGCGGTGGTACATCACAAAGAAAATTAAATATTTGTTGGTTAATTGGAAACTAGAGACGATTATTAAATTTTATTATATCATGAATAGATGTGCATTTCAAACTTTGTGGGGCATTCATTTAGGCCTGTAAGGACCTTCAAATTTCATGGAGAGGAATAAGATAACACATGTAAAATCCAGTATAAATTTTATATCTGTAAAATAAATGAAATCGCACAATTGTGATACTGGTATTTCTAAAGTGTATCGTCAATATTTTGTATAAAAAAGTATTTTGCTAGTTTCAATAATTTCAATTTGTCACGTCAATCTGTTACTGATGTTTACATACATCTATTTTTATTGTTTTACTTGTGATATAAAAACGAATGTAATTTGTCGTAATAAATGTTGGTGATACATTTTGAAAATACCAATTTTTGTTCAAAAAAGAGTGATTTTTTACCATGAATTCAACTTTTTAAGATAACGAAGCTATAAAAATAAATACTATATAGGTGTACTTTGTCGTGACATTATAGTATTTTTTCCAGTACAAAAGTATTTATACTGTAACCTCCTTATTTGTAGTAGCAGTGTTATTTTCTAAATAGGTAAATGTTGAAAATATGTCTAGTTTTATGTATTATGTTAGAATTGGTTATGCTATAAAAGGAATTTAATCGATGTTTTTGAATATAGCATAATCATTTAAAACACCAAATATCAAACTTTATAAGTTAATATGTGTCAAAATATATAAGGTGGATCAGTTTTGTGTTTTAATCACCTTTGAACGTTAGTTTGCCAGTGAGAGCTACCCTGCAGTTAACAGCCCCCCCCCCCCCCCCCCCAAAAAAAAAAAAAACAGAGAACCGATCCATGTATCCCTATGTATTTTCGGTCACTGAAACCGAATCCGAGGTCAAAAAAAATCGTACACCCCCAAAATTATTAGCTAGAGCCAAAAAACACCCCTGGAATTGGGTAAAATGAAGATTAAGCTACGAGAATAGTTGTTACATCTTAATTAATCCAATTATACAAATTAAGGTTAAACAGCAGCGTACATGTAATATATATGAAACACACCCCACACCCACAGGGAGGGGCGAAAACTGTCCCCCATATATAAAAAAAATCGATCCAACAAGCAGTCATTGCTGAAAAAGCTCGAAATGTCTAAGTTTTGTTAAAGTGATAAGAAACTTCAGGTCTGACGTAATCTTCATAAACTGCCCCTCGAAAAAGCTCGAAACTCCGGAGGTTTGTAAAGGTGAGAAGAGTCTGCAATAGTTTTGGCTCAATTATTAAAAACTACCCCAACAGCGCTGCCAAAAATCACCCCTTATCTTAATGACACAGAAAAAACAAGAAAAAGACATTGATCTAAAAGTATTTCCATTTTTATGGATGCTATTGCGTAGTACTCAAAGTTAGACTTAGAAAGTCACGTACCACTGTTGTTAATCAATTCCACTTCCCTAGGGGAAGTGGGGGTGTTACTTAATAACATTGCTAGGACATGAGTTTCAAACTCTAAGTGTACAGAGTTATTCATTATATTTAGGCCACCCTTTATTATCATTATTATTGGAGATAAAAAAAAAGTTTTGAACGAAAGTTGTAGGGCTGTAACTGAACCTTTCCATTAACCTTTAATAAGTTAATGGAAGCACAGTGGCGTGCAGAAATTAAGGGTACAAGAAGCAATAATATTGTTTTAAATGGAACACCCTGTATATTGTTGAATTTTTGAATTATTCTCTTTTTTCTGATTTCAAAAATATTTAACCGTTTTCAAGTTTTTGAACATTGAAAATCGTATTTAAGCTATTTATTATAAGAACAAAAATTATAATTATTAATGACAGATTTAATAACAAAATACTCGTCATTTTCATAAACTACTTTAATAATTGTAATTTCCCTTATAATAAATAACTTAAATATGACTTTCAATGTTCAATAACTCGAAAACTGTTAAAGATAGGACTATCATATATCATATTTTTGAAATCAGAAAAAGAAGAATAATTCAAAAATCCAACAATATTCAGGGTGTTCTATTTAAAAAAATATGGCTTCTTGTACCCCCCCAATTTCTGCACGCCACTATGTTTCCATTAACTTATTAAAGGGATTGATTCAGTTACAGCCCTACAACTTTCGTCTGAAACTTTTTCTTCTATCTCCAATATAACGATTATAAAGGGTGGCCTAAATATAATGAATAACCCTATACAACACGATTTTTGCCAACCATAGCATCCATAAAAATGTAAATCTAGTTAGTTTCTGTCTGTTTTTCCAGCATCTACGGATATAGGGGTGGCATCTCGTAACCCCGTGGGGTGGTATCTCGTAACCCCGTGGGGTGGTTTTCAAGCACAGCGTCGAACATAGCCTAGTTTCTTCTCACTTCCACACAATGCAGGTGTTTCCAATTTTTATAGAAGTCACTGTAACTTTTTATAGTTAAATCTTATATAGGGGGTAGTTTTCACACCCTCTGAGGGTTGACACTGTAGTACGTTAATGGTACATAAGTTTCTAGTTTTATTTCAGGGTACTACACAATTTCGGCCAATCATAGCATCCATTAAAATAGAAATCCTGTTGGATTTTACGTTTTTCCTTGTTTTTCTCATGTCCTTTAAACTTGTTCTTAACTCTATAGAGGCAGTTTATGAAGATTACGTCGGACCCGATGCAGTTTCTTATCACTTTAACAAAACTTAGGCATTTCGAGCTTTCTCAGCAGTCATTGCTGTTTTGGATCGATTTTTTTTATATATGGTAGGTAGTTTTCGCCCCTCCCTGTTTCGTATCTATTGTATATATGCTGCTGTTTAACCTTAATTTGTATAATTCGATTGATTAAGATGTAACAACTATTCTCAGAGCTTAATCTCCTTTTTACCCAATTCCAGAGCTGTTCTACCTAATGATTTTTTTTTACCTCGGATTCGGATTCAGCGATCGAAAATACATAGGCATACATGGGTCTGGTTCGTTGGTCTGAATTTTTTTTTATGGAGCTGTGCAATTGACAAATCATTAATAAACTACCTACGTGCCTTCACTTCACCATTGGGAGAGTACTGGCAATGAGCGCAAAATTATTGAATAAAGTATGACGCCGGTCAGTTTTGAATTATTAACTTACTTTCCGTATGCCATTAATGAAGTATGATTATTTTACTATCGCCTTAATATATGGTAGCATAATTATATATGGGTATTGCAAATAATATAGTTAGAGAAGGATAGACAGCAAATGGCGAATGTATACACTATATAATACAGAATAATTTTATAAAGTTGTATGAACATTTATGCATGCTCGTAGACTTGAAAGATGTTGGTGCAACCAGTTTTACTGTAGACATATATAAAATAATCAGAAAACAAAATTCCTCATGAAATATCTAAACTTTGAGAGCAGATAAATAAGCAAGCATTTAAGAAAATATAAATTTTACTAAATCTATTTTTCGACTTAATAAAAACATAGGCGCCTCTTGTGCATCTTGTCCTAAAGGTTTAAAGGAAGCTGTATAGCTATAAACAAGTAATTTGTATTCGCTTTTCAGGTATTGGTGAAGCAATGGTGAAATAATTCTAAGTATTGTATTATTATATTGTTTTGTATTCTATGCAAATAAGCTATTACTAATTTAATAACAAAAGGGCACATTAGGCACATAGGGCCATCAGTTTACTGTTATACAGAAATTATAATGGTACTTTTGTATTCGCTTTTCAGGAATTGGCAAAAGTTGATAACTCTTTACCAATTATAAATCTAGTGGCCCATTCCTTTGCTTAGTGTTTACTGGATAAAGCTTGATGTGATTCTCATAACTAAATTAGAAAAATAACAAAATTATTGTTAATATTTTTTAGTTCCAAATATATACTTTGTCCCAATCTGAGCATGCTATAATCGCAGCAAACACACATAATTGGCCCATCATTAGACTACCTACATGACTTTACTGCTTCTTTAGGAAAGTACTGGCAAGGAGCGCTAAATTATTGAATGAAGTACAACACCGGCCAACTCTCCGCCTTCACACACTTTGCCAATAATAATGGCAGTATACTGGATTTTTAGCATTAACAGCATTTGCCAAAGTAATTGAAAGAATTATCTATGACAGGTTTCTTACATATTTTATTGAGAATAATATAATTACTAAGAGTCAACATGGGTTTCTCCCTAACAAATCTACTGCCTCCGCTATCTTTGAATCCCCAAATTACATGATCTCTGAAATAGGCAAAGGCAACTGTGTGGCTGGCCTATATTTTGATTTTACTAAGGCCTTTGATCTTGTAAATCATGATATTCTATTGCAGAAATTACACGATTATGGGGTACGAGGGGTTGCAAATGCGTTAATTTTAATTAAATCATTTCTAAATAATAGAATCCAAAAAGTTTATATTGTGTCAGTAAAAAGAGACATACGCAAGGAAACGTTTTCAGAGCAAGGTGTGGTAAATGTAGGTGTCCCACAAGGCTCCGTCCTAGGTCCACTCTTGTTCCTAATATTTGTGAATGACCTTGCATCTCACGTGGAAATTAATTCAATTTTCCAATATGCGGATGATATTTCTGCGGTTATAGCAGAAAAAAATCTAGCATCACTGTCATTCAAATCAACAAGAGTGGCCTCTGAGGTGGACCAGTGGAGTAAAAACAATGCTCTAAAGCTTAATGTGAACAAAATGACCCTATTAGTATATAAAAATCATTCTAATGAATCAATGTACGTTAAACTTTGCGGTAAGTCTATTGAACAAATAAACGAAACCAGATTCTTAGGAGTAAATCTGGACACTGATTTGCGCTGGATTGAGCATATAGAGATTTTATTGAAAAAAGTTAGCAAAGCAGGATTTGCACTAAGATGTTTAAGAGACCAACTTCATCTAGACAGTTTGAAACTATTCTACTTTGCCCATATACAATCAGTGCTACAGTACAGCATAATTTACTGGTACCATTCCATGGATAATGAAAAAATCTTTCTCTGTCAAAAAAAATTAATACGTACTATGCTCAATCTCTCTTAGGTTACGGGCATGTCTCGTAGCCGTGCCCTTAATATACCGTAGACCTGTAGATTACAATCTCAGAGCAGTCCTCAATGCCACCTCTATGATGCAGAGTAGGTATAGTCTCCATTGCAGCTGCAGGCGTCATTTTCATCGCACCAGTAATGCAGAGGCTTGTCAGTCTCTGATGAACATGCTCCACCCTATAATAGCAAACGATGTCCGCCGGACGTCCGTTTTGTGTCCATTTAATGTACTGACGTCCATGGACATAAATTGGACGTCTATCATCGGATTTACTTTGAAATTGTACGGAGTGGACGTCCTCTGAATGTCTATTTTATGTACGGGAAGTATGTACATTTTATGTCCATATAGGGACAGGCGATGGACGTCCACTTCGTGTCCGTTGATTTGAATATTATATTTTTGTAATAAATGTTAATATCTCCATATCGCTTTCTCTCCAACACGTTTCAGAGATATGTATACATACCAGAACGAATACCACATTGAATGTCCAACACATATGTGCCGCAACGGACGTCCTTATGTTCGGCAAGTACACACATTTTAGGTCCCTACAAGGACAGCAGCAGGACATCTATTTAATAATAATAAAAAAAAAGTTAATAAAACCGGTTTTTCAATTTTACAATATTTTTGTTTATATTTGACTGTTATTTCTGTAAAATCTGTAGTTTATTTTTTATAGTAATTTGTAATTTGTCATTAATAATTTAATTTTAACCTTTCTCGTAAATTATTAATGATGCTATTTGACACTAAACATTTATTAAACATTCAAATACTTTCTACATTTTGAAATAAAATAACTATATTAGTCTAAGACCTATTTCCAAAGGTACAGTCTTTAAGTAACTACTAGTAAGCTAGGTTAGTGGCCGAGTGAGTTAAAGTGTTGACATAAAAATCATGAGATCGGCGGGGTTCGATTCCTACTCATACCGTCTTTTTTTTTGTTAAAATAATTGGGACGTACAAATTTTGTTCAAAGTTGTGATATTTGGACGTCCCTCGGCTGCCCGTCTTATGTACTTTGAGCCAAAAAACGTACGTTTATCGGATGTCCTGTATGTCCGTCGAGGACGTTCTTCAGATATCCATAGGACAATGTTGTGCTATTAGGGCAGTTGCTGTTTTTTGCCTTACAATAGGATATTTTCGTAAAGTTATACAAACATAAACATTTCGGAAGCATCAATAAATTTCTAGTTTATATTTATAGGTTGACAAATAGACCAGCGACTTTAATTTTTGCTGGATGTGATTTCGTTTCTTTTATGGTAAATAATCGGATTCCGGAAGTCGAGAGTAGGCACATAAAGACCACGCACGGCAAGGGAACGAAATTCGGAAAGTCGTGACACGTCACATTTCACGTTTTTCTACCAACTTTATTAACAGTCGTTACCTGTGATTTCTTAATATCAGTGATTAAATCACAGTTCGTGATGTATCGTCCATCACCAATGTATGTACATAGTTCACATCGAGTACACGAGTACAGCGAAGTCACGGTCATTAAACCATACGGTTGTCTCAATCAGCAGCTTGATGGCAAGAGAGACGCGGAGGGCGGGAAATAGAATAAAAGAGACAGACATATCTGATTTCCGTGCAAAAGACAGAGACAAAGATGCTTGTAGTGTCTACAGGTGACGTAGGCTGTAGACCCTACCGAAATCTCTGTCTCTGTCTTCTGCACGGAAATCAGATATGTCTGTCTATTTCATTCGATTTCCCGCCCCCCGCGTCTCTCTCGTCCTAAAGCTGCTCATTGATGTAACCGTATCGTTTATTGACCGTGCAGCGAAGTCACAGATCAAACAAACCAGATGTTTCACTTATGACGTTTCATGGTTTAGATAATAAATCAACTCCTGGAAGGTACGAATTTGTGTAGTGATCTGCGCATATACAAAGCAGTCTTAACCAGCGAGTATAGACACAGGAGGGAGGTGATGACACGTAACAATAATTAAAAGTCACCTAATAAATACTCAAAAAAACCACTTAAATGTATAACAATAAGAACTCTAAGCTTCAATAGAATACACTGCATTCCAAAATAATTAATATCACTGTTGTAGCTGATGACGACTTCCATCTTTGAGATTTCACTCTCTCCTGTGATATTGTACTTAGTGTTGGGCGAATTCGAATTAAAATACTCGGTTAATCCGAGTATCAAAATACTCGCTTGATTCCGAGTATTAAAATTTCATCCGAATAGAATATACTCGGATTAATTTTAAGTACAAAACAAAAAAGAACTGTCAATCGTGCACTTGGAATAAAATGTTTTTTAGATTTCTCCCCTCCGCTAATCGATTCTGAGATCTGGGGAGAAAAATTACTAACCTCAGTGCCACTTGCATTCGTTTTAACCACGATCGCAATTACTGTTGACAGAGTGATTGAAAAATCGCGATATCACATCACTAATACCTATAGTGAAAATTTAATTCGACATCGGATGATTAATCCGAATATTCTTGTCATCCGATTCCGTGTAATCCGAGTACCGAAATCATCCGAATATCTGCATCACTAATTGTACTCGCTGGTCTTAACTTCCATGTCAACCGCTAGGTTGCTCTGTTTATGACTTCTGCGCAGAATCCTGGAAGGTAAACGTCACACGACAAAAAATGAAACTGGTTACATAGGGAATTAGGGATGGCTGATCCGAATATTTTTACGGATCAGTTCGGACCTAATCCAGTCCAGAGAAGAACCTAGTCCAAAGATTAGTTTCAGTTCCTAGTCCATGCTAACCAACTCGCTCGGTGAACGGCTGAGCAGACCGGCAGACAAACTGGACCCAGTGGGCTGAACTGGTGCAAAGGGACTCGTAATCTTGCACTGTACTAGTCGTACTCGTTTAGTTCAACCAGTCCATCCGTCTATAAAGTGCGCGCGCCGCACCGGGTCTCTAAAAAGTTCAGCCGGACTCGGAATACTCGGACTAATATTCGTACCTGTCGTATTTATTAGTTGAGATCAGTTCCACTAGTCCAACCCACCGGACCTGTTCCAAAGTATCAGTTCCAGTTCGGGTTAGCCAACCCTATAGGGAATACTATTAAGTGAAACATCTGGTTTGTTTGATCTGTGGCGAAGTCACCAAACACGCTCCAAGACGGAAGCAGTTAAGGAGAAGAAGAAGAAGAAGGTAACCCTAGTTTTTTCTTGTCAACAAAAGTGGCAAAACCAAAACGCATTTTAGTGAAAACATAAAACACATTGCAGAACTTTAAAAATGGGAAAAGTAATTGAAACTAAATATTCAGACGTAAACCATCGAATTTTTAAGAAGACTTTAAAAAAAGATAAGTGCGATAAAAAATTGAAGACAAAATCAACCGATTTCACTAAGAGCACCAGTTTACAGCAAATTAAAAGAAAACTTACTACACATAATGATGGACCAAAATGTAAAATATCTAAAGTTGAAGATGAGGATTTATCTGAACCAGCAGTATTATTAGAAGACCCCATTGTTGTTTTAAAACGCGATGAAATTACTAATCCTGAGATTGAAATAGTACGAAGAAATGACGATGTTCAACTGACAGTCAAAGAAAGCATCAGCGATTTATTTTGCCATGATGAATTAAGAAGCAGTTACGAAAATTATGTAAAGAAAGATTTTAGATTCAACGTAATTGATGAGATAAGCTTAGAGGGTCTTGATGGTATTACTATTGAAGGTAAGCAAATATTTTACTTATATTGGTAATGTATTAAAATAAATCTTTTTAGCTTTTTGGCAACGCTTCTTGATTGGATTAGAGTGTCCATTAAATATCAGTGTCGATATAAAAGAGCAGATATGGCAGTTAATTCGTAGAAACAAAAATTTACAATTTTTCAAATTACCTGAACCAAGAGGTGTGCTTGAAATATATGACCGTTGTAAATTTGTTGACACAGGCATAGGAGTTGTAATGGAACCGGTAATAATTTGCATACAGACAGTTTCAGTTTATTGAGATTTCGAGTTTTGTTTAAATTAAGTATTTCATGTGAAACAATAAAGTTTGTATTTTTAGGCCTACGAATTACCAGATATTTATCCACATGGGTTGATAAATAATCCAAATATACAAGGTTCTTGTACAATGTTTGATACCAGAACTGATATTTCTTCCGAAGTTAAGAACTTGGATCTAAAAGATGCTGAAGAAAGGTAAGCTTAATGACAGCACCATTAGATGTTAATAATGTTTCTGTAGTATATATTTGTTTGTTTTCGTATGTTATTTAAACTTTTATTTTTTAAAGTAGCTGTAGTAAACTTTACGGATGCTAAAATGCACTTATGTCATTAACTACTCTAAATCATGTTAAAAGTTACACGTCTCGAAGTCATCGTATTTTTACCAAATTTCTATAAATACTATGACTGATAACTCCGATAATTTTTGCTTTCTAAATTATACCAGGTGATTCTTCACCTATACACATAAACTAAAAAATGTAAAATTCACATGAACTGTTTAAAGTTATTTCCGACATTTTCAATACACCTTTCAGCTCGCCAAACCCATTGCCCCCACACGAACGGCCTAAACCTGACTGTTGTCGGATTGTTGCGGCTGCAGCTGTGATTTACCAACTCTTCCTTAGTGTTACCTTCCGTAATGTACACCTTAGTTTTTATGTATCCCCAAAAATAAAAATCAAGTCGGTTGAGGCTTCGCAAATGAAGGACTTGGACTATCTATCCAACTTCCGGGAAACACATGTAAATGTTGTCGCACTTGTGGATGAAAATGTACTGGAGCACCCTCATGAAGAAAGCACATCTGCTGTCTAACGTCGAGAGCAACTTCTTTGAGGAGAGGTGGCACGTAAAAATTGTAAATAAAGAGCACCAGTTAAAAGATCATCAAGAATGAAAGGGCCAATAGGTACTCTGATCACAATTCAACATCGTTGTTGGAAATTTGTTTGCCGAGTGGCATGGGGTTTTCCCAATGCCCAATAATGCACGTTCCGGAAAATACCATTTCTTTGTGAAAATTGCCCATCCGTAACTGAAATTTTCATGGTAAAGTTTGGGTCTAACAACCACTCACAAAAGTTCACTCGAACAGGAAGTAAAATTTGCACCCACTGCATGTGAAATAGGTCAAGTAATGTGTGCTTTAACGTTTCCCAAACTGTGGATTGTGATATTCGAAATTATGCAGCAATAGTCCTTATGCCAGGCTGCTCCTCTACAATATTCAAAATCTTTTCCTCCTTATTCAAAATGTGCTTAAGTAGGTTTAACAGCTCCCCCATGTTGCCTCTCGGCCGCAATTACCACTTTCTGTATTAAGCTGAACCTCAAGTAAAAATGCTTCACGTCACGGATGTTACCTTCGGGCAAATCTTAGTGCGTAAAGGATAACAGCCGCCAAAATTCGAAAAATGAGTGTGATTTATATATATTATTATAAAAAAATATGAAACCTATATAATTATTATATAATTATATCATTTTTAAAGGTTCAATATACTTTTTAAATTGAAAATTTTAAAAGAGTTTTCAAAAAATGTAGTACATTATTTATCATGAAAAACTGCCTGTAACTCGGAAAATTAGCAAGTTACAAAAAAATTCCAAGAGACAAAAAATATTTAGAAGGCCTCAATGCATACATCTGACTGTTCAAATTTTTGAATTATATATTTTTAAAGCGCTACAATTTCAAAGACAGAGGTAGTTTTTCTTGTTTCTTCGGAAAAACTCGGTGAAAATGCACTTTACAGAAAAATGCAAATAAAAAAAGACTTGAATTGCGATGATACATTCACTTGAATTTTTTCAGATTTTTTTTTCAACTTTTACATTTCCTCTCCCCCATTTTTAGGAATTTTCGAGTGGCCATATCTCGAAAAATATGCATTTTTCGAAAAAATTGACAAGAATAAAAACACCTTATTTTGTGCCAAAAAAGGTAAACACATTGTTTTTTCTTTTTAATTTTTGACCTAATTCTACAAGTTACGGAACCCGGTATAAAAGGGGTGTTTTCTACCCCTTCCGATCATTTCCTACTCTGATCTTTTTCTAACTTTTTATTAACATTTTCTAAGAAAATATACACATACGCCGATGATTTAATCGCCGCAGGACCAGATGCGTACGCAGGGAGGCAACTGACTCCCCAGGCGCGGCGTAGTTTAAGAAGTTTTATTTATTTATTTATTAAAAATCATGTCAATACACAAATCGTTTACATTCGTCAACAAGAACAAAGACATTACCTAATATTTATATGTAAAATTACTGGTAGAAGTACACAGGTTGAAATTAAAACTCTAAATAGAAAATATACTAACAATACTAGACACACAGAACAAACTACAGTTTAAAAATCTACAGACAAAGTATATAAAATAAAATAGGCGCATTAATCAACGTGGAAATCATCATTTAATATTTCATTCAAAGAATAGAATGCCCTTTTGGTAATACTACGGGAGCCCGCGCTGAGTGCCCGTGCACCCCTCCTCTGACCCTTGGGGACAAGGTTTTTCATAAAGATTAAAGCCTAAGGAACAATTTTGGACATGTCCCCAAAAAAAAATAATTGGCTGTACTTTCAAAATGACGTCCGTTAAAAAAACACAAATTTGCAAATATTGTTTTTGTCATTTAACACAAAAACTAAAAAAGATGGAGAAAAACTTTCTGCACAAGAAGCAAAGTGCATAAAATTTCCTACAATTTTGTTCCTATACAATATTTGGATAGGAGTTACCATTTTCCAGATAAATGATTCAACTCTTAAAATAAAATATAAAATTCAATATAAAACGTAATACTACGGGAGCCCACCCTAAGTGTCCGTGCACCCCCAAATCCTTGGGGACAATGTTTTTCATAAAGATTAAAGCCTAAGGAATAATTTAAGACATGTCCCCAAAAAGAAACTGGCTCTACTTTCAAAATGGCGTCTGTTTAAAAAAAAATTGCAAATATTGTTTTTGTCATTTAACACGAAAACTAAAAAAGATGGAGAAAAACTTTCTGCATAAAAAACAAAGTGCATAAAATTTCCTACAATTTTGTTCCTATACAATATTTGGATAGGAGTTACCATTTTCCAGATACCATTGTTGCCGTTTTCGAGATAAATGTCCGCAAATTATAATATTATTATTATTATTAACTTTTTTCAGTTTATTTTATTTTTTGTTATGTTAATAATATAAAGTTATATTATACGCCTTACAATAATTGTCACAGTTATTTCCTCTAAGTGATTTACCGATAAATGAATTTCCATGTTTTCTTAATTTTGGACTCATTTATCTGGAAAATGGTAACTCCTATCAAAATATTGTACAGGAACAAAATTGTAGAAAATTTTATGCACGTTGTTTTTTGTGGAAAAAGTTTTTGTCCCTCTTTTTTAGTTTTTGTGTTAAATGACAAAAACTACATTAGCAACAGTTTTTTTTAACATATGGCCGCCATTTTGAAAGTACAGCCAGTTTTTTTTGGGGGGACATGTCTTAAATTGTTCCTTAGACTTTAATCTTTATGAAAAACATTGTCCCCAAGGATCGGTGGGGAGGTGCACGTACACCTAGGGAGGCCTCCCCGACTATAAGGTATGTTTTTATTCTTTCTTTGTATTGATTAGTGGGTAAGTTTTTAATATGATTTGGAAGTTTATTATATAGCTTAGGGGCATAGAGTTTGGCATAGTGACAATTATTTCATAACTGTTTTTGCATACCAAATATTAGTTTAACTTCGTTTTTAAGCATATGCCAAGAAAAAGTGAGGTTTTAAGTTCCACTGTGCTGTGTTATGTGTTTATTTGGTTCCCCCCTGGTTGCCCTTCCCCCAGGCGCGGCGCGGTTGAGAATTTTTGGGATAATGACAATCATTCCATATCTGTTTTTACTTACCAAATATTAGTTTAACTTCGTTTTTACGCATATGACAAAAAGAAAAGTGAGGTTTTAAGTTCCAATGTGCTGTGTTATGTGTTTATTTGGTTCCCCCTGGTTGCCCCCCCCCCCCCCAGAACACATTCCTGCGTACACGCCTGCGCAGGACACATCTGGACTGAAAACAAACTTCAAGAAAAGCCTAATAATGGAGTGAGACCCGTCAACAAAAGATAGTTGGACCAGCGGAGAAGAACACAACGTGGACGTAGCAGGTCCAGCTGTATAATCCTTGGGAGTGGCAGAAATGCCTACCACATGCTAGTAAATCAATCAATCAATCAACGTCATTACAAACACATTGCACAAGGTTTCATCAAAATCCATTCATTAGCACTCAAGTTAGAGATTTTGGTCATTTTAGCGCTCCGTTGAGTGGACTCATGAAAATAAACCTCGAATACGAACTACAACAACTGCTAACAAATAACTGGTAATAGCAAATGTACATATTTGCTGTTGTCCTAAAATTCGCAAATGTCAAAATTTTTTTTTAAATGTCAGGGAATTATCTCAGTAACTAAAAAACTGACCACAATTTTGTTTCATTCTTAGGCAGTATTCATCATAATCTATCGTTCCCAAAGTTTATGTGCATAGGTTAAGAATCACCCTGTATATTGTTTTGGGTACATACTAAATTATAATTACATCAATAATGGTTTTTAAGGTACGAAAGAAGTCTAGTAATAGTAGCAGATCAAAAGCTGAGGAAAAATGCTCTATTCAGTGAGTTGACAGATCCCAACGTAGAGCTAATGAACCTTGAATACTGTGTCCTCGAGAGGATTGGTAGGTCCAGAAGACATGGGGAGTTGACTCAGGGAAACATGTCCATAACTTCCCATTTTAAATTAGACCCAAAGTCCGTATATCACTACAAAAAACAGCTGATGCAGAACAATCTATTGGCTAAACAATTTTTTTACATCAAGTCTGTCATTACGGATCAAAATAAAACAGGGAGGTTACTGCATTTGAAGAGATTTTATCATAGAACTAAACCCAAGCAACTATTGATTACTGAGCAAATAATTAACCTTATAAAGACGAAACCGGATTACAGAATAGAATACACCGAATTAAGGAAGATATATCCTGAAAACCCACAGTCAGTGGCTAAAGTTGTTAAAAGCCATGAGTTTCGTAAATTTGTCAAAACCGATTGTGTAAGTATTGTAACTAATCGATTCTAAATAAGGGGGCTCGATAAATAAAATCTATCTAATAAGGAATATCAAAATATATTACAGAAAAATATTTGTTACGGAGAGCATGAACTATATACAGGGGTGAGAACAATAATGCTTTCGTGAGATATAAACAAATAATAACGGCAATATATAATTTTACATATAAAACTGAATGTTAGCTGGCCAGCGCTTTCCATTTTGAAAACTCCGAAAGTTTCCAGGAAGTTTTCCTCTTAACTTTCCATTGAGTAAATTGATAGACTATTTTATGGTGAAATCTGATTTGTGACGATGCAAGCTTTATTTTGATACCAAATAAGTACATGCAATTATATTATTTACATGACTTTTACAGACTTTTATCAAATATGGAAAGTTTTCTCGACCCATCTCTAGTATTTGGAGTATTTTTCTCTGAACTAAACATAGGCATTAAATATAATAACAATAGATTGTAATATTAATAAAATTAATAATAAAAACCGCTGCCCAAGGAATCACTACTTCCACATCCAGATTTGCTACCCAAGTCTCTCACGAAAAAATTTTGTATGTGAAAATAATTGTTTATGGAACTATAATAATATCATTTGAAATCGTCTACCTCAAAAACCCATAAAACGATATCTCACATCGGTAGTGGGGGTAGTGATAGAGGATGGTAGTGGGGATGGATGAAGTAAAAAAAATATTTTGAGGCCTTTGGTTCTTATACACACTAAATTACATTTTTTTTTCACCCCCCTTTTACAATGGGGTGGGGGTAGTAATGGTGTATTTTCTCAGTTTTGGTGATATATATCAAGTAAAGTTATTATTTTAACAGTTATTGCATAATCAATTTAAACCAAAACAATAATTTCTTAAATAAAAATAAGAAATAAGAAGAAGATGCCCGTCTAGACAGATTTCAAATAATTTTATTTGGCGAGAAATAATTTAACCAATCATAGACAACTTTTGCTTAGACTGTAACTAACTTATATGAATGCCAAACTGTGTATATACTTATTATTTTACCTATGACACTTCTATTTTTCTCAATATCTTGAATATCAATAAATATTATACACGTGTTTAGAAGGAATTAAAGGGTATTTATATTTGTTATTATGTAGAAGTTATCTTAAAAATGTAAACAAAACTTTCGGCGAGGATTATGTGGCAACATTTTTTGCGAGCCGCCAGCTGACACTTTTTGATTACATTACAAGTGAAAGAGATATATTGGTTAGATTTATTTGTTGTTTGTTTGTGTGTCGTTTGATTTTGACTTTATCAATAAACTATTGAGATGGAGTTGAATTTTGTAAAAGGAGATTCGTCCAATTTGCCCAAAGTTGATTATAACTTGATAGATTCTTTCTATAACAAAATTTGGATTATGAAGGAATGAGATCAAAAATATTGGAAGCTTGCCACCAGGGCCGGATTGGCAGGAAATATCATACCGGGAAATGGTGTCCGGTCAACGGCCCCCCTACAAGTACTACAAAAAATTAATGATACAGAAAATTAAATACTGGAATATTTTATTTGAGAAATTATATTATACTACTTAGATGTGTAGTTTACACAAGAAAAAAATTAATTAGAATTAAGATTTAATTAAAGTAGCTTTGCAAGAAGACTGCTTTTGCAAGACAGTTTGTCTATGATAGTCTCATTAAAATGTCCGCCAGGAAAGCTTTTTCGGTGGCCATAACCATTAATTGATCTAAATGATCTTGTGAAAGACTTGATCTTAATCGATTTTTTATGATTTTTAACTTCGAAAAATTTCTTTCACACTCTACTTGAGTTACAAATAGAGTTAGTATGTACTTGTAGGCCATGTGTAAGGCTTTATACGCTGAACCAAATAAGTTGTACTTTTCTAGTACGTCATTTACACATCTTATGCAATTGCGACAACGGCGCAATTTAGATGCAGAACATTTTTCATTCTGTCCTTCATTATCTTCTTCTCCTTCGACTTCCTCTTCTGTGTCTTGTTCTTGGTGTTGTCCATATTCAATGTGAGCTTCTTCAATATTAAGTTTCAAAACAGGCCATTTTGTTCTGAAATCATTCAGTTCTGATATTAAAGCATCCGAAGTAATATCACTGTGAAATTTTTTTAAAACTTGACATATTTTTGTGAAAACAGAAGATATTTCCTGATTATAATTCTTTGGGTCGAGTGCGGCGAACTCTAGATATATAAATCTTCTTGTTCTTTAAACCGTTCCTGAAAAGCATTTATTATAGCGTCAAATATCGGGTTGTAAACATTAATCCTGTAAGAATTTTCTGCATTAGTCGCAGGATCATCAAACGCCAGTTCGTCGAACATTTTCTTTGTATTCCTTATTCGAACTTCGGGGGCAATGGAGGTCGAGGTTGAAGCAAAGACGACAGTGGGCCAACTGAGACTTCTGTTTCAGATTTTTTGTAAATAACTCTGTTATGGTGTGGCATTTTGCTGCTTCCGATTTTAGTTGTTTTTTCCCTCTTCTCTCTCACTTTCTCCGCTCCACCTTTATATTTCCGCTTTTTTGCTTTGTCTTCATCCATTTTAAAAACACAAAGTACTCAACTGAACTTACTGAACTGAACTGAATCATTCCACATTCCACTCTCTACTATCCCATCTCTACTTACTTTTCAATGTCTTAAAGGTAAAGATGGGTTGTGAAAACACAAACGTCGCAAACCGCTACTACTGTGACAACCAACGACAAGGCCGTAGCTAACAGTCAAAGCTCACAGCTTGTTTTGTCGCGGTGAATATGAATGAAAATTAAAAAGTAGCAGTTTGACACATCACCCATCTCTACTGAGAAATTCCTGTCCTGTCTCGTGTCCACTCAATACTCAATACTCATATTTTGCAAGTTTTGTATTTCTTAAAATATCGTAATTAATCAGCTCAGAATTGTTTTATTATTAATATGCAAGTTTATAGTTATCAGTTGTCGGCATGTTCCGCATGTTATAATATTGAGAATTCAGGGACAAAATAAATTTTAATTGCAACAACAGTAATCTGATACTCGGTATGCAAAAGTGTTCTAGGAAACCGAAATGATACAGTTTTATAAAGGAATAGCAGGTCTGTATTCATTCTGATTCTAATTATTTAAATTTTAACAAAAAACGAGAAATTGAAAATTTTGACTACTTGCCCGCTGGCCACCGGCCCCGTTAGGCCTGCGGCCTACCGGGAACTTCCCGGTGGGCCAATCCGGCTCTGCTTGCCACCAAGTTCTTCGAATATCAATTTTTTCGGAACAGTTACAAAAATTTTTTTCCGAAGCACTTATATTTGTGTTTCCCCAACTTTTATAAAATACCTTTTAAATGACGTTATCAACTATTTGTAAATTACAGCAAATACCTCGATGAAAGAAACTGAAATGCTTCAAATCAACACGACGGCGGCGTTAGAACACATCTGTCATTTGACTAGCACATTGTTGTCGTGTTTTGCTAAATATGTTTTTAAAAATCTAATCGGCATTAAAAATTATTTAAAATATTTAATAATTCACGCCTATTATTATTTTTTACATAAGAAAATTAAATTTCGTAGATAAATATATTAAAATTGATTTAATAAATAAGCTTTATACTCCTGTTTTCTTCAATTATCTTTGCTAGAACTAGAGAACTTGGCAACACCACACTGTTTTGTATAAAACCATTCTATCAACAAATCCATACAGTCCAGCTACGTCATCGGCCAAACTACCTACACCACCAATTTAAAACACCTGTTGCGCCACTTATTTTAACTTCTGTTTTCTCAAAAAATTGATAATTATTTTCGTGGAAATCTGTATTGGAAGGCTTGTTTGTACATATTATATTATTCAATAAAAAAAATAGGAAAATACCCTATTGGGACTAATGCCAAAATTTTTTTTTAGCTTCTCTTGTATATACTAAATACCAATTTTATGGACTCTTACCTGCTTGATTTATCCACTTTCTCCCATTTAGCCCAATTTACCCCCCAACCCTTCAACGGAATAAGATGTTCCAGAACTCCTTAAAATACATAAGTGTACCAAATTTCAAGTCAATATCTTTAACGGTTCCAGAGTAAACGTGCACACGAAAAAAGTTAGACAGGCAGACAGACTGACAGACAGACATTTTTCCCTCAAAGTAAAAATTTTTAAAAATTCCCAAAAATCTAAGCCAAGTTCGACGTCTTTCTTCAATCGTCGGTTTAGTTTAAATTTATTAACTGAGCTTTATTGCTGTGAAAATCCTCTGTATGTCTTTTTTAGCTGCATCCATATCGATCACTGTATCCGAATGCGAGGAGGTCAGAATATATGAGAAAATCACAACCAAGTGAGAAATACATCAGATGTTTAGAATTAATCAATCCCTATGTTAACGTGGCTGCTAGTTGGTGTAACAACGACCAAGACAATTCTGATGCTGAAGAAGATGAGGCCAGTAAGTTAAATTTAATCAAACCTACACACTAAATTAATCTAGATAGAATATTGGTAACAAGGAAACATATTTTTCAGCGGAAGAAACGCTGGGTACTAAAATTTATAACATGGAAACAATCAACGAGGTTTTCTGCCATATCTTGTCCAAAGGAGAACATGGATGCTCGTTGCAAGATATTAAGAAAGCCATGGGAGTTGACAACAATACAGTAAGAATGACTTTAAAGAAAATGGTTCTCAAGAATATTGTAAATATCAGAAAATATGATAAAGGCAAACAAAGGCATCTCCTGTTAGTATTGCACAACTTTTTTTTTCTTTTATATTAGCTATTACTTTTTCACTCTTGATTTTTCATAATAAATTACAAGGCCATATCATTTATGGCAGCAGTACTGAGGTTACAAACAATATCGACTGCCTTTAAAAACTGTTAATGGAATATTTCTTTTTTTTTTTTTAAGTGGCAAGACTCATTTTTGTCATGAACAGTCAAGGTCTCTATACCCCAGACAAGAAGAAACCAATTATTTACCGATATTGTATAGTAGTAAAAAGTTAGTTATTTACACATTTTCTAGTAGTAGAACAAAGTTAACTGCATCATATAGAATAGGTTTTAAATTTTAAAAAACCGTTCTGCAAAAATGTTTTAGGTCAATAGTATCCTAAGAACCTAGTAAACATTGTCAAATAAACTCTTTCACTGAGTGAATACAGTCACAGGATGAACCAACTCCACTTATAATTCATATTTATCGATCCACTTTTAAATTAATTCATTTTATATTATAGTTCAATTTTTTATGTTGCCGTGTAATGTGTATATGTATAGATGTAATTGTACACTTGCTTTCAAAACTTGCGCGTACACCTATTTTTTGTACGTGCAAGTACAATCAGGGTTGTAATTAATCAACTCTGGCATTTGAACTTTTGAAAAGTCGAAATGCCTCGACTGACAGAGCAAGACAAAGTTTTGATGCTTTCTAAATTAGAAGAGGGACTAGATAAAAGCACTGTTCTATGAGTAAAGAAGACGTGGGAACAAGGAGGGACCGTGACTAGAAGGCCATGTTCGGGAAGACCCAAAATTTCAAACGCTGAGCAGTACAGAGCCCTTTTGGATAATTTAAGGGAAAACCCTTTCAATACGGTGAGACAAGCGGTTTTTGAGACCAACTTTCCAGGATCGTGGATCTCACCGTCGTGTGAAAAAATCAGAAATTATAAATTTCGCAAGTACAAAGAAAAATATATTAACAGAAGAAAATAAGCAGTTCCGGATAATATTTTGCCTGAATTATATATACCGACCTATACATTTTTGGAACACTGTAATATTTTCTGACGAAAAAGTATTTAAATCATGCAATGATGGTCTTTACGAGTGTATCGACTGGTAAATTCAAGATTTTCAGAACGATATGTTTCACCACGAAACAAACCTGGACGACTCTCTGTCAACGCTTGGGCTTGGATAAGTATTCTTGGTCCAGGGGTCACCTGGCGCATTGATGGTCGGTTTAATGCAGTAGCTTACTTTAACATCTTGCAAAATGTTATGCTTCCTTTTGTGAAATAATTATATCCTAATGATTTCATATTTCAACAGGATAATTGCCCTATCCACACCGTTAGAATAATAACACAGTGGTATCAAAATAACAATATTGAAATATTACCAAGGCCGTCCTGTAGTCCTGATATAAACCCCATAAAAAATATTTGAGGTTTA
The DNA here is from genome assembly GCA_936432065.2 of Rutpela maculata. Classification (NCBI taxonomy): domain Eukaryota; kingdom Metazoa; phylum Arthropoda; class Insecta; order Coleoptera; family Cerambycidae; genus Rutpela; species Rutpela maculata. Next base: position 34,406,138 of record OW386292.2, read on the forward strand.
ATCGTCAAGAAAATTTATAAAAGGACCTTTTAGACCTGCAAATGCTGAAGAATTGTGGGAAGTTATTCAAAATGCGTGGGAAGAGTTGAGCAAAGACCAAAATTATTGACGAAACCTTATAGAACCTATGCCCAGGAGATTGGATGCGGTGCTAGAGGCCATGGGGCCATGACAAAATATTAAGACCTTTTTTAATATATTTGTATTTATTTTTATGTTCGTTTTAATTAAATGTCAATGTCATCTTTAACCTAATCTCAAAATTGTCCGTTCACGCAGCTAAAATTTTGCAAAATCGTTGTTACTTAATTTTGAATGCGTACGCGAAAGTTTTGAAAGCAAGTGTGCATAGTCAGGGTTTTTTTAACATTTTTAATATTTATCTCGACAGTTATTATCAATATTGACGGCTGTCAACTGTGAAATTGTCAATGCTATATTACAAATAAAACATTTATTAGATAAGAATTAATATTTTGTTTCAAAATATTAAAAAGTGAATTTTCTGGTTTGCTATATTATACCCAATTTTTATTAAAAAAAAGGGGGGGATTTCAAAGGCTTTAAAAAATTATAAGCAACAGCTTTTGATATAATCAATACTTTGGAAAATATTTAACTACAGGTACAACATTTCTTCATCGCTTAAAAATGCATGTCAATTCAAGTCGATTTTTATAACAGAAAAACAAAAAAAAAACAAATTAAAAATAAATTTATTACCTACAAAAAAGTATTCTTTACATTTTTTGTAAAAATTCATATTTCAAAAGTGCACAGAAATGTACTGCCACCCCTATTTTCTCCATCTCGTACGTCCCACAGGTGGGTGGTTGGCTTAAACAATTTTTTTCGTAAAGTATATGTTATTACCTACATGACTGCAAAACTTTACCCAACCATAAAATATTAAAACGTTCTGAAAAAAATGCAAGTGCTTTTCTTGGACAAAAGGACACTTTTCATCTTTTGCACTTTTGCTTAAAAATGGTCTGTTTTTTAAAAGCTTTTATTTAACTTGCAATGTTTGTATGTATGTATGTATGTATGTATGAATGTATGTTAGTTTGTTTAGGTGAAATCTTGCAAGCTGGAGGACAGAGGTGGGGATGGGGTGGAAAGAGATGGGAAAGGGGAGAGGAAGGGTGGGAAAGGGGTGGGAAGAAGTGGGAAGTAGTGTTAGAGGGGTGAGAAGACGGGAGAGGGAAGGGGTGGATGGCGGTGGCAAATGAAAGAGTTTTGTCTGTCTGTCTGTAAAATAAGTAGACTAAAAAGTAAAAAATTAAATTATATAAAAAAAATATTTTTAAGAAAAAGCTTTTATTTGAAAATACTACTAAAAAGTAAAAATAATTTTTTTAAAATTCATACACCTGGAAATCAAAAGCTTTGGGGGCGGTCAATTGAGCAAAGTAACTATACAATAGCGCTATATGACCGTCCCCAAAGCTTTTGGCTTCCAGGTGTATGAATTTAAAAAAAAAATATTTTTGCTTTTTAATAGTTTTTTCAAATAAAAGCTTTTCTTAAAAATTTTTTTTTTTTTATTTAATTTTATCAGAAAAGAAAATAAAATTTAACCTTTGCAGCTATTAATTTTTTCGCACGTAAAAAAACACCAGTCTGACATAGTATATTCGATCCCTTTTGTCTTTCTCACCATTATGAGACATAATTTCCAATTAGGGATTAATCTGTTGAGTACAACAAAAAGTAGTCTTGCCGCATTAAGAAAATATTTTAAATTTAATTAACAATTTTCAAAAGCTGTCGTATATTTGTAACCGCAGTCCGGGTGCCATCCAAGGAACAATTTAAAAGTCATTTGGACTTGAGGAGGTTTTAAGAAAGGTTTGTCAGGGTTAAGAAATAGCCTTATGCTTTATTGATGTTGTAGTTGAAGCCTTTTAGGCTTCAAGTATACTTACTCTTATATGGTAAGTTTTGAAGCATTCTGTAAGCCCTAATTATAAAGCTAATTTGCTTCTAGTATAATATGTATTGTAATGGGTTTATCATACCTACAAAAAACTCTCCATAAAGCTAATTAGTTTTATTAATGTCTTAAATTCCATTTAGATTTAAAGAGACTTTAAATTATTCTTTATGGTTTTAACATATTTACAATAAATGCATTTTAAATCCTTTTTAAAACTAGACATTTTCAATGCCTATTAGTACTTATTAAAGGCCATTACAAAACTAGACTCTTAAAACAATCTTGAGAAATGTTGTGATGAAACCGTTATGAAGAAAAAAAGGCAAATTTTAATTCCATAAAACACTTTCTAAAACCTCAATAAAACATTTGTTATAAAAATAATAAACAATATGTCTGCCTGAAGTTTCGTTGATGCATGTGTGTGTGTGTGGTAACTAAAAGCATTTCACGACTTACTGATGTGTAATTATGTCTTTTTTGGAAAGGTGGAAGGAAATAAAAAAGAGTGACCATTTTAAAAGGACAAATATCAACGCGGTTCGTCTTGGAGGTGGTTCTTTTAAAACCCCAAATCCCAAACGTTTTATTACAGCTTTTATCGAGTCCATGTGATCTTCGCCAAGTGCATTTGCATTTATGTAAGGAAGGGATTATTTGTAATAGTATACAAAAAGACTAAAAGGACTTCATTTAGAGTAAATGTGCTGACAATTAGGAGCCCGGCCATGTTTTTCTTGTTATATAAAAATATTCAAGGTCAATCTCACAATTATAGTTATTAATAATTATCACTTTTTCTTTAGCAAATTAAGGTAGAATTACAAGAAACGACTGAAAATTACCGTGGGAACCAAGAAGCAGCCTACTTTTTAAAATTGGCTGATTACGCGTCTATGCAAATTTTGTATGAATATTAAAATCATTATTATTTCTGAGGCGCCCTTGTTTTTTGGGCCTTTTGTAGTTTTAACGATAAACTGACGTTGGTTTTAATTTTTTTGTCATACCTGATGTCTTTTTATTACCTTTTGAATTGGCCTTAGAGAGGTTATAGTGCCACTCTACGCTTTATAAATTTCAAATCCCATTTTATCTTCAATAAGTCTGATGGTGTGTTTGCTTAAATCAGTTTAGAAAAAATAAATTCAATAATAAAATTATTCGGATTCCTTCGTGGACATTCTTATAGCTTCTCAGTTCTAATATGGACTTATAAGAGTTTTAAAAACCAGTTTTAAGGTAACCTTCTAGGTGTTTTATAGAAATGCAGGAAGCTAATAAAAAAGCTTCCGACGCTTTAAAATAGGTTTTAAGAAAAGTTTTAAAACGGCCTGAACAAGGTTTTCAAGAGCAGCACTATGCCTCACTAAGGAGTTTTATGATGGAATTTAAAAAGGCCTTAACAACCTTCATAAGGGTGGGCCCTTTTACGAGTCACTTTATGATAGTATTAAGGATATTGTTACAGCAAAATAGATTTTTCAAGGCATTTTATAAATAGTTTTATAGCACCCTTGTATATATTTATGAAACCAAAATTGTTCCTGGGGATACTTCTGTCTTCGACATTTACTTACAATATAAAAAGCAAGCATTCTATTATGACAAGCAATTTAAGTATTATCGGCTTTTGGTCTACTATAAATATTTCTTATATTTTTTTTTTTAGGTATTATATAAAAAAGTCTTCCGAGGACACAAATGTTGAAGTTAGCCAAAATATTGACCGACCAAAAATATTGTCCAAGATACTATCAAAAGCCAGACAAGGACGGATACCCAGAAATAAAGTGAAGGAAGAAACTCCTGCTACAAATTCGGACAAACAACTTAAGTTAAAATGCCCTTTTTTTATAAGAGACTGTCGCGAATATTCTGTCCCTCACGAGCTATATCTGAAAGCAGAATTCAATATACCTAGAAGTTATTTAATAACACTAAACAGTAAATTAGTACAGGTGAAACACACTTTTCAGATTAACCAGATTTTAGCAGAGATAAACGTTAACCTAACTTTACCTCAGATCAAGGTAAACTTTGAACAGAATTACGTCACCAAAAGGAGCGTAAATCATATATCAAAATTGATCTTGTTAAAAGCAGCTTTTGGAGAAGTTACTATAAATGGCGACACATTAAACTTTCTGACCCGCAAAAGGAAAAGATCCACAGAAATTGACATTCCGAAGTTATCGGAAAATGTGGAAAAGGAAATAAGTAAAATACAAGCAGGTGAAGTTAAATTGCAGTATATGGGTGAAAACCCTAGTGTTGTGGTTAATGACAAGGAAGATGGTATCTGTACAGAAATTGTCCTTTCTACAACACCACGTGCGTATAAAAATGTGGGTGTGTATCCGAAAACCAGGGATTTGTCGGAAAGAGTGTTAACTAGGCTACAGATTATTTTGAACGTTATATATGAGAAGAAGATATTCGAGGATATTTTTAGAATGCTCAAGGTTATTGGAGAAGAAGAGACGAAGGAAGGTAAGATATAAGTCATTTCCATTATTGCTTCTAACTGCAATAAATCAATCAAAAATGCATATTTTGAGGGTATTTAATAACTATTTTTAATAGATTGTAATTAGATTTTTACTTTGGATGTTCTTAAAAGTAGGGATGGGACGGATATCCGGTCCGGCTACTGCATCCGGCCAATCCGGCTTCCAAACCGGATATTCGGCTCCGGCCGGATATGAAAAAATATCCGGTCAACATCCGGCCAAATAAAAACTGTCCAAAATGCATGAAACTTTAATGTTATTTATTAATTGTCAGTTATATATCAAAATATTTATAAAATTAATAATTAACTAGTAACTACAATCAAAATAAATAACAAATATAAAAAAATAAGTCTTAAATTCTTCAATAGGCCTACATATCGACAATATGGATATATAATATATTAAATAACATTGAAAACAAAAGATCAAAAAATCAAAACACAACATAAATTCTTAATATATAATAAATAATATTAAAATTTAAAATCAAATTCTTTGGTCCTAATAGACTAGTAGGTAAGTATGGTATAAATACTAAATAATAATAAAATAATGAAAACTAAAACAAAACTTCCGTGATTTGAACTGTAAGTGACAAGAAGGGGTTAATATTAATACAAGCTAAAAACGTACTCTTCGCCAATTTACTGAGCTTTTTTTATAATTGTTACACATTCTATAGATACTCTTCGCAGTTTTCTTGTAAATAATGTTAGTTTTTGGACATCCTAAATTTTGTGATACCATCTTTGTTGTGAAAAAAAAATTATATAAAAAAAAAATGAAAAAAATGCAACTTGTGTGGGATTCGAACACGGGACCTTAGGATTGCAACGCAAGCAAAGCAAGCAAATAAAATTTATTCATATTCATATATACATATGCGCCTCCCCGAAACCTGCCTCGGAGCCAGCCATTTGTAGGGCTGAGCGGGGTAGGTTCGGCTCGGCTTGACGACAGTGACAAAAAAAGGAACAATTAAAATTCCTACCCACCTAGCGTGAACTTAGAACTAGTTGCTGGTTGTAACACTGAATAAATTTTGGCTGTTAACTCGGGTGCAACGCAAAGCTTTAGCCGCTGCGCCACCACATATTGCTATGAAAATTGATACCTATATCTTTCGACAATCATACATATTTCAACTCGTACTTCTATGAAATATATATTAGTAAAATTCACAAACAAAAAAAATATATTATGGAAATAATATTTCGCAAGATTTCCATTTTAGTACAAGCGACAAAACTTAAGAGAATTTTTTTTTTAAATTAAATAATTAATAAGTTTTTTATTTACCGATCGATTTTCTTCAAAAACAATAGGGTTCTTCCTCTAGCTAACACTAACTTACTTTTTGATGAATAACCAGTTTGGATTTAGAAGTGGTTGTTCAACACAAGATGCCGTCTTATCACTATACAACTTTATACTTAACAGCTTTGAAAACAAAAAGAAATGCGCATGTGTATTTTTTGATTTGGCACGTGCATTCGAAACCGTAGATCACACCCTTCTAATAGACAAATTGGAGAAATACGGCATTAGAGGACCCGCTCTTGATTGGATTAAGACATATTTACTAGATAGATGTCAAAAAGTCTCTTTAACGGTTGATAATAGGATTTACAATTCTGGTCTTGAGTACGTTCCAAGTGGGGTACCCCAAGGAAGCGTGTTGGGACCCTTATTGTTTATAATATTTATCAACGACATTCATTTCCATATGACTGAAAGTTTTATATCTGTCTTTGCCGATGACACAGCTACTGTTAACGTAGACAATGACTTAAATATTCTTGCAACTAAAACAAATAACACCGTATCTCTAATGCGAAAATATTGTTCTAATAATGGTCTTGACCTAAATGTTGATAAGACCAATTTCCTAACATTTTCCACTAAGGCACTAGACTCTAGTTTGTTAATAAAAATGGAAAATAAATCTAGAACTCATCTTGGAACTGTCAAATACCTTGGACTCCAAATAGACTCTTCCCTATCATGGAGTGATCAAATTGATGCGTTATTAAAAAAATTGTCTACCCATTGTTTTGTACTATGGCAAATGAGACAGCATGTCAGCTTAAACATCTTGAAAATGTATTACTTTGCATATATACAATCGTGTCTCAACTACTGTATAATCTGCTGGGGAAATTGTTCTCGGTTAGGGGAACTTCTTGTAATGCAGAAAAAAATCATTCGCACGATGACATTTAAATCTCCACGCGACTCTTCCAGATCTTTATTCAAAGAATTAAATATTCTAACTGTCCCAGCTTTATACATTTTTAACTGTGTATCTTATGTGAAATCTCATATGGACAAATATATACCAGAAAACGATAGTTCGACATATTATCTAAGGGAAAACTTAAACATCACTGTTCCACAACATAGACTAACTACTGTTGCCAAGGGACCTAACATAATGTCTATTAAGTTATATAATAAACTTCCAATTGAAATTAAAAAGATAAAAAATATTAAACCTTTCAAATGCACAGTACGATCCATACTAACTAAAAATAGTTTCTATTCTATCAGTGAGTATATGAACTGCGATCCCGTCATTTTGACATAATGAATTTTAATTTTATGTGTATGTGTATATATTGTTTTATTATTATATTGCATTTTTTTTAATGTTAATTTAATTCATATTGTATTTACCTTGCAATTTTAATGTGTAAAACTTCTTGTTACTTTTGTGACTAATATTAATAAGCCTTATCTTGTTTGACTATATTTCGATACTTCTTGTAAGTCTATGAAAATAAAGTTATTATTATTATTATTATTATTCTAAATTCCAATACAATCGGACTTTTCTTTCTTAAGTTATCGTGCTTACAAAAAATGTGACGGACGGGCAGACGGACATTTTGAAAGTTGTTCAGAATTCGTTCACTAACACAATGATATGAAATTTTTTTCTCTAAAAACGATATTTACGATTTTAGAAATGTGCCGATCAAATACAATATACTTTTCATTTTTGCGAAGAGTATAATAACGATAATTAATTAATGGTAAGTTATGGTGAACAAACATTAAAGTTTCACCATTTGCGGCGTTCCTTAGAAAATCATAATATTAATAAATACAAAAACACCATAACTGTGGATAGAACCAAGTACACACATATAAATATTTACTATTAATTATTACTAGTTCTGTCTGGTGTACCATGAGCATTTCGTGTAATTACAATTACTTGCAGCAATGTGCAAGATTGGCAGAACAGGACAATACGGGTGCGACTTGAATTTAATTGTAAATATCGCGGCCTGCTCATAGATAATGCGACTGCTTGAAAAAGCAAGATATCCGGCCGGACCGGATGTTGAACAGGCCGGATATACTGTATCCGGTTATCCGGCCAAAAGCACATCCGTCCCATCCCTACTTAAAAGTAAAAGAAATAATTATTCGAAATGTTTATCTTCTATTTATTTGCTTCATTTGTTTTTTTTTTTTAATAGCCTTATTTATTTTAACGTCCTAGCGAAGTTTAGCTAATGCTACTCTACCACTTAACCAGGACGGCGAGATGTGATACGGTCACCATATAAGTGACGGACTCGCCCGGCGTGCTTAACTTCGCCGATCGAGGTCTCGCCACTCGTAAGTTTAAGGGGAGGAATGAAGAGTATATCTGGTTGTCTAATATTCATACAAAAATAGGTTAAATACGACATAGTTTTTGATGAATAACTCGTCTCTAAAGATAAAATAGAAAAATAACTTAAGACCAGTTTAACAATAAAAGCCCAGGTGCATAAGAAAATAACAACTTTTTTCCAAAATTGTAATTTTAAGCGGCAAAAAATTATTAAGTGACCGAGAAGACATAAATTACAATTTACGTCGTGTCGGTCACAGAAGTAATTATTTTTAATAAAATTCCTTTCATAAGACACTCAATACACTCTCAAGTTATTATTTGCAGAGAAAATGTAGAAAAAGGGATTTATAATTATTTATTAATCAAATAGATTTTACTAATAGAGTAAGAGCTGGCGGCCGCGGAGGTACTACGATATTACCTCCGGCTGGAATTTTGAGAAGTGGTTGGGGGGACCATCAGGAAGTGCCATCTGCAAGGATTTTGCTCAAAACCCCTGCAAAGGACACGTCAGATGACTCGAAAATGAAAAAAATTTTGCTCAAAAAATGATCATACCTCCGGCTGAAAATTTGCACATTACCTGTTTGAAGGTCACAGATAAAATATGTAAATCGTCAGACGCCTAGGTCGCTGCCAAAGGGGTGTCAGGCGCCCTCAAAGTTGTCATTTTTTTTTTCAAATTTTTGTTTTCCTTACCTCCGTCTGACGTTTTAACATATTGCAACAGAGACCATTCTAAGCACAAATTAAAATCGTCAGACGAAAATGCCTCTGCGAAGTCCCCCTACAACGTTCACAATGTTCCAGCCCACCTGAGAGGTATACTCTTTTTTCGAAAATTTATTTTCGTTACCTCCGTCTGACGTTTTTACATATTATCCTAGAGACAATTTTAAATACATATGTGCTTGTTCCACTTATAACGCGATCGTGAAATGTAGTGTCTAGGAATCTACGTATCACTATCGCGTTATGAGCAGGACAACCATCCTGCTGGTACCAAATCTCTTCGAGGTCAATGCCCAAAGTAACGGCCGGAATAATTTGTTCACGTAACAAATTCAAATATTTTTGTGCTGTAAGGTTGCCGTTGATAAAAAAGGGGCCAACTATTGAATTACCTAAAATTCCAGCCCACACATTGACTTTCTGTGGGTATTGAGTTCGGTGGGGCATACTTAAATATTTATTTTCCCAGAACCAATATCTAGTAACGGATGAATTGTGATGACCATGCAGCGAAAATGAACTTTAGTCAGTAAATAAAATATTTTTAATGAAAGTTTCATTTTCGTTCGCCTTTCCCATCATGGTCTCACAGAATTCCATACGTCGTATTTTATTCACACGGAACATCTTTTACTTTTTATGTGCTAGAAACTTTTCCCTTGAATTGACTTTCTTTTATAACGTAACCAGTATTTCATTAAATTTAAAAGATGTTGAAACAATATTCAGTAATTTAGGCTGGAATTTCGCGATATTTCAGGGGGATTTTCGTCTGACGATTTACATATGTATTTAAAATTGTCTCTAGGATAATATCTAAAAACATCAGACGGAGGTAACGAAAATAAATTTTCAAAAAAAAAGTATACGTCTCAGGCAGGCTGGAACTTTGTGAACGTTGTAGGGGGACTTCGCATCGGCATTTTCGTCTTGACGATTTTAATTTGTGCTTAGAATGGTCTCTGTTGCAATATGTTAAAACGTCAGACGGAGATAAGGAAAAAAAAATTTGAAAAAAAAATGACAACTTTGAGGGCGTCTGACACCCCTTTGGCAGCGACCTAGGCGTCTGACGATTTACGTACATTATCTGTGACCTTCAAACAGGTAATGTGCAAATTTTCAACCGGAGGTATGATCATTTTTTGAGTAAAATTTTTTTAATTTTTGAGTCGTCTGACGTGTCCTTTGCAGGGGTCTTGAGCAAAATCCTTGCAGATGGCACTTCCTGATGGTCCCCCCAACCGCTTCTCAAAATTCCAGCCGGAGGTAATATCGTAGTATCTCCGCGGCCGCCAGCTCTCCGTCTATAATAATTCGATGACTCATCAAAATGTTGTGAAAAAGTGGTCAACGTTTTACTAAGAGATGGCGGTATCACGTTAGAAAGTTGACCTCCAAATGAATGAATGAAAGAATATCAGATAACTATTATTATTGTCTGTTTATTATATTTTCCAGATTTGCGGGTTTATATAAGAGAAATAAGCACATTATTAATTTACATAACTATACTGGGTGCCACAGAATAGTGGCTCCCCTCTATATTTCCTTTATTTTTTAACTTATCCATTTGAAATTTGGTTTACCTGTAAAAATGGATTTTTGGACATAAAAAATGGTATGAGACCATTTCCGGTTTACCCGGAAATGACCGCAACTTTCGATTTTTAAATGGAACACCCTGTATATTTTTACATATTTGGATTCAAGACAACATTCTGAGTATACCATGAGATTTTCGCGAGTTTTTGAGTCGATGTTCAGTTTTTTTAAGCAATTTAAGACATTCGTCTAGAGTGCTTTAGAATACCAAAATTTGTTCTACGGCAGGTAAAGTCCAAGAGAAAAATATAATTTTTCGTTTAGTTTCATTAATAACTATTTACGAAGCCTCCAAAATTGAACATATCACTTTTTTATCGAAAACTTTTTGTTTTCAAATGGAAAGGTGGTGGCTCATACTGTTCAATAAATTATAGATTTTTTTCTGAATTCATTGATATCCATTTCAAATCTATGCTATTTGTTTTTCTATTTTATTGAATTTATTTAAAAATAAAAAATCACTTTCAGTATAATTTTTCTTGAACTTCAACGTAGTTGCCTTTGCAAAAATCATATGTCTAATAATGAATAGTGAATAAATGCCTTTTTGTGAATAATAGCCTTTTGGTTCTCTCTTTTGTTTCTTAATAGGTATAAGTACTAGTGCAAAGTATAAGGATCAATAAAAATTATTTTGGAAGTGATTTTTTATTTCTAAATAAATTTAATAAAATAGAAAAACAAATAGCATAGATTTGAAATGGATATCAATGAATTCAGAAAAAAATCTATAATTTATTGAATAGGAGCCACCACCTTCCCATTTGAAAAAAAAAGTTTTCGATAAAAAAGTGATGTGTTCAATTTTGGAGGCTTCATAAATAGTTATTAATGAAATTAACCGAAAAATTATATTTTCCCTTGGACTTTACCTGCCGTAGAACAAATTTTGGTATTCCAAAGCACTCTAGACGAATGTCTTAAAATGCTTTAAAAAACTGAACATCGACTCAAAAATTCGCGAAAATCTCATGGTATACTCAGAATGTTGTCTTGAATTGAAATATGTAAAAATATACAGGGTGTTCCATTTAAAAATCGAAAGTTGCGGCCATTTTCGGAAATGGTCTCATTTCGTTTTTATGTCCAAAAATTCATTTTTACAGGTAGTTTATGTACCCCAAATTTAAAAAGGATAAGTTAAAAGATAAAGGACACTATTCTATGGCACCCGGTATAATGGCATTATATCTGTAAATGTCCATTGGAAATATATTTATTATTGCTTAATTTATTGCCACTTTATTGAAAGTTCAATGCACATAGATATAGTTAGAACAAATAAGATTGTTGTCTACTAGGTATATGTGGTGTGTTTATGAGTATATACAAAGTAGTGCCACTATAAGGTAAAAAAGTTTGCTAAATCTCTGGTGATCACTTGTATTAAAAACTATAGTAATTGGGTTGTTGACGAATGTTCAAAAATGGTGAAATATGGTAGTGGAGGAATTAATTTAGTTATATATTTAATTTCGAAGAAAAATTCTTAGCGCAACATATTTTAAAACATTGTTAAACGTCGACTATTTGAATGTGCCACGAAAACGGTAGTGACATCATAACGGCAGTTAGATGTGAACTTATAAGCAGAACAAATGAAGACGGATAAGTTGACATTGCTGACAAGAAAGAAAATAACCTCATATGTCAAAAGTAAATTTGACGTTTAGCTAGCAGTGATTGATGTTTGCAGTTATTGTTAATATTTTTTTACAAAACGACTAAGGCAGTATATCTGTAAAAGCTAATTCTGACATTCTACTTGCGGTAGATTTATGGTCAGCGAATTTTTAAAAAGAGACAATCGTTTTGACATTGCAATGGTTGAAAGTGCAAAAGCTGCAAGGTACTTACGTTACAGCTGCTATAAGTACAAACTATTGTAATTTCTGCAAGAACTTCCTTTATTTTATCTTATTAATATTACATAATATGTCTAATATGTATTTTATTATTTACCTAATTTAGATGAATTTGTTAACTATACTTTGTATTTTATTAAATATTTCCTTTTCATTGTTTTATTTCCTATTAACTATATACATGCGTATCTAACTGAAAACAACAAAATAAGTTTATCTACTAAAGAAATTATTTATTATCCATTGATACTCACTTAAGAAGAGTCAGAATGAAACTTACGAAGATATCAAGAAAGATCTGTATTATAACAAAAAATAATAAATAGGTAAGTACTTTAAGCTAGTATCTATCTAAATGATATGTATTTATAACACACATAATTCAAAGGGCATTTATAACTACAATCCAATCCATTCGTAGCAATTTCCGACTGATTGTGTTCACCGACTTTAGACGACTTTCACAGTTTGTTTCATATAGTTTTTCAACGGCGAGTTTTTAAATTTCCTTTCTTAATTTATTGATCATCCTAGTATTATGGGGCGTCTAGGGAGCTTCATAAATAATCAATAGCTAACAAAAACAACTGCACTTTATTCCAACATAAACTAGATAAAATACATAAAAGCAGATTAAAGCCATTTCCCTCCTTTTAGGAAGTCAAAGCATGAATAACATTCTAATCTAGTGCCGTTAAGAATACAGTAATACACCCTATTTTATCCACCAGTTTGGCGGGTAATTTAAATTTGTAACAGCTAGAACGCCACACAAGTCTTGTAATGCGGCCGTTTTTTCCTACAACATAAACCCATATTAAAAATCAAATTCCTACATTAAGATACAACTTACCACAAATAAAACGCTTGGAATACATTGTAATTTGTTACTTTACTTGACATTGTAATGGTCTCCACATTAAGAAGACTTGGTCCTTCTTTGGTGGCTTTGAATCATTCATTATTACGTTCAGCGTTTATTATTGGAACACAACAGTTTTTCTGGTGAATTGGTGGTATTATTTACACAGTACGGCAGAAAACACTATCTGTACTTATATTTATCCATAACTAGATGCTGTTAAACTATACCGAATTGTAACCTATGAACGTCAGTTGAATTTGACGTTAAATATAATGTCACATTAAACTGTCGTGATTGTCTTTTTTCTCCGTCGCTATCAGCGAGTTTCTAAATTAGTACTCGTTTCTCGTCATTTTATAACTAACTTCTCTACAGACTGCCGTTATTATGTCATCTCCGTTTTAAATGCATGTATTTTTGTAATTAATATTATAATATTATAAGACTTCCTTTTCAACTTCTACATGTTTCTAATGATTTTTTATGAATAATTGTTATTGTTTAACATAGATTCTCCTCAAATTTTAACTTAGTGCAACAACCCAATTATGAATGTTACTATTTTCACAGAAGACAGGAACTCAGAGAAATTATGTACACAAAAAATACATCAATATTTCGGTTCAATACACTGTACACTGGGAAAACTGTCTTGTTTTATATTTAGTAGATAGGTACATGAATAGGAATACGTATATATGGTATTAATGAAGTTGGGGGCCCATGTCATAGTGTATTGCAGAAAGTTCAAAAAAAGAAGTACACTTCTATATTTATATCCCGTATTTCAATCATAATAATGCGCTTTTGAGCCAATGCATTTTTTTTCATACTGCTACCAGAATATGAAAATGCTATCATGGAAAGTAGTACAATGTATAGATATACAATGAAAGAGACATATATTATGTATATAACTATATTAGCTCTATTGGCTATATTGTTGAATAGAATATTACAAATCAAATAGTACAGTGAAAAAAATGTTTACGTAAAATAATAATATACGTAAATAGGGCATGTGCACAGTTAACCTCAAAAATATATATTTCTTAAGATTTATGAGTATTTCGTAGCTGTTGTTAAAATCTCAGCTTGGTTTCCATACTTTCAACTAAAATCTAATTCAGTGTAATGTTTTTGAAGTTCTAAATACTTTCTTCTAATAAAATAGGACTCTTTTTATAGGTTGGAAACCTAACCTGTAATTAGCAGTCTATTTTTATTAACCAACATTATTGAAAAATTATTAGCCTGAATTTTTAAATATTTGCTTGGAGCCAGTATTGCTCCAAGCTGAAATGAGTATACAAACATTAAAAATGAGAATAAACCTGAAAAACTTAAAATTTGAGGTTATGTTAGTTATATGATGCACATTATTGCACATGCCAATTATTGATTTTTTTTTTAATTGATACAATGAAAAGTTCTTTGGTATGGTACGAGTTGAGAGTCATTACTTAATTACCTTATTCATGGTCACAATACAATTCTGTTCATTAGAAACTGATGAACATATTCTGTAACTTATTGCATTTCTGATAAGAAAATATTTCCTTTCATATTACTTCTTTTCAACTGCTAATTGTTTAGTATCTAACATTACTTTTAGTTGTTTCAGTAATATAAAGTACATACCTTTCAGGATCTTTGGGAAATAGAAAGAAGCTTATTTGTTTCACCTTCGAAGGGCATGGATGAAAAGCACAACCCGTATACCATTTAGAACCCATTATAAACAAAAATCAAATAAAGAAATAAACTTAGAATAAGAAATTGTCAAAAATTGGAAGAAAAAGGCAAGAAAATAACCAACCACCGTGTAAGAGTTTCAAAGACTGTCAATCGCACAACGTCAAAAATTATCATATGGCTTTTGACAAATATATGCCTTATCGGCATGGCGACTATGAAAAAATTTGGTCCCGTCAGAAAGACTTGCTTGCGCTTCTGTATAGTTCCTGTCTTCTGTGCCATTTTATATGTATAATTTTTTTAAATGCACAATAGGGAACACTATATTTTTTACTGCTATCCATGTCTTTAATAATAATAAAACAGGCGTAATTCGGGGTGGGCAATGGTAGGCAACTGCCCACCCAATATTTTGAAAGAGCATTAAATCTGGCGAATTCCGAAATTTTTCTGGAAAAAATAATAAGTATGACAATTACGCCAATCAAGTTTTCAATACAATTAGGCGGGGGCAGAATTTCTGTCTATGGTTTAACATTTTGCAGTACTCGCTTTCCCTCGGTCACTTGGGTTTATAGGGTCATCGTTTAAGAATTACTTTCCCTCGGTCATTTGGGCTTATAGGGTTTATCGTTTAAGAATTACAGGGTTCGCTTTGCATCCATCTATTGGGTTATCTGTGAAAAATCCCTGCCTACCCAATAAAAATGCTGAAATTACGCCAATGAATAAAAATAAAAGATTTCATACAAGTAAACACAAATATAACCAAAAGGCCATCGACCAAGGTTCTTCAGCCTGTTTATTCTATTACAGGCCCTTTTTACTTACCAAACTTATATTTTCGTGGCAAATACTTTGCATATTCCTCGGCTTGTAACTGACTACTCTCTTTAAATTATCTTTTTCATACTTCACAGCGGATTTGTATAATAAATTTGCTCAGTCTTTTGTGTCATTATCCTAGTTTAACGGATTTTTTTAAAATACTTCAAAAAAATATTGCTTTTAACGAAAAATATCGAGAGACTTTATAAACCTTTAATTTGTTTGTATCTGTCTGTCCGATAAAAATTGCCAGAACGATTTCACTTTTTTTTTTCTGCTTATTGAGATGCTCTGCCGCATGTATTTTCTTCTAAACAATGTCCGTGAAATCTACAAAATAATACAATTATCCAGTATTTTACTGAAAAATAACCTCTACACCTATGACTTTTACGTCAAAGGAGCAGTTAGAGGGCGTTTTTTGGACAAATAATGAATAAGAACAAAAATATAAAAATAACGTAATTTGCTGACATTTCGGAAATCGAATCTGTTTCCTTTCTCAAAGCATATTATAAGTGTTTGTGTGCTGTGTATATTAAATACACTGCTTTCAAAGTATATTTGTTGTATTCAGTATTCATAGATACTTACTGCTTACACAGAACTGTTGATATATCTTCGGTTTTCGAAACTTCAGCAAAATACGTTTATATGTTTGTTCTTATTCATTATTTGACAAAAAAAGCCCTCCAACTGCTCCTTTGACGTAAAAGTTACAGGCGTAGAGGTTATTTTCCAGTAAAATACAGGATAATTCTATTATTTTGTAGATTTCACAGACATTGTTTAGAAGAAAATATATGTGGCAGAGCATCCCATAAGAAGCATAGAAAAATTAAGAAATTTTTTCATTTTAAGTTGGCCTCAATTGAATCCGTCATTTTAAATTTTGAAATTTAGGTATCATATTCATGTACAACGACCTCAAAAACCTATTATAACCATGATGTTTAAGTTATATTGAATCCGTTCATTTTGAATTTTGCAATTCAGAATATTCAGCAAATTCCCAAGTATAAATTTTCGCGGCATATTTATTTGAATTCTCAAATATAAACTAATCAAAATATTTTTGAAAAAAAGCCTTTTTATCTTTAAGGTTATGGGAAGAAGATTGACCGAAAATCATTGGCAAGGCTTTTGAAAAAGTTAGTAGAGGAGGGGTATATAAAAATCTACAAATTGACCATATGCGACAATAAGATAACAAAAACCCAATCTTTCATATGCCACCCATCGGTGAGTCACAAGGACAGTCTCATCCAATCAGCATACGAGCAGCTCAAGTGGAAGTATTTCGTGGGCATGCAAAAGAAAACATCAAAAACTTACTTACCTACAGTCCAGAAAAACTTAGAGATTCGGGCACAAGCCAGCGCTTCCCCTTTCAAAGAGTATGATGTCATGAAGAGCATCAGCGAACTTAAGGAAATGAACAAACTGAAGATCATAGAAGTTAAGAACAAATACAGTCGTCATTTCGGGAGGTCGTACGGATTTAAGCCCAAGTTTATTCGAATGCGTATAATACACGAATTTCTTTTCTACTTAATTTATCAGTTTGACAGAGAAACCGTGGCATTGACTAATTCTGAAGTGGAAGATATGTTTAGGAGCTACCGTATTGACGTATCAGCGGAAGATTTGCAGAAAATGCCCCCGATATGGCGTAAGGAAATCAGCTGGCAAATGTTTATACCTCCGCTGCCTTACCATAAAGGTTGGATAGATGGATGGGCATTGGTGTGTGATGTTATTTTAAGGTTACCCATATCGGTGCTTTGCAAAATACATAATTGTAATTACGAGGTGCCAGAGTTATTAGAAGTTTTAAACCATCCCATAAAGAGGTAAGTGCAGAAGAAAATATTGAATAAGCTCTTCTTTAAATCCTTTTTACATTTATAAATACATTAAGGATTAAAGCTTGGGTAGAAAACGTTAATATTTTACTATGTATAATGTGCCTCAATCTTATTCACATTTTGATATAGATGCTTTATTATTCATGATACACTTATAAATGTTTTTAATTTCAGGTTCTATTTAGTAAAAGATCTACCTGAAACTATTCGAAATGCGGTATTATTCAGACGTAAATACCTATTTGACGTTAATGAAACCATGTGCCGTCTAGCCTATTGTGGACTGCTGCAATTTGGTCCTGAAAAATATAAGGAAAAGGACCAAGTGTTTATCTACTTAAACCGCCGGGCAACTGTCTTGGATACAACAACGAGTGAACCCGCCTATCATAAAATAAGCGTTAAGGAATACAACCAAATAGCCTTTTTCTTCAATACCCAAGCTGACGTAGATAGTTACTGGTATAACATCTATGGAATAAGTAAGTAGACTAATCCTGTGAGGTAGAGAAAAAGCCACAACAGTTTTTTTTTTGTAGGTTTAAATACTAAACTTAATGCCAAGCAAGGCGGACAACTCGTTACGCTGGTCGACGTCAGTGCTAAGCCAGAACTTGTTAGAGTTCTAAAATCGAAAACCCCCGAAGAGGCTGTACAGTAAGTATTTACTCAGGGTGTTCCATAGAAACTTACTGACATTTCTAAGGCAGGTAGTACATGAAAAAATAAGCGAAGTTTGCATATTGAAAATGTCCTAATGTGGAACAATTTTTGCCTTTAAAGATGGAACTTGTCATAATTTTTTTTTAATATCTTCAAAACGCTTTTATCTAAAAAGATAAGACTCGGTACATTTATTAACCTAAAAATGACCCGTCGTTTGCTGTAGACATGATTTTTCTATTGCGATCATAATTGTCTAATTTGGGGGAGGCCAACGGACATTTTGAATTAAGTTTGTTTTTGCATTTTTGTCAGATTTAAAAACTTCAGTTTTTTCTAACATTTAGGCAAGCGTAAACGCCAAGGATAGCCAGATCAAGCAAATCTATCCGCATGGTGCCACCATTACTATGACGTAGCCGCATGTCCTCTTCCAGCACGCTGCTGTTTAAAATGCATTGTATGGAGCATATTCTTTTAATAATATTACGCACAAGCACCATTTATTGAAATAATTGAGGCATACCACATTTTCAGTATTCTTTAAAGTTTCAAGAATGTAGCAATTTTTTCCTTTTCCACTTTGTCAAATTGTAATATATTGTTGATTTTTTATTAAATTTTCGAATTTTTTTCTGCTTCAATTAGAATCTGTATTTTTCCTCTTCATTGCCTTAACCTGATTAGCTTTTAAATTTCTGAAATTCATACGAATTACAGTGCAAGCAGGCAAAGTATGGAAGTTTCTGACAAAAATTGACAAAATCATGTCAAATTTATTAAAAGCAAGCCATGGAAATGAAATGCCTGGTTCGAAGAAACATACATTTTTGTTTTTCTATATGGTGATTCACAAAAACATCTGATAAAAAATTATCTTATCTACAGTGGACTGATTCAATTCACAGAAAAATCTGATAAAAATGATCTAAACAAAATATTAAATTATGAAAAATATGTATTATAAAAATTAACACCCAGTATAACAAAACATCTCAGAAAAGTAGGTACACATACGATAAAAAAAAAATAGAAAAATCTGATAAAAATTATCTAAATAAAATATTAAATTATGAAAAATATGTATTATAAAAATTAACACCCAGTATAACAAAACATCTCGGAAAAGTAAGTACACATATAATAAAAAAAAAACGTATTTTTATTTCATTTTGTAAATCTCCCTCATAGTCGTTCTTCATAAAATGAACCGAACAAATCCTACTTGTATCTGAGTTAAATTTATCCTGCCTTTTGCACCTGTTTATCCATTCACCTCTTTTAGACAACAGACATTTGGATTTTTAAAAAACGTGGAAAATAATATTTTGACCAGTAGATTTCTTTGTACAATATGTGTTATTACAGTTATACACGGCATACCTTGTTCCCGGCATTTTTCTTCGCTTCTATCTGAATAATAACAATATGTAAATCTAATACATGAATTATTAAGCTTCTTTTACCTTCTATAATACATACAAAATCACCATAGAACACTAGTAATAATAATTGTCTTTTAAATCCTATAAAGGTCCAGAATAGTGCAAGAAAGTATGTCCCTGTTTCTGCACACAATTTCACTAATCAAGAATGTTTTTATAACCCAAAACAATGTATAAAAAACACACAAAGATGTACATATGAGATTTACAAAGAAAAACCAGTAAATAAATAGACAAAACTTAATAATCACACCACTAAACACAGAGAGACAATGCCGTCAGAAACGTAAACAGATTTAGGTCTTTCTGTGACGTCACAGCTTTGCCGGCAAGTGGCGAATGTTGCAGCATAGGGAACTGTTTACGGTTCTCGACATTAAAGTACTCTTGTTGTTATCGCCAGTAAAGTAATTTTTTTCAAAAAGGGAGGATAATGGAGAGATACCAGGTGACAGGAGAGGTGCCTCGGGATTGGATTCGTCCTTATGGTCTCACATAATGCGGAATTGGTTTTGGGCGAATAAAAAAAACAAGCCAGGTGCTGAATCAGGTAATGCCATCATGGGATTAAGGAAAGAAAAATTAGAAAAGGTAAATTCTTCATGATAACTTAAATACTTTTTATTACATTTCAAATTCTTTTGATTGTAAGAAATAAGACTAGATTTATCAATGTGCCGCAAAACAAAAGTACCAAATTAGTCTGACACTTTTTTCAGATACTTCCTCAAAATATGCCGTACAATGAGTTGCACACATCTTACGGTGCAAATAAAGTCTATCTCCATAAGGAAGAGAAAGATATCAATCTGAAGAAGAGTAGAAAAAGTATACCTATGCCTCTAAAAACAACGAAAACGTTGCAAAAAATCACCAGAAAAATTCCACACAGGCCGAAGAAGAGCGTGAGACAATATTATGACCATGCAGATAAAGTGATCCTAAAAAAATTAGGCACCATCAGGGTTAGATGGAGCGAGGCAGAAGACAGAACCCTGTTGTTATGTCGAGCTGCAAGTATATTTTTGAACCCTCGGTTTCCCAAGAAACAGGCCATTCCGTACACGGTTATAAGAGATGTTTTACAAAGGGTGTGTCCAGAAAGCAAGAATAAAACCTCTAGGTTTGTTGTCCAAAAAAAGTAATATATTATTTTTATTTATGGTTTTGATATTTCAGGGCTTGTCAACGTCGTTTAAGGCTGCATTTACCCGATATGTTTCCCAATTTAGAAGACAACTTGCCCAATCTATTCGGGTTGAAGCCAATTTTGAATTACTATTCAGCTTTTGTGACTAATTTATTAAGAGAGAAAACCAGTGACGATAAACCCTTTAAATTAAAGGAGGCGCAACTGTCTGCTTCCTTTGTCATTTTGATGTCGTATTTGGTGAAGCATCAAGAAGAGGTGGTAAATATCCTTCAAGGTAAAATATTCTTATAAAGGTTTATAATAATAATAATAATAATAATATTTTATTGCACTACATACAGAAATATAAGTAATGTATGAGTCAGTCATAACAATTTACAATATTAAATAAATAAATACATACTAAATATTTACCACAACAGATTTGTTACTTATCTTAATAAGGATGATCTAAATAATCGTGTGAATATCATATGGTTCCAGGGGCCATATTTTAGAGCTTGATCGAGACGATGTTGTGCACGAAAATGTGAGATTATCGCATGAAAATATACTTTTCATATTTTCGAGCATTATGAACTCGGATGCGAACCTTTTGCAAGCGACTGATTTCGGACGAGATGCAATGGATGGGGGTTTAGTACACGATAAAGCGATTTCGTATACTAATGTAGGCAAAGTGATCGTTTTGGTTCGTTTCATTTCGTACGACATAACCTCAATATATCCAGATTAAGTTTTTGCTGTGGTTTGTTTATTATTTAGGGTCTTTAAAGTACACTTATTTGAGGTAAATTTACCACTCTTCAGTTCCGGGTGAGCCTCAAGAAAATCCACCATTTCTTTTTCTGATCTGCACTAATATATCCCACCCGCACATTCGCTGATTGTTTGTGCATTATAATATTCAATCTTGTAATTCAATCAACCCAAAATTTAGAATTCAATAATAATGACACATAATATCATTACCTGAAAATATCCGCATTCACATATAACAGCTGATTAGTATTAGTGACATTAGTGTTTTCTAGAGGTTTCAGGTCCATTTGGTTGCACAACACAGCGTTGCTATATTTGCCATACGACATTTTTACGTGTGCAAAAAACAAATCTCGGATGATGTTCGAAAATATCACCTCAGAACTACAAGCGAAATTTTTTGCATGCGATAAATATCGATTGAGCTCGAAAATATGGCCCCTGGTCACAGCAAACTAATCAACTTTATTTTACTTTTATTAAAATTGGGTTCATTTTTAATTAGCCTAGGTAGATTAAAATCTAATATACCTAATAGTAACATTATTTGAAACAAGGTTTAAATCTCTTAATTAATGATAGTTAATATTAAGAAGTATTGATAATTCAAACATAATGTTCCGGTGCTTTATTATATGTAGATTGAAAAAATATAAAGATATACCTGGTCGACAACATTTCCAGTTGAACTGAAAGCGATAAAAATGTTTCAATTGACGTATTTAATAGCTTTTATGGACTATACAGTGCTTTAATATAATTGTTTTATAAGATAATAGGAAACAACTATAAAATAGTTTTATAACGGTGCTGAAAATACTGCCAAACGTTACTAAAAAATCACTATAAAATTATTTAGTTTAATAAGCTGAAATGTTTTATAGCTTAGCCACGGAAACGTTTCTAAAATATTTTTTTAACTACTTTTTAACTCTAGAGAAATTAATGTCTGTGCTTGAACCAAACGGCTGTCTACGGGAGTTATGCGTCGACGCCAGGCTGATGCAATTCTGTGTTTTATTTCTTTTCCATAGATTCTGTAGCGTAAGTCTTGGATTAGATGCAATTTCCAGAGTCGGTGTCACCATTTTATTCTTTGTTTATTCTGTCGTTTGTGTAAAGTGGTTATAAATTGATTATTTTGTGTAATATTTTGTGACTGTTATAAACAAAGTTAATTGATACAATATGGTGCAATCTTGTATGGTACTGTGTTGCAAGAATCGGGGCAAAGTCCCAGGTTTTAAACAGTTGCAGTAACAATAAGACCAGCTCTGACTTATTTTGCAGTGCGATTGCGCTCCTCCTGTAGGTCGCCATACTTGCGCGAGGTTCAATTTGGCGTAAAAATTGGTATGGATATTGACCTTCCATTTATATAGTAGAGTTCAGTGCTCAGACCTCCGAAAGATTAGTATAGTAATAGTATGGTCAGTATAGATGAGAAACAATAACATAACAGTAAAAAGGAACAAGATTTGTTTGAAAAGGTTTACTAAAACTACTATGATGCAGACAACACTTACATCATGCATACGTCAAATTTACATCGTAAATTAATTAAAAACTGAAACAAATGGCTATAGATCTTTTCACGGAAATGGAAGTTGTGGGGTTAAGTGATATTAATTAACCCTTTATAGGATACTGGTTGTTTTTTCAACCAAGCCGAAAAAATATTTGCATCAAACTGATACCGATGGCAAATTTAACCAGATGACTCTTATAGTATTGTACAGACAGACAACGGTCGGAGATTCAACCGCTGGCATCATGCGTTAGAGTTATGCAGAAAGAGGTTGAATATTCAACCAGTGTTCATTTAGGTACATGTAGTGGTCATTCACCCTTTATGTATATCGTTCGTTTGCGTTTCGTTTTTAGCTTTTATATTAAGAATAATTTAACGAAACTTAGTGGAGAAGTACAATAATATATGTAGATTGAGTTGTGATAATTACAATTGTGCTGCACATTTGTGCTAGGATAATATTTAGTATCTAACTTGACATAAGCTGCAAGTATGCAGTGAAGTACCGACACTTTTATAATAATATGTTTTTGCAACAGAAAAGTCACTTCTGATAATTATTACTAACTTTTCCTTATGTTATTTTGTTTGTGGAGGAACACTACAAAAAAAAAATTAAAAAAAAATAAACTGGCATCTATTTCAAACAATATTTTTAAAATGTAACTGCCTAGTGAGATACTGGTCGATACAAAGACCGGCTCAAAAAAAAATACTGCATAGACTCTTTTTACATTACGTTTTCTAGTTTTACTATTTTAAGATATAAATAAATAAATTTCTGTGTACAAACACAGACATTTTCATTAATCATAATCTGCCATATAAAGGGTTAAGGCGCATGAGTTTTATTTTTTGCGCAGACGAACTATCACTGCATTTTCGGCGCCCCCCCCCCCCCCCCCCTGAAGGCGCCCGGTGCGGTCGCACCCCCCTGATAAGATATTTTATAATTTTGCTGTAAAACGTTTTAATGATAAATTTATAAAACAGTTCAGTTGCAGACAACCAACCTGCAACTCTAATATAATCAATTAGCATTTTAGAAGCATTAATAAAATAACAATAAAACAAAACAGTCATATAACATTTAAATTATAAAACAAATTTGCTTGTTGGGAACTTTGTCACATATCAGTTTTCACTTCAATTTTACCTAAAAGCGGTTTTTTATGTAGTAGATGTATGTAAAGTAAAATCGTCAATAGTGCTTGTCGTGTCAAACATTGTATACAACAAATAAGAGTAAAAATAACAAATATATTTTTTACTATACCCCCTGTATCTTGAAAACGAAAAGAGTTAGACCGCTTCTTTTTTGTTAAATCGCCTTGTTTTGATGTCAAGAATCAGGGTGTCTACCAACCGGAAAAACCGGGAAAATGACGGGATTTAGTCCATCCGGGAAAAAGACCGGAATTTCAAAAAGTAATCGGGAATTGCAAACGTCGGCTAATAACTGAGGAGCAATGCAAAACCCGATAAATCCACTTTGGTAATTTTCGAGTAAACTATGTATTCCTATTAATTCGGGTGCGCTCTATGGATCTGTATAGTTAGAATCGACCAAAACCCAATTAATCCCATTGAAAACTAAGCCTCAATATGACCATTTCAATCAAAAGCCGATAAATCCAAAATTCATTCAAAACCCGATAAAAACTATTGTGCTGTTGCCATCTAGTATCAAGTAGTAGCAAGCATTAAAATAACAATATCATTGCAGGTGTCTAAAAAAAATATCATGTGTAGGACATCACACAATAAGTATCTAATAAAATAATATTTACCACTAACCTCACAAAAACATTCATTTTCCCACGCGAAACATTAAATTAGTACTGAGTAGTTGTTTCCTGCAAATTCTATATAATGTCGAAATGGAAAATATTATATTTTTCAAAAAATTCTCAAAATACAACAATTTTCAGACAAAAACTGATAAATCCAAACAGAAAACTTTTTTAAAAAATTAGGTGCTAGTAATTTTTTTTCAAAGTTTCCCAGATGCATCTAAAACCTCTAAGACAGCAATCTGTAAAAGAAATTTTTTTTTGTTAGGATTTTGTACAATAAGTTTTTCGCAATTTCCCAACAATTCATAAAGGTGGATTTATCGGGTTTTGCATGCTTGCTCCTCAACTATAGGTATATTTGCATTCGCAAATACTGTACTGTATTTCCCCATATGTTTGTTTACATTACCCAGTAATATGAGAATATACAGTATGTTCAACTAAGTCGGCACCATATGGGAAACTTTTTTATTATTGGTTTTATGGAAAAAAGTTATTCTTGATAATAAGTTTTGCACGGTCTAAAACCCAAGATTAAATAACCTTTGGCCCCCTTTCTTCATGATGGTCTCTTGCACATCCTCAAAACTTGCATGGAGAGGTTTGTAAAAGCTGATGTATTGTCTTCTACTCCTTTGCACAAGGAGGATGTCTTGAAAAAGTCTGAGAACTTGTATATAAATTTGAAAAGTGCGAAAGACATAGATCTTGGGTACGCCACCCGGGCTGGTTTACGGAAATGTAAAGGATTCAAGGATAAGGATGTGCTGATGTTCTGTCAAGAATGTTGGACCTGTCTTCAGTTCTTGGTTTTTAAAATATTAGAAAGATGTCCCCTCACTAAGGCACTCACGTTTTTGAATCCTTACAAGGTAGCATTTTTAAAAGACACAATAGGACAGCAGCTAACTATTTTAATTTCCCCACCTGATAAAGGAAAACATAAAGACGATCGTCTTTTTAGTTGATTACTATGTCTCTTCACAATTTTATTATTCCCCATTTTTACTTCGTAAGTGACGTTCCCTGTTTTATTTATAACTTTACTCGGCACCCAAGTAGGTTTTGAGCTTTCAGAAAATTCTTTAACAAAAACTGGACTATTGTCATCTATAACTATTTGTTTACCATTAAAATTATCAATTTGTTTTTGCATTTTATTATTATTTATATTACTTTGAGACGGTCTAATTAAACGAGTCTTTAAGGGACGACCAAACATTAACATTGCCGGACTCACCCCCGTCGTACAATGTTGCGAAATTCGGTAATTAAACAGAAATCGCTGTAGGGCCTCATCTAAATCAACTTTTTCAATGTAGGCTTTTTTAAGAGCATTCTTGATATTTTTAACACAATTCTCCGCCGCCCCGTTGCTTTGTGCATGGTACGGTGGAGAAAATAAATGTTTAACTCCATTACTTTTCAAATAAGCTGATAATTCACTCGAAGAAAATGGCGGTCCGTTATCTGAAACCAAGGTATCCGGTAAACCAAACCGAGCAAATACTGAACGTAAACAATTAATAACCATTTTTGCACAAGTATTTTTCATTTTAAGAATTTCTAACCATTTTGTATGAGAGTCTGTAATTATTATATATTTTTCATTGAATATAGGCCCTAAAAAATCTACGTGCAATCCAGACCAAGGTTTGTTTGTTTGTGGCCATGGTTGTAAAATGGCTTTTTGTGGGTTGTTTTGAATTTTTGTGCAAATATTACAATTTTTACATAATTGTTCTATGTCATTATCCATTTTGGGCCAATAACAGTAGGACCGAGCAATGGACTTGCATTTGTTAATTCCCAAATGGCTAGAATGGATTTCCTGTAGTATAATTTGTTGTAATTTCGATGGTATAACAACCCTATAACCCCATAGGATACACCCATGTTCTAAATAGTTTAATTTCCACTGGTATGTCCACATCTTCTGGCCAACCTATAAAACAATACCTATAAACTATATTTAAAATTTTGTCTTTTTGTGTCTCCACAGCAATCTTTTTATAATCAATTGGAATCGCTTCTTGTACATACAATATGTGTCCAAAATCTGGTTCCTTATTACCGTGGTACGGTAATGGTAACCGAGATAAAGCATCTGCTTGATTTTTTTCTGATTTAACATATCTTATCTCGTACTGATAAGCAGCTAATATGATTGCCCACCGTTGAAGACGGCTAGCTGCCAACTGAGGAATATTTTTTTTCTCACCGAAGATTGACAATAGCGGTTTGTGGTCACTGAATAAAATAAATTTTCTTGCAAAAAGAAACTCGTGAAACCTCTTTACCCCGTATATAATACTGAGCGCTTCACAAAATTTTTTTCGGCATTATTCAGTGTGTGCGAAGCATGCGCAATAGGTTTTATATCCCCGTTTGGATATATATGTCCAATTACAGCCCCTACCCCTACTGAACTAGCATCGCACCATAGCGCCAACGGTAAATTAGGATCAAAGTGAGCCAGTACCTTGGGGGAGGCTAATTCATTTTTTACCCAATTAAAAGCCTTTTTGCAATCTTTATCCCAACACCATTTTACATCATTCTTCAAAAGATTATAGAGCTTATTTACTTAGATTAGGCAAAAATTTACCATAATATGTTATCATCCCTAAAAAAGATTTTAATTCGGTTTTATTGGTAGGATACCGCATTTTAACTATGGCCTGGACTTTATCTTCAGACGGATGCAGCCCCCTGGCATCAATTGTATAACCTAAATATGTTATTGATTTTTGAAAAAAACTGCATTTTTCTAAATTAATTTTTAACCCGCTCTTTTTAATTATATTAAAAACTTGACATAATCTTTCCATGTGTTGTTCGTGATCTCGACCTGTAACGAGAATATCGTCTAAAAATACAATTACGCCGTCTAAACCTGCAAATAATTCGTCCATAATTTTCATAAAAATGGCTGGAGAAGAAGCAATTCCATAAGGCAGTCGGTTATACCTAAACAACCCTTTGTGTGTGTTAATTGTCACAATATTTTTTGAATCATCCTCCAGTTCTATCTGTGCATACGCTTGTGATAAATCTAATTTGCTAAATAAGGTCCCCCCTGATAAACATCCAAAAATGGTTTCGATTTTAGGAATCGGATATTTATTTATATATAAATTTGGATTAACGGACACCTTGAAGTCTCCACAGATTCTTACCTCGCCATTTTTTTTCAATACCGGTACGATAGGGCTGGTCCAATGGCTATGATCTACTGGAGTTAACACTCCGTCATTACATAACTTTTGTAACTCCTTTTCTACTTTAATTTTCATACTGAACGGCAATGAACGTGCCTTACAAAAAACTGGTATTGCATTCGGCTTTAAGTACAATTTAGCTTTAAAATTTAAAAAATGACCTAGTTCAGAGTCAAAAATTATTTTATATTGATCAATTAAACCATTCAAAGTCAACGATTTTCTCACCCCCATCTTTGTGTTTTCCTTATCTTCCTTATCTTTCGCAGCTATATTATTTACCGGAATATTATCAATTATATTAATTTTTAAAGCTTTAAGCCAATCACGACCTAATAATGAGGGTCCCCCATTCGGTATAATGTACAACTTTAATAATTCAGAATAATTATTAAATACCACTCTCACTCTTATGTAACCTTCTGTAAGAATTCGGTTTCCGGTATAAGAAGCTAATTTAATTTTAGACTGGCAAATTTCCTTCTTTGAAAAATATTTATCGTAAATATGTTTTGAAATTAATGATAACGCCGACCCAGTATCAACTTCCATATCTAAATACATGTTTTCTACTAATACCTTAATATTTATAGGACTACATTGATTTGAACTAAATAAATTGAACAATTCTAATGCCCCATCTGAATCGGACTCATTTAGTGTTTCGCAATTTAGATATTTTTCATTTTCATTCTCCATATAAAAATTACCTCTTTTATTTCTCTGTCTCTGTCTATTCGGTTTTCTTGGACATACGTATTTTAGATGACCTATCTTGCCACAGATGTCGCAACTAGCATTTTTGAAGAAACACTCACTTGTTTGATGATTAATTCTACCACAGCACAAACACTCGCGCACTGGTTTTCTCCATTCTCTTGACGTAGATGGTTTATTCCATTGCGCACCTTGTGTGCGCTGCCTTAAACTCCTCGAACTGCCTGAAGAACTTAAACTTGAAAAGGGGAGCCGCGGCATTTGTCCTTGAATATTATGTACCTGCTGTGTTGACTCCAAAATGCTCACGTCATTTTCTGCTGCTTCCATGTTTCGGGCTATTTCATACGCTTTTATAAATGTCAATTTCTTGTCCTTATCATCAACCAATAGCCGCTGTTTTATTGATTCACTTATGATACCTGACGACAGCTGTTCTCGTAAATTTTCATCTAGTTTGTCCTCAAAATTGCATGTTCTTGCCAAGTTTTTTAACACTGCCACATATTGTGTGATAGTCTCACCTTTTTCTTGATATCTATGGCGAAATTTACGCCTTTCCATCATTACTGACGGTTCAGGCTGTAGATGGTTTGTTACTAGTGCAATTAGATCCTCGTAACTTTTCGTTGCCGGTTCCACTGGACTACACAAATCTGCTATAAGTTCATAAGTTTCGTCCCCGATAACTGTCAACAACGTCGATGTCTTCAAACCATCTTCTATTTTGTTGACTTTAATATATTGATTTAGTTGAGCAATATACGTTTTCCAATTGCCCTTACCCAATTGAAATTCACTTATCTTTCCGACTGACATTGTTTTTATTAGGTAGCCACTGCACTTTACTTCAAATCTGCCCACGTTTTGACGTCGTATATCAATCAACAATTTTCTAGACTATAGTACTTATTATTTTTAAATCTTCGTCGCCAATTGTAATAACTTGAAATAATTATTTATCATTTATTAGAAGGAACAAGTTAATCAAACGCCATTCTATTTTACACTGGTTTATTCTCTATACCGCGTCGATACATCAGCTGTACATAGGCATATAAAAAATCTATAAAAAGTCTGTTTATAAAAAGGAACTATAAAACAATATTTGTGGAAATAATTATCACACTCTTGATATTCTTTTGAATGCTAACTTGCTTAATACCAATGTAATTCAGCATGCTAATAGAGAGTATACAGGGTCCGCCACTTAAAACTCAGGCTTGTAACTTTTTTATTTTTTAAGCAATGACCATGTTGGGCACATCAAATTGTAGATACCGTGCGTGTAATTTCCCATTAGGCATGTACATTCACGTAGCGCAAAAGATATGACAACACAGCTGCCTTAAATTCCTCCGTCGGGCGGAGCATCCAGCTCTGTTATTTCATTTCAGCCAGCTGGCACGCGCGATGTTGTCATTTTACTCCCTATGCCTAGCGCTCCGCTACACGCACGGTATTTTTAAGGCATTTAAACATATGTACAAAGTGATTTAAAAAAAATTTTTTTGAAAAAATTGTTAAACAATGAAACTTAATTTCTTTGAATATTTTTTTACCTCACTCTGTACATGAACTGCGTTAATGTTTTCTTATAAACGTTTTCATCAGCTTCAATTTATATTATTATGTCATATCGGAAATTGTTTTTGGTTTTAGAAAAGTAAATTAAAAACACTCTTTCCGATTCCAAACTGAGTCTTTTTAAAATAACTTTGAAAAGAATGTAAATAATAATTTTGTGCTTTATTTGTAAAAGACATATCATAAACAATATTCAACGTAAAAAAACAGCAACAAAAAACAAAAGAAATAAATATTTTTAAAAACAAACGTATATTAAAATGTACTAAATAGGAAATTGCAAAATTTGTATTAAAACATTTTTTTTTTAATAACATAAATTGAAGCTAATTAAAACCTTTATAAGAAAACATTAACATAGTTCATGTACAGGGTGAGGTAAAAAAATATTCAAAGAAATTAAGTTTCATTTCTTAACAATTTTTTCAACAAATTTTTTTTAAATCACTTTGTATGCATGTTTAAAGGCTTTAAAAATGTCCATAATTTGATATGCCCATGGTCATCGCAAAATAAGAGAGTTACAAGCCTGGGGAGTTTTAAGTGGCGAACCCTGTAGACACCTCACCTCTCAAGATGGAGTTATCAGTGAACTGAAAGCTTACTCCAAGGAAGAAAGATTGGATGATTTCTGGATGTCCCTTTTGAGCAATAACTTAGACTGACTAAGAGACTGACCATGACTGATAAGTTGTCAAGCTATTCCTTACTTTGTCTCATGGTAATGCTACTCTCGAAAGAGGGTTTTCGATCAACGGTGACATTCTTGTAGAAAATTTAAAGGAAGATTCTATCATGTCTCAGCGTCTTGTTTATGATTCAGTAATGGCTGCTGGTGGTATTTTTGCTCTCGATGTATCGAAACAAATGCTTCTTTCCATGCGAAACGACAATAGTAGATGGAAGCAAGCCCTAGACGACTGAAGAAATCGACTCACAATGGAACAGAAAGCAGCAGCAGAAAAACGTAAAGCTCAAGTAATAACTAAAGAACTTGAAAGCAAAAAGAGGAAGATTATTTCTGAGTCACAAAAAGAAGGCATCGAAGAGCAGTTAAAAACAATTCGCAAGTAAACACATTGGATCTCTTTTGTTTGGATGTGTAAATACAGTTTTTAATATTTTCACTATTTTAAATTTTTGTCTTGATGATATAAAGGTTTACACCTTAAGTATACTTATGTACTAATTTTTTATAATAAGTTACGTTTATGTTGAGTACTCGATACTTTCTGTTTTCTGAGGTCAATTTGTTAAATAAATATTTTTATTTACTGTTTAAAATCTATTTTATTGTAGACAATAAAGCATACGATATGAAACTTTCATTTTTTAAATTAATGCTTTCTCTTTTCTTGTACGTTTGGAGGTGACTGAGATAATTAGAAAAATCTGGTTCTTTTTCTTTGTTGTTTATACTAGTCTTGTCGGGAATTTCCACTTCCGGATTTGATAGACTGAATAAATTATATTAAAATCGCTTACTAGTTACCTCTACAGGAAGCAATTTAAATTTTTTATAATTCTTTATTCCTATTGGCTTCCACAGAGGAACTCCAAAGAATAACTCCCACAGCATGAATGCTAGTAAAAATTGGTTTTATGGACTATGCTTTTAACTGTATTTTTTTTTAAAGGTACCTTGATGAATATTGACCACTTAGCAGAGGATAATCTACGTTATGTAGAAACTAACTTAATTGAATTAGAAGAAAGTCCTTTGAAACATCAAGATGCCAAAGATGAAGACGATGTCAAAAAGGATGTCCTTAAAGCTGTTATCCATAGCTCTTTGGGGTCTAAATCTGAACCAGGTAGAATATTTACTACAAACTGCATTATAATTTAAGTATAATTATTATTTTTATTTGAAGCAAAATATTTCTTATTCCAATTTTATGGACTCCTACTTGCCTGCTTTACCTATTTACCCCGAACCCTACAACAGAATGAGATCAAAATATAATCTAATTCCAGATCTCGTTATAATACATAGGTGTACCTTTCAAGCCAATGTCATAAACCGTTCCTGAGTAATCGTGCACACAAAAAAAAGTTAGAGAGACAGACTGACACAGACAGGATTTTTTTGTTCAAACTCAAAATCTCGACATTCTAAGCTATTTGAACAAAAAAAATATTCATTAAAATATAAGCATTTAAATAAATGAAATACAAAAGCATTATTCAATATTAACATTAACAAAAAAATGTGTCGTGGTTAAAATCCATAAAGAGCTTATTTTCCCAAAGTTTTATTTAAATCAAAATCTTCATTATTAAAGCTACATTAAATTAATTTAAAAATCTAAATCGGTTTTTTTTTAGCTCAGATACATTCAATAGAGGTATTCTTTGTATACCTAAATTTGTTCAAAGTTATTGTGAACAATCTCCTTTTTTTTACAATACTATCAATACAATCAAAGATATTAGCAAAAAACGGATAAAAAATCAGTGTTTAGCGATTTTCATTGTTTAAACGAAATGTTCCCAACCGTTGAGGTCCAAAACTTACATCTTTATATGTGTCATTCAGATTCCAGTAAAAAAATCCCCTCCCTGGACACTTTCTTTATTTCAACTTTTAGCATAGAGTACAGTAACTATCCCGAGGCAAAAGCAAGCCTTCCTGCCAAAACCAAATTTGTATACGCATCGCCATTTTTTAAATGGTATATCAATCACTTTTGTGATGACACTGTTGACGTTTATCGTGTTAAGTTGGAATTTGTGTTTTATTTCCATTCATTTTGGGAGGTTGAAAACATTAACCGAGAATTAAAATTCTCATAAATAAAACATAGTGCCCAACTGATTTTAAATGATTTATAAACAATTCGAATAGTAATATTTTTCAATCCAACTCAAAATACACTGTTAAATTAACCCATTTCTCTTAGTGTAGATGCAATTGGTACACAAGGTTACAGAAATCGAGCCATCAAAACTCAAATGTGCCGCCAAGGCTTTCGCCTCTGTGTAGTTACTGTACTCTGTGCTTTTAGCTTTGTTTTTACTCTACTAAAACTATTATTTATTTGCGTTAGGTTGGGCATTCCAGCTGTTTAAAATCTACCAAAAATTCTCAGACAACCTGATTCGGGATGCTGTGGGTGAGATGAAGCATTCTCAAACGATCTCGTTTAAGAAGCTAATGACGAAAAAGGACAAGATTCGTTGGCACACACCCTTCCAACTCTCCAATATCTACGTCTTCTCTCAGTCGTCCACCTTTAACGAGGTCACAGCCGTGGAAGCATACAAGACATTTCTGAACGTGAAAGAGAACAAATTGGTTCTAGACTTTTCGCAGGAGAACATAGAATCAAAGAAGTATGGTCAGATGTTGGCTTTAAATGAATTTTCTTCTATTTGGGAGGAAGTTCAGTTTAAATTCTACCTGCCGCAGAGTACGGTAATACTGAACCCTAACATTACGGACCACAGCGAATTGGTGAACGAATTAGCTATAAGATGGCAGAAGAAGATGGTGCAAGATTGTATTATCGAGGCAGACCAGGAACCAGAAACTGAAACAGATAATTATACGTAAGATATTTTTCAAATATTAGTATTGAACGTAAAACGATAAATGAACTGAGGGAAATACCTACGAAAAGATGGCGAAGGTCACAAAAATTGATCAAGAAACATCAGAGTCAATGCGGAGAGTGTCACTTCTGGTAGTTCTTTATTCTGTGCTTATACTTGGTTATTTCTCTGTTTGTTAACACCAGGGTTAATTCAGATGGTACAACTTGCGAAATCTTTAAACCGGTGTTAAATTTTAATACGGGGTTAGTTAGCTTAACACCGGATAAAGGTAGTTTGGTATAACTCGCCCTAATAAGTAATCAACAGCAATCTCATTCTTCTGCAAAATGTTTTCGATTCCCATTAAAAAGAATATTCAAAAGTGTATCGAACAAAAGTGGTAGATGTTTTCTGCACCTTTTATAAACATTTTGTTGTATTCCTGTACGCTTTTAATTTGCATTTTCTTTTAGTTCGAATATTACAAAATAAATTTTTCAGACACTTTCCCTTCCTTTAATGCCCTGAAATTTTGCCTGACAATACAATATTGTGACATTATATTTGCATTAGAATCCGTACCTTTATAGGTAATGTGCTTTTTTCACATTATGAAGATAGCTCAAGACTCTCTATCTAGGGATTTTAGTGGTCGTTGAGTACAATTCTGATATCAAATTTGTGATATATAAACTAACTGAATTTTTAAGTATAGTGCTATATATATTTATTAGTTTATTTCTCGGGATCGTTCTGTAAAGTGAAGATTAATTCATACTACCTTATACAGATTACAACCCAGTGACTTAGAGACAACTACCGACAATAAGGACACCGCATCTACATCACAGATTTCTGGACAAGCTAACTTAAAACCAGCTGACAATTTGGATACTGATGACATTCGCAACAGCCCATTAGATTTAACTGTAGATGGTGGCAATTCGGAAACGATTAATCGGCTTAAAACGTGGGTAACGGATTGCATGGAGACAAAGCGAGAAAGGAGGAGCCCCAGTCCAGAATTTATAAATTTAGAAGAAGAATACAGCTACCAGGGGGCTAAAAGTATGGCCCATATGGGAAAAATGTTAGTTGAGCCGGCCCAGGATAATGACGATAATTGTGATGGGGAAGTCGAGAAAATTACTGCAAGTACAGTAAGGAAGCCAAGGAGCAAAGAACAAATACCAACTTTAGAAGAAATAAAAGAGGGTAAGTTAAATAAATTTACAGGCCTATTGCTTGGATTTGCCCAAAGCATGATTAGAAATGAGTATTCAAAAAATTTATATTCAAACAAAAAGATGATCTAGTCTTTTCTCCACTTTCATGCAATACTAGTATATTTTCTTTATATATAAATGAATTTGATAGTCTAGATGCTTTACTGTCCTGGAGCAGTGTTCTTTCCCTCATTAACTATTTTGAAATATTCCGTTTCATACGTTATAATAATTGTAATGTTGTAATGACGAATAAATCTGTCTGTCTAATAGTATTATTCAGACTTGATCTAACCAGCGAATCATTTTTCTAGGCATGTTGCAGTACACCGAGCCAAACGAGGAGAGAGTAATTCCATACATTACCGACCTTACCCCATTATTGAACAAAGAAAATTTCTCCGATTTGAACACAGACGAAGAGACATTGGAACGTTTGAAAAATCATTTCATTTATCAGTACGCCTATTTAGAGAAGTTTATAGTAAATAAGTTTGAACAATTGGAGAGTTTCTACATGATAGAATATCTACAACGATCTATGAGGAATAAGAAAATTTGGGACACGATAAGATGGTAACGATTTTTTAAAATTTGTGGATATGCAATTTTTCATATTACTTTTGTAGCCAAATGATCATCAAAGAACCTGCGGAATTTAATGAGGTGTTTGAAATCCTGAGGAAAAAGGGTGGTTCTGAAAGCGATTTTGACTTAACAATGGACATAGTTGCCTTCGTTCAACAAAAAATGGTGCTTGGAGCTAAGGGACCAGAAATCAAGGTATGATTGCTGTTTTTCTACCAAAGCATATTATAACGTGTAACCTTTTAGGAGCACTTCAGGCATTTAGAGAGAAACGTTTCCCTAGAAGCTATTTTAACGGTACTGACGGACACAAAAATTCTCCTGCAAACGGGGATATGTACGGTTACTTTTGTACACTACATGCACCAGTCGACTTGGCTTATAGAAACCTTTGTATTGTCTTGCGATGAACAGAAATTATTAGAGGAAAAAACTGCCAATGAACAAAAGGAAATAAAAGAGAACATTGAGAAACACTTACAGTAAGTAAGCAACAATTTTACAATTTGTAACAGAGATGGATAAAAACCGGGTTTTTATTTTTTGGGGTTTTTGCCCGGAAAAAAAACCGGTTTTTCCCCCAAAAAATATTTTATCAAAATGAATTGGTCACTAAAAGACCATCATTTTGATACCAAATGTTAGGTATATTTGATTGTATTCATAACATAAGGATATTAATGCCATTTTTCTTTGATTTAGTTCTAACTTTTAGTCTGAAAGCTATGGGAAAAAAACGGGGTTTTTTCATTTTAACCCAAACCCATTTGAGAAAATTTCTAACCTAACCTAAGTTATAGTTCAAAAATTAGGTTAAAATTGGCGGTAAATTCAAAAATGGGAAGAAAAACTATTTTTTTATTTGAACCCTCCCAGGAAAAAACCCATTTTTGGGAAAGTTTCTAACCTAACCTAACCTAAAAGTTAGATTAAAACTGGTGGCACGGTGGCGCAGTGCTTAAGGTGTTAGGCTTGCGACCACGGTGTCTTGGGTTCAAATCCTGGCTAGAGTATGAATGTGTAGTGGCGTTTTTCATGTGTTGCCGAGACGGTAGCAGTGGGCTAGACTGCAGTTGCGTGAGAGACAACGCGGTCTAGTCGCTCTCCTCTCCTGAGTTCGAGTCTCAGCTGCCGTAGATGGCAATGTCGCAGGGAATGGGTGTTGTGATGTTGTGTATGTGTGTGCGTCTGTCCTGGTTGAGTGGTAGAATAGCCTGCCAGGACATTAATATAAATATATATATATATATATATATATATATATATATATGCGAGGTTCCTACGACTGTCGCCGTTTCTCGCTTCTCAACTTCCAATATTTGCGATCTGTCCAATCGCCCTCCTGTAGACCTCTTGTTTCCATGGCTTCTTTAACATCGATCTTCCAACTCCTCGGCGGTCTACCTTGTTTCCTCCTTTCCGGTGGGTTCCATTTCCATATTTTTTTTGGGCCATCTCTCTTCATTCATCCGTTGGAGGTGCCCATACCACATTAGTTGTTTGTATTCGATAGTGTCTAATATCGTTCCTTCCACTCCCATGATTTCTCGTATCCTTTCATTCCTAATGTGGTCTAATCTTGTAAAGCGGCAGCTTTTTCGCCAGAAGTCCACTTCAAGGGACATTAATCGATCTTTATCTCTCTTTTTTAGCTCCCAAGTTTCTGATCCATATGTACTAATACTTTCTACGATGGTCTTGTATATAGCGGTTTTATTTTTCTTAGTGATGTTATCACTCCATAGTATTGAATTTAGCTTGTCCTATCTTATTCGTTATGTCTTCCCTACTATTTCCAGTTGAGAACGTCACTCCGAGGTATTTAAAAGAAGTACAGTTTTTTATTATACATGTT
Organism: Rutpela maculata; assembly: GCA_936432065.2. Taxonomy (NCBI): domain Eukaryota; kingdom Metazoa; phylum Arthropoda; class Insecta; order Coleoptera; family Cerambycidae; genus Rutpela; species Rutpela maculata. The sequence goes on from OW386292.2 coordinate 34,443,769, forward strand.
CCAATGTCCAATATAAATAAGGCGATAAAAAAAATATTCAAAGATGGGGAAAGGAAGATGGGTTTTTTCATTTTAAACCTCCCAGGAAAAAACTCATTTTTGGGAAAATTCCCGATGAGGAAAAACCCATTGCCATCTCTGATTTGTAATAAGCATCATATATTTTGTTTTTGCTATTTATTGATTTGATGGGTCTCTTGCAGAGAAAAGAAACTGATCAGGGTGAAAGTTATGCCGTGGACTAAAGTGGACGGTACACTCAGCTCGGAGAATTTTAAGATGTGGCTTTCTAATATTTTATCTCATTGTCTGGATTACCCGAAGATTTCTTTTATGAAGCTCTGTGAGAAATTTTGCTACATAAAACCAGTGGATATTTATTATCTGTTGGAGGTAAGTTTTTATTTAAATTTAAATAAAATTTTTGTTGCAAGTTACTTAAAAACGTACAAGACTTGTCAAAATTAATGAAGATTTATCTCATTTTAAAGTCCTATATTAACATATTTTTTTTTCAAATTTGAAATATGCACTTGTGGTAGAGGAAAATGTGTAAAATCTATCTGCCCTCTATTTTTCAAAGTATGACCCAAAAATTTGAAAAAATCATAATAAACTTTACTATAGTCTGTTTTTAAAGCAGGAGGACCGTTTCAAATTTACCGTGCTAAATCATACATCTGTGATTGGATCTGTCTTCGCCAGTTGTACACAGGGCAATAATCGTAAATTTTGACATACAGTGTGTCTCATTTAACCCGGATATTTTAGTAATTTTTTGAAATCCAGATTTGAGTTTTGGCAAAATGGGCCTTTCCCGCATGACTGAATTTTACTATTTCACCACGACCAAACCATATAATAAACTGTAATATAATTTTATATTGATTTAGTTTCTTGCAATTTTGTATGTTCTACCAAATATTTACTTTACAAAATCAGTTTTATTTCACTTAATTTGAAACATGAGTTCTAAGGCGCGAGCTTGCAACGTCAGTCTGATTAGACCAATAAAAAGTCGTATTTTTAAAGAGAGCTGTCTATTGCCAGGTGTATGTCTTTTTATGTGAACATCGTATTTCCGATATCAACTGTCTACTTTGAATAGTACATTTTTTTTTCATAACAACGTACACTTCGTTAACCTGATGCTAAATAAAAGCAAAAATTCTGTCAACCTTTCACTGTCTGAGTCTAAAATCCATATATCATGTTTATATTCTCTATTTTTGATCGTTTTGGTTCACATATGGTATAATATCAGTATCATCTGGCAACGCTGTACTGAAATGGTCACATCATATTCGATAACCTCACTTTCTATTGTTTATGTTTGATACGATATTTACGTAATTTTATTTTATAATTAGAAAATGCCGCTTACAAGGGTTTGTTTTGTACTAGTGTGTCCAATCACTAGTGAAAATACTACCAAGTTATTTTTGCGCGTCCCAACAAATTTGAAAATTCGAAAATTGTGGTGGAAAATTGCAAAAGTTCCTGGTGTTGTTTATACTGCTCCTGGATTTTTCTGTTGTGAAGATCATTAAACGTATGTGTATATTGTTACTAACTTCCTTTTAGTGGGCTTGATTTTATACTTTATTTGTCTCTTTAGATTGAAATCACAACATTTACGTTTACGCAATGACAATCGGGATTATAAACGGACGTTCTCAATTAAACGTTAGCACTTTACTTTACGAGATTCTATTGGTGGTTCCTCATAAATGTACTTCAGGCACCAATAGAATTGCAAGATATGGAAAACAGAACGCAAGTGAAATTGTTTGGGAACTTGGTTTGAGAATGCACCTTTATAGCTAATTCTGGCAGCGGTTTAAGATCATATTTGATTGGTGTGGTTATGATGACGTCACATTGCCGCCCGAATGCTATCGTTTAAATCTGCTGTTGATTTAGGTAGTATTTGAATATTTTCTGTAGTATTTTATGCGTTCAGAAAAAAAATTAAAATTCATTTTTAGTTATATTTTGATAGGATCTTTCCAATAACATAATAAAAAAAAATAGCGGGAAAGGCCCATTGTAGTCCTATATAAGACGTACATTTCGAGACTACCAACTTAAATTTAAGTAACAAACTGAGACAACGGCAGCCCCCCAAATGGGGCCCATTCCCGATATTTTGCTTCGCGTTGAAGATATTGAAAAAAGTTATTAGAAAAAGTTGTTCAGAATCTAATTTTGAGCCCCAATACCAATTTCATTACGAAATTCGGGGCGAGCGTAGAGGCGACTTCAATGTGAATGTCAGTCGATATTCCATTGAAGCAACGTCGAGCACGGTTAGTACTTGGATGGGTGACCCATCTTGAGAAATACAGCGTTCTCGTCCCACCTTCTAGCGGCTTATATATCAGTGTATACTCGGAAGTTACGTAATTTCAGACGAGGATTACGTAGTGGATATACCATCCTTCGGAGGGGATGTAAAGCAGGCGGTCCCTTGTCTATTAAATGTTAGGCAAGTAAAAAATCCCTACTCTTCTTAAGGGAAGAGGTTCAGCAAAATTTCCAGGTTGGGGGTAGCTCGTCTCCTGGCGTCGGTGATAGGCCCTGGTATTGGAAATAGGCCGACGTTAAATAAATAGATAAAAAAAAAAAATTACGAAATTCGCATTTTTAGTTTTTTCAATATTTTCCCGCAAAGTTCACACACGGTTACAAGTGTGGTTCTCAATTTAATAGGATGCCATGGAATTGCAAAAAAAATTCCAATACGCTCTTTCACCAGTAAGGACGTCGACCTGTTCCTGACCTACTTAAAATCAGTAGTGTATATTCGCAAATTAACTAATAATTTAATATACTAAATTACCTCAGAACTCTCTAAAATTTTGCAGGGGCTTTCCCACATTGAAGACTAGTACACCATTTTATTTTGCGCTTATCATGGTAGATCCGGCTGTATATAAGAGAAGCTAAAGTCTCAAAAAAATTTTTGGCATTAGCCTCCCCCATTACCACTCCATTATTAAAAGGGGGGAAAAAATTAAAATTGTGATTTAGTGTGTACAAGAACCAAAAGCTTCAAAAAATTTTTTTACTTCGTCCAACCCCACCCCCACCCCCACAACTGATATGGCATATCGTTTTATGAGTTTTTGGGGTAGACGATCTCAAATATTATCATATTATTAAAGTTCTATAAACAATTATTTCCACATAGTAGAGTGCAAATATAATATCAATTTTTTTTTTCGTTGTGAGAGACTTGGATAGAACATCTGGGTGTGGAAGTACTGATTCCTTGGCAGTTTTAACATTTTAAAATGAAATAAAATTCGCTTAATCACGTTATGTACATTTGTGATGCACACAGTACATGGGAGTTTTATGCCATTAATCCTTAACTTTGTTTGTTATGTATGATGTACAAAAAACATAATTTCAAATACTTTATTTAAATAGGAATCCTAATATACATAGATATAAATATAAATATGAAATTGAGATTTAACCATCTTGTGTTAACCTCCCCACACATAAAAATGGGGAGGTTGCTGCAATTGGTCCAGAATCTAAAATGGAGACTAGATCTTTACATTTTGAGGTTCCAGGAACACAAAAGAAGTTTTTAAAAACTGACTGTGTGGACACAATAGTGCCAAAATTAGTGGACAGTTTTGATGAAATTTGCTACAAGGGTAATTTTGGTACCATACATGAACTAAAAAAGTTCTGGTACAGATCAGATAACATTTAGTGCCGTTTTGACTTATTTTTCAACATTAGTATCCATATTTTTATTGTATCATTTGAAAGTCAATGTTATTCTGATTTCAACACTTCACTTTTCCGTTCATTTTCTGGTTATTATTATACTGAATTAATGAATTTTGGCAAACATTTGGTGGGGAGGAGCTACTTCCAGTAACTGCCGATTTTTTGTATTAAATTTAACATCAGGTCATACAGCCTTTTAAACAAGATGATTGATTGTATTTATTTTTGTTTTGCAGGTATTGCAAGAACTGAATTGCGTAGAAATATTCTTATATCAAGTAAAGGAAGTAAATTTATTTTCTTCGTGGGAATTTACTAAAGAATGTAAGTAACACCCAGTAAACATTTTCACGTTTTTTGAATTACATTAATTGTGATTTTTGCAAAACTATTTGTTTCCATAACCAGCTTAAAAATTCACAGGAGCAATAAAACACTTCACCAATAAATGGAATTTTTCCAAATAAAACAGTTAGTCACTATTATGTTGTTTAAAAAAATTTAATTTCCAGCAATTTTGGCGTCTTGAATTTTTTAAATATGATAATAATAATGTGTTTATTATTTACTCAAAAAAGGTAAACTAAAAGCTATATGTTAGGTAAAGTACCAATTCTGCCACATATAAAACGAAATTGCATATTACAATTTCCCATAAGAACACACAATATGTTAAAATGATCGAAAATTCCGAGTTAGTTTTCTCTTCAATTATGCAGGCGAAAAATCTGATATTTTACAGGGTGTCTTAGAAACACACAAACTTTACTTTAACTAAATTTCATTCAATTCTCAGTTAAAAAATATCTCCCGAATATCGAGGGGTCTATCAGGAAAATTTGTTGCTGTCCTAAAGTAGTGATTTCACCCTTGCCGCAGGAAACAATTAAAATGTCATTATTGCTTCTAATATTTAAATACCAAAATTATATGAATTTTTTAGGTTACGCCACATTTTTGGACAAATTCGAGGACATGTATGTAGAACCAAACAACGTTTCAATGATATGCTTGGGTTCATTTTTCCACGAAAATTAATGTAAGATTTATATGTTATGTATATGTGTTACAACTCATATTGTTATTAAGTTAATAAAAGCTTTTTGTATAATACATCTTTTTTACTATCTGTCTGCCTAAACCCATTTAAAATTGATATAGTAGATTGGTTGATTTGAACCTTTATCTTGACTGATAACAGGAAAAATTGGGGAAGATTTATTCATTTTGATACCTCTAATATAGTACACTGCTTGTGTTGGATGCAAAGGTGTCCCAAACGAGTTTTCTTAAGGCGCCGTGTAACGGATAGCGAGCCAGATGTGTCAATACGGCGCGTGACCAATGCAGATTTCGTGTGGGGTTGTGGATTGTAGGCTCGTCAAAACTGCATGGATCGACTGATGACTGATCTTCAGGCGCAGTTACCGACAACTAGATGGAAGACGCGAGCCGACGCGAGCAACGTCTCCCGAGTCGCAAGCCATGCCAAGTTGCCTATGTCACACGGCGCGTGTTTTGTGACTCGCCGAGCCAGGCTCGCCTAATCACGAGCCGTGTACCTGCGCCTTTACTATACCTCAAAAATAAAAATATATGCAATGAAAATTATATCCCGAGAGCTCTGAATTTTATCGGATAAACTGCGGGTAGTTTTTTTTTTGTAAAATTTTGCTTAGAAAAAGGCCGAGGGCTTTTTGTGTAAATTATTAAGTCGAGAACATTTGCTTAGAAGCAAAATTTTGCAGTTTGTGTGATAAGATTTAGAGCCTGAGGGGTATATAGAGTAAAAGATGTAGACATTGTATATCAACGTTTGTTGGGTACAATATTAGAGGTGTATGACGAGCTGGCTCCAAAAAAAGAGTTGAAGATTAAGTGTTACTATCAGGAATGGTGGAATGATGTTGTGAAAGAAGCCACACAATGTAGGGATGAATGTTATAAAGATTTTGTAAATTTGAAAAATAATGAAAATTGGAGGCGTTATAAACAGGCTAGAAACAATGTGGTCAAAGTAATAAAAAATGAAAAAAGAAAGTACTATGAAAGAAAGATTGATGTGAATAAGGGAAATCCTCGCGAAATGTGGAAGATATTAAAAAGAATTGTCCCCAACGATAAAGCTGTAAATAACATGATCTCGCAAGTAGAATTTGACAGTAATGACATTATTAATGATACAGCAGAAATCCCTAATTTATTAAATGTGTATTATGTCAGAAGTATAGAGAATATTAGGAACAAAATTGTTGCAATAGGTCCAGATTTTCCCTTTAGTAGCAGGATAGTTGATGAAAAGTTTCATAGCTTTTCTTTATTAAGTGCTGATGAATTAAAAAGTCTAATTTTTGCTCTGCCCAACAAAAACAGCCCTGACGATGTGAGCATAATATTAATTAAGAATTGTTATGAGAATTTATCAACTCCTTTGTTAAATATGATAAACTTGTCACTTTTGGAAGGTAAAGTACCGATGGATATTAAGGTTACTACCATTATACCTGTTCCAAAGATTCCAAATTCAATAAAAGCTAGTGATCTGCGACCAATTAACCTGATAAATGCAATGGGGAAAATTCTTGAAAAAGTAGTCTGTGAACAACTAGTAGCTTTCTTGGAAAAAAATAAAGTATTAACAAGCTTCCAATCTGGTTTTCGTAGCAAACACAGTTGTGAAACAGCCGTACAATGTGTGTTGCATGAATGAAAATTAAGTCTGGAAAAAAATCAAGTTACCCTTGCAGTATTTCTAGACTTGCAACGTGCGTTTGAGACGATAGATAGGGCAAGGCTGTTAATGAAATTAGAAAATATAGGTATTGCATTACTATGGTTGACTGACTATTTGGATAATAGAAATTAAAATTAAATAATATAACATCTTCTAAAATAAGTAATAATACTGGAATACCGCAAGGCAGCGTATTGGGGCCGCTATTATTTTTGGTGTATATAAATGACATAGTGGAGGTTATAGATAATTGTAAAATACATTTATTTGCTGATGACACCCTAATCTATGTTAGTAGTGTAAATAGTAGTGATTGTTTCACAATAATAAATAACACACTGGAAAACATTAACAGGTACTGCTGTATTAATCTACTCAACACTCAACGTTAATTCACAAAAAACTAAGTGGATGCTTATTGGAACAGGAGCAAATTTAATAAATAGATGCGTAATTCATATTGGTACAGATGAAATCGAGAGAGTTACAAAAATTAAATATCTGGGAGTAATTATTGACAACCAATTATCATTTAAAGATCACACTAAATATATATGTAAGACGATAGGATTCAAAATAAATTTCTTAAGCAGATGCAGTGGTTATTTAAGCTACTGGACCAGACTTACAATATATAATACATGCATATTGCCCCATTTTAATTACTGTTCTTCAATTCTATACCTTTTAAATAAAAATGAAATGGGTAGACTTCAAAAGCTTCAAAACAGAAGTATGAGAATAATTTTAGGTTGCTGTAGACTGACACCTATTAGATTTATGTTACATACACTAGGATGGCTTTCTGTAAAAAATTATGTAACATTTTTCACTATGGTGTTTATATATAAAATTAAAAATGACTTAACTCCCCAATATCTGCAGGATAAGTTAGTTTATAATACAGATATTCATAGTTATAATACTAGAAACAATCTAAACTTTCACTTGCAAACATACAGGAAAAAATCAACCCAAAATAGTTTATTCTATAAGGGATTAAGTGAATATAATAATCTGCCACTAAGTATTAGTAACAGTCCCACATTAAATTCAAAAGTAGACTTAAAAAGTATTTGTTGGATGAGTAGCTGCTTGTATAGTTTGTCAAACCTCCCAATTAAAAACTGAATTAACTGCCTTGATCTTGATGGGATATCGGTTGCTGTACTACTATTGTTATTCTAGATGCTCATTGTGTAATTTTATAGTGTGACATATAAAATTTGTCTGTCTGATGATTTGTTTTATATATATATTGTTTTATATCTATATGATGTTTCTGTGTATTCATGATGTATTAGTCTTTTTGGCTAAATAAAGGATTTATATATATATATATATATATATATATATATATATATATATATATATATATATATATATATATATGTCAAGATTATTTCCCAAATGAACAAATTCCTTACGTATCTTTTTCTTTGTTAATTTTAATAAAATCTACCCAAAACGATTCATTTTTGATTTGATTTTTAAAATATACTTCCTTATTAATTAATTGATGGCGACGCATTCTATAAACGACTTTTGTATCGCGAAAACGGACGCGCTAGATGTTATTTGACTTTTGTTCTGTGATCGTGATTGTAAATCTGACAGTTTGATATAAAAAATATATTTGTAAAATTGCATAAATCCACCATTGGTACATAGTAATTAGTGTAAACAAAAATATTAATTTTTGAATTTGTAATGTTTTATTTTGTTTTTAGTCCGAGAGTAAATTAAATCAATTATGTGCATTTAAAGCTAGAGGTCATTTATTTGCTAGTAATTTAAAAAAAGCTAGCTTGTGTTTATTCAGCGTAAAACTGTTGTCATTGGTTGAAATTTAAAAATTCACGAAATGTCATTGGTCTATAATTTATGAGGTTTGTTTAATTCTCCAAAAAGAATGAAAGCAATTTTTCGTAAGATAACTTTTTCTGGAAGTAAAGAAATTTTTATGGAATAAATTTTGTGAGGATTCAGTTTTGTTTGTCTGTCTGTCTGTGGCTTCATATCTCTTCAACAAGTGATCCGATTTTGATGTAGTTTTTTTATTTGAAAGAGTATTTTGTCGAGAAGGTTATAGGCCATATTAGATTTTGGTGTTTGGTCGCCATGTTGATCTTCTCTAGAAATTGTCCGATCGAAGTAAAATTGAAAATGTGCAGACAATTATGGTAGCCGAACATGATTTAGGCCTCATTTTGATTCGGTCATATGAAACTGGTACGATTAGATACATTGATCGGGATTTTTTTAAAATTTTCAATTTTAATTGTAGTCTGATTAAATCTAAAAAGTCACTTTTATTTCTACAAAAAAAATAAGAATTTTTCAGGTGGGAACAACCTACTGATAAATTTCCCGCATGTTGTAGTAAATCACCCTCTATACGGTGTGTCAAATAACAAGCTTTTCACCTTTCTCTTAGTTGTTACATTTGAAGTAGTTTTTGTTATCGATATCTAGTATATAAACACATTTTATCCACAACTATCGTGTAATCCTTGCATAATACATTTAACAATTGACGAATAATGGTAGTCATAATTCCAACCTAGCTTATAATGAACATAATCTCATTAGAACGCACCTTTGATGAATCAGGAACTAGCAATTATCATTACCAATAGGCGAGTCCATTATGTCCAAGGGGTCCATGTATTTGTGTCGTGACGTCTTAAATGTCGAAACAAAGTTTTACTGTAAACTAATTTTATTTTTAAACAATTTAAAAAATTAAATTGAATAGGGCATCCGCATGTGACGTCACAGCTGACAGTGAAATAAACGTTATAGTTATGATTTATAATATATACTTATGCTGTACATAATCACCTTAACTTGGACCTTGAACATATGTGCTCAAACTCAACAAGTCATTAATTTGCTATTCGAATGAGACAGAGCCAAATATATAGTTTGCACTTTCATTCCTATCAGCTGATCTGTTCCAAAAATTAGTCATTTCCACTAATTAGTTACATCCTGTTTACGTAATACTCTAGTCATCAACACGCTAATGGTAGAAGTACCAGAATAGGAATTTGCTAAGTAATTGCTATTCCCCATTTTGGTGAATGCTTGGTAGAAGGATGGTTCCCATTACATAACAGTTCTTAGTTGAGTTTCTTTTAATGGTAACTACCATGTAGAAACTAATAAAATTGCTGCTAGGGTTGTATCTATTATTTTTGTATTCTTTGATATACACAACACAAAAAGACAGTCTATTAAAGTTGGTCATATAAATATTCGATCCCTAACCACCAACTTCGCTAGGTTTAATAACTTTGTTCTGGAAGAAAATATGGACATTATAGCCCTATCTGAAACTTTCTTAGTAGATGGATACCCCAATAAGTATTTACATATTCCCAATTATGATATTGCAAGAATCGACTGTCCAGCTAGAGGAGGTGGCTTATTAATATATGTGAAAACATCTCTCCCATTCAAAGTGCAACGTGTGGAAATTAGTGAAGCAAATGTGGCTGAAAGTGAGGATAAATCGAAGAGATATTGGTGTTGGTGTAATCTATCGTCCACCATGAGTGAATGTGGTTTGTCTAGACATATTATCAGAAACTCTGGAACAATTATATTTGGAGTCCCAATCCATCATTCTTATGGGGGATATTAACATTAATTTATTATGTGAAAATTCAAATGGAGCAAGAAAGTTTAAATCTGTTTTATCAAATTTTAACCTAAAACAAGTTATCAATGAACCTACAAGAATAACTGAAACAACTGAATCATTGATTGATGTTATACGTATTAGTGACAATTTAGATTTCGAATCCTGTGATACAATAGACATGCATAATAACACAGATCATATGTTCGTTTCCTATAAACTTAAATTTGAATTAAAAAAAGACCTAAAATCATACAGTATAGAAATTATAAAAATTTTAACTTAGAACACTTTAATTTTGATGCCAGGCGAATACATTGGGATAAAATCAAGGCAATCGAGGATATTAATGTAAAAACAAATATTTTTAATCAAGCTATTTTATCACTCTTATGTTCAGTAAAAATTAAAAGAAACTATAAACCCTATATTAGTTTCAATATTAAAGAAATGATTAAAACAAAAGATAAAGCCCACAAAAAGTATTTAAAAACAAAAACAGATAAAGATAGAGAAACTTATGTGATATTAAGAAATTATATTAAGGAAGCAATTATCCGAGAAAAAAAAGCATACATGCAATTTGTAGTTGATAAAAATAAAAACAACGCTAAACTGTTATGGACAAACATTTCTCAGTGGGGTGTGTGTGTCAAACAAAAAAATAAATCTAATAGTTTACCTGTAGAACTTTCAGATCCTAATCAATTAAACGATTATTTTTTAAATGTCGCAGGGCAGTCTAAGGTAGATACTGACACCCTGACTTATTTTAACAATAACTATTTGAATCAGGATATTAAATTTACTTTTACAGAAATAAGTCAAAATGATATTTACTCAGCCATAAAAAATATTAAATCCGAAGCCTCAGGGAGCGATAACATTAATTTAAAAATGATTAACTTAATAATTCCTCATTGCATCGATGTACTGCAGAATACACACAATGAATCTTTGGAACATGGCATCTTTCCAGATGTGTGGAAATCTGCTAATGTTCTACCTATCCCTAAAATATCCGTTCCTTTAACCCTAAATGACCTGCGTCCTATTTCAATACTACCATCATTTGGCAAAATATTAGAAAAAGTCGTATCCACTAACTTGAAATCTTTTTACATGCCTACGACATTTTACCTGTCGTCCAATCAGGATTTAGAGAAAAGCATAGCACTTCCACTGCTCTTCTAACGGTATTAAATGACATATCATTGGATTTAGATAAATCAACTCCATCAATATTAATCCTTTTAGACCAAAGTAAGGCATTTGACTTAGTAGACCCTGATTTATTAGTGGCAAAATTAAAATATATGGGCTTTGACAGTGTTGCACTAAAATGGTTTTGTAGCTATTTAAAAAACTGCACCCAAAAGGTTGTACTAGGATATAACAATACATCGCAATTAGGTACTACCAGTAAGGGAGTACCGCATGGCAGCATTCTCGGGCCTATACTATTTCCTATGTATACTTTTGACCTACCCAACTGTATAAAATACTGTAACATACACTTATATGCGGACGACGTCCAATTATATAAAGCTTGTTCCATATCACAAGTAGAGGAATCCTTCAACTTTATTAATATGGACTTACATTCGATTACAGTGTGGTGCTCTAATAATGGCCTAAAGATTAATCCCATCAAAACAAATGCATTATGTAATGGGAATGAACGCCAAAGAGAAGTCATTTGTCAAGAGAAGTTAACTATCAATAATATTCAAATTAATTGGGTCGAATCAGCTAAAAATCTTGGCTTGTTTTTTGATCAAAGTCTAAGTTTTAATCATCATGTCAATCATATTATCAGTACGTGTTACTTTAAGCTCAAATCATTGTATCATCTAAAACATCTGTTAAGCGAACAAACAACTAAAATTAGTAAAATCTCTTATCTATCCCCACACATATTACTGTTGCACTGTATTTTATTACTTTCTAACAAATTATAATAAAATCAAATTACAAAATTCATGCATGCGATTTGTCTGTTGTATCCCATTTCGAAATCATGTTACTCCTCATTTAAATAGACTAAAGGAACTTAATGTTGCCAACAGGGCATATTACACATTCCTCTTCAAGGTCATAACATACCAACAACCTGAGTATCTATATGTTTTACTTGAGAAAAGATTTAATATCCACAATGTCAACATAAGAATCAACTCTTTTTGTGTTCCACAATATTCCACAAGTAAATTTGAGGGTTCCTTTACATATATGGCTCCTCACTTGTTAAATGAAATTTTAAATTTGTTGGGTTTATCTAGCCATTCATTTACTATGTCCATTAAGAATAGATTATTAAATAGCACTCAGTAACATGTTTATAACACTTATTTAGAACGGCTTGTATCGACGGGATACGGACTGGAATGGGTTTGGTTAGGGATTGGGCTGATTTTGGTTTCATCTATAGATGATAGTTCATCATTTTTATTTATTTATGTTTGTATGCTGTGTATTTATTTTCTGTGGGGGAGTGGAAGAACGGCTTAGCCGAACTCTCACCTTTTATGCAACATTTTTGTAACATAATAAACATTTTTATTATTATTATTATTTAACTAGTAAACCTGGCGCCTGCAACTTTTGTATTTTTGCACAATTTTATAGAGAAAACCACAACATTTCTCAACTAATCTCAGCTTCTGTAAGCCTGGTTGTCTACAGCCCTTATCCACGCTCTCGCCTCGCCTCGGCTAGACAATGCCTAGTTTACTTTGAGGTGGACCTAATCTGCCTATTTATCATCTCTGGTCACCCTATGGTAAATTTTATTTTCTAGAAATGTTTTGTGTTAAAGTAATTTTTCATTTTAGAGCAATTTACTTTTCTAAAAAGTTAAAGTGGCACTGCCCAATTTAGGGGAGTGTCCTAATTTTACATAGTTTTTTTACATAGTTACAGTATTTTAGTTTTAACCTCTCCAGATGATGTCAACATAGTTGGCGAAACGCGCGCCGAGTAATGTTCGTGTGTAATGTTCAAGTGTTTTTGTGTTTGTGGAAACTACTTCAGAGGGTTATTAATAATAAGAAAAATTATAAGTGTAAATTATATTGTATAATTTTCGATTTTGGTGTAAACGAGAATTACTCAAAAGTACATAAATATAAAAAAAACTATGGTTATATACAATTAAAATATTAAAACATCAGAGAAGTCGCTACTGATCAATAATATAATTTGGATGCACAACCAACATTGGATCATCCTCTTCATCCTGATCTGAACCCTTTAACCCAATTTTTGTCAGGGGGATGATAATTTGATCCTAGAATTAAAATAAAATAAACCAACACCAAATAAAAAGAGAAAACAAAGAAAGTAACGTATTATCAGGCAAAAAACTTACATGGTATATTAAGCGGTCCAGAACCTTTTCAAAGAGATCCTTTCTTTCTATAAGTTCCTCCTCCGATTCTATTTGGTCCGCGATGTGATTCAAATACCACCCCACCACATCACTTCTGTGTACACCTTCTCTTCCCTCTGTAGAAACAAAACACTTGTGACAGTCGACAAAATAGTAATACAGTAAAAATATTTCAGATTCCCTATTTTTAAAGCTTTTTCAAAGAGACGAACCAGAGATAGAAAATGACTGGCATGAACTTTTTAACCAGAAACGCCCGTGAAATGTATTAGGATATTTTGTTATTTCGAAGTATCAATAGTATGTAGTTGGTTGCCTATACTTGTGGTCATGTGTCTCACGATCATTTATGAAAGCTCTATATAACTTTATTGCACTATAAATGTTAAAAAAAAAAAATTCCAATACTCATAATTAAAAAAAAATATACAATACCTTCTTCCATCTTAGCTTCTTCCCTCCTCATGTATACAACGACCATATTACTAATGGCTTTATATTCCTCAAAGCTCAAAACCATTTTCTTCTTTTGAACGACCTGCGTAGGTTCAGGAGTGTCCACAGCCATCGGCTCGTCCTCACGAATACTGTGCTCTGCATCGTCTCCTAACTGAATATCTGGCTGTTCCACCCGAATAATAGACTTGTTTAGCAATCTGTAGGCCTCACGGACATGTTTCGGCTGTACCTGTAAAATTCAAATTCAACAGGAATTGATGATATCAGTACTAACATAGTAAAATCATGTAAAAATGATTTATTGAAACCTTTACTATACTTAATTAATTTGTTTTTTGCATGTTGTTTTTCCACAAGTCTTAAAGATAGCTCAGGTTATACCGATGTATAAAAAAGGAGATAAAAACGGTGCAGAAAACTAGACTGATTGCAATATTGTCATATACAGAAAGTAGGTATTTTCATAATAAATAAAAAAGTGTGTAAGTTGTGATTTGCATAATACCTAAATAATATTCTCTAATATTGTCAAGTGTCTCAAAAATATTGGAAAGGGCAATTTATATTAATATTTATTATTTTCTGATCAACGTAACATTTTAAATTGTAAACAACATGGTTATAGAAAAAGCAAATTGACAACTTCGGCCACTTATGACTTCCTGGAAGTATTGTATAAAAAAGATGAAAATAGAAAACTATTGGAATATGTATGGATTTAAGTAAGGCCTTTGATTTTGTTGAACATACATCATATCTATCAGGACGCAAGCAACTTGTTGAAATTTAAAAAAGTAAATCGAAAACAATTGAAATCTCCTGTGGGGTGTCGCAGGAGTCAGTCCTAGGGCCTTTGCTGTTTCTCCTATTTGTTTGTTAAGAAATTCTTTACTTAGTCAGCTGAATTTCTAAACTAAACTGTTTTTTACGTTTTCACAATATATTAGGTTAACATGACAATTAGGTTGATGCACTAAGTTACAATTTTAATAGAATCTGAGTTTAACAATAACATTAACATTTCTTCATAAAAAACCATTGGAAACATGTAAAAGTTGAAAATAAAGTCTTATAATATTACAATATCATTTAAAACGGAGGTGACAACATAACGGCAGTCTGTAGAGAAGTTAGCTATTAAACGACGAAAAAAGGATACGAGTTATAAACTGTTGATAGCGACAGAGAAAAATAGAGAATAACGCCGATTGAATTTGACACTATATTTAATAAAAACCCCACACTATATGCATCAGTGCTCTTCAACTAATGTATAGTCTCATTCTATCTCCTTCTATTATCTACACTGGTGCAGTAGTTCAGACTGTGTGAACAAACCTAATAATGTCAAATTCAAATGACATTTCTAGGTTATATTTCGGTTTATTTTAGCGGCATAAAGTTATGGATAAATCTAAGTTTAAGTGGTGTTTCGTGCCGTACTGTGTAAATAATACCACCAATTCACCGAAAAAACTTTTCTTCAGTGTTCCAGTAATGAATGGTGAACATAAAAATGAATGGTTAACTGTTTCTTTAATATTTATAATCAAAACTATAGCTGTAACGTCCCTCGCGGCTTTTAAAACCAGTGGTGCAAAATTTCAAATTTCATTTTGAAAGTTTCAATTTGAAATTTCAGAAAGTTTCACCGCACCCTCATAAATTTCTGAAATATCTGAGTTTTATGAAAGTTTCAGATTAATCTGAAAATTACAATGTTTTCGAAACTTTCAAGTTTCAGCCGCAAAATCTGTATTTCCGTTGCGTTAAACGAAATTTGAATTTCGCGCGCCTTTTTAGCTTGTTTTCAACCAATGAGGATTAAAGTCTGATTTTGATATTTATTTTAGAGGTTAGGTTATAGGTTCGTTTAAAGTCGCGGGAAAGCGAAGAAATGCAGTTAAAAGTGTTAAAGTTAAAACCCATAAGTCAACAAAATGAAACCAAAAAATGTTACCTAGAAATATTTTTCGTTTTCCCAAAATAATAACAATGCGACTCAAGGATTTTGTAATAAGTAAAACGTTTTTCAAAAATGCGTCGCGCATGAAACACCACCTAAACTGGTAATAAAACTTCAGCTACCATAATAGCAAAGATTAGAAATCAATTCTCTAATCTTTGATAATAGAATGCAATAAATTCATCTACATCCAGAGCTGACGAATCCCCATCCACATCTACCGCGTCTGCGTCGTTTCCGCCTGTTTCTCCTACAGCAAAAATGAACCAAGGACAACAGACTAAACCCACTGTAGTTTCAAAAGTGGGATTTATTTGTCATTCCCCTCGGAAGTTTGAAAAATTAAGTTTCATCATTTCATGAAATATTTCAATGGTATTTCACTTAACGTTCATAATATTAGGGAATTATTCAATTAAATTTCATAAAATGAAAGTTTCATTGAAATTTCACGATACTTATGTTTAATTTTATATTTCAGAAATTTCAGATGAATTTCGAAACTTTCACAAAAATGTCACTGAAATTTCACAAATTTTAAGTGTCATTAAATTTTCATAATTTCATGAAATATTTCAATGAAATTTCACATAACTCTCGAATTATTTAATTAAATTTCATAAAATGAACGTTTCATTAAAATTTCACTAAAGTTTCACAATACTTATGTTCAATTTTATATTTCAGAAAATTCATAAATTTCAGATGAATTTCGAAACTTTCACAAAAATGTCATTGAAATTTCACAAATTTTAAGTTTCATGAAATTTTGCATCACTGTTTGCAACTCTAACCTCTGCAATGCTAAAATGATTATCTTTTTTTAAAAATTCGCTGACCATAAATATATCTATAGAAGGTAAAATATCAGAATTGGCTCTTATAAATCCTGCCTCAGTCATTTTGAAAGAAAATAAATACCAAACGCTAAACACTTCTAATTAAATGTCAAATTCAATTTTGAAATTTGAGGTTATTTTCTTTATTTCCAACAATATCAACTTGTTCCTCTTCTTCTGTTCTGCGTATAACTTCACATCTAACTGCCGTTATGACGTCACTTCCGTTTTCATGGTACATTCAAATAGTCGAACTTTAATAATTTTTTTTAATATGTTGCGCTATTTTTACACCATACTTTCTCACTATTATTTGCGAATAAAATACATGGCCAACAAAATAATTTACTTAACTCTACGTTCCCAGTAAGCCAGTCATATCTTTCGTACCATGTTTTACTGAGAGCCCGATTTGATTTCCTACCTACACCTACCGCGATTTACTTAAATCTGGAACTGGACGCTTCAATTCTTTAACTACGCATAATTTATCCTCGTATGTGAGACTCGAAAAGACACATTTATTTATTAAAAAGTCGACAATATCGGGTGTGTTTCTAATATTTGTTATATTTGCATTTACCTTGACCGCGATTTCCATTCCATTTTCCATTTCCAATAATTATGCCCTCCTAATTACTTATCACTAATCGATATTATAAACAAAAAAACCTATTTTTAGACAAAACAATAAACGAACGAACTTAACTTTGAAGAAACTTGTGGTTGTTATAATGAATACACTCGCGAAAAAAGCACAGGGCGCAGGCGTATTCTCTAGGGGAATATCATGTTATGTTATACATTACATACTGCATTACCAACATATGTCTACCACTGTTGCTCCTCGGATAGAGATTAAATGTGTATGAGGCATGCCCCAGATCGTTCTTTTTTAGCTCATTATTAATTCAAGTGTGCATTGTAGACAACGTACCTGCATGCAGTTGAAAATATTGGAATAGCATGATTTTAGCAAGCGTGAGAGGCACATTTGAATGTGCCTTTGTCTAGGGTAGGTACCTAGCGGACGCGAAGCTGGCATGGTATGGCGCGACACAAAGACTGCGGAGAGCTGTTTTAAATGGGAATACCTAACGAAAATTTATTAATTTCAATTCAAAGTTATATAAATTGATGAAAAAGTAATACAGTTTATAAAATTACGAATTAGGTACAGATTTATTGGTGCTGCCTAATCTGCCGCATGGGATAAGCCGCCATCGAGTGTAAATGTCATGTTATCATATTATTGCAGGTCTATTCCTTTGCACTAAACGTGTGGCACTGAGCTGCCCTAGTGCAATTTTGTCTCTCTTTAACTTATGATATCCATATTAATGCCATTCTCTATCACTCAAAATTAGTGTCACTCCTTGTGCAGGGATGTATATAGAATAAGACATGGTATTTTATTGGGGGATGTCCGCATCACGCACTTTGAATTTTTCGCTTACAAAAAAAATTAAATTACAATTGCTGGGGAAATCCAGATTTACGTCATGTAGAAATTTAAAGAATGTAATCTGTTAATGGTACCTTATATATGTACATTCTAGAAGTTTTACTATTTGTTGAACAAAATATGGGAAAATTCATTACCAATAAATAATAGCTATCATGACAATGATACTAAGAATAGGGCAAATTTGAGCTCACCAAAACACCATCTACATACAATTTATGAAAATAATCCAACTTATATAGAAGTTAAACTATTTAATAACTTACTGGATAATATTAAGGTACACAATAATTTTAGAAATTTTAAAAATAATGTTAAGCATTTTCTTACTCCAAACTGTTTTTACAGTGTTGCTTATTACCTAAAAATAAGATCAACTTTTTATGGTCTTGTATACGTATAGATTTTCTAAAATCAATTGAGAAAACGACGTTGATCTTTACCCCAGCAGTATGCAGAATTCAAAAATGCTAGAATAGGGTGTTCTATTTGAATATCAAAACCGGAAGTGGACGAACAATCATTTATATATCAAAAAGTGACGTTTATTAAGTATATCTTAAAACTAAAGGAAAAAGGTATACATTTTTAAATGTCCTCGCAAACTGATCTTTGTACCTATAATTTTAAGATAACTTAACTGTTCCCATTTTTGACAGATTTGGAGTACCCTATGCCAATTAGAATGGTCTACTGGATTTAACAAATTATTATTATTATTATTATTACCTCATCTGAAATATCCATCCTCGCCATAGCCTCCGACAACCTAATCATACTTTCGAGCTGCCTCACTGTAATTCGCCATGTGGACTTTCCCGTGCTCGTGCTATCACGTAACCTCAGCCTATTGTAATACCTTATAAGTAGGTCGCCTGCTTCTCTGTTTATGATCGGCTTGAATTTCCTCGCGAAACTGATATATTGCAAGACTTCCTGTTTTGTGTAGATCCTTTCGACGCTTTCCTCTATATTACAGTGTAGATCCACGATTTTCCTGGCAATGGCATAGTCTATAACTTCGTTACACTCGTCCACGAGTATGAAAAATAAGTCAAACCTGGACATGATGGGGGCGGACAGTTGTACGTTCTGCTGTAGGGATTTCGCACGATCGTAACGACCTCCGATTGGATTGGCGGCGGCAAGAATAGACGTTCTCGCATTTAGCGTCGCCCTGACGCCAGCTTTAGCTATGGATATCGTCTGCTGTTCCATGGCTTCGTGGATTGCCACTTGATCACGCAGATCCATTTTATCAAATTCGTCGATGCAGCACACGCCATTGTCGGCTAACATGAGGGCGCCTGCCTCGATAACGAAGTCTGAGGTTTCCTCGTCTCTTACAACCGCCGCGGTTAAACCCGCCGCTGATGAGGCTTTTCCTGCAAAAATTTACATGTTTTACAAATATACATCAAACTTATTATCATATTTCGGAGGATCTGGTATTCCCTCAGAGATGGCCTTTACATTCATATTATATTTTTATGGCAATTAAATAAACAAAACGTTGCAAATTTATTTTCAACTTCGTAGTTCGGTAATGTAACAATTTATATCGGACAAAAGTTTTGAAAATTGGTAGAACTGTTAAGGACGGCATAAGAATTACTAAACAGAAAAGTTCCCACCCCTAAATAGTGTGCTTCATCCCCTAGGACATCGTTTCCACCCCCCTTTTGATGTTTTCTAGATTATCTCGGGAACGGTGCACTTTTTGATAAAAATACCTTTATACAAAATTATTGTTTAAAAAATTCTCTATCAAAAACGTATACACACTTTTTTTCCTAAACTTAATAGTACCGTGGGAAATAAGGCACACACATAAGAGTTGGTTCCGGTTAAGACAATAAGTTGTAACCTTTATTATAATGATTTTTTATTCATTCTGTTGACTGGCTTATACAACTGTAATGTATGTTTTAAGTGCAATAAAGTATTATTATTATTATTATTATTATTATTATTATTATTATTATTATAATTATTATTATTATAATCCACTTTAAAGTTCAATGCTTAACGCTAAAGCAGTAGCTACTAAACTCCACTTAAAATTCCACCCTCTGAACCCTATAAAATAATGACATTTTTAAAGAAGTGCGAATATTGTATATTGTATATTTCCACGCCACCCCAGAAGCAAAGCACTTGGCGCATTTTTTTTTACGTGGAGTCCCCTGCAGGCCTAATCCTCTAATTATAAGAAGGTTACCTACGTTAATTAATCTTCGTCGTCTTCCATAGATTCGACATTCATGCATGCTTGTCCGTGACAATGGTACACATTGTGGAGCAATGTAAGCCTGCTCTTCAGCAACTGCACCTGTTTTCGCATCCTAATTTACATGAAGAAGAAATTAGTATTAAAAAAGATTCTGGAGCTGGTTCTTTTATTGTCATTATTGGGGTTAACATACCGCCGACTTTTTTCCATCCCTAATCAGTAGCTTCTAGCATAACGTTTTCCCAGGTTTGGATTTGGTAAAAAATGTGATATGAGTGTTGCCGAGCAGCAGCAGCTGGTGGTAGTTTTGATAACATTACAGTATTGTTCACTTTACCAACAAGTTTGTTAAAAGACATGAATTTGTATTCATCTAGACTTTTTTCTGTGGAATTATATGACCTGCGCTGATTACATTTACGAAAGTATTATCAATTTTATCTCTGCGAGCTATAACCAAAATTCGTCATCCTACTAATCCCATGTGTCATCATTCCAACGCGTCTCACTATGCAAAAACAAAAATTATGCCTACTGATGACAGACTAAATCGTCAAAATTTGCTAAGCAACCACGTAACTTACATATTATGGAACCATTGCTTATCAGCAGAAGAGAAAGAACGTCTAGATACAAATTCCCAGAGTAACGAAATTTTTCTCAGTATGGCAGAAGGCTACGACTAACAAACAATTTCAAATATATCAGTTTTAAATTTAGTATTCACATTCACATCTTTTTTTTTTATATATGCATTGTAAATATTATTATAAAGGACATTTATTATTATTATTATTATTGTTTATTAATTTTAAGAAAAGTGTGGGGCGTTTTTGATAGAAAATTTTATAGAGAATAATTTTGTATATATAGGTATTTTTATCAAAAAGCACACCGTTCCCGAGATAATCTAGAAAACCTCAAAATGGGGGTGGAAACGATGTCCTAGGGGATGAAGCACACTATTTAGAGATGGGAACTTTTCGGTTTAATAATACTTATGCTCTCCTCATTATTTCTACCAAATTTTTAAACTTTATGAATTTTGTCCGATATATTACAATTTTAACTGTTATATTACTAAATTATTGTACAAGCCGAAAAGTTCTGTGATTGGACCGCAAGACATCTTCCCCCCGTTTTTGAGGGCGGGAAACACGATGGTGACAATATTTTCCGACCTGCCCACCAACTACTTTCCCTAAACCGAAAAAACTACACCTTTTTCTGATTTTCCGGTGTTAGGCTTGCAAGGGCTTGTTAGAGCGGTTTTTTTTTGTCAATTTGAATAAAATAAGTATATATTGACCACAGGAGACCTACCCCACCCCCGGGTGGGAGGTTGAAACTACCCCCACCCTAAATAACGAAATGCCATGGAAAGAACGAAAATCAGCTGGAAAGTGGTATACCTCTGTTTCGAAGACGGAGAATACGATGGTGACAATATTTCCCAGCCTACCCTTTACCCACCTAAATCTGAAAAACCACTCCCTCTTCTGATTTTCCGATGCTAGGCTTGCGGGGGCTTGTCGGATCGGTTTGTTTTTGGTCAATTCGAATAAAATAAATAAATACTGACCACAGGTGACCTAACCCACCCCGAATAACGAAGTGCCACAAAAACAATGAAAATCAGCTGTAAAGCGGCATACTCCCGTTTTCGAGGGCGGGGAATACAATGGTGACAATATTTCTCGATCTACCCTTCACTCACTACCCCCTAAACCTGAAAAACCTCTCCCTTTTCCGATTTGGATAATTCTGAACAACTTTCGTTAATAAAATTTTTCAATAAAAGAAGTGCCTAATATGATTTTTTAATTTTTTACATTTATTTTGGTAACGCAGGTGGTTTTGCATTTGTAGGTGGTAAATGTTTTTTTTTTTGCTATAAGTGGACCCTGATTTGTTCTATATTTGTGTAAAATTTAATTCAAATTGAAAGAAAAGAAAAGTTATAACGGTACTCACATTTTAAGTGAGACAGAATTGTAAGGACAAAATTTGTAAGGAATGGTGTACCTCAAGGACCCAAGGACCAATATTGTTTATCTTATATTAGACTGCAATGTTTCAGAATCTGTAAATTGTGAGTATCATATTCACGACTAACAACTTTACAAACATTTCAGTATATCAAATGTCAGTGAATGTGTGGAGACATGTAGGATGCATTTTCATTAGTGACGATTTGTTCAGTTCTCTCTGTTGAATTAGTAGCGCATAAAAGACATTGCTTTTATTTACTAACGATTTATATAATTTTAGTGCAGGCAAAAACAATTGTGAAGGGATTATGATGATAAATGAAAATAGTTTTATGAGCGAAGCCATTTGTAAATTACAGAAACAAATCGAGAAGCTAGTGGATAATATAAGATTCAGCAAACAAAACACTAAAGTGAGATATATTAGAAGTATACCGGGTGACACAGGAGATATGTAACACCCCGTAGCATGTTTATTTAAAAAGATATAATTTTGAAATTTGGTATACTTATATAATGTCTGATTGTCCTTTTTTCAGTACAAATAAGAATTTTTTTCCACTTCCGGTTTCACCGGAAGTGACATCTACTTTGTTATTTTAAATGGCACCCTGTATATATTTTTTTCCTATCTGATTTTCCTTAAATTCCTCTTTTCAACTATGTATAGCAAGATGGCATTTGTTTTAAAAATGGCTACTGAAAACTATTTTATTGCATTAAGTCAAATTGGCTATGGTATGAAATGTAGCGGTAATTAATGCTTAGTGTGCTGCAAAATCAAAAGAACTGTGGTACACAATTTTGTGTTTCATATTTGTTTTGTTCTAATCAGTAGCCGAAAAGACTGTACAATTTTTATATTAAAGAAAAATCTTTAGACTAAATCCACGAAATCACAAAAACTAAGATAGAAACACTAATTTTAAATTTTATCCATTTGTAAAATATTTATTCATATTTCACTTTTACCAATTAGATGGCCCCCGAGGTGTCCGGATTTTACACCACTTGATTTTTTCATATGGGGCCATCTCAAGGAAATAGTTTATAAAAATAGGGAAGACTTAAGAATGAGAGTGAGGTTAGCAATAAATGAGATTACTGAATTGCAGTTAGAAAATATGCTTGGAGGTACTGTTACAAGAATTCGACGCTGCAGGGAAAATAATGGCCAGCATTTTGAGATTCTTCGAAAACAATTTTATTTAAAAGCAAGCAAAATCAGACATAACAATGAATTGTATTGAGTAAAAGTGAAAGATGAATAAATATTTTACAAATGGGTAAAATTTAAAATAAGTGTTTCTATCTTAGTTTTTATGATTTCGGGGATTTAGTCTAGAGATTTTTTTTTAGCATAAAAATTCTACAGTCTCTTCGGCTACTGATTAGTACAAAACAAATATGAAACACAAAATTGTGTACCAGGGTTCTTTTGATATCGCAGCATATTAAGCATTAATTACCGCCACATTTCATATCATAGCCAACTTGACTTAGAGAAATAAAATGGTTTTCAGCAGCCATTTTAAAAACTAATGTCATCTTGCTATACATAGTTGAAGAGAAATTTAAGTAGAATCAGATAGGAAAAAAATATATGCAGGGTGCCATTTAAAATAACGAAGTAGATGTCACTTCCGGTAAAACCGGAAGTGGAAAAAATTTCTTGTTTGTACCAAAAAAAGGACAATCACGCATTATATAAGTCTACCAAATTTCAAAATAATATCTTTTTAAATAAACATACTACGGGGTGTTACATATCTCCTGTGTCACCCGGTATGCTTATCGATATTGACACTTGCAAAATACAGATCCCTAACAAGCCGACCCTGTCTTAGTGATGCGCGACATATATCGATGTCTCGAAAACATCGACATTGTGGTGGACGATATCCGATATTTTTACATCGATAACTTAAATTTTTAAACATCGATGAAATGTCGATGTGCAGAAAAATATCAGACAGAATATTATAATAAAAAAATAAAATAAATCTGTATCATTTGGACTGTGGTACCATTTGGTAGGATTCACCTTGCCCCGCTCGTCAAAAAATTTGTATCGAGGAATGTCCCTCTCGCTCATAAAAAAATTTGCATCGAGGAATTCCCTCCCCCCCTTGCTGATCAAAAACATTAAAAAAATATCTGTAATTGACAATATCGATGTTTTTCACCCGATAAATATCATATATTGATAAGATTGTTCGATGTTACCATCGATATGTAACATCGATTCTTTTGGTTCGATGTCGCATCACTACTATGTCTTTTCGTCGGGAATACCAAATCTTCCGAAGTATGCTTTTTATCTTACCTGATGTGTAAACTGCTCTTGGAGAAAACTCTGAAACCTGCTTTAAAAACTGGCTTTTGGCTGTACTGGGATCACCAACGATGCAACAGTTAATATCTCCTCTTAAAGAAGTGCCTTCCACTGTTGTCTTGGATACACCGCCAAATAACATCAGCAAAATTCCTTTCTTAACTTCATCGTTACCATGAATACTCGGGAATAAACTATTGATCATGTTCTGGTAAAGGTTTTTATCATGCGACATTTCGTACATGTGCTTCCATTCGCCGTCTGTCATTTGCTGTTTCATTATTTCCGGAGTGATTTCACCTAAGGGTATTTCTATACCCCCAAATTTGGGATTGGTCGGTTGGACACTGCAAGCAAGAAAAGCCATGCGGTAATGCAAATCACGCACTCCTAGAGCTTTTAAACCCCTTACTCCCTCAGCCTCATCAGGATGCTGGTGTTTGGAGGCTATCTGAGTTCTACCACCTGGAAGGGCTAATGCTCCCACGTCAGGGACTACAATGAGGGTTCCGGTAAAATCATAACGATCTCCAGCCTGAAAACACATTCACTTATATTTTATTCACAATTTATAGTACAATTCATAGTTTTGCAATAGAACAAGAAAATGAAATGGGATGGTATTCAAATTAGGGATCGACCAATATGATTTTTTAGGCCAATACTGATAATCGGCCGATACCGATATTTACATGGTCGATTATCGGCCTTAGATTACTCTATCTCTTGTTTCTAAAATCTGAAAATTTGCTATAAAAAATTTAAGTATATCTTGCTCAATATTATTTTTGTTGTTTATCCTCTCTTGACAGAAGCATATCAGAGCGGACTTTTATCCGTTTCTAAAAAGTAATTCTTCCAATATGACGTGGACGGCTATTCCTGGGTGAAACCTTGACCGATGTTTGAACCTGCACACATAATAACAACCCAGTTTTATCTTTCACTGCTCATTGGATCGACTTCAAGAAAACGGAAAGGTGTTCATTTGTATTGTCTTGCAAATATTTTCCAGGTACACATTCAGGATTAACTATTGCCGAGAATATGAACAGTTTAATGCAAGAATGGAAATTAAATTGCAATCAAATCCTCCTGTCAACATGATAAAAGGTATTGAAGAAGCTTAATACATACATTATAATTAGTGATACAAGATTCAATTAAAAGTCAACGATCGATCCATAATAGACTACTGGGAAAAGTGAGGCGCATAGTATCACATTTCAACCAGTCCTCACTGACTTGAGATAAATTAAAGAAAATTCAGAAGCAACTTAATATGCCAGAAAAACTTTAGTTCAAGATATAGCACCACGATGTTGATTTTTACTAAAATGGCGATTTTATTGATACATCTCACCAAAAATGACCTCGATTCTAATTTTATTTTGAAAAGTCTCGAAGTCCCGGGACTTTGATCCTGCGATGTCTCGTGTCCCGGGACTTTGACAATATCGAGACTTCCCAAACCCTATCTATTAGTTATTAATTATTTAAGCTAATAAAACAAAACTACATTTTTTAGTCTTTTTGTTAGCTCCAATAATTAATAACTAATAGACTATAACAATCAAGAACATCGCAATGTCATAATCCCATAAAGTATAGTTAACATAGGGTCTCCACGAAGCGAAATAATTCTAGTGGCTTTTGTTTAACAATAATCAGACTTGAAATATAAACGCAAACTCTAAAAAAAATTGTATGTGTTGTGCTGTATACCACAGCCAAAACGAAAACAAATTTTATTAGAAAATCACGATGCACCTTACGCAGGACACTTAGGAATAGCAAAAACAATCACCAGAATTTCAAGACAATTCGTAAGTAAAGAATTTACTAGTATGCTGTCTGAATACGGTATTACACACCGTACAACTACGCCATATACACCCCAATGTAACCCCGTAGAAAGGACAAATAAAGTATTAAAGACTATGATAGGTCAGTGCACCGAAAACGATCACCGGAAATGGGACCAATACTTACCCGAATTTACCTTGGCCATGAATTCTTCCAGACATGAATCTACTGGTTTCTCTCCAGCCATGCTGAATTTCGGTAGGGAGTTAACTTTACCAGGTATCCTTAATGGAGAACAGATCTCGACAAATCCAATTACCACTGATGTTCCACAAACCCAAGTAAAGTATTTACAAAAGTTAACCGAAATTTTCGATCTGGTACATTTAAATTTAGCTAAAGCATACCAATCACAGAGCCATCATTACAATTTACGACGCCGAGATTGGAGTCCACGTATTGGAGATCGGGTTATGAAAAAAGAACACCCATTATCCTCAGCAATTCGAAGTTTCAATGCGAAACTTGCCCCAAAATTCTCAGGACCATATATCGTGGAACGGACTATATCCCCAGTAGTAGTCGAAATTAGGTCCCCTACCGGCAGGAAAACACAACGTGTCCACGTTAAAGATTTAAAAAAGGCGCACGCCTGACTTACCCAGGAAGGGATATGATAACCTGCCTTATAAAATACCAGCTACAAATAATCTTTAGCCAGTTGTGTGCAGCACGTCACAATAGCAAGATGTATTCACCATCAGCTACCCCCGAATTATCGACACCAATGGTTAGAATTGAGGACAAAAATTATTCAAACCTGTACATTTACTATAGCCCGACAGAACGCGCTAGATCCTACAGATTAGAGACGGAAGATGAAGAGAGAACACCACCGAAAGCAAAATTAAATTGTATAAGAAGAAAGGTTCACCTTCCTGAGATTATTTCGCCTCTGCCGGCAACCCCAGAACCTGTACCGACAACACCACCTCCGACAACAATTTCCCCTTCGCAAGCCCTGCGAGAAAAGATGAAGCGTTTGTTTGGAGATACACCAAGTCCAGAAAAGCCACCGACCCCAGGCAGAAACATCCCGTGCCTTGCGGCATTCTTTTTGGAAGATGACGATCCAACGCCAGCAACGTCACAGCTTCCTGGCAAATGCTTCCCGTGCCCAGTCGCCCCAACGTTTCCAACGACGACATTAAAAGCACCAACCAACAGGAATCTGAAAAAGAAGTTCCGAGTAAGAAACCCTGACGGCACCACGTCCAGAGTGTGCGGACCTCCAGTGTCAGGAATAACCCGCCTCCCGTGAAAAACAAATTAATTGTTTAGTTTTATATTAAGTATTTCGTTTGTCTGAACAGCATAGTTTTTCTTTTCACCTGTAAATAATTTTAATCGATGGAAATTTCAGTTTTTTTTAATTCTTTTTTCTTTCTCAAAGTGATAAGTTTTGTTGAAGTTTTTTTTCAGTTGTAAATCCATTAAAGATAAGGATAGGTTTTATTATTTTGTTTTGTATAAACTCTATTCACTATCTATCTGAAATTTTAACTTGGAACGTACCTAAACTATTTTCTTTTTGTTAAGATCTTTTCCTACCAGCTACGCCGACACCTGTATTATACCAAACTGACTATGGAACACCACAAAATTCTGCAAGGATCATTCCTGTTGACCCTACACTTGGTCCAAAGTCAGACGATGGATTCCAGAATTTTATTTTTTTTTTGTAAAGAAAGGGGGGAGTGTAATGAAGTATAAGCCATACATCTCGTAATAGACTATACATTCATTACGGTCAACATTTCGAGTAACGGACTATACATCCTTTCTTGTTTAATCTCCTGTCATTTAATAATGTAACTGCGCGTGATTGAAATACCGAGTATGGGGATAATTTCACTAAGTGGGAGCCAGAACTGTTGTATAAAAGCCAGCCGGAATCATTCAAAAATCAGAGTTTAATTGACTTTCACACTTTAGCGAGCTGAGCTAGGGGAACGAAATAAATTTAACTTCTCATACGACGTCGCGGACCAGATACCCGCTATTTTATAAATAGAGGATTACTCCCCCTTGTGTCTGTCTCGTTGACCACGTCGATTCGAACCTGCATATACGACGTTATAACAGAGATACACATTACACTCACTCCGTTTCTCTCTTTCTTATTTGTATTTGATTGTATAATAAAGTCGTAAAAGATACGACGACCTGATGTTTGTACATATTTTGGAAACTACGTTATTTGTTAATAAATGATTTTATTTGGATTTGGTTTCTAATTTCCGGTATAAATGATGAACCCTGGAAAAATCTCCAAACCTGCTACCCTTAATGGAGAAACACCATTACAAGGTTTCGTTCAAATTTCTTAAAAGTTCAAAGTATTTCCATAATAACAGACCTTTTTGATCTAAATGCACTGGACGATTAGAAAAAAAATACATTACCTGTACAGTCTCTACATTTTCAGCTCTAAGAATAACTTCTACACTTCTAGGAACACATCCCCTGGGTAGTTCGGCCTGGGTTTCTTGAATTCTAACTTTTTGAAAATCCACAAACAGCGACTTATCGACATTTAACAAAAATCTTCGTCGATTATTACAAACTGGATTTCTACATATTGTTGGATTAGTGAACTGCAAGAAACAAATACAATTTTATATACTTCTTTTGTTTTTAACAAAGTTAATTTGATTATTCGATATTTACCTTAAACTGCTGCTCGACATTCTTAATAACAGTCTGGCAGTCTAGGCAGGTAAAAGTTCCAGATACTAACTCTGGGTGAACAGGATGTGTACGAATAACTTG
Organism: Rutpela maculata; assembly: GCA_936432065.2. NCBI lineage: Eukaryota > Metazoa > Arthropoda > Insecta > Coleoptera > Cerambycidae > Rutpela > Rutpela maculata. The sequence continues at coordinate 34,473,216 of OW386292.2, forward strand.
TCCAGATATCCTCACCAACGTTCCAATTTTGTCTGTTTTCAATTCTCTTACGACGTGCCTTGTTGGCACATCCATAAAACTTATGTAGCATTCTTTCGGTTTCTTTAGACCCGCACGATCCTTTACAAAGTTGGAAACAGCTTGGCAAAGGTAAGGGTAGATTCTATAGTATTCTTCTATGACGGTGGTGGCAAGATTTTGGTTATATTTTTCCACATCCTCGAAACTTATTTCGATTGTACTTCTTTCTTCGTTATGAAGTTCTTTTGCTGGTTCGAGGTATTTGAGCTCGCCGTCTTCTTTAAATCTAATAAATTGCGGTACAAATTAATTACTTCGTAAAAACAAATGCACAGCACTAACTTACTCGTCAAGAAAATCTTGGAAAAGTTTTTGACACCTAATACCAATTTCATCACGGTGTTGCCTTTGGCCAACATTTACATCAGCTACATCCATTATTTTCCTTTTAATCACAAAAAATTTTTACAAACCCAAAGCCAAACGTAGAAACAAAGCTGTTACTATTGGCGCGAAAAACTGACATGAAGTTGGCCGGTTTAGTATTACTTTGTTTTGCTACAAGATGTCGCCCTACGTGAAGGTCAAAAAGCTAATGCTTGGGGACCTAAATATGCGTTCATCGGATATTATCCCCGAAAAAAGAAAGAAGTTTTGAGAACTTATAAAACATAAATGGTAACTTGTAAAACATACCAGATATAGGTGTAGTATTTTTTATAATTTATGCTCTAACTTGGAAAGATAGATAGATACAAAGATAGAATGCTTGAAAAAGTAATTTGCTCGTTACTTCCTTTACGCAGAAAAAGATTATAACAAAAGAAATTCAAAATAAAATTAATTTTTTGTAAAATAAATATTCAAATTATGCCGTAATTTGAAAACAAAACCACGTGACTGCAAACGGTTTCTTGATGTCAATGACGTCAGCCATTAGAGCCGGCATTGTGCTAGCGTGAAAGAATCCCAGGTAGCAAGGGTACGTTATAATGACGTTAAAATCTGGTGATTCTGGTCAAAAAGACGTCAGGGCACTAAAAATCGACGACAGAATGACGTCTTATAAATGACATTAAAATGACGTGCTACACATCACGTCATATTGTCGTCTTTTTTCGGTGTTAAATTTATTTATATTTTATCGGATTATAAACTTTAAAGCTCGCTAATGGCATTTTGTTATCGTAAGCAGAGTGTAAAGTTAAAAAATATATAAACCGTGTCGTGAGGGATAAGTATTGGTGTTTTTATTCGAGGATATAATGTTTTTTAACATTATCCAAAATAATTTATATTCGAAAGAGTTTGCAGAGATTCGGCAGTTTATATGTTTAAATTATATTTCTATCTCTATTCTTTTAATAATAAAATTAGTTAAAATGCATTAAAAAGCAAAATTTATACGTTTCGGTTCTTTTAAAAAAATATATTTTCCCCAAATCTCGAAATTGAAGAGCAGAGAGGGAGAAATCAGAAAAAAAAAATTTTCCTTATCTCAAATTTTATGAGCGGTGGAGGGGAAGTCAAGAGTCAACTATTTTAAGAATTAAAGTTTTAAGTTGAGGTACTTATACAAACCTGGGAAGCGTGTTGGAGAAAAAACGGTAAAGGTGTAATATCGTCATCTACAACATAAATAGAATATTTAATGGTCTAAAACAGACCTAAAATTGAAAAAAACCAATAAGCAATTATTACCTTAAAAAAAAATAATTAAAATATTTTTCGCAATAAAAAAAAAAACGGAATGAGCAGGGGTCGAACCACCGACCTCATGCTTGGATTTGTGTCTCTGTCACTTACTGTCTTATTACTAATTATATTTGTGTCTATCACTACTGCCTGATGCACTAATGCACTGTTTATTCACTTTCCTATCAGCCTTTTTCGAGGATGAACGTTCGTGTGTATCTTTCTTTTTAAGTTTGCGTAAATCACTAGGATTTCTTTGTTGATCTTTACACTTTTTCAGGTAAAAATTAGAGGGAAGCTTCTCTGCGTTGTCTTCCTTCGCCGACATTCGCTTTGAAACTGGAAGACGACGCCTTAAGCATTCGGCCAGCAACCTTTCTGAGGTTACTTACCTACAGACTTTATAGTTGGAACACGCAAGCAACGGATAGATTTTGCTTTTTAATGCATTTTAATCTAATTTTATTATTAAAAGAATAGTTGAAATATAATTTAAACAAATAAACTGCCGAATCTTTGCAAACTCTTTCGAATATAAATTATTTTGGATAATTTTAAAAAACATTATATCCTCGAAAAAAAACGCCAATACTTATCCCTCACGACACGGTTTATTTTTTTTTAAACTTTACACTCTGCTTACGATAACAAAATGCCATTAGCGAGTTTTAAAGTTTGTAATCCGATAAAATATAAATAAATTTAACACCGAAAAAAGACGACAATATGACGTGATGTGTAGCACGTCATTTTAATGTCATTTATAAGACGTCATTCGGTCGTCGATTTTTAGTGCCCTGACGTCTTTTTGACCAGAATCACCAGATTTTGACGTCATTATAACGTACCCTTGCTACCTGGGTAAAAAAGAGATATAATTCAATAATCAAACGCCGCGCCGTTTCCATAGAGAAACACAATAACATGAGCCACACGCTTATAGGGCATGTGCATAATATAACTAACGTAACCTCAATTGTTATGTTTTTTTCGGTTTATTCTCATTTTTAATGTTTGTATACTCATTTTTAGCTTGGAGCCACACTGGCTCCAAGCAAATATTTAAAAATTCACGCAAATAATTTTTCAATATTGTTGATTGATAAAAATAGACTGCTAATTATAGGTTAGATTCCTAACCTGCAAAAAGTGTCTTGTTTTATTGTGACAAAAATTTATTTAAAACTTCATAAACATTACATTGTATTAGATTTTGGTTGAAAAGTACAGGAACCAGGCTGAAATTTTAATAACAGCTACGTAATATTTGTAAATCTTAAGAAATATATATTTTTGAGGTTAGCTGTGAAGTCACATGCAGATGCCCTAATAAATCTTGACTGTCGCCCGATCAGCATCTGCAAAGTGACGTCACGCGAAGCACCACCCCGTTTTCGCGCGGTCCAACTTTGGTAAAGTATTTAAGGGCTTAAATGTCCTAATAAAAACCTAAAAATTTGGGAATTGTCTTAAAATGTGTTCTACTTTCGATTTCTAAAATAAAAGAAAATGCTGAACGGGCCCAATGGACTAATTACGGCGACAATGTGGGTAAATTTTACCGAAAATAAAAAGGTCCCCACTTCGGCCCCTTCTAGTCCCCTTATTTTTGGCGTAAGACAAAACAGAAAACAAAGAATTTTAGCAAATTTAATTCTATTTAATTCATCAGTGTAGTTTCTTGGCCTAGTAGTCAAGGTTAAGGAGTTACCTAGATTTTAGCAAAAAATGTCCGATTTTTTGACATGCATCGCCGATATTTCAGTAAATATCTCCAAAACGAAATAAAATATTAAATTCTGGTGGAATCAAAAGATTCGTAATGAAACGAACTCGTATTACGGTATTGTTTATTTCGAGCTAGCTCTTACGGTTTCAGAGATATCGGCGGAAAATAGTAAAAAAAGCATGCATTTCGGAGTCGAAAATCGAGCAAAAAACATGCAATCTTAAAATGTTCATATTTTTAGAAATACATCGGGGGGGCGGCCGTGTGATGCCAATAGAGGGAGAGTTGTACTTCGCATAGTAAATTACATGGTGAAATTGCATGGTGAAATTCGAGAATTCGGCTCCGCAGAAGCGAATCAAAAAATGACATTTTTTGACGTTTACTAATTTACTAAAAAAAACATGCAACTTCCCTATTAACAACTTAAAAACTTATATACAGATAAAGGCAGGCAAGTACGTACAAAGGGCCGGGTTTACAGGCGAGATAAATGGGAAAGCGACCGCAGGTCGAGCCACCACTATTTAAATTTCTTTGTGTCGTTGAGCATTCAATCTGCTTCGCATCCGTGAATATATGAAATGTCTTGTTGCCTATAAATTCCTACGCGTACGTACTTTGCTACCGTTATCTGTACAAAAGTACTTAAAAATAAATTAAAAAAAAACTTCTTAAAATTATTGTTGCACATACGCACTAAAAAAATTGGATTGTTGGCACGGGAAAACAAAACTCAACGAAAAAACAAAACAATACTATTTTAAAATAGTGTTTTCGGCAAATAGAAACTTAATGCAGTTTCTGGTCATTTAAAAAATCTTCCTCTGATTTGCTTATGTCAAGATAGGAATATATTATGCACTGGTGAACGCATTGCCCGTCCTTCGCGACAGTGACAGATAAATTCAAAGTATGGCTCTATTTGGAAGTGGAAGTGGAAGAACGAGTATACTATACTGTACCACCGAACTCCGCCCTTTCATTTGTGTTTATTTAATATATATATTTTTGGTTTATTGTATTTTAATTTGTATACACAATGAATAAAGGCATTTATTATTATTATTTGTCTGTTTAACATCGACAATAGACGCCTCGCCGTTATATTTAGGGGTGATTCCCGTAACTATATTACAAGAGTTAGAAATCTTAACTTAATTAAAAGAGGTGTGTTTCCGTTTACTTATTTCTTATTTTAATCATGCCAGAATACACTTTACATAAGAGTATTTATTATTTAATATGCTGTAGAAAAATAAAGCATGCCCCGCTCTCCCCGCTCTCCCCGCGGACATCAATTCGTGAGCGGTAAGTGAGATTCTTTATTTGCACTAAACAAATTGAGAGAAATATACATAGCTTTTTACAACTTTAATATAGTTAACACCAGGGCCGGCCCAATGAAATTTCTCGCCCCAGGCCAGTTCTAAGTTTTGCGCCCTCCCTTCCCAATTTTCAATACTTTCTTATATACAAATTATAGTAATACGTCTTTAAAATTAATATTATCATCAGGGTGTATACTTTCTGGAAAATGGGGAAAACCTGGAAGGAAATTATAAATTTATAAAAAAAAATCAGGGAATATTTATTGAAACTACTTATACCGAAGCTTTTTCAGCTTCTTTCAGAACTATCATTTTTCTTTTACGATTTTGCCCCCCAGACAATTTCTACTTTGATTTTTTGTAATCACAATCACGTAGCACGTTTACCGGTAGGCGGGCAGGGGCGGACTTATTTGGAGTACGTACTTTTGTTTAAAATTTTAAGTTTAATTGTTCGAAAACCACAATCGACTTGCGGCACATCATTTGTCTTTTGCGTTTTGGCGCCCCCCAGGATCCAGCGCCCCAGGCCACCACCTGGCTCGCCTGCCCATCGGGCCGGCCCTGGTTAACAAAAAAATAACACCACCTCCCTATTAATACAAAACTCCACCGTATCTATCGTAATTCGTAATCATACATCTTTCCGCCTTACATACTGAACTACTGAACTATTCGACACTACCGAAAATGTATAAAAGATATCGCTTTTCGGCCGCCATTTTTTTTAACGAATAGGGATGAAACTAGGCACATGTCACATGTTACTAAAATTGCATTTTTTGATCCATTTGTCAAGTTCCTACGACTTCCGGTTTCACCGGAAGTGACCCCTACTTTTTATTTTTAAATGGAAGACCGAGGGGCAAACCGCGAAGGAAATCTGGTGTACACTCAGAAGGAAATCCGATGAAATCTTGGGAAATCTTTTGCTTTTCGGTTTTCCCCTCCCCCCGCTCTTCAGAAATTTTTTGAAAAAAATTCCGATGTATCAACAGATTCTGTAGGGTTAATTTCTGGTGGGTCACGCGGCACACAGATTGAGAACTAATTTTGACTTAAAAGAAATCAAAGCGACGGCACAGTCATATGCAGATTCAAAAAAATGCAAAAATATACAGGGTGTTCCGTTCAAATATCAAAAGTAGAGGTCACTTCTAGTGAAACCGGGAGTCGTAGAATCTTGGTAGATGCATAAAAAAAATGTCATTATGGTAACATGTGACACGTGGCTAATTTCATCTCGACCCGGTAAAAAATAAAGAAATGACGGCCTAAAAGTGGTCTCGCGTTGACACCCGGTATATGCCATATGCCTACCTGCACGGTGTCGACGTACATCTTTATTAATTTAGAAAGAAAAATGAAATCTTGCGGTGTTGCTTTCTCTCTCTCTCTCTCTTTCTTTGCAATCGCTTCCTATCTGCGATCTATTCAGATATTATCTTCCTATGGTTTACGTGTGCTAGTGATGGGCGATATCGTGATTTTTCAATCACAACGTAAATCGTTACTGTGATTTTCTTATATCAGTGAATTTAAAGCGTGATGTGATCACGACTTTCATAATACGACGTACGAGAGAAATTGTTAATTGTTCCATATCCCTAAATAAGCGCCGACAGACAGTGAATGGTGAATTAGCTACTTTTGGTAATCTGTGCTGCCGCAGATATGCATAATATGTATAATATATATTATGATTTGTTTATCCAAATAACCTGTGATGTATGGATTGGTAATAAAGCAAAAGCATACTACTTTTGAATGGAACTTGATAATAGGATAGTTGTACTGTCGTGCGCAAAAAAAATGGGACAGGTCTTATAACGTATTTTTGCTAAAATCTATAGTTGTGTACATCTAACTGTAATTTTTGGGACATTGTCAGTTATTTGTCAAAATTCATTGCAAGTGTGCAAATAGAGACAGATTTACATTAGAAAAATAGTTGTCCTATTTTTTTTTTGCTCACGACAGTACACACATTAACATTTCGAAAGCATCAATAAATTTTTTGTTTATATTTATGTTTATTTTACACGAATTTTTGTTAATTTAAAATGGTATATTTATTTTTTAATGTTATTTTTTTTGTTGTTTTATAATACACCTATAGGGATGTTTTTTAAAAATGTTTTCATTTGCTTATTGTCGAATTCCATATTTTTATTCATATTTCATGCCGAAACCTAAATGCTCAATATTTGCAATAAAATTGCTGGTAGTATATTTAATCATATAAAATATTTTTAAGCATGGTTTTAGTAGTTATACTTCTGGTGTTATAACAAAAATGTTCCGTCACGACCCTGCCTCGAATCGCCACATCACATCGCCAGTCAATAAAAGACAAATATATTTATTTATATAAATATCTAAATAGTGTGAAATGCGTATCTAATAACGCTAATAAGGCACGGGATCGCTTGCTTTACATGTTAATACATACAGCCGCAAACAATAATCGACTCAAAGTAAATATTGTGAAATATCGTCTTGGTTAGACCACGGCAAGGGAACGAAATACGGAAAGTCGTGATCACGTCACGCTTTTCTGTCAACTTTACTAACAGTCGTTACCTGTGATTTCTTAATATCAGTGATTAAATCACAGTTCGTGATATATCGCCCATCACTAACGTGTGCTACTTACCTTTTACAGTTTGTAACAACCAGATAGATAAGTCTTTAATTTATAATCTATGAGATAGATAGATGGAATAGGATAAAAAAGTTAAGTGGATGTCATGTGGATTAAAGACAAAGTTTTAGTTGGCCCACAGCAGACATTTTTAAGTAATGTTAATTTTGTTAAAAAGTATTGACAATTTATAGAAGAAGAGCGCTATGTTCATAACATAATTATTATAATCAAATTATGTGGTAATAGATGTAAACAGCGTAAAATTGCACTAGGGATTGCACTAATATATTCACAGTGGCGGATCCAGGGGGTGGCACAGGGGCATGTGCCCCCGTGTCGTTTATTTTGTTAAAAGAAATGATTGAGAAAAGTTCAGTTGTAGATAACGCTGCTATATGGCTCATAGTGTTTCAGCATTTAACCTTATAGAAAAGAAATGTTTTCTATTAAATTAAGAGTAAGTATACTTTCAATATTTTTTGTGCTTTAACGTTATTCTGCAATTGTTTTATATGAAAATGGCACGATGACCATGGGTTTACGGAATACTTAGACGCTCGTGTATAACAATTAAATTGTAAAAGTTTGTTACCAGTTGGTAATAAATCGAACAATAAGTGAGCAAACTATATTTGTTGATTATTGTTACTATTTCTACTTATAGTGGAGTTGCTAAGCATAACAATAATACTAATATGAAATCTGGCGCAGAGGTAAAGTTTTCTTTTGGCGAACAAAATGTGATATTGTGCCAAGCAGAATTTTTTTTTTCGGGGGCCATCTTGAAAAAAATAAGTTTGCGGACAGTTTTTTGGAATTATTTTGAAAAACGTGTAGGTACTTATGACAAAAAACTCCCAAGTAAAATTGAAGAACTACAAAATACGGTTTTCCTACAATTAGGCCAAATGATTGTCAAGCATTAAATATGATGTCGCACAGCAGAGCTGGGTAATTACTTGTAATTTAAAAATAATTACAATTACAAATTACTTTTTTAAAAAAGGAACTCATTACAATTACAAATTACTTTTTTAAAAAAGGAACTAATTACAATTACAAAGTACATATCTTTAGAAAAGGAATTAGCAATTACTTTTCTAATTACTTTTATGATAAAGTAAATTATAGTGACCAAACAGACAAAAAGGTAAGTTAAAAATTTTAATTAAAAGTGTTGTGTAATATTGCGTTTTAATATTTATTAGAATCGTTATTAGAATGTTTGACCTCAAAAGCAATCAGGAAAAATTAAATAAACATATAGAAAAGGCAGCTTAATAGTGGAGTCGGTTTAGGAAAGGATTGGGAAAATTTTTAAGATGGATGTAGACCCTGCAGAAATTGTTTGTCATGACGAGTAGGTATAATAAAACCCTAAAATTTTAATTTCCAAAAAGGTGGAACCATGCTTTTTTGGTCAAAAAGGGGTATTTTGGACATTTTAAGGGTCAAATTTGTTGTTTTAATATTTTTTTAATCACTTAAACAACTAGTTAAGAAAAGAAAATTGTATCCTTTTATTCTCAATATTAAAGGAACCTTCAGTTTAAATTTGGGGAAGATATCTGACCATCCCCCCTCCTGATATTAATATATATATACGAAAAAAATTGAGAAAATCGAATTTCGGCCATCTTGATCAGATCTTAACCGATTTGGCTGAAATTTGGAAAGAACCTTAAAAAAAACCCTTTTCGGTCAAAAAAAAACACGATTTCACCCCCATTTGGAAATCAAGATTTTAGGGTTTTGTTATACTCGCCATGACAAACAATTTCCGCCGGGTCTGCATCCATCTTAAAAAATTTCCCAATCTCGCTATTTTATTGACTAAATCGACTCCACTATAATAACAATGCCTAATAATAATAATAAAACGTAAATGTGCAGCGGACCACGGCAAAAACTCGTTTTTAGTTAGTAACTTTTTTTGAACTTTTCAGATTCATTTTAAATTATGCAAAATTCTGCTTTAATGTATTCTTGTTTGTTAAACCACATACGCATGTTCTTAAAATAATTGTAATTGGAAAAAGTAATTGTAATTGGAAAAAGTAATTGTAATTGGGGAAAGTAATTGTAATTGGACAAAGTAATTGTAATTGGAAAAAGTAATTGTAATTGGAAAAAGTAATTTTACTTATAGAAGTAATTTGTAATTAGATAGTTCAAATAATATAATTACAAATTACAATTCCTATAACAATTTTCCTGCAATTACAATTCCAAATTACTTTAATAAAAAAAGTACTTAATTACAATTACAATTACACGAAAAAAAAACGAATTGTAATTGCTAATTACTTTTTCATCAGGAATTACCCAGCTCTGTCGCGCAGATCATTTAGTACGTTACCGGCAGTATTATTGTTATGAGTAATATAATATTATACATAAGAATAATACATTAATAACAATAATAATATTAATAATAAAAATAATCATCCAGATCCTGATTCTTGGGGGAGGAATTTACCACCCTCTTTGGATCACATCTCCAGACGCTACGCTATATCAACTTGTCAGGAGCTGGTTTCTTGTAAATGTCGAGTTATATGTAGTAAAAAATGTTCATGCGCTCGTGCAGAGTTAAAATATACGGTACTGTGTTTGTGTGATGAAGATTGCTGTGAAGCCGACAGTGATTGAAAATTTTAACTTTTAGGCATTCGTTTCTTTGCGATTTTATAAAAATCACTAGAGTAGAAATATTTAGTTAAAATAAAGCTTACAAAAAAATTTGTTTAGGTAGGTACTTTTTATTAAAAATAAAATTATATTACAGCTATACTTAAATATATATAATTTCCCTGCCACTGAGAAAACTAATGAAGTCACAAAAAACTCATTACACGATTTTTGTAGAAAATTTAATTTACTTTAATTTGTGTAATCGAGATAATGTCGAAGCACTGATTTTTCTAACGATTTTGAGGTTATAACTGCCGAACAAATTTTTTTCTGAGTGGCACTATATCCCATTTTGTTCGTCTCAAAAAACTGTCTATGCTCATCCAATTTCAGGTAGTATCACAATCTAAACGATTCTTAAGAAAATTCGAATTAAGCAACTCCACTATTATTAATTAGTACTTTGAATATTCAAATATTTGTTGAAATTGCATAAAAAAAAACAAAAATTCTTTCGACGAAACCAATTTTTCGAATAAACCGTTTTTGCAAGTCAAATATTTGACTTTTCATTTTAGAGCTTTTAGACCTTAGAAAATACCAATTTTCGCTTGCTCAGCGCATTTTTGATGGTTGTGCTCCCCCCCTGTTAATTTATTCTGGATCCGCCGCTGTATATTCATTTTGAAGATGCGTAAGCAATAATCAGGGCGTGATACACACGAACACACATGATCTAATAATATACAGGGTGATCTACCATGATATGCAGAAAATTCATCAGAAGGTTGTTCCCACCGAAATGAGTTAAAAAAATGAAAAATTAAAAAAAAATTACCAAAAAAATTAACTTATTTTTTGTAGAAATGCGCCGTCAATGACTTTAACCAATCCGACGTAACGCAGAACATATCACTTTATCAGACTTGGGATTGACACTATTGACAGCAAAGCTGGAGAGGGTAGAAATGACTTTTTGGTTTTAATCAAATCACACTACAAAAATAGAGAAATAAATCAAAAAACATTGATCCAATGCTATGTATGAACTCTATAACAACAAGTATATAAGAGATATTTACTTAAACTCGTCAATAATACAAAAACACCAACTTCGGTGTTCTGATTGGATTGTCAGTGGCGGCTGGTGAAATTTCAATATTTTTTTCTCGTCTGTGACGCATGGGACCCATACGAAATATGGGAAATCACATCTAGAGAAGCACTTCGATCTATAAAAAATTTTGAAAAGGCAGTATGCGAAAAAATTTTTCAAAATTCGGTTGCCCCCTCCCTGGTCTAGGGACTCCGGTTTAATTTTTTTTTGTCATACATTTTACTTTTCATAAAAATGCAACAATAGGTTTTGGAGTTTATGAAAATATTTTCATTACTAACTGAGATACAACGAATTGAAATTTTGTAATTTGTTAAATTGTAAATTACAAAATATCAGTTCATTGTATTTCAGTTAATAATGAAAATATTTTCATAAACTCCAAAACTTATTGTTGTATTTTTATGAAAAGTTAATGTATATGACAAAAAAGAATAATTTTAAACAGGAGTCCCCTAGACCAGGGGGGCAACCGAATTTTGAAAAAATTTTTCGCATACTGCTTTTTCAAAATTTTTTAGAGGTCGTTAGAGAAGTGCTCTAGATGTTATTTCCCATATTTCGTATGGGACCCATGCGCCACAGACGAGAAAAAAATTATTGAAATTTCACCAGCCGCTACTGCTGATTGTTCGACCGAAAGCAAAAACGCGGCACTTTGACCGCACCCGCTGACTTCCCTTTTTATGCCAATTAAGGAAATGTAAACATCTCCAATATGTTCTTTCACCTAGACAATAACAGTAGTGTATCTTCGTAAGTTTTAACCATTTTTAACATACTAAATTACCTCGGAGCACTCTAAAATTTTGCAGGGGCTTTTCCACATTGAAGACTAGTACACCATTTTATTTTCCGTATGTCGTGGTAAATCACGTTTTACTTGCGTTGCTATTAGACAATCGAAAATAAAACAGATGAAACGACATGCAAGCTTGTTTCATCATATAACGCCTCTGAGAAATTGTGATTAGTGTTGTTAAGAGATGTGAATACTGTGGTTCAGAGTCAAGTTTTTTTAATGCTTCCACGTGGCTAATTATAGAGGTAAATACCTATTATAACCTCGTCATTTTCACCCTATAAATTGAATTTGATATGCTTATTACTATGTAATATATCGAGGTGTAGGTATATAATAAAAAATAACAATAACCAAATTATGTACATTTTTATTGTTGCTCTATATCTCTCCTTCATGCATAAACTCGTGAAATAACGGTTGGGAGATTTCTTCTGGATAAACTATGACTACTACGTCAGATTTAATAGAGTTTCAGTTAATTTTCGATCAAATCACCTCTGGTTCAAATTTGTTTTTCCAGCGAAATCCCACAACGCCTTTTGAAAAATTAAACTTTGGAGTCCTTAGGCGTCAACGTCCCGGTTTCGTGCTCATTTTCCACTTGCTCTTTTATATCGTTTACACTAACCGCTCCATTACTGTTAGTTTCAATATTATGAGCAGGAAGATGACCGCTGTTGGCGTCCTCAATGGCTGTTCTCAGTTCCTTCAAGCCCACCACCCCTACCAATTTCCCTATTGCTGTTACGTAAGCATGATTCACCCCCACCATGGAAAACAAAGAATGGACTTTCAACAAGGAGGTCTTTTCAACGAGCTGAAAAGGCGCAGGATCTATGTGACAGGTTGAAAAATCCACGGAGAGTTGCATTTGTTCTTCTTCCCACATCCTCTGGTCCTCTATGCTCATATCGCAGACCCTCTCTCTGGGCTGGTAAAAAAAAACATTCGAGTTACATAATGCAGAAGATGAAAACAGGGAACGTGTCTCTCAAGAAAATTCAACTAGGAAGGGACTCCGTATCTGAACCTATGTAAAAAGTGGTTTTGATCAAATCCCCGTCAAAAAAACATTTCAAACTAGTGGCGTATATAGCCCCCCCCACCCGAATATTTGAAATTCTTAAAAAATCACAATAACCTTCAACATTCCCAAGCAGCTTTGCATCCGTGTGCACAACTTTTACAGGAAAATCTCCTCGTTTTCGCTTCTGTTTCAAACTTACATTTTGTATAGGTAATCGTAAGAACTTGTATGGTTTATAGGCCTTATATGGTGCATTTACTTTACCGTATAGAAATATATATTTTCCCTGTCAAAAAATCCTATTTCAAACTTATAGATAATTATACATTTTTTATGGGTAATCATAAGAGCCTATCTGGTTTATAAGGTTTTATACAGCACAATAAGATCATGGGATCTGAATAGTGTTGAAACTGAAAAGGTTTCATCAGTAAAATCAAATACGAGTTCTGTAATCTTTTATAAGAAACAATTAGTATATGGTTTTTGTAAGATCTAAGGGGGGTTGTTATCAGTTCAGTTTATATAATAATTTAATGAGGATTTATAAGGATACGTATTAAAATGTGTTAATAAGGTTATTACATTGAATGTTTTTGAGGCTTTTTATGGGATTGAAGAGTAATGAAATTGAAAAGATATACTAAGGAGTTCCTAGCAGACATTTTATACATTTTTATAAGGATATATTTGTACTTATTTTTATAAGACTTCGTGGGTATATATCAGTTTAGTTTATATAAGAATTTAATGCAAACGTGTAAGAATGCATGTTAAAAAGTATGAATATACCATATATCGAATACTTTTGTGAGTTTTTTTGGAATCTGAAGAGTAATGAAATTGAAAAGATATACCAAGGAGTTCCTAGTAGGCATTTTATACATTTTTATAAGGATATATTTGTACTTATTTTTATAAGACTTCAGTTTAGTTTATATAAGAATTTAATAAGGATTTATAGGGACATCTATTAAAAAGTATTGAAAATGATTTACAACTATCAATTTGATAAGTGTTCATGGAGTTCCAATAGTAGTAAAACTAATAATGTTTCATCAGGAAACCAGGGATGAATTTTATAACATTTAATAAGAAATAATTAGTATATATAAGATTTGAAGGGTTATATTATTAGTTTAGTTTTATATAAAAATTTAATAAGGACTTCTCAGTGTACCCATTGAAAAGTATTATTTACAACTATCGATTTGGAAAGTTTTCATGGGATTTCAATAGTTCAAAAGTTGCAATACTTACTAAACTAAACTTACTAATACAATAGATTTCATATAATCTACATTAAAATCCATTGTAAGATTAAAATCCATTGTAAGATTAAAATCCATTGTAAGTATAAACACTGTATTTTAGAAAAAACCCCTTATTCCCATAAAAGCATAAAAGTTCCACAATAGACCTCAAGCGAGGAATATACATTAAAAACTCACAGAATCTATAAAATTTTCGTGTTTCAAACGCCATAAAAACTTATAAATACTTTATAGGCCTCGTACTGAGAGTTTACATTAATATCTTTCAAATTCATATAAAAAGCAGTGGCGGCTGGTGAAATTTCAATATTTTTTTTCTCGTCTGTGGCGCATGGGACCCATACGAAACTTGGGAAATAACATCTAGAGAAGCACTTCTCTAATGACCCCTAAAAAATTTTGAAAAAGCAGTTTGCGAAAAAATTTTTGAAAATTCGCTAGCCTCCCCTGGGTCTAGGGACCCCTGTTTACTTTTATTTTTTTTTGTCATATGCATTTGACTTTTCATAAAAATGCATCGACAGATTTTGGAGTTTGTGAAAATATTTTCATTACTAACTGAGATACAACGAATTGAAATATTGTAATTTGTTAAATTGTAAATTACAAAATTTCAGTTCATTGTATTTCAGTTAGTAATGAAAATATTTTCACAAACTCTAAAATCTGTCGATGCATTTTTATGAAAAGTCAAATGCATATGACAAAAAAAAATAAAAGTAAACAGGGGTCCCTAGACCCAGGGGAGGCTAGCAAATTTTCAAAAATTTTTTCGCAAACTGCTTTTTCAAAATTTTTTAGGGGTCATTAGAGAAGTGCTTCTCTAGATGTTATTTCCCAAATTTCGTATGGGTCCCATGCGCCACAGACGAGAAAAAAAATATTGAAATTTCACCAGCCGCCGCTGATAAAAAGCTATAAAACTTCGCAATTTAATTACCATAAATACTTATAAATATGCTGATAGACTTCATTCAGAGAATTTACTTTAAAACCCCATTACATATCCTCATAGAATTTTATAAAAACTTCGTGTTTATTATTAAAATGTGCAAGTGTTGATAGACTTTAGGCAAGGAATTTACATTTAAAACACATTTCAAATACTTCAAGAACTTAGACACATCTGAACCTTTAAAATTTTCGTATTTCAAACACCACATAAGAACTTCCAAATACTCATAGGCCTCGTATGGAGAATTTTTATTAAAAATACTTTTCAAATACATATAAAATACCTGTAACACTTCATATTTCAATTAGGTACCGTGAAAACGTGTAACTACTGATAGACTCCATATAGGGAATTTACATTAAAAACCCATTGTAAGCAGCAAATCTTATAAAAACTTCGTTTTTCCTATATTAATATATGTAAATGCTGATAGACCTCAGGTAAGGAATTTACATTAAAAACACATCTCAAATAGCCACATCAAACCATATTCAGAACTTATAAAAAACTTTGTATTTAAAATACTATAAAAACTTAAATATACCAATACATATAACTACTGATAGAGTCCATATAGGTAATTTACATTAAAAACCCATTGTACCCAGCAAATATTATAAAAACTTCGCATTTCCTATTAATATATGCAAATGCTGATGGACCTCAGGGAAGGAATTCACATTAAAAACACATTTCAAATAGCCACACATCAGACCACATTTAGAACTTATAAAAAAAACTTTATATTTCAAATACTATAAAAACTTACGTATACTAATAGGTTTCATACGAGGAATGTACTTTTAAAACATACACACACATAATTAAAACTTATGGAAGTTTAGTGTTAACATACTCCAGCCTCCAGTAAAGGGAGCTGTTATACATGTCGCTAATTCATATCTAATCTAATGTGACTTAAGAAACTAGCTTGGGCTTGTTAAATTGAAAGTAAAGCAGTCTCTTTTACTGCTAACTTATTAACTGCGTTTAGGCTAGAACGCTAGAGGAAACAAGAGGACTTTTGCAGTATTTAGTGTTTACCACTATATTACTATTGATATTTGAAATATTAATAGTAAGTAAATAATATTTACTTACCTATGTAAGTTTATGGGATTTGGCATTACAAATATATTTCAAATCACAACCAAAATCTGTAAAAAACCTATTAATACTAATAGAATTTCTATGGGAAATTTACATTCAGAACACTATACAAACCTATAAAAACCTATAGAAACTTTCAATTACATGTACTATAAAAACTCATCAATACTAATAGATATCATTTGGGAATTTATATCCAAAACACTATAAAAACTTTTAATTAAATATACTATAACAACTCATCAATACTGGTAGATACCATATGGGAATTTACAGTTAAAACACATTTCAAATACACACATCAAAAATTATAAAAACTTATAAATTTTTTTTTATAAGTTTTTATTAGAATTTTTTGACAGGGTTAGCATGAATAAGTAGGTACCTAAATATATGCTAATATTTGAGTTGGATTTACTGCTACTAATTTGAAAGAATTTAATAAAGACTAATAATAGTCTAGGAGATAGCTGCATATATGCAGGCCCCCCGCATCAAATGATGGGCCCCGGTACCAAATTCACTGGCGGGCCCCCGCGTCTAATAATTGATAAGCGGGAAACATTGGGTACAATGAGAAAAAAGATGGCAGCTGCTGGGACCAAGGATGCTGCGTTATCGTTACACAGAGATATGTATGAGTGAAAGCTCATCAGATGATGAATTAAATGTTTGAAGCTGCAATAATAAACCTGACAATTGTAATTCTTCTTCTATCAAGGTCTCAGAGAATTTAAACAAATTATCTGACAGCTTGTGCTTACAAACAGCAAACAGCCTTAATTTGCTTTTTTTTGGTCGCGGCGGAAATCATTTTTCTCAAATGTGAACTGGGAGAAAGTTCAGTTCATATTCTTTTCGTCTTCTTAATGATATTTGGAATAGCTTGAAGTGGAGAACTACCTCGCCGCGATGACTTGATCAGCCCTCAAAATCAAGCAACACGCGAATATAATCATTCGTAACTGAACTAGCAAAAAGTTCCGTTCGAACTTTCTTGTGGTCAAGAGACATCGAAACTACTCGATAAAGAGAAGAACTGCCTCGCCGCGGTGACCAGAATTTTGACCGGTGGCTATTTGTCATTATTTCGGTCTTTGTAACTCGGCGTATCAGTCAAAAGGGCAGTTCTCAATTTTTCCTCATCATATTACTCCCTCGACAAGAAGACAAAAGAAACTGCCTCGCTGCGAAGACCGAGATGACCGGTTTTTCTTTAAATGTTCAAAGCTCGATTTGAACCCTTTAGGACAGGTAAAACGTTCCGTCACCCTGAACTTTTCTTCTCAGCTTTCCCAGAACTGATGAAAAACCCTGGAATTATCTTCGCTAAAGTAACTCGAAAATCTTGATACTCCAGTTTTGACATTTAATTGAAACCATAGGTTCAGATACGGGTATCAAAATTTCCAACAATTTTCACGAGTTGGTATGATGTATATAAAGAATAAAACGCAATGAAGAAAGATATCTTAAATTTCGCCCTTGTTTTGGCCTATTGCCCTATTTGTATATTTAGGGGCAATTCAACAGATACATTTGCAAAAAATTAGCTATTTTTATAACCCCCTTATTAACATTTTTGAAACCCCCCTTAAAATGTTAAAAAAACGTTTACTAGTCCCCCCATCATTAGCTTTGCTACATTTTCAGTACCCCCCGTAAAAGCGAACGTATTTGTTGAATGGTCCTTTATACCAACCAGTTGAACTTTCTTAGAAGTTGTTGGGCTTTGCGGGACAATTGGTCCATTGTTTTCTAGGGAGTTTCTTGAGCTTCCTAAAACTTTCTTGCTCTCATTATTTTCCACATCCTGCAGCTGTGCCGATTTTCTGAAAAAAAAAAAAAAAGTATTCCTCTGTTTGTGTATACTCAGTTCCATTTCCTGGTTCTCACAACATCATCGACACAATTTTAAAATATAATACCTGAAAATTGTTTCGAATGCTAGTCTTATTCTGCTCTCGGCTCCAGTGACCGTTGTGTAAGGTGTACTTCCAGGACTTGTGGATATAAAGGGTGAGAATCCTTTGAGTGTAAATGAATTGGTTTTCTTTAGAATAGACTTCTTTGGTTGAGATCCAAAAACTGGGTTGTAGGTAGGTTGCTATAAAGGAATTATAAGATGATGCAATACGTTCTATATTATGTATTTATATTGTTATGCTCGACGCATGTTTACTATGAGCACATGGTAACTATATGAAGGGGTAGTAGGTATATCTTCTGTTAGATGATTTAGCATATATCGCGACAGTCAATAGTAGTTCAGTTTGTATATGGTCCTAAAATAATTAGTGATAATGAATTCAACTCTTATAAGAGTTTGTAGGGACATCTATCTTGAGCAAAGAAGGGTACGTGACGTAATTTTCATCGTGTCACGTTGTGCCACGACATGATACGAACATTTTCGTGAGCCTACGTGAATTAGCAATAGGTATGTGATGTGATTTTCATCGTGTCACGTTTTGTCACGACATCACAATAAATGTTGTGAGTTTACTGGAAGCTCCTTAGATTTCCTGAATTTGCAGCGTCAGACGGACGTGATGTGTGATCAAGATTTGTAGAGTATAAGGTTCTCCCATATACTGCTTTTAGGCAAAACCTGAGTGTGGGGGGTGAAATGTTCATCTAACGCGTAGTAGCGGTGCAGAGTTGTTTCACTCTAGAAGGTCGGTTCGTACTGGCCCGAAATATGGTCTGAAATATGCTATGATCTGTTACATTTTACAACTCATCCTGATTACCACCATGCAACACGGCGACTCAAAATGCGAGGATAATTGCCACCTACATCAAACGGGGCCTTGTGAGCTCATTCCACAAATTCTTCCAATGTTTTGAATCAGGCCCTGCCTCTGGTGTGAAATCACACCAGCTGCTCATTGGTTAATGACATTTTTTGGTGGGGATCGTGAGTTACGAGGCAACCTTATACTCTACAAATCTTGATGTGTGGTAGCGCAAGCGCAAGATGCCTAGCCGCTGAGTCAGCACATCATAAACGCAATGTGTGTGTGTGTGTGTTTGCGGTCGAAAATTTGAGACGTGCGTGAATCTACCTTCGCCATATGTACGTTTCGTGCGTGAGAGTGCGTGAGTAAATCTTGAAAGTCGTGAGCATGCGTGAGTCTACTTCAACATACAGGGTGTTTCGAAAAGATTGGGACAACGCTTAGCAGTAGATACTTGACATCAAAACAAGACGATTTAACTCAAAAAGTAGTGATCCAACTCTTTTCGTTTTCAAGATGAGGGTGGTAAGGTAAAAAAAAATGTTCTCATAATTTGTCTCTATTTTGGAGACTAGAACACGTATCTACTTCAAAGTTGGTAACGATACGTTTTTCAGGTCGCTAATTATAATGGTGATATTGCCGATGTCATATTTTATAGATGGCGCTAGTTACAGTACTTTTATGTGACACTTTAAGCCATAACTTTTTTGAGGTTTGAGATAAAGTTGTAATTCCCGTATTTCTTTGAAAGCATGCATTTTATCGCGTTTAAACAAGTACACCTTTTCTTTAGGAAATTAAATTGCGTTTCGATTATAATAGAAGACGATGTCCAAACCCTACCCTCAAAAAAGTTATGGCTTAAAGTGTCACGTAAAAAGTCCTGTAAATGGCGCTACCATTTACAAAATATGGCATCGGCAATATCACCATTGTAATTAGCGACCTGAAAAACATGTGGTTACCAACTTTGAAGTAGATACGTATAATAGTTTCCAAGATAGAGACAAATTACGAAAACAATTTCTTTTTACTTTACCACCCTGTATCTTGAAAACGAAAAGAGTTAGACCACTACTTTTCGAGTTAAATCGACTTGTTTTAATCTCAAGAATCTACGGCTAAGCGTTGTCCCAATCTTTTCGAAACACCTTGTATATGTTTCGTGCATGAGTGTGCGTGAGCAAAATCTTAAAAGTCGTGAGTATGCGTGAGCGTGAGTCAATACTGATTCACAGTAGCATATGGCATACACCCGGCAGGGTAAATTATCCGATTGACCTTTGAAATAACCTTTTTAAGTCGTGTTTAAAACAATTTAAACCCTTTCAAATAGCTACACTTAAATACACATTATAATTTAATATCACATACCGAATACAACTAAATAATTTTAGGAAATAACCGCAAACTGCATGAATTATATATCCGAATCATTGTACCCGCAGAGATACTCTACTGTTAGATGACATTGTTGTAGAACTCTCCAAAATCGTTCGACTTAGGCAAAAATTTCATTTAAAGACATTTTCGGGAGTCTGCAGAGGCGCAGATCAGTCCACAAGGACCGTTTTGGGTTCTATAAGGCGTTGGAAATGACCAGGCGAAAATTCGAAGAAACACCGAATTTTCACTTAGGAAAAATGTTTTTGGTTCAGAATATCAGAGTAGAAGTATATAATGACAAAGATTTATGAATAATATACTTTTTCAAAGGTACCATAAATTGGACTTTGAAAAATAATATTTTTGGAAGGGCGTCAAAATTTGGCCCAAGAATCGATTTATCGAAAGTACGCCAAAGTTTCACTTGCAGACTAATTTTTCAAAACTGCGTTGAAATTTGGCTTGAAGATCGATTTTTCAAAAGTACGCCAAAATTTCACCCGCAGATTAACTTTTCAAAAGTACCTTGAAATTTGGCTTGAAAATCAATTTTTCAAAAGTACGCCAAAATTTCACCCGCGGATTAACTTTTCAAAAGTACCTTGAAATTTGGCTTGAAAATCGATTTTTCAAAAGTACGCCAAAATTTCACCCGCAGATTAGTTTTTCAAAAGTACCTTGAAATTTGGCTCGAAAATCGATTTTTTCAAAAGTACGCTAAAATTGGTCTTAAACTGGATTTTTCAAAAGTACCACGAAGTCAGTTTAAAAAGTACCACGAAAATATACTTTAAATTATTTTTTATTTTTTATTCCTCAACCAAAGACATTGACCTTTGAGGTACGATCATTGAAAGCCCAATTCTAAAGTATGAGCATAAAATTTTAACGATGCACTGCATCCAAAAGGCAAAATAGAAGATTTTGTCAAAGCCGGCGTAGTGCCGATAAGCAAAAATTGATAAAAATCAATGCACATGTACAAGGCCGGTTTCTCGCATGGAAAGAGTTTGGATTGACCCAGCGGCTCGCAATTTAGTCGAGCGCGTTGAGTAGTCCAGACAAAGCGATGGTAGAAAAGCCAATAACGGGGCTTTTCAAATGACAAAGTTATAGAGGAAAACGCCTTGTGCATAAAAATCCAAAAATTCAATTTTGCCTAATAGTCGCTCGAAGGTGAGACGCTGCCAAATCGATATTATTAATCGACTGTGATAAGGGTTAGTAAGTCGTGGACTGATCGAACGCCACTCAACTTATGCAGTAATAAGTCCTCTGAATGTGTTTGAGTACGTGAATTTCCACGATACAAGAACTTTAAAGCTAGGTAGTCTCTAGCGAAACTAAATTCATTTAGTAAAACTTTTTTAAGTTAATTTCAGTCAGCCTTAATTATTCATTTACCCAGAGTCTGAAATGATTCTAAAAGCTCGCATTTTGATTCTGAGAAGGTACGTATGAATCTTTTCTACCTAATCGATCGTTAGCGCGAGCGCTCTCGCTTGTATGGTCTGAAAGTCACTACCTTGATTGGGGAAGGCACGATTCTTTCTTGAGAATT
Source organism: Rutpela maculata (assembly GCA_936432065.2). NCBI lineage: Eukaryota > Metazoa > Arthropoda > Insecta > Coleoptera > Cerambycidae > Rutpela > Rutpela maculata. The sequence continues at coordinate 34,495,252 of OW386292.2, forward strand.
TTGTATAACCAATTCTGTTAAATAAACGGATTCTTTGAACTAATGTTTCTTAATTGATCTTGAGGCCTGTTGACGGTCTATAATCCCTGGAACTTTCGTATAGAAAACCGGATGTGTCGAGTTAATTCGCATTAACGTTCGACCTTCTGGTTGTTTTACGGAGGTTCGATAGGGATTTTTTTATGCGTTTTTTGAGAAATATATTCCGTTATTAATGGACCAAAACGCGATTTTCGCGTACCAAAACTAATCCCTCCGCAGAGAAATTCTTCGGTTGGGATTTTTTTATGCAAAAATTCAGGAAATTAAGAGGTGCCTAAACCCCTAACGAGGGAATTCGGGTCCAGAGAGAGCGTAGTTTCCGATCTGTGGTAGTGCAGCCTTGGTCCCGCTTTTCGGCTACCGAAGTCATCTTATCTCGAACCCGCCTGGGAGGTAGAAGAACGGGGTAATACGCGACTGGCGCCCCCTGAGAAATAAATTGGTGTCGCGTCATTTTGACGCCCGGTAGTGCGTTCTTCTACATGGCGCCCAACGTGGGGCGTTGTTAGTCAGCAGGGCTTTCTGGAAAGGATATGGATGAATCAACGCCTTTCCAGTTTTACGACGAGCCGACATCTGTGATGGACAACGTCTCTAGAGGGTTAGAGAGGCCGTGCGCGGAGGATGTACTGGGTAGTTCGGGGGTTGGCCCGAGTACCACTGAAGGAGTCATACAGCCCTCCTCAGAACAAGTGTTTGCCCAAATGGCAGCAGGTCTTGCCAAAGCTCTAAGCGAAGCCACACACGAGCATAAGTATCGGTCGAAGCATCCAAATGCGGAATTTCATGGCTTCGAACACGAAGACCCTGAAACCTTCATTCATCATATGGAGGAATTTTTCGTCCGAGTACGAATTACGCAGGATAACGACCGTCTGTATAAAATATCAGAACAGCTCAAAGACGATGCTAGGAAATGGTTCGAACAATACCGAACCCTAATTACCACGTATCCTCTATTCCTCGAGCGGTTCAGAAGCCGTTACGATTCAGGTGAAGTACTCACCGAAGCAGTAGCTAATTTATATGGCAAGAAACAAGATGCCGAGGAAAATACGTCAGTATTTATTTCCAGGAAGGTATGCCTCTTCAACAGGATCGATCCGTTTAAGCCGGAGGCGATGAAGGCGGCTACCATCTTCAATCAGTTGAGACCTGATATGAAAATGCTCCTAAAGAGTGCCGTCATACTAGATACAAATACACTAGTGACGATGACCGAACAAATGGCCAAAATCATGGATGAGAATAAAGAATTCGAGATTCTGCAAAATGCAAAAAAAAGCAAAGACCGAGAAGCGTCCACCTCTACCGCTTCAGCTCAAGGGAATCAGCAATCGAGCAGTAACTGGAGAACGGAACCCTCCGCATTAGCGAAGCCGTCCTCCAGTTCCTTTGGTGCATCTAGGACACCATTCAATGGATCTCAAAGAAGAGATAATCCGCCAGCACCAAGGGTGCATTTTGCAAATAATATTTCCTCGCTGCCCAGAGGGGATATACCGAGAAGGGGTACTGGAGACGTAAGGAACTCCCGAGTCCCGTATCGCCCTTGCAGATATTGCCCAACGGAGCAGTGGCATTTTCATGCAGAATGCCCAAACAATCCCTATCGTAATATGAATACGGGAAACCAAGCGGGGGTCAGAGGCGATGGCCCAGGCCGAACTGTACCAGCCCCGCCTACCAGGCCCCAGCAGGCTCGAAGCGACCCTCGGGGAAGCTCCGAAGCAAGAAGTTTAAATTAAAAAACTTCGATGACCTTCCTGACCTTAATTACCTGTTTAAGGATCAAGAAGTCAACCTATCTCCCCACCGATTCACTCCATTAGAATCTATCAATCAAACCAACGACGCTTTCCCTCTGCCTCGCATTAAGATTATAATTAATAATCGAGCGGTTAACGCTTTATTGGATACAGGTTCGACAAGGAATATTATCCAACCGAAATTTTTGAACGACATTGATCAACTTACAGCTCCCCAAACTTTTGTTATGGCTTGTGGCGATGGTTTAGTAGAATCCCTCGGGACTACGACCATAAACGTTAATGTACTAGATGTACCCTTTCAGACCACGTTTCAGGTCATTCAAAATTTAAATGAAGAGCTCATTCTGGGAGCCCCGTTTTTATATGCTCACAATGTCGTATTCGATTATCAACGTAAATGTGTCTACGTCGGCACCGAAGAGCGAATAACCGTCTTCTGGAATCAAGCGGCACATCAAGCAAGGAAGCAATGCCGGCTTCCCGAAGAACTGATCATCGGAAACGATAATTTAAAACCTCTATTCGAGGAATTCGCTGAATTGTTCACCGCGGTGCCTACCCAAGCTACCACGGTGACAACGAAACATAAAATAAAAGTTAAAGACGACCGCCCGTTCAATATCAAACCCTACCCCATGTCTCCTTCTAAGAAAAAAGTTATGTACGATCAAATTGAAGAGATGCTGAAAGCCGGGGTCATAGAACCGAGTACCGCTCAGTACAGTTCGCCTCCCATTATAATTGAAAGGCCCGGCAAGAAGCCTCGCTTCTGCATTGATTATCGTCACTTAAATGAAGTAACGGAAGACGAAGCATCCGTCTTACCAAAGATATACGAGAGTATAAAGGATCTAGGAAACGCCAACATATTTACGGTGTTGGACCTCAAGAGCGGATATTGGCAAATCCCTCTTGAGGAGTCGTCAAAAAACTATTCTACGTTTACAACATTAGATGGAGCATCTTACCGATTTAACGTGATGCCTTTCGGATTGAAGACCGCTCCATGTACATTCCAAAAATTTATGGCAAGAGACGTATTGACCGGCTACTTGCATCATTTCTGCAAAGTATATCTCGATGATATTATCATCTACAGTGAAAATATAGAACAGCATGTAAACCATCTGAGAGCCGTCTTTGAACGCCTGCGTTTGCATAATTTAAAGGTGTCACCGGAAAAATGTGTGGTAGCCACGTCAAGCATAACCTATCTCGGGCATCAAATAAATGCCAACACCACTCAACCATTAGAAAAACACATATTACAGATACAAAATTATCCGGCCCCTACGACGAGGCGCCAGCTTCAGAGTTTCCTTGGTCTATGTAATTGGGTACGTGAATATATCCCTAATGTTGCAATAATTACAAAGCCCTTGACCCGACTACTCTCGAAAGACTGGCGCTTCAAGTGGAATCCGGAAGCCCAAGAAGCTTTTATTTTACTAAAAGAAGTATTGAATAAACCTCTAGGACTGCACCGGCCAGATTTCAATAAAATGTTCATACTGCAGACGGACGCATCCTTAATAGGATTATCTGCAGTATTATATCAATTGGGGGATAATGACCAGAAGCACATCGTCTCTTATGCTAGTAATACGTTATCTCCGACGGAGAGAAAATACCATATTAATGAATTGGAATGTTTGAGCGTCGTTAATTATATAAGGAAATACAAAATATATTTGGCAGACCGTCCATTTATAGTCAAAACCGACAATCGAGCTTTACTATGGTTAAATAAGCATAAGGACGAGAAAATGAAATTTACACGTTGGTCATTATTACTTCAGGAATACAGCTTCACCATAGAACATTGTCCCGGCAAGGAAAATATATTGGCTGACTATCTTAGCAGGAATCCTCAAGGCCCAAACGTCGAAGCAGATGACGAAGAGGAGAGAATGTACCCACCAAAATTCTCGTACAAGGAACGAATATCAGTGATTACCACATTGGAATTAAACGATCAGGTCAGAGAAGCGCAAACGCACTCCAGAGATATCCAAGACCAAATTGAACGATGGAATACTCTAGTGCGACAAGCAGATAAAACCGAGGCAGAGGTGAAATTCGTCAATACAAGACAAGTGATAGGCGGCACACTTTGGACGAGAGGCGAAAATGTTATAGAAAAATTATACGTACCAAAACGTATGGTCATGAGAGTAATATCTCATTTTCACGACCGACCGGAAGTAGGTCACCCCGGCCGCGATGAAACTGTTAGAATCATCTCGGGCCGCTATTATTTTAATAATTTGTCGAGACTAGTTAACAAATATTTAAATGAGTGCATTATTTGTAATTCCGTAAAAAGCAGACAGTCACAACCGAAGGCTCCTCTCAGAAGCCATGCTCCATCGCATCCGTTCGAAGTTCTAAGCGTCGATGTAATCGGACCGCTTCAGCGAACCAAAGATGCAGATAACCGATATATATTAATGGTAGAGGATGTATTTAGTAAGTGGGTCGAAGCCAAGGCGTTCACCCAAGTCAGTGGAAAAACAATAGCACAATTTATCGAAGAGGAACTAGTGGCGAGATATGGCGTTCCGAGGGTCATCATTTCCGACCAGGGAGGCCACTTCAATTCCGGCTTTTACGATACGTTCTGTACACGTAACAATATTGAAAGATTCTTCACAGCAGCTTACCACCAACAGGCTAATCCAATAGAAAGGAGGGTGCAAGAAGCTAAGAAGATCTTAAAAACCTTATTATATGGTTCACCCAACGACGAGTGGGATCGACATGTTAGTCAGATGGCATATATCTTGAGAACAAGAAAAAACGCCGCTACGGGGCATACGCCCAGTTTCGTAGTGCTCGGCTATGAATTACCGCAGATTGGTGATTGGAATATGTTCGCTTATAGACAAGAACGTCGTAATCAAGCGGACGTTCCCCGCCTTGAAAGAGTCAAGGAAATTCGTAAAAATCAAACAAATTACCAATGGCGTTACGCGCCCAAAGTGGCGGTAACGCCGGTCGTATATAAAGTGGGAGATATGGTAATGACTAAAAGGATCAGGAAGGATCATACCTTCACACCGTCGTGGAGTGGGCCACACAAGGTTTTAAAGAGATTGTCCAATGAAGTTTACCTCATTCACAAGGGGGTAACTTCGACGAGATTACATGTCGATGCCATCAGGCCGGCACCTAAGGGAGACCCCGATGTTGAATTGGAATTGTCTGAAGAATCAGAAGATAGTCCGGATGAAATTCATCTTAGTGACGACGCTTCCTCATCAGACAATGAGATCGCGCCCAGGTCAGAGCGACGTAGCGATACCACACTAGTTCAAATCAATGTTCCCGCAAGTGCTCAAGATGAGCCGGATGTAATAAGTCGAGATCCCGAAGATGCTCGAGATGAGCCAGATATAGAAGAGTCACCTCTAGATATTTCTGAGGTCGACCACGGCTAATAGCCGTTTTCGCTTTTTTTTATATTTTTTCTCAAAATTCTAAGTGGCGATTTTGACCTATATGCGGTCGAATCGAAGATTTAAAGTCTACTCCATGAGCAGACATGGAAAGACGGCGAACCCGACGCAAGAGCGCGATCCGGTAAGCCTAGCTTCTCAAGAGCGAGAGCCGCCAAGTTCGAGTAATGGACGTAGGCATAAGTACGAATCAGTACGAGTTTCGGAAGCTGTTTTTCTTATGCAAGAAGACAACTTCTATTTTAATCATTTTAAGTCAACAAAATTAACGTATACCCCAAATGGAAACTACGAGTTTCAGAAGCCGTTCTTCGCTCAAGAAGACACTTCAATATTTTTTTTTTTATACTTTTTTCACAAGTCGTGATGACCGCACGAGTATCGTAAGCCGATTTAATCTACCTTACGAAGTAGAAACTACGAGACGAGTTTCAGAAGCCGTTCTTCGCTCAAGAAGACGCTTCAATTTTTTTTTTTATATTTTTTTCACAAAGTAGTGATGACCGCACGAGTATCGTAAGCCGATTCAATCTACCTTACGAAGAACCAAATTCTAACCATTATAAGTTAACAAAATTCATGTTAGAAAAATATTTCATTAAAAACAACACATTGTGTTTGTTAGTCGACGCGTCCCAGTCGACGACTTGCTAAAAAGTCAATCTAGTTGCAGAACTGCATTTTCCATGTGCAGAAATGGAAAGATGACCCAGCCTGTCGCAAGGGCGCGGCATGGTGAAGTCTGGAACTCAAAGGCGAGGACCGTCCAAGCTGCGGCATGGAGATATAGACAGCCTCTTCTAGAAAGGACCGAAGTTAAGCAAGAGCGAGACCAGGGCAAAAAAGCGAGTGCAACGAGTTAGTGAGAGTGGACGCTAATCAAAATTGTGCTACGCTTCGCTTCGCTTCGCACCTCGACGCGGGTGTAATTAAGTTGATAAAAATGTTGTATCAACTTGTCGTATTGTTTAAAAAATGTATTTATTTTAAGTTAGATAGGCGAATCAGCCGTCTGCCCCAATTAAGGCCGTTATTTTTAAAAACATCTGTACCATAGGTCAGACCGTCAAATGAAGGCATACAGACATACAAGTGAATATGGAAATTAAAGGCAATCGATGAGTAGAAAAGATTCAACCAAAGGAGGGGAGTGTTGTAGAACTCTCCAAAATCGTCCTAAGTTGAAGACATAATCAAAATTCGACTTAGGCAAAAATTTCATTTAAAGACATTTTCGGGAGTCTGCAGAGGCGCAGATCAGTCCACAAGGACCGTTTTGGGTTCTATAAGGCGTTGGAAATGACCAGGCGAAAATTCGAAGAAACACCGAATTTTCACTTAGGAAAAATGTTTTTGGTTCAGAATATCAGAGTAGAAGTATATAATGACAAAGATTTATGAATAATATACTTTTTCAAAGGTACCATAAATTGGACTTTGAAAAATAATATTTTTGGAAGGGCGTCAAAATTTGGCCCAAGAATCGATTTATCGAAAGTACGCCAAAGTTTCACTTGCAGACTAATTTTTCAAAACTGCGTTGAAATTTGGCTTGAAGATCGATTTTTCAAAAGTACGCCAAAATTTCACCCGCAGATTAACTTTTCAAAAGTACCTTGAAATTTGGCTTGAAAATCAATTTTTCAAAAGTACGCCAAAATTTCACCCGCGGATTAACTTTTCAAAAGTACCTTGAAATTTGGCTTGAAAATCGATTTTTCAAAAGTACGCCAAAATTTCACCCGCAGATTAGTTTTTCAAAAGTACCTTGAAATTTGGCTCGAAAATCGATTTTTTCAAAAGTACGCTAAAATTGGTCTTAAACTGGATTTTTCAAAAGTACCACGAAGTCAGTTTAAAAAGTACCACGAAAATATACTTTAAATTATTTTTTATTTTTTATTCCTCAACCAAAGACATTGACCTTTGAGGTACGATCATTGAAAGCCCAATTCTAAAGTATGAGCATAAAATTTTAACGATGCACTGCATCCAAAAGGCAAAATAGAAGATTTTGTCAAAGCCGGCGTAGTGCCGATAAGCAAAAATTGATAAAAATCAATGCACATGTACAAGGCCGGTTTCTCGCATGGAAAGAGTTTGGATTGACCCAGCGGCTCGCAATTTGGTCGAGCGCGTTGAGTAGTCCAGACAAAGCGATGGTAGAAAAGCCAATAACGGGGCTTTTCAAATGACAAAGTTATAGAGGAAAACGCCTTGTGCATAAAAATCCAAAAATTCAATTTTGCCTAATAGTCGCTCGAAGGTGAGACGCTGCCAAATCGATATTATTAATCGACTGTGATAAGGGTTAGTAAGTCGTGGACTGATCGAACGCCACTCAACTTATGCAGTAATAAGTCCTCTGAATGTGTTTGAGTACGTGAATTTCCACGATACAAGAACTTTAAAGCTAGGTAGTCTCTAGCGAAACTAAATTCATTTAGTAAAACTTTTTTAAGTTAATTTCAGTCAGCCTTAATTATTCATTTACCCAGAGTCTGAAATGATTCTAAAAGCTCGCATTTTGATTCTGAGAAGGTACGTATGAATCTTTTCTACCTAATCGATCGTTAGCGCGAGCGCTCTCGCTTGTATGGTCTGAAAGTCACTACCTTGATTGGGGAAGGCACGATTCTTTCTTGAGAATTTTGTATAACCAATTCTGTTAAATAAACGGATTCTTTGAACTAATGTTTCTTAATTGATCTTGAGGCCTGTTGACGGTCTATAATCCCTGGAACTTTCGTATAGAAAACCGGATGTGTCGAGTTAATTCGCATTAACGTTCGACCTTCTGGTTGTTTTACGGAGGTTCGATAGGGATTTTTTTATGCGTTTTTTGAGAAATATATTCCGTTATTAATGGACCAAAACGCGATTTTCGCGTACCAAAACTAATCCCTCCGCAGAGAAATTCTTCGGTTGGGATTTTTTTATGCAAAAATTCAGGAAATTAAGAGGTGCCTAAACCCCTAACGAGGGAATTCGGGTCCAGAGAGAGCGTAGTTTCCGATCTGTGGTAGTGCAGCCTTGGTCCCGCTTTTCGGCTACCGAAGTCATCTTATCTCGAACCCGCCTGGGAGGTAGAAGAACGGGGTAATACGCGACTGGCGCCCCCTGAGAAATAAATTGGTGTCGCGTCATTTTGACGCCCGGTAGTGCGTTCTTCTACAACATCAAGTCCAATATGAGTGTGTTCTCAGAGTTGCCCCTTCTCCCGGATATTAGTAGTGATTTAAATACTTTCCAGTTAAAAATTATGAAAACAGATCTGATAATTGCTAATGTTTAGTAACACTATATTAATATATATAAATTAATTTAAAATATACGGCATATGCAACAAGCCTATTGGTTAGAGTCTACGTCTACGATCGGTTCTGCACCAGTCCTATTTCTAAGAATCTTTGTCAAATCCTAGCTATGTCCAGTGACGTAGCCAGGGGGGGGGGGTCCTGGGGGATATAAAATTATTATATTGATTTTATTTTCGGTTTTAGTCAAACATTTTTTTTGGCCGTTTACAAATCTTCATTCCATGCAACCAGTCCCGTCGCAAATCGTAATTTCTTGCAATTTATAGCCGCAATATTGACAGGGCGGAGCCTTAATTTAGTCAAATGTATAAAACCTTGTGGAATCATGAGTAAATTCGATTTATTTTTATTACTAGCCAAGCGAAATTCACGTTACATTGCGCATAGTCGCCATGAGTTACTTGGAATATAAGTTGTTGAATAGTTCAACTAAAGGACCCCGCACAATTCTTATGCAAATTGGCGTACCTACAACAATCAAATTGGCTGAATTTTTAATATGTTGTATATGTATGTGACTTATTTCCGATCAAAAACCCTCATGGACCCATCTCGATCTATATAGTCTAGTCTCGTCTAGTATTCGAGATACAACTATAAGTAAATTCTTGTAAAATTCTGTGTATCTTGTCGAACTTTTAATTTATTGACGGGGTATTTGTTGTTAGAGGTCAAAGAAGCAATTTCCGAAAGTTTTTCAATTAAAATTTTTTGATCAGGAAGACACATACTTACTTACTTACTTACTTACTTACTTTATGTAAAAAATGTTTTAGCCAATATGACCAAATATTATTTTCACTTGTTATTTTTCTATAGATTTCCCGGCTCCTTCGCCAACATTTTTCAAACTTTAATTTTTTCTACGCTATTTTTATTAAGTAAAACAACAAATGCTTTTAGTGCAAAATATTATAAAGGACTATTAGAACGAATCACGCACCACAATATAAAATGTATGAAAAAAATTATGAATTCGAAATTATTTAAATAATTGTACAAAAGGTCATTCTTGTACATTTCTTGAGCAGTAGTATCTCGGAAATTAGACATAGGATCGAGTTGGGCCCATGAGAGTTTTTGATCAGAAAGTCGAAATCTACAACATATTAAAAATTCAAGCAATTTGACTGTACGCCAATTTACATAAGAATTGTGCGAAAGCTACATAACAATACCTACATAATATACTTACAAAAAAATTTTCGGACCCCCCCCCCCCGAATAAAAATCCTGACTACGTCACTGCTATGTCTGCACTTGATGATGTATGTAAGTCTGTTGTGCTGCTTTTTTCTGTTGGTGGTAATGTCGAAATGTTGAATTTGCTTTTCGTAATTGCATGATTTCGTAATAATCTCTATTTTAACGTAAGGCTTACCAGAGACGTCAAAAAGGAGAATTTTTTTTAACCCATTCATTCTAACTTTTCTCGCGCTATAAATCGTTAAGTAGTAATACTAAAGGCATTAGAGGCCATAGGTGAATTCTTTTCGTCGGCACTATCTGCACCAGTGCAGAAAATAAAAGGAGATAGAGAGAGATTATACACAAGTTGAAAAGAGAAACATTTGTACTGGTGCAGATGGTACAGACGAAATGAATTGACCTCATATAGGGCCCTTACCTGGAAAAATTCATGGTAGTTCTGGAAATAGGCTTACTTTACGTTTTTTGGAGCGCCGAATCCGAATTTTCAATTTCCCACCAAAAGTTCCCCCCGCAACACACTCAAATTTAGAGAAAAAAAACTGGTTTTTGATCTTTTTTTATTGTTCTATTTTCGTTTTACAGAAAAAATACTCAGGCATTCAGAAAATAAACAAAATTTACAACAAAAAAAGTCCTTTGACATTTTGACGTATGACGAACGGGAGGGGAGCGAGTGAGTCCCGAAATATACGCCTCGGCGCCGCACGTGCATTTAGGTATTATACGGCAACTTTACAGCTGCTCTCTCGTCTTTCGATCTTCTTGAGGTACCCCCTCCCCTCCCAGATAACAAAGGCACGTGAAAATGACGTGAAAAAATGGTCAGGAGTGACGAGAAAGACGAGTTAGATGACGTAAATGAAACGTGAAAATGACTTCCTAATGTCGTCTCAGACGAATGACGTCTTATGCTAGACGTTAATTTGACGTCTTTTTCAGGTTAGTTTGGTAATCCTCCCACAGGTTTTTAGTAATAGGAACATATAAAACTACATACTAATTAGTAGTCTACTTGATAAAAATGAAGTAATTAATGCATAAATAAGTATTGTGCTATGAATTTGTTTGTTAGCCATCCGTATATTTTATTTACATTAACATATCTAATATTGTTTACCATCACTCCAATTTTTTCTCACAAGGGTTGCCTGCAAATTATCTTGTTTATTAAGTTATTAAATTCATTTTTACTTACCTTTACCAATTGTGGTCGGTAGGGATCGAACCTGCATGTCTTTGTTGTCATTATTACAGTACTGGCTCTTTTACCAACTGAGCTATCTTAGTGACCGTTATTTCGGATGCTAAAAGCAGTATTTATGGTGATGTGTATGAAGTCTTTATTATGTGAAATTGAATTTCTAGCCTTATTTAAAATATATGAAAATCTTTCAGGCTCTCTTTTTTTTTTCTATTTTTTACGTGTTCCCAAACCTGAATTGTTCGAGTTACTATAGTATTTTTATTTATTTATAATTATTAAGAAGAACTTATTTAATTTAATTAAACTGTCACCAGTGTCACCTGAGAAGTACAAGTACTTGTTGAATAACGTAATTATTACATTAATTCAGTGGCGATTCGTTAAAAAAAATGTTTTCCCCAGATCTCGAAATTGAAGAGCAGAGAGGGAGAAATCCCAAAAAAAATTTTCCTCATCTCAAATTTGATGGGCGATGGGGGGAAAGTCAGGAGTCAACTATTTTAAGAATTTAAGTTTTAAGTTGAAGTGCTTACACAAACCTGGGAAACGTGTTGGAGAAAAAACCGTAAAGGTATAATATCGGCATCTGCAACATAAATAGAATATTTAATGGTCTAAAACAGACCTAAAATTGAAAAAAAGTACATTCGTACATCGGTTTTATAAGCAATTATTACCTTAAAAAAAAAACAACTAAAATTTTTTTCGCAATTATTTTAACAAAAAAAAAAAAAAAGACGGAATGAGCTAGGGTCGAACCGCCGACCTCGTGACTTGCAAGACGACGCCTTAACTCACTCGACCACTAACCTCTCTAAGAGTACTTGCTTAAAGACTTTATAGTGGAAAACGCAACGGCTAGATTTTGCTTTTTAATGCATTTTAATCTAATTTTATTATTAAAAGAACTCGATACCTGCACAAATAAACTGCCGAATCTTTGCAAACTCTTTCGAATATAAATTATTTTGAATATTGTTAAAAAACATCATCCTCGAATAAAGACGCCAATACTTATCCCTCACGACACGGTTTATTTTTTTTTAAACTTTACACTCTGCTTACGATAACAAAATGCCATTAGCGAGTTTTAAAGTTTGTAATCCGAAAAAATATAAATAAATTTAACACCGAAAAAAGACGAGGTGATGTGTAGCACGTCATTTTAATGTCATTTATAAGACGTCATTATGTCGTCGATTTTTAGTGCACTGATGTTTTTTTGACCAGAATCACCAGATTTTGACGTCATTATAACGTACCCCTGCTTCCTGGGCTGCCACGCCCCTCAAGCTAGCATGTTGTTGTCAAGAAGCCCTTCCCTTTTCCCCCGACCCATGACACGTGTATGCTGCTCGAGAATTGATAGCAACCTGTTGATCGCCCTCGGCGATCCCCCCCCCTCCCCTAAAATGTTTCAAATTTGTGTTATTTTATTTGGTTCCTACAGTGTATAATATATCACCAAATTGTCTCGGAATCCATAGAAGCTGGAAGCCTAAAAATATACTCTATGTTAAGGGTTCTTAACTTTTTTTTTCGGAAATTTTCTCGTGTTAAGCACATTTTCTCATTTTCATTAATAAATTCGGCTAAATCGTAGTTTTTTAAATGGGTCTCAAATAGAAAAGTATAGTGCAATTTGCAATTTTAGTACACATTTTACATTTTTAATTCCGAATTCGCCCCCCCCCCCCCCCTCAGGAAAGAGTCAAAGCCGCCCCTAAGACATATTGATTCACCGCATAAAAAACAATTCTGTTTGAAAGAAAGACTGTGTCTCGGAGCGCCTTCGCGGAATCACGGGATATTCGAGCACCGGTCTGGTCTGTTTTTTACATACGATGCGATTAGTTTCTCTTTAACGGATGACCTTTGACACTTCCTATGCACCACAATCGTCATACGCCCGGTTAAAAGACCATATTTGCTATCTTTTCGCTTTAAACTCGCCGCCTGAAAAGATTTTAAACCGTTTCCCGTCATGTTCACTGTTGTGTCATCCGATAACAGTTGCTCGCAAATGAAACAGTTTAAAGTCACATCAACCATGTTTAAAATATTATGAGAAAACGTTCTCATGCGAAACAAAACGTTTTTTAAAGCAATGAAAACAATAAACAATATAAAGTGAGGAAAAAAACCCTAAAAAATCGCGATCGAGATCAACAGGTTGCTATCAATTCTCGAGCAGCATTGGGTCGGGGGAAAAGGAAAGGGCCTCTTGACAACAGCATGCTAGCTCGAGGGACATAGCAGGGGAGGGAGGTACCCCAAGAAGATCGAAAAACGAGTGAGCAACTGTGGAGTTGCCGTATGATACCTAAATGCACGCGCGGCGCTGAGGCGCATGTTTCGGGACCCACTCGCCCCCCTCCCGTTCGTCGTACGTCAAAATGTCAAAGGACTTTTTTGTTGTAAATTTTGTTTACTTTCTGAATGTCTGGGTATTTTCTGTCTAAAGGGAAAGAAACGATGAAAAAATCAAAAACCAATTTTTGTTTTTTTTTCCCTAAATTTGAGGGGGTTGCGGGGGGAATTTTTGGTGGGATTCGGTGCTCTAAAAAACGTAAAGTAAGCCTATTCTAGAACTACCATGAATGTTTCCAGGTAAAATTCTCTAATGCCTGGATTATAAGTCCTACGAAAAAAGTAAGTACATCAAAATTATAAAGAATCTCCAGCTTTAGAAAACTGTCTTAATTTTTCCCATAGCTTTGACAGGAAGCTTTGACATTTAAAAAAAGTTGGCGGCGTTTCCACCGGAACAACAAACGTCAGAAATTTGCATACATACTCGGGATTAATCCTCCCCTACAAGCCCTCAAAACGGCATCGAGTTAAATTCATTTTCATTGAGAAAACTCCTGCAGACTGGATTATAAATGACTAAATAAAAGTTATTGTTAACTTTTTCTTATAGATAATTTTTTTTTTATATTTTACCTGTTCGAGATGATTTTCTGACATTTGCCTTTGAAGCATGTCAGGTGCAGGCACAACCTCGAATCTAGAAGGTCGTCTATTTCGTTCCTCAGCTCTTCTTATCTCTTCTTCTCGTGCTCTTTCTTCTGCTTCTCTCTGTCTGATAGCAGCAATCTAAAATATGTAGTATAAAAATAGCAGATACTCATTTCCAGTAAATCTTATTAGAACTGTTGGCTTGTCGCACTATAAATGTCAAGAGATAGGAATGAATAGAAATGGGGAAGGGGTTACGTATTTGGTTAAAACAAATTTTAGGTCACTTAAATAAACAAATCGACACTTCTTGAAATTTGGGCTGCTTATTCTCTAATGCTTATTGTTTTGTCTTTGAACAACTACCTTTATGTTCATGTATGCAGCTTTGTAAAACTTTTAATATTACTGATACAATAAAAAAAATATTTCGCCAGCAGGATTTGACCCGAGACGTCCGCATCCTGAATAAAAACCGCTGCCCAAGGAATCACTACTTCCACATCCAGATTTTCTATCCAAGTCTCTCACAACAAGAAGATTTTGTATGTGAAAATAATTGTTTATGGAACTTAATAATATAATATTTGAAATCGTCTACCCCAAAAACCCATAAAACGATATCCCACATCGGTAGTAGGGTGGGGGTGGTGATGGGGGGTGGTAGTGGGGTTGGATGAAGTAAAAAAACATTTTGAGGTTTCTGGTTCTTGTACACACACTAAATCACAATTTTTTTTCATCCCCTTTAATAATGGGGTGGGGGTGGTAATGGGGGTGGCTAATGCCAAAAATTTTTTTGAGACCTTAGCCTCTCTAAATACCTAAATACCAATTTTATGGACTCTTTCTTGCTTAATTTCCCTATTTACCCCCCATTTACCCCAATTTACCCCCCAATTCTCCGACACAATGAGATGAAAATATAATCTAGCTCCAGATCCCGTTAAAGTACATATGTGTGCCAAATTTCAAGTCAATATCTTAAACGGTGTTCCAGAGTAATCGTGCGCACAAAAAAAGTTAGACAGACAGACCGACAGACAGAATTTTTTTCTTCAATCAAACTTAAAATCTCGACGTTTCATGACATTTTAAGCCTATTTGAACAGTAAAAATTTTCAAAATTTTTTTGTCGTTACTATACTTCCACTGGATGAGGAAGTAAAAGTGCTAGTCGCATTACCCGCTGGGCTGTTTAGCGACTAAAGTTCGGTTTGTAAAAACATAATATAACATTTAAACATATTTGGTGATTTTCGGATCTCTAACAAAATCGCTAAAGACCTCTTTCGGGCCTCTATACAAGATTTTTTAACATTTGTATCTTTGGATTATTTTCAAGTAACAGAGACAAAATAATAGACATTGGAGAATTACCAGTCCAAATTTCCATAAGAAATATCGATAGGTTTATTTATAAGTGACCTAGACGTAAAAACTAACGTATCTGAGCTCCAAATGCAAGTAGAGCATTACATTTTTTTTTTCAAAGTTGGCTTTTTTAATCTACTTCCATTACTCCTTTACCGCTTTTGATTTCTTAAAAAAATAAGAGAGTTATTTGAATTTGTTTATAACTACAATTTCGAAAATTATAAATAACTCCAATAAAAAGGGTTTAAATTTTGAAAAAAAAAATTCTCTCTCTTTGATCTTAAAGTACTTATAAAAAAGTTACAATTTGAGCCATCGTACACATTTCTTGGTTTTGATGGCAGGATTTCACAAGGGTGCAAAGATTTAGCAACAATTGCATATTTGAGCTGTTTTAATAATTACTTTGATTTGAAAATTTAAGTGGTAATTGTACTTTTTAAGAGATATATTTCTCCAAAATTTCATTGAATATTATTATCCATTAGTTTTGAAAGAACAGTGATTTGTTTAGAAACACAAAATTTTACAATATTCATTTTTTTTAAATAATAACAATTATTGGAATGAATTATAGTTTATGTACTTTTATTGTACAACTCATAACGAACATTTTCCTTCTTTTTGTTGTTTTCCATAGGACTTATAGATTTCGAGATATTCAAAGAAAACCGATGGAAAACACGCTCTAAAAAATTAAATCGTTTAAATAAACAATACGCTGACCTCGCAAAAACTGCAAAACTGAACTGTGAACTTAAGTTGATCACCTGAATACGTTAGAACAAAAAAACTGCCCTGACCAGACAATTCACATTGCGAATTTTTTAGTTCTAATTTGATTCCACCATAAGGAAAAGTGATAATGAAAATGTAATTTTTTTGACCTGGCTAACAAAAAAAAAAGTGGGCACCCAAATAATTTTTTATACTTACCCGTAAAAAAATTCTAAACATTTATTTAAAACAGCGCATTAAGTTCATGTGTTCTTCGACCACACGCTTTTCCCAGTTAGTATACAGAAATCCTTTATTTAAAAACAATTTAAGGACTGCAGGTGGAACTTCTACTTAATTTTGAAAGCATTATCTTGTATGTATGTCAAAGTCTTTAGCTCAGATAAGTTGTTCATTTTCGAAAAAAAAAAAAAAAATTTCATACATATTTGAATCTGTTTTTACTGTATTATATTTATTTTTTCGATTTCGGGACATTGTAGTGTCAAATTTGGTGCTCAATTCAATCAAGGTTATAAACGCTTTTAATATTCTAAATTAGTAAATACAGAATACAACTTCACATTCTACGAAACTACAAAATAGTGTAAAAGTAACTTAGAACACTAACATCAAATTAAATCCTATGAAATTCGCCCCATCCGAGGAAAGTGTACGCAAAAGAGAACATGTCCTGGATATTCACTCCCATATCCTCCAATTCTTTTATGAAACGTTCCACTTCAGGCAGAGCGACGACATCTTCTACCATTTGACGAAATTCTTCACACGACAGTTCCTCAAATAACTCTTGGATATGTGGGTTGCTCACCATTCTTTCATGCATGGCCGTCATCATTCTGATCAGCGGTAAATTTTGTTCCACCTCAATAAGATAGTGATGGAAACTTTTCTTCGGCGGTGGATCTTGAGGTTCTAAAGCCACTGTAATGTTCGCAACGAATGCGTCCACGTATTTGATTATGACTTCCACATCTACACCAAAACTACCTAGACGTTTCTTCAGCGCGATCCATTCTGGCTTCATTCTAATAGTTTCGATTAAGTCCTTCCATTCTTTGCTCTGGATGTATTTTACAGCAGCTTTGAACTCTTGGTCGGTCCTTAAATGTTCGAAGGTGATATTTCTCACTCGGTCCACTGGTATCAGTGTCGATATATCCTGGAAAAGGTCGGTCAAAACTTCAGAGCGATCTGGTTCAGGGCTCGTAGGAGCACTCATCGAAGCACCATGGCACAAGCAGAACAGTACTGCTGATACAAATATTAACAGATCACGATTCATTGTAACTTTGCAGCTGCAAACGATTTCGATGATTTGTACTGATAGTAAATAAACGCTGTTATGGTTACCTTTTTGTTATTCACATATAAGTTATTTAAATGCATGGCCTGCTGTAGATGTGGTTCATCGAAGCGAAAAAGATTGATTCGTGTGCATCGAATCGATAAAAATAGGAAATACAAAAGAAAAAAATCTGTGGATTAATGAAACTTGTTTACTTACTGATTCAAGAACTGATAAGTCAAATACAAAAGAAAAAAATCTGTGGATTAATGAAACTTGTTTACTTACTGATTCAAGAACTGATAAGTCTACCTTAGGATCGAGGCAGAATTTTTTTAGAGAGGTAGGAAGATAGACCAGTGCCAAACCAGTTTCCAAAGGCCAAAAGTCTGAAAAATTCTTAGCAGTATATGGATGGTGGGAAATTTTAGGATTAATGGTATATAATTCGGGAAAAATCGATTGGACCGCAACAGATAACCGGAAGTGGGGTGGGGGCGTGAAAAGGTGTGTTTAGTGGTAAAACGTGGTTTTTTACAATTTCTGGCAAAACTAGACCTCCTATCGAAAAAAGTTTAATGTAAAAGTTGTAGATAATTGAGAGATCTGCAACTTTTATTTGAACCATTTTTTTTACATAACCTCAAAAATATTGAGAAAAAACGCGAAACGAAACGAAAAACCAATTTTTTGTTTTTTTATTTCTCTCTTCCACAAAAATAATTTAATTTTGATGAAATTCGGTGAAAATGTACGCTGTTATGCATCAAAAAAGCTATAATTTTTTTTGAGGTGTAATATTCATTTTTTGATTTTTTTGCGAATTTAATTTGAATAAAAGGCCTAATTTTCAACCAAAAAAAGTTGATTAACAAAGTTTTGATTTTTGAAAATTTCAGGACGGTATTTTTTTCGTTAAAACCTCTACTTTAAGATGGTGTAAAAAAATCATACTGTTACTGTGGAAAAACATTGTCAAAAATTGAAAAAACCAAAAAAAAAAACACTTTTTTCATGATCGATTTTTCCGTAAATGTTACTAATTCTTCATTGTTCATTTAAATGAAGTGTTTTAAGTGGTGCAAACCGGTAATTTCAATGTAATACGTAATAAGGGAACTTTAATTAACCGTTTAAGACTCGGACTGCTGAAAACCGAAATGTTTAAACAATAATTTTACCTAAGAAATTGCTAAAAATGACCATTTATAGGCAAGAAAAAACTTTTTTATGCTTTATGGGCACACAGATTGAAACAATTTTATTGATATACATATTTCAAAATATTCAAAGTTGAAAAATTGAATTATGGCGGGGCAATTTTACTACTATGTGCTCTCGAGTGCGCGCGCACTTCTTTTTCGTTCTTTTCTTCCAGCTCGCTTGCAACCCACCTGTCCTTGCCATTTCACGCGTTCACAACTGGCACGTCGTTGTTTACACCGTTATCCATAGTAATTTTCAATATTAACTTCTGTGTTTCTCCTCACATATAATTTGCTTTATATGATATGAAAAAGTATTTGGAGTATGAGCTTGCTCCATTTTCATTGTCAATATTTACAGAAAATATCCTCAGAAAAAATGTGAAATCGAATGCTCACCATGAATTTACGAGCATTGATGCATTGCCGATCTCCAGTAATACTGTACACGCTGTTGATGGTGGATTTCTGCTACACAAAGTAGTTTGGCAAAAAAAAATGATACGATTGATGAAATCGTTAATAAGTATTTGGATTACGTACAAAGCCACTACGAAGTAAATAGTTATGTTGTATTTGATGGGTATACCGAAGCTAATGTGACAATTGTAAAATCATTACTGGCTAACCAAAATTTATCAAAGCTCACAGAAATTTTTTATCAGAGAAATGTAGACAAACAATAGCCGAAAATAGATTGAAGCTAATAGCGTCACTGAACGAATTGAGGTTTGAAATATATCAAACCACTACGGTAAGGACTTCATTTAATTTAGAAAAACTACCACCAACTGAGGGAGCAGCTGAACAACACTGCTACAGGGTTTGTTTTCAAATTCAAACTTGGCTTGGTAACAAACTTACAGCTACGGAATAATGCCTAAATTGACAGAAAAAGAATTAATTCCTGAAAGTTTGCTGAAATCTATCTGCTGCAACTGTGAAATTGGTTGTGGTAGTAAAAGATGCGGCTGTCGAAAGCATGGAGTAAAATGCTCTATTTTATGCTCGAATTGTCACGGGGGCGAAAACTGTTCTACAACCATTAGAAGAAATCAGCGATTCGGAGGAGATGTGTGACGAAACAAATGTACAAAATAATATTGAATATAAAGATCTAGATGAACTTGAGAACCTTGATGAAGTCGAAGATCTTATCGAAGTTCCTGAAGAAACCGAACAATGTGTTGAGTCTGATGATGTAGAGCAGCTTCCCAAAAAAATGAGATTATTATAAATTTTGATTATGTATTTCTACTTTGTTAATTGATTTAATGTAAAATACGTAATAAACTTATTTTTAATGTGAGAGTGCCCATAAATCATAAAAAAGTTTTTTTCTTGCCTAAAAATGGTCATTTTCAGCAATTTCTTAGGTAAAATTGTTGTTTAAACATTTCGGTTTTCAGCAGTCCGAACCTTAAACGGTTAATTAAAGTTCCCTTATTACGTATAACATTGAAATTACCGTTTTGCACAACTTACAACACTTCATTTAAATGAACAATGGAGAATTAGTGACATTTACGGTAAAATCGATCTTGAGAAAAGTGTTTCTTTGGTTTTTTCCATTTTTGACAATGTTTTTCCATATTAACAGTGTGATTTTTTTTCACCATCTTAAAGTAGAGGTTTTATTGAAAAATATACCGTCCTGAAATTTTCAAAAATCAAAACTTTGTTAATCAACTTTTTTGATTGAAAATTAGGCCTTTTTTTCAAATTAAATTCGCAAAAAAATCAAAAAATGAATATAACGCCTCAAAAAAATTACAGCTTTTTTGATGCATAACAATGTACATTTTCACCGAATTTCATCAAAATTAAATTATTTTTGTGGAAGATAAAAATAAAAAAACAAAAAATTGGTTTTTCGTTTCGTTTCGCGTTTTTCTCAAAATTTTTGAGGTTATGTAAAAAAATGATTCAAATAAAAGTTATATATCTCTGAATTATCTACAACTTTTACATTAAACTTTTTTCGATAGGAGGTCTACTTTTGTCAGAAATCGCAAAAAACACGTCTTACCCCTAAACACACACCTTTTCACATCCCCACCCCACTTCCGGTTATCTGTTGCGGTCCAATCGATTTTTCCTCATTAATCCTAAATTTTCCCACCACCCATATACTGCTAAGAATTTTTTTTTTATCAAAAACTATTGGCACTGGTCTAAGAGGGTACATGTGTTTATTGAAGGTAAATCGAAAAATAATGGGCCAGTAAAATTAGTACTTTTTTGTAAAGAATGGAAGTAGATCAAGGGTAAGGTTTTATTCCTGGAATGAGTCACAAGTGGGGTACTATTTAACTAGAAAGTTCAAGAAAAATATTTAGGACAACACAATCAAATTAGGAGTGAAAGGAGTAAAATAACGTTTTTTGCGAATATCTTAAAAAATAATGATTTGAACGTAATATGTCAACAGACACAACTTTAAATTTATTAGATTATTTTTCCTTTGAGATCAACTTGATCTCACCCCCTCCCCATGAGACGAAAAATAAATAACGGAATCGAAAAAAACTTAAAGGGGGGTCTCTATTAGCGTGACGTAATTTTTTTGGGGGGGGGTCTAACTCAGCGTGACAAAACGTGACAATGGGGGGGGGGGATCTAAAATCTCAAAAATTGGCGTGACGTCATTTATGGATGGATGAAGTAAAAAAAATGTTGAGGCCTTTGGTTCTTGTACCCACACTAAATCATAATTTTATTTTTTGCACCCTTTTTAATAATGGAGTGGGGGTGATAATGGGAGTGGCTAATGCCAAAAAGTTTTTTGAGACCTTAGTTTCTCTTATATAGTTGTCCCCGGATTGAGTTTGCAAAAAAAATTAGTACGGCTTTCATTTTCTGCAGTCTCGGTCTGCTTGACGTAAAATCGATTTTTACCAAATTTCAGTTAAAATGGGATCTAACTCGCGGAGTTAATTTAAGAAGAAAATAAAAAAAAATCATTGTAGGTAAACTGGTCCTTCTGTTAATTTTACGGAAAAAATCTATTTGGATAAAATACTTTGCACTTTTGCTACTTTTAAATTTAAATGTTCTGGTTCTAAGCAACATAATGCTTTCAAGTAGTAAAAATATTATTTCGACGTGAAGTGCTAACAGTTTGCTATCATAGCGCAGTTGCTAACATTGTGTGAAAGCAACTTGCAGTTTGGCTATTTAGGTGACATCCTAAAATAAATCCTGTAAGAGTCCCAGAGATATCCTGGGGATATACAAATGTACATCCGTAGGATATCCTGAGGATACGGAAGTAGTGCCACTTCTAGATCCCGAGGATATCCCGCTGATATAGTGGGATATCCTCAGAATATTGCTGTATCCTAGCTTTTATATTCCTAGGATGTCCGTAGGATAACCTTGTGCTGTCTGGGTAGTATTCGAATGTTTTGTTAAAAAAAAATAAGGAAAATAGTTCATTAAAATTTAAAAAATGAAGGAGAGATGTCCGAAAAATTAGACCAAAATATTTTTCACGTGGAACTTACTCTAAAGGTAAAAAATAGAGAAAAGGAAAGAAAGGAAAAAAATAATTATGCAGTGGATTTTGCTTTTTAAGTTACCTGAAGTCGCCTCTCCTTTCCTATGTGTTTCTCTATGACTTGAATGAGTTGCAACCTTTGAATAGATCCCAGTAAAACCATACTTTCTGGCTTGTCTACTAATGGAAACGTCTGCAGCCGTCGGTTGTCTTTTAAAAGTGTTTTTAGTTGCTCGTAAGTCATGCCGTAAAATATGTATTTCACGTCTCGTATCATAAAATCTTCCACGCAGACGTTGTACATGCCTAAAAGTAATCATTGGATTATTTAAGACATTATGTATTTCCTTATTCCAGACGCTGTTACAACATTTTCCAACTGCCAAATATGTACGCAGTTAAAAAAAAGCATATCATTTATCCACAAACAAATGTGGCTTCATCACTGAACAAAATGGCATTCCAGTTATTCTATGACAACATCACAATACTATAAAAATGGCCCTTGGTTGTCTTTTGATAAGCGTTATCGTAAATGAGTTTTTGAAACATCTTTTGCAACCTCTCTTACTAATCATGGTCACTTGATGTGCTTGGTCTCAGGGTTTAAAATATCACTTTAGCTTTGGTCTTGAACAATAAAACCTCATGAGGCGAAAACATTGTTGTGAATCCCAACTAGCAATTTGGTATTTTATAAAAGCTGCAGAAATGTTTCCGACACGAATTTTATAAAACAACATTAGTCTCAGAAATACTTTAAAAACTTTACTACGATAGCTAGAAATGTAAAATTGGCACTATCTTATAAAATAGTTTAGTCATTGCTGATATTTTGTAAAAGCTATTGCAACCATCACAAAATAATTGTATAAACAATTCCACAGGCTCTAAGAAAATTCGGTACCGCCACTATAAAACAGTTTTATTGAAGCTTCATTTATTTGCGTTATAAAGCACATACTTCACTGTTATTATTGCTATAAAACACCAATAAAATAAAACTATTTCTTAAATGTATTAAAAAAGTTGCATATATATACTTACAAATATATAATATGCTGATCTCTATAATATCAAGCTTTCAGTGATTTTACTGGATAGTGGAGAAGAACTTACTTAACAATTATTTTAGAGACGTGTTAACCCATGCAGCTTGCAATTTTTGATGCCAAGCAAATTCTACTGTGATTTATGCCATGTGTTTTTGATGAATTTTAAGTGCCCCTCATGTTTACTGAAGGTTTCTAATAATTTTTGGAATTTTATAAAAATCGATTTCACATTTAAAAATTTTTTTGTAATGCCAATTTGTTTTAATAATCATAATTTTATACTTAGCATGTATTAACTGTCATAAATATTAATAAAAATGTGATTTTAAACTTTTTATGTCATATTTACGACCTCGAACGCTGGTCTCATGAAATGGCTTCCTTCTATAAAATACTTCTGTGTCAATTACAAGCATTTTGAAATAATTAAACTATAGGCGATTTTTACAAAACATCTATAAAATAATATGTCTTAGTGACAGTCTTGTGACAGGGCCGTATCTTAAATGAAAAATATAACAATTTTTTTTCACAAATGCTTTATTTTGCATTTTTGTTATAACTTATAAGCGAAGAAAGATAACTGTAAAAATAACCGGAACAAACATTTTGATAAAAACTGTAATTTATTGTAACTATTACCGTTAAATTGCGTATTAAGTTTTCATTTTATCACTCTTGCTCATTTTATGAACATTTTCACTAGTAATCTCCCTAGTGCTTAAATTTCTGGTAATTAATTAAAGCATGTGGGGGATTTGGTAAGAAAATTTCACTCCTAAATTAAATGAAAAAATAAATAATATAAGAATGACAGCTAGATTAGGTTAGGTTATGTTAGTTACTAGGCTGTGTACTACATAGAAAGGTTGGGTTGATCATTTGAATATAGAGGTAAGAAAGGAGGACAGTTCAAATAAGAAGCGACGGAATGCAGTTAGAATTTTGATTAATGGTTGATCAATATGGCGGATAACCTTGGGATCGGTAACGTTTTTTATAGTATTGGAATTACTTTTTCTTCATACAGAACTTTTTATAAAGGATAGAATTTTCTGATAACTCACTAACGAAAAAAGTTTCTCATGTGGTGCACACTTTGTGCCAGGCAGGCAAATATATTTACTGTGTAACAGCCCCTAGCGGATTTGTTACAACCTATTTTATGTTCAGTAATATTGACCGCATTATTTAGCAGTTTTCTGTAAACTGGTGTGTAAATAGCGCTCCCCTAAAGGTCAAGGTAGTTCGCTTAGAGACCGACGCGGCACTTAAATCGTTCCTCTCGGCGACGAGAAGCAATTTGAACACGAGCACGGCCTCTTTGCTTTGCGTGGTCGCCATAGCTGGTAGTTTTAAATGGCACTGTGTTGAATTAAATAAATGTGTTCAATATCTTTATTGGAAAGGGGATGTAAGTTGATCATTTTTCTACCTAACTTTTAGAGCTAATTACGTTTCTATTTTATTTTAGGATTCTTAGATTGAACATTAATCCAAAATTAAAACCGTTAATTCACAATTAAAAATCAATGCATTAAACCACTGACGAAAATTCATAAACATCAATACATTAATAAAATTTAATTCAGGAAACTTCAATGAACATTAATTAGCAACTTTAATTCGTTAATTCATTAGGAACATAATGAAAATTCACATTAATTAGCAACATTGATTAATTAACGACTTTAACGTCATGAACATCATGAAAATATAACAACGTAAAATACACATAAATGTACCTGAAAGCATACTAGACGCATAAAAGCATAAAAACCTAGGAATGAGTCGTAATGAATCACCTAAATGCTAATACTTTTTTGAGAAATGGAGTCCATGTTTCTTTCGCCGGCTTCATAGTCAAGATAGCCAGACACGTTTCGACGATTGTGTTTAATCACGTTACTTGGAGGCAGTTACGACGTTCTGTTATAGTTATTATGGGAACTACGTTTTAATGGTTACTTTGCTGTTAGCTCATATTGATGGATCACGACGAAAATTTGTTTTCGGACGTAGTAGCTCAGGTTTGTAGCAGCCATTTTCTCGTCACGGGACAGCGGAAGCAATGAGGTGTGTCATTTTTTAAACAACAGATATTTAACCCCGTGGAAGCAGCCACTTTCACGATACCCAGTTCACGAGGAATTTTCTCTGACGCCTGGCAGATCCATTTGTTCAAAGTTAAGTTCTCCTTTTATAAATTTAAGTGTACAAATTATTACCTCTCCAACAAATTTAATAGATTTATACGGCTGAGGCCGGATATAATTATTGTTAAATTGCAATTTTATGAGCTATGAAACTACCGCGTAACCAAAGAGCAAATTTTAGAGAGCCCTATGCATCTGCTAATCTTATTGGTGTAAAATTTTATGTATTCTAGAATACAGGGTGTTTATGATCACGTTTGTAGTGAAAGCTTTCAGTAAATTTACCGCGTGATTAGGGTTTGTGTTAGACGTCGACACAAAGCCGATAAGGCGGTGGAATCTGTCGCCTTTTGCGCCCACTTCCTGTTTCGTATCTCTTGGTTATTACCAATTTTACCCTGTGTAAATATTTTTTGTTACATTTAGTAATTCTGCCGTGTGACTTACTTTATAGATTCTCTTGGTTATTCCAATTTTACCTTGTGTAAATATTTTTTTTACATTTCGTAATTTTTGCCGTGTGGTTTATATTGTGAAGTAAGTTAATGTTATCACTTGTACCTTTTTAATTAGTTGTTATGTGTTATGTCAGTGATAAATGTATGGTCGATTTATATTTATTGCGTAATTTATCGTCGATTTACGAAAATTACATTGTTTATTATAAATTTATGGTTATTAAGTAATTTTTGTAGCTACTAGCTAGTTCTAAATTTTTTTGGGTGTCAAGCAACAGACTTGGAATCAAATTACCTACTAAATTGTTACTCTTATAGTAGTGTTTGTTTGCTCAGTATCTAGCTGCAGTATCTAAGTGCGACATCATAAATTCTTTTGTCAGCGACTATATGGTAATCAATTATTTTACAGTAATATCATTTTATAACTTCTGTCAAGCGTTCTACCTAGCTCAAATTAATTTTGTGTTGAAATTTTGATTATATCCCAGTTACATTTTATAACCGCCAACTCTAGGTCGGCTTGAGTCACAATTTTACTACTATCGCGTACTTATTTCCTTTTGATAACGTTTTTTCGCTTGAACTACCTTTACTAACCCACACTGTATATATTATAACATTAACTTAAACTTCTTACCATTTTTATTTCGATTATAGATCGAAAACCTGTACTTTGCCATTTATTCGATATTAAATCGATACTATTATTACTTCTTGTTTTAATATTTGTTGTGTAGTACTCTTTCCTATTTCACGGCTTTCCTAAAAAGCCTGGCGCCCGAAAGCTTTTGATTTTTTTGTGTACCAATAATTTGTTTCTAACTCTAATTCACGCCCTTTCCTCCAACAACACTGCCTAGCTGGGCCTAGTCTAATTTGAGGCAGGCCTTTATTTTACCTAGTAACTTTTTCGGTAACCTCAATTAGATTAGTTTTTTTGCTTTTTATGTCCAAGTAGCCTTATTAAACTTTATTAATAGAGTCACGTGTGTGCTATATTTTTTTTGTGTGTTGTAGTTGATCAACATTGTGTATTAGAGTTTATTTTTCGAGCAGTTTGATGTTTTTTTAGTCAAGTGTTTAGCTACGAGGACATTTTACGAAATTGTAGTCAGCCATCTTACAAAATGGCGCCTTAACGTACGTGAAACTCTTACAACTGTTAGACATTACAGAGGTAAAAACGAAATTAAAAATTTGAAAAATTATACGCGTAAAGTAAAATATTCCAATACGGTTCTGCCCATTTAGTTAGAGCCCACTTCATCTCAGAAAAGAGCTGTTTGTTGTTTTTCATGCATATGCGCGTTGTTTGAAATATATTTTATTGCATAGTTAGCAGCAGCATTTTCTTCACGTAAACAATTTTATTTTGTAACTACTTTATTGCCGTTGCCATATTGCAGTAGATTGCAACGCTATATAATAATTATGTAGCAAACTCTGGAACAACAATTTACTTTCAATAGCAAAACTGTCCCAAGTAGTGCTTTAATATAATTGTTTTATAAGATAATAGGAAACAACTATAAAATAATTTGAATACATATTTATAACGGTGCTGAAAATGCTGCACCATAAAATTATTTAGTTTTATAAGCTGAAATGTTTTATAACTTAGTCACGGAAACGTTTCTAAAATAATTTCTTAACTGCTTTATAACATATTTTATAAGTTTGCTGTAAAAATGTTTTAACGATAGATTTATAAAACAGTTTTGTTGCAGACGACCAAATAGTGTTTTCTGTAACTCTAATATAATCAATTAGCATTTTAGAACCGTTAATAAAATAGCAATAAAACAAAATAATCGTATAACATTGAAATTATAAAACAAATTTGCTGGTTGGGATCTAACAATCTTTTTTGATAACCCTGCCTAATCAGCATTCAATAACTTCTTACATAATATACGTCTACTCACCACTACTGCTTGGCAACAAATCCGGCAAATACGGTAATTTCTTAATCAATATAATGCTATCGTAAATACTCGGCGCCAAAAGACTCGCTATAGCATTAGATATCAAGACGGCTATCATAATCGGTATGATATGAGTAATTTGTCCTGTCATCTCGAAAATAATTACCGACACAGAAATAGTGTGGGTCACGGAGCCGCTAAAGGCAGCCGCTCCCACTGTTGCATAGCCTCCTGGGATAATCTCGGCTACTTTCCCGCCGTATCGCATTCCTAAGGAATGAAGTTTTTATCTTCAAGAAAAAATGTGTCTGTGAGAAAACTTGCCTGTTGGGAACCACATGTGCATTATCTCTCCAATAATTCGCCCGAATGCAGCGCCAATTTTGAAAACTGGTATGAAACTCCCACTAGGTACTGGTATTGTTGAGCAAATTATGGAAAAAGCGAACTGAAAATCAAAATTAGCATTTGAAAATATTGTAGACGATAAAATAAAAATTAATATTGGTCAAAATAAGTCAAATTAAGTCAAAATAAAATTAGAGAACTTTGCCACTAGTACAAGTAACATGGTGATCTCACTTCGGACTATTTATACTCCGGTCAAAATAGACATTCACCCTTGCATAAATTCCCAAGAAGCTGAAAATTTACATGAACGTTACCATTATAATGAAGTTGTGAAAAGTCCCCATTGATCTCATGTGTGCAAAAAATTTTATGCGAGGTCAAAGTTCGCAAAAATGGGTTTTTTGAATATTTTAGCGAAACGGTTAGTTTTATGATAAAAATAGCTCAATTCTCTACAAAAATGGTTCTTACACTTTTTTCCCTAAAATTCACCTTTTTTGAGAAATAACCATTCTAAAGTTATATTCTCCATAATATGCATGACTACGCTACCTATATTAGTCTGCGTGACTAATACATTAATATTGAATGATAATTCTAAGAATATGAGATGAAAAGAAACCCAGTCCCTAATTTTATGTGACCACGTGGCCTTGAGCAACATATGTCTGCTGTTTAATTGTGAACGTGGCAGTGTCCGTCTACCTGCTCTTTTTTCTAAGGTCCCAACGAAATACCGTTAGTCTTAAACGTTCCCTCGTAGTGAAAACACGTGGTTATTGCAAATATTCTTAACTAAAGTTTGTGCTGTATTCAGTTTTTAAAAAATGTCGCAAATTTGCTTCGTTTGTAATCAACCTCTGCATGCAAGTGAATTTGTTACTGTTGATCGTGGCATGAAGACGTTGATTGACGCAAGTGTTGAAAGAGGTGATGAATTTACTGACTACCTAAAAGACCAAAAATTAGTGAAAATTCATGTGCAGTATCGTAAAAGCTACACTCGGAAGAGTACTATTGCTGCAGTGAAGAGATAACATGAAGAGGAACAAGCCAGTACTTCTAAAATAAGTCCTCCTCGTACTAGACCATGTGTAAGTGAATCAGCTGTCTACCTTAAAAATTAAAAGCTTTTGAAGATATGAACTCTGCTCCAGAAACTCTAATCACCAACGGAATTCGCTTTCTTCTTTCTGTATATGGAGCTCCAAAAAAAATTACTTCCATAGATAAGTTACGTTACGTATCTTTTGCAAAACATACACGTAATAAAGAAAAAGGGTTCAATTAGCTTGTCTTCCTCCAACCTCGGCTTCTTCTCATCAACATTTTTATCGAGTATATTGCCAGGTTCAAGTGTGGCTTGGTAATCAACTGGACCCAGAAGAATGGGGTTGGAAGCTAATTAATAATGTATTGATGTATTAATACTGAATCTCCTACAGAAGATGATCCTTACATCAACGACGAAACAACTGATGTATCGCTGTTTGAACAATTTACGTCAACTCAGGAAGATGAAGATGAAGAAGAAGAAGTTGAATAAGAAGACGTAATATTATATTAAACTTCAATAAAAAAGACCGTGGATTAGGCCTACCGGGGAAACCACATTAAAAAGACGCGCCAAGTACACTATCTCATGGGTGGCGTGAAAACGTGTGCATATTATGGAGAATATAACTTTAGAATATCTTTTTCTCAAAAAAAGGTGAATTTTAGGAAAAAGAGTGTAAGGACCATTTTGTGGAGAATTGAAAGATCTACAATTTTTGTCTAAGCTATTTTTATCATAAAACTAACCGTTTCGCTAAAAAATCCAAAAAACCCATTTTTGCGAACTTTGACCTCGCATAAAATATTTTGCACACACGGGATCAATGGGGACTTTTCACAACTTCATTATAATGGTATCCCTAACGTTCATGTAAATTTTCAGCTTCTTGGAAATTAATGCAAGCCCCTATTTTTAGGGCTAACTTGACCGGACTACTAATTCTATAGCAGTTTTAAATTCAAATATTTTTGGATAGTTTAATTCAAAATGGGCCAAATAGGATATACAAAAAAAGGAATAAGTGTGCTTTTCGTTGGGGGGTGAATTTCACACCAACTCAAAGATTTCTAAAAAAAGTGCCTATTGGAACATGTAGATAGTCGATTTCTACCCCAAATGCCGTTATTTTTGCTTTAACATCCGACGAGTTAAAGGGGATGGAAAACGTTGATTTTTTTAAGCAAAAAATATTGATTTTTCAAAGGTTTTAAGCAAATTATTAAAAGAGGATCACATTTTCTAAAAAGTTTGCCACAACAAAAAAAGTTAGCTTATGAAAGAACAAAAATAACCCATGAAATAAAAATTTGTTTAAGTTCATCCCGAAAGGGTCACGCTCTTCAAACAGTCATAACTCTGATTTAAAAAAACCTTTTAACATGTACCTTGAAAGCTTATTACAGTAGCTTAAAATTTTCTTTTGGCAAATTTTGATAACTGCAAAATCAAAAATGATACAACGAAAATAAGGGCAAAATTTTGATTTTTGTACAAAAAAGTGCACGTTTTTTGGTGCCAGTAAATTCCAAATTGAAACAAAAAATCCAAATCGTGTTTTTTGTTAGTCTTAACTATTATGTATACGCTCAAATTTTTTTGACCACGATGCATGCATTATCGAAAAGATTTTACACTTAATTTATTCTTAAAATTTTTGAAAATGAATTTTGTTGGCTTTAAGGTTAAATAACTTAGCAGGGAAGCATCTTAGCTGTGCCACCTGAGGGCCCACACTTTCTGGCGATCTTATTTTATTAATTTTAAACATAAAATGTGTACACACAAAAGAAATGAGCCTTGCAACGATGACATATTTTCACAGATTTTTAGACAGTGTACGTGACGTACCTGACAGGAGGAGCCCCGCCAGAAGTCGATTTTATTGATCGTTAACATCCATTAAACCATAAAAATTTCTCAAAGTTCATAAAACGATGACGTGCCGAAAAAGCCACCTAGCTCTCGCTCTATGTGTATTTATATAAATATGTATAATGATGAAAATGACTCAAACATTGATGAAGATGAATAATTATAATAAATTTAGGTTAAATCTCTATATAGTTAATAAAATTGGAAAATACTAATTACTGTTTTATTAATTTGCTACACCTTAACACAGAAACCCGATCCAAATTCGTAATCGGCAACCCCAAAATCATAAATAATATTGGTTTCATTGTAACGAAGTATTTTTTTCTTAATAATAAAATGCAGTAAATTAACCCTATGCTTCGTTGCTTGTCCCGTTTATCTGCAAAATTTACTTGTTTTAATTAATTTAATTAATCGCATGGATTTTCCTCACCCTCATCCGTGCAACTGAGGAACTCCCAAAGTAAAGAACCGCGTTGTAGAATCCTATCTCATGTAAACTGTAATAAATCTTACCGTGAAAAGATAACGCGACATATCAATATAATTTACAAAATTGTCACCAGCGTCGCTGGCCGTGTTAATTTCGGGAATATCGAAGCTAGTGGAACGGCATTTTAGGCATTCCAGTATCAGCTCTTGTTAAGGTAAGATGCACTAATTTTATTAAGTGGGTAGCTCCGCCACGAAATTTGTCAGAGACCCCGTACATCCAACGATTAAGATTGTTCTCCATGATTAAGTGTATCCAACTGTTAGTTTCAAGTAATTTCGATTAAAATGTATAAAATACGATTGTCAATTTCCGAATTATCCAGGTACTGTACATAGTAATTATAATTTTTTAACGTCGGCGTATTATAGA
The DNA here is from genome assembly GCA_936432065.2 of Rutpela maculata. Lineage (NCBI taxonomy): Eukaryota > Metazoa > Arthropoda > Insecta > Coleoptera > Cerambycidae > Rutpela > Rutpela maculata. Next base: position 34,527,073 of record OW386292.2, read on the forward strand.
GACAGACTGTTAAATTCTCGAAATTTTGTCCAAAACAGTTATGTTCCAGTAATTTTTCTTAGGACCGAACCTACAAAAAGAAACATAGTAGACATTTTTGAGAGAGTAACGGTAAACCGTTTTTTTACAAGGTTATTTAACTTGTACCGTATTTTTATATTCAACGAGATAAAATAATTCTTGATAATTTACCGTGTTTAGAATCTGTTTTTCTACATGCTTTACTTTAACCACGTCGTGTTGATATAAATTAAAAATAAAATACTGTATTCTGAAGAAGTTATGAAAATTTGTTATAAAATAATACCTGACAATTTACCGTGTTTTAGAATCTGTTTTCCTGCTATGGTATTTTAACAATTTCGTCTTTTTATGAATAAACAATAAAATTTAGTATCCTGAGGAATTTATGAAACTTTGTCATAGTTCGGGAACTTGACGCGAAAATCTGACTATCCCGAAAAATTAGTTATTTTTCATATGTTGCTACGTAACACGCGTTTGGCTAGTAAAGGCAGCACATCTCACGCCAGGCCCGAAAACCGCAGGCAAACCGCTAGACCGGAAGTAAAAGAACAAAGCCGTGTTCTTCCGTCGTTCTTCCCGATTATTACAAAGAACAAAGCCGTATTCTTTAATCCTGTTTCCTGATTAATATTTCGTGCATACCTATTGCTGTAAATAATTGCCTTGCTATCACCTCGAATTCTAGCATTGCCTGTTCTAACTTTTTATGCTATTTTATATTTTTTTTGTATATACTGTCTTTGTATACTGCTTATAATTTTTTTGTTTGTTGCTTATTTACGCTTAGTATCCGGTGGATCGCCCGCTTGCCGCTAGTAACAAATCCATTTAATTTGTAACTTTAACATTTGCAACATCCCGGTTAATCTATCTTCTCTCCGCTTAATTAGTTAGCCCGCTTGGTTAGTTAGTTTTTTTTTTAGTTATTCGCGACGTTTTACCTGTTGTAAAATAAAATATCATAAGTTTTATATGTGATAAACTCCTTACGAGTATTTGAGTACCTGAACATTTTTTTACTACTGTTATTGATTTTACCATGTTTTAATAAACGTTGTTATTTACCGATTTTGGAGTTTTACTGTTTGAATGTGCCTGAAAATCTAATCTCAAATTTTGACCTCTGGACATTTCCGTTTCTTCACTGAGTTTATCCCAGCCCTACTGCAACAGGCTGCGTGAGGAGGCTAATGTGGGACCTTTGCCCCACGTAAAAATTGTAAAGGTGGCGCCCGAGTGATACCGAAGTAGATCTCGGCGTCAAAGTGACGCTTCCACTCGTTTATGCCCTAGGCGACTGGAAGAAAACCCGTTACATCATTAATAAATTCCCAGTACTTCCTTTATACTTATTTTTTAATTTTAGAGATGGTTTTCGCCCTCTTGAGGGTAAGAGCAATTACTTTTCTTATTAGGGGGTGAGTTTTATGTCTCAAAATGTAACAATCTGCTAAGAAATTCCTAATTTCTCAAAATAAACAAAAAATAATTCATCCATTTTACCTCTTTTATATCGGCCATATTGAGGGTGCAACATAAAATTTTTAATGTCTGACTACACATTCGTGATCAGCGACCCCAAAAATATAAACAACATAAGTTTCAATAATTTTTTCTCAGTACTTCGTTATCGATTTTTTGACTTAAAGGGTGGTTTTCACCCTCTTAGGGATAAAAGCATGTCTATTTCTTTTTAATAAGCCGCTATAGAATTAATCCAAAGTTTGGGCTCTTCTTGACACCAAGTGACTGTACTACACGTGTTTAATTAAAAGCTGGCCTAGGCTTATGAAATACTAAATGGAACTGTTAATTCTAAAATATTGCAGACATACAGCTTAAATATAATAAATTTTAACGTTAACGCAGAACTATATAAGAAGTTATGCGACGAATTTGGTAGTTACAGTGTACCGCAGGGACCAGTTTCGAGCCCATATTAGAATGAAAGAATTGCTGCATGCTGATGACATCGAAATATAATGAAATTGTAGGATTGGATGTGATATATTTCGCATATTACCGTAAAGAGGGTATAACAAGCCAGATTTATGCAGACGCCAGTCCAAGGAGTCCTCCAATGACTCAAAATTGCATCTTCAGCAACAGTCAAATTGGAATTAGTCCAGGTGAAGTTGCTGAACAGTGAAGCGACTTGATCATGTGTATTTAGATCTCCCGCTATGAATTGGCCGGTGCCCAATGGGAAGGACATCGTCGATACCCAGAGCGCCACTATGGCCGGGTACAGGAAACGACTGAAAAATTAAGGCTATTTTAAAACAGTTTATGTGAGTAACAGAAGAAAATTGAAATACTGACTTTCTCTTAAGGAAGTTGTTTATGGTCTTGCTGTTTCTCATGAACATAACGTACTGCCTATGCATCCAGACGTAAAATGCCCCGCCCAGTCCACAGAAGACCCTAAAAACAGGAATTAGTTATTTTTAACTAAAAAATTTAAAAAATGGACAGGGAGACAGCTGCGCAGTTTATTTACATTTGGTCGGATCTATAATTACTTACCCCATTAGAGCGAAGACGAATAATTCTTGCGGATCGAATGGAAAGTCCATGTAGAAATTGGTTTTAAAAACTGCCGTGACTGTGTCTGCTCTTTGGAACCAAACGGCAAGGAGACGAAACGTCGTAGCTCCGCATACAGCCGTGAAAAAGCCCCTCCAATAATTTCGAACGGCGAAGTAAACTGTGGTTACTTCTATACTAAATAACACACCTGAAAACGGCAAATGTCCAGAATTTAGAATGGAAAATGAGCAGAAAAAATTATAATCGTCGAGCAGCAAATTATACAATCTTGAGAGTGTCTGATAATAATTCGGTAGCGCATATTTTGGGTCAAAATAACACTAAAAGTAGCTGTGCATTTTTTCCTAGGACGCTCCATTTGGAGGTATTCGTTCTTAAACGTTGAATTTTGAAGAACGTTTTTCCTCATAATTTCCAAATTAGTGTATCGATTGAAATAAAATTTGGGCAGTAGGTATATACATAGTCCAATTAATAGGCCGGAAAAAAGTGTAAAATGTGGAAAAGTGGTGGGACAGCACCGATTTTAAAAATTTTTTTTTCACGTGTTCCCTAGACCACTAGGAACGTTCATCAGCATTGACCTCTGCATTAATTCCGAGGATAAAAAAGTTAAGGGGGTTTGAAGTGCCCCAAAAAGTAGCTGTCTAAAAAAAATTTATAAACTAATATTTCGCCTCAGAAATGGGTTCTAGGAGGTTTTTTGGCTCGCTGATCACGAATCCGAGGTCCAAATTGAGCAATTCCATATTCCAGTATGGAATTCGTGCCATTTTTTGATGAAAATTCCACTTTTTCGGGCGGAAATTTAATTATGAATATTGTGCTGCGGGAGTGTGCTCTGGGGTTCTTTTTGGGTCGCTGATCACGAATCAAATTGAGGAATTCCATATTTCAGTATGGAATTCGTACTATGGAAAATTCCATTTTTTTAGAAAAAAATTAAATATGAACGTTTTTCCTCGAAAATGTGCTCTACGATATTACGGTCTAATTCAAGTAATTCCAAATATCTTATCAGAAGTACTGTTGATTAGGTTTGTCTGTTTTTTTTTATATGTATATATGTTGTTTATATCTGTGCACATATTTATGTGCTCATGTGTGTGTGTGTGTGTGTGTGTGTGTGTGTGTGTGTGTGTGTGTATAATATATAATTAAATTTAAAGTTATGAAACATATTCCTCCCCTCGTTTTCGAGTGTTTAGTCATGCGCACCCCCTAAAACGGCCAAAAACCACCCTTTTTTGCTTATTTCTGATATGACAACTTGGCATCGACTATTTTTGCAGGGATTCTTTGTTTTTTCATGGGCACATAACAGATGGTGGAAGGTGATATCAGGTAGTAGACCGCTACCGTCCTTAAGGTTGAATCTACCCTGTCAAGGGGTATAAAATTGTTTACTATTTTTTTATTGTTAAAGACGTTTACCCCCGTTTTCGAGGATGCTGATCAAGGACAATGGTAAGAGTGAATTGAAGAGCTAAGTGGATAAAGGTGTTATGTCACAAAAACACGTTATTGAGTAATTTAACTCGAAAGTTTTTAGGCGAGAACTTTTTTGTTATAACGACTATATAGCTTGCATTTTGCGATGATATTGACAATTGATGTACTTTTCAGAGACAAATAACTAAAGTTGTCAGTTGTCATTATTTTCGAAAATTTTAAAAAATTAATGTACATAACACCTTTATCCGTTCATAAGTTTCTCTGAAATGAATAAGGAATTAGTGAATAAAAGTGTTAAGAAATTAAACATATTTTATTATTATTAAAATATTGTACAATTTTTAGGTAGTCGGACAGTTCTACGGTTTTGAGCCACAGTTTGGTCATTTCCAAGTATGTTGTGATAATACGGCCTTACTATTCATTTATGAATGGTAATTGTTCTTTAAGATTGGCCAGTTTTCCTACACTTAGGCTGCCCTTGTTTTCATTAAACACCGGTAGAGCAATACCGTCGAAATTTATCTTATGCATATGCCTTTTCTTTAAAATATCGACTTTGTAAATTGGAGTCATTTCATCTAGTGATGTAATAGTAGCACCCATAGGTGCCATTTTATACCGTCGCGAAAATGAACCTTTTCATTGTTCAAGTTTTTCTTCCTGTTGTACAAATTGAGTTTTGAGGCAATTCCATCAATATCCTTAAAATGATTCTTCATATCTATGACAACAGCGTCTTTGGGAGTTCTTAAATTTCTCGATACTGGTCCGGAACGTAGATGTTTTGATGTTTCCTTAAAATTTTCTCGACTCTGCCAAATTCTCTGTCTGAATCTAAATATGAATGTCCCACCTCCGAAAATTTATGGTCGATAACTTTAAATTCTCTCTTTAAAATCAACTGGTAAAGTGTAATGATATTGAAGTTTTTATTTTGTCCACCACAGGAGTCGGGCCATATTATAATGTGATCGATCTTTTCTTGGAAATATTCATTGTAAATTTGTGAGAAGGTATGTAAGCAACTAGCAATTTCTAGGCTTTCACGGCTGGCCATATCTTCAGTCCATCTGAAAAAGAACGTTTTTTTTTTCAGTATTCCTCAATGTATGTATGCCAAGGTTGTAAAACCACATTTGACGAAGGTAAAATGCTTTCGATGTACTTAATTTTGGCAGCGGCATGGTTTGCTGAAGATCTAAAGTAAGAAAGCAAATCGTTCTATCTACTGTAACTTTTGCTCCGTCACGCTTTTGTTGTTCGAAAGCTAGTTTGTAATTTTCTCCGTATTCTTTAGTATTATTTCCAGCATCACATTTGGGAAAAAATGTGAGTCATTTCATGATCTCAATTAAACAATTTTGAATACCATGGACGTAATTTCAGCATTTTTATTGGGTAGGCAGGGATTTTTCACAGATAACCCAATAGAAGTAATTCTTAAACGATAACCTTACAAACCCAAATGACCTTTGACTTGATTGGCGTAATTATCATACTTATTATTTTTCCCGCAAGAATTTCGGAATTCGCCAGATTTGCCTTAAACAATTTAATGCTCTTTCAAAATATTGGGTGGGCAGAAGCCATACCAGATATCAGTTTTGCTCTTGTCATAAAAATTTCTACGGTCCAGTCCGGTTCTACTTGTCAGCATAAAAATGTTGTACAAAAATCAACACCGCAAAGCGTCACTTTCCAGTATTTCTGATTTACAGACTAATTTGCTAGAATACTTTGGTAAATTCGTATTTTATTATTGCATTTTATATTGATAATGTTTTGTTTTTAAATAGGGTGACCAAATTTTTGTTAAGTGAATGCTGGACACTTCTGTTGGGAAAAAAATTGACGAGCGGGGTGGCAGAAATCCGAAAAATTATTTCTTGATCCCAACATTTTTTAATGAGCGGGGGAGGTATCCGAAAATAAAATTTTTCCAAGCAAAACGTAATGCTGTAACTTCACTATAACCTGAATGCTGGACCTTTGCTGGACACTTGTAAGACTTTCCAGCGAATTTCCGGACGTATGGTCTGAATGCTGGACTTTTGCTAGACACTTGTAAATGCTGGACAGTACTCCAAAATGCTGGACTTTCCAGCGAAATTCCGGACGTATGGTCACCCTATTTTAAAACATTATTAAAACTTGCCTAGGAAGCAATTGCCACTATGTGACTGATTTCTGCTGAATTGCCAAAAGGTATAAATGTGTTTACAGCAATTAGATACTCAAGTACCATCTCGACTCTTGTACCATCTCATACCATTTCGAAATTGAACGAAATGAATAATATATGGATTAAAAAACTATAAGCACTATTTTCAAATATCAGCCAATTTATAAACATCTTACATGATTCATGAAATCGTTTATTCATTGCCATTTGTAATATCAGTTTACTACGACTGGCCATTTTCACTATAATAGTAAGAAACACTTAACACAACTTGTCACATTAATGTCAATATAACATAACTTTAAAAGCAAAGTGTTTTGGATTAAAACAATTTAATATCGCACAGTAATGGATAAAGGTGATATGTGATCATGACACCTTTATCCATTAAATTCTATAAAAACCTTATGTACATAACACCTTTATCAAACATTAAAGCGCATTTAGGAAAGGTTTATTATCCCAAAAACTTATTGAAATGATAGATTATAAGTTAAAATAGTTGTCTGTGTAGAAATCTCAAAATTTTCAAAAATGTCACATAACACCTTTATCCACTTAGCTCTTCAATTGTGACATCCTGAGACGGCGTCTTGCATCCCGTAAGGATGACCGAACCGCCTGCACCAAAAAAGATTATAGATGCTATAATGTGTGGCTGCCAAACTGGATGCGGAGCAGCTTGTGGTTGTCGCAAGAATGGCGTATATTGCTCTCAAACTTGTAAATTTTGTCATGGAAACAACTGCAATAATTGCGAGGCACCTGGAGCTGCAGACGTAACGAAAAATAAATCGATTTGTCTGGCTGAAATATCGGATGAAGAGGAAGATGCAAGTGATACTGAAGAAGAACCAACGAATCCTGAATTACCAGTTCTCGAATATGATTCAGATTATGATTGATTTATATGGTGTAAATTATATAAAAAAAATAATGATAAATTAAGAATTATTTTATCACACAGAATACCACCTTTTGTACCAACACAATATAAAATTGCCATGTATATTAATTTGACATGCTCGTAATATTCATACATAACTTTTATTTTCAAAGTAAAATTGACTTGAAAAATTATTTTGAAATACTCGTAATATTCATACATAATTTTTTTCTTCAAAGTGAAATTCGACACGAAAAATGGCGTATTCTCGCTGGAATATAGAATTGCTCAATTTGGAATCGTGATCAGTGATCCAAAAAACCCCCTATAGCACACTTCCGCAGCTCATATTTAAATTTCCGCCCGAAAAAGTGGAATTTTCATTAAACAAAATGGCACGAATTTCATACTGGAATATATAATTGCTCAATTTGGACCTCGGATTCGCGATCAGCGAGCCAAAAAACCCCTTTCTGAGGCGAAATATTGATTTATAATTTTTTTAAGACAGCTAATTTTTGGGGCACTTCAAACCCCCCTAACTTTTTTATCCTCGGAGTTAATGCAGAGGTCAATGCTGATGAATGTTCCTCCTGGTGGTCTAGGGAACACGCCAAAAAAGGAATTTTTCAAAACGGTGCTGTTCCACCACTTTTCCACATTTTCCGGCTAACAGTAAGTACAGCCAATCAGATGAATAATGGCGAGTGGTTGGAGTTGAGCAGAAGCTCATTTAATGGTAATAAAATCCCTTGTGCTAAAGTTTCTCAACAGCGGCGTAGGTTAAATGCGTTTGACTTGTGCGGGGGAAATAGGGTTTACTATAGTATGATTGATTTATATGGTGTAAATTAAAATACAGATAGACAGTAGACAACAGTCCAAGGACATTCTACTGACGTCGTGTAACATTGGAAAAGCTGAACCAGAAGATGCGGACCAATTTGGAATGGAGAGGTATCAATGAGACTTTGATTATATTAAAGGCGCAGTTACACGGCGCGTGGTTCGCCGATCCACGAACCTGGTGCGTGGTTCGGCAAACCACGCGCCGTGTAACGGATAGCGCGCCAGATGTGTCAATACGGCGCGTGACCAATGCAGATTTCGTGTGGGATTGTGGATTGTAGGCTCGTCAAAACTGCATGGATCGACTGATGACTGATCTTCAGGCGCAGTTACCAAAGATCGACGCGAGCAAAGCATGTATAAAAATTTCAGATGGTATAGAAACGTTGTGGATAGAAATGTGAGAGATGAAGCAAGCTTATTTTTAGTGAATCGAAAGTAACTTTTTTATTTGCACCCATTATCGATATACAGTATCGGAAAGTGTTTGTTTTGGTACGACAATAAAAGCAAACGAGAGCGAAGCAAACAATCATATATAAATTCTCTTCAGGGGAGTGTCACTATTTACCTCTGCTAGAATACTGGTAGACGTCTTTATTGTGGGCGGTCGGTTAATAGCGCAATGCCAAATGCATGACTTTCCGATTCTGTATTATTACAGTTTTATGTGATATTTTTTATGTAAATTAATAACACACGATATTTTAATAAAATTAATTTAATTATCATAATTGAATTAGGGCACACACAGTATTTTTATAATCAAATTAACTATCGAATTCTTCGCTACTCATATCCGAATCTCCATATTCACTCTGGTAGCTATTTCATCCTCGGATCACTTTCGTACGAAACATCATCATTTCCTTCCGGAATATTAATTGGACTGTCAGAATATGCGGCACTACACGTTGGCGTTTCTTGTAGCTCTTCTGTGTCTTCAGTATCTGCAAGAAATGATAATACCATACGCGAGCTCATTACATTGAATGGAAAATAATTTTGTTACCTGAGTCAACGCTGCAATATTCTTCAAGTGCTACATCATCAATAGATTGCGCTACTTGATCCTCACTAAACCAATTGAAAATATATTTATTCGCTTCAAGTTTCCAACCGCAATCAAGAGGGGATAAAGTTGTCGGGTTCTTCAAATGATCATTGGTCCAGATTTGTGAAATGTAAGCTGATCTGAGGAGGTGTTCCCGAAGCTCTGATTGACAAGGCGGCAAAGAAGTGGATCAAAACTCTCAACGTTTTCAAAAAATAATTTTTCTTCGTTCAATTTTTTGTAAACTTTTGAAAACATGAATGCCCTTCATTTATTTTATTAACCTTTTTTTGGCCATACATCCAGCTCCAAACTCCTCCAATGTATCAAATTCTGTGTCATTCGATGACTGATATTTACTCAAACTAGTGAATAAAGCAATATATTTTTCAGATTTTGCAAACAGCCCGTAGGATTGTTTTTTTATCTTTCGGAAAAATGCCGTATTGAAAGCACAGCCACTTAGAGGAAGGCAGCTAGAGCGTCACATATATTAGATCCCAACGCAACGTCTCGTACAATTTACTAACGTTTATACACCTTAATGAAGTGCCAACGCCAACTTCCATCCACACTTTCACTTCAGGATGCACAAATTTCATATTGTTTAACATTACATCAATATATCCGTGTCTGAGCATCGCACGAGAATGTTAAATGGTGGCTGAAGCTCTTCGAAATTGCAGACTTGATATAAGAAAACTGTCTGTTCGTTAATATTAATGAAGAATATAATTCTCATGATTTGACTATGTATTGCCATGTTGGCAACATCTACCAAAAATTTAGCCCCCTTTCAGCGGAGGTAGAATGTGATTTTTAATCGAAATAGTGCATTTACTGCTTGTAGACAAAAAATCAGCTTTGTAGATTAACATTCCGCGGCGGAAAATGTAACTTCTCCGCGAACTGCAATAGCACGGAGCGCAGCGGCCGCGGTCACGCCTTCATTCCATTACGTCTACCGAAGCTTTAGCAACATGAGACGATCGGTAGACTGCATTGTTCTTATTAAATAAACTATTCCAGAAAAAAAGATCAGCCTAGTAGGTATAAGTCAAAAATGTTTGTTTTTTCCACACTTTCCGTGGGTGGTAGACCTGACATGGTAACGCTTCCAACGCGGTAGAATATTATTTTCCGGTATGTTTTTATGTCATCTGTGAGTATGTAAAATTTCAATCTTGTAGATATAATGCCTTTATACAACTTTTTGTAACATGTTGTTCAGTTTTTTACTCATTTTTGCAACACCAAAAGCTTGGTAGATATTGTCAAGCTATCATGGGGAAAAAATCTAGCTTTATAGATATTAACGCGAAAAATCTGTCGTTACCTCCCTGGTCTATCCTTAGGATTATGTGGAAGTGGAAAGACAAAGACCAACTCTTGATATATAAAAATGCTTATAGTCTAATTACCTCCAACAGGAGCTGCGAAACAGCTGGCCACGCCAACCGCACATGCAGCCGCCAACATCTCCGTCGTCCTATTTTCATTCTCGTAAATCCCCTGAAATCCCGTTACCAGTTTACTTAGTAGTGTAGCTGTAATACTAGCTATGTGCACGAAAGGACCTTCTTTGCCTAATGGCATTCCACTGCCCAAAGTGACTGTCAAACCTACCACTTTGGCGACGAGAGTACGAAATGTTAGGTATTCCTTCAACGCTACTCCTCTAAGTATTGTTTTCATCTCTGGAATCCCCGATCCTAGAAAAAGACAACCAAAAATAAAAAAAAATCAAAGTGCGTGAAGCAGGTGCGACATGAATGAGATCGGCGTTCATTTGGATTTGGATCTGGATCACGCTGATGGAAAGAAAAGGCGAAACATGTCAATTAGTGTAATCCGCAACTGTGCATGATCAATGGGTTGTTGTTGTTGTGGTACTTGCCTATAGATTGAGGTGCTACAAGCTGGACAAAACCGGAACCAAATAAAATGAGACATACCGGAAGGGATATCCAAGCTGCGTATTGGGCTGCTGGGTGCATGGTAAGATCTCTATATAACCAAATTCTTGCTAGAAATTAAAAAATAGTTACAATAGAAGAGAATGATAACACGATCGCATGATAATTTAGAAATTCTGGTTGGACCCTCTTGTTGGCAAATGTAAGGAAGCAACTTGTACTCTGGCTTTGCAATATTCCCTAGATATTATTATTAGATGGTGCTAAATCAGCACCATCTAATAATAACGAAACAGCTCTAATAATTGACAAATATGAGAACCAGAGGCACTCTAATATTTCCAGTGTCTTTAATTTTGCTACGGTTTCTGCAGAAAAAATTGAAAGAGTTCTGCGTAAGTTAAAATCCAAAGCAACGGATGCGGATGGCATAAATTTAAAGATGTTAGATTTAATTTTCCCACATCTGACCATTCACTTCACTTTTATTATTAACTCATGCTTGGTAATAGGTAACTTTCCAGAGGCTTGGAAAGGCGCGAATGTCATACCACTCCCAAAAAATTCCAGCCCATCTGACTTCTCTCACTTTAGGCCAATTAGTATATTACCTACTATTTCAAAAGTCTTGGAAAAAATTGCCTCGGAGCAACTAAATTCATATTATCTGAAAAAGGAATTATATCTCCCATCCAATCAGGCCTTAGAAGTAATCACAGCACGACTACTGCGCTTCTGAATGTCACTGATGATATTTTTAAAGCAAATGATGACGGTAAAAATACATGTTTAATTCTCCTAGATTTTAGCAAAGCCTTTGATACCCTAGACCACGCAATGGGCTCATTTAGCACTTTTTTTTATTTGATTATCGGAAAGATCTTATAATTTTAAGACCCTGTGCAAAAAACTAGAATTTTGTGAGACCATAAATCGTCTAAAAAAAATCATAAAAATGGACCGCACCCACCTCGTCGAGTATCGGCCGTGACGTTACTTGATAGGAACCCGCTAGCCGAAGCGGCTAACTGCAGCGCGTTATTATAGTTTCACAATATTAAAAATCGTTAACTCAAGCAGTGTGTTTTGAAACTTATGCGTGCTTCTGAAGAATTTCAATTTATCAACTATTTTCGCCGATTTATATTACTATTCTCTGACGTCACGATGTTGGTTGCACTGCGCTTCCAATTTTCTCTTTAAAAGTCGTATATTTTGAAAACCACATATCGGATTCATCTGAAATTTTTAATATCGTCTAATTTTAAGTAATACTTTATCCACAAGAAGTAACAACTACTAAATGAAAGTCATTAAATGAGCCCACTCTCTATAAGAAACTCAATTGCTTTGTCTTGGTGCTAATTTCTTTGGCCTTGGTGAAAATTCTCTTGAATTTTTTATAAACTCAATCATCTCTTCAACAGGCGGCAGAGGGTTGTTATTAACGGACAATTTTCTAATTACGTCATGATTAACAGGGAAGTACCACAGGGAAGTATATTAGGAACACTATTATTCTCTATTTATACAGCTGACTTTAATGATTATCTTAATAATTGCAGCATCCACCAGTATGCAGATGATACGCAGATCTATTGTTCATTTTAGACTTGACGACCTCCACAACTCACTCAATAGGATTAACTTTAACTTGGACACCATATCACTAATTTCTTCTGGGTATACATGTGAACGCCAAACTAAGGTCTGACAAACATGTGAACCATATAGTACAAAAATCGTATGGTAAACTAAAAACACTTTATATATAGTCCAATAAAGATAGGGGTTGTTTCTTATTTTTTTTTTTTAAATTTTCTTTTTCCATCTTGTACATAATAATATTCTCTTCAATTTTGCCTAATAAAATTTTTTGGTAACTTTGAGTTTTGACGGTCCAGCGCCCATTCTATGGGAAAACATTCACCATTTAAAAAATAATAATTATAAGGAAATAACGTTGTGGAGATTTTTATTAAGTACGTGATCCAAAAAAAAACCGCCCCAAAATAATGGGACCACCCCTATTGCGCTAAACCCCGAAGGGGTTGGACTGCGATTTTTTGGTTGGAGACTCAGGAGACAGTTCTCAATCAACCTTGCAACAACCTATTCAGCCTTTTGTTTGTATATTTCTTGAACCATGATAAATAAATATGGTGAATGTTTTCCTATACAATGGGCGCTGGGCCGTCAAAAATCAAAGTTACCAAAAAATTGTATTAGGCAAAGTTGTAGAGAATATTATTATGTACAAGATGGAAAAAGAAAATTTCAAAAAAAAAAAAAAGAAACCACCCCTATTGCAACACCCTACAAGGGATGTGGACTGTGACTTTTTGGTTGGTTGGATACTCGGGAGACACCACTCCATCGACCCTGAAAAAAATCAGCTTGCCGGGACTTATTTGTGAGCACCCCCTATAGGGAAGTTCGACTTTTACTGTACTAATACACAATGTCTGAGTTCGAACATTAAACTTAAATTGTGTGATTCTTTAATACTATCTCTATCTCTGCAATGTACTTTATTTAATTGAATCTGTAAATCCTGGATAGCATGCTTTCTGGTGATTTCTGCCAGTTTGAGGGATGAGGAGGGGTAGGAGCTAAAAACTAATATTTTTCCCGTGATCAGCGACCCCGAAAACGGGGGAAAAGCGTTTGAACCGAATCATTTGAAAAAAAAGATTTTCCACCCCTCGGAGGGTTTAATCAACGCCCTAGGCCTGCTGTCTGGATTATACTTAGTCTATAACCCCCTTCCATGTTATTTCAAGTATAACCCGTCAATAAATCACTCCCCAGACCCGTTTATATATGAAAACATAAAGGGATCCCCGCCATAAAAGGGGTGGTTTTTGGCCGTTTAAGGGGGTTGCGGCGGTCAAAAACTTCTCCCACTACTTCGTATTCAAGACCCTCGAAAACGGGGGGGAAAGGTAAATCTCGTTTTCGCACGAAATATTTATAAAAAAACTCGTCAAATATTGCTTCATTACATAGACTAATTGGCCTGCATTGATACAAAGGAAGGATAGCCTACAAAAAATTCAGAATGCCTGCATAAGATACTGCTATAATTTAAGAAATTTTGACCATATATAATCAAAATTCCTCGAATCTAAATGGCTGAACTTAAATGAACGTTTTGAACTACACTTTGCTTGTTTAATATATAAAATTAATAAATTGGAAACACCTGGTTATCTGTTCAAGAAGCTAGTTAAGAGACAAAATAGCTGTCCTATACGTAATTGTGGGTTGTACAATGTTCCCAAGCAGAGATCCTTTAGTTACAATGCCGCGAAAATATTCAACAGCTTACCGCAGAATGTCAAATTTCAAACTAACATTTCATCTTTCAGAAAGCATGCCAAAACACATATTCTCGCTAAGAGTACTTGTTTTTGTTTTTTGTGGTTTTATTGTGTTGCTTTGTAGTTTTCTATATTTTCTCTGTCTTTCATATTTCTTTCTTTTTTGTCAGTTTTCTTACCATAGAAGCATGTTGCTACATTATACATATATTTTAATGATGTTCAATATTATAAAAAAAATGTTTACTGTATTTTCCCCCTTTTTTTATTGTTATTATACTACTTAAACTATTTTTGTTCTAAGATGGTTGCGAGGAAGAGCGATGAATAATCGAACGACGCCATCCAGAGAATAATTGCTGTACCAATCAATTTCATTGAATAAAGACACTATTTAATTATCTATTTATAAGCATTTGCAATAATTCCTTGCTTAACTCCATATATTTTAATTGATAGATACATTTAGTATACTATTTCTGTAAAAGATCAACATTAAAATTCGGAAGAATATTACCCAGTTTTAATAATTTCCAGATGAACTGGAGGTGAATTTAATGTTCAATGCAATGTTTACTAATACTGTTTCATTGTAATAGGTTCCAACCTCACTTCAGGACAAAAATTCATAAATTTAATTTAACTCACCATTATTGCATATAGATATTCCTCTGTCCATTATAAAACTTAAGAGAGCCATGATCACGCCTAAGAGGGCTAAAAAGACCCAGTCTTCTCCCAGTTTTGCGAAGGTGTTTTTCCATAGAAAATGAATTACTTTCGCTATTTTACCTGAGTGGAAAAATATATTAAAATGTGTTTTATAGTACCTATTTTGTCTATGTTACGCAAAATACATATTTTTATTTTTCTGTAATTGCCGAAATACATTGGTGTGCTGGAGGGTAGGATTTCATTTGTTCTCCAGAGTGATGATTGTGTCTCGAATTTATATCTATTTTAGATTTTTTCTCAGTATTCTAAAGCATAATGTGTATCAGAATTTTCAGTTATGGTTCAAAATTCTGAGATAGAAGTCAGAATTCCAATTTTTAAAATCAAAATTTATTACGTGGCCCTTCCAGTTTCTAGTTTCCAAATTTCTTATATTGACTACTATTCTTGTGCACCTTGACACCTTTACAAAATTGATTAAATTATTGAATTCAACATCAATGCTGATTTCTGCTTTCTATTCTCGTGCCACATTGATGACTCATTTTCAATGTTGACATCTTCATCAATAAGCTCCAATGAAGTTTGAAATATATCTAATAGTACACTCGAATTGATTTATTTTAATTTTTTTCGGCGACAACATTCCACCTGAAATTTTATTGTTGATTCTCATGTATTATGTATGACCTCCTGATTACGAAAAAAATGTTTGCGCCCAAAGATTCCTTGTGCGTCAAAAGTTATATGCAATTTTTAACGCGCCTTCACGGATTTTCAATGTATTTGCTTAATATATCTTGCACTAGTAATCGAAAGGGAATTTTAAAAATAATGGCTTATTTAAAATAAAATTCTTCAAAAATATAGACCTGTTCAATATGTATTCGTCAATCAGCCATCTTGGAAAAGAATAGAAAACATCAAGAATAGTCCAAAAAAAAAATCTTTCCTATAAGAAGGAGTAATTTCACCAAAGTTGACAAAAACAAAACTCATTTATGGTCAAATATAATGCACCAATCTCGACACCGTATGTCAAATAGAACTGTCAAAAATGGCGGACGAAATAAATGTTGTAATTCTTCTTCAGTTATCAAGGTAGGTCACTTTATTTTTCGATTGTACGCCATTTTATGTATTTTTCTCTCTAACTACACCGCAAAAATACAGTTTATTGCTTATTTTTCAATGAAGCCCAATTTTATCAATGTCTAAATCATTATTGATTGCACCAGAATATTAACTGTTGACACATATCCAATTATAGTAAACTTTTCAATATTGAAAAAATATCAAGGTAGACAAGAATAGTGTAAATTAATTACAGTTTTTTCTTATTCCGGTTGAACATAAGTACATATAAAAACCAGTAAAACTAGAAATATTTACGATACTATATGAATTTCACACAAATATAATAGTACCACACCATTATATTTTCCCCATGGCTTGAACGAATTGTTTTTGCAACTTAAAAGTTTAGGATAAAAGAAAATATATTTGCCTTGGTACCCCCTAAGTTCTTTCTTCCGGGCTATATCTTCTTTCAATCTCCTCTTTTCTGCTGCTTTTAAGCTTTCCAATTTTGCAAATTCTCCCAACTGCCTGCTGTATCTGCCGTACATCTAAAAACACTCACATATCTAAAATGAAAGAAACTAGATTAGTTGAATAATTACCAGGGTTTGCACGTAGTCCTCTACATCTTCCTGTGGTGGACACGGGTAAAATGTCTGTGACTGTTTCTTCTTTTTCTGCTCCAATAACTTCGCAAAGTCTTCCCATTCTTTGTCGGTCTCTTCCGGATTGCCCTCTCCAAAATGTGCATCGGACTCGTACATTTTGAAGTTATTTATTCCTCAATCAGTTCCTATGCAATAAATCATTGACAATTAACATTGTAATAATACAGCGTGCGATGTTTTCTACAGTATATCGAATAAATTTTTGGATAACCGAAAAGTTAAAACATCTGCTCGATATCCGCCATGGCATAATAAAGACATTGTGGACAATATTCATACGGAGAATATAAGGGCATAGCAGGATAAGCATGTGTTAGGTGCCCCCGCACCAATCCGGTCGAAATTTTTAGCACAAGTTGATAGTAGTGTTAGATGAAATTTCCCAAAATATTATTTTCGGAAAACCATTTTTACGGGAGTTATGGGGGTAAAAAGAAAAATGGAAAAAAAATTTTTCTCGAGAACGGATAAACCGATTTTTATGAAAAAAATATATGTTATGGCTACTAATGGTACAAATGTGGGAAAAAATTATTGAGTCCATTTGTCGAAAAAAAGTGGTGAAAAAATTTTTTCAAAATAAAAAAAAAATTTTTTTAGGGGATGTTCTAAAGGCACACCCAAATAAATGCTTATATGCCCCTTTAAAACATATCCAATTTTCAAAGCGACTGCGGGCGGCGCGTAGTCTATGTAATGAAGCATTAAGACGACTTCTTTGTAAATATTTCGTGCAAAGACGAGATTACCTTCCCTCCCTCGTTTTCGAGGGTGCTGAACACGATGCAGGTGGTGGGGAAGTTTTTGACCGCCGCAACCTCCTGAAATCACCATCTTATGGATCCCTTTATGTTTTCATATATAAACGGGTTTGGGGAGTGATTTATCGACGGGTTATACTTGAAATAATATGGAAGGGGGTTATAGAGTAAGTGGAGTCCAGACAGCAGGCCTAGGGGGTTGATTAAACCCTCCCGAGGTAGTTTTTTTTTCAAATGATTCGATTCAAATGCGTATACCCCATTTTCGAGGTCGCTGGTCACGGGGAAAATCTTCATTTTTAGCTCCAACCCCCTCAAACGGGCAGAAATCACCCTTCACTCACCGTTTGAGCGATGAAGAGGGGTTGGAGCTAAAAATGAAGATTTTTCCCATAATCAGCGACCCCAAAAACGGGGGAAACGCGTTTGAACCCGAATTATTTGATAAAAAATGATTTTCCACTCCTCGGAAGGGTTTAATTAACCCCTTGGCCTGCTGTCTGGACTCAACTTACTCTATAACCATCTTCCATGTTATTTCAAGTATAACCTGTTGATAAATCACTCCCCAGACTCGTATAGAAAACATAAAGGGATCCATAAGAGGGGTGGCCGTTTTAGGAGGCTGCGGCGGTCAAAAACTTCTCCCTCCACTTGCATCGTGTTCAACACCCTCGAAAACGGACGGAGGAAGGTATTCTCGTCTTTGCAAGAAATATTTACACTATTTCTGCCTTTATTACATAGACTAGCAGTTCATTACTACATCTTACTACCACGGTCACTGGCGGCCATTACAATCCTAGCATTTAAATCAGTATCAAACTTCAAGAAGTGTGGCGCAAAAATTCTCCGAAGTCAACTGTGGGGTCAAACAAAATCTAGTTTGAAAATCTGAAGATTTTGCAATGATGACATCTGCAGTCAGCCTACGAAAGAACTAGTTTTCAAAGTCCACTACGAGGAGGTTACAGTGCCTTTCACTGGTGAAGGTGCCTGTTTATTGTGAGTCCCCTTGCCTCTCACGAGTCGGGGTGTTTATTTTTCGTGAGTCTCCTTGCCTCTAACTAGTCGGGGCGCTTGTTTATTTTAAGTTCCCTTGCCTCTCATTAGTCGAGGTGCTTGGTTATTATGAGTCCCCTTGCCTCTCACAATTCGGGCTGACTTTTTTGCGTGAGTCCTCTTGCATCTCACGAATCAGGTTACTCTATATTGATGAGACTTATTGAATTATTTTGAAAAAATTTTTCAAAAAAGTTGCAGGGAGTTGCGGCGGTCAAAAACTTCTCCCACCACTTGCATCGTGTTCAGCACCCTCGAAAACGAGGGGGAGAAGGTAATCTCGTCTTTGCACGAAATATTTACAAAAAAGTCGTCTTATAATGCTTCATTACATAGACTACGCGCCGCCCGCAGTCTGCCAATGATTATCAATTTTGAGTATGTTGTACCCTTCCGATCGCTATGAAAATTGGATATGTTTTAATGGGGCATATAAGCATTTATTTGGGTGTGCCTCCAGAACATCATCTAAAAAAAAAAAATTTTTATTTTGAAAAAAAATTTTCACCACTTTGTTTCGACAAATGGACTCAATAATTTTTTCCCACATTTGCATCATCAAAAGCCATAACATATATTTTTTTCATGAAAATCGGTTTATCCGTTCTCGAGAAAAAAATGTTTTTCCATTTTTCTTTTTACCCCCATAACTCCCGTAAAAATGGTTTTCCAAAATATTTTGGGAAATTTCATCTAACACTACTATCAACTTGTACTAAAAATTTCGACCCGATTGGTGCGGGGGCACCTAACACATGCTTATCCTGCTATGCCATTTGTTTTAAAAATTACAAACTAAGCAAATCGAATGAATTACTAAGTGAATTCAAAACCCTATGCGTGACAAATTAACCTAGCATGTACAAAATTATATAGAGAATAATATTGCTAATGACCCATCCAACTTTTGGTCATATGTTAACAATAGAGGAAAGAAACCATATTAGATACTGATATTACCATTAATGATTCTCAGTCAATTATTCACGCATTTGGCGAGGAGTTCCAGAGTGTTCATCACGTTTCGGATGTTTCCTACGCAGAAAATTATGAGGAATTTTCTCAAAATAATGCATCTATTGATATAAATGTCATACAGGCGACTGATATAATTAAGGCAAAAACAAATTAAAAGACAAGCCCATTTCAGGTACTGGTGGAATTTCCTGTTTTTTTGTGAAATACTGTTGTCATGCTTTTGAACCTTTACCTTTTCTTTTTAATTTGATCTTACGATCTGCTAGATTTTCTGACATAGGGAAAACTGCTCCAGTTACTTCTGTATTAAAAAGAGGCGATCCGGATATACTTCAAGATAATTGGCCTATTTCCATTCTATGGCACTGCGAAATTATTTGAACTGGTGCTTCACAGTTACATTCATCCCAATCTTAGACTTTATATTTTTCACAACACGTATTTTTAGATAAAAAATCTATAATTACTAATCGAACCCGCCCAGCACAGTTCATGTCAGAAACTCTTAACAAGCTGAAGTAGACACAATTTATATGGATATTCAACAAACTTTCGATCAAATTGATTTATATTTAATAATAATAAACTGGATATGTTTGGTTTCTTAGAATATTTGATCAATTTATTTATTTCAACGCGAACAGTTTGTGGAGTATGAAGGTTTTCGCTAGGATCAAGATAGGAATACTTCCGGAGTACCTCAAGGTTCTAATTTAGGACCACTTCTGTTTCTCACATTCATAAACGACATCAATGATGTTATCAACTGTTCAAAACTAATGTTCACTGTTGGTTTGAAAGTCTACACGGAGATAAGAGCTGACTGCAGCACGCCCCAGGCAGAATAACTTTCGATCGAAGAAATTCATTGAATATACACAATAAATTCAGTAAGTGTAAGCAGATGTGAGTAAATTAAGGACTTCGGTATTTTCTGTGATGAGCCAGTTAATATTTAGAACTCACATCAATAATGTTATTTCGAACTCATATAAAATGCAAGGATTCTCATTAACGAATTGTAAATGTTTTAAAATCCCCAGTCTAGTATTACTGTCGTATGTGCATGATCGTCCAAATTTAAAATATGGTGCAGTTCTTTGGTACCTTTAGTATACAGCGGTCCGCCACTTAAAAGTCCCCGGGCTTGTAACTTTCTTATTTTTTAAGCGACGACCATGTTGGGCACATCAAATTGTAGATACTTTTAAGGCATTTAAACATGTGTACAGAGTGATTTAAAAAAAAATTTTGAAAACATTGTTAAGGAAGAAAACTTAATTTCCTTGAATATTTTTTTACCACATCCTGTACACGAACTGCGTTAATGTTTTCTTATAAAGGTTTTAATTAGCTTCAATTTATGTTATTACATCATATTCGAAATTCTTTTTGGTTTTAGAGAAAGAAATTAAAAATACTCCTTCCGACTACAAACTGATTTTTTTTAAAATAACTGAAAAAATGTAAATAATAATTGTATGCTTTATTTGTAAAAGACATATCACAAACAATCCTCAACGTAACAAAACAGCAACAAAAAACAAAAGAAATAAATATTTTTAAAAACAAACTATTAAAATGTACTAGATAATAGCAAATTGCAAAATTTTTATTAATTTTTTTTTTTAATACCGTTTTTAATAATTGAAGCTAATTAAAACCTTTATAAGAAATCAATAACACATTTCATGTACAAGGTGAGGTAAAAAAATATTCAAAGAAATTAAGTTTCCTTTCTTAACAATTTTTTCAAAAAAAATTTTTTTTTAGTCACTCTGTATGCACGTTTAAAGGCTTTAAAAATGTCTACATTTTGACGTGCCCAACATGGTTATCGCTTCAAAAATAAAAAAGTTACAAGCCCGGGGACTTTTAAATGGAGGACCCTGTATGTATGTATATGCCACATAAATAATATTGAATCTGTTCGAAGAAAGTCCTTAAAGTATCTGATTTTCAAGGAAAATAGTGTTTACCAGGGCCGGATTATCCATAAGGCTAACTAGGCTATAGCCTAGGGGCGACACTGCGTGAAGGGGCGCGCGCTAGGGCATGAGGCGCGTCGCGAGCTCTTTGAGCTCTCTGCTTATTAAAAAAAAAATGTCCTCCCCCTCCCGCTAATCAATTTTCGTTTTCGAGGAAACATTTTCCATTCCCTTCTCCTAAACTCTCTCCCCCCTTCTCACCCAAAATTTTGTACACCAGATTTCCTCTTTAAAGAAGATTTCCTCGGACTTCCTTCTCGATGTACACCAGATTTACTTCGTGGTTTGCCCCTCGCTGCTCATCAATTTTGGTGAAAAAATTTTTTCTTTTTAGATTTCTGTCCCTCCGCTCATCAATTTTGAAACTTAGACGAAATTTTTTTTTCATATTTCTCTCCCACCGCTCGTCAATTTTGAATCTGGACAAAAAAATGTTTTTTTCAGATTTCTCCCTGTCGCTCATCAATTTTTTTATCCATTTTGAACAAGAGGACGCAAATACATGATTAGCCTAGCTAGGGGCGCACTAATCCGGCCCTGGTGTTTACCCATCAAGTAGTACATCTATTATAGCGAATCGCTTTGGCATAGTATGATTAGAGACTCGACGTGTGCTAATTTCCATTAAATATCTATTCGATAAAATTAATAACAATGTTGACTGTCCTTCCTTGTTGGATAAAATCAATTTCCGTGTACCTAGAATCGCAACTCGATATGACACAACCTTTTATTATGATAACCACAGGACAAATATCATGGAAAAATATTCAATTTATTTAATGTGTACTAATTTTAATAAAATATCCTATCTATGTAATTTTAATTTTGATAGTCTAAGCGCCATATTAATAGCGCAGGAGTTTTAGTCAATATGTCGCTTCTACCCGGAATTAATTATTGTAAAGTTGAAAATTTCCAGGATTGTAGTTTTGGTACAGGACAACAACACGTAGCAAAAAGTCCCCTACACTCCCCTGTCGGCCTCCCTGTTTTTTCGGGGCAACAAGGCCCTAAGTCGCAAAAATTGCAGAGCTGGCTATAAAGTGCAACAGAAAGGTTGTTACTGGTCCGATTTGGGTAGAAATGATCATAAAAGATTAGGAGAAGCATCCGTTCATATTTCAGATGTTCCATAGCTAATTCTAAATAGAAAAATGTATGTATGTAAACTATAATTAGAATCTTTTTTTTCTTATCAATTAATTTTTGTGTAAATTCTTAAACGTTCCCTTTGATTGGGTCCATGCCTATTGGAAATTAAGAATCATTATTCTTATATTTCTTTGTCGTAGGTCATCTAAATTAGCCGAGTGCGGGAATAATTCCGAGCAAGCTGAAATTAATCTTAATCTATTTAACTGAATCTTAGAAGTCACATACTAATTACTTCCACATCCACATAGTACAGTGGAAGAATAGTAACGGTAAAACAAATTTTATTTATTTATTTATTTTGTTCAAATGGGCTTAGAGTGCCAAGAAACGTCGAGATTTTAAGTTTGAACAAAAAAAAATCTATGTCTGTTAGTTTTCGTGCGCACGATTGCCCTGGATTGGTATATGATACTGACTTGACATTGTATTATAACGAGATCTGGAACTACATTATATTTTGATCTTATTCCATTGAAGTTTGGGGATAAATGAGGGTAAATAGGTTTACCTATTTGCCCTCATTTACAAGTAAGTAAATAAAAGTAAGTAAAAGTGAATAAAATTTGGATTAAGTGTATGTACGAACAGCCAAGTTCTCAGTTTTTTTTGGCACCAGCCACCCTTACCACCACCCCCTTTAATAATGGTGGGGTGGTAATGAGGGACTTGAATTGGAAATTTGAATGTGGAAGCGCTGATTCTTCAGACAGCGTTTTTTTGTATTTCCTGAGAGGTTGAGCTCTTGCCGCCATCTTAAATTAATGTCCGTAAAAATAACATTTTTTTTTTAAATTGGAAATATTGCGGATAGTGTAAACTTAACAAAAAACATGTAATTATCAAAGACAAAGGAATTACTTTATATAACATACACATAATAACTTACCAAAGAGAATTAACAATATAAAAGATTTAAACACATTTAAAACGAATGTAAAACAATGTTATTAACTTTATGTTATTTATATACTGTAGTGTGCATCTTACTCTTAAATTATGATATATTTTTTTGTTTGTTTTTGTCTTTAAGTACTGTTTGTCGTATTTATTATATTACTGTTTATTTGAATATTTATTATATATTATATATATTATGTTAGTTAGTCCCCTACTAATAACACTGTACATAGTCTCTTGGAAATAAAATTGTTATTGTTGTTACTTTTTTTAAAAATATTATAAGTTATGATGGAAACCTGATACAACAAGATTGCAAAATTGATATCTGTATCCCTTGTTTTACTTGTAGTTCATTGATATTAAGAAAAATAGGAGAAACAAATTATAATGTTTTATAATTTGGAAATTATACGCGTAAAGTGACTCAGAACCAAAGGAGTTTCCAAGGCGTAAGTGTGAACTTCACCTCTAAAAACCACCCCTAATGCGCCACGCCGCGGTTTTTCGCATTTTTCCGCGAAATAGTTAAGACCCCAGAAAATGTTATGCTCATTGATAATATTCTATATATAGTAATGGCATTTTAAAATACTGAGTTGATGCCAATGTAAGATAGAAAAGAAAAGAAATGGACAAATAGCATGCTGAAAAGAAACAGATTTAACCTACGCTGTTGGCACTTTTATCTTTAGCTACTTTTAGTCATCGGTGGAACTCTTAACATGCTGAAGTGCCTGGCACCAATGTTAACATATCGCTTTCTTTCACGTATATTATTTTGCTATTTATATTTCACTCTATCTTATTAAAGGGATCGACCACCCAAGATCTTTAGATGCCACTAGTGTAGAATTTACTACAAATAATAGTCCCTTCCCAGATAGCACAATTTGATTCCTGGAATATTCACTGATTATACGTTTGGAAGATTTGATTATTCCTAAAAAAATTTTAAATATTCCAGACGTTACAGGAATATTCTTTTTTATCCAAATGGCACAGTTTATAGATATTCTACGATTATCCAAAACGCATATTATAGGAATAATCAAGTTACTCTAGGAATATTTTAAAAATATTATAATAATATTTCCCCTCAATAGAATAGTCCTAGATTATTATTCCACTCTTTCATGAATATTATGGGTATAAGCTTATATTATTCTCACATACAGATTAATTCTTATTTTATTGGATTTTTATGTTGCATTACATAATATGTAATAATAAATTGACGAATTATAACCAATTTTAAACTGAAATGGCATTTACCAGTTATATATGATTATTTTCTTGACTTATTGTTTATTATACGAGAACGATACCAGAATGGTCCGAAACTACAACAAGAGACACGATAATTGCTTACAACTATCGATTTTTAACTGTTGGTTATCGTCAGAATCATCAGTGTAGCGCATATTGCATGTAAGATTCTGTCTCAAGTTATCACACCGGAGAATTATGTTAGATTGCCAATACGAATTATTAGGTGAATACTCATAGACCAGTAGTAGGACTAAGTCGGCGACTTATAACCAAATTTATCTACAAAAATCTAACGCAAACTTGGAAAGGCTTCGAAATGAGTCAAATACCAATAAATACGCGATTAATTCTAAATACACGTGACCTATAACAGTTAATTGCCTTCGCTGACATTATTACATAATTGGCATTTGACGCAATCTCTTACCTATAGTTCCAACCGACGTTTGAGTGTTTAATGGGAATATTCCTGTATTATTTTTCCTGGAATATTATTGTCTTCTTCTCAAAAATCATATATCTTCTAATAATATTAGACTATTGTTCAAAAAGAATATTCTTTTATTATTCTTATAAAATATTCCAAAATCAACATGTTATATTGTATATATTCTTAGAATAATAGAATAATATTTCGAATATATACATTTCTCAAAGGACATTTACAAATCATTCTTAGAATATCTTGTGTTATCTGAGATATAATAGTGGTAATAATAATATATTGGTATTATAATAACAAAATTATGTAGGTTTATATTATTACCTATAATATATAAAAAATGTAATAGAAATTTTACCATATTATCTTGATATTAATTAAAATTAAATTAATAAATATTTAGAGAGAATATTCTTATATTATTTTCCTCGAATATTATTGTTTTCTTCTCAAAAATGTTATATATACTAATAGTAATATACTATTGTTCAGAAAGAATATTCTTGTATTATCTTCTTGGAATATTCATTCAAAAATTATATATAAACTAAGAATATTATACTATTGTTCAGAAAGAATATTATTTTATTATTCGTATGAAATATTCTAGTATCAACATGTTAAATTATATATATTCCTGGAACAATACAATATTATTTCGAATATATATATACTCCGTAGAGGACATTTACAGATCATTCTTAGAATATCTTGTGCTATGTGGGTTGAAGTTGGCACGGCACGGTAGCTCAGTCGGTTAAGGCGTATTGAGTGGCACCACGACGCTACGCGCCGTGGTTGTCGGACTGGCTCCTAGAAATTTAATAAATTTTGTTTGTTGTTGTGTATTGAGTGACGAATATGCTGACTGACTGTCTATCGCGTTCTGAGTTCGAGCCCTAGCTCCGGTATTGACAATACCGGTGGGAATGAATGTATGTCTGCGTTTTTCCAAATGTGTACAGCCTTGGCTTTGGATTTGGGGGTTGTTTACTATATGTAGTGTGTCTATGTTTAAGTAAAGCTTTGACCCCAAAAATTTTGTGACTGAACCACCGTAAGACATCTCTCTCCCCCACCCCCCCGCTTTCTAGGGCAGGGGATAAGATGGAGACAATATTTTCCTTCACCCACCCTAAATCGAAAAAACCACACCCTTTTCGAATTTTCTGTGCTAGGCATTTTTTTATCGGAAAATTTTATATACGAAAGTTCAAAATTGTCCAAAAACCATAAGTTCAAAATTTCATCAAAATAAGAAAAATGAAAAATTTTAAAAAATCAATAAAAAATATAAACAAAATTGCTGGACAACTACTTGACGGGTTTAATTTCAAACAAAATTGTTATGTATTTTAAAAAAAAAAATCCATTAAAATGATATTTTCGGACTTGGACATTATTTTAACCAAATTTCAATATTCTTCAATTTTGATTAAAATTTTGGACTGGTTTTTGAACAAACTGAACAACTTTCATTGATAAAATTTTTCGATAAAAAAATGCCTAGCACCGGAAAATCGGAAAAGGGGTTTTAAAATTTTTCTCATCAATGGTACGAGATACGAAAAAAACTGAGTAAGGACAAAGGTCTTAATTATAGATGCATCCAAGTAAATGAACCAAAAATCCGTTCGGTTTTAAATAACTGTTTTCTGTAAGATTCTATCACCCCAAACCGCCCTAACTCCGACGCCACTAGTTACTTTTAGACGAACTTTTCAATTACGTAGCTACTATGAAAATACTTTTCCTTGTCGAGTTAAAATCAGTATTTTCAACCACCACTGAGTTATTATTTAAAAAGTCTGTTTTAAGTCATACTTTCAAAGCATTGTAGAGTGCTTGGGAAACCTTTTAGAAAAAAAATTATTTTTGTATTTTTCGTTTTCATGACGAGGAAAATCATCCTTTGCTGTACATTAATTGCAGCTCTATACACTTACAATCCCCTAGTTTGTTCACTAGTTGCACGAAAACCATTGTGTCTATCGGAATGCATGGAACTTTATTTGGAGTAAATTTTATATAGAATATTATCGATGAGCAGACCATTTTCTGGGAGATCAAACATTTTGCAGAAAAATGCGAAAAACCGCGGCGTGGCGTATTGGGCATGGCTTTTAAGGGTGAAGCTCACACTTGCTCCTTGGGAACTCTTTCGTTTTTGAAAAGTAGCACTATGGCAGAGAACGTATGGCGCAGATAATCCCCAGAGAGCGAAACATTATAATTTATTTGCTCTATTCTCCGATTTTAGGTCTATTATCATGGGGCTATTATTGCAAAGATACCCTTGAGCTAAGAGTACTCAATAATCAAATCCCAATGGGCACACATACGTTTAAAAAACGTTAAAAAATGATTAAAAACCACACGTTGTTATAGGGTTTTTAAAAACCGGTTGCATAAACGAAAGAATATGTCACGCGAAAACACGTTCTTATTAACCAAATATAAATGTATTTTAAACATCAGAGATAACGATTAAATAACTTTAAAAAAAAAGATAAACATTCGCTAATTTTCAACGTTTACGAAACGAAAGTAAACGTAGAATATAAACGTTTTATTAAAGGTTTAAATAACGTTAAATATCCAGTAATTATGTACATTAATTAAATGAAATTAAACAGGCTCTGGCAGGTCTGCATTTTACAATATCTGATGGGTTGGACGTTGAGCTCCCATATAGATGGATGGACAATTAATAGGTTAAGCACCCACTGGTTTTATCATAAAACCAGTGGGTGCTTAAACCTACTAAACAGATAGCATAAAACTTTTAACCTGATCATTATAAGATCCAAATAAATCGATGTTCCTTGAAAGAATTTGAACATTGCAATCTATGTTATTTCTTTCCTATACCGATTATTGTCAGTGGTTTGTATGTGGCGCCAGCCAGATTTGATGCATTAATGCAGATGAGTAGAAAAAGTGTTAAAGAACTATCTACCACTTATTTCTCCTTTAGATTTAGATTGTAAGTGCATTTTAATAAGTTGAAAGCATCAGTTATTTTAACGTTGTACAAAAACGCTTTTTCTCTTTAATTAAAACATTTCAATTGCTATATTCCATTAATGTAATAATTGTTTAATTTTCTCGTTTCACAAACGCGGGTTGTTACAACTTCTCAAATTATGAATGTGTATTATACGTTAATATATCAGTAAAAGAAATGATCTGATTAAAATGTTTTATTTTGGTAATCCCTTACACTACTAGTTGGGAATGTGTGTAGAAGTCACGGTCAATAAACTATACGGTTACCTCGATTAGCAGTTTTTGGATGACAGAGACGCGCGGAGCGGTGAATCGAATGAAACAGAGACAGATATATCTGATTTCGTGCAAAAGACAGAGACAAAGATGCCGGCAATGTCTACAGCTGACGTAGGCTGTAGACCCTACCGACATCTTTGTTTCTGTCTTTTGCTTGCACGAAAATCTTTTTCATTCGATTCCCCTCTCCGCGCGTCTCTCTCGTCCAAAAGCTGCTGATCGAGGTAACCATATTAGAGCAGCGATTTCGTAAGTCTATCGTGTCGTTTTTTTTTTTGGCGTAGAACCAGGTCAAACATGTTAGGTTCCTTTGAGTATGTCACCGGGCATATGAAATCATATTTTACATTTTTTTGTGGTCTCGAACTTTTTAAATCAATAAAAAGTGAAAAAACGAATTTTTAAAGAAAATTGTTTTTTTCTGTTTCCACCGCCATCTTTAAAACTATTAAAGGTACCGAAATTTGTTTTGTATCAAATTAAAGGTCACACTGTAGCGCTTTTACCAATATAAACGGTTTGGGTACAATTCGCACTTTCATTTCTCTAAAAATCAGATAAACTAAAAATATATATTTTATGTATTGAAATCTTCACCATTCGATAAACTTTTTTATTTTTGAAAATATTTACATACATGCAGCGAAGAAACTAGAGCCTAATAATCACAAAAGTTTTTGAAACAATATATTTTTTCGTAAAGTTTACCGTTTGGTAACAGCGATTTTTTTTATCAGCGCTAAATGCGAAATTGGGACGCAATTAATACATCTCGCATGCTAGTTTTACAGTAACTAGAGGTTTTAACTTCGGAATAATGTCATATTGAACGGATTTCGTTCATTTTTGGCAGTATAATAGTAAATGCTCCACAGAAAAGTTTCTATATTGTGCGGGGGCTTGCTAATTTATAGGGGGTGGATTTCATCCCCTCTCAAGGTGGCACTTAAAAAATATATATGTTTATTGGAGCTGAAATAGAATCAAATTTTAAGAAGAAAAGGTTCTATGCAATTTTTCACATAAATTGATAGTTTTCAAGTTATAACGACTTCAAAATTGCGATTTTAGCTTAAAAAAAAGGTATTACAAACGGCTTTCGTCAATTTTCTCGAAAGTATTACTTTATCGAAAAAATGTTACAGACCAATTACAGAAAGTACAAACTGGGAATTAATTATATTTTTTGTTTATTGATGTAGGATTAATAATTTCGGAGATATTTAAGTTCATATTTGGTAGTGTTCCGAATTAAATTTAAAGTTTAAAATGCACTTTTTTCTAAAGCAAGTGCTTTAAATGAGCAAAAAAAATTGAGCATCTAGGTAATGCTACATCTTAACGAAAAACTGTATTTGAGATAATTTTTCTAAATTACTGGCTAATTAGATTAACAAACTGGCGACCTTTTTATATAAAAATAGTATAAATACGCACATTTTGCCGTCATAACTTCTTTATTCCTTATGCTACAGGAACGAGTAAAAAAATCGCAATTAATTGTCTTTAATTTCATTTCTTAGCATGCGTGACGTAGGTGTCACAATTTCTGAAATATTTAACATTTAAACTGCATTTTTCGTCTTATAAACGTTCGGACGCCATTTGTAAACTTTCATATCTCCGAAACTATTAAATCTATGTAAATAAATTAACAAGCGAAATTCATTATCAGTTTATGAGCTTTATTTTTGATGTCTACCCATTTTTCAATAAAACTAATATTTATTGAGATATTTGGGAAAGGAAAAAAAATACGTTTCATCGAAAATACTTTTATAGTTTAAACTGTATTTTTTTCTAAAGCAAGTGCTGTATACAAATCAAAAAATTTGAGCATCTACGTCATGCTATATATTAATGAGGAACAGTGTTTGAAATTCCTTTTTTTAATTACTGGCTAATTACAGTAACAAAATGGCGACGTTGTTATTAAAAAAATGTGTAGACGCACATTGCTTCGGTCATAACTTCTTTGTTTTTTATGCTACAGAAACAAATTAAAAACAGTTGAAAGCTTAATTAATAACATATTATTCTACCTATTAGCACCCTTGACGTAGGTGTCACAGTTTCTGCGATATTTAACTCTCTAAACACTCTCACTCTAAATAATTATCTTATGAACACTTGGATGCCAAATGTAAACTTAAATATCTCCTTATTAATCCTACATTAATAAACAAAAAATATAAATAATTCCCAGTTTGTACTTTCTGTAATTGGTCTGCAACATTTTTTCGATAAAGTAATACTTTTCGAGATACTTAATGAAAGCCGTTTGGAAATATCTTTTTTTTTTAGCAGAAATCGTAATTTTGAAGTCGTTTTAACTTAAAAACTATCAATTTATGTGAAAAATTGCATAGAACCTTTTCTTCTTAAAATTTGGTTCTACTTCAGCTCCAATAATATATATTTTTTAAGTGCCACATCCTGAGGGGGTGGCATCCACCCCCTATAAATTAGCAAGCCTCCGCACAATATAGAAGCTTTTCTGTGAAGCATTTACTATTATACTGCCAAAAATGAACGAAATCCGTTCAATATGACATTTTTCCGAAGATTTGCATATTTTTTACCTCTAGGTACTATAGTATGCAGAGTTGGTCAGATTAGTCGCGTAGAAGTGGCGGTTGTCGAAAATCATTAAACATTCATTGTTCGGATAAAAATTGTGACAATCGAAAATGTGCTTGTTTTAAGGAAGGCCTAAAATGTTGCAACGAGTGCAAATGTCGTTCCTGTAACAACATTATTAAAGATTTCGAGGCAGATATGAACGAATTAGAATGCTATTAATGTAGGGCTTACATATACTACATACTACATATTTATCTATCCAAATAGAAAACTTATTTCAACAATAAAACTCATTTTATGCGTTCGTTTTTACTTTCATTCATTTAAAAATGTCTAATAAACTTACTAATTAGATGGATAGTTAGTAACACTGATTGATATTTATAGATTAGGTATTTATATCTACCTACGTCTTTTTATTATTAAAAGGAGACTATTTAATATTTTTTGTACAATTTCTTAATATTAACAACATATGATCAATACTACTGTACAATATATGAAATATTGAACAATAATATTGATCCCCTAGATCTTTTGATCACTACTGGTTTTGTACCTATTGATATAAGTTAAACTACTACATACACCCCGACCGGAACCGTCAGATCGTTGCAGTCGGCAGGCTTGCTACAGCCGAGCGCGCAAGAATATGACTTTGGGCCGTTAAAAAAAAATCGCTGACTCAATACTATCAACGGGACTTGAAAAACTTTTATCCTAAAAACTTTTTTCAACTATTGGCTTCAATTTATACGCAGCATGTATATACAAATTTTCATAAATAAATTTTTTTCTCGATTGCCTAAAATTACGCTACTGAAAATAACAAGTTTGAGTTTCCTATTATTGTACCAACTTAAAAAAAAATAAATCGGGTTCACGTGGGACGTTGTTCGAAGCGCTATTGTGTCTACTTTAATCTAAAAAAAAAAAAATAGCTTGATAGCACAAATATTTTCAGAGATATAGAGGTGGAGACGTTAAAAAACAGATTTCATTAAAAATCAATTTTTTTGAGTTTTTCCGAAATAAAAAAGTTCTCGACCACCAAAAAATGTCGTAAAAAATGTTTTAGTGTACACGATTATCTTACTAAAGAATCCCACTAAGTCTGCTTTGGTTCCACGCTGGTTTTTTTTTCTCGAAATCTAAGCGACTTTACTTCCAGATTTTACTCTACTATATAGTTTATTGACCGTGTGTAGAAGTAACGTATTTTATAGATCTTATTTTAATATAAAATTTTACCACGCAATTTTAAGCGTTGATATAGATTCGTAGAAAAACTTTAAAAAAACGTAATCTTCTACTATCTACTTTACCTGTGAATTTAAAATTCCCTTGCATTTAGTAAGTTGAAAACAACAGTTAGTTTAACGTTGTAATAAGACGTCTGAATCGCCGTATTTATATGTAATAAAAAACGTTAAACTTCCTCGTTTCACAGACGTTACCTTCACCGAGTCGTTAAAACTCCTTACATTATAAACGTATTTTATACATTATTACATATTTTTGAAAAAAATCGTGCTTACTAAGACGTTTTATTTCAGTATTTTCTTCTACTAGTGGTTAAAAATGCGAGTAGTAATAACGTATTTTAATCGTCTTATTTAAACGTTGAAATTTTCAACTAAATGCAACGTTGAAAATTTCAACGTAAAACGCTTAATCAACGACTTCGATGTTTTAAAAACGTTTATTAAATGTACATGTGCCCTTAGAGATATTTCTTATCGTTTTTCGTTTCGTCATGTTTAGTTTGATGATTCGACAGCGGTATATTTTCCAAATTTCGACGTAGGTACTTTTTCCTTAACAATATGTGATAACTTTTAAATTATATGATTCGTTAATATCTTGGCTTGAATTAATAAGGAAGGTACGAAATGAAATCAAATGCTTTCTGCATTCGTGCAGGTATGGCGAATTTAGCCCAGAATTAAAATTTTAAGCTAAATATTTGCATGTATACGCGAGTACGTCAAATAAATGCACAGGTACCATATTATTTCACTTTTCATTTGTATACCTTCCAGCGCGTTTAAGGATAGGATTTTGCAGGGTGAGAGGGAAATATGCGTTTATTTTCAATTTATTAGAAATATTTAAAAAGCCAAACATAGTATAATCTTTAAAACTGTTTCAGATACTTGCTATTGTTCTAACGAATACAACTATATATAGTTTTATTACAAATTTCTGTTATACTTGAATATTGTAGTTTGTCAATGAAAACAGTTCCTAATTTCATTATTAGAGTAAGTATGGCATTTAACTATATACAAAATTTATGAGTAAAACTGTATATGGTTGTATTCCGTAGAGCAATGGGAAGAACTTGAAACTCTTTTAAAGACATGCTATTTACGATTTTTTAAATATTTATAATACACGGAAAATAAACGCATATTTCCCTGTCTCTCTGCAAAATCATATCCTTAATACCAAAACTTAAATTAAACTTAATAGATAAAGGCACACCTCTGAATGTGCTAGCTTATATAATAACTCACAAGATACTATTAAAACTAAACTTGTCACCATACGGCATTAGAAAATTGTCGCGAATGGTCCAGCGATAAACTAAATCTCATTTTACTCAGATCTATCTATCCTGGAGATTTGCACACATTTAAACGTTGGTCTTGTGTTCGATCAGAGACGTATGCATAGTTGACTATTATTTTTTCTTTTTAATGTTCTTTAAGCATTGTCTATACAACGGACGTCTTAGATTGCTTTAATGGACCCCAATTTTTCAATTGCGGTCAAATTAGCTAATTTAATGTTATATTTGTATCGTCCGTTGCTATCGTAACACTTATCGCTTAATTTTATTGTAATATTAGACAATTAATTGTTTTAGGTGTTGTGGTATTGTGGGTGTACTTATTTATATATTTCTTTACGCCTGAGTTTATTGTCTCAATTATATCATCCGGTACTTACAAGTGTAGTTGCGCATGTAGCGTTTCAATTTGTAGAAAATAAAATCCCAAATAGCACAATGTGGACCATTCAGTTTTTATACCTATAAAGGAGGATGTTGAAAAGTGGCTAAATTTGGCCTAAGCTGAACAACGGAAAATGAACATGGTTTTTGATAGCATTTTTCCTGTAGAATGCTATGATGTATTCGGTTTTGCGGGAAAACGGCGGGAAAATGTGGAAAAGTTAAGAAAATACTTGAGATATTCACAAGTTAAACTTTTAAATCTATAATATGTTATTCTAGATTATGGTGGTTCCTTTTAGTATTTTTCTCATAGAATATGATGCTCTACTTCGCTTTGCCGAAAAATGTCGAGAAAATGCGGAAATATTAAGAAAATGCTTAAAAATTCACAAATTCGAGCCTGTAATATTCAAAATGTAAACATTTTACGATTCAGATTTTTATTACGCGAAATTCGGGTGGTTCCTTGTAGTATTTTTTTCCGTGGGATACCTACGAGGGTTACTCCCCATACAGCACACCAAATAACGATTACGAAGTGTTCGCATTGTGACGATGTATCTAGATGCAGACACAAGGTTACACAATTCTACGATGTAAATGTGCTACGTTTACACATTGTAGGCAAACACGTATGCACAAAGGTTAAACGTCCGCCTCACAATGTAGCCACAGTATACCATTTACATACACACAAATAATTTGATCCACAGTGTGTTATCGGATGCACAGTGATTGACTTCCTAATGTGTCAGACGAATGACGTCTTATGCTAGACGTTAATTTTTTCAGGTTATATTTGGTAATCCCCCCACAGGTTTTTAGCAATGGGAACATATAAAACTACATACTAGTTAGTAAGTCTACTTGATACAAATAAAGTAATTAATTGCATATACGTTTTGTCCTATGAATTTATTTGTTAGCCATCCGTATATTTTATTTTTACATTAACTATCTAATATTGTTTACCATCACTCCAATTTCTTCTAACAAGGGTTGCCTGTAAATTATGTTTATTAAGTTATTAAATTCATTTTTACTTACCTTTGCCAATTGCGGTGGGTAGGGATCGAACCTACACGTTTCTGTTGTCCGTATTACAGTACTGACGCTTCTACCAACTGAGCTATCGTGGTGATTGTTATTTCGGATGCTAAAAGCAGTATTTATGATGTGTATGAAGTCTTTATTATGTGTGAAATTGAATTTCTAGCCTTATTTAAAATATATGAAAATCTTTCAAGTTCTCTTTTTTTTTCTATTTTTTACGTGTTCCCAAACCTGAATTTTTCGAGTTACTAGTATTTTTATTTATTTATAATTATTAAGAACTTATTTAATTTAATTAAACTGTCACCAGTGTCACCTGAGTTAAGAATTAAAGTTTTAATACAAACCTGGGAAACGTGTTGGAGAAAAAACGGTCAGGTATAATATATCATTTACAACATAAATAGAATATTTAATAGTCTAAAACAGACCTAAAATTGAAAAGAAGTATATTCGTACATCGGTTTTATAAGCAATTATTACCTTGAAAAAAACAACTGAAAGTTTTTTCGCAACTATTTTAACAAAAAAAAAAAAAAAGACAGAGTGAGCACGGATCGAACCGCGTACCTCTTGCCTCGCCGCCTAATGTTTAACTCACTCAACCACTGACTTCTGTTTGAATACCTGCTTAAAGACTTAATAGTAGAACACGCAACGACTAGATTTTGCTTTTTAATGCATTTTAATCTAATTTTATTATTAAAAGAACTCGATATCTTTAAAACTGCCGAATCTTTACAAACTCTTTCGAATATAAATTGTTTTGGATATTGTTAAAAAACAAAAATGCCTGCTGTATGTGCGGCTATGACCACTCTTATAGAAGAAAGAGGACACATGAGATACACATGGCTGGTATGCTCACGCTGACGCTTTGCGCGCGCACACTGTTCCATGCTCGAATAGTCGAATGTAGACACGACAAGACACAACTAAAAAGTGTATATATAGTTATTTGTATCATGTATATATATCGCACTTTTATGTGGTGTATGCAGTAGGCACAAGTATTATATAAAGCATCACACATACATATGACTTAAACCTTGTAGGCATCTTCTACGGACGTCAAATTGCAACATTCTAATGATCCTTCTTTACGTTATATAAAAATGTTTAGAATCTTGAGTGCATACAGTATACAATTATTAAACGTTGTATCACATAAATCTGTCAATATAAACAATAAGTGTATCTCATATGTGTACGTCAGTACTAGTTTAACAATTAGATCTACCTTAACATATTTTGTTTCTCATGTATATATCTTGTAGAGACGTAATTACAATTGGACGTGCTGTTTGGGTCTCTTTTACAGGAAATTGTTAGGAAAATACGAAAAAATTAAGAAAATGTTTGAAAACTCGCAAAATCTACTCTGCGTCATTCCCAAGTGAAATATATTAAGAACCAACATTATAGCTTGAGATTATAGTGGTTTTATCTAACTTGAAATTAAGATAGATACTCTGGATCTTAATCGGTTTAACTTGTGGTTGTTACCGGCTAAATATTGTAAGTTATTATGCACTTTTTTAATTTTTCTGAATTTCCACGGGGTTTTCCCACATAACCGTGTTAAACCTTCTCTTTTCATTGAATGAGTACGAGAAACCACTATAATTTCAAGTTATTAACGTTGATTCTTAATATATTTCATTTAGGAATGACGCAGACTAGATATGTTGAGTCATCGGACATTTTCTTGTTTTCTACATTTTTCCGGCATTTTAACGCAAAACAGAGTAGACCATCGTATTCCGCAAAAAATACTATGAAAAACCACCTCAATCTTTAGTTATACACTCTGCATCTTAAAAGGTTAATATTATGATTATCTTAGGCTAGATTTTGTCAGTTTTCAAGCATCTTTTTAATTTTTACACCTTTTCCTAACATTTTCCCGCAAAAAAGTGTTGACCCTCGTATCTTACGGAAAAAATACTACAAGAAACCACCTGAATCTCGCATAATAAGCTATGGATCTTAAAAAGTTTAAATTTTGAATATCACAGACTGAGTTTGTACATTTTTGGACGTTCTCTAAATTTGTCCGCATTTTCCTGACATTTTTTTTCAACAAGGCGAAGTAGAGAATCTTATTCTACGAGAAAAATATTAAAAGAAACAACCATAATCTAAAGTTAAATATAATGGATCTTAAAAGTTTAACTTGTGAAAATCTCAGAGAGGACTTCAAGCATTTTCTCAACTTTTCCATGTTTCTCCGCATTTTTTTCGCAAAACCGAATACGTCATCGCATTCTACGGAAAAAATTCTATCAGAAACCGTGTTCATTTTCCGTTGTTCAACTTAGGCCAAAATTAGCCACTTATTAATACCTTCATTTTGGTTGCGAAACGGGATGATCGGCTATAATTTGGATTTGAAATCTCAAAGCCTTTTATTCCAAAAAATATTTTTACTGCAATAATGCTGCCGTGTCATAAATATACAACCAAATTGATACAATACTTTAGGTAATATCATATCTGGATACTTCATGGAAAACACGTGTTTCTTTATTTTTCTCAAACTTGCAGTGACTTGCAAACTTGCCCACAGACAATTAAAAGAAATTCAAACTCTTAAATATGATTGATCAACTATCTCTTTGAGTCCCGCATATTTTGGTACCTAGGTGTATTTCCAGAAGTACTAAAGGTAGCAACAATTATACTGTTATATAAAAAAGGTAATGCAACTTGTATTGACAATGGGCGGCCTTTTCACTATATTCTTAAATCTCAAAACAAATATGTTTATTTGAAAGCTAACTGATAGATATTCACCTTGTCCAACTCTGTTTCAAATATAAATCTCAAAGTGTTTAATAAAAAAAAAATAAACATTTATTACGGCAATTTGAACACTCATTTGATCTTGAGGCTGAGTGACGTCACACATCCCGGACTTATGTTGGCAGCATTTGTCAGAACGCCTAATAGCCACTAACATCACACCACAACTGACACATGTTTATTGTTTACGCTTTGTTTTGGGGTTATGTTCTGTGTGTTCCTTTACGAATTGTGTTTTGCTTTGTTTCTGTATAATTCGCGAAAATAAAACAAATGAACCTAATAGGGATTTACCTTCGATACACACAAATTCACCAATATGTGACAGCGGTTTATATATCATGACAAATTTCCGCTGTTACTTTACTATATAAACTTTTCCTTATACGTGAATTCCTTTATATCGAAGGTAAATCCCTATTGAGTTCATTTGTTATATTTTCGCGAATAGTGGAAGAAAATGGAGCCAGGATTTTCTAAAGGAAGTGCAGAAAGTCTGCCGAAAGTTGATTGGATAATTTATGTTGTTATTTGTACATGTTGGGTTGGTACAAATCACTCTTTAAACATTTTCTAAACACAAAAATCCAAACTAAAGAAAAACGACAGTCAAAGTGTCAATTTCAACGTCAACTGTCAAAAAGCAGTGAACCAACTTTATGAAGGTCGTAGGCTTATCGGGCAGCAACCACCCCTCACTCACCAGAAATAATGCTATCCAAGATTTACAGGTTTTTCGACACATAATCCTGTGCATATTCCTTCATTTCTTTTTTTTTTAAATTGCCATTGACGACAAAATTTATTATTAACTACTCCCTGATGAAGAAATCATTATACCTTACTCAGCAACCTACACAATCATCGCCCCAGAGATAACTGGTGGATGAGGGTAAGTTTCCGTCCATTATAGATGTTGAGGAGACTCGGAGATGAAGGTGAATATTTTTATCGTAATCAGCGCCTGCGAAAACCGGGAAGGGCGTATTAACGATCTATAGTGTATTTAATGAATTTTACACAACTTGGAAGGGTCGAAGCAACCCCCGAGGTCGCTAGCTCCTTCTCTTCCGTGAAAAATGAAGGAATAACGATCATGTGTCGAAAAACCTGTAAATCCTGGATAGCATGCTTTCTGGTGAGTGAGCCCGTTTAAGGGATGAGGAGGGGTTGGAGCTAAAAATGAACATTTTTCCCGTGATCAGCGACCTCGAAAACGAGGAAATACGCGTTTAAACCGAATCATTTGAAAAAAAAAATGATTTTGCACACCTCGGGAGGGTTTAATCAACCCCCTAGGCCTGTTGTCTGGATTTCACTTACTCTTCCATGCTATTTCAAGTATAACCCGACGACACGTTTATATATGAAAACATAAAAGGATCCATAAAAGGGGTGGTTTTTGGCCGTATCAGGGGGTTGCGGCGGTCAAAAATTTCTCCCACCACTTGCATCTATTCAGCATCCGGGGAGGGGGGGGGAGGTGATCTCGTCTTTGCACGAAATATTTCCACTATTTCTGCATTTATTAGAAAGGGCAATTTACACAAGAATGCTGTACTTTTGTCCAAAATATAATATTATTTACGATGAGCAGCATGGATTTCGTAAGGGCAGATCGCTTCAGTCAGCAATTCTCACTTATCTCAATGAATTTGACGAACATTTGAATAAAAATAAGAAATGTATAAGTGTCTTTATGGAATTAACTAAAGCGTTCGATTTGGTTAATCACGTTTTACTTTTGAGAAATCTGGAAAAATATGGTTTTAGGGATAAGCTGGGAGACTGACTCGGGTTGTACCTGTCCAATCGTAAGCAGTTTGTGGAGATAGAGGATATTAGGTCAAGTGCTTTGACTATTTCCTGTGGAGTCCCACAAGGCTCAGTATTGGTGCCGTTCTTGTTTTTACTTTTTATAAATGACTTACCCGCTATTGTCAATGATAGTTTATTAATTATGTTTGCCGAGGATACTTCACTTTTAACTATGGATGATAATGTAGATAATCTAGTAGAAATTGCCAGACCAAAGTAAATGAATTTGATGCAAAGTTTGGTAGTGACAAGTTGCTGCTCCCATCTTCATACATTTCACACCCGAGATTGTTGCAGTACAACAAAAGTCATTTATTCAAAATACGGTCTTTGGTCTTTGGAAGAGTTGAAGACTACGAAAATCTTAGGTGTTTATTTTGACAACTCTCTTTTTTGGGAATATCCTATAGACGTTCTATGCAAAAAATTATTTTCTGTATGCTTCGCGCTGTAGAGATTATAAAACGCTACTAACAGAGAGGTTTTGCTGACCTACTACTTTTAACAGTTCTATTTTAGGGTAGTATATGGTATAGAGTTTTGGGGTACTTCAAGTCACTACGAACGAGTTTTTAAAATGTAGAAAAAGGCAATAAGGAATATAATAGAAGTTAGTAAGAAAACTTTATACAGAATCTACTTCAAAGAGTTGAAAATCTTGCCGCTTCCCTGTGTATACATTATGGTGATTGTTACTATTGCAAAATCAAATATTGAACATTCGTTAAGAAACAGTTACACAAAATATCAGGAAAGGCACTAAAATTACAATAAAGAAAACCTCCCATCCCTACCGTGGTTGCATCATCCCTTAAAATTGCAAAAACCACCCCCATATTTGATTTAGCTCGTTTATCTGCTAAACCGTCCACCTATCGGTAAAACACCTCTACACAAAATGAAAATTTTGTATAAAAAATGTCTATTTCGTGAAATAAATAGTACTCTCACAAATGCGGCGTGGAGTTGAGGGTAATAAGTCGCCGCTCCACTTAAAACACACTTATCGCGGGTTTTGACTGAAAATTACTCGGAAACTACTAATTTTACACAAAAGGTCAAGGACTCAATTTGTAAGGAGGGTAAACATCTTTAACAAGAAAAAAAAAAGAACCAATTTTACACCCCCGACAGGATAGATTCCACCCCCAAGGGCAGTTGCGGTCTACTACCTGACATAACCTTTCACAATCTGTTATATCCCCATGAAAAAACAAAGAATATTCGATGCCAAGCTGTCATAAGAGAAATAAGCAGGAGGTTTTTGGCCGTTTCAGGAGGTGCGCATGGATATATAAAAACTTTTTTCACCCTATTATTCGTCTTCAGGACCCTCGAAAACTGAGAGGGGGTTTCATAACTTTAGCACGATTTTGCTTTTTTCGAGAAAATCCCGACTCATCCTTACTTCTACTAAGTAGGCAAGAGTGAGTTACAAACTGAGCTATTCCTGCGTGATAGTGAAAGTATAACCTAACTTTTTGGCAAATGTCATTTCGTTTATGACTTACTATTTGTTCATTATTTTGTAATTATTTAATTGTCACCTCATTTATAGCCTAGCCTGGCCTAGCCCAACATAAATTATTTGATTTTTTCGACTCGCACTAATTTTACGGTAGGCATTATATTCACATAATAGAAAATGTGCGTAATTTTGAGAGAATTAATTTATTTCATTTCCCACTGTACCGCACGTGACCTTCAACCGTGATGTTGCGGCTCTTCTATTGGCAGAAATGTGGGAGCAAACGTTGGCAACTCTGGAGAAATTACATCACATCAGCGCATGATCACTGTGTTTAAAGAATAGTGTTTTTGCATAGAAGGAAACGTGATGTAACCTCTCTCCTCTGTCCTCTCACGACAAATGCAAACTTTCACTAAAATTACAGAATAGCCGTAATGATGGATAGCCTTCAAAACATAAGCTGTGATTATAGTCTAGGTGCCCGCGTACATAAATGCAATTTATACATATCCTCGTATAACTTCTCGTACGGCATAATTGCGCCTAGTCTATCACTTTTTTCCTCTGCGAACATTTTTGTAAACGCGGCGTTCCTCCTCAGCATGAAAAAGACGATTTCCACGCGTCGGACTGGAAAATCGGCAAATATATTTTGTCGGACAATTTGAGAATTGGATTCTACATATATATTCTATATATTTCTACAAACTGTCCGACAAAAATTTTGGAACGTTAAGGGTGTCTACCACCCTAAACATAACATAACATAACATAACATAACATAACTTTAAAACATTTATTGATAACCAGCTGATTTTTTCAAAATTGCTTAATAAAAATATGTAGAACCCAATTTTCGAATTGTCGGACAAAATCTATTTGCCGATTTTCCAATCCGACGTGTGTAAATCGTCTTTTTCATGCCGAGAGGGAACGCCGCGTTTACGAAAATTCTCGCAGAGGAAAAAAGTGATAGACTATGCGCAATTATGCCGTCCAAGAAGTTATACGAGGATATGTATAAATTGCATTTATGTACGCGGGCCCTAGACTATTATGTTTGTTTTCAGAGCTGAGCAAATACTTTGAAAAAGTATTTAAATATTAAATACTAAATACTTTCAGAAAATTGAAAGTATTTAAATATTAAATATTTTCAAAAGATAAAAGTATTTAAATAATAAATAACAAAAGTAATTAAATAGTTTAAACTTAGTACTTAAATACTTTCTGAATATTTAAATACTTTGATAACACTTAAATATTTTGAAGCATAGTTAAGTGTAATAAAAATAGCCTTTAGTGGATGAACTTCGCCAAATTGTATTTTCTATTTTTGTAGAAATCAATAAAGACTTAATATTATCATTATCATTATTATTAAATTAAATACTATTTGACTATTTGAGGTGTCAAAATTTTAGGTTTCATGACTTTCATGAACTTCTACAACACTCATTTCATACCTCTATACTTAATCAATTCTAGTTGGGTATTGGACTTTTACTTATCCCTAGAGCTAGAGCCCTTTGCGTCTTCTGCAAATACCCAAATAAAGCACAGATACTATGGCACTAGTTCAACTGTTCTCTGTCACAATCATAAAACATACACATGCAGAGTGAGAGGGAAACATGCGTTTATTTTCGGTTTATTAGAAATATTTAAAAAATCATAAATGGTATAATCTTCAAAATAGTTTCAAATACTCCCCATTGCTCTAAGGAATACAACCATATACAGTTTTTATCATAAACTTTGTATATAGTTAAATACCATACCTTAATAATGAAATTAGGAACTATTTTCATTGACAAACTACGATATTCAAGTACAACAGAAATTTACAATAAAAAAATATATAGTTGTATTCGTTAAAACAATAGCAATTATTTAAAACAGTTTTAAAGATTATAGTATATTTGGTTATTTAATTATTTATAATAAACCGAAAATAAACGCATATTTCCCTCTCACTTTGCAAAAGCCTAACCTTAACA
Organism: Rutpela maculata; assembly: GCA_936432065.2. Taxonomy (NCBI): domain Eukaryota; kingdom Metazoa; phylum Arthropoda; class Insecta; order Coleoptera; family Cerambycidae; genus Rutpela; species Rutpela maculata. Next base: position 34,570,279 of record OW386292.2, read on the forward strand.
GTTAACACTTACTGTTTATGTCTGCTCTCAACCAACTTTCTGGGAATTAAGACGTGAATGACTGAAGACTGAATGATGCAATGTGTTGATTAACTACATAGTATAGTACATGACAAATACTAAGTAGTAAATATTTCAGATAAAGTATTTGCAAGTATAAATACAAATACTTGTTGCAAGAAGTATTTAAATACTTGGTATTTAAATACTTTCTAGTATTTAAATACTTATGAGGTATTTGTAAGTACATATTTGCCCAGCTCTGTTTGTTTTAAGCATGTTTAATGTTATAACGCCAACTTTTCGAGATGGGGGTGTAAAGACGTTTACTGCTAATTCCCTAGACAGTCAGTCCTTCGTACCAACAGCTCGATTTTCGGAGAAATACATTCTCCAAAGAAACTCTCCATATAGCAACGTATTGTCTCGAGTTCTCTAATTTTTTGGCCGCATCAGCAGGAGAGAGGCCAATATAGAAAGGCTAATAGTTCAGGGAAAATCAGATAGCAAGGTGAGGACGGCGTCATTCAAAACGTCAAGGAGTTGACGGGATAGAGCTCTGGTGAGACGCAAATTCTAACAGGCAACCACGACAAGTGGTGTGATGCTATCAGATGTACCATACAGCAAAGGGAGACCAACTAGAATAATCCCATGGATCACAAAACATCTGCCAAGACCTTGTGAATAACAGAAAGAAGATTTGGCTCAATCTTCATATATAGATCTATGAAATACACAACGGAAATACGTACCATTACTTATGAAATAACTTGTATATTGCTCCATATTTGAAAAGCAATGTTCCTCATGATTTGTATCCCCATATATATGTTCAAAATATATAGGAATAAAAAAAATATATGTTCAAAAGGATTAAGTTCTGGTAGTTTTGAAGGGATTTGTAGTTAAGGAAGTCAAAGGATTTTCAGCGTCTTGAGAACTGCATGCACTGTGTTATCATCCGAAAGTAGGAGAATTTCACAGTCTATGTAATGAAGCATTATAAGACGACTTTTTGTAAATATTTCGTGCAAAGACGAGATTATCTTTCCCCCGTTTTCGAGGGTGCTGAACACGTGCAAGTGGTGGGAGAAGATTTTGACCGCCGCAACCCCCCTGGAAGGGCCAAAAACCACCCCTTTTATGGATCCCTTGTTTTCATATATAAACGGGTCTGGGGAGTGATTTATCGACGGGTTATTCTTGAAATAACATGGAAGGGGGTTATAGAGTAAGTGGAATCCAGACAGCAGCCCTACGGTTCAAACGCGTATCCCCCCGTTTTCGGGGTTACTGATCACGGGAAAAATATTCATTTTTAGCTCCAACCTCTCCTCACCCCTCAAACGGGCAGAAACCCCAAAGTACACGCATTGCGTGTTTACTTTCAACGTCAAGCATGGCTTTCAAACGATCTGATCGCTACTCAGTGGGAGTGAATAATGAAAATTAATTCTTTGAAATATGAGGATTGTTATGCTATTTGTAAACGACCTAGGTTTTTTTAATTAATTGTAAGCAAATAATTTATTTTGTTATAAAAATATTTTTATGTAATTCTTTGAATAAACAACATTGCCATTGACAACAAAATTTATTATTCATTACTCCCCGATGAAGAAATCATTATACCCTACTCAGCAACCTACACAATTATCACCCCAGCGATAACTGGTGGATGTTATTTCAAGTATAACCCGTCGATAAATCACTCCCCAGACCCGTTTATATAAGAAAACAAAGGGATCCATAAAAGGACCGTTTCAGGGCGGTCAAAAACTTATCCCAACACTTGCATCGTGTTCAGCACCCTCGAAAACGGGGGAGGGGGGGGTAATCTCGTCTTTTAACGAAATACTTACACTATTTCTGCCTTCATTACATAGACTAGTTTCCCGGCCCTGATAACTAGCATAATTATACTAAAAAAAGTCGAATTCCTATTTTAAAATCTCAATTGAGTTAGCACTGAGTTAGTTTCATATTTAATTTGCACGCTGCCCCTCCAATATCGTGGTCGAGTTGGGAAATTCAAGCTTCAAGTTGGGAAAATTCGGAAAAATTTCACCCCCCCTCCCGCGTTTCAATTTTTATCTTCGAAGGAATTTTTTTTTATTGTGGTTCGAGTTGGGAAGTTCAAGCCTAAAGTTGAGAGAATTCCAGAAAAATTTCACCTCCTCCGCTAATCAATTTTCATTTTGGAGAACATTTTTTTGAGGAGTTGGGAAAATTCCTGTAATGAGAGTTGGGAATTATTAACCTCCCCCCCCCCCAAAAAAAAACCCTAGTGACAGCCCTGGCTGCCTTAGGTCGCCGGATTTGATTGAACAAGAGAAAAACTCACCTTGAAAGTTTCCAAGCTCACTAAGATGTAAATGACATCTTTGAATGGTCAGCTAGAAGTGAATTTTCTTGTGGTGACGGGCAAGGTATGAATAATACAAACGTAAATAATAACTTTTTTATTCGAACATTAAATTATAAATATTATAATTTAGTTTTTAGTCTATCACATATCATAGAAATCACTAATTTGTTTTTCTTAACAAGAATGTGACAAACACATTTTTAACAAAATATACAAACACTCTTAGTTTAAAATAATTTCATACAGCCTCTCGTTCAATCAGCAGTAACATATATATTCTTTAAATGATATGATATTGGATGTATAAAATTCCGGCCAAATCGACATTTTCTTTCATACACGGTTCTGAGCGACTTTCATGCTAAATTGCGTGATTACGTGATTAAGAAGCAAAAATACTTACAGAATTAAGAGAGAACTAATAAAAATGAACACGAAAATATATAATTAAGTCTTTTTTACACTGTGCACGTTTTAACATTTTTCAAATCATTCTCCAAATAATTTTGAATGTCCTACCTACATGGGTAGACAAAATATGAGAGACAAAATCTATAAAGCGTTTGATATGAAAGCGAATATGATGAAACCACTTCGAAAGTTAATCACTCGGTGCTTCCCGGCATGATGTCCTTCTCTCACTCTGACAAAACAATTAGCAGTAATACAGCAAATGTCAAACAGTTGAGATCTTGCATAGTCAAATGTTTATTTATTATTATCTTAAAAATAATTATAAATTATTATCATCAAGTCTGGCGCCCAACGTGGGGCATTGAAATTTAAACTGCTCGCTTTCTGAACACAGAAAACAGGGTGATAGTAGACATAAAGGTGTATAGTTTAAAAATATTTTAAAATAAACAGGATGATCCATTTACATGTGGCGCCATAACTTATGCTTTTTAAATTTAACACCTTTGCATCCACGATCGAAGTTTTTGAAAATTTTCGATATTTTTTATAGACAAGCCAGGATATTTGGACGACACGAGGGTGAGCCACCCTGTGTAAGTATAAGTAAGAATATGTAGTTCATCACACAAGTCCCAAACTGGTTGACATCTAATTTACCGTCTAGAAAAATATTTAATGATTTTTACGAAAATAAGAGATGACGCCATACCGAGAAGTATTCTTTTATTATATATTGCACTATATACAGGTTTTCTGCATTTTTAGTAAAGTTCTTCTACGATCGAGTAAAAAAAGTGAATTACGTATTATTTTAAATTAATTACTCGTCTTCAAATTTTCAACATAGAGGGTTTATTGCAAAACCATTCAGGAAGAAAATCATTAATAGCTATTAATAAGTTATTTCTGGCATTTTCTTAGATTATTTATTTTCATTGGGCATTACAATTCACAGTAGTGAAAAAAATTAAAGATATACCTCGCTTTGAGTAGAAGATATTAGTGTTTTTGTGTATAATACATAATTTTAAGGCTGTTAAAAATATAAACGAAGAAAGTAAAATTGGCTTCGAGATTTGCAAATATTTTCTCATAGCTGTCACTAATGTAGACCTTCTTTGAGAAAAGTTGATGGTATGAAAATTTATGTGTATTTCCATTAACTTTCTTCACATACATTCACAGACGCGATACCCAATAAGAATACGATGACGTTGGAGAACAAAAATAAATACCTAATACAATACTACATCTACAACAAAAACCTAGTATCTAATAATATGCTAAGGGTAGGTATATCACACACCATGATCTGCGTCTAACGACGTTAAAGACGTCAATTTATTTTTTTTTATCGGTGACTTTGTATTTGTACGCAAACTTTCCTGGATAAAGTTTCCTTTTCAACTGTAAAAGATTTTATAACATAGGTACTAAGAGATAGAGAAACACTTAATTGCTAATACACACAGTATGTGTTTCTACATCCAACACGCTGGGCAACCTAAGTATTATTGAGGAGACAGAAACAATGTTCTACAGACATTATTATTCTAAACTTACGAATCTGAACAACTCTATGGCACAAATGTCTATCACAAGCTATGCGAAGATTTGGAGTAATTTTTCCTTTATTCTATCCACAGTATTTGCTTAAAAATTGCTGGGATGATTTATTTTATATATAGTCCAAGAAAATAGGTGATGCACTTCACGATAACAGAGTGGAAATGTTCAGAATTGAAAAAACTGAATGTGATAATTAAAGGTTTCAGATTCGACCGACTCAGGAGATACGAAAAAATTAAAAACAAAAAACGGATGAGCCGCGGCGCTTCATCCAAACCGCTGATAGAACCGTAACTTCTTATTCACAATGTCTTGCCAGAACCGTATCAGAAGCCTAAAATTTTTTTAGGGTCAAAGTTGTAAAGGATAAAAGTCTGTGACGGTATATATTTTTTTCTTCAAGCGTATTAAAATGTTTAAATTATGTCACTAAAAACAGAAGTAGAAGTAGGACATTGTTTTACTAGTAACAAAATGTTAGTACCGAACGCCACCGTAGTGGACATTGTTTTACTAGTTATAATGTTAGTTCCGAAAGCGCCACCGCAGTGGGTATTGCTTTACTAGTAACATAATGTTAATACCGAAAGCCACCGGTGGCGCGCTATCCACTAGCCACTTGTCATATTGTGTCAACATGTAAGACTGTAGTTTGAATATTTGTACATTTATGATAAATAAATGAATTTTTGCATTTTAATACGCTTGAAGAAAAAATAGTATATATTACACGGAGTAGAACGCCTTTTTTTGTGTTTCGCCCAGTTTGCGGCTTCGGCTTCGCCTCAGCCGCAAATCTTGGGCTCAACACAAAAAAAGAGTGCGTTCTACTCCTAGTAATATAATATACTATTTTCTTGTTTAGTCGTTAAATGAGAGCAAAGTTGGCCAACCAAATCCGTGACGCACAGAAAAAAACGTGTAATTCATCCTTGGTTATTTAATTCATGGTTTACATTTTATAACTATTGAAATGAATATAAAGTTCATGAATCTTCAATTTGCCAAAGAACATATTTTCTCAATGAAAAAAATGTTTGACTCCAAATTTAAATTTTGGTACTTAGGCAAAAAAAAAATCACAGGGATTTTTACAGAATTAAAATTAAGATATTTCGCAGATTATTTATTGCAAAAGGCAGAGTAGTGCAAACACAATTGACAAGTTCGATATCTTGATATTTTACTGTATAGCTTCGTATCAAAACATTCACAAATTAAGGAAACTATCATTTTTAGCAACTCTTGGTGTGAAAAATGTTTAAAAATTTCGCTTCATAGAAAATTCTGTCAATTGGTTTGAAGAATTGATGAGAAATAATATATACACGTATTTTCGGATTTTTCTCATGATTTGTAACTTAAAAATATAAAAGCGATATTAAAAAGCAATATACTGATATTTTCACTAATTTTTCATCAAAATTTACGACTACTAGTGTTTTGCTTATAGATCCGTACGCAACACTTTTGTAAAAAATAAAAAAAACTTAATTATAAGTGAAAAAACCGAAAAAGAAAGCGAACACAATATTAATATATAAAGTAAATAAAACTGAATACAGTAGGCATTGCTGCCACCCCCGGAAACACGCCATCGGGCCGGATACGTCTACGTACAAAAATGTTACAATATTTTTAATATAAAATAATACAACTTAAAAAAAAAGTTTTGGATTCATAAGAAAATATAAGGAATTTTTTAGTGTTTTTAAAAGCCCACTTTTAACAATTGTTCGTATATAAAATTTGCAAATGATTAGAAGAGAAGTCTTTATTCATCTTTGTCATCTCTTCTATAAATAAATCCTTTAAAACATTTTTCAAGCGAAGAATTGATAAAAAGTGTAGTTGTTTAGTTATGAGTTTATTGTTGTCAAACTTCAATTTTTACAATAAAATTTCAAAAAATCCAGCTTGTCTTATTAGGTGATTTTTATTTTGAACGCTACGTAAATCGCAGTGAAATTCAATTCTTTGGCGGTGGTACGAATTTTTATCCTTTACATCTTTATCCTATAAAATTTCGATGCCGCTCTCAGCGCTATGGGTGCTGTGCTGTGAAGTATTTTTTTTGACCTTCAATTTTTATACTTGCCAAGTCGGTCGAATTACTTTAGATTATCACATTCAGTTTTCAATTCTGAACATTATTATAAATTTTTAATAACCAATTACATAATTTTGAAATTTGGCTTGTTCTCAGAATGAGTTGCCGTAGGTACCTAATTTAAATAACTAGCAACGACTTCTGGGCATAATAGGTTTTAGAAACTCGTCTCGAAAACTAAATCTGCCATTTGCCTATCAAGTATTGAAATCGTGATCTCCGTCCGTGTTAAGGTTGTAAATTTCCTGTACCTCATACGTAGTACACAATTGTTTTTATTGTATACGTATTTTCCAAGTAAAACACACAAAAAAACGGTTATTATGGAAACATTTTAAATTTCTGTACCTCGGTGAATTTTTATCGTATAACAATGGAAACAAATTAGAGAAAATTTTCTCTTTAAGATGTTATATGTTTTTATTTAGTACAAAAGACGAAAATTTCGCCCGTAATGACCTTATTTAAGTATGTTCCGCCCAACGTGTAAAGGTAAGTACTTTTATAGATATATCAAAAAAATTTAGACCATTTTTTATTGATATTCATTTTATCTGTACTATTTCGGAGTTATGAACGTACATGCACATTATATACGCTGATAAACTGCATCCAAACTGAGAACCTTCTTTTTAAAGTAGTCTATACGTTTTATAAATTGAAAATAGAAAATTGAAAATATTATTAGCGTAACAGACTTCAAGAACGTCTTCATTTGTGAAAAATTATTCCAAATTTCTCACTACAATATTTATTACTTAACATTTATCTAAAGCCAAGAAGCATCTGGGGTCATTAAAAAAATACGTTCGCAAAAAATAGTCCAATTTTAGCCACCTCCCTCCATATTGTAGTATTTGTGATACCCTCAAACCAACATTCGTTTGCACTTGCACCCATTACACTTTTAAAAAAATATATTTTGTCGATTGTAACGAGAGAACGAACTTAAATGTAATATAATTAGTTAACAATACATTTTTTGTGAGTACATTTTCTATACCCCCGGCATTCGTTTTATTACATTTTTTTTGGTTTGGTTTTTTGGCTCTAAAATCGATCGTATTTTTTTAATGCTCCCCTACGCACAATTAAAGTCTATTATGTCTTTAAAGACTTATTATAGTACCTTTTGCCAGTACAACAGTAATCAGATTTGAAATATTCGTACTGAATTTTTTAAATTTGCAATACTGGTGTAAATAATTTTTGCGGTTTAATAAGAACGTTGCGGAGGTTAAGGCCGAGACACAATGCTCTACAATATAGAAATCCGTCATTAAAATCAGCGGCCTTTCATTAATAATGAAACGTTGGTTGCCATAACCTGAAAGTAATTTGTGGGCGACCAGAGTCTACACTATTAGTAGAGGAAAACTTTTCTTTAACTCGAAAAAAATTTGTGCAGACCTTAAACTTTGGTTATAGGTTCAAAATAGGCCAAAGTTCACGAAACAAAAAAGTTTAGGAGTTTTATGGATCCGCGGGAACCTATTGGGGGTGAAAAGGAGTATTTTTAATTAAAAAATCGATTTTTCTCTATTTTCTCGGGGAATATGGCATTTACAAAAAAATAGTTTAAACAAAAGTTGTTTCTGACAAAATTATCTTTAATTTGGGGTTTTTAAATTTAATTTTATAGCAATAATTAACCGAAATACTAGAGGTTTTAACTTTGGAATAATGTCATATGAATTAGATCTCGTTCATTTTTGGCAGCTTAATAGTAAATGCAGAAGTTTCTATAGTATGCGAGGGCTTGCTAATTTATAGAAGGTGGCACCTATAAAAAAAACATTAGAGCTGGCCATATTTTGGTTAATTATTGCTATAAAATTAATTTAAAAACACCAAATTAAAGATAATTTTGCCAGAAACAACTTTTATTTGAACTATTTTTTTGTAAATGCCATATTTCCCGAGAAAATGGAGAAAAATCGATTTGATTTATTCAAAGTACCCCCTTTTTACGCTCTATGGCTGCCCACGGATCCATAAAACTCCTAAAATTTTTGTTTCGTGAACTTTGACCTATTTTAAACTTATGACCAAAGTTTAAAATCTGCACAATTTTTTTTCGAGTTACAGTCATTTTTTTCAATTCCCTGTTCCATATATAAACTGAGTAATCTATAAATTGAGTTAATGTTGTACGAAAGAAAGTACACATAAATGGTTCTGAGGATGCCAATAAATTCTAACGAAACGTCGACTATTTAAAAAGTCGTTTTCTTTGCACTTACTGGTCTAAGCCCCGTCAATCTTTGCCATCAAGAGTAAAACAAATGCCATCAACCACTAAAATTATTATTATTAAATTTTCAAATTACACAGATTCACAAAAAAAAAGTTTTGATCTGGGAATGGGACCTATCATGCCTTAAGTATTTTTGTGTGCTGAATCCGAATTTTCAATTAAAAAAATTTTCTACCGCGTAAATTTCGAGTAAACGTCAAAAATTGTCAAAAAAAACGCATTTTGACGATAAAAACCGGGATTTCCTCGAAATTTACGCGGTAAAAAATTTTCAATTCTATCCCAATCCCAGACCAAAATTTTTTTTTTGTAAACCTGTTATTTTTTTTGTTTCTATGACATAAAGTTCTTACCGAGACAATGTGCGTCTTCCCATTTTTTAAACAAAAATGTCGCCATTTTGTCACTGAAATTAGTCAATAATTATAAAAAAAAAATCTCAAATACTGTTTCTCGTTAACATATGAGTACCAAAATACTCAAATTTTGTTAACCAGCACTTGCTTTAGAGAAACAATCTCATCCGCCATACTGGGGTCGCCATTTCTTATTTTTTTATTTTGATTTCAAATCATAATCGGCCACGCCAAAAACATAGATACACTACGTTTCGAGGGTAAATTTGACTCATTCTCAAATATAAAATTTTTCGATTCAGGGGTGGTTTTCACCCATTGGAGATAAGATCAATGGGCCATATATAAACTGAAGAAGATATCTTTAACTACAAAAATCAAACACCTCATCACTCTATGTAGTGTTTTATAAAGCTGAGTAGAAAACAGTTGAGAGTTAACACTGTAAACTGCATAGGCACCTAACACATTTAGAGCCGGAACAGACGGGCTACTCTGTAGCGCCACTTTCTTTAAGCGCTTTAACCGCTTTCTTTAAGCGACAGTGCAAGCCTTTAACAACGATTTATACAAAATGGAAATATTAAAACAACAGTCAATTGAAAATAAATAATATCAGCATCGTGTTCCCCACCCTTGAAAACGTACAGAAAACAATTTTCAGCACGTTTGGATATTTTTTGCATGTTTCGGTGTTGAGGGAGGGTGTTGTTTCAACCCCCCGGGGGTCGTTAGGATGTCTGGTTGCGAAATTTTACAGGACATATTGAGTTTCCTCAAAAAAAAAAAACAAAAAAAAAACGATCCAACAAGTCCTCGCATGCCTGACAACGAAAAATGGGAAACATTTTTTATGTTGGGGGTAGTTCGAGGGAGGGTAGGAACCGCGCGACTATCACCATCGTATTGGCTGCCCTCGAAAACGGGGAGTAGTCATGTTTGATCGCCTTTGCACTTTTGGCATATCAGCTGGCCAATAATATATTAATGGATGAATGGTAGCATATTTTTTTTTATTACATATCCAAAAGTTCTCTTAATTATATTATTATAAAAACCAAAATTTTCTAGGACCTCTATAGGCTTTAAAATGAATCAAGAATATCGACGCTACGTGACGTCATTCACTCCTAGTTGTATTTTCATTCCCCTCTTTTCGGCACTTATATGCTGCGTTAAAATATTCCAATAATCTCCAAATCCTCATAATCAAGTACATCTCTGGCAGATTAGACAAATCGCCGGATGCTGACAGCGTAATCGCAACTTCGAGACAGACTTTCGGATTGAATGACGCCAGCACTTTGAGCGCCTCAGTTCATGTTTAAAGCAGTATATTTCTGCAACTACTCAGACTTGGCAAAAGTTGGAAATTTGAGATATAAGTTGGCAATTTTTATTTCGGTGGAAAAAAAATGTTTTTTGGATTTTCTCTCCCCCTCATCAATTTTTTGGAGGAATTATTTATTTATAGAGTTGGCTTCTTAAATTTATGAAGTTGGCAAATTTGAAAAATGACCCCCCCAAAAAAGTTGGCTCGCTACGCCTCTGTGCTCTTCCGAATGGGTTCTTCTCAAATACCGCGTTTAAACACAACAAAGCGACATCTGTTCTGGACCTTAAGGACCAGGAACCATCTACAGTGCAGATAGTGAGGTAAGAAGGATCAAATCCCTCACCACATCTTAGTAAATACCCAGCCCTGGTGGCTAAAAGATTCGAGGGACCATTTGTGGCACTGGAAAAAATAGCCAAGACTTTCATCGATCGGACACACGCCTTTATGACTTAATGAGGAACGCATATAGAGGAATAACGAAACTATGCACCTTAGTACTATTCTCAGCACCGTAATATGCAAAGAAAAAATAATACTCCTTGCATAAGATTTCTTTCAGAGCTTCTTTATATTTTAGTCTGGTGTCATCGTAAACGCTTTAGTTTATACTCTAATGGTGAATTTTGCTTCATTCATATTTTTATTATTCCACTTCCGAGGAACACGATGCAAGTTAAACGAATACACCGATAGATGCATAGTGGACGTGTCAGCAGTTCCAGCTAGAATTCCTGATAAATAAAATTCCGTCTGGTATGTTCCACCACACGCGTTCAAAATATCGATACTAAATATTGATATTAAGCAGATTGTCAGAACGTAATATTGATATTCGTAGTCACAGCCTTAGTTAAATATTCCTAAATTCTCTCACAACCTCTAAAGTATTATTTTACGTTGAATTATAGAGACCGATACTTTATAAATTTACAGACGCGGATTTCTACCTAGAACTGAACAGGAATACTGTATATTCCATGGAAAAATCAAACTTCCGAATCTTTCGTCACTAGTGTTGTACTGGCATCAGGTTCGTCGTCTACAACAGGCTCTTTAATATCATTTACACTAACCGTTCCGTTACTGTCCGTGGTATTAACTGGAAGATTCCCACTGTTGGCGTCTTCGATAGCTTTCCTGAGCTCCTTCAACCCCACCACTCCGACTAACTTCCCGATGGCGGTGACGTAGGCATGATTCACCCCCACCATTGAGAAGAGCGAGTGCACCTTCAGTAAGGAGGTCCTCTCTACGAGTTGGAAAGGCGCCGGGTCTATGTGACAGTTGGTGAAGTCTACGGGTTGCTGCATTTGTTCGTCCTCCCATTTCCTTTGATCCTCGGGGCTCATGTCGCAGACTCTCTCCCTTGGCTGGAACGAAAATAAAGATGACGCTCCCTGGAATATATTTTAAAGGTGGGGAAGTCGATTAAAGGATATACAAAAACGAAAAACAGATACTTACGTAAGACTTTCTGCTAGAATCGAAATATATCAATTATTATGTGGTGTAAAAAATACAAAAAAATATTGGAAAATATAGTAAGTGAGAAACTTTTTTATTATTAAAGATAGAAGGGTGGAACAGCGACATAAAGTGAAATTTAAAGGTCAAGGAAATTTTTGAATTCGATAATTCTTTTTGTTGCTGTTTAGTTCAACCGCAAAGGAATTGTTAAAATGCTTCACGCCTGCAACACCGCATTCCGCTTCTGATATCAGTGACTTAACTGTGCTCGCAACATATTATAGTTACGGAATAATTGTTACGTCACAAAGAATTAATTTATTGAGAAAGAATACAAATTAAATGTGCAGAAAATACATGTATGTCAAAATCATTTCCTACTGGGAGAAGGAGATGATTCCATAATCTCCACTCAGAAGGTAGTGATCCAAAACCAACTAAAGAGAAAAATTTCAATTCAAGCATTTTTCTGTCCAAGTGAGCTACTAAAAGCAGTATAAAAACATAGTATAAAATTTGTATACATTTTATTATCTACAACAAAAACAATACAACAAAACGTTGACAAAAATGATGATAAAAATAAGACGGTTTTGGATCACTACCTTCTCAGTGGAGGTTCTGAAGTCATCTTCTCCCAGTAGGAAATGATTTTGATATTATACACGTATTTGCTGCACATTTAATTTTTTTCCAGAGAGAGAGAGGGAGAGAGAGAGAGAGAGAGAGAGATAGAGAGAGAGAGAGAGAGAGTACAAATCATAAATCGAACTTTTTATCATCACTGACGAACTTCAAGCAACTTTAATGAATCCACTGTGATTCTTTTACAAAATTATTGTAAATTACTGTATTCTCATGGTGTGTTGATATTAATGTTAATTTAATCATTTTGGGCTATTTGAAGTTTGAGCCCACATCAGATCCATCTCCCTTGGACACATAGAAGAAATATTTGTTATTGGAATTTACCATAGCAAATGTTATTAATTTCCAACTATGGGTTGGTTTTCGCGTCAGATTTCATTAAAATCGAAATATCTCAAAAACTATTGGTTTTTTAGATAGAAAATGATATTGAAAGTTACCTTAAAATAATGAATAAAATTCGTATCCGGCATAAAAAATAAGACATGCCATTTAAAATAGGAAAGTTGATGTCAACTTCCGGTTAACCGGAAATAGTTTTTCTAAAATGGCTAATAAGCCACTAACCGTGATGCACCCTGTATAATTATGTGCCCAATGATATTGAATCATACTCCATTTCCGTTTCCGGATCATACTCCGTTTCTGTTTTAGACGCCTCTTTTAGAGAATCAAAAGCCTCCTTCCCTACATTTTGTAATGTCTTGGCAGTGTCTTTTTGACACATAATGCTGCCAAAAACACTTATATATCTGCAATGACCAGCAATATCTACGCTCTTACCCGTGTTACAGCGTACGCCCTGTTATTAGCTCTAGTGTAAAAACTAACAATAACATAAAAAATGTTTCAATTTACTTCGATGCACGATGTTTCTAACTTTAATAATAAAGAAGTTTGTCATATTTTATATTTTACGATGCATTTTACAATTTTTTTTTCTGGTATTCGTTTTTGTATACCCTTTAATCGAACCCCCCCTCCTCCCTTCCCCTCTGCCACAACTAAAATTATGGAGTAAGAAAATTATGATTATTATGAAAGTTTTCGACCATAAAACACAAACCAATGTTTGAAATGCCGGTTCAGAGAAAAAGTTACTGTAGTATATATTATGTTACGGTGTTTTTTAAATGTAATACAGTAAAAATAGACCTTCTCTATAGGGGGTGCTCACAAATAATTCCCGGCAAGCTGATTTTTTCAGGGTCGATGGAGTATCCGACCAAAAAGTCACAGTCCGCACCCCTTGGGGGGAGGGGTGCAATAGGGGTGGTTTCTTATTTTTTTTTGAAATTTTCTTTGTTCAGTTTGTACATAATAATATTCTCTACAACTTTGCCTAATAAAATTTGTTTGTAACTTTCATTTTTGACGGTCCAGCGCCCATTATATGGGAAAACATTCACCATATTTATTCATTATGGTTCAGGAAATATACAAACAAAAGGCTGAATAGCTGGTTTTTGCAGGGTTATTTGAGAACTGTCTCCTGAGTCTCCAACCAATTTTTTTTTTTTTGAGACTATGGAGACAGTTCTCAATCAACCCTGCAAAAACCAGCTGTTCAGCCACCATAATATATAAATATATGGTGAATGTTTTCCCATATATAATGGGCGCTGGACCGTCAAAAATAAAAGTTACAAAAAAATTTTATTAGGGAAAGTTGTAGAGAATATTATTATGTACAAACTGGAAAAAGAAAATTTCAAAAAAAAATAAATAAGAAACCACCCCTATTGCAACCCCGGGGTGCGGACTGTGACTTTTTGGTCGGATACTCGGGAGACACCTCTCCATCGACCCTGAAAAAATCAGCTTGCCGGGAGAAATTTTTTTGAAAAATGATATCTTTATTGGACTAATGTATATGTTTAAATTAAAAGTACCAATCTAAAGCATCCAACCAAATTACATTGGTCATGTTGGCAGAAAACTAAATGACAATGCAAAAAATTGTTCTGAGTATATTCTTACCAACTGAACTTTTTTAGCAGAAGACGGACTCATCGGAACAATCTGAATTTTATTCTCTAAAGATCCACCTGCAGCTCTAAGACTTTGACTATCACCATTTTCCACATCTTGTAGATGAGCTGATTTTCTTTAAAAAAAAAGAAAAAGGAATTATTTTTATATACCAGACCTTAACAGTAAATTAAATATCAGGCAAATAGTAAATATACGAGTTTGGACCAACACTTATTAACTTACCTAAAAATATTCTCAAATGCTAGCCTTATCCTACTTTCGGCTCCGGTGACCGTTGAATAAGGTGTAACACTGGGACTAGTTGACAGAAACGGCGAAAATCCCTTAAGGGTGAACGAGTTAGTTTTCTTAAGGATAGATTTTTTAGGCTGCGACCCAAAAACTGGGTTGAACATTGGTTTCTGAAAAATAAAACAAAAATTAAACGACACTAAAGCATTTAAGTTTACCGAAACATCAAATCGCTAAACGCTACATCCAACACGGGGGTTTGCCAATCAAAACATCATCATCAACGTGGTTACAGAAATGCAGAGAAAACATCCAGCGAAATGACGTTATAGCAACCATTATCCTTGCTGCCCATAAAATTGAAACTGTAACATTTCAAAAAACCGCTGTCCAAGGAATAACTACTTCCGCATCAAGATCTATCCAGGTCTATCACAACGAAAAAAAAATTTGATACTATATTTGCACTCCACTAGGTGGAAATAATTGTTTATGGAACTTTAAAAATATAATATTTGAAATCGTCGACCCCAAAAACTCATATAACGATATGCCACATCGGAAGGGGGGGGGGGGGTTGGGGGTTGGTGGTAGTGGGGATAAATGAAGCAAAAAAAATATTGAGGTCTTTGATTTTTGTATACATACTAAATCACAATTATATTTTCTTCACTCCTTTTAAAAAGGAGGTGGGGTTGGTAATGGGGGTGGCCAATGCCAAAATTTCTTTTGAGACCTCAGCTTCTCTTATATATACTAAATACTAATTTATCGACTCTTACTTGCTATTTACCCCAATTTACCCCCAACCATTCAATTGAATAAGATTAAAATATAATCGAGTTCCAGATTTCATTAAAATACATACGTGTACGAAATTTCAAGTCAATATCTTAAACGGTTCCAGAGTAATTGTGGTCACAAGAAGAGTTGCAGACAGACAGAATTTTTTGCGCAAATTTAAAATCCCGACGTTTCATGACATTCTAAGCCTATTTGAATAATACAAATTTTCATTTTTTTTGCGTTACTGTATTTCCACTGGATGTAGTAGTAAATTAACTGAAACCATGTCACTGTCATTAACTTGATTTCAGAAGAAAGCATTCGACCATGAACCATATAAGACACGCCAATATGATATCAGCTCTGATAGAGAAAAAGTCTGCTCTACAATTCTTAGAGCAATTTTCTGAATGGCACCAAGGACTGTTACACAACCTTAATACAAGACTTAACAAAACAATACAGAAAATTGATCAGATTCATCATCTTGGAAATTTTGTTTGAAGATAAACAAGCAGAAGAATATACAGATTTGAACAATATAAATTCTGGAGTATCACTTGGAACTGAACTAGGACCAATTCTGTACCTCTCACACACTAATGACCTACCGCAATGAAAAGGAACTACACTGCAAGTAAATGCAGTTGAAGCAAGAATGAAGTTGAAGAAAGAATGGAAAAACTACAGAGAAACTCTGAGTTAACTGGATGTACGGTCCAGCTTTGGGATTGGGATTGCATCAAACAATTCAACATTAACTACAGTAAATGACACGGGTGTTGGTGAGCAGTGGATAAACCTTTTTAAAGAATTGGCGTTATTGGAGCGGGAGAAAATCTGAACAGTAGTCTGCACAGAATATTATTAATGGCACTCAAGTTTTAATATCAGTTGACTACGCATTCTGACAGCTAGCAGCGTTTGATGCACATCCAGGTAATAAAATTCTGAGAATCATCATTGGTGAAAAGTGGTACAATAGGAATAAGGCGTTACGCAGGAAAAGTGTGAAAATTGTGACAGACAAAACTAGGTAGATTCGATTAGAATGAGATTTCTAATCGGTTTTAAGACTAGGCGTAATAATTTGCAAACACCGATTACGTGTTTCTACTTAAAAATAAAAATTTTGACAGGATTTCTCCACTCACTTGATCCAGTTCATTTTCTGACATCTGCTTTTGCAGAACGTCCGGTGCAGGTACAACTTGAAACCTGGACGGCCGCCTTTTTCTCTCCTCGGCTTTCCTCATCGCTTCTTCTCGCGCTCTTTCTTCCGCTTCTCTTTGTCTAATGGCGGCAACCTGGCAACAGAAAAATTACCATCCCACTTACACTTGCCTGAATATTTTCATTACCTGCAACCTTCTCTCCCTTCCTATGTGTTTTTCTATTAACTTAATGAGGTGTAACCTCTGTATGGAACCCAACAACACCATACTTTCCGGCTTGTCTACCAGGGGGAAACTCTGCAGACGTCTATTTTCTTTTAAAACTGCTTTGAGCTGGTCATAAGACATGCTGTGGAAGATGTACTTTACGTCTCTTACCATAAAGTCTTCCACGTATATGTTGTACATACCTAAAATTCCAAAACCATAAAATTTAAGTCAATCGAGTACTTTAAGACTTTTAGTTTTGGCTTAAACTGTGATAATGCTACGGAGATTGAATGGGTCGTGTATTGCAAAAAACATTAAAAATTAACAAAAGTTTGCGCCGCACGCTCTTAGCGCGAATTCTGCGTAAAAAATATGAGAAAGAGTAAGAATTTTACTTTTTGATACGACACGATCCAGGAAATAAAATCATTACTTAATGACTTTTTCACTTATGACCTTGATTTGCGAATTGTTGATTAGTATAGGAAATAGCGTGCAAATTCGACGACGAGTGGTTACCGTCTGCCAGTCGGTAATCGAAGAGACCATATAAATACAAAATTTTTTTCTCTCTGGAACTTTTTGGTATGGTGGGGGATAGGAAGGGAGGGGGGGGTATTTATTTTTAAATCGAATGATTATCGATATCTGTCCGCATAGGTAGTTAGTATATGTATTCCACATACCCCAATTACGCCGGCAGACGAAACTTCCGAACGGCGCGCGCGCTAACCGGAAAAAGAAAAAGAAAATTTAGTTTCTTTTTCCGGTTAGCGCGCGCGCGCCGTTCGGAAGTGTCGTCTGCCAGCGTAATTGGGGTATGTGAAGTACATATATTAACTACCTATGCGGACAGATATCGATAATCATTCGATTTAAAAATAAATGCCCTCCTCTCCCTATCCCCCACCATACCAAAAAGTTCCAGAGAGAAAAAAATTTTGTATTTATATGTCTCTTCGATTACCGACTGGTAGACGGTAACCACTCGTCGTCGAATTTGCACGCTATTTCCTAGACTAGATAGCTAATGAAACAAGGAATAAGGAATCTACATAATAATATAATTGCAGAACTATGTAGGTGATATAAAAGAGCAACATTATTTGAATTAGTAGAGATATTAGTAACCTGAATCATTTTACTTACGATTGAGCCTTAACACCTCGAATTTCAGCAGCGTTAAAGCAATCATTTGAACAGACACACTCCATAACACAAACAAGTCAACATTAAGCAAATTGTCACTTTGTGCCTTTACGAAACCACTTTCTGCCTTCGTAATATTTAAAAATCACTTCTGAAATAATGTTTTATTTAACATTCATATTCGTGGAACCAACTTATAATAACTACAAATACTGGAAAAGAACCTTACACTCCTTCATACTTGCTCAAAACAACTAGTAAAGGTAGACGCCCAAAGAACAAGAATAGGTTGTGTGACGTCAGGTGCGTCGGAGATACTTGCAGAAACTCGGCAGTTCCTTGTAAAGATTCAAATTATTTCAATTTCAGTTGTTACTTCTTAATTATTGAATGTCTAGAAAATTTGTATTATGATGTAGTTAAACATTTTCATTCATAAAATAATCCGATAAAAATATATTTTGGTGTAAAATTGACACTCCCATGAACCCTATTGATAGATAATTGTTAGAACAGTATAATTAGTAGAGATAAGCAATCCTACATAGTTATATCAGAAATGATATGTATTAACCACACACACGACTTTAATCTCTGTAGAATCATCCAAATCATTATCCAAACATACATAGTCTGCCCATACAAATTGTGCACTTATCACTTTTGCGCAGCTTCTCTCTTACGTCACACCTTTGCCACTGCTTAAGTTTGTAGATACTTAGGGGCACAGCGGATTCTTTTAATGACTTACCCAAGTAACAACTCTACGTCTTACCAACGTCCTATTGGCAACCTGGCGTCGGCATTTGACGTAATTGCAACGTAATTTTAATCCACATGACTGTGCACTAAATTGGGAGAATAAAATTGATGTTAGTTCAAATCCACCCCAATTAAGTCTGAAATGAAACACTAATACTATACTAATAATTACCACAATTACAACACACAACCCACAAGTAAAATTATGGAACTTTACTCGAACTATTTATGGAGATGCATCCCGTTTTTATCGTTTACATATGGGATAACGTAATAATACTACTAATGCTTAAATATGTGGAATTTAAGAGATTTTTATAAGCAAGTTTCAGCCGTTCGGTAAGTTCAAGATCTAAACAAAGGGCATTTCTTTGATGAATGTGTTGCAATAGGACCTCAATAATAATGCATATTTAGTAAAAAATTACTAACCTTATTAATGAAGACGGCTAACCTTATTTTCGCAATACGTTTGATTTTGGAAAACTGATTTAGAAGTCAATACAAATGGCGAAGTTGATACTTAGGTAGTTAGAAGACTTCCAGAGAAATTTGGAAATCACACAATTAATTGGAACAGTGCAATTTATATGTCATAATTCTGACGTGTGGTCAGTATAACGTCCGCTAAACTTCAACCATTTGTGGAAAAAAAGCCTAACCATAATTGGTTAATTACTGAGGTTGAACCAACCTTCTATAACATACCAAATATGACTAGTAATCAACCAACGCCTAACAAACGTTAATCTATAATTAAAATTACCTCAACAGTTTTACGAAGTTGCTACAACGTCGTGCCGTCGATTTAGAGCAACTTATCTGTTTAGGTCATCGTCGGACTACATTTTGCGCTAATACTGACGTTGCAATTAGTGCAAACCAGACGTCGGAAAAGTGTTACTTAGGTGTGATCTCCCCTCAAGCGAGCTTCTCTGTGACGTCCCGCTATTTGAGAAGTTTCAGGAGAATGAGCAGATCGTGTATGTTTGAGTTATGACCCAAACCTCAAACTATAAAATGGAAAACTTACCGCTACTGCTTGGCAGCAAATCCGGCAGGTATGGCAACTTTTTTATTAAAATGATACTGTCATAAATACTGGGGGCTAGCAGACTTGCTATGGCGTTGGAAATCAGAACGGCGATCATTATTGGTATAATGTGAGTTATTTGTCCGGTCATTTCGAAAACTATCACAGATACAGAAATAGTGTGGGTCACAGACCCACTGAACGCTGCAGCGCCCACTGTGGCATATCCTCCTGGGATAATTTGTGCCACTTTTCCACCATACCTCATCCCTAAAATCGTAAATTGGGTTTAGTTGGTCCAACATTATTTTTCTCTTTTAGGGCCGGTTTATCAGTGCGCGGTTAAATGTTCCTGTTACATAGCTGCCAGTCAACTCTAGCTGGCTGTTAAAGTCTCTTAAATTAAAAAGTGTTTATCCTGCCTTCGACCAACCGGCAGTTAGAAAACCGTCAGCTACATAAAATGTAAATTTGGCAGCAGAGTTCCAGTCAGATGGGATGTATGCAATGTGGCCGGACATACTAATTTGTAGCATGTTTAAAGAGTATGTACCTCTTTATATTTTGTGTTTCATGTATTGTTTAAAAAGGTTAAAAATAGTACTTACAGAAAGTTATTTTGCGAGTAGAAATATGTTTTCCAATTCAGTAACTAAAGAAAGATGAAAATGTAGACGTGATAAACCACCGAAGGAAATAGATATTTGTAAATAAGCAACAATGTAAATTCATAATTTCTAACCCAAGATTTTCGATTATTTTTCATCCTAATTTGGTTGGTACTTTTTATTCTTGTGTCTGTAATATAAATGATAACTGTCTCTGGGTACTCCGTTTGTGATAATGAAAAATAGCAATAAAAAACTAAAAAGGCAAATTTTAGTCCTTTGTTAGTCGAAATCTTTTATGAAATTCTATATTGTCTAATTCTTCACAAGGATCGATTCTTTCCTTTTAGTGGAATCAATAGAGATTTTCACTTCGGAAAAAATCCGGGAAGCGGTAACTTTTGAGGATATATCCCTGAACATGTCAGGAACAACATACCAAAAGTTACCAACAATAGTCCTTGACCGTAATTTTTTATTAAACAAAATATTTGCAGAATACCAGTCTTTGTCAAATATATCTTAAAATATTTTTTTCTTTCAAAAGGTAATTGCGCCATTCGAAATTGCGGGAAATTTCACATCAAAAATGTATATGTAGTTTTTTTGTACGATCAAAAATGTAGGCTCAAGATTTTTTTGTTTGACGCACGAAAATGGAACGCGGAGACACATAAGGCGCGCGGAGACACATAAGGCGCGCGAACCGCGCGCGGCCTCGGACCCACTACACTAAATTTGTTGTAAATTATGAACTAATTAACGAAATTTACCTCACAAAAGCTTAAATGAAAGAAGAAACATGCAGTTATTGGATTATTATATTTTCAAATATAATTATGAATGTATGTAGGAATAGTGCATATATGAACTAGGAACATAAAGAGATTTGCGATGAAATAGGTTAAAGCTCTGCCATTTCTAAAAATATGAAGATAAAAACATGGGTCTTTCACATTTTACTCTTGAAGTAATAAAAAGATCCAATGAGTGAAAAAATCTCAAAAAGTTATTTTTGAAAATTTCAAAATTTTGAGATGATAAAATTTTGTATATATAACTAACTTTAACCACCTATTTCTCTGGTTTAAATCGCGTTATTAAATCTTTGTAGGTGCAATTTTTAAACCTTTAAATGTGTAATTTAAGATGCTTCAAGGGGATTTACCTTAAAAATTAAATTAACCCCCTTTTTTTACGAAAATAAAAAACAATTTTTTTTTGCTGTAAAATTCGTGAAATTATGGGTAAAATAAACGTTAATAACTCTTATAAAAAAATTTATTTAGCCTACCTGTGCAGCATATGTTTATAGTAGGACCTCAAAATAAGTAAATCTGATGAAAAAATTTTGGAATATATATAAACCCATACTTTTCACGAAATATTGAAAAACTCGACTTTTTTCGGTAAATCGACTTAATGTTGATTGTTTCTACAAATTTTATCCTGTTTAAAACATCAACAACATATTAAAAATATTCATGTAGTATAGGGCTATGAGTCAAATTATAATGCTTGAATAATAGAAAGAGATTGAAAGTAAAACAGCATCTTCGCGGTAAGCGGTACGTATCACCTACGCTGCGCTGTGTGTGTGTGCCCGCAGAGCAATTTAAAAGTATTTTGGTCACTTTTTCATAGATCATCTAGTAATACTATGTACAATAACACTTATCTCAGCTTCTTTTTAAGTTTTTATGTGAAAATTTAACTTGTGTTTGAATTGAATAGTGTATTGAATTATTTTATTGCTTGATAGTCGGCTATTTATATTGGATCAGCCAATTTGAATTACGATTTTTTGACATCATAATCTGTTTCAGCGACCTCGACAACCCCCTTATATGTCAATTTTAATTAAATTCTTCTAAAAGTTTTCAACTTATAATAATTTTGTTAAAAAAAAAGTTTCTTTTCGTTTAAATAATCAATAAACAATTGTCTCACGATTATATGTTTATAACTTTTTACTTTAAGCTATGTAAAAGTGATATCAAAAGGTTTTAAGAAAATCGAAGCTTCCCGTAATTGTTCCGAAATAATGCATATTTTCAGCCTCTATTGACTCCATTATTAACTGTATGAGGTCTTCTCTCATAATCAAAAAAAGTCCTCATCTTCCTCACTAACGTCGATTTCTTCAAAATACATTTGACTTTTATATTTTCTTGACACAAACACGAACAAGCGGTTTATAACCTTACTTTATCTGTAAACAACATTGTAACTTCCAGCTATCTCCATAACAGGCAAAAAAAGCGTCTGTTAAAGTAGCCGCGACTTTGCCTTACGGTTTGGGTTAACTGGAACACTAATAAACAGTTCGACGTTAATATGACCGACAGCTAATGCTTGACCAACGGCTAAAGTACATAACCGTGCACTGATAAACCGGCCCTTAGACTTGTAACACTTAATTTGTTTTATCAAAAATTAGTTCAATCAATAGGTTAAATAAAGTGAGTTCGTAATGCAAAAATAGCATAAGTCAATTTTTTTAAAAGTATTTGAGGGTGCTTCCAAAGTATGGATGTGTGCGAAAAGTTCAAACGTAAATATCTCATGAATCATTGATGCTACGACAAAAATGGTAAATAACCAGCACTAAATTCTCTAATGAGCTCATTTTCGTAGAATTAATCGTTTACGAATTACAGCGCCTCAAAGTTTGCACATACAACGTGATCTACCAAGAAATGCGGAAAATAAAATGGTGTGCTAGTCTTCAATGTGGGAAAACCCCTAATAAATTTTAGAGGATTCTGAGGTAATTTAGTATATTAAATTATTAGTGAATTTGCGAAGATACACTATTGATGCTGAGTAAGTCCTGATCTACTTCTGAAGAACTTACTGGTGAAAGAACGTATTCGAGTTGTTTACATTTCCTTAATTGGCATAAAAAGTGAAGCCGGCCGGCGAGATCTACACACGATCCAGCGGCAGGTAGCCAACATTGTTGGTACGCTTTGAAGATAATTGGATCGTGTGTAGACCCCTAGAGAGCCGCGTTTTTTGCTTCCGGTCGAACAATAGTTACACGGCCGTGTCATTGACCGGTTTAACTACATATCTCGTATATCTGCTTGTCATTTCAGCATGAGATCAATGTCTTCGATTTATTTATTAAAAGAATGTTTCTATAGTATACATGAATTTTTAAATTTTAATGGCACTGAAGCCAAAATAATGGACAACAATTTTATATAAATTTTATATAAATTTACAGTATATTTTATTGTGTATATTTGTGTATGTGTACAAATATTTTGTATGTATATTTGAAATATTTTTAATTATTCATGTTATTTTACAATTTATTTATATTATTGTATCCTATATTATATATTTTATAAGTGACATTGCATAATATTATGACAATTTCTATATTTCTATATTTGACTTGTGTAAAACTGTATTGTTAAAGCACCAATAAATTTGATTTGATTTGATTTGATATTTCGATTTATTTCGGTATTTTTGTAGTGTGATTTGATTATTAAAACCAAAAAGTCACTTCTATCTTATCCACCTTTGCTGTCAGTAGTATCAATCCCAAGTCTGATAAAATGATATGGTTGTACCGCGTTACGTTAGATTAGTTGAAGTCATTGGCGGCGCATTCCTACAAAAAAATAAGGTAATTTTTTTGGTAATTTTTTAAAAATTTTTCATTTTTTTTTACTCCTTTCGGTGGGGACAAACTACTGTTAAATTTTCCGCATGTCCTGGTAGATCACGTTGTATAATAGTAGTTTTTGCGAATTATGCAAACTTATGCAAACTTCGACGAGTTGTAACTCGTAAATGCCTCGGCCAACAAGTTATACAAAAAATAAGTCATTTGTAGAGAATAGTCCGAACAAAAAAAAAAGGTCTTTACCATTTGTGTCATAACATCAATGCTTTCGAACATTTGAACGTTTCGCAAATATAGCGGCTAATGTACCCCGCTCCCTCAAACCCCGCCCATTCGACAAAATATTCAGGGGGCACCCCATACACTTTAAAAAAAATTGATGCAATTTTTGAAAAAAAAAAAAAAAACTTATTGATTGTACTAAATCGAAAAGAAAGGTAAAAAAAATTGTTATTCGCGCACTGAATGTATGAACCTACCTGTAGGGAACCACATGTGCATTAGTTCTCCGACAATTCGCCCAAAACAAGCGCCAATTTTAAAAACTGGAATAAAAATTCCACTAGGTACTGGCACTGTTGAGCAGATGATTGAGGTAATAAACTAAAAAAAAAAATGTTATGGGAAACATGAAAAATATTTAAGTGTGGAGCTAATATAACAAGCTAGTACAGTAAGTGAAGCTTTTAAATCCCAGCCCGAAAACGATGTAATGAATTTCCAATTTTTTTTCTTCAACATGCTTCATAAAGTATGTTCATAAGAATCTATATTGCCATTTTCCCTGCTTTTTGGTTAGGGGTGGTCCCCACCCCTTCTTGGGGATTGTCGCAAAAAAAACAAAATATATACATAATCTGATAGAGAATCAAATTATAAGAAAGAAAGGTCTGATACACTTTTTTGTAAAATGCATATTTTTTGAGATCTTGCGAACTGATAATTTCAATTTTCAGCCCCTAAAATCACTATTCCCAGGCGATTTTTTTTAAATTACTCGAAATGTGGACTTTAATAAAAAATGCAAGGGTACAAATTTAAAACTTTTACGAAAACAAATCGAATGGTTTTTTTTTTATTCGATGTAGGTATTAAAATTTTCTTTCGATTGAGATGTATTACGACCTTTTATAACGGAAACTACAAAAGTTACAAACAAAAAAGTAGCGCATTTAAAAATTTAGGCGCTATTTTTTTTAGTCTTACTGCTCTAATTTCTTACTAATTCAATTTTTTTAAATATACTTCTAGATATGGTTAAAACATGTTATTACCAACATGCTCAAATTTTTTAGAATTTTTAAAATAATTGTTTTTCATTCTGCACCCATTTTCAATAATGAAAATTTTATATTTTGGAAAAAAATCGGGTTTTTGGAAATTGCTCAGAAAATATTTTTTTATAAAAAATGGTAAGAGCACAGAAATTATTAAAAAATATATTATTTTGGGTATTCAGCAGATAACTTTCAAAGAAAACATTTGTTTCTTTCATATACCATTGGTGCAAGTCTGGCCAAAAAGGAAGATCAACAATACTCCCCCTACGGTGACTTGTCGACTTCTTTCATACACCTACCATAACTAAGATTCAGCATGAAAAGCAATAAAACAACCACTCTTTCTATATATTGATGATTCAAGTCTGATCATGCTAATATATATAATATTAAGTATCTCTAGCCCTACCTAAAGGATACTACATCACAATCAAACGTTTATTACATTTCAAAGTCAAGAAAATACTAAAAAGCACAAAGAAAATAGTTATAAAATTTCGCTCACCGCATGCATGTCCAATAAATGAAGTATTTCATATATTTTCGATTACCTCTAAACATTGTACAATCTGTTTCATTCTCTTTAGAACTCGTCAGGAGGATATAAATCCAATTCGAAATAAAAGCTACTATTAGAAAATAAAAATGAAATATTTTCATGTCAAAAAACTGACAGGAAGACATCTATTTACTTGACAAATATATTAAAAATAACAAAAAACAAACATTCCTTTAGAGCCCCAAAACTCGTCTAGTTTAATAAATAAATACCTATTTTTTTTTTTAACTATTCGTCGGCCTATTTCCGCTACCAGGGCCTATCACCGACGCCCAGGAGACGAGCTACCCCCGACCTGGAAATTTTGCCGAACCTCTTCCCTTAAGAAGAGTAGGGATCTTTTACTTGCCTAACATTTAATAGACAAGGGACCGCCTGCTTTACATCCCCTCCGAAGGATGGTATATCCACTACGTAATCCTCGTCTGAAAAATAAATAAATACCTATTATTTCTGCTTACATCATTGTTAAAAAAATATTATTTTGGGTATTCAGCAGATAACTTTCAAAGAAAACATTCGTTTCTTTCATATACCATTGGTGCAAGTCTGACGAGTTCTAAAGAGGACGAAAAAGATTGTACAATGTTTATAGGCATTAAGCCATCGAAAATATATGAAATACTTCATTTATTGGACATGCATGCGGTGAGAGAAATTTTATAACTATTTTCTTTGTGCTTTTTAGTATTTTCTTGACTTTGAAATGTAATAAACGTTTGATTGTGATGTAGTATCCTCTAGGTAGGGCTAGAGATACTTAGTATTATATATATTAGCATGATCAGACTTGAATCATCAATATTTAGAAAGAGTGGTTGTTTTATTGCTTTTCATGTTGAATCTTAGTTATGGTAGGTGTATGAAAGAAGTCGACAAGTCACCGTAGGGGGAGTCTTGTTGATCTTCCTTTTTGGTCAGACTTGCACCAATGGTATATGAAAGAAACGAATGTTTTCTTTAAAGTTATCTGCTGAATACCCAAAATAATATTTTTTTAACAATGATGTAAGCAGAAATAATAGGTATTTATTTATTAAACTAGACGAGTTTTGGGGCTCTAAAGGAATGTTTGTTTTTTGTTATTTTTAACATATTTGTCAAGTAAATAGATGTCTTTCTGTCAGTTTTTTGACATGATAATATTTCATTTTTATTTTCTAATAGTAACTTTTACTTCGAATTGGATTTATATCCTCATGACGAGTTCTAAAGAGAACTAAAAAGATTGTACAATGTTTAGAGGCATTAATCCATCGAAAATATATGAAATACTTCATTTATTGGTCATGCATGCCGTGAGCGAAATTTTATAACTATTTTCTTTGTGCTTTTTAGTATTTTCTTGACTTTGAAATGTAATAAACGTTTGATTGTGATGTAGTCTCCTCTAGGTAGGGCTAGAGATACTTAATATGATCAGATTTGAATCATCAATATATAGAAAGAGTGGTTGTTTTATTGCTTTTCATGCTGAATCTTAGTTATGGTAGGTGTATGAAAGAAGTCGACAAGTCACCGTAGGGGGAGTCTTGTTGATCTTCCTTTTTGGCCAGACTTGCACCAATGGTATATGAAAGAAACGAATGTTTTCTTTGAAAGTTATCTGCTGAATACCCAAAATAATATTTTTTTAACAATGATGTAAGCAGAAATAATACGTATTTATTTATTAAACTACAGAAATTACATTTATAAAAAAACGAATAGTTTGTTTTTTTTTATTAATTTTCCTACGACAAACTGTACCAGAGATATAAAGGTTTAAAGATGGCGCTTGAGAGCATATACAAGAAAATTATGTATTTAAAATTGAAATATCTCAAAAACTGTAAGATTGATAAAAACATGATATAAGGGTAAAATAAAGCTTATTAAAAAAACGAAGAGTTTAGGTTTTTATTTTTTTTCCTACGACAAACTGTTCCAGAGATATGACAGTTTGAAATAATGTTGAACTTTTCAGTTTGTACGCGCATTTTAAATGTCTATAGTAGGTATAGAAACGAGCAATAGCCGTCTATTTCTCGAAGAATACGCAGAAAAAGCGGGTTGCATTTACTTTAGCATGTTTAGAGTGCAGATCAGAAATGTTATATAATTAGTTTACTTAATTGTATTAATTTGATTTATTTAGAACAATCTGTATTTTTAATAAAATTATACATATAAGTTTAGACCTCATAATCATATTCAGCGACCTAAAAATCATAAGTATATGGATTTTCGTGAATTTATTTGTAACATTAGAATTATTAATTTTTCGGTATTTAAAGGTGGTTTCAACCCTTAATATTTTCGTCTTTCCTATGTTTTGACCTCATAATCATGATCAGCGTCCTCAAAAACAAGTACATGGATTTTCGTGATTTTATTCGTAAAATTAGAAGACATTAATATTTCAGTATTTAAGGGTGATTTCAACCCTTAATATTTTCGTCTCATAAGTTTTGATCTCACAATCATATTCAGCGACCTCAAAAACAAAAGTATATGGATTTTCGTTAATTTATTCGTAAAATTAGAAGGGAATTTTTCAATTTTTCAAAAATAAAAAGTACGTATTTTGTAAAGCATATTGCAAAAAAAAATAAGGAAAATCCTTTCATCGTTTTCGGGCCGGGAATTTTACCATTTTTACTGCTTTGCTTGCTGTACTAAACATAAAGATCGCAAAAAGGCAAAAATTAATTCCATAAAATGCAAGTGCACTTTTTTCGAAAATCGGACTAATGTCGTGTCATACCATTTAAAATTCGTATTAAAATTTTTCACCCTTCAGTGGAGTCGATGAGAGTTGTACTAGACTTGGCGTACCAGGATAAAATTGTGTGAAAACTTTTGCAGATTCTTTATCATACCAAAAACTGTAAATCTATCTGTTTATGCCATACACTTAATAATAATTCATTGTTGAAATAGATAAAAGTTTTCCATTTTTCCTCCACCACCAGCAAGCACAAGGCGGAAAATGTCAGTTTCCATTTGTTTCATGACTAGTACATTAGTATCTAATAGAAAAACAAAAAAACTGACGAAACATGATGACTAATATGACTATGTTTTCTTTACATCTTCAATAACTGATTTTAACCATTTAGCAACGACAAAAATGGTCGTATGGTCGGGTCACGGGGCTGTCGGACTATTAATTATATAAATGAAAATAAGTCATCTTCATACTGCTTTGAAAAGATAAGCCATTTTAACAAAATTCCTTTGTAGCACTTTTAATTTGATTTCCAGTAACACAAAATTTCCAGTGGTTACAAATTTACCAAAAAACGAATAAAAAATTTACCCTACCCTATTGAACTTACTTGGCCACTTTTTCAACATTTTCTATTTGGTAATTTGCATTTGCATTTTTTCCGACCATCCAAATAAATGTAAAACAATACAACTTACCGTAAAAACGATGTAACAAGTCAAATTGACCAGAACTCCGGTCCACGGGTTTGTCCAGTGCGACAAAATCTCTTCTTCGACAACCGTTACGTTGTCACCGGTCCAGGTGAAGTTGCTGAAGAGCGACGCCACTTGGTCGTGGCCGTTCAAATCCCCCGCCACGAACTGGCCGGTCCCCAGCGGAAAACAAAGCGTCGAATACCCGAGCGACACTATTCCAGGATACAAGAAACGACTGAAAAATCAGGACTATTTTAATGCGATTTACAGAATTTGCGAGCGACAGTCTGTGCACTCACTTTTTCTTCAGGAAGTTGTTGAGGGTTTTGCTGTTCCTCATGAACATCACGTACTGTCTGTGCACCCAGACGTAGAAGGCGCCGCCTATTCCGCAAAAAGCGCTGGAAAATAATAAGTAACAAATGAACAGTGATTATGAATTATATAGTATGTCAAATTCCAGAAAATTTTCATGGCTTATAGTCCAATAATTATAAAAACTTCCATCACAAAAAATGTTATCTGAGATTTTCCTTCAGTAACTGTTAGTGGAGTGGAGTATTAAAAAAAATTTGGGAAAACGCCAATTTTTTTTAATGTGTTTTAGACAGGCAGAGTATAGCTAAAATATTTTCATCCGGTTTTATCCGGAAGCCCAACTTATTTCGATTATTTTGATGAATTACGATTTTCTCGTGTTTCCGATTCAGTTATTTACCGAGTTTCTATAGGTTGTTAGGTAGGATCGGGATAAAAATATAGTGCAATTTTTGGCTTTTCTTGGTGTAATTGTTAGCTGAAACCATGATATTTATGTATTACTCACCCTATCAGGGCAAACACAAACAGTTCCTGTGGATCGAATGGAAAATCCATGTAGAAATTGGTTTTGAAGACGGCAGTGACGGTGTCCGCCTTTTGAAACCACACGGCGAGCAGACGAAACGTCGTCGCACCGCATACAGCTGCGAAAAACCCTCTCCAGTAGTTACGCACGGCGAAATACACCGTGGTTACTTCTATGCTGAACAACACACCTGAAAATTACATGAAAACTATTAGTACAGTAACTAGAGGTTTTAACTTCGGAATAATGTCATATTCAACGGATTTCGTTCATTTTTGGCAATATAATAGTAAATGCTTCACAGAAAAGTTTCTATATTGTGCGGGGGCTTGCTAATTTATAGGGGGTGGATGTCACCCCCTCTCAGGGGGTGGCACTTAAAAAATATATATATTTATTAAAGCTGAAATAGAAACAAATTTTAAGAAGAAAAGGTTCTATGCAATTTTTCACATAAATTGATAGTTTTTGAGTTATAACCACTTCAAAATTGCAATTTTAGCTTAAAAAAAAGGTATTTCCAAACGGCTTTCGTCAAGTATCTCGAAAAGTATTACTTTATCGAAAAAATGTTACAGACCAATTACAGAAAATACAAACTGGGAATTAATTATATTTTTTTGTTTATTGATGTAGGATTAATAATTTCGGAGATATTTAACTTTATATTTGGAATCAAAGTGTTTCGAAATTACCTTTAAAGTTTAAAATGCATTTTTTTCTAAAGCAAGTGCTCGAAATGAGCAAAAAAATTTGAGCATCTAGGTAATGCTACATCTTAACGAAAAACTGTATTTGAGATAATTTTTTTAAATTACTGGCTAATTAGAGTAACAATGCACATGATGACCTTTTTATATAAAAAAATATAAATACGCATATTTTTCCGTCATAACTTCTTTATTTCTTATGCCACAGGAACGAGTAAAAAATAATTTGAAAGCGCAATTAATTGTCTTTAATTTCATTTCTTAGCATGCGTGACGTAGGTGTCACAATTTCTGAGATATTTAACATTTAAACTGCATTTTTCGCCTTATAAACGTTCGGACGCCATTTGTAAACTTTCATATCTCCGAAACTATTAAATCTATGTAAATAAATAAACAAGCGAAATTCATTATCAGTTTATGAGCTTTATTTTTGGTCTCTACCCATTTTTCAATAAAACTAATATTTATTGAGATATTTGGAAAAGGAAAAAAAATACGTTTTATTGAAAATACCCTTATAGTTTAAACTGTATTTTTTTCTAAAGCAAATGCTGTATACAAACCAAAAAATTTGAGCATTTACGTCATGCTATATATTAATGAGAAACAGTGTTCGAAATTCCTTTTTTTTAATTACTGGCTAATTACAGTAACAAAATGGCGATGTTGTTATTAAAAAAAACGTGTAGACGCACATTGCTTCGGTCATAACTTATTTGTTTTTTATGCTACAGAAACAAATAAAAAAACAGTTGAAAGTTTAATTAATAACCTATTATTCTACCTATTAGCATCCTTGACGTAGGTGTCACAGTTTCTGAGATATTTAACTCCCACTCTAAATAATTATCTTATGAACACTTGGCTGCCAAATGTAAAGCCATTTGGAAATACCTTTTCTTTAAGCTAAAATCGCAATTTTGAAGTCGTTATAACTTAAAAACTATCAATTTATGTGAAAAATTGGATAGAACCTTTTCTTCTTAAAATTTGATTCTACTTCAGCTCCAATAAATATATATATTTTTTAACCCCCTGAGAGGGGGTGGCATCCACCCCCTATAAATTAGCAAGCCCCCGCACAATATAGAAACTTTTCTGTGAAGCATTTACTATTATACTGCCAGAAATGAACGAAATCCGTTCAATATGACATTATTCCGAAGTTTTGAATATTTTTTACCTCTAGGTACTATACTATATGCTAAGTTAGTCACAACATCACGGTGCATCAAAAATATTATTTAACTTTGTTATTGTTACAAAGTTAATCAATAAAGAGATAGCCCAGTGGCCAGGTGAAAAGGGAGGGGGATTACCTGACAAAAGGTTATGTCGTTTTGTATTTTTGATACGTTGTTGAAATAATCTTAATAGTGACCGTTATGCGGGGCGAGAGGAACGGATAGGCGGCAACTAGATCTCCTGTCTTTACTCCACTTGTATATTAAGTGAGAGAGAAGATACCGGCCATTCGATGTCGGCTATCTGACGTGGCCTGTGGACGTAAACTTACGAGTGTGTTGTTTAATCCAGGACCGCAGTTAGAGTCCCCGTAGTCGAGCTTATTCTGTCGGGGTGAAGTTTTGTTACCAATTCATGGCAGTGCTTTGGGGATATTGTAAGTGTAATATTATAAAAAGTAAACGAGCGAACAGTATAGTTAAATCCGACTCTGCGTCCTGCACCCCTTGTCTCTCAACGTCGCTCACAAATACGATTGCTTCAACTATACCTATAATTTTTTTTCCATCACTGTA
Source organism: Rutpela maculata (assembly GCA_936432065.2). Lineage (NCBI taxonomy): Eukaryota > Metazoa > Arthropoda > Insecta > Coleoptera > Cerambycidae > Rutpela > Rutpela maculata. The sequence goes on from OW386292.2 coordinate 34,602,972, forward strand.
GATTTCATAAACACTTTTGGAAGAGGCTTCCTTGTGTCTCGTGTCAAAAGAGATGTGATCATTTCAGTTTATTATGTTGTTAGGTGATTTTTATATTTGTCTTGGACCAGTGCCATAAACGCAGACACGCCACAAAACCAAACCTAACAATTTAGCAATATTTACAAAACTCAACAACAATATTTAAGATTGTATGTAAACAACGGTTTATTTTCAGAAATATCCTCAAAGTACACTGCATTTCTAAATTAATACAAAAGTTGCCTTGTTTACAAACACGTCGGCATCATCGCGAATCTATAAATACATGGCTGGCTGGAGTATTAGAGAAATATTTTCTATTCTGTTTTGATTTCGTCATTTATCTACAAATGTCAAGGAAATTACAAACAAAGTTTGTTCAATTTTTATCAACCTGAAAATATTGGCAAAAAGTATATGAAATGGTTATTTTAACAAAGATTTTCGTAATAATTATATGGAAAATTGTGAACAATCCTATTTTCGAAAGAGCAAAACAAGTAATGCCGGTTCTTCGGTAAAATTAGACCGAAGTGAAGAGGTATAATTCGACGTAAAGTTTATAAAATGTATCTAGAAAAAACTGTGTCTTCAACGCATCGATTTTAAAGAGGCAAATATAAAATAATCGTTCGCCCCCCCAAAGCGAACATGAATTCTCCAGAATTCTCTCATTTTTTGGCCACATCAATCGGACAGAGGACAATATAAAACGATCGATAGTTCAGAAAAAATCTGATGGCAGGAGGGGAAGATGATGCCCTCCTAAATGTTGGGCTGATATTGCCAAGGAGCTGATGAGAGAAAGCCTTGGCGGGGTCGTGTGCTTAACAGACAACCACGACAGATGGCGTGATGCTGTCAGACGTGCCATAGAGCAAAGAGACTCCATCTAAAATAACTAATGGATCATAGAAAGTCTGGGAACGTGAATGAGATGATAAAATCCTGTGTTGATTATAATGAAGATACAAAAATTCAGATATTACAACTATCAAACGTTAGAAGACACTTTAGCAGTCAATAAGATGTTCATATTGTGTACCACCAGCCCCAATATAATAATATGAGTTTTGTTCGAAACGAATCCTTATATTTTGAAGCATTGTATTCTTCGATAATTCGACGTCGCAACTCTTCCACAGATTTCGGGTTCCGTTGAATAGACTTTTCAAATGCCACCGCAGGAAAAAGTCGAGCAGAATTAAATTTGGAGATGTGTTCGGCCAGTCCATAGCACCACTTCGTCTTGTTCGAAAACTCTTTAAACAGCCAGTGCATAATGTGGAAGGACTCCGTCTTATTGGAATATTAAATAGTCTTTCACTATTTTTAATAATATCAACGATCAATGTATGGACAAGATCTTCCAGTAATCCCAAATGCGTTGCACCTGTCAGATTACCATCAAGGAAAATACAAAAAATACCGGCCGGGGCATTCAATCCTTAAGGAGTTACAGCGCGAGGAGATGAAGCGATTTGCAGGTGAGTTATATTGCAAGAGATCTTCCTCTCGAAAATAAGGTTGATGTGTTCAAGTGTTAAAAAAAAATCAATTTGAACTACACCAAAACTCGCCTGTTTCGTTTTCACCTATGGTATTAATTCAAATCTGGAAATCGTCTCAATAATATTTCAGTTACTCAAATGTTATTGTATTGGAACTAATTGATAGCAAGGTGGAAAAATGTGATATAAGGAATTAGAAAGTTCTGGTGTAATTGTTTCTAGTCGTTTATTTCATGTTTTATTGGGGTGCTGAACATGAATCTGAAGTCGTCCAATAAAAATTTTCTCCGCAAATATGAGAAATCATCAAAAAACCACTGAAAATTATGTTTTTTTAGTGGTTTTCAGCTTATTACTTGCAAAGCAAGCTATTTACACAAAAAGTGGTCCTGTAGTAAAATAAAGAGGAGAAAATTACCCACAATTTATGTCTCTAACATTTTTTTGTAGTTCGTATGGTTTCCATGCAAAAGAGTGTTGAAATATCGGGGAAATCAATAATTTTTGCCCCTGCTCTAACCAAGACCATTAAAATTTTTAAAGATCCTACGGCACATGCTGACGCTGTTACTAATACTGGCTCTACCTTTTTCACTGCATTGTACAAATTGACTGACGAGGAAGGCACGTCCTTGAACAAATTGACTACCTTAGGTCTGCATACAGACCAACAGCCCATTTGGCGTCCCTACCTCCTACCGAGGCTGCAGCACAGCAATATTCGTTGAGAGTATAATTTCAAGTACAACAATGGCTTGGAAATGAAAAAGATCCTGAGCAATGGGATTGGAAGAAAACCAAAGGTGGTCTGCAGCCAGTACCAACACTACAGCCACCAGCACCAGAAGCAGTTTTAAAATTATTTCTTGCAAATGCATAAAGACCTGTCAGACCAACTGTGGATGCAAAAAAGCATGCCTCAATTGTTCCAATATGTGCCTGAACTGCGATAACAGCTGCAATCACATGCCTGTTGGAGAAATTGAAGAAGAAGCAGATGATGACTCGGAGTTCCCTGAATTACTTGAAGGTAACTATGCATAAATAATTTCTATCTGACCTTTATTTCTTCACTCACTATTTATTTGTGTGTTCAAAATATGTTTTTTAATAGGTACTGCTTTCATATCTATTCAATAAATTGTACAAGTATTTGGAATTAAGTCACCGATTATTTGTTTTAGGCGTAGAAGAACTGGAAAGCTGCCCTGAAGAAATTATGGAACCCGTGTCTAAAAGGGCTCGTATTAGTACTTAAATACATATAAATTGTACAGAAATTCGCCTCTTTCATTCGCATATAGAATACTACCTACATGAAATAAAAAATATATATTAATGGTGTTTTTTGCTATTTTCCAAAAAATACTGATTTCCCCGATATTTCAACACTCTTTTGCGTGGAAATCATACGACGTACAAAAAAATGTTAGAGACATAAATTGTAGGAGGTAATTTTCTCCTCTTTATTTTACTACAGGGCCACTTTTTGCGTAAATAGCTTGCTTTGGAAGTTATAAGCTGAAAACCACTAAAAAACATTATTTTATAAAATAAACCACTAAAAATAATTACACCAGAACTTTCCGCTTCAAACTACCATTTGATTGGACTATTTTATATGTTTCAAAAGAAGATATTCAGAATTAATAGACTGTATTGCAATTTTAAAAAACTTAGATAAAACGAAATAAAACAAAAAATATTTTATTTTGTATAATCCATTATAGTTCAGTCAACGAAGGAGTGGTAGAGGGCATGGAGGAGGGGGGGTTCCTCTTCAGGAGTGTATTGGGGGGTAGTTAGGAGGTAAACATACCAAAAGTCCCCGCCCTTAGCCCTGCCATTTCGGGTGGACAGGGGGGTGGAAAAGTTTCTTCGATTCTTGGCTTATAACTCGGAAACGATGCATCGTACGGAAAAAAGTATTCTATGCAAAATTAAACATAATTCAATTTCCTTCAAGAATGCCTATATTCATTTTCAATAAAAACATTTTGAATGTTAAAAATTCTAAAAAAAAACAATCGGATCGGCGCCAAAAACGTACATACACCAAAACTTGATTTGGTTATTGACGGGGGATTTCTCATACATAAGCTCATCTCGCAAAGGGGATCCTCAGTTTCCGCTATTTGTGATGGATACGTGAAATTCGTCAAGTCTCACTAATATGATTTTTAATTTTTTTTCGCATATTTTAGTACCGCAGGTAGCTTTGCCTTTGTAGCAGACGAATTTTTTTCTGGTCATAAGTAGATCCTAAATTGTTCTATACTTTGAGTAAAATACTACTGAGTAAAATTTGATTCAAATCGGAAACAAAATAGAAAAGTTATAAGGGTGTTTTAATTTTAAGTGAGTCACACTGTATATTTAAGGAAATGTATAGATTTTGACAAAATATTACGTTAGTAAATACATCGAGTGTTGTAAATTAAAGATTATTTTGTGACTGTGATTTATTAGCAGACCACGGTATATCATTTTGATAGACAAGTGTCAGATACCTAATTGATTTATTTATTAATTATCGATTTTCACTGGCGAATATCTGGGAAACTATTACATGTAGGAAGAAAATAAATATGGACTTCTTATAGGAATCTTAATTATATTTGATTTTGAATAGAATACTTTTTCCGTACGACGCATCGTTTCCGAGTTTTGAGCCAAGGATCGAAAAAAGGGACCTTTCCACCTCCCACCCCCCGACTTTTATTATGTTTACCTCCCAACTACCTCTGACACATTCCTAAAGAGGAAAATCTACCCCCTCCATGTCCTCTACAATTTCCATTTATCATTGATTGGACTATTAATTGTAAACATTTAAACGACTATTTTTTTTGAAATTGTATTTTTTCGGTACGGATCTGTTTAAACCATCCGCTGGGTTTATGACCAGTATTAACAGCACGTAGATAGCCACTATACTATATCTATAAATACACCAGACCACGTGAAAACATACATAATATTGTAAAAATTATTACCAGGAAAATATTTTAAAGTGGTCAGTTAGTATGGTTTTTCTCATATCACTTTTCTTTGAGAAAATAAAGTTAAAAGTGATCGAAATAAATAGAACACAAAAATTACAAACATTCCTTTTGACATTTTAGTAACATATTAAACAAACTAATTAAAATCGAACACTTGATATTTTTAACACCGATACAAAATTCTTATCTATAATCCAATTTTATTAATCGAAAAAACATCCAAAATGGGATAAAATATTCTAAGTATACAGAAATAATTGAAAAATCACTCACCTCCGATGGGGGCGGCAAAACAACTCGCGACACCGACCGCGCACGCGGCGGCCAACATCTCCGTCGTCCTGCTCTCATTTTCGTAAATGCCCTGGAATCCCGTGACTAGCTTGCTAAGTAACGTAGCTGAGATACTAGCTATGTGGACAAAAGGGCCCTCTTTACCTAACGGCATCCCGCTGCCTAAGGTGGCGGTTAAGCCTACGACTTTTGCAACGAGCGTTCGGAACGTTAGGTATTCCTTCAGGGCTACCCCCCTGAGTATAGTTTTCATTTCGGGAATCCCCGAACCTAAAAAAAAAAAAATATAACAAAAGTCTAATTGGTTTACAAATTGATCATTAGTTAATTGAATTTGTTTTGTAAGATAGTCTATACGATCATGTAATGAATACCCTATCTCCTCTGAAACATGGTTTTATAACAGATCACTCTATTGTTACAAATCTTATATGAAATACGCAGTACATAGTCGAGTCAATCGATATGCGTTTGCTAACTGATATATACACTGACTTTTCTAAAGTATAAGACAGACTTAACACCAAAATATGTTATTCTATAATAGGTATTTACGATGCAAGTGGGATAATAATACGTATCCCACATATATCGTACAAAACTTTATCTAAAATCCTTAGAACTTCATCAAATTTATCATATTCTATCATAAAAAAAATTAAAATCAGTTATTCAGAACACAAGTTATCTATGGAAAATAATTCTAAACAGTGCCAACCAGGTTTTTTTTTGTTCGGGAGCCGTGTAACTTTAGTTTCCGGAATCACTGCAACCTCTTGGACCTATTATGATATTCTCCCATTTGCATTATGATACTCAATCCAGTACTCTGGCCCCTTGCACTAGCTTGTACAACCTCATCGCTGGTTTGGTTTCATATTCTTCTGGACTCGGTCTTGGTCGTCCATGTATTTCCTGTGATCCAGAGCCTCACAGTCGCGCAGAATGAGGTAGGATATCTCCGTTGCCCTATTGCATTGTCTGCATCGTAGGTCGCCGTTGAACAATCCCGTTTTGTGTAGGTGTCCTTTCAGGGCACAGTGCCCTGTTAGGAAGCCAATAATTATGTTTAGTAACAGCAATTCTTCAGTATTCTTCCGGGATGGTCCTTTGATAAAGGTGTTTCCATGTTGGTCGGTTGTTTTATCCCAGTATTCTTTGTGCTGATTCTTGATCCAGTCCCTCATTTGGCCCCATACTGTCGTTTTAGACACTCCCAGGGCCGGTTCTGGACCAACATAATATGCAGCTGACGATCCCTTCCTTGTTAGATCTTCAGCTTTCTCGTTGCCTTCGAGTCCTGCGTGTCCCGGCACCCACTGAAGTGGTCCGCTAAGGCTTTTAGTTCTTCTTGGCATTCCCACACCAGCTTGGACGTCACCTTAGCGTTTGACAGTACCCCTAGAGCCACCTGGCTGTCCGTTTTTATAGGCTCTCCTATTGTTTTCTGCTGCGCCATCTAGAATTGCGTATATTTCTGCCTGAAAGACAGAGGTGTATTTTCCTAGTGATTGCTGAACTGTGAGTTCCTCATATCACTATACAGGGTGTAACGCAACTTACCCGAAAAAATTTAACCATCTGTATACCAGACAAGATCCCGTGGTCTGGTGCTGTTGTCGGTTACTCTCCATTCACTTCGATCTCCTATTTTTATTTCGAAGTTCCGTTAAGGGGTATTTAGGGATCACGTGGTCTGTTCTCATCTGAGATGTCATCAGTCCCACTAGGTTCCTAATTTGATTGTATCCCAGTGCTGCGTATTTATCACTGGGTTTGTCTTGCAGCCTGAAGTGTTCCATCGCCCCCTCCCCCATTACCACCAAATGAAGAGGAGGGAGGTCCAACAGGACCTCCACGGCTGCTGTTGGTTTCATCGCTCCCATTACCGCTAGACAGGCAAGTCTTTGTACCTTGCTTAGTTCAGCTGCAGCATTGCGTTGCAGCATCTTTGTCCACCATACTAAAGATGCATATGTGATCATGGATCTAACCACCATGATATATGTCCAGTACATCATGCTTGGCCTTAGTACCCATGTTTTTCCATGGGTGTGCCTGGCTAGCATGAATTAGTTGTATTAGATCACCTCGAAGCAGGCAACTAGGTTACTAAGGACACGTTTGTTGTCAATAAGTTTATTTATCAACAGTTAGTGCGAGCATAAATAAAGCCATGTTCAATTCAGATATTCCATCAGATATTAAAGAAGCCGCTACAAACATTGTTTCATCTCTTTTACCTGATAAATCAAGAGTATATGAATTACGTATGGCCGATATGAGAAACGGTGTGCAGAAAAAAGGTAAATAATTTTACCAACGAGAAGGTTTTGTTGGCGTATTCTGGGCATTTATCGAAGACTGGGAGACCTTCTTCTATCTGTATGTTGTAAAGTGTTATTTATATTCATGAAAAACATGTGAATAATTATCATTTGCGTTTTTGAAAAGAAAGTGTAAAGGTTATCGACATCAAAAATCCAAGTTCTGAAACAGAACATTGCCAGGTATTTGCAGGAAACTGACGGGAACACAGCTTTAATGAAGAAAGTTGCGCTCACTATAAGACTTACAGGTGCACGCAGAAAAGAAAAGTTACTAGTAGAACATTTAACAGATGAAGGTCAGTGTATTCGAACTATAATACCATTCTCTAAGACAAAGAATTCTCGAGAATTTTTTATAGTATCAGGAGGTATAGAAAGGATTAATATGGTAGAAAGTATTCGAAACTGCGTCAAGCTACGTCCTTTGCACACTGAACATAGTTGTTTCTTTGTGTTTTACAAGAATGGTAAATGTTCTCAGTAACTTGTAGGAGTTAAAACCTTTAGAGAAGAAGAATATTGTTCTGTTTCTTAAATTATTCAATCCTGAGCACTGGAGTTGATATTTTGACTGCGAAGAGGCAAGGAGGGTGGAAGTCAAATACAGTCATTGACGGATATATCGAGAGTTGTGATGAAAACAAGAAGAGAACTTCTTCAAATATTTTCGGTGGAAATATGAATGCAGAGAGTCATAAATTCAACATCTTCAAACTTATTGTCTCTGGTATCAATTTTACTAATTGTAACAAAGCGTTGCTAATATTTATAATAAGTAGAATTTAATAAAAGGGGATCGGTAGCTCAGTGGTTAAGGCACCTAGATTCCATTCAGGGCGTACATACCTAGCGAAGTGGGTTCAAGCCTCACTCACCAAAAAAAAAAATTCATAGGAAATTATCTCCAAGAAGTGGTTCGAATTAAACCATAAACTGTAGGGCCCCGTCCAAATTTAGATCTGGATCTCTTAAATTTAAGAGGAGACATGGAATACGGTTAAAATACATATTTAAAACACACTCACTCTTGAAAAGTATATGAATAAATGGTTTTCCTGAAGTTTTCTGTTTTCTCATTTTCACATTATCTAACTACAACAGATGGGATAAGTGACTGATATCTAATGATCGCAGATAAACTTAGTGACGGCATTTTCAACGATTTAATAACTTTGCTCACTTCCAGTCTTAGGAATAGATCACAGAACGTATGGTATAATGGTTATAAGTCTGTCGAATACATTGCATCTTCCGCAGTTCCTCAAGGGTCCTAATTAGCCTCTCTCTTTTTAACATATACGTAAATGATATTGTCTGTGACTTGGATGTGATATGTTTATGCAGACGGCCTCATAGGATTGATCGTCTGCATCGTCTGCCTCTTACAGATCTCATATTCTAGGATTGAATGATTAGATGACTGCATTTAGCTGCAATTAATCAGGCGACTGGGAGAAACTCTAACTACTTCATAATTTTTAGTTAAATTTAAACATTTTTTTTTCTTATTTAAGTTTTCTAATAACATTGTGGAAATCACAATAAATCTCGTGAATGTTATATCACCTGAACTAAACTTTATTTGAAGGTAGCAATAAATGCTTGTTATTACAAATTTAAAAATTTTACTTACCTATTGCTTGGGGTGCTACTAGCTGAACAAATCCGGCGCTGAAGAGTATTAAACATACAGGAAGTGACACCCATGCGGCGTATTGTGCCGCAGGACTTTCTGTTAAATCCCTATATAACCATAGTCGTGCTGGAACATTAACGATACATGTTTTTTACTTTAATACATTAATAAGAAAACGATGCACATTGGTCAATTTTCCAATGTTAGGAGGAAAATATTAAAAAAAACAAAAACTCTCCGCCGCCAGTCAAAATTAATATTGAATAATTGGACATCATGAAACAAAACAAATTGTCTCTTTACGCCGCCCGTGTTATTATTAAAATGCATTATTTTGTTCAATTTTTGACAGCGTTTTCCAAAAGTTTATCTAATACAAAAAAGAATAATCAATATTATTTCTAATTTTATTTCCTTCCACTCTAATCTTTCTTGACAGTTCTCTAGTAACGCTAGAGTGTTGGTACACATTGAATTTCATATGGAACGAGATAAAAATCTAACGAATTAACGTCTGGGCTTTGTGGTGGCTAAATATGATCAAATGCACGCACAATCCACCGTTGCGCTTAAATATTTAAGTGCGATTTTACTGAAAACGGATCATTTTATCGACGCGAAACAAGACCTTATTTTTGTCAAATTAGTTTTTGTATCATAATGTTTAGTCACACGGACTCAAAATAATAATAATAAAAAGTTTGGACTCCACTAAAATATATGTGTACCAATTATCAGCTTGTCGTTTGGTGCTAGTCGTTTGGTTTCTGAAATTTGCTCATTAGAAAATTCAAAAAAATTTGTTTTAAGGCCCTATAACTTCTTAAGGTAGCACTTTTGGACCAAGGTATGTTTGGTTTAATCGACCCTATTTGATCTCAGGAAGCTACGGTTAAGCTGGGTCCCTTTACTTTCTGGACACCCTGTATTTATGTCCGTATTTCTTTATGTACCGTATTGTAAATTTAACACTTTTAAAGAAAAATATACTTATTAACAAAAATATAGCTAAAAATGAAGTGTTAATAATATTTTCCTCCTAAATATGGCAAATTGACCTCTGCGGGTAACAAACAAGTTCAAAAAAGTATGGGGAAAGAGACGACGTTTTGGGATGCTGTACACTTTATTAATAGCATTATCTTGATACGGAAACTTACAAAGGAAACCAGAAACAAGACTGTCAAAAGTGTCAAAAGAAGTTTAGAATTGAATTCCCAGAAGCACGAAATGAAAAGGATGACCAGAAGAATTAGCTGGATAGATGGGATTAGAAAAAATCTTGAACAGTTGGAGCATGCAAGGGGAATTGGCAAGATAAAACGAAATGGTACAAAGTATGCAAGAATCGACCAAAGCTGTAAAAAGTCATTTATTACTATCTAGAGATTAACTCTAAAAATATTCTCCATTAAGGTACGGTGAGGCACAGCTACTTTTGCTGCGGTGCGTCTAAAAAACTGCGCAGTTCAAGTGAATCTTCATGTGAATAACTGTGCAACCTTAAAAGTAGTGCGTGCAGTTCGGTTGCGTGCAATATTTATATGCCGCATGCAGCCTCAAAAGTAGCCACGTGTGAATTGAATTTTAAAGAGTAGTGGTGGCTGCAAAAACTATCTGTTTGGTTGAAACTTTTACAGCGGCAGCGAGTGCAGTATTTTTAAAGTTGGTGTCCATTTTCTGGATTTTCAAGGAGTTACTTCGGTGACTTGAGAAGCGGTTAAGAAAACACTTTAAGAAAACACTTATTTGTGTACCTAACATTTTAAATAATATATTTGTGAATAAATTTCGACTTGACAAAACTATTAATGTTTTTAAATGATTCATTCTTGTTTGTTTATAGTACAAGTATAGTTTAAGTATTTAATATTTATAGCTAAGAAACATTGTTTGTCACTTAAAAGTCAATATATATTGAAATTAATTTGGCGGGCTGTCACCGTCCGAAAGTTCTAACTTTTATCTATTTCTTATCCATTCTTTCATCCAAATTCCAGTTTTCGTCTGGCGTCGGCATCTTCTTCATTTTAATAGTACAGATAATAAGCAAACTGTAGCTAGTATCTCGTCATCCATGTTTTACAGTACACAAATCGGATTTTATTACGTATATTACGGCACGAACACAGTGAGATGTGAAGGAACAATAGCTAACGGTTAACATACAGCATCTGGTTGCATGGTGCAAAAACAGCGTGTTGTGTGTGAACGTCACTGCAACCTTTTTCCAAACTTGAAGTTTTGACGGGTAGCTGCAGTAGAAAAAACTGCCCGCTGCACGCTACTTTTAGGATCAGTGTGAACACGATACGAAACTTTTGCAGCTGCAACCCTAAAACTGCGCAGCAAAAGTAGCTATGTCTGACCGTACCTTTAAGGTACGGTGAGGCACAGCTACTTTTGCTGCGGTGCGTCTAAAAAACTGCGCAATTCAAGTGAATCTTCATGTGAATACCTGTGCAACCTTAAAAGTAGCGCGTGCAGTTCGGTTGGGTGCAATATTTATATGCTGCATGCAGCCTCAAAAGTAGCCACGTGTGAATTGAATTTTAAAGAGTAGTGGTGGCTGCAAAAACTATCTATTTGGTTGAAACTTTTGCAGTGGCAGCGAGTGCTGTTGGGGTCCATTTGTGTAGGTACCTAAGTAACATTTTAAATAATATAATCGTGAATAAGTTGCGACTTGACGAAACTATTAATGTTTTTAAATGAATCATTCTCGTTTGTTTATAGTTATATAAAAAAAATTAAATATAGAATTAAAGCTGCAGCTTGTAGTGATTTTTTTTTAAGATCTATTCCTTAACGATGCGATACATGTTTGATCTTGGAGAGATCTTTCAGTAATTTGATATTTATAGCCAAGAAACATTGTTTTGATACCTAAAAGTCAATATATATTGAAATTAATTTGGCGGGCTGTCACCGTCCGAAAGTTCTAACTTTTATCTATTTCTTATCCATTCTTTCATACAAATTCTTGTTTTCGTCTGGCGTCGGCATCTTCTTCGTTTTAATAGTAGGTACAGCTAAAAAACAAGCTGTAGCTAATGTCTCGTCATTCATGTTTTACAGTTTACAAATCGGATTTTATTACGCATAATATTACGACACGAACACAGCGAGTTGTCAAGGAACAATAGCTAGCATACAGCACCTGGTTGCACGATGCAAAAATAGCGTGTTGTGTGTGAACGTCACTGCAACCTTTTCCAGACTTGAAGTTCTGAAGTTAGCTGCAGTAGAAAAAACTGCCCGCAGCACGCTACTTTTAGGATCAGTGTGAATGTTGCAGAACCCTCTAGAATCGACGTAAGTCGAAAGCAAAACGAAAATTCGACTTAGGCAAAAATTTCATTTAAGGACATTTTCAAGAGTCTGAGGGACTTCAGAGCCACAGACTAGTCCATAAGGACCGTTATGAGTTCCATAAGGCATTAGAGACAACCAGGTGAAAATTCGAAGAGAAACACCGAATTTTCATTAGGAAAATATGTTTTGGTTCAGGATATGAGAGTGAAAGTATATAGTGGCAAGGATTAAAACATAATATACTTTTTCAAAGGTGCAACAAAGTAGGAAAATATATTTTTCTAAAAGTACGCCAAAACTGGACTTGAAAATGATTTTTATCAAAAGTACGCCGAAGCTAGTTTAAAAAGTACTCCAAAAGGGCAGTTTGAAAAATATTAAAATATTTTCCATTTTATTCCTCCGCCAAAGACATTGACCATAGAGGTACAGCCATTGAATGTCCCGTTTTAAAGACCGAATATAAAATTTTAACGATGCAATGCATATAAAAGGCGAAACTGACGATCGTGACAAAGACGGCGTAGCGCCGATAAGCAAAAAAATTGATAAAAATCAATGAACATGCACAAGGCCGGTTTCTCGCATAAAACGAGTTTGGATTCACCCAGCGGCTCGCAATTTGGTCGAGCGCGTTGAGTAGTCCATACAAAACCAATAGCAGGGCTTTTCAAATAATAAAGTTAGAGGAAAACGCCTTGTGCAAAAATTCAATGTTGCCCAAAAGTCGCTCGGAGGTGGATCGACGTAATTTTGCTAATATTGAACACCTACATCAAGGGCAAGTAAGTTGTGGACTGACCGAACGCTATCTAACTTATGTAGTAGTAAGTCCTCATGAATGTGTTTGAGTACGTGAACCGCCACAATACGAAAACTTTAAAGTTAAGCGAAATTAAATTTTTTTAGTAAAACATATTTATGTTATAATCAGTCAGCCGTAATTACCAAATTACAAAAAGTCTAAGACTTCTCTAAAAAAAGCTTGCATTTGATTCTGGGAAGGTTTGCATGAATCTTTTCTACCTAATCGATCGTTAGCGTAAGCGCTCTAGTTGTATGGTTTGAAAGCCATTTGTTCGGGGAGGCGTGATTCTTAAAATGAGAATTTTTGCTTGATCCATTTTGTATATGACCATATCTGTTAAATAAACGGATTATTTGAACTAATTGCATCTTAATTGATCTTGAGACTTGTTGCTAGTCTTTAATCCCTGGAACTTTCGTTTGGAAGACCGGATGTGTCAAGTTAACTCACATCAACACTTGACCTTCTGGTTGCTTTGCGGGAGTTCGATAGGGATTTTTTTAATGCATTTTTCTCAGTAATCCTTAGATGTAGAGTCCGTTATTAGCAGATAAAAACGTGACCCTCACGTCAAAAATCAATCCCGTCGAAGAGAAATTCTTCGATTGGGATTTCTAGGCAAAAATTTAATTAATCAAAAGCTAAAACAGGGAAATCACGTCCTGAGAGAGCGTCGTTGATGATCTAAGGTAGTGCAGCCTTGATCCATTACTCGGATATCGAAGTGCATCTTATCTCAAACCCGTCTGGGAGTGGAAGAACGGGGCAGAACGCGGCTGGCGTCATTCTAATAAATAAATTGGTGTCGCGTCAACCGGTAGTGTGTTCTTCGACATGAACACGATACGAAACTTTTGCAGCTGCAATCTTAAAACTGCGCAGCAAAAGTAGCTGCCTGACTGTACCTTTAGTCTGCGTACAATTTAACAAGCACCTTTACAAACACCATCTGAATATCAATGTATGATGATTTCAGATAAGAAAGAAAAAACTTGTACAGCTTTTAGGTGGCTTGAAATCCTTGTAATAAATGTTTTATTTATGATATGTTTTACTATGATGATTTCACTAGTGACACTACTATATTTTTTATGATTAATAGTGACTTTTTCGTAAAGAGGAAGGTTTGTATTAATCTTTGGTTTATTATTATACTCTTCGCAAATACGAAAACGAAGAGTATTTTGCATTTGATCGACACATTTCGCTCGCAGACAAAAAAATTTCATATCACGATAACTCAAGAAAGAAAAATACGATTGTACTGAAATTTGGAAAGTAAGTTAGTGTTAGCCAGAGGAAGAACCCTATTGTTTTTGAACAAAATCGATCAGTAAATAAAAATGTTATTAACGATTTAAATTTGGAATTTTTTTTTATTTTTTATGTTTTTGTAATTGAAATCTGGTGAAATGATATTTCATTTTAATATTTAAATATTTATATATTTTACAAATATACATTTCATAATGTAATATACAACCGTGGAAATATAATTTTACTCGTCTCTTATAATGTAAAAATTTACATGGTGGTGTAGTTCTTATGCTTTTGACTCGGAATCCAAGGGTCCCGGGTTCGAAACCCAAATGAGATACGGTATACTTTTTTTATTTTTACTTTATTTTACACCGAGTTTTTTACCAACTAAGTAGTAAGTACGCACTATACAATTAAAAATGTCTAACATTATTTACAGACAACTGCGAAGAGTAACGTATAGAATGTGTAACAATTATATAAAAAGTTCAGTGAACAGGCGAAGAGTACGTTTTTAGCTTGTTTTATTTTCAGAGTGATGTCTAAATTAAAATCAAAATTAACCAAAAGGATGGATAATATGTTTTTCATATGAAATAATATTGTATATGAAAGTTATCTGCCATATGCCCACAATATTTTCCAATATACATATTTACTGAAAAAAAAAATACTTACCGCTATTACACAGAGATATTCCTCTATCCATTATAAAACTTAAAATAGCCATTATTACTCCTAGAAGGGCCAAAAAGACCCAATCTTCGCCCAGTCGTGCGAATGTGTGTTTCCATAGGAAAGTTATTGATTTTGCTAATTTACCTGTACGGAATAAGTATTCTTGTTTTAAAACTGTCTAGCAATTACGTAATTAATTAGCTCTTACACTAGATGATTTTTCTAAAGGCGTATTAGCCTAAAAGGAGTTTATAAAATTCATAATTTTTTTGTTCATTTATATAGGACACAGAAAACTAAATATAGCAATTATTAATCTGACTGAACAGGGCACCAAAATAATCGAATTGTATTTTAAATATAACCAATCAATGAATTCAATCATCAGTTCAATGTAACAATATAGCTGTTTGGATGTCCACTTTCCAGTTTTTGTCATGCTGCGTAGTTTCCCTTCTCATTGTCTCCTAGTTTTTTAATTCGGCTCGAAGGACCAATGTTTGGGGATTAAACTCGTGTTATTACGAGACGTGGTGTCGTCAATTAAATAAACAGAATAGAGGTTTATAATATAAATATATTGTACAGAAAAATAGAATATATAATAATGAAAATTTTCGAAGAACGTCTAGTTTCCAAAAATTCACCATCTAATTTAGTCTCCTTCCTTTCTTATTATATAAAAGGCATATATCAAGCTAGAAACTGTATAAAAGATTAAGATCTATATATGAGAGGAAATATAAATATAACTTTTTCTAAATCCCGGCATTGCATCGGTGTCTGATAACCTGAGAAACGACGCACAGTGATGCGAAGCATCAGTGTGCCACCAAAATCAGTCTACTGATTCAAGTTAAAGTTATCAGAAACTTTTTTTTTAAATGTTCCTTTTGAAAGTCTCTGTCAATCTGTCGAGCCGGATTTTTGATTTTTAGCTATAATTTTTTTATAATTTTGATCTAAAATTGAATTTTTACTAAAAAATATCGTTTTTTTTTTATTAAAATCAGTCTACGGGTCACAAATATATAAAGATTTGCACGATTTTAGTTTTAAATCTTTACAAACACATAATTGATATGCCAAAGTAGATTTTTTGTATTTTTGACAGTTGCCAAAATCGCTGTCAAATTAAAAAATTTACAAGTGCGTCTTTCGTAATTTTAAAAATAATGTGCCTGTAGACTGATATAGGTGGCACAGTGATGCTTCGCTCAACTGTGCGATATAGTGAGGTGGAAAGTGGTGGTTATTTAACTGATAATTTTCCATACTTAGTTGAAAATCGTATTTAAAAATGTAAAAAGCAAAAAATATGAATTTTTTAAACCCCATTTTTCACGAATTATGAGTGATGGTACAAGTCAATTGATTTAAAAATTATAAAAAATCTTAAATAATATTTCGGAACAATTGAAAAGAAAATTTAAAAATCATACTATGGAAAGAAAATAGGATTTTTTATACAACCTTTCAGTACTTCTCTGCTGAAATTTTATATCATCTGAAAATAACAATGTAAATAATATTTCAAATTTTCAATACATAGTAATTGAAAATATACGTTTATAAAAATATTTGAAAAGTAAAAAAATATAAGTAGGTTTACTAAATTTCGAAATATTCACGGATGTGGCATGCCTCTATTTATCCTACATATAACAGTGAGTTCTTATAGCACCAAATTCTGATTCAGTAATTTGATAATTGCTACAGCCACATCTAAAAGGTGTATTTCCTTAGTTACCCTTACAATATGTTATGAGTCAAATCACGGACTATGAAGAGAAAAACTTACCTTGATACCCACTAAGTTCTTTTTTCCGAGCTTTTTCTTCTTTTAATCTTCGCTTCTCGGCAGCTTTTAAACCTTCTAATTTTGCAAATTCCCCCAATTGCCGGCTATACCGGCCATACATCTGTAATTAAAAAAAACATAATTAAGAAAAATTGGCAACATACATTTACTACTAATAATTCAGAACAAAAACTTTATCTTTTAATCTAACTTTTAAGTAAAGAGAAACAAAGTCGAAATCTATTCATTTCCTTAAATATACAGTGCGACTCACTTAAAATGAAGACTTTTTTATTTTGTTTCCGATTTGAATCAAATTTTACTCAAGTATAGAACAAATTAGGATCTACTTATGATCAGAAGAGCATTCACCTACTACAAAGGCAAAGCTACCTGCGGGAGCAAGATATGCTAAAAAAATAAAAAATCATATTAGTGGGTCTTGACGAATTTCACATATCTACCACAAATTAAGGAAATTGAGTATCTCCTTTGCCAGATGAGCTAATTTATGAGAAATCCCCCATCAATAACCAAATCAAATTTTGGTGTATGTACGTTTGGGCGCCGATCCGATGCATTTTTTTAGAATTTTTAACATTCAAAATGTTTTTACTTTTTCCGCATATTTTGGTACCGCAGGTGGCTTTGCCTTTGTAGCAGGCAAATGTTTTTCTGGCCATGCGTGGATCCTAATTTGTTCTATACTTGAATAAAATTTGATTCAAATCGGAAACAAAATAAAAAAGTAATAAGGGTGTCTTCATTTTAAGTGAGTCAAACTGTATATTTAAGGAAATGTATAGATTGCAACAAAATATTATGTTAGTAAATACATCGAGTGTTGTAAAATAGTGATTATTTTGTGACTGTGATTTATTAGCAGACTACGGTAAACCGCCTTGATAGAAATATTCAAGGTAAAAAATTTATTAATTATTTATTTTGGCTGGCGAATATCTCGTAAACTATAACACATAGGAAGAAAATGCATATAAACCGTCTTATGGGAAATTTAATAATGTTTAATTTTGCATAGATTACCTTTTTCCGTACGACGCATCGTTTCCGAGTTATAAGCGAAGAATCTAAAAAAGGAACCTCCCTCAGCCGAAGCGGCGGGGCTAGGGGCGGGGACTTTCAGTACATTTACCTCCTAACTACCTACAACACATTCCTGGAGGAAAATTCTCCCCTCCTCCATGTTCTCTACAATCCCCTTTTAGGCATTCATTGACTGGACTATTAATAGTTCAATAAAATTAAATTGAAAAACAGGAAAATGAAATTTGGTCTGTTATTACTTGATTTTTTTAAACCTGTAGAAATTTGTGCAACGACAATACTTTGGAAATTGACTCCCAGATGGTCAAAAAGACCAAGAATCGCATATAATCACCGCACCGCACACCAGTCACGACAAAATTGTACATTCACGTGCAAAGAAATTATTAATTAATTGGAGTTACAAACATCTTTACATCAATTTTGGCAGAGATATAAAGTGAAAGAAAGTGGAGGAATAGCAAATAAAACAATGTAATTTAACATTACGTTGAAAAAAGTCAATCAAGTTATAAGTTTTCATAACATACTATTAAATCATCATACCCAATATTCCACTTTTTCAACAGATTAAGGTGGACTAAATTTTTCATCGTCTCGTAATAATTACGTAGTTAAATCTTAAGTAGTGCTTAAAGCTATAATAATCACGTTTTTAAGAAAATACTGCTTGATTTATTGGCGATGGGAGCGTAAAATATTTTACTACTCAGACGAAGCGTCTTAACAATACCTGGACCACGTCCAAATTAAATAAATAAGATAAATTAGGTCGCTGTGTTAACATACTAACAGTCTATCAAATTAGTAAAGTATATAAAAATTTAACTATGATAAAACTACATAAATATGCACGGAGTGTGTCAAAATTAAACCCCACTTTTTGACTAGTCTTCGTTACCGATATATTGACCATAAAAATAAACTGTTGGTTAGTAACTACTTCAACATTTTTTTTATTGCATTTGATTTATCCTTTGGAGTAGTTTTTCTCGTGTATTAGCTTCAGTGGCGCAAACTAAGTTGTTCGTATGGCCCCACAAGTAAAAATCCAATGGGTTCAGATCTGGTGAAAGAAGTGGCTAAAGTATGGAACATAAGGCCTATCCACCTGTCCATAGTTTTTTACATTTTTTCACCTAGGACAATATACGCCAAAATATTCCGTATTTCGAAATATAACGAACGGACATTACTCCTCAATTTGTGGGTTATGCAAGCAAGGCCGAATAACGACGATATGAATAACTAAATAAATACATTTTATACTATTGGTGTTTTTCTAGACTAATTGTAAAATGTTGAAAGCCAAATTTGGCGGAGGCGAAATGAAATATACGGACTATGTTCATTATGAATCTTATAAACCCTTCCTGTATATCAATTTGTTATAATATGTTACAAAAACTTTCTAGTTGATCTTCTGAAGAATCTAAAAAAGTTCTATGACGATATTTCTACTGCTTTTTCGAGACAATAAAACACCATGTACCTCGAATCGAATCTTCTATATATCCACGAAATCCTTTCTTTCATAACAAAAATAATAAATATTTATTATGCAACGAGATTTTTTTAACAATAGTATGGGATACGTTTTATACATACAGTGGAATCAATAGTATATCAACGGCTCTAAAAAAAATCAGATATAGAATAAAAGCAGTGCTGAAGTAGTCAGCAATAGTCTTTTGGATTACGTTTGAAAATTGATAATGCATTGTGTTCTTTCAGTTTAGGCGAATGGTTCAAAATTTAGGGTTCTAAATTTTCAGATAGATTTTTTCCGATGTTGAGTCTACTGATGTTTGTTAAACCAATTAAGTATTACCATATCTTGATTTTTACATAATTTATGGTTATTTTTAAACGTGAAAGTGGCAACTTCAAAGATTAACGCACTATATAGGGGCAAAATACTAGGATTACTGGTGAGAGGTTTACAAGTGTGTACTTGCAACGTCTGCTACGGATTGGATCAGACGTTTCTGTGATAATAGTTATTTCCATAACAAGGTCGGGGAACATCCTTTTCGATCACTTGATCGAAAAGGATGTTCGATATTCAAAATCTTGTTCATTACTTAATGAACAAGATTTTTCCATGAGCGTTTCAAAATTTAAAAAAATAAAAATAACCTTCGAGCTTTTGACGTTTCATTTGACAAATTTATTATGCAAATATTTAAAATATGGCAGCGGTAGGAACATCGCAAAAAAGAAGGTGGTGGTTGGTCAATCAAACAACTTGTTTACAAGCGGCTTTAATTTTATTTTTGCAATTATTATTTATGATTATTATTATTGAATTTTATATCGAATTCACAATTTTCAGAGATTTTGGATATCGAACTATGATTAGCGATGAATTGATGAGCGAATATATTCCTGCCCAAATTCAGAAAGTTACTAATGAGAAATACAAGTTTATTACCAGGAAAATTCAAGATGAACAAACTTACAGTCAATTTTGGGAATGATGCAAATAGAGAAACCTGAAAAACTTTTCGGAAATGGTAGTTCTCGCATATTTTGGAGAGTACAAATTAATAACTTTCTTGTAGCAACAGCAAGATAAGCCAAAAAGTCAAAACTACTAACTAGAACTGTCTTCGTGATGCTGAAGATGAGAAATTATTAAGATGAAGGTAACTCATTTCATTGCCTTCCTTTATTTCTTTTTTGAACAATAATAGTAATGATTTGTTTTAGCCTGCTGTTATTTTTGGTGTAGCGTTGCAGGAGCTTTCCGAAGAATTGAACTCACAAATATGTAGTGCGCGTCGCCTTCGTCAAGCGCCATCATAATTCTTGCGAGAAAATCATTACGTACTTGTATTGGACAGAAAACCATGTTATCTTCAATTGACGATATTATTTTTAGATAAAAAATTGAATTTAGTAAGAACGAAACGTGATTGGTCGATAATTCGTTAATTTCGTAAACGGAAATGATTACACGTTTTTAAAAGTGTCGGCAAAGTACAAGTGATAAGATAGCTTTAATTGGATCAACCCATGTATATCTTCCACTTAAATCGTTATTTATATTGAGATGGATATTAAATATTCATTAGGTAATACTTAAGTGAGATAATATCGATTTTCGTCTTTGTATTGAGAGCAGAGTTGTCCCATTATGCTTTGTGCTCGTCTAAGTACTCGAAGCATTATGTGCTTAAGAGCACAGTGCTTACGAACACTTTTTAAAAATTGTCGTTAGTGTTCCGAGCATTTCACAAAAAGGCTTAGTGCTTAGCAATCGCGAAAAGTGCTTGCGAGAACTTAAAATTCAAAAACACAATTTTTACTTGTCAAGAAAATTTTATTGCAACTCCTAACTTTTGTCATATTTGATCAATTTTTCTCACATTAAGTAGGCATTTAGCATAACAAATATTCTAAAACAGACACAAAAACAATGTTAAAATTTTAAAGCTGTCACGCATGATGTGACTCCTCCAATTATGCTGCATCAGGTTTTATAATTCAATAACTGAGTCGTAGAAAAATATATTGAGGGGCATCGAGAAGAATATTGTTTCTTTAATTATTACAGTGTGTTAATATTATAATTTTAATTCAAATATAATGCCACGTCAGTATAGGTTTTCTAAATCTGTATACCAAACCAGTGTGTTCTGACATTATGTTTCCAGATAATTTAATTGAAACGAGGAAGAAACAGTATCAGAATCTGAATCTGACTAAGTCAGTTTTCATTTTTTGCGGAACATTTAGCTTTAAATAGTTACACGTAGTTGTAAATGTTGACTAATTATGTGTGTGCCTCTTTATGTCTTTGTATAGACTGATGCGCATGGACAGGGCGCCTCATTTCAATTTTTTCAAAATATACCTCCCACAGAGATTTATATGCACGTTGTCACGACATAGCACATTACATCCAACAAATCTCTCAAAAGTTCTATGCGTTTAAACTGGCTGATATTTCGCTAACAAACAACATTACCCAGATCAGAGAACATTATATCCCTTTTAGAATAAAGCACACCCTGCTATACCAGGCGTTGCCCATCTTTAGGCAACCTATCTATCTTTACATTCTCTTCATTAACGATAACATTCCCTATTTTCTGTTCTGTCCTCTCTCCATTTCTTTTGTCATTGTTCTAAATTATTCTTTCAAATTATAACTTTTATTTTATCTTAACTTCCACATTTGATTTTAAACTATATATTAAGCGGTTTGGCATCCGTTACGTTCAGTAACCAGCATTTTGTGAAGCGGATGTTTTAGCTTGGTTCTTTTTCCTCTATCAGCATATCAAAATTTAAAACAGTGCGTTTTACCTCTAGTTAATATTAAGTCGTATTACCGAT
This sequence comes from Rutpela maculata, assembly GCA_936432065.2. NCBI lineage: Eukaryota > Metazoa > Arthropoda > Insecta > Coleoptera > Cerambycidae > Rutpela > Rutpela maculata. The sequence continues at coordinate 34,625,040 of OW386292.2, forward strand.
TTCCTGGAAATAATATGGTTCTTAATGCCGTTTTAATTTGCCCTCTGGTGAAAAGAGTTTACATTGACCAGACCCTGCTCCGTCGTCTTCTTCAACTGTCTGACAGGATCCAGACAGGCGTGTCTGGAATACATTATATTTTATATAATAATAAGAAAGTTTTGTTGGATTGGATTGGATAGGGCCGAAATTTGACAGTGTATAGATAGTAATAACCCCTTCCAAATCTGCAATAATTGAGAAAAGTAAAAAAAAAGTCAACGAAAGTTTTTTATTTTCTATATGCTATTATTTGTGAATCACCCAGTAGAATTATTGTCAACCTGCTTTAGAGTATCATTTAATGTAAGCTAATACACTTTATACATGAAGTATAATTTTTTTTCAAAGAACTATATTTATATTTTTGTATATTTTTCTCAATTTTTTTAAATCGTTTATTTAACGTCCGACTATTTCCGCGACTAAGGCTAATAATCGACGCTAGCAGACGAATTACTCCCAACCTGGAAATTTTGCCTATTCGTCAACGTTCTGTTAAACTTTTCTGTGAGACAGGCAGTGTGAAACGAAATGAACATAGTGGCCGGCCAAAGAGACACACATCTGAACTTACTGAATATGAAACAGGAATCATGGAAAATGCCTCTAGAACTTCTGTGCTAGTTCTAGCTCAGGTGACTGTCAGTTGTCACATGCAAGACTGTACCTGTTTCCGCATCGCTTTACTTGCATCCTGGAACTCCGTGACGTCGGCTATCCATGTAGAACGGCACTTTGTCCAGTGACTTTTGGATAATTTTGATGATGAGGTAAGTGACAAAATTTTCTTCTACCAGGGAGCTTTGTTTCATTTCAATGCTTAGGTTAATTTTCAGAATATGCAAATTTGGAGTGCTGAAAAATCATAAATTTTTTATGTCAAGGTCCTGAACCTTCGATAATAGGGTACCGTAGCTAGTAGCTTCAGAATGAAGGGCAGGGATAGTGAAACAAAACGGGATATTTCATTAAAATCTCAAAAAAAAAGAATCGGACTGATTCCAATACTTCCGTACTAGGTTAGAAGTAAAAAGAGGTAAATTAGAAACATGCACCATCAAAATTAGTAAAGAGAGAATATGCAAATTGTATATAAGTACTGGCAAAAATATAATACTCTCATTATACTAGATTGCAAAGCCCTAAAAATATAAACGTAATTAAGTTTGCATCCTGCAAATTCCGAACGCCAATATTACTCATATAATGGAAGAATATCTCAGTTTACTAAACACTATCAATACATTTTTTTATAATAATTGCAGAAGGCCATGAAATTTGAAAAAGAAACAAGATAAAATTTAAATACCGCAATATGAAGTATAAAACACTTAAATGCAAAATGATGAAAACATCACTTACAATCTTATTGCCCTGCTTGGTTCCTTCACGCTGCTGAATAGGTACTAAACAAAACTCAAAAACAAGATGTACTTATATGGCATAAAGATAAAGACGGAACACTCTAGAACAATTAATTATTCCTCACATACTTAGGTATCACGGGGCACTCCAGTATGACGCCTCTCTATTATATCAACTTATGCCTGCTCACTAGGCCCTACTATGCTTAATTAGTGATACGTACACTTAACAACTTGCAAATGTGCATAACTAAACTACATTTTTCGACATAGCCCCCTGCTGAATACCTAACTAACCCTAAAATATCCAGACATGTGACCCTGATATAGTATCAGACACTTGAAGTTAGATGATTATCACTTGTATCACTAATTTTGCATTTCATGTCGGTCTCAAGAAGAAATGGACTACTCTAAATAGAAGTACACGGCAGAATACCAAGTACAGATATAATATGACTATAAATCACAGTCTGCATACAGAGCAAAATCAAAGGTTGTCCGTGAATAATTCCTACAAGAACATTTTCTCGTTTACAATATATAAGGGTTGCCACAATCAATGATTGGAGTTTTTTCTTCGATTATCTCTTTTACTGTTAGTGCTACCCTAAAATTAGTTATTACCAATATAGGGATTACAACAAGCTACAACTTTTGTTTAAATAATTTTTCTCTATTGTCAACATGTTACGATTTACAGCGGCTAGAAAGATGAACATTTTTCTTTCATTGCAGTTTTTGTTATTAACACTGACTCTGTTGCCAGGGCCGGATATAGAGGGGGGCGTGGGGGTTAATATTGTTAAGAAAGAATTGTTAAAAAATTAAGAACAATTTTTTTTATTATTTATTTCTACACAATTATAAAAATATAAATTTAATTAAACACCATTCTTTAAAATTCAATTTCATTTGAGTTGTTTATAAATGAAACTATTGCTCCTCTTGTTCTTCATCTTCATTTCTTTCTTCTTCTTGAATATCATCGATTTCATTATTGTAAAATAATGTATTCAACATATTGAGATTAATCTCATCTCTTCCTATTGAAAAGTTTGGTACTAATATTACGGAGGTACTAATGATTTACCCGAATATTTTAAAAAATGGTTACTTTATTTAAGGTGTGAAGGAGAGTTACCCATAAATCGTATATTTAGGTGCAAAATGGCATTCTAAACACTTTTTTATTCTTGTAATTTTTCTCAAAAATGTAAACTTAAGCCCCTTCGCTGAGCCTGGACAAGGCAGAGAGCGGAGCACAACCCTCTATTTTACATAAACTTAAATATGTATATACAAAAAACACCACATTGCCTGCGCCGGTGTGAATAGTAGCGACAAAATACGCCGATCTCCCGTGACATACGCGAAATCGAAAAATCCCGATTTTGTCAACTCTTTGTGGTCCAGTTTAAAAACGAGAGCTTTTTGGACGCCAATGTTACTAAAATTTTTTAACGTCATATCAAAAATTCGGCAATTTGACGGAAGCCGTTTTTCCCCTATAATGTGTGCGGGGTCCTTTCTCAAAATTTTTGTTTAGACAATTTTTTTACATGGTCAATTGTAGCCGCTGTAATTTTTACTTAACTGTAAGGCATTGAGTTTACTTCACTATGAATGTTTTAGAAAAGCAGTAACTAAGAATAAATTCAGTCTAACATTACTACCGCCAGGGGCGGCTCAAGGTAAATTTTCCACCCGGGCGGGAGCACTTTTTGGCGCCCTTTCCTGAGGTCCTCAAGGACATACTTCATACTAAAGTACAAGAATATCCCTTCGGACTCCGCGATCACTACTTTTTATCGCCTCGTTGGGGCAAATAGAAATCCGAAAAAAAATTTTTTTCACCTCATAGAAGGACGTGCTATTAGAAATCTAAAAAAAATGTTATCGCCTCATAGGGGGAGGTGCAAATAGAAATCCAAAACGCCCCTCCTTTATCCTCAATTTGGCGTCCCTTCAAGCCGGCGCCCCGGGCAACCGCCCGGGTTGCCCGGCCCTTAAGCCGCCCCTGACTACCGCCGACAACAGAAACTACACGCCAACACTTATACCGGACGTATCACTAGGTCCAGTTGTGGTCGGCGTTCATTCGGATTCTCGACAATAACACAGGTCCTCACAAAAAAAAATCTGCTCCAAGGACTAAACCTATCATACCTTAAGAATTTTTGTGTACTGAATCCGAATATTCAATTAAATAAATTTTCTACAGCATAGATTTCGAGTAAATCCCGGTTTTTATTGTCAAAAAACCGCATTTTGACGATAAAAACCGGGATTTACTCGAAATTTACGCGGTAGAAAATTTTTCCCTCAAAATGTAAAGATTTGATGTTATCTCAATTTTCAATTTTGGACCAATTTTAGTAACCTCCCACAATTTTATTGTGGGGAGGTTAAAATACATTACTAATATTAATCATTCTATAAACGTTTTGGAGGTAAACTTTAATTAAAAAATATATTTACATTATGAAAAAAACCATTCAACGTCAGCAGATGTAATTTGCGCATACTTAAAATACGTGAACTTGTGGAATATTTTGTATACGCAATCTTTTAGAACATAGGTGTTCATTAAAAGTTTGCTCAAAACTGCTGACACCCGCAATAGTTCCAAAGCGATTATTTATGCAAAAACTCAAATAAAAAGTTTGCGTCTCCATTATATTTTACATTGTTGGACGCCGACATATCAAAGTGATTATGCTACGTCAGAAAGAATATAATTGCTTGTTAATGCGTAGTAACCAAGTAAAATTCTTAATTACTTAAATTACTTAATTACTGTCAGTTTGACAGTTTAAAAATTATTTTTATTCTATCAAACCAATACGAGTTGTCATTCTGCAGGTAATTTGAGACGTATAACCCGAAAATTTTCAAGGTACGCATTGTATTCGATTTAATTATTTTCTAAATACTACTAAATACTAATTTACAAAATTGGTAGCTCAGTTTGTTTGTATTGACATAACTGAAATTCGTCGCTATGGAAAAGACGTCAAAAAACCTAAAGACAGAACAGTTATTACTGATTGCATGATATCTGTACGAAAACAATTCGTCGTTATCTTCGACTATGTCCGCCCTTAATAGAAACGAATAGCTAAATGCTTGATCTTGACAGAACCGAACCAAGAGTAACTATAATAGAATTCTTATATTTTGTATTATTTATAAAAATATTTACTTTAACTATTGTGGTCATGGTATGAAGCTTTTCGCCTTGGGCGCATTGAGTTCATTGGCTTCGCATCGGGATACATTTTTAAACCGAGGCGGAAAAAAAAACGCACTTCCCTCCATTGATAATAAGATGTAACGTTTTAAATTTACCCTTTCTTATACTCTTCGCAAAAACGAAGAGTATATTGTATTTGATCGGCACATTTCTAAAATCGTAAATATCGCTCGTAGAGAAAAAATTTTCATATCATTGTGTTAGTGAACGAATTCTGAACAACTTTCAAAATGTCCATCTGTCCGTCCGTCACGTTTCTTGTAAGCACGATAACTTAAGAAAGAAAAATCCGATTGTATTGAAATTTAGTAAGTAAGTTAGTGTTAGCTAGAGGAAGAACCCTATTGTTTTTGAAGAAAATCGATCAGTAAATAAAAAAGTTATTAATTATTTAATTGGAAAAAAAATATTCTCTTAATTTTTGTCGCTTGTACTAAAATGGAAATCTTACTAAATATTATTTCTATGATATATTTTTTTTTGTTTATGAATTTTACTAATATATATTTCATAGAAGTACGAGTTGAAATACCTATGTATGATTGTCGAAAGATATATATCAATTTTTCTAGCAATAGCTGGTGGCGCAGCGACTAAAGCTTTGCGTTTGCAATCCAAAGGTCCCGTGTTCGAATCTCGCACAGGTTGGTTATTTTCATTTTTTTTCCCATATAATTTTTTTCACAACATAGATGGTACCACAAAATTTAGGATGTCCAAAAACTAACATTATTTACAAGAAACTGCGAAGAGTATCCTATAGAATGTGTAACAATTATATATAAAAAGCTCAGTAAATTGGCGAAGAGTATGTTTTTAGCTTGTTTATTCTAAAACAGAAATATGTCATAACTGTATTTAAGGCTTCATTTGTTACGTCGCACAGTGGGGCAGGAATTCGAAAACGTGGCAGTAATTCTAATTTCCGGAGCAATACCTAAAAAAATCATTTATACGGGTTTTTGAGGGTGTTCATTTTAAATATGTCGTTGAAATGTAAAAATATAAACCGTCTGTAAAACTCATCTATAGTCAAATACAATGCACTAAACCCAAAGTCAAATAGAACGGTCAAAGATGGCGGACGAAATAAAATTCTTTAATTCTTCGTCAAGTGCCAAGGAGGCGTTGTGCGCGACTTTTTGTTTCTTTCTATTGTAGGTTCTTTTAGGTAAATTAAGGGGAGAAAGTTCAATTTTTCTTATTTTCAAAAAAGTGCATTTTTTACAATTTTCAAAAATGGATTTTCCTTGACCCTCCTTTCTTCCATCCAATTTTCATCGAAACTAAATGAAATATAAATATAAAATTTAATACAAAATGAAACTCCATTAATTTGATAACGAAATTTATTAAGCATACGCATGGCAATAATAATAATATATAAAAAAAAGGAAGGTCAAAGAAAATGTATTTTTAAGAATTACAGAAAATGCACTTTTATTTCAAATAAAAAAAAAAATTGAACTTTATACCCTTAAAGAACTTAAAGTAAAAAAGTGACGCACAAAGCTTCCTTGGTACTTGACGAAGAATTAAAAAAAAATATTTCGCCCGCCATCTTTAAGCATTCCATTTGACTTAGAGCGTCCTGGTTTGGTGCATTATATCTGACAATAGATGAGTTTTGTTTTTCACAACTTTCGTGAAACTGCTCCTTATCGAAAAATCGAGGAATTTTCATTTTTTTTCGGACATTTTTGGTGTTTTATATTTTTTCCAAGATGGCGGATTGACTTATACATGTCGGGTAGGTTCTCTATTTTTAAAATTCCCATTCGATTACTAGTACAAGATATATTAAGCAGATAAGTAGAAAATCCGCGAAAGCGCTTCAAAAGTGCATATGACTTTTGACGCACTAGGAATTTTTCGTAATCAGGATATCATAATACATAAGAATAAACAATAAAATTTGTGGAATGTTGTCGCTGAAAGAAATTGAGTTAAATCAATTCGACTGTACTACATGTTTCAAAAATATTCATGAAACACATTTTCAGAAATTCAATTTAAATTTTAACGAGTACACATGAGTACCAGTTTGACTTTAATTTTTAAATTAAAATAGTTCACCTATAATAACATATCAAATTCACAATGTGGACGTATGTGGAAATAAACTATATCCTATAGTTACAAAATATATTGTAGTTTATTCATATAATTGCCTAGGTTTGTGTTTGAAATTATAATTACTATATAATTGAAACAATTAAAGTAAAATAACATAATATATTCAGTACATATCTGACGGTATTGGAATAGTTAATTAAGCAAAAAAAAAATACAGATATTAATGAGGTTAACCACTTAAAAGTCCTTTAACAAATTTAGCGCATCGATCATACGCAGATACTACTTAACAGCAACTATTTCAAGGAGGTGGTAGTAAGCGAGATGACCTTGACTGAAGTTAGATAGTGGGTCAAATGATACACTGATATGCCCTCTTGCCACATGTCAACAATGTATACTCCTTTAGCCCATTTCATTTTACGATTTAATGCCACCTTTTTGAATTCCTGCCCCATTTTGCGTCGTTGAAAAATGATCGCACATTTTGCATTTCAGCCCCTACGTATTTTACTAGTTTTTGACTCTCGGGGTTGTTATGATATGGACATACCAAACCCCCCCCCCCAAAAAAAAATCAAATTTGTCACTCTTTTGGAAGGGGTCTAAATGTAAGAAGCTACCTTTTCCTCGAGGCCACCATATTGAATTTTCTGGATTTGGGAGTTATCTCATCAACCTTGAGTGCCAAACAAGTCCCAGTTATGTTTTGCTAACATACAGGAACTTTATTACAAATATATCTTAACAGAATTGTATCAATTATTTTGTAATTATTGTGTACTACGTTCGTATTATCTTCAAATGAATTAATATTAATCAGATAATAAATTACTTAGCGGCTAGGCGCCGCGCCATCTAGTTTAAACCAGAATTGACCGCGATTCACCAACTGCAATCTAATAATTACAATTTTCAGGTAATAAATAAAGAGAATTAGAATTTGATAGGTATAAATATTTGTAAGACTGTAATATATATATTTCCTGTTCGGAATAATAACAGATTTATCTAATCTAAATTCACCTGTGAATTTTTGTGAGGTTATGGTGCGAGTGATGTCCACCTAAATAATTTTACCTATTCGTACTGTCATACAGAAAATTGCTATTTAACTTAAGATTCTGTTAGGTTCATAGTAAAATGATGCATTGAGATTATATCGCAGATTTGCTGAAGAAGGCACTGTAGAAAAGTACAGGTAAATCAATGATTATACATTTTGTTTCGGCAATACCAGTTAGACCAAGTCACAATGTGTCGAACTTGATTGGGGCAGTCAAAACCGGATTTTATTTATCTTACGAGAACAGGTATCGTTAGTATGACAAACACCAATCAACCAATCAAAGTACATTTGCCTCTATTCCGTGATAATTGAAAAATGGACGGGGAGGGACCAGATCAACATAGTAAAATGTATAAATAAAAGTAACATTAACTCCCCTCGCTTCAAAGGCAAATTAAAAAAAGGTAACTTAAAACTTCCAAAAGGGACAAACACTGAAATATCTTCAATCACCTGTAGTCCAGTCAACGGGAGGTGCTAATGAATGGATTTTGATAAAACCTTGTGCAATGTGTTTGTAATGACGTTGATAAAAAGTTGAAAAAATGTCAGAGTAGGAAATGATCGGGAGGGATAGAAAACACCCCTGTTATCACGATTCCGTAACTTGTAGAATTAGGTCAAAAATGAAAAAAAAAATATATTTACCTTTTTTGGCCCAGAATAAGATGTTTTTACTCTTTAGTGCAGGCAAATCCAGTTTTGAGTATGAACTATCTGGGGACAGTTATTTCTTTATCGAAGTAGATAGCTTTATGCATGTAGAATGAGGATATATATGTCCCAAAAAATCCCAATGTGAGCTAAAGCCACCATTTAGAAAAAATGGCCGCCAGAACCGTTTTTTTTAGAAGGACATATCTCAGTAACCATTGCTCCGATTTTAGATTTCTTTTTTTTGTTCTCTTCCCCTTTTCATGTACAATCGAAAGTGTTATTACATCTTTGGGCACAAAATAGAAGATAACTGAAGAAAATAAGACTTGGGTTCTTGGAAATATACAAGGTGTCCAGTTAGTGCTTCCTCGGAAGATTGTGCAAAAACGGGTAACTTTATAAAAAAACTTTTTTAACAAAACTTTCAATGTTTCATCTCTAATACAACGTGAAATTATTTTCAATTATACAAGGTGTCACAAAAAGGAGTTACACAAGAATGTTTAATTTTTTTAATGGAATACCCTCTAATTTTTTAGCGTCAGTTAAGCCTCTAATGGTCCTGAATTACACCCTAAAATTTTTTGCCAATCGGATGCAGCGTTACCAGGTTATAATTTTTTTCCTGTTTTTCTGGCAAATTACAAACATTTTTTTGACTACCATATCTCCGAGATTTATTAATTGTTTTTTCTAAAAATGTAAGGTGTTATTCGATAACGATGCATTTACTGAAAAACATTTTTGAAATAAATTATTATTATACCGGGTGTCCACAATATTTGTTTACATTTCTTATTATTTAATTATTATTTTTATCAAATTTTTTAAATGGAATGCCTATATTTTTTTACACAGATGAATAAAGCATAAAATTCCCCACATTCTAATAGTATACACTTAATTTTTATTTGAAACCGTTTTTGAGATATGATTATTTCAAATAAGTTTTGCGTAAATCGAGGTGATTTTTATTTTAGCATTAAAATCTAGTATGGCTTTGGCCTTTTGTTTTGAGTTTGTTTTTCACTCTATGACATTTCTCTAATGTGTTTAAGATTATCGTGATTAAGTTGAATTAATATTGTTAATAGTTAAAAATACAAATTATAATTATTGTCAATAGGATTTAATATCTATGGTAAATGTTATGTTATTGGTGAATGTGATAGAAATTGTTTATTGGCATCAAGAATATATGGTCAAAAATATCCCTATAGAAGATATCCTAATGTGAGGTCTCTAGAAAATTTGAAAGAACGTTTTGAACGTACTGGAAATTTTGCATATGAAAAGAAGGTGAGACCACGAAATGTATTATAATGAAGAAAATGAGCTGGCTATAACTTCAGCGGTAATCGAAAATCCTACGGCAAGTGTTCGGGAGTTAAGTAGGGATTTAGAATCTAGTGTTTCCCTATGCCTTCGTAAAAGTATGTTTCACCCCTATCGAGCTCAGCTGCATCAAAAGCTTTGGGATGTGGATTTAAATCGTAGATTAAATTTTTGCCAGTGGGTTCAAAACCAAATTGGAGAAAATGAAGAATTTTTCAAATTTGTATTGTTCACGGATGAATCAACGTTTGATCGCAACGGATTTGTGAATAAGCACAATTTCCATTATTATGCCAGAGAAAACCCTCATGTTGCACAGAAAAATCAGAACCAGAGTTTAAATGTAAAGGAAGGAATTGTACATGATTATGTTATTCATCCTAGCTTTTTTGAGGGAAATGTGAATGGAGCAGTCTTCTTAGATTTTACGCAAAATACGTTTCCACAAATAATCGAGCATATTCCCGATTACATTACAAATAATTTGTGATGACAACTTGAAGGTGCACCACCATATTTTAGTAGAAATGTTCGTCAGGCCATTAGTAATCACTTTCCTGAAAGGTGAATAGGAAGAGGAGGTCCAATATTTTAATAAACTGTTAAATAATATCTAATTTATTATTCTATTAAATTATGTTAGGTCTCATTACATGGCCGCCTAAGTCAGCCGACCTGACTTAATTGGGTTTTTTTCTTTGGCGATTTGTGAAGTCAGGCGTTTATAAAGTAGAACCAACGACTCGAGAAGATATGATGGAAAGGATTCGTCGGTGTTTCAATCGTATAAATGTTGGTATGTTACACTGTGTAAGGCGCTCATTTATCAAGAGACCTCAGTGTTACCTGAATCAAATCAAAGAAAGTGTACTATATCAAAATGTGAGAAATTGTAAGCGTTACTCATCCGTTTAAAAAAATTATAGGCATTCCATTTAAAAAAATTGAAAAAAATGTAAAGCAAAATATAGATGTTAATGCTAAAATAAAGAGCACCTTAATTTATGCAAAAATTATTTGATATATTCATGTCTCAAAAACGTTTAAAATATAAATAAGGAGATATTAAAATGTGAGGAAATGTATGTTTTATTCATTCATGTAAAAAAAGTATACCTAGGCTTTCCATTTAAAAAAATGAGAAAAACAATAATTAAATATCAAGAAATGTACGCAAATATTTCGGACACCCGATATACTGAAGATTTATTTCAAAAATGTTTGTAAACTGCCCAAAAAAAACACAAAAAAATGACTTGGCGAAATATTTTAGGGTGTAATACAGGGCCCTTGGAGGCTTAACTGGCGTTAAGGAAATATGGGCTGTTTAAAAAAATTATACTTTCTTGTGTGACTCGTTTTTGTGACACCTTGTATAATTGAAAATAATTTTAAGTTGTAGTAGAGACGAAACATTGAAAGTTTTGTTAAGAAAGTTTTTTTATAAAGTTAGCCGTTTTGCACCATCTTCCGAGAGAACACTGACTGGACACCTTAATGTACATTATTAAAAATGAATACAATTTTATATATAAACAACTATTACTCCGTTAATATTTGAGTTAGTAACATCGGCCAAAAAACAAATGAAAGCTAATTGTGTGCTCTAGAACTTTTATTAAAATTATTTTTTCAAAAATTGACTAGAAATTTCAGTACAAACGTCTCGAGTTTATAAAAGTTTAAATTTCTGTAATATTTAAATTATTTTTTAATTTCCTAAGTTTATCGTTTAATTTATCGTAAAATATGTAATTATACTTTCTGTAAAATGTGAGCAATGGAACAAAAAAAAGAAATCTAAGATCGGAGCAACGGTTACTAAGATATATGATTTTAAAGAAAATGTCTCTGGCGGTCATTTTTTCTAAATGGCGGCTTTAGCTCACGTCGGGATTTTTTCGTCGGAAACATTTTTTAATGGGCAAAAAATGTAGAAACTTAGCAAGTTACAAAAAATTCCAAGAGACAAAAAATGTTTAGATGGCCACAATGCATGTGTCCGAATTTTTGCCCATTTTTAAATTACTTATTTTTAAAGCGCTACAATTTCAAAGAAAGGGGTAGTTTTTCATGTTTTTCCGAAAAAATCCGGTGAAAACGCACTTTACAGACAGGTTGCAAATAAGAAAAAGTATTTTTTCAGATTTTTTTTTCAACTTTTACATTTCCCCTGCACCACTTTTAGGAATTTTTGAGTGGCCATATCTCGAAAAATATGCATTTTTCGAAAAAAGTAAAGACATTTTATCTTCTGCAAAAAAAGGCAAATATATTGTTTTTTTTTTTATTTTTGACCTAATTCTACAAGTTGCGGAACCCTATCGATCATTTCCTACTCTAATCTTTTTTTTCAACTTTTTATTAACGTCATTACAAACACACTGCACAAGGTTTCATCAAAATCCATTCATTAGCACTCAAATTAGAGATTTTAGTCATTTTAGCGCTCCGTTGCCCGGACTACTGCCCGATAATTCCAATTTTGTTGACGAATCCACACGTGCAGTGTTGTGATTTCGGTCCGTAGAAACTCCCCAGGACATAGTTTTTTTCCATGATAACTTCAGCGACAGATGTTAGATAAGTAATTATGTTGATATTGGAAATTAGTACGTTTCACGGCTAGTCAAGGTGCAATGAGTCATAATTGGCTAACCCTACGGGGCGGACCATAAAAGGATCCCGTTTTGCTGGTTAGCGATAAAACTTTTAATTTACAAAGCAAATGTAGATATTTATATCTGCCTTTTTTTGAAACATTTCTCTTGGAAATTAAAGAATACCCCGAAATGCATCTCCTTAAAAAATAACCACTGCCCAAGGAATCACTACTTTCACATTTAAGTTCCATACAACGAGTTTTGATATATATATTTGCGCTTCAATACGTGAAAATAATTATTCATAGAAGTTTAATAATATAATATTGGAAATCGTCTACTCCAAAAACCCACAGAACGATATGCCACATCGGCAGGGTAGCCGATGCTAAAAAAAATGTTGAGGCCTTTGGTTCTTGTAGATACAGTAAATCACAAAACCTGGTTTTTTTTGTCTTGCCTATTTACCCCCATTTACCCCAAAACCTTTTAAAGAAGTAAAATCAAGATATATCTTAGATCTCGTTGTAGTACGTAGGGTACCAAATTTCAAGTCAATATCATAATGATACAACAGCTGAGCGTACTTCTGTATGTCATTCATTTACCAGAGATTCACCCATTTGGATATTGTTGGTAATTGTCCAGTGATTAAAAAAAAAATGGGTGATGGTCTGTGCGAGTGGCCATTTTGGAGAATCGACGCCATCTTTGATGCTTATTGAAAATACACTGCATAGGCATGTGAGGTGTCATTTTCCATGTTTTTTAGGGTGCTGAACACGTTCCCTATAGTATAAATACTGAGAAGTGGTTACTATTCAATATTTCGTAAGACAAATACGAATCAACATCTTTTATTTCTATACTAAGCAGATTTACATTGTTTTATAAAACACGAAGTAACATAAAATGAATAATGGACGGGACCCTTGGATTCCGAGTCAAAAGCGTAAGAACTACACCACCACCTTACACGTAAAAAAACGTAAATTTTTACATTATAAGACACGAGCTAAAATCATGTTTTCACGGTTGCATATTAAATTATGAAATGTATATTTGTAAAATATATAATTATTTAGATATTAAAATGAAATATCATTTCACCAAATTTATAATCAATTACAAAAACATAAAAATCAAAAAAATTTTTTTTTCAAATTTAAATCATTAATAACATTTTTATTTACCGATCGATTTTGTTCAATAGGGTTCTTCCTCTAGCTAACACTAATTTACTGTCCAAATTTCAGTCCAATCGGATTTTTCTTTCTTGAGTTATCGTGCTTACAAGAAATGTGACGGACGGACAGACGGACATTTTGAAAGTTGTTCAGAATTCGTTCACTAACACAATGATATGAAATTTTTTTCTCTACGAGCGATATATACAATTTTAGAAATGTGCCGATCAAATACAATATACTCTTCGTTTTTGCGGAGTATAATAAAGGATTATCTTTAAATATTACCTCGTAAGTGTCATTTGAATTTCGCCAAGTGATTTCTTTAAAAGTACTCATTTTTACCATCACATCACTAAAACTATCACAACAATACAATGTGCGATGCTGAAGTAAAATGAATTTGATCTTACCAATTTTTTTAAATACTTTAATTAAAAAAGACAATAGTTCATCAAGCAATCTGATCATTATTTCACTAATAAATACTACGAAACAGCTGATTCCTCAATTATCAATTATTTCATATGAATTTGCCTAATCCTCGTACTACATTGTTGTTATAACATTTTCGAGGAAGTTACTTCCCAAAAATTTAAATATACACAGCTCTTATTTGGGTACAATTAACTCGGACCAAATCTGCTGTTCTTGTATACGTGGGAAATTGTAAACAGAAGGATTAGATATAGTTAATGACGTAGGAGTACTGGTTAAATATTGTTTTGTGTCTCGTTTGTCGTAAAAGACTAATTATGCATGTATAAATTAAATAATCGTGGTTTCTAAGCTAGTCATTATCTTAGCTTGAACTCAATTATTAGCAAAAATTAACACAATTATTAAACATGTAAATTATTTTCGACTAATTAATTACACGGAAAGTATATCATCATACAGCGTTTATGTTTAACGAAAACTTAGTAATATGCGTTTAATCAGACAATCTGGTACACAACAGTTTCAACTGTAGACTTTATTTCCTGATAAAATATGTTTTTAGAAGTGCTTGTTAAAATTGTCAGTGATGTTACTATTTCGTCGGTTGGTGATTATAGTTTGTTAATAGCGGTCGATTGATATCTTCATTTCAAATTTTTCTAACTTAAAATTGTTCACGTTCTATTTCGTATTTCCTTGTCAGGCATGAATGACAACATTAATGGAAAGAATTTAACGAGATGAAAATATTTTGTATGTATTTTGATGCGTTGAATCCAAATTTCCTATTAGAATTTATGTTTGACTGCAGAATTTCGATTAAGTTACGACATTAGTCCTAAAATAGGGACACTAGTAGGAACGTGAAATAAAAAAATTGTCTTTTTTGTATAAACTCCATAGATTCACAACAAAACTGTAATTATGTTGAAACAAAAGTGAACAAACGAATTGTAACCATTTTTCAACGCTTTTGTCCAAAATAGCACCGAAATGCCCACATGAAAGGTTGCTCCAGGGCCTAAAATATAATAGGAATCGAAATAGGTGTTTATCAATTTTATACAAAAAAAAATCTTCTCTTGACTACATGAACATATTTCGTGCGAGTTTTACCCATAATAGCCCTTAAATATAAAAAGAAACAAATGGAACTACTCTTAAACACATATTTTTGAGGTTAGCTGTGACGCCACGTGCAGATGCCCTTTAATAGCCACACTGCCTACCCTTCGCCCCACTTTAGCTTTAAGGCGCAGTTACACGGCGCGTGATTAGGCGAGCCTGGCTCGGCGAGTCACGAAACAAGCGCCGTGTGACATAAAGCAACTTGACATGGCTTGCGACTCGGGAGACGTTGCTCGCGTCGGCTCGCGCCTTCCATCTAGGTGTCGGTAAAGTTTGGCGAGTCAAAGCCGCTAATTAAGGTGGCGCGTACAAGATTTGTGTAGGATCGTGTAGGATCGCGTAGGATCGCCTTTTCGCGGGCCTTTCCCGAGTCCTCTCCACTTCAGAATTGCAAGTATTATTTTATTATTTGTATTGTGTTAACATGGTGTGGTCCACAGATAAAACAATTGAGTTTATTGAAGCCTTGGAAGAACAAGAAGTAATATGGAATCCTCGTCATTTAGAGCACAAAGACAGAAGTGTTGTGTACGAGGCTTGGAACAAATTGCAGCAGAGGTTTGAAATATCAATGAAAGAATTAAAGAAGAAAAAAGATGGATTACTGGCCACTTATAGGAAATTAGCAAAGAAAGTCTTAGCCAGCAAGAGGAGCGGAAGTGGGGGCGGACGAAATTAGAGTAGGAAATGATCGGAAGGGGTAGAAAACACCTCTTTTATCACGTGTTCCGTAACTTGTAGAATTAGGACAAAAATGAAAAAAAATACACATTTTACTACATTTTTTGCACATTTTCAATTTAAAAATTATATTGAACCTTTAAAAATGGTATAACTATATAGGTTTCATATTTTCTTAAAATAATGTATATAAATCACGCTCATTTTTCGAATTTTCATGTATTTTTTAAAGTGAGAGAGTAGTACATTTATCGTGAAAAACTACCTGTAACTCGGAAAATTAGCAAGTTACAAAAAAATTTCAAGAGACAAAAAATATTTAGAAGGCCTCAATGCATACGTCTGAATTTTTTCAAATTTCTAAATTACATATTTTTAAAGCGCTACAATTTCAAAAAAGAGGTAGTTTTTCATGTTTTCCGGAAAAACTCGGTGAAAACGCACTTTATAGAAAAGTTGAAAACAAAAAGAGCCCTGTATTTTGATGATACATTCATCTGAATTTTTTCATATATTTTTTTCAACTTTTACATTTCCCTCACTTTTAGGAATTTTCGAGTCACCATATCTCGAAAAATATGCATTTTTGGGAAAAATTCACAAGATTAAAAACATCTTATTTTGGGCTAAAAAATATAAACTTAAAAACAGAGAAATATTGTTTTTTCTTTTCATTTTTGACCTAATTCTACAAGTTACGAAACCCATGATAAAGGTGTTTTCTGCCTCTTCCGATCATTTTCTACTGTAATCTTTTTTCAACTTTTTTTATTAACGTCATTACAAACACATTGCACAAGGTTTTATCAACATCCATTCATTAGCACTCAAATTAGAGGTGAAACCCCCCCCGTTGACTGGACTAAAGATAATATATTTAAAAATCTTAACTTCAAATAAACAGGTACTTGCATTTCTCGACTTCTCATGTACGACGCCATCCACAATCTCTTTTTACGTTCTTTTAACTTCCCTTGTAGCAATTTACCAGCAGCAATTACGCACAAAGTGGCAGCTGCAACTACCGTTTGCCTATTTGCATTCATTGCGATCGACTGATCTTCTAGCCTACAATCCACAACCCCACACGACATCTGCATTGGTCACGCGCCGTATTGACACCTCTGGTTCGCTATTAGGCGAACCAGCACGAGTCGCAAGCCGAGCTCGTGGCTTCGCGAATCACGCGTCGTGTAACCGCGCCTTTAGCTTTACCGATGAAACTTTGTGATTTGTGTTGTCTCCTCTAAACACCCATAGCAAAATCACTAATCAGAAAACTCTTTCTTGCAATACGAAAGTGCGTGAGTTTAAATTAGACAGCATTATTTTTATATTTTTCAAAAATTTCTATGAATCATTCTAAAATTTTATCAGTGAAAAGGAACTTAAAAACACAGGTAGAAAAGAGTTAAAGTTGGAAGTTGTATGAGCATGGGTGATAGATCATTGGCTAGTTAAGTTGCCGGACGGTGGGCAACGCTTGATATGGTAATTTGTGTTTTATCCTAAATTGTGCATTATGGTCTCTGATGTGCGTGATGTTATTTTTTAGCGGGCTACGAAGGTGTATCGAGATGAATTTGAGATCATTCACCTTCCGCAATTGTACTTGTTAATCTTATTGATAAAATCACTGGTAATAATTACTACAAGACTAAGTTGTAGGTAAACTTTCGAACTCTGGTGTTAACCATTTTGAAATGTCTAAGTTGGTGATACAGATGCGGACACCGACTTCTTGCTTTATGTATCTTAGGCAAATAGTATAATATAGGTACTTACTGTTGTTATTAAATACATGCTAAGGATTTATTTATGCCAGCACTAGGGTTCCTGCAGTTTGAATAAACACTGTACAGCCGAAGAAAACTACACAACGTTTGGTGGCTTCATATTTTGTAAGTACTACTCAAAAAACTATCAAAACAAACCCAAAATTCATCTGTGTTAAAGAGAAATAGTTTCAGTAAAAATAATTAGCGAGAACTCTCCTATAATTGAGCTCACTAACGAAACTGAAAGTGTGTATTAAATCTAAGTGTTTCAGGAAAAAATTTACGAGGTACATTTTTGTTCCCACACCTTTCCCAGATGGATTTACAATAAGTAAAACTAAATATTTCTTTAAGAATTCTGTGAATAGATCTGGCGATAAAAAATTAGGTACTTCAAAAGTTTGTAATGTTAATGTACAAAGTATTTTAAATAAAATTGATGATATTAAGTTATTTATACAACTTGAAAATATTGAGTGTCTCACTTTTAATGGTCCCCTACATATTCGAATCATTAGTCATCCGAATTCAATCAAATTGGGACCGGTATCAACGACTTTTATTATGCCCCTCTTGAGTAAAACAAAACTTATTTTATTGGCGTGCATTTTTGTTAAGTTAAATTTTGGATATAGTGGTTCTAAGTCATGTTGATCAATACTGATTAGTTTTAGTTTACATTAGTTGCTTGATTTAGTTGCATTAGTTTTTCAGTAACAAAATACCTAACATAACTTCTAGAAAAAATCGACCTCTTTTATCTTAATAAAAATGCACGCCAATTTCCAGAATTTTCCAATAGTAGGTAACTAGTAAGTAGTTTACTATAGTGCTCTTCCTTTGATATTCCTAGCATACTGGCATACTTCTAGTGATGGGCGATATATCACCATATTAAAAAATCACAGGTACGCTCGACTTTCAGAATCCGATTATTTACCATAAAAGAAACGAAATCAGTGCTGCCGTTGTACAAAATTTTATGAAAGATTGTATCAAATTTGATAAATATTTGAATGGGACACTTTATTAAATCAAATTAACAATAAACAATTTCTCCCGTACGTCGTATTATGAAAGTCGTGATCACATCACGTTTAAATTCACTGATATATGAGAATCACAGTAACGATTCACGTTGTGATTGAAAAATCACGATATCGCCCAACATTACTGGCTTCTATGTAATACCCGTGAAAGCATCGAACTACACTTCAAAGTTGACGGTGCACCACCATAAATACGTACCCTTAGCCGTTTTGGAAAATGATGACACACTGTTATATTGGGATAGACCAATTCAATCCGACAGAATCCTAGACTACAACCGAAAGGCAAGAAGGCCAGCAAAATATTTTTATTGGATCTTTTTTTAATGACGTTTCATACTGTACTCAAATATTCTCTATACTTTTTAATATTTAAAAGCCTTATCTCTCAAAATGTTGGTTATTTTTGCGATAGGAGTGAACTCCATCAACAAATATTTCCTTTTCTGAACGAAATCCAGATTAAAATTTTAGTATCCACTCATCAACGCATTGAATCTGTAGTAACACTATTCGGTATTTTTCTTTGCTTCTCGCTCAAATGCATGATCAATGTCAATGAAAAGTGAACAAGCCCTTGGCATTGACTACAATTAAATGTTTTGAACTTTCGCAAAACCATATTCACGGTACAATTAACAAAACATTTCTTTAGTTGACATTGATAATAAATAGACAATTTATTTCTTTTGCGAAGAAAAAAATATTTACGTAATAACCAGAACTTCTACTTCAGACAAATTCAACGAAGCATAATCAGAATCTAGAGACTGTCGTAATTTTTTCTATTTTTTAATCGACTTGAAATTTATATACCTGATATTAATATAGTTGATTCATGTTATAATTAATTGCTTTTTGTTATAAACTAGTACAATTAGACAGTCTCCCATTTCCCGATACTTGGAAAACATTTTTTTTTGGTGCTATTCGATTTAGCTTGATGGGAATAGTATTTTTAAGACCTCCCAATTTATTTAAACAGAAAAAAATGTTGAAATTTCAAGGATAGTGTTTTTTGAACTTTCACCGCTTACGTATACGACAAAAATATACCAGACGTTTTTTGTAGAGCATCGAATTTTCTACAAAAAAGTCCGGAAGAGTATATTTTTATCTATTACAGTTTACGAGCCACATCCGCCCACGGCACGTGTAAAAATGTAATTTTTCGGATCGAATCGGAACGAAAAGTCTCCAAAAAATTTCAAAAAAATCCATGGAAGCTTTAAATCGTATATACATTTTTTTGATGAGTTTGCGTCAATTCCAGATAATCCAGTCAATGAGTGCTCAAAAGAGAGGTGTAGGGTACATGGAATATGCGAGACTTTTTGACTTCAGGACTTTGTTAGGAGTAGTTAGCAGGTAAACATACTAAAAGTCCCCACCCCTGGGAGGTGAGCTTACAGCGGGAGGAGGAGGGGAAGGTCCTATTTTTGGGTTTTTCGATTATATCTCGGAAAAGGTGGACTCTAGAAAAAATATGTTCTAAATAAAAATGAAAGCTAATTAAATTCCCTATAAAATTGTTTCCATACATATTTGTCGAATTTCCAACGGTTTTCGAGATATACGTTATTGAAAATCGATACTTTTAGAAAAAAATCATTTCTACTTAACTCTTTTTATCAAACATTTGCTTCTAGTGCCTCCCATGATCGTTTCTCAGAAAAATTATCAGAAACGAAGTTGTAGGGCATTAAATTTTCTTCACTTAAAAAATATTTTGTTCGAAAATTATCGATTTTCAATAACGTATATCTCGAAAACCGTTGGAAATTCGACAAATATGTATTGAAACAATTTTATAGGAAATTTAATTAGCTTCCATTTTTATTTAGAACATATTTTTCTAGAGTCCACCGTTTCCGAGATATAATCGAAAAATACAAAAATGGTACCTTCCCCCCTCCCTTCCACCGTAAGCTCACTTCCCAGGGGCGGAGACTTTTAGTATGTTTACCTACTAACTACTTCTAACAAAGTTCTGAAGTCAAAAAGTCTCGCATATTCCATGCATTCTACAATATATTCATTGACTGGACTAAGACGTTTTTCAAATTCTGACGATGCTAATCGCAAAACTTGTATTGTTTTTTATTTTTAAACTTGACAGTTAAATATTAGCCCTATGGAAACTTAAAAATTGTCGAGAACCATAAATGTAAAGTTCACTTCGCCCTTAATAAAGACATGTTATTATTATTATTATTATTTTTCTACCTATGTATTTTTGGCCGCTCTACACGATGTCTTTATTTATTTTTTCTACTACCTAATATCTATTTATGTAACTAGTTTCGAAAGACGTTGTTTTGTGTAACGAGTGGATGTGTGCGGGACGAGCGAAGCGAGATCAGAGAACTTACACCACAGAGAAGCGACAGCAAGGCTTCCTGCGTTAACCGTTTTCGCACATGTGCGAGATAGGTTGTGTAGTTGTCATATTACATTATTATTATTATATTATATATAACAAGCTGATGCCCGCGACTTCGTCCGCATGGAATTTCGTTCGGGTGGAACTTCGTCTGCGTGGAATTAAGAACATTGATATACTAACCCACTGCACATTCATTGAATTTAAGGAAGCCGTCTTCCCATCGAAAAAAATAATTATTTTAATCGACAATAGAGCACAAGGGTGGGTATGTGTCAAATTTCATGCTCAAAGACATCCCTCTCCCTGTTCACACGTTCGAGGGGGGTCTCTTTTTGAAAATCGTGTCTCCTTATTTCCTCACAAGATCCCGTCACTGCAATATCACGTTTCTGACTTTCAAAGATACGGATATGTGGTATAGTAACATATTATACTGAATTGCTTTCAGTGTACATAAAAATTTAAAGTTCTCTCAGTGTAAGTGGTTGCGTTTCTCTCATGTTCAATGACATTAGAACCGGGTCATAAAATATCAAAGGAACCGCCGATATTGTCGATTCTCTGCGGTGTTCTCTCTGCTCTCTCTGGCGAGATCCCCCAAAATAACACGAGTTACACAAGATTGTCTTCGGAAACGTGTTACATGCATGATTTTTTCTAATTTTAAAAGTCTAAAAACCCTTTAAACATAAATAAAATAGGTGTATTTAAAGATCTTAAAAATTAAGTAATCTTTTTCATAGTTACTTTTGCTGCTATCACACATTATAATTTTAATAGGGAGATATGGCAGTTAGTGATACCGCACGACGTTCGCTAATTACGTTACGTTATTGAAGCAAATAACGAGGCTTTTTTTTAGACTTATTGCACTGCAGTTCCATTCTAGCGTAACTACGTTATCTTTTTCGAACGATTTATTAATAATAGACCTAATTAAAACTGAACAAATAAACTAATTTCTTATCATTTCTCTAAAATTGAAAAAGAAGTAGCAAATAAACCTCAAATGTATTAAAATTATCAACTTAACCTCAAAAATTTCTAAACAAAATAATGAACGAACCCGGAACGAACTGACAACTGGCATAAATACAGATCGGCTGATTTCAAGATTTATACTCTACAAATCTTGGGCCTCCCGATTTTCACTGAGATGAGGATAACGTCGTTTACTCGACGTTCGCTAAACGTACCGAAATTACTTCAGGCGCTAAGTTATTACCGTATGCCTTAACGAAGATTAAAGGTGCGCATGCTTAGATGTCAAATAACGCGATCCTGTAATAGCGAATGCCGTTATGTGAATATGCCATATTTCTCTAATGTTAAAATTGACGTTATGTAGCCAAGTTACAATATTATTTGAAATCCTCATTTGGTAACTAGTACAGGAAACGAAGACCGAAGAATCCCCCAATTCGGAAACAAATGGTGCTCAACGGATTATTGCTTTAAATTGTAGGGTTCACCTTTAGGAGTAATATACCAAAAGTCTCCAACCGTGGGCCTCATGTGTTAGGCGGGAGGGAGGTGAAAAGGGTCGGTTTGTAGGTTTTTCGTTATCTCGAAAACTAAGCATCCTAGCGAAAAGGTCATCCTATACAAAATGAGAGTAAATTAAATTGTCTACAAAAAAGATCCTATTAATTTTTTCGCTAGGGGAAGTAGTTAAAGGTGTACGTCAGTTTGAAAATGCAAATAGCTGGAAAAACTGTGTATTGGGGGAGGTAAAGCTTAACAAGTAGAACATTTTATAATATTACAAGTATTTACAAGGCCATATTAAGTAATTGCTCGAGTTCATCGTCAAGATCATCATCATCGTCGTCGCCGTTGATGCTGACGATTGGAGGGCCGTTGGTACACGAAGTGTGGCAACTGCTGCACACAAGCGAGCAGGGTATGCCTGCTTTGCGGCATCCGCAACGGCCCCCACAACCAGTTGTGCACCCGCAAAACATGTTATTTAGGACGGATTCTGGCGCAACTGGGTACATGCTTGTGACAAGAGTAAGGAAGCCATCCGACCCCCTCATCCATCCCCAAACAGTTGCCTCCTGCTGATCTTCATAGCCCTTGCTGAATCTGCAAATAATAAATAATTCGTTCTTTGTAGTTTAAAAAAATATGACACAATCTTGTCTAAGCACAATACAAAACATAAGTTAATGTAAACAATCATATATTGATACAAACCTACAAATGAACTCTAAGGGAGTGTTGGCGAGCAGCCCCTCTGGTGGGTGGAAGTGCCACAAAATCAGACTTTGGCTTTGTCGAGGCTTTAACAAAGGCCTTCAAAAATACTTTCACCACCCTCCCTTGCTCTTGTTGTAAATAGCGGAGGTAGTATCACAACCGCTGAACGAATGAAGCAACAGAATGGTCTTCGCAAATATCTTCATTCGTTCAGCCGTTGTGATACTACCTCCGCTATTTACAACAAGAGCAAGGGAGGTGTGAAAGTACTTTTGAAGGCCGAGAGCAGGTCACAAACATCTACAAAGTCTTCTGTTATCTCTCAGCAACACAGGACATGGTAGCTGATGCAGGAGAGCAGCTTTTTTTGGCATTGTACCAGGCCCCACAAGGAGCAGACCTGAACCGGGTACGACCCCGGCCTTTGTTAAAGCCTCGACAAAGCCAAAGCCTGATTTTGCGGTACTTCCACCCTCCAGAGGGGCTGCTCGCCAACACTCCCTTAGAGTTCATTTGCAGGTTTGTATCAATATATGCTTGTTTACATTAACTTATGTTTTGTATTTAGACAAGATTGTGTCACATTTTTTTAAACTACAAAGGACGAATTATTGTCTGCACATTCAGCAATGGAGCCAGTTGCACCAGAATCCGTCCTAAATAACATATTTTGCGGGTGCACAACTGGTTGCGGGTGCCGCAAAGCAGGCATAACCTGCTCGCTTGTGTGCAGCAGTTTCCGCGCTTCGTGTACCAACGGCCTCCAATCGTCAGCATCAACGGCGACGACGATGATGATCTTGACGATGAACTCGACCAATTACTTAATATGGCCTTGTAAGTACTTATAATATTATAAAATTTTCTAGTTGTTAAGCATTACCTCCCACAATACACAGTTTTTCCAGCTATTCGCATTTTCAAACTCACGTACACCCTTAACTACTGCCCCTAGCGAAAAAATGAATAGGATCTTTTTTGTAGACAATTTAATTTAATCTACTCTCATTTTGTATAGGATGACCTTTTCGCTAGGATGCTTAGTTTTCGAGATAATAACGAAAAACCTACAAACCGACCCTTTCCACCCCCCCTCCCGCCTAACGCATGAGGCCCACGGCTGGGGACTTTTGGTATGTTACTCCTAAGGGTCAACCCTACAACTTAAAACAATAATCCGTTGAGCACTATTTATTTCCGAATTAATGTTTTCGTTTCCTGGCCTAAACATAAGGTAAATTGTATTAATGAAAAAGTTTTGTTAGCATATTTTGAAGAAAAGAAGAATTTAGAAGCTTCCACTTTATGGACTCAGTATTCCATTTTGTGTTGAATAAACATTGTTTCTTTGTCTTTTGAGAGTTGTTTATCTTTCCTAATTTATGACATAACGAACTCTTCCTCCCTAGTTACGTAAAATTTTACTTTTCATAACTGGTCATCATAGATGACCACTCGAAAGCATATTTTAAAAAGGAAGGATGGTATTAAATGATGTATTTATTAGAAATAAGCTGAAAATTTTTTTTAATTCTATACATAACCTCAAAAGTAGACAAAAAAGCCATTCTTTAAGTACTTAACCTAAAATATTTCAAAATCCTGACGTGGTGGGCCAATTCTGATGCCAAATTCGGATTCAGCGCGAAAAATTACTTCGGAAATGATTTGCCCAACAACAAAACCTCGCAGATTATTATTTTAAATTTTTGAAACTACGACAGAAGTAGCCGTCCAAGAATTAACTAAGACTGCAAAATATATTTGAGATATTTTCACTACTCTTTAAATTATTTAATAAAATGTCATTAAGTCGCTTAATAACAAAATATGCTTTAAAGCTTACCTTTTTGAGTTAATGAGGTGACATTTAATACAAGAATTAAGTCTCTCGACTATTTGTAAATTGCTACCATAATCTCATACAAGGTCCAGAGTTTATGTGTCTTTCTAACAGTTCACAACATGAACAGCTCTAACTCCATTATTCCTAGAACTTCAGTAAATTGGATCAGGTTCTGAAAAAAAGGGCTCGAGTTTTGAGCTTCTTCCAAACCTGATGTCACTTGTTTACATTTCTTAACATATATTTTTCGAAAATGTTACTACATATATCTGATCAGCTTTAAGTCAAATTGGAATTGGCGACTGACTGGTTTTCTATACATAAGTCCATACTAACCAGACATTTTAGTGTTATGGTTACTTTTATTGTTACAGCTATTACATAAAGTAATAGTTGATTATTTTCTTCAATAAATGACCGGCACACTTTTAAATGTTCTATAATTACTGTCGAATAGAGCAGAGGTGATCATTAGAAAAAAAACATCAAAGCTAATTTAGATAATTTAAAAAATTGTTAGTTACGTAAAGAGCTACAGACCGCGGCGAGCTTAGTTATTTCCTCATTATTTTTATTTATTTTTATATAAAAAAACACTTGGACCAGTCATGCGATGCAGCGTTTAAACATCCTTAAAGCCGATCTTGAATCATCTTAATTTGTGCAATTTTCTTAAATGCACTTTCGTGAGTGCATGATATAAAAAAATAATTCTGGGATTGTTTTTATTCCGCTCATTTGACAAGGTCATTCAAGGATATTTTAATGAACAAGCATCGAAACTGAATTCACAGAAATGCGTTTTAGAATTTGGGGAGTTCTGTGGAATTCTGTCTTGTATAAGTTTTTCTTTTTGTGTTGAAGCGACCGCCAAAAACCGGGCTTGAATCGAATACAATGAAGCGCCGGAAAACTAGGATGCACTGACAATTTCTGTGTTATTAGAATATCAATACTTTATCTGGTAAATACAAAGTTAGTCCACAGTACAGCGCCCTTTTTTTTAATGATTACTAACGGGCTGAATTTTCGTGAGTAGCTTTCGATTTGACGAGACTCCTAACTTTTCTCTTTGCGATAATTCTCGGTAGTGGTAGCTGTATAAACTGCGCTTATATGTCAACTGGGTGATTGCTCAAATTCTATTACTAACAGTTAGTTTTACCACATCCGGTGGAAGTATAGTAACGACAAAAAAATTTTTATTGTTCAAAAGACTTAGAGGGGCGAGCGTAGAGGCGACTTCAATGTGAATATCAGTCGATAGTCCGTTGAAGCAACGTCGAGCGCGGTTAGTACTTGGATGGGCTCCCATCTTGGGAAAGACAGCGTTCTCGTCCCACCTTCTAGAGGCTTGTATATCAGTGTATACTCAGAAGTTACGTAATTTCAGATGAGGATTACGTAGTGGATATACCATCCTTCGGAGGGGATGTAAAGCAGGCGGTCCCTTGTCTATTAAATGTTAGGCAAGTAAAAGATCCCTACTCTTCTTAAGGGAAGAGGTTCGGCAAAATTTCCAGGTTGGGGGTAACTCGTCTCCTGGCGTCGGTGATAGGCCCTGGTAGCGGAAATAGGCCGACGTTAAATAGTTAAAAAAAGGCTTAGAACGTCATGAAACGTCGAGATTTTAAGTTTGAGAGAAAAAAAAATTTTCTGTCTGTCAGTCGGTCTGTAACTTTTTTTTGTGCGCACGTTTACTCTGGAACCGTTTGAGATATTGACTTGAAATTTAAATTACTTTAACGAGATCTAGAGCTAGATTATATTTTCATCTTGTTCCGTCGAAGGGTTGGGGGTAAATGGGGGTAAATTTAGGGTAAATGGGTAAATCGAGCAGGTAAGAGTCCATAAAATTGGTATTTTGTATATACAAGAGAAGCTAAGGTCTCAAAAAAAATTTTGGCATTAGCCACCCTCATTACCACCCACACCCCATTATTAAAGGGGATGAAAAAATTTGTGATTTAGTGTGTGTACAAGAACCAGAAACCTCAAAATATTTTTTTTACTTCATCCACCCCCACTAGCACCCCCTATCACCACCCCCACCCCACTACCGATGTGGGGTATCGTTTTGTGGGTTTTTGGGGTAGAGGATTTCAAATATTATATTATTAAAGTTCCATAAACAATTATTTCCACATACAAAATTTTTTCGTTGTGAGTGACTTGGATAGAAAATCTGGATGTGGAAGTAGTGATTCCTTGGGCAGCGGTTTTTTAGTTAAATCTTGAGATAATTTGATAAAAAACACAAAAAAACGTTTGTCCTACAAAACCGATGGTTTGACCGAAGTGTCCTCCATTCCCAACATGCCCAAATAACGAGGTAACCAAAAATGATTACTAACCAGCTGATTTTTTTGCCATTGCTTAATAAATGTTTTCAAAATTAAACGGCAACATTGTCCTACAAATTGAATGGTATGTTTTTCCAGTCCTACGCTCAGAAATTGTCAGTTCCACGGTAACACTTTTCTCATTACTAACTGCAGGACAACAAAGATAACACATGATATACCCCAATATTTAAAATAATTTTTGTCGGACTGGCGATACATACCAATTTTTTTGTAGGGCACTATTTTATTTCGACAGAGAATACACTAACCTGTCATGTGTTATCTTTGTTATCCTACAATTAGTAATGAGAAAAGTGTTACCGTAGAACTGAATTTCCGAGTGTAGGACTGGAAAAACATACCTACCATTCAATTTGTAAGACAATGTGGCCATTTAATTTTAAAAATATTTATTAAGCAAACGTAAAAAATCAGCTGGTTAGTAATCATTTTTTGTGACCTCGTTATTTGGACATGTTGAGGATGGGGGACGCTTCGCAAACAATCAATTTTGTAGGACAAACGTTTTTTCGTATTTTTTATCAAATTATCTGGAGATTTAACTAAAAAACTAACTGTTAGTAATAAAATTTGAACAATCACCCAATCGACATATACAGTATCGGAAAGTCCTTCGTTTGACATCGCGGTATTAACCGACTGCCCACAATAAAGACGTCTACCAGTATTCTAGCAGAAGCAAACAGTGACACACCGCTTCAAGAGTTGCTGCTCTCGCTTGCCGTACCTAAAAGAAACACTTTCCGATACTGTATACTCAAGCGCAGTTTATATAGCTACCACTACCGAGAATTTTCGCAGAGAGAAAAGTTGGGGGTTTCGTCAAAACGAAGCTACTCACGAAAATTCAGCCTGTTATCATTAAAAAAAAAGGGCGCTGTACTATGGACTAAGAGTAATAAATCACTCAAGTATAGATCGGCCACTGGCGTACTACTTTTTCTCTTAACATTCATACAAATGATACCAAAAAATATAAATAAATTAGTTTTACATGAAATAAACGTCTGTTGTTTGAATTATCCAATTATTTCCAGTTCTTAGTTTCGCCCCCGTTACACGGCAGCTATGGTATTTGTGAATATTTTTTTTGATAGGTACAGGGTGGTCGCGCCAACGTTGGAACCTCATTTAACTTCGTTATTTTTGGAGTTACGTAAAAAAGTTCAAAAATAAAAGTTATACCCAGAAAATCACAAGTATTTTCCAAAAATCATTTCAGAAAAACAATTGAAACTTGCATTTCAGGGAAAAATGATTAAGAACCGCTTGTTTCAAATATCTTGGCTTCTATTGAGGCTACATAAAAAACAAACACGGCGTTTTAAAGGGCGTAAAATGTCCTATGTCTTATGGACTGTTATTTTTTTCGTAGAACTGATAGTTTTTTGTTATTATGAGAGAATTTTGAAAGGAGCGCGCGGCGTGTGGTTTTTTGCATTTTTCTCGATATGGCTAATTCCTATGAGAAAATTGCCTCATATGAAAATTGTAGAGCGGGAAAAATCTACACATTTATTTTTTTTATTTTTATTTTCGACCAATAGTTTGCACTACAGCGCGCCGCAAAGTCGGCATGTCAGTGTGTGACTGTACAGTAAAGAAGAAGTGCTTTACATTAATTTTACGGTCACTGTACATTACAATTGGTAACCAATGTGACGAGAATTTGAAAAAGTACTTGACATACGAACTCGCTCTTTACCCGCTCTCGTTATTCACAGAAGAAGGATTACGAAAGTGTACGAAATCAACGTTGTACAAAGAATTTGAAGAATTACCGAAGAAAACTGAGCTGGGACAGCCGTAGGTTTTTTCCTGCTCTACAATTTTCATATAGAACAATTTTCTCGCAGAAATTACCAATATCGAGAAAAATGCGAAAAACCGCGAATCGAGCCCTCATTTCAAAGTTTCTTTTGCAATAACCAAACAACTATCAGTTTTACGAAAAAAAAAAAAAAAAAATGTGTAGCACATAAAACATGGGAAATTTTACGCCCTTTAAAACTCCGTATTTGTTCTTTATCTAGCATCAACAAAAGCTCACTGACTTCAGGCGACTGTCGACCTCTTCAGACATACTGACTGGAGTAAAACTATGAGCCAAGATTTCATGTAGGTACATATTAATATGGTAATGAACATTTTGTGCCCTGAAAAATTTATGTAGTCATCGCCATTTCCTTAATCAAAAATTAAAGATCATGCTGTATTTGGCCTCTGTCTCGATCTTGCAACCTTTTACAAAATTTAGACAGTACATAGTACAAAATACAATGTATTGATTTTATTTTCAATCTTTCCAGAAGAGGACATATTTTTGCTTGTTTAAAAAAAGTAATTGATTTTTAATTTCCATCAAATCCTCCGTTAAAAGTGGTCCTAAGAACAAAAATCTGAGTAAAATCTGTGTAAAACTAAAAATAAATAATATTCTACAAAATGCATCTCCAAAAAACACAATTTTTTTATTTTTTTATGCCCAAAAATCGTATTTTTCAAATTTCTTCAGGATTTTTCATGTTGAAAATAAACTTGTTCATTTATTCAGGAAATGCCACAATGAAATAATTATAGACAATACCAACGATGTACAGGATATGACTGGTATCATTTTTGATTTTGTATTGTTAAAGCTTAACGTGCAAAGCCCTTGTCTGACGGATGTCTTGGATTGTTTTAAATGTAGCCCTAATTTTTCAATTGCCTTGATATTATTCAATTTGAAGAACTGGTTAGATGCGTCACACAATAATCTCCTCAAGTGTAATTAATGTATCCGAAACAATTAAATTTCACGGTGTATACAGAGCTTTCATTTAAAAACTGACCACCTTGAATAGCCTTGAATTTAAAGTAGATACGATATTGAGTAGAAATATGTTTAGCTTTCAAGAGAAATTTCGAAACCATCATTGATTGATTATGTTCCAATCCCTCCTTTATAGCCACCCTAATTTTGGAGTTTCAAATAACATTCCACATCCTATCTTCTGACCCTTCATTTTACTTCCACATCCAGTGGAAGTATAGTAACGACAAAATTTTTTTTTAAAATTTGTATTGTTCAAATAGGCTTAGAATGTCACGAAACGTCGAGATGTTAAGTTTGAGCGAAAAAATTTTTTTTCTGTCTGTCGGTCTGTAACTTTTTTGTGCGCACGTTTACTCTGGAACCGCTTGAGATATTGACTTGAAATTTGGTACACGTATGTACTTTAACGGGATCTTGAACTAGATTATATTTTCATCTTGTTCCGTCGAAGGGTTGGGGGTAAATTGGGGTAAATTTGGGGAAAATAGGTAAATCAGGCAGGTAAGAGTCCATAAAATTGGTATTTAGTATATACAAGAGAAGCTAAGATCTCAAAAAAAATTTTGGCATTAGCCACCCCCAATACCACCCCCACCCCATTATTAAAGGGAATGAAAAAAAATTGTGATTTAGTGTGTGTACAAGAACCAGAAACCTCAAAATGTTTTTTTTTCTTCATACACCCCCACTACCATCCCCTATCGCCACCCCCACCCCGCTACCGATGTGGGGTATCGTTTTATAGGTTTTTGGGGTAGAGGATTTCAAATATTATATTATTAAAGTTCCATAAACTATTATTTCCACATACACAATTTTTTCGTTGTGGGTGACTTGAATAAAAATCTGAATGTGGAAGTAGTGATTCCTTGGGCAGCGGTTTTTTTTAATGGTGTGGAATCGTTTCCTTTGTGATACAAATATGAAATGGCAAATACAATAAGATATATTGCCACTATGTTTTTTAGTCGTCATCTTGAAATAATGTCGATCAAACATAGTTAAAAAAAAACGACTCGATACGATGAAAATTCAGGGAGATATTGCAATAGTCAACTCAGTAGTCTAGCAAAAATTCGAAGTGGGGAAGGGAAATTTTTCGTGTATACCGACACTTTATTCGACGTAATTTTAAAAACTATAGTTCTGATTATTTCAGCAACTCCAAATTTCAGGACGAAATATCAATTTGTTTATTTATAAGTGATCGAAATGTAAAAATTAACGTATCTCGGTTCCAACATACAAGTTGGTTTTTTATCTACTTTCATAATTCGTGTTTGGTTTTATAAAATATCCACAATTATTTGAATTTGTTTATAACTACTGAACTATATAAGAGAAAGTACAGACTTTACACCTTCCTGAGTATCAAGCTCGAACAAATGCTTGCTAATAAAACTTGCTGCGCCTACAACCTTTTTATGCAACTTCTATCTACTGATGAAACTGAGTACGAGAAATTGAATAACAAACTGCCATAACCACCACGTCTTGACTGATGCAAATCCCTACGCTATTGTGGAAAGCAGGCAACAAGTATGTTATTCCATAAATGCATGGGCACTGGACAGGAATTCTAGTTAACCAATTCGTCTTGTCAAATAGGTAAAAGGTGTTCTATTAATAGCGTAATTCTAAAATGTTTAGAAAGAAGAATATTTTAGTTTAAATGTTCACTAATACCTCAAATTTTTGAGAAACGATACGCCACCCCTTTTGGAAGATATAATCATTCAACAGCGACAAATAAAATGGTATGTGCACAATGATATTCCATCGCACTTTGTTGCTGATATTAAGGAACAGCTGAATGCTACTTTTGGGCGACGCGACGATAGGTAGATAATGGTGGTTTAGTGTCTAGACCCGCTTGCTCTCCAGATCTGAACCCATTGGATCTTGATTTGTGCAGTCATTTAAAGACATTTGTTTATTCAATACTTAACAATAACGAAGCACATCTTCGTATAAGGTACGTGCCACCAAATAAGAAATATATCAGTTTTTTTTTAAGTATGCGTGCTTTCTGGTGCAGAAGAACAGAAACGTGTTTGGAAATGAATGGAGGATATGTGGGACGCGTATTACAGCTTCAGACAACTAAATACCACAAGTTACTAAATCTTAAATAAGTGTCTTTAAACGCGATTTTCTTATAAATTATTGTTAAAGCGAAACATCACAAGAGAGAACATTTTTACACAAAAAAACATCAAAGATTACAAAATTTTGATCAAGAAGTCCAAAAGATGACGTCAAATAATATCTGGTGGTGGCGCTACAAGCGTTATGATGGGTAGGTCGTGGTGGTCTAGTGCTTTGATCCGCTCAGTCTCCAGATCTTAACTCATTGGACTTTTATCTGTGGGGACATTTGTTCATTCAGTACCCAACAATGACGAAGCACATCTTCGGCAACTGTACAAGATGCTTTATACAGAGGATACAATAGAAAATACAAACAAAAAATCAAATTGGTTTCAAAGTTTGATTTAATTATTCTCTCTGAAACGTCAAAATATACTTCCTTATATATTCTATTCAAGATTCGTAACAACTGCAATTTTTCACCTGTTATATACAATATACATGGTAATATTTTTATATTTTTAATAATATATGTTATATTTGCGTCACCAGCTATTTAACATCACTTCAAGGATTTTCTTCTATATGAATAATATTTACAAGATTAAATAATACACAGAGATAGCTTGTAAAGTATTCATAAAATATAAAATAATAAAGAACTCAATTTTTGATAAACGTCAATTCAATTATCTTTTAATAAACATTATGATTAAATTGACGCAGTTTAGCACAAAAACAATTTATTTTGTGCCAAATCTACATTACCTTTGGACAGATGTGATTCAACTTACTTGACCATTTTATAAATTTTAAACGGCACATCCGTCAATTTTTGCATATATATGAATTACGAAAACCTTGAGAAAATTGTGTAAAAAAAGAAGGAAATGATATAAGAAGAGGGAAGCAATTAAGAAATTTGCGTTAGAAGTTAGCTAAATTGTTGTTAAGTTATTTTTATGATTTCCTGTAGTATAACTAACGTAAGTAATTTTTAACGGCTACAAATATGTACACACTAGTCACCCATATCGTGATTAAATTAAATAAAGCAAAAATTTACTGAAGTAATTATAATAAAAATATCTATAGATTTAATAATAATCAGGCAATAGTTACCACTATTGCCAGGAAGAAAACCTGATATTCGTTTAGTTAAAAAATATACACCCAACCGAAAAAATAATCAATATATAAAAGATGGCAAATAGAGCGGGAAGTTTTGTGTTAGTACCTTTACATATTTTTACATGTTCAGTCATTACTTATAAATTCGCTTATAGCCCAGTCATTTTATACATGAACCTCTAAAAAAATCCAACCTGAGATATTCCAGTGGGGTTCTCTTTATTTTGGAGTAAAAAATAATTTCTCAAAAGTCCATAAAGCCAACTGGACACGACTGCAAAAGCTACAGAAGGTCAAAGGTCACTAACATCAGTTTTTTTTTTCAAATATCTCGTAAATTATCGGTTGTACCTTAATTTTGGCTTGTATAAAATTTGTTTGTGAGATAAATCTGCATAATAAAGGTTTACGTAGAACCAATAGTTTTTGAGATCTAGGTTTTTTTTTACATGGTGTCCCCTATAAGCCGCATTCATGGGTTACAAGTTATATTATAATTTTGTTGATTAATGTTCGTCTTTCCTGACTTCCTATTCTTCATCTCCGTCTATCTCTTCTATTTCCACTTCTTCAATATTTCCATCTTCATCATCTCAGCGGACAATAACGAAATGAGGTCGGCTTCATCATCGTTGAACTTAGATTCAACGGTTGTATCCTCGGACATCGTATTGAGACACGACTGGCCCCAACAAGAGCCACACACTACGGAACATGGCAATCCTATTTTTCTGCATCCACAATGGATGCCACAACCTTTTGTGCAACTGCAGAAAATTGAATTGAAAATTTCATCTGGTGCAAGAGAAATCAGAGTACGTGTTGGCTCTAATAAATTATTGTTTACGGTCCAACCCAATTGCTGAGGGTCTAAATCTTTTCCCAGTCAAGTTTGCACCTGGTAATATACCCTAAATAGATGTTGTTGAGTAGCTGCTGCTGTGGACGGAAGTGACGACAATTGCATAGGCTTATTTACTCCAGTGCATTCTGCAAAACTAAAATATTTATAATCAATTGAAGTCTCTTTTTTGTAGCTCCGTACATAGCTAAAATAAACAATGTGCCACTATTTATTAGCAAATTTTTCGAACAGTTTTATATTTTGAATGCCGCCAATGCTTCCTGTAAATCTGGTATTTTTTGCAATATATTAAATGCGTTTATTATCCTTTTCGAAATAAAGCACTAGTGGTATCGCAACCACCAACGGCATGTAAAAATAGAACATGTTCTCTACAATCTGCATATTTCTGGATTGCCAGGGATTGTAGATCTTCGATTGGACGTTTCCTTTTCCGGGTTTAAGAAAATAGATATTGTGAGTAATCGGAGTGCGTCCCATTACAATTATGAAGAGAACAATATCTTCTCCAACAACAACTGTAGTCCGCTCAATTGACTGCTTCAAAGCTGTTTCTATGATTAAAACATCAGCATCATCCGGGGCCTGTATGCTATTAATTTTAAACATTTCTAATTTGGTCATTAGTAAAGAAATTAATCTATTTTTATTCAATTTATTGGACAAGAATTGTTCTTGATTAGAAGCTATTGGCATTGTCTCTTCGAAAAGCATATCAGTGGATTTTTGAGTTATTTTCATACATCAACGTTGCTTACTATTATTATTATGAAGAAGGGTCCATTTCAAGGACATCTCAGAAAGAAATTATGCGGGTATATGTGCATAAACCTTGTTTCTATGTTTACATAAGTCTTGTTATCTATATACACCACTATACGTATAGAACAGCAGCGCATGCACTTTGCTAAGAAGTTTCTCAGCCCAACATCTCAAAAGCTATTAGTTCTACGTATATTTTATATAGAACCTTTCTTATGCACATTTATCTCACGAATTTTATAATAGCCAAAATTAACGTAAAATCGAAAATTTACGTAATATTTGAGAAACTGATTTTCGTGACCTTTGACCTTCTGTAACTTTTGTAGCCGTCCAGTTGGTTTTATGGACTTTTGAGAAATTATTTCTGACGCCAAACTAAAGAGAATCCCGTTGGAAAATCTTAGGTTGGATTTGTTTAGAAGTTTTTTTTTTTGTATAAAGTGACTTGGTTATAAAGAGATTTCTATGAAATTTTCTCAAACTGAAATTAAGACTTCAAAACGGCGAACCTAATATATCCGTCTGCCTGCCCGTCACGTTTCTTGTAAGCACGATAACTTAAGAAAGAAAGGTCCGATTGGATTATTTGAACAGTAGATTAGTGTTGTTTAGGGGAAAGATCCTATTACTTTTGAAAAATATCGATCAGTAAATATAAAAGTTATGAAACATTTAAAAAAATACACATTCATATGAAGAATGTTGTAACCTTCGATAAGAACCTAGAAAGACCAAAATAGTATATCGATGAGAGTTTCGCAAACCAAGGTGGCATCATCGTGAGACTGTCAGCGCACATATAATGACACGTAGGTGCTTAATAATTGAGTACGCATGCACGAGTTTGGTTGTATTCTTATTAGTATAGTATCTACATCGTCGTAGGATAGGCTGTTTCTACTTTTGTACAGCAGCTGTATTTTCTGTTTTAATTAATACTCAAGTGACCGATGTCTGTCAGATGTGATATTGTCTACAGATATTTCTTGTTCAATACATTAAAATCCCTATAGTTAAAAGCACCAAAAAATCAGCATGCAAAACATTGCCGAAAATTGTCTCTACGGTAATTTTGTAAAAATATGTTTTTTTGATTTTAAAATAAATCACAGCTAATATCAAATTAAAATAAATAAACAATACATAAGAATTTTATTTTCTCCATACTTACCAAAAATAATGCTTGTTTAAAGCATCATTGTTATGATTTCATATAGCCCAATCAATGGGGGGTTTTACCCCGCAAAAGGTGGAGTAGTAGTGATTTTGATATATCGTCAGCTAAGAGGGTAAAGCTGCTAAGTCCACTTTGAAGAATTTTACAGAAAATATATAAAATGCGTATAAACAACAAATTAAAAAAAAACAAAAACCAATTGTGCACTTTCAGAAAATAAATGGGATAATAATGTATACAATATTCAGATAGGAGTTGCCGTTTTCGAGATAAATGTCTGCAAATTATGCGCTATCCAATCTGGGATCAAATTTTCAGTATGGAGCGGCGCAGCGGTGGGCAATGATTGCCAATTTGTTGATAGTGACATCTTTTGGATTCTGCTGGCTCATTCCAATAAAATTAAATGTAAATTGATATCGGATTTGGCAATAAAAGAAGGCTTATTAACATATCCGCATTAGCAGAAGAGTATGGACCTCAAAAAATGTTCGGCATTACTGGGCCTTCATTCATTTATTGGATGCGACTCAGTCAGCGTCTTTAAGGGAAAAGGAAAGATAAAACCCCTATAAGTGTTACTTTCTCTCAAATATACCAAATATATCCGAACATTTCAAGATTTGGGAAGCAACTGGAATATTGATAAATTAGTCGCATCATTAGAGGAATTTACATGTGCCATGTATAGATCAAAGAAATGCACTAGCGTGGACGAGCTTCACCTAATTGCCATTAGACAGAAATGTGGTGACAAAGATTGACACTAAAGTTGATTTTTCTTCGATTCCACCATCAAGAGCTCGTCTTATCGAGCATATTAAAAGGAGTGTTTATCAAACGCGTATTTGGCGATTAGCCGACGAAGGTATTCACAATATTCCAAAGCCTTGGACTGATTATGGATGGCATGAAAATGGAGAACCTCTTTGGTGTTCAGCAGATAAAATGCTGCCTCACTCGCTTACTGAAATTCTTCAGGAGATGATTCCAAATCAAATCATAATAGACGAAAGTGAGGATGATGACGATATCATAAACGAAGCAATATAGGAAGAAGACTTGGAAGAAATATTCGATGTATCGGGAGACAGCGATAGTGAATCTGAAAGCAAATTAGGTGTTACTTACTAGTCGGGGAGCCCTCCCTAGCTGTACGTGCACCCCCCGCCTGATCCTTCGGGACAATGTTTTTCATAAAGATTAAAGCCTAAGGAACAATTTAAGACATGTTCTGGAAAAAAAACTGGCTGTACTTTCAAAATGGCGGCCATATGTTAAAAAAAACTGTTGCCAATGTTGTTTTTGTCATTTAACACAAAAACTAAAAAAGATGGACAAAAACTTTTTTCACAAAAAACAATGTCCATAAAATTTCTTACAATTTTGTGCCTATACAATATTTTGATAGGAGTTACCATTTTCCAGGTAAATGAGTCCAAAATTAAGAAAACATGGAAATTCATATATCGGTAAATCACTTAGAGGAAATAACTTTATATTATTAACATTAAAATAAAATAAACTGAAAAAAATTAATAATAATAATATTATAATTTGCAGACATTTATCTCGAAAACGGTAACAGTGGTATCTGGAAAACGGTAACTCCTATGCAAATATTGTATAGGAACAAAATTGCAAAAAATTTTATGCACTTTATTTTTTGTGCAGAAAGTTTTTCTCCATTTTTTGTGTTAAATGACAAAAACAATATTTGCATTTTTTTTTAAACGGACGCCATTTTGAAAGTACAGCCAGTTTTTTTTAAGGACATGTCTTAAATTATTCCTTGGGCTTTAATCTTTATGAAAAACATTGTCCTAAAGGATCGGGGGGGGGGGGGGTGCACGGACACTTAGGGTGGGCTCCTGTAGTATACATTTTTTATTGAATTTTATATTTTATTTCAAGAGCTGAAACATTTATCTGGAAAATGGTACCTCCTATCCAAATATTGTATAGGAACAAAATCGTAGACAATTTTATGCACTTTGTTTTTTGTGCAGAAAGTTTTTCTCCATCTTTTTTAATTATTGTGATAATGACAAAAACAATATTTGCAAAATTTTCTTTTTAAACATGGACGCCATTTTGAAAGTACAGCCAGTTTTTTTTTGAGACATGTCTCAAATTGTTCCTTAGGCTTTAATCTTTATGAAAAACATTGTCCCCAAGGATCGGGGGGAGGTGGAGGAGGTGCACGTACTGTTAGGGTGGGCTCCCGTAGTAATACGATTCAGTGGGACTCAACTAAAAGAAAACTTAATAGTTCAGTCGAATTATAATTTGACACGGCGAAAATACATAACCACGATTTTATTGTTTTAAATTAATGAGTTGGACTACCAAAATAAGCCCTTATAGTTTGCCAACTGATGTCATACCGGATAAGGGGGGAGGAGGGTCGTAAAGTTGAAAAGTCGGTTTTTCGCGTTTAAATAGAAGGCTAATAATCTGAGAGGAAAGTTCAAATGGAAAAGTTATAGGTATTAAAAAAGCCTATAAAATGAGCCCCCGAATATTAAGATAGCTTTATTGATCAGGAGTAAATTCAAAAAAACCGAAATTTTGAAAAGAATTTTTAATTTCAGCAATATTTTAGAAATTTTTGAAATTTTAGTGAAGTATGTGCTATATAGGAGGGAATATCTGATACAAATTTCAGATCGATATCTGCATTATTTTTTGATATATTCAATTTTTTTGAAAAAAAAGGGTCTTCGAAAAATGGCTATAAGTTTAAGTACTTCATTTTCTGTCAGATTTTGCTATGAGAAGAAAAATTCTATTTTTCGAGAGTTGTTCAATATTTACATTTATTTTTCTATATGGTCATTATTCAAAAAACTTAAGATAATTTAAATTGAAAAAATAGAAAATTTTTTTGCATAAAAAATCCAACTAAAGTTAAATATCTTTTGAATGGAATGCAGTGTTTTTTTTTGAGGTGAACCAAAAAAACAGCTCTTCAAAATAGTAGACATGATTTTTCGACACTGCATTCCATTCAAAAGATATTTAACTTTAATTGGATTTTTTTATGCAAAAAAATTTTTCTATTTTTTCAAATTAAATTTTCACCACTTTCTTCTGAATAATGACCATATAGAAAAAAATGTAATATTGAACAACTCTCGAAGAATAGAATTTTTCTTCTCTCGTCATAACAAAATCTGACAGAAAATGAAGTACTTATAGCCATTTTTCGAAGACCCTATTTTTTCAAAAAAATTGAATATATCAAAA
Organism: Rutpela maculata; assembly: GCA_936432065.2. NCBI lineage: Eukaryota > Metazoa > Arthropoda > Insecta > Coleoptera > Cerambycidae > Rutpela > Rutpela maculata. The sequence continues at coordinate 34,664,602 of OW386292.2, forward strand.
GATAATGCAGATATCGATCTGAAATTTTTATCAGATGTTCCCTCCTATACAGCACACATTTTAGTAAAATTTCAAAAAATTTTCTAAAATATTGCTGAAATTAAATTTTTTTTTCAAAATTTCGGTTTTTTTTTAGTATAAGTACTCCTGACCTAATAAAGCTATCTTAATGTTCGGGGGCTCATTTATAGGTTTTTTTTTAATACCTATAACTTTCCCATTCGAACTTTCCTCTCAAACTTTTCAACTTTATAACCCCCCCACCCCCTCTTATCCAGTATGACATCGGTTGGCAAACTATAAGGGCTTGTTTTGGATGTCCAACCCATCAACTTAAAACAATAAAATCGTGGTTATGTATTTTCGCTACATTTTAATTCTATTCGTGATAATTTCACCGGACTATAATGTGTTTCCAATTATTCTACAGATTTCTGTACCAGCTGGTTGCCGATCCTCAGAGACGTAAGTAAAAATAAAATAAATATAATTTAATATCTCGCGTACTGCCATGTTTTACATGATTAAAAGTTAAAGTTTTGGTAACGGAAAAAGAAATATTTTCCGAAACGTTAACTGCCTTAGATTTAATTTTTGCCATTAGCATTTAACGTCTTTGTTTCAGTTTATATATTTTTAGGTGTGGGACATTTTGTAATAGAAGTATTAAAAACCAGCCTCTGTCTGATCCTTTTGGCGCAGAGGTTTATTTCATCAATATTTTAAAATATTTTTACATTGGCAAAATACCCAACAATGCATTTTATATATTTTCTTTGCTCTCCTGTAAAATATTTCAACGTGGACTTAGCAGCTTTATCCTCTTAGCCGACGATATGTTGTTTAAGTCGAGGCCCTGATAAAAAATACAAGCTATCGACCTGGGGGGAGGGAGCGAGCCGCCATCTTGGATTAAAGGTGCAAAAAATTGTTTTTCAAAATAATTCGGCAACGCTCGATCTTACGAGAAAAATATTGAATGATATGTTGAAGAGGACAAGATTTACTACATTTTTTATATACATTTTTACTGTAAGTCTAATGTTTAAAGAGATATAGCGTCAGAAAGACGGCTTAAATAACATATTATTACATCATCCACCTTTTGTAAGGCAAAGGCCATTTTTTGTCCCTCCTGACTCTATTAATATGCATTTTCTGTTTTTTTTTTTCAATAATTTTAGTAGGATATATTGAGAATTTCAATTTTTTCTAAATAGCCAATTTTTACGAACGTGTTTGTTGAATGGTCCCTTAATATCTACACGTCCTCTAAGAGCGTGAAGTTTCCGATGTACTTCTTACGGAAAGAATTTTTTTTCGTCAATTTGCATGGAATTGCCAATAATTCTTTTTAAAATAAAATCCCGGCAAAACCCTGTTATAGGGTCCAAAAAATTACCCTATAAGAACAAAAATAGGGTACTGCGTATTTTTGGCGTTTATTATTGTTTATTTGCAATTTTCTTTGCACACATTATTATTAGTCAGATTATTATAATCTGTGTTAACATGTTAATGTGATTAGAATTGTTTAAACAATTATAAGTCGTTTAAATAACTTATTTCGCTATAAATTTGTAAAATTTCATTTTGTTGATTAAGAGTTCGCTAATGGGACCTGCAAATTGTTTAAGCAATTTATTATTATACATTACCACCTTTTCGTCAGGATAAAGCTTGAGAGTTTAGATCTTTAAAAAACCCACTTTGATTTCACATGTTACAGAGATTTCTTGAAGCGCCTCAATTTTTATTTTTATATTTTACTTTGATTTTAATTTACCTCCTTAGAAACATTTATTTTACGAGTTACTAAAACAACTAAACCAACCAAATATTACATTTTAAGATTTACAGTCAAGAGACGGAAAAGTCAGCAGTCAGTAATAATGCTAATAAATTTTCCTGTTGTAGGTTTCTATATATTTCTATTCAGTTTATTACACAATATTACTTTAATGTTGGTGCCAATTGAAATATTTACTAAATTTCAAATATTTACATTAGCGTAAAAATAAATATTATGGCTACATTTTTAGTTCTTTTATTATAAAGAATCTACAGAGAATCGTTGACGTTCTGATCAACACGTGCTAAAAAATTGTTATTTTTATGTCAAAAATATAAAACGTGTACTTTTTGCACGTGTGAGAATTTTTCAGCACGAGTCGAGTTCCGGAATTTCAGTAAAAAACACAATTTATATTCGCTTTTTATACACGATTTTTTCTACTATTACACTACATATTATTTCTTGGTTGGTTTCAAACTGACAAATGCGGAAATAAAAAGTATCTATAACAATAGACTTTTCTCTATTATCGTTTTTTCTGTTAGTTCTACCTTAAAATTAGGTACAACCAATAGTATAAGGAATAAAAAAGCTATCAAAAGTATTTTTTTCTATTTTTAATACTTTAAAATTTACATTAAGCTTCGCTGCAGATTTTTTGCAATTATCTTTGTCCCCATTGTTCTTACGAGTAATTAGTTATCAACATTAAATTTTATATGATTTCCTAAAGCTTTTGTTTAAACTATTTTCTTCCACTGTCAACTGTTTTTAAAAAACTTTCAAGCTGCTCCGATTTTCAAAAAATTGACCATAGAAGAAAATTGTTTAAACAAAAGTTTTAGAAAGAATCTACAATATCGATAAGTAATTACTACGTGGGAGCAACGGGGACAGAGATAATTGCAAATCTGCAGTGAAACACAAGTTTTCACTTTTGGGCTAGTGTAAATCACAATGTGTTAGCAATGGAGAGAAATTATTGTGTCGACAGATCGGTGAGAATGTAGAAGAACCTAGCACACAGCTTCTGAGTAAAGTAACACCAATTTATTTATTCAGGGCGCCAGTCGCGTTCTCCCTTGTTCTTATGTGGTCTTCCACTCCCAGGCGGATTCGAGATAAGTGATACTTGATAAACAAGAAATGGGCCAAGGCTGCACCCGCCGTAGATTACAAACCACGCTCTCTCCAAGAAAAATTGGTCTTTCTCTCGATGCAATTTTATTTACCTAATGGTAATGGATTTTATGCTTAAGATCTCTGAACTGTTTTGATAAAAAAAATCCCCCTCGAGCTTCCGTAATATGACCGGGGTATTGAGATTTAAACCTGCGGGGTCCTGAGACACCCAATTTACTCAGTCCGGCCTATCACACGAAAGCCCTCGAGGATAAATAAGACTTACAACAAGTCATACAATCAATAAAATGCAAACGTTCAAATAATACCATTTATTGTTTAGCGAGTTGTTTAGGTTTAAAATACGTACATGAAAATTATGCAATATCCTATCTAATAAATCATATAATTTAAATAGAATGGCCTCCCACTATTCAATTCAATTCAAAAAAATTTTATTTAACATTTTGGAACATGAAATGTGCCTAGTCGGAACCCGTCCCGGGGCCAGTCAGACAGCCACGACGTGTAGCGTCGTGGTGGACGTGTGGATGGGCGGGGTGGGTCCGGTTTGGCTTAGAGGCAGTGGTTTGTTGACCAGAGTTCCTATCCACTGCAGGTGGATTTAAACACTGGACTAAGATTAAGGAAATGTGCTCACATGAGCCTAAAACTAATGGATGTAGTACAATAAAAACTACAATAAAACTCGTTGGCAAGCGCACTGTGAAAAATTTTGGTTGCTGTTACGGGAAAACAGAACTGAACGAAAAAACCCGTTCGAGCAGATGACGACCTCGTGGTCTGACCGCCGTCGAGGATGATAGGATATTAAAACGATGTGGTTTAAAAAGGTTGGAATTTATGAGGTTATTGGTCTAAAGGGAATTTGGATGGACCAAAAGGGACAAAAGAACAAAAAGGATGAAACAAAAGATGCGTAAAAATGGAAAAAAAGAGGGAAAAAAGGTTGAAGATGTAAAATTGGCGAAAGGTAGAGAGTCGGAGTAGATATAGGTTATCGTAGAGGGAAGTGCGGTTAGGGGAGTTGCCGGAAAATAGGCAACGCCTGGTATGGTAAGGGGTGTTTTAGATTGAAAAGTATGGCATTATGCTGTCTGATTCGAGTAATGTTGCGGGTTAGTGGACTACCGTCCAGTTTGAACTGATAGAACCTTTGTGAAATTTCTTGGACGTAGTCCGCTAGTGGGGTTATGTCGTGGCAACGTGCATAGAGATCTCTGAGGGAGGTGTACCTACCAGAGTCTGAAATGAGGCGGATAAATTTATGTTCTAAAACTTTTAATTTCCGCATTGTCGTGGCCGGGATGCTGCACCATACCGGCGCTGCGTATGTGATGGCCGGCCTGATCATCATTTTGTATAATAATTTTTTATTTGTCCTGTTTAGTCCGCTACCCCGCACCAGGAGCGGATACAGACTTCTGGACATGGAATAGACCTTACGTATCGTCTCGTTCACGTGGATGTTAAACGTCAGTCTTTTATCCAAGTTTATCCCTAGATACTTCACGCACCGTTTAATTGGAATTTGGCGACTCCCGTTCGAAAGTGGTGTCAGAATCCGATTTTTGGTGAAACGGCGCGTGAATAGAATTGATTCCGACTTCTCGGGGTTGATCCGAATTTTCCACCTGTCGTAATACGTCGTGGCACGGGCCGTGTGTGCCTTCAGCAGCATGTTAGCCGCTTGTGCATTATGTGAGTGCACGTACATGGCCCTGTCGTCGGCATACTTGGCAAGATTTGAATTCGGGAACTCCGGGGAGTCAGTGACGTATAGGTTGTACAATTTTGGTGACAGGTACGACCCCTGTGGGACGCCCGCGCGAATGTCCCGCCGAGTTGATACTTTGTTATTCACTCTGCCGAAGAGCTTCGCGTTCTTATTCGGCTTCAGGATTGGCACGACCACGGCGCACTTCCACTGGGCGGGCCAGTGTTGTCGCCGCAGGATCGCGTTGACAATGTACGTCAACTGTACAATGCCTTTTCTCGGCCTCGCACAAGTATAGTGCAGTTGAATTGATTTTTTTCGGCGACAACATTCCACCTGAAATTTTATTGTTGATTCTTATGTATTATGACCTACTTATTACGAAAAAAATATTTGTGCCCAAAAATTCCTTGTGCGTCAAAAGTAATATGCACTTTTTGATGCGCTTTCACGCATTTTCAACTGATCTGTTTAACATACCTTGTACTAGTAATCGGGTGGGAATTTTGAAAAATACTGGATTATTTGAAATAAAATTTAAAAAAATATATAGTTCTGTCCGATAAGTATTTGGAAAAAAATAAAAAACACCAAAAATGGCCGAGGGAATCAAAATTGAATTATTAGAAGGAGTAATTTCACCAAAGTTGGTAAAAATAAAACTCATTTATGGTCAAATATAATGCACCAATCCCGGACGCCGTATGTGAAATAGAACGGTCAAAGGTGGCGGAAGGAATAAAATATTTAATTCTTCGTCAATTATCAAGGAGGCATTGTACGTCATTTTTTTTCTTTTCGATTGTACGTTATTTTATGTACTTTTAGGGAATAGAGTTCACCTTCTTTATTTAAAAAAAGTGCTTTTTTTATTTTCAAAAATACATTTTCTTTGATTCTTCCTTCAACGAATTTTCATCGAAGCAAAATGAAACTTCATTAATTTAAAAAGGGAATTTATTAAGCATACGCATGGTAATAATAATAATATATGAATATATATGATCAATAATCAGAACTAAGCATTCAAGACTAGAGTAGCATTATTTTTGATTGGTATGCCGATGAACAGAACAGCACTAAGAATAACGAGCACATTCGTCGTTTAGAAAAAAATGTTTGCGTAGATATTTCAATCACAAGTGACATAATGAAATCCTCAGTTAGTCACAAAATTTCTAGCTAACAGTAAAAATAAGGATAGCTTTATACAATTATTGCGCAAAGAGTTAACAGATAATGACTTTAACGTTAAAATATGCAGAGAAGACGCCGATACTACAATCGTTAAAATTGCTATTGATTTGAAAACCGAAGACCATCAAGTTATAATAGTTGGTGAAAACATTGAATTTTTGGTTATAATGACTCAACTAGCATGGAATCATCATTAAAAAATATATTTTTACAAACCTAAGATTAATAAAATAATTGGCAAATATTTTGATGAAAATAGAATTGTCTGCAACTCCACCTACTGAAGAGGTAATATAAAACACTGTTTAAGAGTATAGTTTCAAGTCTAAAAAAAGATTCGTTACAATTCGGGTGGCTTAAAACTGAGAATGGTTTAATGTCCGATGATATGAGTGAAAGTAATGCTTTTCCTAAAAATTTACTAATAGGCCAATAGTGTAAAACCAAAAAATTAGACGAATCGGAAATAATTGATACAAATGATTTTATTGTTTTAATGGCTTCATTTGTTGCCTAATATGACCATCCTAGGTTTTGGATGGGTGATGGTGGTCAGACTATCTAAGGGGCACCGCGCAACGAAACAGTTGCTAGCAGTGCTAGTAAGAACACCTTATGGGCAATACAGGGTGAGCACTTAATAAGCCCAGGAGGCTGCAGTGCCGCCCTCGGAGCAGTATACAGACGAGCCCGGGGAGAAGGGGGCTTTAGTCAGTAAGAGTCTGACACTTCCAATATGCCATTGATTGATTCGAGTCCTCTTTAAAAAAAGTGGTGGGGGGTAAAAGGTGGTTTTTACGGTTATATCTCGTAAAGGACTCACAATATCGAAAACATAGACATATTAAAAGTTGTAGGGCATTAAATTCTGCATTGAATGAGACCAGACGCATATTTTTTGAATCACCCGTTCCCTACTAGTGCTCATCAAAGTTTGACAAACTTTACATATTTACGAAAAATGTGTTATTTACACTATATTAAACATAGTACTATAGCACTCCATTATACTAAATATATAAAAAGATAATATTAAAAAATGGTTTCATATAGAATATTATGGAGATCCATTCAACTGATATAAAGATGGAGGTAGGATAAGACAGAAAATTCTTAAAGTCGAAGCAAGTCCATACCGAGTTAATAATGGTGACCATGACTCAGGAGCAATTCCTTTCCAACGACAGAAATAAAGCACGTCTTATTAGCTTGCTTACTAAGAGGCTTAAAGGTGAAGGCTTCTCAGTAAAGCAAGCTAATGAAGACGCAGACCACCTGATTGTTGCCACGGCCCTTGAGGTATCACAGGCGCATGAGAAGGTTGTGGTAGTTGGTGAGGATACGGATCTCCTCATCATGCTCAATGCCTTAGCCACACCATCAGCAAACATATATTTCTCAAAACCTGGAAGAGGAACGACCCCATCAAAAGTATTTGGTCCCAACATCTTCAAACTGGCAGACAACATCAGAAGGTCACTCATATTTCTCCACGCCATAAGGCAGGGTAAGAAGAAGGTGGTCAAGCCGTTGGTCGAAAATAAATGTCTTCTCGAATAAATCAAACTTTTCTTCGAGCATGACACTCAAGTTGAAGCTGGCCTACGATTTTTAACAATTTTTGTTATTATGAAATATAATCATCACTAATTGATTTCAAGAATTGTGTATCTTAATCCTGCCTCTATTTTTATATCAGTTGAATGGATCTATATGAAACCATTTTTTAATATTATCTTTTTATATATTCTACAACTTTAATATTTTATATATTTACTAAGTACAAGACTCGTACTATAGTACTATGTTTATTATAGGTAAATAATACATTTTTCATAAATATGTAAAATTTGTCCAACTTTGATGAGCACTAGTATGCGAACGGGTGGTCCAAATATGTGTCTGGTCTCATTAAATGCAGAATTTAATGCCCAACTTTTAATAGGACTATGTTTTCGATATTGCGAGTCCTTTACGAGATATAACCGTAAAATCGCAAAAATACCCCTTTTGGGTAAATTTTTACCCCCCTTCACTTAAGCACAACTCTGCCGGGGGGGGGGGGGGATCTAGGATAGTCATATTAGGCAACAAATGAAGCCATTAAAACAATAAAACCTTTTGTAGCAATTATTTCCGATTTGGATTTTAAGCCTACTGGCCTATAAGTGATATTTCTTGTAAATGTAAGAAAGGCTGTAAAAATAATAAATAATCAGTGTAGCTGTAGAAAACTGAATTATATATTCAGTTTTATTACGTTTTATTCTATGTGTCTACTGTAAAGGAAATAATTGTGTCAGTGCTTCTTCTACCTTTAATGAATCGGCTATCGATGAGGAATGAGGTCAATTTTGGCATATTACGGTAATGAAACTAATATAGTATATTTCATTTTGTTTCGAGGAAAATTGGGTGAAAAAAGGAGGGTCAAAGAAAATACTGTGACGTGCTTACACCCTTTTTGTAAACACCCTGTATCGTGGATTCGGAAATTATAACAACCAGGGTAACACTAAACACATCCGAACTACTGAATTCTGTGCCTACTTTTCAGTGCAATTAACATAACCTTAAATCTTGAGGGGTTGCAACATATTACAATACATTTTTGAAAATTGTAAAAATGCACTTTTCTTGAAAATAAGAAAAATGAACTCTATCCCCTAAAAGTACACAATCGGAAAGAAAAAAAAGTGACGTACCTACAATACCTCCTTGATAATTGACGAAGAATTAAAAATTTTATTTCGTCCGCCATCTTTGACCGTTGAATTTGACATACAGTGTCTGGGATTGGTGCATTATATTTGACCATAAATGAGTTTTATTTTTGCCAACTTTCGTGAAATTACTCATGCTTATAGAAAAGATATTCAATTTTGATTATTTCGCCTATTTCTGGTGTTTTTTATTTTTTTCCAAGATGGCGGATTGACCAATACATATCGGACAAACCTATATTTTTTAAGAATTTTATTCCAAATAAGCCAGTATTTTTAAAATTCCCATCCGATTACAAGATATATTAAGCAGATAAGTTGAAAATTCATGAAGGCGCATCAAAAAGTGCATATAACTTTTGACATACAAGGAATTTTTGGACACAAATATTTTTTTCGTAATCAGAACGTCATAATACATAAGAATCACAATAAAATTTCAAGTGGAATGTTGTCGCCGAAAGAAATTAAATTAAATCAATTCGACTGTAGTAGTAGGGCAAGGCAGACCAGACTGCCTCTTCTAGAGAGTTTTTATAATGCTACCATGCAATGGAGAGCGTGCGCTAACAATTAATTTGGTAGAAAAAATTCACACAATTTCCCTAGAAATTGATGAAAGCATTTTTGGTTTTTTTGTGGCTGACTTAAAATAATATAAAAATATTTTACTTAAAAAATGTTGGGTCGCTTATAATTAGCTTCAAGGTTCTTTATCGTGATTATATCATTCACGAGAACGGAGTTCAATATGAGTTTAACTATATATGAGTTTACAACTTTCTGTCAGTCTCGCGACGTACCGTTCCTCATATAGGTTCAACATAGGGGATGTGACAAGAGTTCGCCTTCGAGCGACTTTTTGGCAAAATGGTTGTTAGTGGTTGCATACCTAATAAAAAATATTACCATAAAAAACATCGTGGCTGAATGGACACATCCAAAGCCAACAAAGATACAAAAAATTAATAGTGAGTATTAATGACGTCGGAACAATGGAGGCAGAGAAAATTTTTCAAATTATTAGTTGTATTTAATATTTGACAACCTACTTTGTATGAATGATCAGAGCACTTGAATTTTATTTTTAGTTAGTTATTTAGTCTTACTGCATTATAGGATCTAGACCAAACAATGACCAACTTTATTCTCGTAACATGGATGTTATTTAAGTAAATATGATCCTGCTTTATGATTTGTGACGAATGGCATGGAGACGAGAAAGCCAGACAGTTTTATAATTTTAGGATATTTGCCAACATGAATTACTTTGAAAGTCCAGCTGCATTTGTTTTTCAGGGATATTTTGTTCTTTAATGTTATTATTAAACCTTCCTAAATATAGTCTATTCATAGATTTAATATACTGATTACTTATCTGCACTAGCACTTATCATAAAATCAGGGTTCATTGTAGCCAAGAAGCAATTAAAATTTGAACAAAAAATCACATTTTCTAGCTTTTTTTATTGCAGTTTATTATTTTGAGTGATTATCACATTAGTATGATTAGTATGACTGCTTGGATATAATTTAACCTTGACCCTTTACTTTTTATCATGACATTATTGATATAGCACATAATAGTGGCAATATACTTTTTACTAATGATTTGAAAATATTCAAAGAGATAAAAAGTATAATGGATTGTATTGAACTGAAAGAAGATATAGATACAATTTATTCCTCGTCAATAAATAACAAACTGCCTTTTAACCTAAAAATGTAAACACTGTGCTTTCTAATGCTAAAATGCTAAAATCTATAATAAATGAGATGTTTAGCCTAAGTCTACTCTTACACTTAACTCTTTCCTCTTGGAGAGAAAGCTAAGTTATCTACTCTTTGGGCACATTATTATATATTAAAATCTAAGCTAATAGTGGAAGTAAGGAGTCGGGATTTTCTCGAAAAAAAGCAAAATCGTGCTAAAGTTATGAAACATATTCGATCCCTCGTTTTCGAGGGTGCTGAATACGAATAACAGGGTGAAAAAGTTTTTAATCATGCACACCCTCTGAAACGACCAAAAATCACCCCTTTTTGCTTATTTCTCATCGACTATTTTTGCAGGGATTCTTTGTTTTTCATGGGGATATAACAGATGGTGAAAGGTGATGTCAGGTAGAATCTACCTGTAAGGGGGTGTAAAATTGTTTCTTTTTTTTTGTTAAAGACGTTTACCCCCCGTTTTCGAGGATGCTGATTAAGAAAAAAATGGTTTTACGCTGGTTTGACTCTTCCTTCACCCTTAAACTGTCGGAAACCACCCCTTTCATAATAATAATAATAACAGGTAGCGACTTGGCTAATATTGGGGACTTGTACTATCAATTTATTTGTTTTTGCCGCATTTACTGTTTTCTGGGTCGCGGCCACCTCGCGGCGACACTCGGTATGGCGTAGCTCCTTAACGGGTCACACTACAGAGAAGGTAGATATACCAATGGAAAGCCCAAAGTATGAAGAGAAATGTTTACTTGGGTACGTTTTCCCCTCCGAGTCTTCATTTATCCGCAATGGCGCCATTTCGGAATTTTTTCAATTTTTGAAATTATAACAGCACTAGTACGGAAAATTATGAACAAAATATGCATTTAACATCTGAAATACGAACAGATATGCTTCTTCGAAGCTTTTATGATCATTTCGACCCAAATCGGACAAGTAACAACCTTTCTGCTTCAGTTTATAGCCAGCTCTGCACTTTCTGCGACTTAGGCACTTGTTGCTCGGCAAAAACAGGGAAGCCGATGGGGGAAGGTAGGGGACTTTTTGGTACGTGTTGTCCTGGACCAAAACTACAATCCCGCAAATTTTCAGCTTTACAATATTTAAGTCGGGGCCAAAAGCTAAAATTCCTGTGCTAAGTTGTTCGAATTATCACCAATTTTTTACAAACAATGATGACCAATCAGTTCAAATCAATTCAAATCAAAGCCATTATTAAGGAAAACTAACTTTGGTGTACCTTGTCAACGAACAAGATTCTAGAGAGTTTTTTACTATCAAATACCTGAAAAAAAAAATTATATGAAGTAAGATCACCTCTATTTGTTCAAAAACATTGTGATATCTACGGTGACAGTTTTAATGTTTTTCCTAGAAAATTAAAATCTAAATGTAGTAAAGTCCACACACACATTGTAATTTAGCATATAGCAGACTATATCAAATTAAATACTGACAGTTTAGTGAAGTACTGTTTTAGTTATTAGATTAGTTTAGTTAAGTCTTAAAGCAATATTACAAAAAATACAATCTGTATCGACCTATACAAGTTTGTACATTTGTACATACATAAATAAGCAGAAACAACAACAAAAGTAACAATACACCAACACAAATGATTAGGTCCATGTTTTCATTAAATGTACTGAACAAATTATTGAATTCAGGTAATGTATGCGATCCATTTATATTTAGGATTTATAGAAACAGTTCGCGTAAGAGATAAGGCTAGATCTAATAATCTTAAACAATCAATTTGTTAATGAAACATTTAATTAAACGATAACAATAATACGGCTGTTTTATTAATTTTCATTGAATCCAAAAAAAAGGAAAAGGCATATTTATATTTGCAATGGTACAAGCATAAAATTAGACTTAAATATGTTAAATAACTGCTTTTCAATTACCTAACTTTTAGCCGCAAATATTTTCATGCCGATATATTAAGTAAATATTTATTTTTTTCATTTCGTCAATATTTTTCTAATTACTTTTATTATCGATCATCTCATCTATGGACCATTAACAATATTTGGTCTAATTAAAAATAACGTTTACCTAATAATAACATCTGTAATACATATTCATCGATGGAACTTACATGATGTAATTTTGTATGCGTCTGGTAATTATAATTATTATTCTAATTACAATTGTCTAAATGATAAGAATTGGTATAATTTCATGCAAATATTAAAATAGTGAGTAGCAGGCAAGATGTGGCCAAGAAAACAGAATTAAGTGCTTTTAACAAATAGGCGTTCTTGGAAACAGTTTTCTTATTTTTACTAATGTGTATGTATAGAATTGTAAATGTACCAGAGTATAACTTTATTTACGCTAGACTTATAGTCACTAGTCACTTTATTATAGAACAAAATTTCTTAAAATGATTGATTGTATCCTAGAACATATGCTAAATAGAAAATGATATTAAAATATACTTAAATAATTAAATTATTAATTTCTAAATTTGAATTAATGACTTTTAAACAAAAATTATATACAGGGTGGACCATTAATAATAGACCATAGTTCAAGGATAGATTCTTTAGACCAAAATATGAGGATATAACCAAACATGCTTTAGTAAATTGTTGCTGTGGAAAAAGATACAGGGTGTCAACATTTTAATTTTTTTTTCTTTTGTTTTTGCAATATCCATACCGATCTTCTCCCAATTTGAAAAGGACAAATTGTATTTATTGAAAAGTGTGCTTTGGTGTCTTAGTTCTGTCATTTACGTACAATTTCATCAGTTTGACATTTTGACAGAACTAAGACGTTACCAAAGCACACTTTTCAATAAATACAATTTTTCCTTTTCAAATTGGATTTGTTTTCAAAGAATTTTTGAGATCTATGCGGCAGTTTTCTCGAAAACGGTTGGAATTATCAAGTTTTATCAAGTGTACCTTTTTTTTAGGTAGAAATAACTCCTGCATGAGATTTTCTAAAGTGCCACTACGTTTCGTAAAAAAAGAGAAAAAATATTCATCAACAGGTATAGTTCATGAGGAGCCCTCCACGGGCTAGCGTGATGTAATACATAAATTATTGTTTCTTAGCCTTAAAAATTTTTCCTTTCCAAATTTGGAGAAGATTGGTCAAGAGGTAGTTGAGATATTTTGCAAAAAAAAAACGAAAAAAAAATTATAATTTTGACACCCTGTATCTTTCTCCATGGCAACAATTTACAAAAGCATATTTGCTTATATCCTCATATTTTGATCCAAAGAATTTACCCTTGAACTATGGCCTATTATTAATGGTCCACCCTGTATATAAAAAAAGAAGTTTTGTCTAAAGCTGAATCCAAGATATTAATTAAGGCAAATGTACCAGTACTTAACATTGCACCCGTATTGACACTTGTAGGCTCCCCAAAAAAAAAAAATAAATAAATAAATAAAATAAAATAATAAAAATTGGAAAAAAGTATATGTTTTGCTAACAAAAAAAAAACTAATTATTGTTAACAAAAAAATAATCGTTAACAAAAAAATAATTGACTGATTAGTTAGTAATTTAATGAGTGATGGATAGCTAAATATGGGCAAGGCAAATCTAAAAGAAAATGCGAATGTTATAAAAAAAAAGAATTACAAGCAAAATTTAGGAAAAATGAATCGGTTATTCAAACCAAACATCAAAGATCCAAGACACGTTACTGCTACTCTAAATTTTAAGGGGGCCGACAAAAATTTATAAACCTGGCTAACTCAGTTAAGGTTGGGGGTGAGGTCGTGGTTTCAGTGGTAATGATCACCTGGAATTAAACTACACAAATATCTTAACAAGCGTATATTTCATGAGTTTAACAATTATTCAAGGATTGTAATAATAATTATTCAAGCAAAGGTCGACGATTATTCAAAAGTTATAGTAATAATTATTCAAGCAAGGTTACGGTACACTTTACCAAAAAAGGATATGATTTAGCTACAATGAGTGTCCAGTGACCTAAATGTACCTGGTGGTCTCCCTCGAGGATGGTCGAGCGATATCAATTAGTGAGGTCATTTTAGAACAAACAGTACTTAGAGTAGAATGGCTCTCGAACTATACACTCAATAATAACGCAGAAAAGGCCTTTCCCTTGCTGTAGGGGAAGAGTGTGTACAATTATATTATGCAAAGCAGACTGAATGTCTAAATGTGGACCTCCATCATGAATAACATACTAATATTTAAAATGGCACTCGCCTAACCGTACAAAATGCCAATAATTATTTAAAAGGAAATTCCGTATTAATATGACCTACACTATTTACAAAGGTACTAAAATCATGGCCTCTAAGCCAACTTACACTAACTTACATGTAAAAGATTGACACGAATAAATACATATAACTTACCACGGACAAATTAAAAATTCAGATAAAATGTGGCCAGTGACTACCACACGAACAAGGCTAATAAACTAATAGACCGACGAGTCTTAATTATACATGAAAGAATAATAAAAAGTAACACACACAAGGGGTGAGTGGTGGTTGGGCTTCGGCTTCAACTTCCAGCGGGACAGCGAAAGTAAAAGGTGTAAAAATTACTTACAGTCGGGGGCCTCTCAGGCTTATGTAACACTCCAAGGGTTCCGATCCGGTTTTTTGGACACTTGAAGTGGGTCGCGCGATTGTAGGTCGCCGACAACGGGGTAGCAGCACCCCAGCTCTGCCTCTACAGCGATGTCTCCCAAGACTACCTCTCGCCGTCTAGGTTCCCATATTCCATAGAACCAACACACATCATAATAAGGCCGAACACACCAGACACAAGTCCTCACAGCTATCGAGGGGAGGCTTCCAGAGGGTAAGAACCTCCAAGGGTGAGACGTCTCCAGCGAAAATCCGCCAGGGAGAAGAAAAGAACAGACAAGAAAAGAAGAGCAAAGAAAAGAAAAGAACCCTGAAATATAATAAGAGCAGAACTTAGTTCCTTGTTAAAATAACAAACCATTAAGTAGTACTCACGGACGTCTCCGGTTCTTTTCACCACAAGTTAAAATAAGGCAAAATGGCGGGGCCACGCCAGCTTCGTTTCCCAATAATTTGGTTTCGTTGAAGGTTTCCACAACAACACAATAATATCCAAAATCCCAACTGATATCACACAATAAACAATCAGGAAACCTCTCGAAATCAGGGCTGCGTTTTACAAATCCGTGATTTCCACGTCTTCTAATATTCACACAAACTTACACGCTCACCAGCTGACGTTCTACCTTGACCCCGAAAAAGTGACTACTGTTGCCGTCTCGCCCGGTAACCACACTTCCTACAACGGTCGAAATCGATGCCACCGATATGCAACTAAATATACTCGTCGTCCAAGTGTACGCAGTGTACCAAGAAAAAGGCGTTCTAATAGAGCTTTGAGTTACAGCCACTAAGGAGGCTGTAACAACTTTCAACTAAAATATTTAAACTACCTAAGAAAGCAACATCCCTCTGAAGACATAAACAATAAATATGGAACAACTAAGAAAGCTCTAGAATATGACTTAAATTTATGAATTATAAAGGAAAAACAAACATTCTACATACAAGAAGTCAAACAGTCAGTAACACAGGACCACAAAATATTTTTGCGAGGTGCGCCGGACCACACCCAGTGCAGCATATGGTTTTGGAGCCGCTGAAACTTATTTTGGCCCGTCACGTCAGAATTTTTTTTTAAATTAAGAACAATTTTTTTTTGATCCGACTTAATGTTCTGAGAATATTCGAAGATTTGGCGCAGTCGCCGGTAATATCAATTAATTCACAAATAGGGTATTATTTTTGTAGTAACATTCACATGGTGCCTATCATAAAGAGAATTTCATAGTTTCAATAGTTTCCTTCATTGTGTAGAAGTTAAATAAACAAAAGAATAAAATAAATAGTTTTTCAACACTGAGTTTTTAAATTTCCTTTCTTAATTTATGGATTATCCTAGTACAGGGCGTCTAGGAAGCTTCATAAATAATCAATAGCTAGCAAAAACAACTGCACTGTATTCTAACATAAACAAGATAAAATACATAAAGGCACATTAAAGCCATTTCCCTCATTTTAGGAACTAAAATCCCGAATGACATTCTAATCTAGAGCCGTTAAGAATACACTCTGCTTCATCCAACAGTTTGGCGGGTAATTTAAATTTGTAACAGATAGAACGCTACACGAGTCTTGTAATACGGCCGTTTTTCCTATAACATAAACCCATATTAAAAAAAATTAAATTCTTACATTAAGATAAAACAACTTACACAAATAAAATGCTCAGAACACCTCTGTAATTTGTTGTTTTTTCTTGTGATTAGTACCCATTTCAAATTTTCTTTGAAATGGTCTAAACAATAAAAAGGCAAGAGACCATTTCAAGGAAAATTTGAAATGGGTACTCATCACAAGAAAAACCATCAAATTACAGAGGTGTTCTAAGCATTTTATTTGTGGTAAGGTGGTGGGTGACTTTAAATCATTCATTTTTACGTTCAGAATTCATTATCGGAACACTTAAGAACAGTTTTTCTAGTTAATTGATGGTATTACTTCACAGTATGGCAGGGAACACCACCTGTACTTATATTTATCCATAACTGGATGCTGCTAAACTATACCGAATTATAACCTACGAACGTCAGTTAAATTTCACATTAAATATATGGCAGATTCAACTGACGTGATTCTCTTCTTTCTCCGTTGTTACCAACGAATTTCTAAATTAGTACCAGTTTTTTTGTCGTCTTATAACTAACTTCTTTGCAGACTGCCGTTTTAAATGTATGCATTTTTATAATTGATATTATATTATAAGGCTTCATTTTCAACATAATAATTGTTGTTGTTTAACACAGATTTTCCTCAAATTTTAACTTAGTGCAACAACTCAATTAAAATGTATTGCCAGGAGCAAATTATCATTTTCAATTTCTAAAATAAATTTTAATAGTACAGTTTATTTAAATTTTATTAATTACCCAACTTGTCATGTTTATTAGGAGGACATATTAAAAATATGGCCATCTACTATCTCTACCATCTCCTATCTAATTGAAAATAGGTAGTACTCCTCTCTTATCTAGTTGTTGAAGTGCAAGCAACTCCATAATCGTGTCAACACTTTGATCTGACCCAACAATAAGTGTGTTATCATTTTCTATTTATTGTCTCACTACAGAAAGATTCTTATCAACTGGGACAAATAAATAAACTAACCACATCAAATAAATCAGCATCAGTAAGACATAATAATAATTAATTATAATATCAGTTGAAAATAAGATGCAGTTTTCATATTAAGAATCTATATTCCCAAAGGATTTAGAATGTTTAAAAAAAGCTTTAGAAAATTTTGACATGGTGAACCAGTCGAACCTATAGGTCTAAACGGCATGTTTCGGTTTTAAGTAACCATTAAAAAAATGTGATGGTTTCAAAGGTTGTAGGTTCTGTTCAAAGTTTTGCAAAATTTTCATTTTTCCACATTTTTATGGTAGTAGTATGGTAGTATTTCACAGATTTTTAAGTTAGAAATTGTTAAAAATGTCGAAAAATTGAAATTTTAATTTTTAACAATTTCTAACTTAAAAATCTGTGAAATACTACCATACTACTTCCATAAATATGTCGAAAAATGAAAATTTTGCAAAACTTTAAACAGCTGTATCTCGGATACTATTTGATCTACAAAGTCCGCTCTGGTACCAATTTGTAGTAATTTTAATCTATTTTTTAAAAATACTAAAATGTTTTTACCGAAAAAGTAGGCCTTAGGTGTCAAAATCGACAAAAACTGAAAAAAGATAAAAAATCTCGCAGTTTTTTGGATTTTTGACCAAGATCAGGAGGTCTGCCGTAAACTTGGATTTAACATTACTTTTTAATCATATACAACATATTAAAAAAGCAGCTATATCTATCTGATTTAATGTCAGGTAGAATGTATAAAGTTACTGTACTATGGCGTGGGAAGGCCGTACGATATCTATATCGAAAAAGCAAGAATGGCGTTTTAAGCTCATCGTAAACTGAATACTCCAAATTGAAAATTATCAGCAGGAACGTACAAAAAATTACAATTTCTGATGTTTCGCGATACGTGTTTGACCTTATCTGAGCACTCTAGATGAATAAGCAGAATGCATGGATATCACCTCCGCACGTCTTTCTAGAATCTCGAAGCCTTGGTAACGAGAGTGAGGGAAATATTCTTGTCGTGGCCGATGAGCAGAACCCGATATATTAAAGAAAAACGAGGCAAAATACACGTTGTTCAAAATTAAAACTCATTTTCCAAAAAATGCTACATTATCAAATGGGACAAAACTTTACTTATAAAAATTTCCACAAAAAATTGCCCCTCCCCGCCAAACAAGCAAGTAGAGATAATTAGATTTACTGGTGAAAATAGTCGTTCTACTAGAGAATTTAATGACAGACATCCACAACGTTAAATTAGTTACTCAGTTGTTGACAAAATTAACAAACTTTTCAACCGAAGTAGTACTGTAAAACCAAAAGAAAAAGAAATAATCAGCCAAACGTAGACCAAGTAATTTTATACGTTTTTAATGAAAATTCTCATAGTAGCACGAGATATGGCATTAAACTTGAATTTGCCATTCAAACCCAAATTTTACAAGGAAAGTGATGATATTAGAAGGCTGGAATATTGGGCTCAAGGCAATTTTTTTGATGATTTTTTTTTAAATTACATTCACTGATGAAGCAACATTCACCACCAATGGTGCAGTATTTTCGCAAAACTGTAGGTATTTGCAATAGAAATCTGCAATGGGTAATCAATTTAAGCGGCAGTACTCGGAAAAAGTGAACGTGTGAAAAATAGCAGTACTATATTGTGGCATTATTACATTATGAACACTTCTTCAATTTTTGCAACTTTTTGCCTAAGATAATTCGATTACAGTAACAAGTACCCTATGAATAAACATCAGTAGGTGATATTTGTAGGTATTTTCAAGATGAAGCCATCCAAGTTGTGGAATATTGAAATTGTTTTACTTAAAAAAATCTGAATTCTTAGTAAATGACTTATTGTACCAGACATGAAAAATACAATATGAATAATGAATGAATGAATGTATGATAATGAAGAATAGACAAAACTAAATGTTCACACAGTTTTTTCCTTAATTTATAATTAATTATCTGTATTGGAAATATGTTGAGAAGTTCTCGAGTTATGGTGGAACAGATCTCGAAATAAGGTGCCGCTTGCCAGACTCACCCTGTACAAGCTGCTCCTTAATAAATTAGACTGTTTATTCATTACATAAAATTAAGTTTCTCGTCAAAATAATTCATTTTATAATAACGTAAGCAGAACAATATTTAAGTGAAGGTCCCTTATTCATGTGGTATTAACTTAGATAACTTGAATGACATTATTTATTTTTATGGGAGTAAGTATAAATACAGTAAATATTCAGTCCACAAATTGGTTATTATAAACATATCTTACACTAAGTATTGGTAATTATCTTTACGTGTAATTATTATTATAAATGTTTTTTAATTATTCTCTATAATAGGATGTCCATCGGTTGAAAATTCATTTGTTATTTTTATTTCCTTGAAATATTGTGCGTTATTCATGGTTTTTGAGGCTAGGGCATTAAATGGCCGGATAGCATAATTTTTTTTTTTTTAACTATTTAACGTCGGCCTATTTCCGCTACTAGGGCCTATCACCGACGCCAGGAGACGAGCTACCCCCAACCTGGAAATTTTGCCGAACCTCTTCCCTTAAGAAGAGAAGAGGGATCTTTTACTTGCTTGCCTAACATTTAATAGACAAGGGACCGCCTGCTTTACATCCTCTCCGAAGGATGGTATATCCACTACGTAATCCTCGTCTGAAATTACGTAACTTCCGCGTATACACTGATATACAAGCCGCTAGAAGGTGGGACGAGAACGCTGTATTTCCCAAGATGGGTCACCCATCCAAGTACTAACGCGCTCGACGTTGCTTCAACGAAATATCGACTGACATTCACATTGAAGTCGCCTTTACGCTCGCCCCTTACCATAATTTAAATAGGTAAAGCAAGTGTGCACAAAATTGGGATTTAGTGTATGTATGCACGAGAAGCCAAGACCTTAAATTTTTTTTGGTATCAGCCATCCCCACCCCATTATTAAAGGGGGTTAAAAAATAAAATGGTGATTTGGTGTGTGTATAAGAACCAAAGGCCTCAATTATTTTTTCTGGCATCAGCAACCCCAAACGACATTTGGATGTGGAAGTAGTGATTCCTTAAGCCGCGGTTTTTATGGAGTTTTTCAGAAATCATGTTACGACCTTTATTTACAGGATGGACCAAATTAGATGGGATTTGGGGTTATCTCTAAAACTACGACGATAGGTGTCCTGAGCCCGATTTTAGAGAAACAAACAATAGCACAAACCGCGATCGTCTATCTTTTTCGACTACCGAGCTACAGAGCGTTTTTGGAAAATTGGCATTTAGTGCTTTTGATTCCGCTATTAACGAGTGCGCAACCTAATGTTACTCTCATTTTGCCAGTCAACTTCGCATCATCTGAATGTGATTAAATAAATTTCTCGCTTGTACTGATGATGCAAACTTGATTTGCGAAACGCGTGAAAACTAGTTCAGCGTTTGCCTATCAGTAGTAATTAATTTCATTGAATGATTCATTGATTTTATTCATAACGTAAAAAATATAAAATTGTAGGGCAAAAAATCACATCTTAATCCTCAATCTTAGTCTTCCTATGCGACACTTGTGTACTTGTGTACTTGTTTTTAATAGAAACAACATCAATAATTTTCCACCTTTACATAATTGAATGGCAAGTGGCTTACGTAAGGTTAATTAAAATACATTATCATTAAAAATAATAATTGATAATTCTATTGTTTTTGTAACTAACTACTTACATCCAGATTACGTCGACTTGGTGAAGTTTAAAATCAGATAAATTAAGGTATTCAACAATCGTGATTTATGTTTATATAGTCTATTTGCACAGCGATTAAGAAAATCAGATGCCATCGTGTTGCGATATTACTGATAGCTTATATCTTGTAGACTTGAAAATACGGTGGATTTTGTTTATCCAATTTTTCTATCACTCACGTGTAAATCGGAAAACAAACATTGACAATTGCAAGAAAAACAAAATGTAGGAACGTTAATTTTAATATCAATATTAACTAATGGCGTGAGGTCAAGAAAAATATCGCGCTTAAGACACAATTTTCAAGTCAATATTTAACTAAACTTATTTTAACACTCTGACCGACCCTCTTTACGTAACCGTTGGTTGAGTGAAAAGTATTATTTTCGCTCAACGACGTAACTGATCAAAAGAGAATGGAATTCTATAAAAAGTAATCTATATGTATACAGACTGTTATAAATACAGGTCGACACAAACCTTTTAGTAGCTGATAGAATACCTCATTTAGAACCTACTTAGCTACACTTACCTTAGTACAAAGTCTTACGGTTTTCGAGCTATTTGAAAATTTGAGTTTTTTTTTTTAAATTATATGATAATTATAGTTCGGGAGCCATCTACCAAAATTTCTCGTCATAGCGACATAGACAAACTGTTTAGTTTAAGAATCGCGTAATTTTTTTATAGCACCTCGTCCGTTTTTAATGGAATTCTATTCAAAATATAAAAACAAACACCAATCCGCGAAGAACGAAAATTTTTAACCTTGTAGAAACCTGATAAATGTAGCATTAGTTGATAAAAAAAATGGCTTGACCGAGTTACAGCGACATGGCTAAAACCTTGTTTAGTTGGTTGACTAGGATCTATACATCGTAAAAAAAGTCTAAACGGACATTTTCCGTGTTGCACGGTTGTACAAAATAAAATAGAGTCGTCTCTTACTCTGCGTGTTTCGGCCATCGCAAAAGATGTTCCATTTTTATCAAGGCACAACAGTCCAAAAAAAAAAATAAAAGTGAAGGTGACCTAGATGTGCCTCCACCAAATCGCAAAAAACCATTCCATCCGATTCGCCCCTCCGGACCCTACAACTTTTGTCCCCGCATCCTTCTCCGAAGAAATATCCGGCTAGTTAGTTTATCAATTATCATCCTGTATACGAAAAAAGTGAAGTTTGAACTCAAGGGATTGTTATGGGCAGTTCTACAAAGCATGGTCGATTTCACATTGACAATGTTAAAAAATAAAATGTCAGGAATCTATTGATGGCATACATTTTCGAAATGGTTAAAGTGTCTACTTTTCAGGTATGCCTTGTGGCACCAGCTTTTTCCCCGTGACTAAAATGTTACAGCTGTTTTTCCTTAGTGAAACGTATAACAGAACACACGACCGTCACATTTATATTTGTGCTGTGTATTAATATAAATATGCTAAATGGATTATGAAAAAGTTGATTCTTTGAAGTGAAAAATATGTCCTACAAGATATTAGAGAAAATTTTGGTCGTAATAATAACCACGAATAAAATAAAAAGTGACATAACTGGAAGTATCTGTTTCTTTCTGATTTGAACCTAATGCTTTCGAAATCCAGTTAACTGTATTGACTTAAATTACCTTTTTGTGTCTAAATTTTGTTACCGATAACCAGCTTTGTTCATAATTTAAAGGACAATGGTCCTAACGAGATAAATAATATTTATGACACCATTGTGAATGAGGTACTGTGAGTAACGCGTGACGGTCGTGAGTGGCATGATATGGTTATGAGATTCGTAAAACGGTCGTGTAATTGCTGGCTGAGGTTGTGCCAAATTTTTGAAAATAAAAATAATATTTGAGGGTCAGATAATATGTATTTTGGCTAGTAGGAACCAAATATGAAAAAATATACAAGTTGTCCCATTTAAAAAATTTGATTTTCATGTCATTTGCCTTGAAACCGGAAGTCAGAAGTTGGTTTTTTACATCATATAATTGGAAATTTCATCCCACCATTCAAAAGTTCAAAAGTTACAAGAGTGAAGGAGAGTAATGCCAATGAAATTTCTCATGACCGTCACTAGAGTCTCAAGACCATCACACTCAAATTTGTGCCATGTGACGGTCATGAGTGTGATGGTCGTGAGGGCCGCTAGACAAAAATGACTAAGAATTATATTCACCCTAAGCTATTATTAAAGTAAGGTTAGGAGAAGACAATGTATTGGATACCACAAAATAAAAACGTATTTGGATATTAATAAGTTGATAAATGCTAAAATACACAACGTGACGGTCATGAAAAAGAGCACAGGGCCATATATTAGACTTACCATATAAATTACTGGAAATTCAAAATGTTTTGGGAAACAGCACTTGGTTATCGTATCTCACATGATTTTACAACGAAAACTAAATTTTGATGTGTTTTTGAGTCGCTGGTAGTCCTAGCATTCAACTTATTAATTAACAATGAGCGCTGTGACGGTCCTGAGTATTAACCAAGTTACGCGACTTTAAATAGTTTATATATTAAATCCTAGACTTTAAAACATGAAAGTTGTATCTTGCCAACAAATTTTGGATATTTTGTAATAATTATAGCAGAGATGGACACTAACCATTTCTCTGGTAACAAAATTTCAGCCAAAACAAGTGTCAATCTGTATGGAGTTACGAGTGACGGTTTTGAGTTTTAGGAGTAAAAACAGCCAATATTTTATTTTTGTCGTAATTTAGCTCAAGTTTTTTATTATAACAAGGTGCGGTAAGACTCATCTAAGCGAATATTGGACAGAGGTTGTAGCTTGGATCAATTTTTGATCAGTAAGTCACTAATATCATGAATCGACCATGCTTTGTAGAACTTCCCTTATGTTCCCTGCATTATGTAGATTTGACTCTTTACTTTCCCTCTTATCGACCCTTTCCCCCGTAGAGTTTGGTACGTTTGGCTCTTCAATTTCCTCTCCCCTGCTAGTCAGATTTGCCTCTGTATTTTTCCTCCCTATCTACCCTTCTGCGTATAAGTGTGATTATATGTGTGTATATGAGTCTATTCACGCACCCGAGTTACATTTTCAAGATTCCGACAAATTACAGAACATGAAAACACGAAACACCCATGTTGCGATTTTCTAACGCGACAGAAAATTGATTTTCTGGGAATAATAACGCAGAAAACGTCGGTTCCAAAAAATTGGATATATGTCTAAATCCTACCAATGATTTAATCAAGGAAACGGACGAGTCGTGATACCTCGCGAGAATCGCAAAAAATTACATTTTACAAATCCATTCACTCCCACGAGCAACGCTCATCGTCCGTTTTCCTTTTTTCATGATTGTTTTGAGCGGAAATTCTCAAATTACACTGAAAAGCGACGCGCGACGGGTCGCGATGACAAAATTTTCTACTCTCAAAGAACCCCGCACAAAACAAATGAGCAAATGGAAAGTGGGTCCCAGTCGATTTGTCTGAAAATTCAGTATGTTATAGTTCTCGACTTTCTGAACAAAAGTTCCCGAGATACAGCTCAAGAAATGTACAAGAATGATCGATATCTTGTACAAGTTGTAATACCGAAGAAAATGTTAGATTTAAGATTTTTCAATAGGGATAAAAATTTAAACAAATTTAAGCAATTGCTTTCCAACGTAGACTGATCCTTCCTGGATAAGTTCGAAGACTTTAGCACCTTTTTCACTCTCTTTATAGAGCTCTGTCACACAGCATTTCCTCTAGAAAAATTTAAATCAAAACGTAAAAACTAGAAACTGTGGATTGATGACGATATAATCAACCAAGGAAACTTAGAGATTTATAGTAGAGGAACATATGTAGTTCCGTGGCGAAGTTAGTGAAGGGAGGATGTAGGGGTGATATTCCAATCAAAAACTACCTTTTGATAAGTTATTTTTTTTATGCCTTATTTATATTTCATGGTGGTATTTTCATGGTGTCACTTTGAGGTGTGCGTGTATTTATTGCCCGATTTTCTTTTTCGAGGGCTCATTTTAAAGATAATTAATATTTCTATAAAATATATTTTTAATGTGTTTACTCTCAAGTAAACAGTAATGGTTCGTTTTTAATAATAGATGATTTGGATAACCATTATTAAACTTTTCAGTTAAATTAATAATAGTCTAGGTGCCCGCGTACAAAAATGCAGATTATACATATCTTCGTATAACTTCTTGTACGGCATAATTGCGCCTACTCTATCACTTCTTTCCTCTGCGAAAATTTTGGAAAACGCGGCGTTCCTCCTCGGCATGAAAAAGACGATTTCCACGCGTCGGACTGGAAAATCGGCAAATATATTTTGTCGGACAATTTGAGAATTGGATTCTACATATTTTTATGAAGCAATCTTGAAAAAATCAGCTGGTTATCAATAAATGTTGTAAAGTTATGTTATGTTATATTTAGGGTGGTAGACACCCCTAACCTTCCAAAATTTTTGTCGGACAGTTTGTAGAAATATATAGAATATATATTAGTCGGGGAGCCCTCCCTAGCTGTACGTGCACCACCCGCCCGATCCTTGGGGACAATGTTTTTCATAAAGATTAAATAAGGAACAATTTAAGACATGTCCTAAAAAAAACTGGCTGTACTTTCAAAATGGCGGCCATATGTTAAAAACTGTTGCCAATGTTGTTTTTGCCATTTAGCACAAAAACTAAAAAAGATGGACAAAAACTTTTTTCACAAAAAACAACGTGCATAAAATGTTCTACAATTTTGTACCTATACAATATTTTGATAGGAAATTCATATATCGGTAAATCACTTAGAGGAAATAACTGTGACAATTATTGTAAGGCGTATAATATAACTTTATATTATTAACAAAAAATAAATAAAATAAACTGAAAAAAATTAATAATAATGATAATAATATTATAATTTGCAGACATTTATCTCGAAAACGGTAACAGTGGTATCTGGAAAACGGTAACTCCTATCCAAATATTGTATAGGAACAAAATTGTAGAAAATTTTATGCACTTTCTTTTTTGTGCAGAAAGTTTTTCTCCATCTTTTTTAGGTTTTGTGTTAAATGACAAAAACAATATTTGCATTTTCTTTTTAATGGACGCCATTTTGAAAGTACAGCCAGTTTTTTTTTTTATAGGACATGTCTTAAATTGTTCTTCGGCTTTAGTCTTTACGAAAAACATTGTCCTCAAGGATTGGGGGGGGGTGCACGGACAGTTATGGTGGGCTTCCGTAATGTTACGTTTTGTATTGAATTTTATATTTTATTTTAAAATGGTAACTCCTATGCAAATATTGTATAGGAACAAAATTGTAGAAAATTTTATGCACTTTGTTTTTTGTGTAGAAAGATTTTCATCTTTTTTAGTTTTTGTGTTAAATGACAAAAACCATATTTGCAAATTTTTTTTTTAGGACATGTCTTAAATTGTTCCTTTGGCTTTAATTTTTATGAAAAACATTGTCCTAAAGGATCGGGGGGGGGGGGGGGGTGCACGGACACTTAGGGTGGGCTCCCGTAGTACATGTAGTATCCAATTCTCAAATTGTCCAACAAAATATATTTGGCGATTTTCCAGTCCGACGCGTGGAAATCGTCTTTTTCATGCCGAGGAGGAACGCCGCGTTTACAAAAATTTTCGCAGAGGAAAAAACTGATGACTAGGCGCAATTATGCCGTACAAGAAGTTATACGAGGATATGGTATAAATTGCATTTTTGTACGCGAGCACCTAGACTATAATATTTAATTATTTTTATTATTATTTAATTGACAATTTACTTCTAAATTTGAATAAAATAATATATTTAATGTTAATTAGAGAATATTGTATATTTGTGCGACGCTACCACAAATAGAAGGCATTAGAAAAGCTAGTCAATGAAAAAATATAAGAAAAGAAGAATCTGATAGTTAGAAAAATGAAACTCAATTTTGGCTGCTGTGGTTTTTAAGAACGTTGCGGAAGTTTCCGAAGTTACGAATTTTAGAATATTGAGCATTGCCTAAGTTTTCATATGTATTTGACGATGAGTTTGGAAGAATTGCTGCAATTTTGTCAATTTGTGGAGAAATTTACTATAATACATACTTAAATAAATACTTTGAAAGGTGTTAAGAAACTTTTTGAAAGGTAAGGGTGATGATAAACTCCACAAAGAGCTGTTTTCTGCCCTTTACAATTTTTAAGAAAAAATCTCGAAAGCAAGTTTCTTGGACTTCTTGATCAAAAATAAGTTTTATTTTCCAGGTGAAACGGAAAATGGAAATTTTCCATTCCACCTATAAATAACTTATTTTTGTTTATAAAGAACTTTTTTTAAAAATTGCAGGGGGCCGAAAACCGGCCTTAGGGACCCTCTCCTTTTGTAAAAACATTTTTTTGCACGACTGATTTTAAGCGAGATGTCCTCGAGGATCCTAATAAAATGAACAGCTTGTATATCCATGTCTTTATTACATCATCAGTTTTATTTTATTTCAACGTCTCCCAGTCTATTGGGAATACACTTTCCATTGTGGTAACACGCTATTTAGTTAATATTATTTAATTAATGCAAAACATGAAAGTAAACCCGTGCAGGGTGCAGTTACCACCTTTATATTTTTAGCATGCCAAATGATAAAAGTCGTAATGAATATGATCCTTAGGTGTCCAAGAGAACAATTTCCATGGCATTACGTTTTTGGTGAAAAAAAAATCTATCACGTAATCGACTCCAAACCGATTTAAAGAACATTAAGAAGTTGTTATTCAATAGGTCATTACCTATCTTCAATGCTTGCTATACCAGTTTTGTTTACTATCATGGATTCTTTATATGTACACAAATCGACTTGTCATGCACATTTCAATTCTATTAATATCATTTCCTAAACCCATCTACATGGTATAGAGTGGCAAAAAAGTGTCATTGTTTCAACTGGAATATTTTATAAATTTGAACTTGCGTGAGCAACGATGTATACAGGGTGTTTGGTACATCGATAGAAAGTTTTCATTGGGTGATAGTTGGGGTCGTTTGGAACCTATATGACCATATTTACCATTATACAAAGTCTCACCGTTTTTGAGATATCGGCATTTTTAGATATTTTTGCGAAATAGTTGAGTTGTCACTAATATATTTTATTTTTTATGATAATAAATACTTTTAGCTTTCTTAAATATTTTTTTTAGATATTCTTAATATGCACTTTGTCGAAACAACACAAAAAGAAATGCCGAAGTATCAGTATAAAAATTATGTAAGACAATTTATAAGTTGAAATGCATTGGTTCGATTTTTTTTTCTATTTTAAGCAAAATTTTCTCAAAAGCGGCTTCTACTTCAAGAGATTCAAATAGTTTTAAAAACTTCTCTATTGCATACTCTTTCGAATGGTATACCACGTTCTGACAGAATTATAGTTCATTAAACTAAAAAGGAAACATTTTTTCAGACATTACATTTTAATGAGGAAAAAAATTAAATAAGTATTGAACATTTTATTACTTTTATTTCCAGTTTTAACTAGAACAAATGTAACTAAAACTAATAATTAATTTCATTTTCAAAATGAGAACCTCCATTTCTAACGCATTTACGTGTCCTCTTTCGTATTTGGGTAGTGGTGACGCCTAACCTCTTTTCTTCCCTTAATCTAGCACTTGGTTCATTAATTCTCCATACAAGATGGTCACGGTCGGTTATTTCAATTTCAAAAACTAGTCTTTCATTCGACCCTAGACATGAAAATCAAGGAGCGTCAAGTCTGGAGACCTCGCTGGCCATAATATTAGCCCATTTCTTCAAATCCAATGATTAGGTAATGTTTCGTCTAAAGATTCCCTCGCAGTAATGCGGTAATGAGCAGGACATCCGTCGTTTTGAAATATCAAGCTGTCTCTTACATTTAAACGTGTGTTGTCTAAGATATTATGGTAAATTATTCTGAAAAAACTCTAAATAACTGTCTCCATTTAAATTGTCTGAAAGATAATACGGACCAATGAAAGCTCTGCCAGTTACCGCTGCCCATACATTCACACTGAACTTGTATTGAAAAGAGATTTGTTTTTTCATGTGCCGGTTTTGGTCAGCGTCAGCCCAGTAATGAAAATTTGTTTTTCCTTCTCGAGAATACTTCGACTCGTCTGTCCACAAAATATAATAATAATAATTTTCCAGATCAGCGTTCAACACAAAACGGAAAAAGGCAGTTCTCCGTATTGGGTCACCTTCTTCGAGTCCCTAAACAGGCGTGTAGTGGAATTGATATTTTCCTTCAATCCTAAGAATTGTCCAAACTTTCCATATGGACAAATTCAGTTGACGAGCTACTTTTCCAATACTGCTGGTAGGATCTGCTTCGAAAGCCTCCATAATTTGCTCATCTACTTCAGGACCATGTTGCACAATATGCATCCGTTCCCTATGATGAAGTTTACCTGTTTCTCGTATAAGTTGATATGTGTTACAAAACACCTGGACATTGGGAATTCTTCTCGTTGGAAATCGTTCCCGATAAAAATCTTTAGCTGCTGTTTCATTTCCATCGGCCATTCCGTACATAAAGAGAATATCGGCATATTCCGCATTAGAAAAAGATGCCATTGCAGAAAAATATGACAATACTATAAACATTGTTTGTTTTTTACTATATTTTGTTTTTATATATTCATGTATTTTTTTATACAATATAATTACTGACTTACCTTATCCATTCTATTGTATGGCAGAAAAGGTTAATAAATATATTATTATTATTATTATTATTAAACAATTAAATAAAACAGTGTTTGACACAAGCGTTCAAATGTGTCACTGGTATTCAAGCAATTCAACAATTTTTTGCGTCTGGTCGCCTGATATCTACCTCTTGTTTATTTCATTTCTTGTTGACTGTACGTGTAAATACGTTTGTTTTTATTTCAATATGTCACAGACAGAACATTGTCTTTAAACATTAGTAAATAAAATCACTGATTTTGGGCTGAAAGAATTTATTATGATTTTGTTTAAATTCTTTCCTTATTAAAAACGTACTTGTCCACGAATATGTTTCTTTTTTAGTTTAATGAACTATAATTCTGTCATAACGTGGTATACCGTTGGAAAGAGTATGCAATAGAGAAGTTTTTAAAACTATTTGAATCTCTTGAAGTAGTGCCGCATTTGAGAAAATTTCGCTTAAAATTGAAAAAAGAAATCGAATCCATATATTTCAGCTCATAAATTGCCCTATATAATTTCCATACCAATACTTTGGCATTTCTTTTTGTACTGTTTCGACAAAGTGCATACTAAGAATATCTAAAAAAAATATTTAAGAAAGCTGAAGTATTTAGTATCATAAAAAATAACGTGTATTAGTAACAACTCAACTATTTCGCAAAAATATTTAAAAATGCCCATATCTCAAAAACGGCGAGACTTTGCATACGAGTCAATATGGTCATATAGGTTCCAAACGACCCCAACTATCACCCAGTGAAAACTTTCTATCGATGTAACAAACACCCTGTATAATTAGACTTTTGACTAACTCGATCAGGTGTATATCAAAGTAAACTTCCATAACGGACATGCCATTAACAAGACTATATAACAGATAATACAAAACATAAAGCTAACACGAGATATGACAAAGGTAAGACGCCAGGGTCCCTATTCTCGAAATCGGGGAACAGCGTTCTCATGAGAAAAGTGGACGAAGAGCATTAAATGGTATTCCTGATGAGAGAAAACGTTCTCATGATAAAGTGGGCAGAATTCTCTTGATAAATTCTGAGGGAACTGGGCTCCGTGGGCTGTTCTAGTGTGAGAGAGAAAGTGTAACCTCACTTTTTGACGAACTGTCATAAGTGTAATTTCGTTTGTGGGTTTGGTATTTGTTTACTATTTCGTAGTTATTCTTAAAAATCGAGTCTTGTGCTACTTTTACTTAAGTATAACTTTCACTTAAGTATAAATAGACTTTATCCGGCGAGTAACTACCTGACAGATAAGATAACCGGAGCTTTCTATCTGCAGGATAACTTGCATGCGTATGCGTACGTTCATTCAAAATATACCCTCGGTTAGCCATCCGATAGATATGATTTTAGTTACTTCCCAAAGTAAGTGTTGTCAACTTAAGACTGTAAAGTAAGGAACTTTTATGCTTCAAATAGATATGGAAAGGATCCCCCAAGTGTGGTTTGTTGCCGGTTTATAGACCATTTTAGGATGACGTCACGATAAGTCGGTCATATTGCCTGAGGTACAACCAAACTTTTTATTCCATTTTAAACAAAGAAGTAATCTCAGTTTTAAACGTGAAATAAAAATAAAATGTCATCCTTTTGTGGGATAAGGTGCGATTGTGAGATAAGGTTTATTTTGAATGTAAAAAAAAGCTTAGGAGAAAGGTAAAGAAATCACTTTCTGGCAGAGTCTGTTGAATACTACATACGCACAATATAACAAGCTTATCACTAAAATCTAGCACTTAGTTATATAAATGTAAACTTACCTTGCCTATAACAATGAATACATTTGAGTTTATCTTTCTTTCACAAACTTCTTGTACAAATCCAGCCTCATAATTTTTATATGCTTGTAAAAATCTGTGTGCATTTAACTGCCTGTGTAGAAGCTGTGAGTCAACACTAAGTAATTTACCATACTAATTACGGATACACAAGGTAAAATAGACAAATCTGCAGAAAGGTCTCCAGTTTCCACTCCAAGGGTGTATGGGTCAATATTGTATATTATTTTGATTTTCTCATCATAGCGACACTTTACATCACCCATAAGGGTTGAATAATATTCACATTATTACGAAAACATACACAGTTTCTCAAGAAAAACTAGAAAAAAATATATAAAACCACGCAAACTGCGTTTGGTTGTCCCTCAAGCAACTTGTCAAAACCACGTGACCTAAAATGGTTTATTATTCTGTTAGGGCAAAGTATTTAAAATATGCATATTAGAATATGTGATCCAAAGTTGTCCAAGAGAACAATCTCTATAGCATTATGTTTTTAGAGACAAAAATGGTGATTTTATAAATGTTTTTTTATTAAACATGATTACTTGTGTCTAATTGTAAATTTAAGATTAAAATTAGGCAATCCAACAACCTGTCAAATTATTTTGGCAATATGGCATGGCAGGCAAACACGGGGTTTATTTTAATTAACTCGCGGAAACGTAGCCAAGGCAACCGAAAAACAAACTCTTTAACAAACGTTTGCCCGCCATGCCATGTTAAAAGTCACGTGGTTTGGCAAAACAAATCAAATTTTTTAAAAGTTGGGTTAGAAGATAAAACAGCAATTCTGTCAATCACAATGGAACGCTTGATAAAACCGTTATCCGAAGGTCTAGGTGCCGGACAGGTTATCCTAGGGATAAGGCATATTTATCTGGTGGATATCACTATTTGTAGGTGAAAATACCGATTTTTTGCTTATCTCCGGGATAAACCTTATTCTGCAGATTAAATATCACTATCTATAGATGAAAGTACAGGGCCTGAGTGTAGGAATTAAAGAAAGATGAATTCTGCCGAAGTAATTATTGCTAATGATGTACTAAGATACCTTCAGATTGCTGAAGAAGAAGCTCAAGAAGCGCTTCAACTTATTTATATGACCAATTCGTTCGCCACACAGAACCTTCATAATAAAAACAATTTCAGGACTCCGAAATAGTCAAATCCCATGGGTAAAGCAACGCGCTTATTGTTTCTCGGAAAGTGCATACCAACGAAATAAATATGTCGTTAATGACAGCCTGGGCCATACCTCCGGCCGTTGCGAGAAGCTTTTAATGCATACGCGGTATGTAACACCCGCAGTCATTAGTAAATATTGTTAAATTCAATATGAACTAAGTAGGCACTTATATAAAAATGACATGTAAGAATGTACGGCTGCGTTAAATGGTAATGGAGTTCCGGGTTCGATTCCCGGTCGTGGCAGTGTAATTTTTTTTAGAAAAAGAGATTAATGGCTAGGTATGTGTCCTTTGTCTCGAATGTGTAGCGCAAGTCCCTACAAAATCATTTCAGTCATCAGTGTTACATAATAAAGCCCGTATTATTATAAATAATAAAATAATGTCGGTTTATCTATGACATTAACTATGTCAAATATAAAACGAGCAGATATAAGGGCCCCAAAATGGACCCTTGGGGTACACCTGCCATAACTTGAGTAGTTGTGGCAGAAAATTAAATCCGCATATCATCGTTTTTAGAATATTGTTTCCCCAGAAAGAATGGAAGTTTGATGTGAAGCACGAAAAATATATCCTGGATAACGATTGATTTGTAAAATATCACAGTGTGTAGTAGTATAATATAGTATGTTGACTAGCACCTTATACAATTTTATACACACACGACACGAGCAGTGTTGAAAAGCAACCTTACTCATAAACTTCTTTTTGGAAAAGTATATAGTTGTACTTCTTATTTTTTTCAATAACCTTATTGTATATTTTGGAAAAAGAGTGCTTAATATTAGAGCAAAATGTTAATAAAGTTTATTGATAGGCTCACCAACAAATTACGGTATGTGAAGTTTAAGCCAGTTATATCCACCCCCCCTTTCTCATAGAATT
Source organism: Rutpela maculata (assembly GCA_936432065.2). Classification (NCBI taxonomy): domain Eukaryota; kingdom Metazoa; phylum Arthropoda; class Insecta; order Coleoptera; family Cerambycidae; genus Rutpela; species Rutpela maculata. The sequence goes on from OW386292.2 coordinate 34,698,449, forward strand.
TATTTTTTTACAAAATAAGACGAGTTGAACAATATATTTTAAGAACAGGGAAAATACAAGAAAAATATTAAATCGCTATTTAGGAAAGAACATGTTGTAATGCTATTGAAATAATTATTCACAGCAGATAACCTCTAACTACAGGTAATATTTCATTTACATTAAAATGTAGCCTTAACATTAAAAAACAACATTAAACCGGCATACCAAATGTCTATATATCTGTGTATATCATGTCTGTGCATGTATTCCGAATATTACATAATAATTAAAATGTTATCCTTGTTCGCATATTTCTATTTTTTTTTCTGTATATAAAATAAAAATATTCGCGATAAATCAGTAGCAGTGTCACCTTTTATGACTCTGCCTTTTGTATAAATTAATAAAACATAACTTGAACACATAATTAATATGACTAAACTTGATGTGTAATAATTTATTGATATTCTAGCAGATATTCTAGTTTTATGAACAGCGATAATAATATTTAGAATGAAATTATCTTTTAAATTTATCTCATTTTATTCAGTTAGATCTTCGACGTTCAAGGTTGGATGTTTTATTTCCTTTTTTAATATGTTACGCATATAAATTGATGAAAGTAAATGTGGTCTTTCCAGGATATAAACAATTCAGATTTATAATCGGTACACAAAATTATTTACGTGTTGGTCTATTAGAAATAGTTACTGAAAATACTATAAAATTAGAACAGAGGCTAACAGGTAGTTTCTTATATAGCCCTGCTTGGTTAATGAATATTTAGGTTATATAATTTTTCACAACAGAAACTTGAAAGTGTAACGCGCTTTCTTTGAGCGTTCCATCTTACGTATCACGTCCCTGCGTAATGGACGGTTTACAATCGGGCGCCAGTCCCAAAGTTCAAAGCGCTTGAACACGCTTACCAGGGTAGTTAACAGTGAAGAAAGTTAAATTCAGGTGATCAGTGCATAAATAAAAAACGCATTTAAAACAGCAAGAAGGTAACAGTATATTGATAGCATTTAAAACCAGTACGAGACGGGTGCGAAAAGCAATGAGTGAACGGAATAGGGCAAGTAGTGTTAATAAGCAAATTTTTAATTCGCGGTAAACCGATGTTAATGAATTCAAGGAAGCTACTAATCTAAGAATTTATGATTCTAGAAGCGGCGACGCAGAAAACAAGCGCAAGGGAAGAAGCTTACGCAAACAAAAGTTTATAGTGCTGATCGCAGGTTATAGGAGAAATATTGTCTTTTGCGGTGAGGACGGACGGATATGACAACTAATAAGTGCATTCGATACTAAGTGGCGAGTCGCAAGTAGTGAGCTCGATGTCTTTTAAGACTGCTTGCCTTTCTATTTAATGGACATATAACTTATATTTTAATATAGAAATATACCGAAGCCGGTCAGATTGGAATTATAATCATAGAGAAAAATAACTTCGTTACATAGGCATACATTACAATGTATGAACAGCATGAGGCGGCGCCAGACAGTGCCTGTTTTTTTTTTCTGAAAATTAAGAGTCCATGAAATTTATAGACAGTTTTCCTAAAAATAAGAAACAAATGACGGTCTATTTAAAGCGAATGGTTCTAATTCCAAAAATCTATCATAACGTTCTTTTTAATTTTAAAACATTCTCGAAAACGAGAGGTGGAATTCCTTTCTCCTTCAATTTAGGAATTTTTTTGTCTTTTATTTGTACTCCTTTAAAATTTTCATCAGATGATTCTGGTTCACTATCAACAATTTGATATTCTTTGCTTACACAAGTCTGGAATTTTGGAAAGGGTAAAAAAGTCAGTAAAAATTAGGACATATTTCACCTAGTAACCCGCAATTGGACATTATTACATTTTTTGAGGCTGGTTTATTTTCTAAAAAAAAAAAAAAAAAATTCAACCTACTGGTAAAACTTTTATCCCTTTTTGTTGCCTATTTTGTGGTCGTGAGGCCTTTCAGATGATACCCATCACATTACTGAAAACCACATTCAAATCAGATTAAATCAGATTAATAGTTAATAGTAAAATCTGTGAAATCAGATACCAACAGAATTGACTTACTACAAATATCTGGTTCCCTGCAACGCTGAATGAGCTTTCCTAATGTACGATGAGATCAGAGCACATGAAGATTTTTGTGTCAATAGATTGTTACCCCCCACTATAACCCTTGTATGTAGTTGAGATTAGACATCCCCAGATCTGTCCCAAACTTACCATGAATGTTAGGTAGATTTGATTTGTTTTATGTACTTATTTAGTTAGGTATTGATTTATTTTAGCTGAGGATGAAATGTGTCACTATTCTATGGAACCAACTGAGATTGTGGAATATATTTTACTGCAAGTGCCTGGTTCGCCATAGGCTATATAGCAGTTGGGACGGATAGTTTTGATATCAGCCAAAATGGGAAAAGGATCCTGGATCTGGATGGGCACATATAGGATTTACTCCTGCGACTACTGGCCGTTGGGGTCTGCATACAGTGATCCAAGAGGACGTTGGGTGCTGACTCCTGGTGGTCAATGGCCATTGCTTGGCTCTGCAGGATATTCACAAAAGATCTTTTTGAGTCGAGGTGAAGAGAGACACTTTTTTTATGACGTTAGGACCATACTGCCAGCAGCAATTTTTGAAAAGTCAATTAAAATCTTAAATTAATTTATTGCTCTTACAACATACTTGAATACTATGGATAAGTATGAGAAAATATCCTATATCTATGTCTAACCTAACACGAGAGAGAGGAGAATATACATAGAAGATGACGAAAAAGGATATAACAGGATCACACACTTCTCGTCCTGGGCTCTGTCAGGACATTTTAAAATAGACACTACACGGAGGACCACGGTAACAAAGATAACAGAGATTCACTTCATGACTAAACCACCCACTTGCAATCTACTCTAATTGATTAATTACTTCCACATCCAGTGGAAGTATAGTAACGACAAAAAAAATTTTTAAAATTTTTATTGTTCAAATAGGCTTAAAATGTCATGAAACGTCGAGATTTTAAGTTTGAGCGAAAAAAAATTTGTCTGTCGGTCTGTCTGTCGGTCTGCCTGTCTGTAACTTTTTTTTGTGCGCACGTTTACTCTGGAACCGTTTAAGATATTGACTTGAAATTTGGTACACGTATGTACTTTAACGAGATCTGGAACTAGATTATATTTTCATGTTGTTCCGACGAAGGGTTGGGGGGTAAATTGGGGTAAATTTGTTTTAAATGGGTAAATCAAGCAGGTAAGAGTCCATAAAATTGGTATTTAGTATACACAAGAGAAGCTAAGGTCTCAAAAAAAATTTTAGCATTAGCCACCCCCATTACCACCCCCACCCCCTTATTAAGGGGATGAAAAAAAATGTGATTTAGTGTATGTACAAGAACCAGAAACCTCAAAATATTTCTTTACTTCATCCACATCCACTACCCACTACCACCCCCCTATCACCACCCCCACCCCACTACCGATGTGGGGTATCGTTTCTTAGGTTTTTGGGGTAGAGTATTTCAAATATTATATTATTAAAGTTCCATAAACAATTATTTCCACATACAAAGTTTTTTTGTTGTGAGTGACTTGGATAAGGAATGTGGATGTGGAAGTAGTGATTCCTTGGGCAGCGGTTTTTTTACCTTTATACAAATGTAACTTTATAATCAGTATGTATATGTGTGAATTTAATAGAAGCCTTTCAGTGAACTCTTTCTCTTGCAGGTTAATACCTCACGCAGTTTTGTGGGTTGGATTGGTTACTGATTTTTAAAGAACTTCAGAAAGTTCCTCGCATCTGTTCAGGGCTTCAATCACAGTATAGAAACTAACGAGTTAACCTCTAACAGTGTATAATATTCAGACATATAAATCAGAAATCTGCCTGCTTTAATAGTGACAAATACAGAGGGAAAGAGCGAGTAGCAATTTGAGGTAAGTAGAAATTGTTTTTACACGTCTTTCGCAGGACTAAGGGCCTAAGCCGTATTCTAAGAGTTGTAATGGACCCTCCGAAAGTAAACAAACCACCTGACGTTAAGAAAGTGGGACTGGCGCTCTCAACATATAAATTATTGTTGCGGTCTTCAGACGCTTCGAAATAAAGACGTAACTCAATATATTATTGACTTTTATTTATGCCTCTTCTTTGCGACAGTAGTCATAATTAGTTTTTTTAAATATCTATTTTGCGTGAAAAACGTAATTTTTAACCATTGTTAAAATTGAAACTATGTCATTTATGTCCACGCTTATTCCGGCATTGAAAATTTCAAAAGCCGCATTTTAGTCCGGTGATATTAGGAAAATGTCTCGGAAAGTTTTGGGACAAGCCAAAAATTAGTCTACCCCCTACAGAATTTCCTCAGGAATCCGAAAAAAATAGTGTTGACCACTCAAAATGGCGGCTTTAATTGTTATTCAACTTTTTGTAAACAAAATGAATTTTGCAACTTACTTGTTTGCTTATATCTTCGCTTCTAAAGGTCGTAGAAAAACGTTCGATCCGTCAATTTCTTCGTTACGGGTTCCCCTATAAGGAAAGAATATGTGTCGGACTCGCTGTCCGTTTCGTCTCGCATTTCTGCATACAGACAATCATTGTCATCATCGTCATTATTTATATCAACATTTCCAATAACTTCCACATTTTCTTGAATTTCATTTAATTTAAACTGACAGACATCAATATTGATTTAATTTGTTTTAAACAGCGAAATAAACATTTAATTTATAACATAACAATAATGCGTGATTGCTTAAATTATAGAATGTTTGTAAAATTGTAAAAAAACGTTGCCCAAGGAATCACTACTTCCACATCCAGATTTTCTATACAAGTCTCTCACAACGAAAAAAAAAAACAATAAAACGATATGTCACATCGGTAGTGGGGGTAGGAACGGTGGTAGTGGGGGTGGATGAATTAAAAAACAAAATTGAGCTTAGCATAGCTTCTTGTATACACACTAAATCACAATTTTATTTTTATCACCCCTTTTAATAATGGGGTGGGGGTGGTAACGGGGGTGGTTAATACCAAAACATTTTTTGGGACCTTAGTTTCTCTTATTTATTCTAAATACCAATTTTATGGACTCTTACTTGCTTAATTTACCCATTTACACCCATTTCCCCCAACCCTTCAACGGAATAAGATCAAAATATAATCTTCCAGATCTCGTTAAAACACATACATGTAGCAAATTTCAAGTCAATATATTAAACGGTTCCAGAGTAATCGTGCGCACAAAAAAGTTACAGACGGACCGACCGACAGAGCGACAGACTTTTTTGCTCAAACTTAAAATCTCGACATTTCATAACATTCTAAGCATATTTAAAAAATAAAATTTTTTACAATTTTGTTTTTGCGTTACTATACTTCCACTGGATGTGGAAATAATTATAAGATGTTTGATTATAAACTACTGAAATTATTTTATCTATAATAATAAAATAATAAAGCTGCTGTATTACAAATTCTTTTTGCGGAGCAACGTAATTGAATAATTGAAACATAATCGAATAATCGGAAAGCTGAGAAAAAATAAGTTGAATTAAAAAAAAAAAGTCCATCTAGCCACTCTTGAAGCCGAGAAAAAGAGAAATAAAGCTGCCGCCGGGGTAAAACTGTCCAAGTACGCCATTAGCAGTGAAGGGGGAGGGGAATCTGGCGTCTAGCGTGAACGCGAGCGTCAAGGATGCAATTTTCTCGATTTTTTTCCATGGCCCATCTAGATATATAGACTTGGCACTTTTTGTAAGTGATAACACACACTCTGAGGTATATTCAGTTAAATTTTCAAGTAAGAATATTTTCAAATTTCGCCGTAATCACAAAAAACGTGAAATCTTCATATCTCGGCTCCAAAGCATCGAAGCAAAAATTTTTTTTTCTTAAATTCGTGTTTCTTTATGACAATTAAAATGCCGTTAGTTGCAATAAATTTTATGCAAAATCCACTGAGATATTTACATTTGTTTAAGCTGCAAAATTGATTTTTTGCGTAGAAAAGTCGCAAATTAAAATTTTTTTGCAATATTCTTTTTGATTATGTAAACGTACGTCAAATACAATGTTTTTACCGAAACAGAACTGTAAAATATTAATATGATCTTTTAGTATAACAGTTTGCATTTTTTTTTTATAAATTAATTGCAAAAAAAATAATTCATATTTTGCAACGGGACAAAGCGCATTTCATTAAGGGTAAAAATATGTACTACTTCTCATAATATCGTTAACATGCAGATTTTATATTTGTGTCTACAGTACTTCAAAGTTCGAGGATCGAAAAATTAAATTTTTTTAGTTTCTTGTCATAAAATGTTATTAACAATCAAAAGTTCGTTCTTTGCATATACCTTCCTTATAGGGGAACCCGTAACGAAGAAATTGATGGGTCGAACGTTTTCTACGACCTTTAGAAGCGAAGATATAAGCAAACAAGTAAGTTGCAAAATTCATTTTGTTTACAAAAAGTTGAATAACAATTAAAGCCGTCATTTTGAGTGGTCAACACTATTTTTTTCGGATTCCTGAGGAAATTCTGTAGGGGGTAGGCTAATTTTTGGCTTGTCCCAAAACTTTCCGAGAAATCGTTATTTTTGAATCTAAAATCACCGGACTATCTTGATGCTTCCTTTCTTTTTGAAGATAATTTAAAAAAATGTCTGTTACCACGATTTGTACCACATTAAATCTATATTGTTTTTTTTTGTAATGTCCACTTGGTTTTTAATTTAAAATAATTATGTATTAACAAAATAATTTTCTTCGGTTTTGGTCATGTTATTTAATACAATAATTGGTGACGCGGTAACAAGCTTCTACATTCTACAATAAACCTAAAATTTTGAAATATAATTCACGTTTATTGTTTCGCGATATATAGGCGATAAAAATTTTAAAATAAATCCTCTCATAAACTTTATAGTTCGATTGTCTCGTAATAGTTCAATCAGTGATTTGGTTTATGGCCCACTAAAACCCGATGAAATTTATCGGGAATAAATAGTAAAATAAATCTCGAATGGATTAGTTCGCGTCAAATCACGTTCCTTCGAGATCCATTGAAGAAAACGAAGAAATGTATGTAGTTAAGTAAACGGTCAGAGCATTGCGATCATGAGTGGGTATTTTTCAATAGAAGTTCTTTTTAAGCTTATTATTTAAACAATTTAAAATGAAATGTTAGTACCTATTAGAATAAAATTATTCGCAGAATATCCGAGTATAGTTTTCATAAACACCAAAACATTTGAATACTACAATGAACGCGTGTTTCACCAACCATGTTGACATCATCAGGAGATAATTATGAAATATGATTAAAATCAGTTCCATGCTGTCAACACGGTTTTTCAAATCGGCACATGTCTTGAACACACACAAGTCTTAGAAAAATGTGTATTTAATATTTTGAACATTAAAAGAATATTTTGCGCAATATCAAACAATCTCTCTAGAGTGCTACAAATTATATTAATTTCTAGAGTTTTTTTTAGGTCATTGCCTAGAACAGTTACATTTTATAAAAGACAAAGTATAAAAAGTGCACGATCTATCAAATAGAAATATTGCTTTCCTTCCAATTTGGTCATATTTTAACAGCTTCAGGAAGCTTGTGAATATTGTGTGGCTGTGCACAATTGTAGAGTTAAGTTAGTGTACTGTATTTTACTAAGATAATGAGAAATATAAAAAAAATATAGTTCAATTTTTTGTCATATTGGGGTCAATTTTCTTAGCTTATCGATACCTCTCCTTTATGTTTAATTAAGATTCTGTGAACTGAATCCTTGCAGAGTCCCGATTCCAGAGCAGATTGTCTTAATGACAACATTGGAAATGCATGAAAATATCCCATTGCTATTTCTACGTTTTCGTCAGCAACAATAGGTTTCCGCACTTCCGCTTTTGAATTCTTGCCTTGACAGAGCTATCAGAGCTATCAGAGCTGTGCCGAGTACCAAAAAAAAAGTACTTGCAAAAATTCGAGTACGAGTACTCGATTCATTTTACTTATGAGTACAATACTCGTAAATATTTTATTAATAAGAAAGTATAAGTACGAGTAATACTCGCAAAACCATAATAAATTCGAGTAACGAGTACGAGTATTCATAACCATTAAAATAAGTTAATATTTTCTCTTCATAGTCTTTAGATAGAACTTTTTAACTATATAGATAAGAACAGATAAAAAGACACCCAGTCAAGTTTAAAATAAAATAAAACCTTTTATTTAATAAAACAAATTTAACGAAATAACCATTAGGCATTATGGTTCACAGAAAATAAAAACATTATTTATAACATAGGCATAGGACATCTCACTTTTTATTAGCAGAACTTCATAGAAGACCTCATTTTGAAATAAAAGTCTCTTCAAATGTTGCTCCTTATTATCATTTTTGTAAATAATCGCTCATAAAAAAATTGTGATATTGCTGCGAATGATTTAGTATTTCGTAGCAAATAATTCAATACTGAAAATCATCACCTATCTATTATATTATTCCTGGTGGCGAAAATAGAAGGGTATTTATGATTTAATATTTTTTGAAAATATTTGCAAAATTTCAATTCGGCGATAATTTTTTCTTAAGTTTCATGAATAGTAAATATCTCTCCATCTTTGTATCTTCTCAATTGGTAATAATAGGCAATCAATGGTTTTCAGTATTGAATTATTTGCTCTCAAATAAGTCATTCGCAGCAATATCACGAATTTTTTTGCGAGCGGTTATTTTAAAAAATAATAATAATAAAAATGTATTTACAAATACAATGCCCTGTGTCACAGAAACGAAGCATCTTAGGACCGATGATTATGGACACTTTTATTCTCAAAATTAGGTCTTTTACCTAATGAAATCATGCTAATAAAAAGTGAAACACCCTGTATAATATCAAATATATATAATATACACTGCTGAGCAGACGACAGATGACAATTGACTAGTTAGTGCCTGAGCCCTTAGTGGTAAACTAATGACTGCACACTAAAGTAAACTAAATCTCTGTGACTACTGTTGTACCAGAGAAATAGAGGGGGTTGAGTACTCGTGAAAAGTAACAATTTTTGACGAATACTTTGTAGGAGTAATTTTTAATGTGCTGTAAATACGAGTAATAAGTCCTCTAAACCAAAAAGTACTTACGAATAATTAAAAAAGAGTACTTTTAGTACTCGAGTACAAAATACGAGTAAAGTATCCGTGTACTCGCCCAGCTCTGTCCAGTATGTGTTTTACAGTGTTTGGTGACGGTTTCCGTTTTTGTGGATATCGAGTAGCATATGTACTACAAATTCTTTATATTACTTTATCACATTCTCCATAAATAATAAACAAATTCAAAAAGTCTTCGTGGGTGTAATTTAAACGCGGTGGTATTTTTTTGACATAAGAGAATGACTGACATTACTGATTGTTTCTAATCATGGCTAATTTGATAAAATTTCCACTAACATTTCTTGAATTTTTAAGAAAATCGCAAATATTTCAAAAAGTTGTACCTTAAACCCCCACAATGCTCATATCAGAAAAAAAGGAATTTAATTTTACATAACTTGATGTAAAAAATATAGGGTGTTCCATTTGACCTAAACAAGTTTTCGCGGTTTGAAATTTACAGAATATAACAAAAATGGAACACTTAGTATACTATTATCGAATGTAATTCAATTGTAGAGTGCAGCTCTCCTTGTGTTCTTTCTACATGCCAAAAGCAAATGAGTATCTTTTACACGAAGAAAGTTATAAAGGTTATTGTAAACCGTTACATCTGTCAATTTTTTTTAAATGTCAAATATCTCTGAAACGGCTGAGTTTAGGCATAGGGTATCCTTATATGTTTTTGACACAGAATTTTATCTCTTTTCCTAAAATATATAGGGTGTTCCATTCAAAATAAGCATCGGTATCGACTTCCGGTATAACCGGAAGTGCCAGATGCTTGTACTTATTTTAGTTGGATTGGTCACACTGCCAATAGTAGCTCCCTAAATATTCAAAATTTTCTGGTGCGTACTTTTCCCTACATCGATCGATGCAGTTCCTGGTGAGACCCTGTATAGGTGCATCCATTTTTACCCTTAATTTATATCATAAGATACACGAATGAAATTTCTATGTAGCGATGGAATTCTATTAGACGAACAAAAAAAACAAGGGTTGCCTCTTATCGTTTTCCTCAGTTCCGCCAGTCGTTATTTAGGGTGCCTAACGCACATGTAGATCAAATGGCTGTTAATACTACACCTATAATAACATGCCATTAATACTAAAATTTCCTGTGTGCAGAGATAATCCTTGTAATAACTGTTTATACTCAATTTGTGAAATAGAAGTTAATTATAATGAAAGCAATTTTAAACACACCTTATGCAGAGCAATTAAAATCGTATACTGGATAACATCAAGCATCAGGTTTTGCACGTGATTTTTGAGGTCAAGTTTGAGGTTTCTGTTCATTTAATACGTCGTTATGAAACATAATATTATATAATAATGTGATGCATAATACGAATATTACGAATCAAATAACCATTCAACTCAATGAATTATTATCTTCAATATTTATGTTAATAATTCTGATATGGCATTATTAACATATTTGAAAAGACATGCATTAGGTGAAAGATAGTAAATAGTTTGATAATTTTCTTTTATACGCTTCAGTGATAGTTATATAGGGTGTCCCAGAGACAGTGGTCAAAACGAAACCTGGTAAAAATAGACATCATTATCAACCCCCGAAACATGACGTGTTATCCAAAAGTCCACGGTTTAAAAGTTATTCAGATTTTTGTGATTTTTGAGGAATTTACTACCTTTCTTACAAAAATCACCACTATGCTAAAACTAATCAGTATATTCACCTGAAAATAGGCACGGACATACTTTGGTAATGTAGCAACGATATAAAGTATTCAATTTTTATTTAGGATTAATGTAAACACCTTTTTTGTTTTTTTTTTCTAAAATTTATGTTTCTGAGAAAAAAATTGTATTTACAAATGGCTATTGTAAAAAAGACTGTTCGATGACAATGTGAACATAATGTTAAAAACTACCTTGATTTATGCTAACTACATAAAAAAAAATTTCAAATTCGAATACCTATTGGCACATTTTTAAAATAGTCATCATTCATGAAAAGTCCGAAAAAAATTTAAATTAACCAAATCCGTACAAAACAACGAAAGTGATGATGGAAAAATTAAACAACAAATAATCAAAAATATGTACTTGTTACATTAAATTTTCAAATGTTCTGCCTCCCTCCGAAATGCATAATCCACAACTTCGTAAAAAATTCCGTTTTAGTCGAATGAATGTCTGCCGCTTTGCTTTATTCCATTTATCGCTACTGCAATTTTCCTGGCGTACATTATTTCTTTAAAATGCTCCCAAACAAAATACAGTTAGGTTTAAATCAGGAGATCTCGCTGGCCACCGCCCCCGATCCAGTTATTTGAAAGGGCGTTATTTAAATATCTCTGTACTTCTATGGCATGGTGGCAGGATGCGCCGTCCTGTTGAAACCACATATTTTTCCGAATTTCTAATGGGACATTCTCCAGTAAAATCGACAGCTCATTTTCCAAGAAATACTGATATCTCTCTACATTCAAATGAAGCGGCAGCTCAAAGGGACCGATGAACTCAGCGTTCAAAATCCCACTCCACAGGTTTACACTAAATTGGTGCTGGAAGTTGTGGGGATTCCGAATCCAATAGTAGTGCGTATTGTGGGTGTTGAATAGCCCAAATCTTTTAAAAGGGGATTGATCGGTCCATAAAATTTTATTGAAAAAATTAGGGTCCCGCCGATTTCTTCGTAGCATCTCTCTGCAAAATTGTACTCTAATCGGATAATCATTGGGTAATAATCTTGCACCCACTGGATGTGATACGGACCATCTGTTAGTACGTAAAATTCTGTGAACAGATGTTGTCTTACACTAATCATTGGATCTAGCTCAATTTCACGCAATAATTCTTCGCGTTCCGGATTGATCCTAGATCCAGGCTCCTCATGTAGTGCGCCAGGAATAACTCCTACCGCGTAAGAAATATGAAGTCTGTTAAAAATACGATGATCCGGAAAACGTTACTGCGGTGGTGCCGCTTGTCCTTCGCTTCTTCTTGTGTAATAAGTAATAAATAAACAAATTTTTGACTATTTGTTATTTAATTTTTCCAACATACATTTTCATTCATTATTTTGTATAGTTTTGGTTAATTTAATTTTCCTTGTTTTTTTTGGATTTATCACGATTAATGACTTTATTAAAATTTTTCGATAGCTGCACGAATTTGAAATATTTTTCATGTAACTAACATAAACCAAGGTAGTTTTTAACATTATGTTCACATCGTCATGGGATATTTTTTTTTAGAATACCCGTTTGTAAATTGAACTTTTTTTCTCAGAACAGAAATTTTAGAAAAAAAAACAAAAAAAAAAGGTGTTTACATTAATCATCAATAAAACTTAGTTACTTTATGTGGTTAGTACATTATCAAAGTATGTTTGTGACGACTTTCAGGCCACTGATTAGTTTTAGCACAGTGGTGGTAAAGAAGGAAGTAAATTCCTCAAAAATCTCAAAAGCCCGAAGATCTTTTAAACCGTCGACTTTTGGATAACTCTATATTATGTTCAGGGGGTTGGTAGTGATGTCCTCTTTCACCAGGTTTCTTTTTGACCACTGTCTCTGGGACACCCTGTATTAAACATGTATATTTTTATCACTAGATTAACTAAGCTTCTTCTTATTCACAAAGTCTTGGCAGTCGTTTTCTAACAAGAATGATTCTACGATAACTGGTATGACACATTTCCAACTGTCATGAAAAACTAATCATCTGACATATTTGTAACAATTTCTGCCATATGTACAAAATCTAGAACCACATTCAACATAAACATTTTTAGAATCAGAATTTTAATATCATCCTGTATACTCACCAATAAAACTTATTATTCACATAAATTTTCACAAAAATTCAGACCAGGCGACCTGGTTGGTCACTTAAGGATTCTGGAGCTAATCCAATTCGAATCCACGAACAAACCCACTGACTCAATGCCAATCAAGCATGACTTTGACCGCCCGTTTGATGTGCTGATTGAAAGCCGTCAGTACTGCGGTTGGAGAGAGTTACACAGATGGATTCAAGATGGACGAAGATGGTTGGTGTGGGCGTAGCAGGGCCTAAATGCAGGCTATCTAAAGCCCTCGGTAACACCCCAACCAACCATCTCAGGAATGCCTAAATAGAGGCACTCGGAGGGCAAAGATTTATATACGTTCAGATAGCTAGGCAGCATTAAAGGTTGTCAGGTCCTATACTTTTGAGTCAAAAATTGCCTGGGAATGCAGACAATCCCTCAAGCAACTGGCAAAAAACAACAAGGTTACCTTGAAGTGGGTGCCAGGGCATGCGGGAATAGAAGACAACGAATTGGCTGATAGCCTCGCAAGAAAAGGGTCCATTTCTTGGACCCGGACCTTTCTGTGGCTTTTCTAAGGGACACATAACGGAGGAGGTCCTAAAATGGGAAAAGGAACAAAAGGAGTCCTACTGGAGGAATACTCCAGGCCAAAGACAAGCGAAAAGGGTTTTAAGAATACCACAAGGCTTCTCGAACTTGAAAAGTCCGACCTAAGGCTGATCACAGGCCTTTTAACTGGCCATTGCCCCTTGAGATATCATCTCAAGAACACGGGCATGGCAGAAGATGACAAATACAGATGCTGTGAAGCTGCAACTGAAACTGTGGAACATATAGGCCAGGAAACGAAGACATTAATTCGGAAATAAATAGTGCTCAACGGATTATTATTTTAAGTTGTAGGGTTGACCCTTAGAAGTAACATACCAAAAATCCCCAGCCGTGGGCTTTATGCGTTAGGAGGGAGGGGGGTGGAAAGGGTCGATTTGTAGGTTTTTCATTATTATCTCGAAAACTAAGGATCCTAGCGAATAGGTCATTCTATTCAAAATGAAAGTAAATTAAATTGTCTACAAAAAAGACCCTATTCATTTTTTCGCTAGGAGCAGTAGTTAAGGGCGTACGTGAGTTTGAAAATGCGAATAGCTGGAAAAACTGTGTATTGTGGGAGGTAATGCTTAACAAGTAGAAAATTTTATAATATTACAAGTATTTACAAGGCCATATTAAGTAATTGGTCGAGTTCATCGACAAGATCATCATCATCGTCGTCGCCGTTGATGCAGACGATTGGAGGGCCGTTGGTACACGAAGCGCGGCAACTGCTGCACACAAGCGAGCAGGGTATGCCTGCTTTGCGGCACCCGCAACGGACCCCGCAACCAGTTGTGCACCCGCAAAATATGTTATTTAGGACGGATTCTGGCGCAACTGAGTCCGTGCTTGTGACGGGGGTAAGGAAGCCATCCGACCCCCTCATCCATCCCCAAGCAGTTGGCTCCTGCTGCTGATCTCCCTATAGCCATTGCTGAATCTGCAAACAATAATTCGTCCTTTGTAGTTTAAAAAAATGTGACACAATCTTGTCTAACCAAATACAAAATAAGTTAATGTAAACAAGCATATATTGATATAAACCTGCAAATGAACTCTAAGGGAGTGTTGGCGAGCAGCCCCTCTAGTGGGTGGAAGTGCTGCAAAATCAAGCTTCAGTGTTATACTACGTTCCAATTTTGGCCATAATTGATGTCGCCAGTGCTGCCAATTGCACGGAGAAAAAATGTTGGCATATATCGAATGTTGATCGCCAAGATACCCCCTACAACTAACACCAAGCCCCAAAGTGTTATACTCTGTTCCACAATTAAATATTTTCGGGGGCGGCTAGCCCCAAAACGGTCAGGTCTGACTCACATAAGATAAAATACTCAGACCTACGATAACATGGGAGCAGGCGAGCGATTGACCGCTGGAGTTGGTTTGACCTCACACTGCGTTTTCACGCGCTCTATTTTCTTTATGTATTTTGAGAGAGAAGGAGTTGAAAAAAAAATCTAATATTTTGCACATTTACTAACTACAAGATGTACTTTCGAAATATGAATTTTAAAAAAATGCTAAATGAGCCCATTCTTATAACTGATTTGCATTTCCATTACTATAAGATTCAGATCGTGCAGAAGCTGTATGATGGTAATAAGCTGGTTCGTATGACATTCTGCAGAGAATTCTTGTAAATTCTGAATCAGCATGAAAATGCGCTAAACTGCTTATTAATGTCTGATGAAGCTCAGTTTCACAATAAAACTGCATACGTTCCGTTTTATAGAGTTTATAAGCTTTAATTATGCCTATAACCATTTTTGTCGTAAATTCGACAGAAATCGCAAAAAATAATATTCTCGTGACAACCACTCAGTGACAACCAAATGAATCAATTTACATTAAGAAACCTTTTGTTTGATTCATTTCTGCTCCAAAATATCTGGCGCCTGCGTCTGGTCTAAACAACTTTTGTATATGTATAACTTTTTCTAGAACTCTAAAAATGAGGGAGTTGGGTGGGGTCAAAATATAATGAATAACCCTGTCCAGAAGAAAAATTACATTTTTAATTACTAAGAACCATTTTATTACACGCAGTTTGCCGGAAACAGCCCACCGCCTACGTAAAATTGAAGCATGTAAAGTTATAACAAATATGGGAAAGACTAACATAAATCAGTGGATTACCAAAGTGGTTTTACTGATATAAATCCAGAATCAGAACTAGAAATAACTAGAATTCTTTCTTGCCAATCTCGTATTCGATTAAGTTAATTCAAGATTTTTTAATTGTTATTTTAGCAGCTTTCAAGGCCTTTCAGAAAGTGGTAATACGAGTTAGTGTCGACTAAATGTTTTTAGTAAATAACCGGTTATCTAAATAGGTCAAAAACTTTGTTATTGATTGTTATACTTTCACTCGTAGGTACATTTCACTAACAAAGTTTCAAAAAGTAATGGATTTAAATTGTTGTCCCTATTCTCATCGCTTTCCTGCATGTTTTCAAGTGGCAATCAGCATTTTTCGCTTTTAATCACCCCACAGTTAGAACGGAGAGTCCCGACAGTGGATCCATAAACGTGCGGATTCACGGGTTTCGTAAATTCCGTAATTTGTTTTGGCTGTTATTTATTTATTTTCCTGATGTGGAAAATCGCAGTAGTAAATCCTATTTATATATATATACAGGGTGATTCAGGTATGCAGTCATTAATTTCTAATGGTGATTCTACGTAAAAATATATATAAAAAAGTTCATATAAACCTAAGGACGCTGCGGGCCTCTGAAGGGGGCACCCAAAATTACCATTTTATTTAATATCTCACTAGCTACAGTGACTAGTTTTTACACGTGATTCGATATCAATAAAGGTCATTATCTGATGCTATCCAAATTCAATCTTTCAAAATTGGAAAGGGGGACTTTCTCCCCCTCCCCAATTTTTTTAAAGTGAATTTTCTGTGATTGTCTCATCGGAATATGATTCCTTGGCTATAAATACACAAAAAAGGTTATCTTATTGTAACGCCGTACGACCAACTGGTTTCGAGAAATGTCAACCTAAAGAAACGCATGCATTGCCTAGAATTAAAAAATAAGGATAATGATTTCTCGCTCTTCTGCATAATTTAACAAGAATAAAAACCGTGGTCAGTCAATTTTCTAAAATAACAAATCTGTATTACATGACATCGAGAAATACCAATAGGGTTGGCTGTCAAACGTGTCAATAAAAAAGAACAAATTATTACTAAATTAAAGGGCTCAACAGGTTTTAAAGATGAACAAAATTAAATTAAATGTTCAAAATGGGCATCATCCATTTCCATACAAGCTTCTAGACGACGATGCATTGAAGCAAAGACCCGATGAAATATTCCTGGTACGCTCCTGATAGTTTCGCACTCCATTGCTACATGTTCACGCAACTCTTCAAGATTTGTCACAGGAATTAAGTAAACAAGGCTTTTCAAATAACTCCAGACAAGAGAATTTAGGTCGGGGGATCGGGGGGAAAAGCTACTGGTCCGTTTCTGCCAATCCATCTATTGAGATAAGCTGCATTTAAATAACTTCGAACAACTATTCTAAAATGGGGAAATGCACCATCGTGCATGAACCATATTGTCTTTCTGGTCTCATACGGCACCTCCTCCAAGAGACCTTCTAAATTATTTCTTAAAAAATCTAGATAATTTAACTTATCCAATCTATTAGGCAAAACAAATGGTCCTAATAATCTGTTGCCAAATATACCTGCTCAAACGTTGATGAAAAATTTTTCTTGGTGCCTGGACGCGAAGAAAGCATGAGGATTTTCTTCTGTCCATATGTGATTGTTGTGAAAGTTGATAACGCCATGCCATCCCGCGTAAAACACTGTTTCGTCCTTAAAAAAATATTTTTAAATAAATTCAGCATTTCTTCCACATTCTCGCACAAGCCATCGGCAAAAGGCCTCCGTTCTTGGTAGATTTTCCGGTTTGAGCGCTTACACCCTTTGCATGTGGTAGAGATACAGTAATTGTTCATGTAACACCCTCCAAACAGACGATGCAGACGCATCTTCCTGTAACGCTAGCCTTCTCGTACTGATTTGGGGATTCGCATTTACTTCATTTAATATTGCTTCTTCTGTTTCTGGGGTCCTAACATAACGATCTGAGCCAGAATTTTCCTTGTCTGAATAGAACTGACCCCTTTCTCGTAACGAACGATCTACATTTACAAAAAATCTTTCGCAAGGTAATCTATTTGGGAAAGCTTCTTCGTACAATCTTCTTGATTCAGCAGCATTACCCCAGGCTCGACCGTAGAATAAATGAATATCGGCCTGTTCTTCGAAAGTGTAACTCATAATAAATAAAAATTGAAATTCTCTTATTAAAGACTGCGTAATGAGAACCTTACCTTTTATGTCATTAATGACAATTCAATATTGGAAACCAATAACGACCAATTAAGTAATAAAAAGCCAAGTAAGTTGATCAGTGGTTAGAAGTATTTACAAATAAAAAAATATGGCGTGAATTTTTGCAAGTGCAGATCGAAAGTTGGCCTTCTGTACATAGCACTTGCAAAAATTTGAAGAAAATGAATTCATTGACAAAATTATGTTTACGCAAGAAGACTGGAAAAATTCCTATAGGTTGAAATTTCTCGAAACCGGTTAGTCGTACGGCAGTACAACAAGATAACCGTTTTTGTGTATTTATAGCCAAGGAATCATATTCCGCTGAGAAAATCACAGAAAATTCACATTAAAAAATTTGGGGGCAGAAGCAAGTCTACCCTTTCCAATGTTGTGCACCCCCGATTGAATTTACCTTGGTGAATAACATTTATTGATATCGAATAACGTGCAAAAACTAGTCACTGTAGCTCAAAGGGTCCCTGAGATATTAAATAAAATGTTAATTATGTGTGCCCCTTTCAGAGGCACGCATTGCTCTTAGGGAGGGATTTCCGGACCAATATTTATATGAACTATTTTCATATTTTTTATGTAGAATCACCATTAGAAATTAATTACCGCATACCTGAAACACCTTGTACATTAAACTGTTTTAAACATGGAAATACAAAAAAAAAACAAAGAATTATATAAAAATTTTATTTGTGTATACTTTTCCATTTCACTCAAAACTATTCGCCTTACAAGACCTTTTCCCCCAAATTTCATTTTCTTAAAAAAAAAGAACTTAACTAATTTTTTGCCGAGAACAATTTCTTTCTATTTACTAGCGAAATATTTTGTCGAACTCCTCTACACGTTTCCTTGAATAAATAAGGAACAGAAAACCAGACTGGTTTTTAATCCATTGCTTATTTAAGGAAACTTATAGAGAAGTTCGACAAAATATTTCGCTAGTAAATATTCTGCCCTCTGAAATACCTACTAATTTTTTTCTAAATAATATAGTTTGAAAATACCATGTGATGAATTTCAGCGTCTTTCTTTTTCTCCAAGGTTCAAGCCCTTTTTCTTCTTTAGTAACTGAACAGCTTCTAATTTTTTTTTTCAACTTTTAATGGAGTCTTTCGTGGGATACCTCTCTTCAAGGATACCACTTAGTATGGAGGTAAATTAGGTTAAATCGTCATATTTTAACCTGATCTTAGTTGTCTATGCCCTCTTACTTATCTTATAACACATCCTGTATATAAGAGCTACCGCCTTAAATTAATACATCTTAATTCACTTTTATCTTGGCAATTGAGTGTCTGCATGTGAGATTAAATAATCAAGAAAAAAGATTTTCATAATTACGTCTACAAATCACATGAGCGATGAGTTATAAAATAGATTTACAGTACTTGATAAGATTGCTTATCCATATCAAAATTAATATACTTACTTAATTCATAAAAATTGTAGTCTAGTTGATATATTGAAAACACAAAAATCTCTTTTTTAATCGACTTTCTATGAAGTCGCTCTCAAACTGCAATGTATAGTTCGGTGGTGGTACCATAATTTTATCAAATTACACCTAGTGTAAGGTTTTTTAGTTACAAAGGCGGATAGTCGGATAAGATGGGTGAATTTGTCCCGCACGGATTATGCTCATTTTCTTTGCTTGGTAGTATCAACAGCACTTATAATTTTGCCATTTCAGCCCTTAAAGATAGGATTTTGCAGAGTGAGAGGAAAACATGAGTTTATTTTCGGTTTATTATAAATATTTTAAAAATCATAAATAGTATAATCCTTAATCAAAAAATGTAAATTCTTCAGGTAATTTCGGGGCACCGTTGAGGTGTGTTAGGGGCAACAAACCTATATGTATATACATCAAATTCTTCATTGGATAGTCCTCTCCAAGTCCTATAAGTTTAATGCAAGATGTTCCCTAACCCTGAACAATAATTCAAAAAATCCCAAAAAGTGATTTTTTCCCCATGCAATTTAAATGGGAAACTTCATGTCTCCATTGATGATACCATTTAAAATCAAAATTTTGAAACACAAAAAAATACGTACTTACTTTTTTCGGATTTGGAAACAAACTGCGAGACCTTCTATAGAAAATTAAGTCATTTTTGGACCACCCTAGTGGACACACTTTATATATTTTGACGACATGGAACATGGCCCATGGCTAACAAAATATGATGGCCAACGATTTTTATGGATTCAAAACACATTAACTAGTTTTATTTAGTTATATATTTATGTGAACCAACGTTCGTTCATTTCTATGCATTAAAGAAGATAAATTAGTTAACAAAGAAACTTAGATTTCTTTAGAGCAGTTATTTGTAATACAATTATACCATATAAGACGTCTAATACAATAGAAATAAAATGAAATATAAAATTAATAATCATAATGTAAATAATTCGACGAAAAGATAAATAAATTATCTGTACCACTGTACTTATAGATCATAACTTTTCTGAAATGTCATTCACATATTAGTGAAAAGGTTATCCGATATTTATATAAACCATTCTTTTTATTAGTCTTCGACAAAGAGGCTTTATGCGTGATCTGTTAGGGTGGGTCGAAAAAACACTTTAAAATTTTTGTTATCGCTATACCCCGAAAAAGTTGCCTATCGCCTAGCTAAGCAAAATGAAAAAAATAATTTTCAAATAAAAAAATATCTTCCGTTCGTGCATCGCACTCAAAGTTTTGAAAAATGGCGAAATTTTGCTATTTCTCGTCAATTTTTTGTAATTGCTAAACTCACTCCTATCGAAACGCCATAGGTTTTAATGTGAAGTTTGTGGCAAGAGGAATTCGAAAAAGATTTAAATCCTGTAAATTCAAAATATTTATTGTTCTCACAAAAAGCTCAAAAAACAATTATTAGTAGAAATGACAATATTTCATAATTTCTGCTAATTTTACCTTTTCATTTTTAGTAAACAAACGGTGAATAAAGTCAGATTTTTGGAAAAATTCTGACATAATAGATCTTGATAGGAGGGACGTTCTAATGAAGTTCTCTTGCATCAGCGCCACACACTTTTTTAGATGTTTCGGTCACAAGTTTGACACACCATTCTACAGCATGGGTGTGATAAAGCAAGCTTTGGAAATCCGGTTGCAGCGGTATCCTAGTCTGTACTATATTTTTAATGTCCTCATTCGTAATGTTCCTTAATAGTGAAGGAGTCTGTTCTATCTCACCAAAACATGTTGACGTAGTCTATTGCTTTGAAGTTCACTTGGCATGGTGAAGTTTCGAATAGTCTTTTCCTTGGAAAGTGATCGAGCTTTCAACACTCGGCACAGCCCCAGTTCTCTTATAAGTCTTCTTTCATCCACAATCATTGCAAAGATTACATTTTCGGAGTGGACAAAGAAAGCATTTCGCTCAATTACTGGGTTGATGACTTGCAGTAAATTTTGAGTTAGGTACCGTGATGTTCTAATGGCCTCAAAAACTATCTTTGGACCGCCTGTGAAATTGCTGGTTCTAATTTTGAACCAGAGAAGCATGTAACATTTCAAAATAAAATGTATCAACTGCCTAATTTCATCAGTACTTTTTCTAAACTCGCGTATAGTCTGAGAACTCTGTTTGTTGTCATCAACCATCTTGACTCTGAAAGCGGATCAGGATCACGAGCTGCTAAATCTTCTAAAATTGTACTCGACTTTATGACAGCAGAAATATCAAGCAGGTATCAATGATCCTTGCTCAGCACTTCTCTGCCAACTTGAGGAATGGGAATCTAATACAAACTGGCACACCGCCGCAATCGGATTTCCAAAGCTTCTCGTCATACCCTGGCTGTAGAACGGTGTGTCAAAACAGGCGTTTTTCACAGAAATCATTAACGATGAATTTTTTTTATGAATTATGGATATTACTACAGTCATTTGGTGCTCAAAAAAGAGGTTACCTGGGAAGTTCTCCGGGAGTATTGAAAATTGGTGATTTTCTAGATTTCGATGTGCTCTTTCCGAATTTCTACTTTGCCACCTCGTACCTTTGCCGCTTCCGCCGTCATATTGAAAAAATGCCGCCTAACAACCGTTTTTTGACAATATCTCCTTTCCGATTCATTTTACGATAAAAACAGTATCAGGAAACACACATCAGCTCCGGAAACCTTGTTAAAACTTATTTCTTGCAAATGCAAAAGGCCTGTGGTTGCAGAAAGACTGGATTAAAGTGCTCCATTATATGCATGAATTGTAGTGGTATCTGTTATAATTCGCAAATTCTATCACAAGATAGCCCAAGTAATATACATGGTACCAAATCCTTTCGGTTTCCGTTTTTGCTACGAAGCCTTAGTTCTTAGGGTACAACCTGGTACTCATATTGCTACTTTATTGGGTAAGGCTACTTTATATGGTTCTTTTTAAGTAACTGTTACCAAACCGATACCATTTATTGGAATTGTAAACACCCAAAGTCAAAGTAACATTTGGGTAGTTACTGGAACTAGGCAGTACCATTTTATTGTTACTCTGTAGTGGCAAAAACTATATAGTACCAGTGGATCAGTTACTGCCACCCACCAGTCCACTAAGATGCCTAAATAAAGTAACTGGGTACAAAGAGAGGCAATCTATGTTCCAGAATAGTTCCAGTGACCATCACTTGAAACTTTAAAGTATCGTGGCATTTTAGTGGCAACATGGGTAGCGAAATAGTTCCTGTTGGTACTTTACAGTTCCAAAATAGAATCTGATACTATAGAGTCACATCAGGATAGTTGCTATTGGGTCACCAAAGTCACAGATCTTTTAGAGGTAAAATGAGGGAGGTCCTCTATACTTTATAATGGAGGGCCTAACTTTATAGTACCTTTGTTAAAATCGGCCATTATTAGTTGTTAAAACTTTTAGAAAAAAAATTGGTTTTAGTCAAAAATAGACAATGGTTATGTTAATATCTTATCATAAACTTTTACGAAAAATGATTTTGAAAGTATTCCAAATGTTTCCCTAATAAATATTTAAATTTTTTAATCTCGCCTTTTTAAATTATTTTGTCAAAAAATTACAAAGAAAGTTTAATTTTATGTTCCCACCGCATTTACAAGCTTATTTTTTAACATTTCTTAATGATTTTCAAACCAATGGAAAGTTTATTCTTTCTAGATTCAGGTGCTGCCCAATTATTCTCGAAATTGTTGTTAACAAATGCTACAGATATTGTTTAAACAAAGCGTACCAAAATAGTACAATCTAAATTTCAGAATAGAGGCATTTTAAAAACTATTGCAGTTAGATGCATACTTCTATGATACGAAATCTGCAGAAAAGAATGGAGCAATTTTTAATGAAAGAATTATCTGCATTGCTTTATTGTTGTAAAAGCTATGACTATTTTTGTACAGCGCCCGCTATCGTTTTGAGTTTGTATGCGTCTAGTCTATCATCAGCACTTGCACTAAAATATTCTATGATTGTAAAATATTTACAAAACGTTCTTATTAATGTTTATTATTTATACGTAAATTATTACCATTTGTTATCGTGAAGAGAATTTACTTGCGAACAAAAATTATTACGTTAAATATTATAACTTAAAATACTCTTGAGATACAGTGATACAGAAAACAATGTGCAACCAACTAAACTTAAATTTACTTGTTGTGCATAAAAAATAACAATATCCAAGTTATATATTTATATTTTGCTTACTTAAATTAAATTATCACCTAATAATTTACTCGTACAATATCAACCTACAATACATTCTAACTCAGTTTCCCGACAACCGCAGTTTCCGGTAACTCCGAAAAAAGTTTTTTAGTCCGAATTTTTTTTTACTAGGCGAAGACTGGGCTCCCAAAACAAGCCCGGACCCGGGGGAATCACCTCGCATCACCCCCCCCCCCCCCCCTCTCGACAGGACTGAAAATGAATTGGATTGAGAATTTCTGGATTTATCGCAGTCGCACTATTCCAAAGAATTATTTAATACGCGTCTGTCTGTCTGTCAGTAGGTGGTAATTTTCTTATACCAGCCTTAAATAACGGATTTTATTCAAATTACCTGTAAATATTTTTTTTATTTACTACGTATCTACTGCTAACTATAAGTAATAAGTATTGTATAAAGAAAATAAGGACCCACCTTCCATATACAAAAAATATAAAAACTGAATGAATAATGAAAGTGGGTGTCAATATTTATTTACAATAGCAGTTATCGTTAATTTCTTAACACACAATGATGCATAAACATTTTTCACAGTAAAAAACCATCGGTACGATCAGAGGTGAATTATTCTGATAAAATTTTGACGGTATTATCCAAGATTTACAATAATTATATTGATTAATGGCTTTAGTCAATCCATTTACAAACGTCAGTTTATCTCGCAACCGAATACATAATCTCCCACACAGTTGCAGCGTTATGAACCAGGTACTATTTGTCTAAATTTAGTTTTGGAGACTTCATTCAAAATTTACAAAGCAAGGACCAATTTTCTCACTACAATACCCATAGTAGCATTGAGCCCTGGGTACTTCATCAAATCAAGCGTTATGCTAAGAATTTAAAGTATTCCAATGCTAACGAATGTTATTTTTAAATATTGATTCACCTATTATTAAATCACAGATTAAGAATATCATTACAACTATACACAAATTGTTTAATGAGATTGCAAAGAAATTCATCCTGAACGTAAATATCTCAAATTTCTTTCAGAGGCGGGGGCGGCTTTTAGAAAAGGCGACAGGAGCGACCGCTTCCCCCCTCTCCTCAAAACTAACATACGATATATATTACCAAGTCTCCAGAAATCCATTGCACTGCCATTAACAAGTCGTAAAATACAGTGGGCAAACACAGAGCGTCGTATGTGAAGTGAGCTTGCAATACCAATGAACAGATGCCAAATAAAGAAGAAGAAGAAGAAGAAGAAGAAGAAGAACAGAACTTAACCTGTTTCGAGTCTTTACTTTTATTATCTATTTTATTTACACTCGTGTTTTTTTTTATTTACTGTTCGAATGTGATCTTTAACAGATTGATTTATCCGTATACCAGGTGTCCACGAGTAAACATACGTTCCCAATTTTTTGGTAGTTTTTAATTTAAAAATTTAGTTTTTGGTTCAACTGGAAGTAACATCAACTTTTTTGTTAAATAGAATCACCATATTTTTTTATGGTTTCTTATTAGGCATAAAATTCTAAGTATTAGTTTATTTCTATTTAAAAAAATTCCACAAAATAAGTGAGATACGAACAATTTTTTATTTTTTTCAAAATGGCCGCGTCAGATGAACGCGACCGTAAGAGAATTGCTAAGTAGGCTATGGAAATTCTTAGTAAGGTTGTAGACTTGTCTCTAAAGAACAAAATAGTTATTTGAATTACTGATAGGTAAGTACGACTATTTTTAGGTTTTTCTCAAAAGACAGAATTTTATTTTTATTTTCATTTTCATTTCAGAGGTCCTATGGAAAATTTCTTAAGGGGACCGTGCTAGTTTCTTATTAATCAGAAATAATGATTCATAAACTTTAATTTTTTTCGCCATTAATCCTTTCGATATGTTTCATAATAATAAGTATACTTAAAAGATAAACGCCAACAGATAATTTTAATAAGGTACCTATCTACATTTAAATCCAAGGGCTTGTTACTGATAATTTTTTTTTTCGTTATTTTCTTTATGGTATTCATTCAATAGAATTAGATTATCTAGATAAGCTGTAAAGATTGGGTTTCAATAAAAAACGCTTCGCCGATTCGTGACGTAATTTTGCATAAACAAAAATTGAAAAAGTACATTGTTTCTGTCAGAACTTCTTTGTTTTTTATGCTATAGAAATAGAGAAAAAACCATTTGAAAGCCTAATTAACAGTTTCTCATTTTTGTTCTTACCGCTTTTGACGTAAGTGCTATAGTTTCTGAGATATTTAACATTTAAACTAAATATTTTGTCTTATAGACGTTCGGACGCCACCTTTATACTTCCAGATTCCCGAAACCATTAATTCTACAGAAATTAGAAAAAAACAAAATTCATCCTCAATTTATTAGCTTTCTTATTTGTCTCTAGCATATGTTTTCGCTCAATGTAATACTTTTCGAGTTATTTGACGAATATTGTTTTGAAATATCTTTTTTTTAAGCTAAAGTCCCAATTTTCAAGTCGTTATAACTTAAAGACTATCAATTTTTATGAAAAGTTGCATAGAACCTTTTCTTCTTAAAATTTCATTTTATTTCACCTCCAATGTTTTTAATTATTAAATCTCGACTGTGGCCTGATCAGCATCTACAAAATGACGTCACGTGAAGCTCCGCCCTGTTTTCGCGCGGTCCAACTTTGGTAATTTATTTAAGGAAAAAAATTTGGAAATTGCCTTAAAAAGTGTTTTACTTTCGATTTTTAAAATAAAAAAAATGCTGAATGGGCCTATTGCAGATAGCCAGAAAAATGACAGACATTTGCAACAATTGAATTATCCTTTACATTACTCACTGATTATCTGAAGTAAGTGTATTGAGTTTGTTATAAACAAGTAAATTAATATAAAATGGTTAAAAAATATTCAAGAGATGAAAAAGTTGACATGTTGATTACTTATGGAGAGACAACGTAATGGAACTAGAGCACAAACTCTGTATTTGTAAATTTATTCAATAGTTATAAAATGAGCGAATATTGACAATGTCGCTTTCAAGATATAAAGGAGGAGTATCTTTAAGGCCGGTTTTCGGCCTAATTTATTTCTTCAGGAAAAAAGTCGAAAAACATTTTTTTAGTATCTACTAACAATATTTAATCGATTCCACCCCAAACGAAACCTTTCCGCTATTTCTTCTATTTATACCCCCCTAAACAGTTAAATAATCAGCATTCAGTTGATTTTTTTGCATTTTTTTAAAACATTTTAACATACTGTTGCTGAATAAGGATATTTTTGATTTTGTACGTGTATTTTCGTTGTTTCGGAAGAGGTGAGACGGGGGAGGAGGGGGGTCATACGGGGTAAAAAGGGAGGGTGCGGGAAAGTTTTGTTTGGGGTGGAATCGATTAAATATTGTTAGTAGATACTGAAAAAACGGATTTTGAGTTTTTTCCTCAAGAAATAAATTGGGCCGAAAACCGGCCTTAGAGACCCTCCTCCTTGGCGACTTCTTCTTCTTCTTTAGAATGCATCTAGTTTCCACTCCTACTTAGCTTGAATAAAACCAATCCAATTTCAATACTAAGTTACTACGTCACTACAAATTGTGACGGACATTCTTCAAATAGCTCTCAGCAATTATCGGGATTAGACGACTGATATTCGGTCAATGAACTTTTCTTTTTGAGAACTTCAACATAATCAATGGGCATTCACTTATTGCGAAAACATAACGTAAAACGGTTAATTATTATATAAAATATACGAGATAAATCAACAAAAATTTTATAAACCTTATAAATGGTCTCTTGACATTTTTCGCCAAAACGCTTATTTTTCGAGATATTCGCAAAAACACATTATGCACAGTGCCCACCTAAGAAAACATTTGGAAACGATTCGGAGGTACACTCGTCAGTTTCTGAATGAGTAAATAAAAATGAACACCTATGAAAAATTTCATTCCATGTATTAAAAATTTGAGACTATTTTTACTGTACATCAAAATATTTCGATGTGTTTATTTCTGTGCTTTTGTATAATAATCTAATTTCATATAGTTGCTTTTCCGGAAATTTAGTCATTCATTCATATTTTTAATCATAAAATTAAGAGGTTGTGTGTACCTATTGTACGTCATTTGTATGTATCCTGTTCGAACCACCCCCGCTACTGACACACTGACAGTATCATTCACAAACGGAAACATAAATTCCCAAAAATTAGTGAGTAACGACTTGTATCTTTACCATCCTAATCCTCTTTAATTCCGGTGCATCGACTCATAAATTCTTATCTACTTCAATTACATACTTACATCAATAAGCACCTAATAAACAGTGTCTACTATTTACAAAACAACGAGCAAATTTCGATAAGAAAATGTATCTATCGATAAATTGAAACAGTATCACAGTTGAGTAAATAAAACTCAAGTAAACTGTTTATTTATTTTATAATGAAATATGACAAGCTCGCACTGTAGAATGTAATGGCAGTGTAAAATGTTTTTTAAGTGTTTTTTTTTTAAACTGTCTTCCTAACCGCTTCTTAACTCACAAAGTAACCCCCTGAAAATCTGGCACTTTATGGTACGTAAAGAGAGACCTCACAACTCATTGTGGATCCTGATTGTTATATAATTGAGCAAAATCTATCAAAGATGATAAAATAAGCTAATGGAGTAGTCAGGTGGCCAACACAATCACCTGACATACCTCCATTAGATTTCTTCTTATGGGGACATGTAAAAAAATTAGTTTACAGTCAGTTAATCGATATGGCAGACGTATTCAACAAAATATATGCAAGTGTTGCCACAGTAGATAGAAAATAATTGAAATTAAAAATAACTGGGGAAGCATTAATTCAACGATTTAACATGTGTATTCATGAAAGAGGAAACAATTTTGAACATGTGCTTTGAAAATTATTGTCTATACTTAACACGTTATGAAAAGTATTTTTATTTGATTCATGTAATTTGCAAAATATTACATTCGTCAAATAAAATTAGTCTTTTCATACCTGGTTACGTAAATAACTATTAATAATATTAACATGTTTTAAAACATTGTGTTTTAAAACAGAATTTTATAACTTGTTACAAATTCAGAGGGGAAATGTTTTAAAACGGACACTTTTTAAAACAATTTTCGTGTTTTAAAACGTGTTGAAACTGTAATATGTTCTAAAACTTCTTTTGTTGTTCAAACTCAACACCCAAATTGTAGCTTCCACAATTTTATCCTCGCTTGAAGACGTCATAATGACTAAATGTTTTCAAACATAGTCTGGTACTCTTTGTGGAATGTTTGGAAACCAAATGTTATTAAACATGTTATGAAACCTTCGAGTTTCAAATTAATTTATTTAAAATACCATGTTTTACAACATGTTACATTGTGAGAAAGGGGTTTTATATTTCCAAAGTTTCTGCGATCGAAATATGTTTTCGTTACCACGGAAACTGCCACGGAATCACCCTGTATAAAGCCATACCATTATACGGGGTGATTTGGTAAAATACATTATTTTTATTTTGAAAATGTGACTTACCAAAGTATTTTGATATCCCAGTCCATATTTTTGATTGGCCCGTTCGTCCACAGTGTCAATTTTGTCCATTTTGCAAAGGTTCACAAAATTAACTTATAAAATTCGCGCACAGCACTGACTTTATTTAAAGTTTCTTTAAATTTTATACTGCCACACACTGGAGAACGACTTTACAATAGTTTCTTTCTGAAAAGAAGAAAAAGATCTATAAGTAAACAAGCATCACCCAAACAAGAGTAATTAAAAAAATGTTCTAGTCGGTAATCAGTATTCAAAACGTAACATTATTGGAGCCAGCAACGCTTTTAGTGCCTAGTGTTGTTTAAACTTGCTTTACCTTTTTTTCTTTTTTTTTTGGTTATATTAATGTAAGTTATCCACAAAACAAACTCCTGCCACGTTGTTAGCGGACCAACGCTTGGCAGCAGCATTTTGATTATTTTAAAAAAGTGTCACTGCTATATATGTTTAAAGTTGATATTTTTTATATTCTTTATTGACACTACAGTATGATGGAAAATGATTTCCTACCACCTTTATTGTAGATCGTCCATGCTCCTATTAAAGTTGAAATTTTTTTGCGAGTAGTTTATTACTTGAAATTGTTAAAAAAACTTTTGCTGCCGGTCATTCGACGGAACACGGCTTTGGCAGGAGCAAAAAAGTCTTATCAGGCGTTGTGGGTCGCTGGTGCTCCCGCAGGAGTCGATTTTGTGGAAACAACTTAAATATAATCAAGGAATCACTACTTCCACATCCAGATTCTCTATCCAAGTCACTCACAACGAAAAAACTTTGTATGTGGAAATAATTGTTTATGGAACTTTAATAATATAATATTTGAAATTCTCTACCCCAAAAACCCATAAAACGATACCCCACATTGGTAGTGGGGTTTCTGATTCTTGTACATACACTAAATCACAATTTCTTTTCATCCCCTTTAATAAGGGGGTGGGGGTGGTAATAGAGGTTGCTATTGCCAACAATTTTTTTTAGACCCTAGCTTCTCTTGTATATACTAAATATCAATTTTATCGACTCTTACCTGCTTGATTTACCCATTTACCCCAATTTACCCCCCAACCCTTCGTCGGAACAACATGAAAATATAATCTAGCTCCAGATTTCGTTAAAGTACATACGTGTACCAAATTTCAAGTCAATATCTTAAACGGTTCCAGAGTAAACGTGCGCACAAAAAAAAGTTAGACAGACAGAAATTTTTTTTTCGCTCAAACTTAAAATCTCGACGTTTCGTGACATTCTAAGCCTATTTGAACAATAAAAATTTTTAAAAATTTTTTTGTCGCTACTATACTACACTGGATGTGGAAGTAAAATAAGAAATTAATTTTAAGCAAATCTTACAAAAAACAGTGTCGCTGGATCCCGGGCTATAATTTTATCTAGTTAGTTTTATACTAAGGAAATTTCGCATTACAATTTTAAATTATTACCTGTTGGAATTCAAGGTTATTTTTTACTGTATTTATATCAGCGTTTTCGATTTGACGTAAAAAGCGAACGAACTGACTAAATGTTTCATAATAAAGAATCACCTATAGGATTTATTATAAATAAAGTTGTCTTATAAATAAAAATACGATTATTTTCAACTGTTTCAGATGCCACACGCCACTATATGTTCAGGGATGTTTGGAATGGAAAATATAGATGAAAGGCCACGCCCCTTGTACTTTCCAATGGAGGAATTTCCATAAAATGTATTGTTACATGTACTTTTTTCCTTAAAATGTTTCATAACCTTTATATTTACTGATCGATTTTTTAAAAAATCTTCCTCTAGCTAATGCTAACTTACTGTCCAAATCAAATCAAATCAATCAAATCGGACTTATCGCTCTTAAGTAATCGTGCTTACAAAAATATGACGGGCAGATGGAGAGACTGACAGATGACGGACATTTTGAAACTCGTTCAGAATTCTTACAATTATTTACTTTTTATTTATTTGCTTTCATTATGATTAGAAAATATTATTTAGGTATTATGCAAATCACAACACACATATTTCCATTTAATATGAAATTACTTACTTTCTGTATATTGGTGCCTAAATCTGGTCACGTTAATATACTAGTTAATATTTTAAATTAGATTACTTTAAAACACTCATTATTGGAGAACCAATCAAAACAACTACTCTTCTAGCCAATACTGACGAAGTATTGAATTACATGATAGGATTCCTAGCATTTTAAAGCAAAAAATATATTGAAAATGCTTAAATCATTTATTTGAAATTCAGTATTCACGCATTCTTTATTTAATATGCAATTATCTACTTATCTATTTAGGAAAACATTTTAAAACACTCATTATTGGAGAACCAATCAAAACAACTACTCTTCTGGTTAATACTGACGAAGTATTGAGTTACATGGCAGGATTCCTAGCATTTTAAAGCAAAAAAAATATATTGAAAATACTTAAATCAATTATTGAAATTCAGCCACTCACAATAATTATTGAACCTTACATTCTATTTCAACCCCAGAAAAATTGTACAAGGTTTTTCGAACTCGTTAGTTCTCATCAGTAGAGTATAGAAACATAATTTAAGCATTAGGCACTTTAACTTTACTTTACCAGTACTATAAAGAGGTACTTTATGACTGCAGAACTATGTCATAAATAGTACTTTATAATGCAAGTCGTGCATAAAATTATTACCGTAGTGGATGTGGAAGTATATTGACACAAAAAAAAATTGAATTTTCCTTTGTTCAAAAAGGCTTAGAATGTCATGAAACGTCGAAATTTTAAGTTTAAGCAAAAAAAATCTGTTTGTCGGTCTGTCTGTAACTTTTTTTTGTGCGCACGATTACTCTGGAACGGTGTATGATATATTGACTTGAAATTTGGTACACCTGTGTATTATAACGAGATCTGAAACTAGATTATATTTTGATCTTATTCCAATGAAGAGTGCGGGGGTAAATGAGGATAAATAGGCAAAGCAAGCAAGTAGAAAACCAGAAAAATTGGAATTTAGAATATGTACGAGAAGCTAAGTTCTCAATTTTTTTTTCCTGCATTAGCCACCTCCACCCACACTATTATTAAAGGCGTAAAAAAAATAAAACTGTGATTTAGTGTGTATACAAGAGCCAAGGGCTCCAACAATGCTTTTGACACTATCTACCCCCTCTGCTACTCCCACCATTATTAAAGTGGTAAGAAAAATAAAATTATAATTTAGTGGGTACAAGTACCAAGGGCTTCAAATATTTTTGGGCATTAGCCACCTCCTCTATTGCCACCTCACCTCATTATTAAAGGGGGTTCAAAATAAAATTGTGATTTAGTGTGTATACAAAATTAAGGACCTTCAACATTTTTTGGCATTAGCCACCCCCTCAACCACTCCCCAGTACCAACCTACTACCGTGTAGCATATCGTTTTATGGGTTTTTGGGGTAGACGATTTCAAATATTATACAGTGTGTCTCACTTGAAATGGTAACACCCCAATAACTTTTTTATTATTTTTTTTTAATCAAATTTTACTTAAGTATAGAACAAATTACGATCTACTTATGACCAGAAAAACATTCGCCTATTACAAATGCAAAGCCACCTGCGGTAACTAAAATGTGCGGAGAAAATCGAAAAATCATATTAGGCATTTTTTATCAGAAAATTTTGTTAATGAAACTTGTTCAGAATTATCCAAAAACATTATGCCCAAAATTTCATCAAAATAAAGAAAATGGAAAAATCTAAATTTAAAAAATTTTAAAAACAATTATTAAAAAAAACTGTAAATTGCTTGACAACTACCTGGCAGCTTGGGTTTAATTTCAAACAAAATTGTCAGTTTTCTAAAAAAAAAAAAAAAAACTTGAAAACGATATTTTCGGACTTGGGCATTATTTTAAACAAAATTTATATATTTTTTTTATTTTGATTAAATTTTGGATTTCAACATCTTTTTCGTTGTAACAGACTTCGATAGGAAATCTGGATGTTGAAGTAGTGATTCTTTAGGCAGCAGTTTTTTAGTACTGCTGTTGCTGCCGTCCACTATGAACTGATGTATTATTACTATTAACATATTACTATCAATATTTTTTCGTAGATTAATTATTTACTCATGACTTAATCGAATTTTAATACCATTAAGTCACCTGGAGTAGCTAGAAATTCTCGATCTAGAACAAAGAATATAAGATTAGATATATTAAATTATTTTATGCTTATGATAAGCTATGTACGTAATTCTTATGTAATCTAATGGCAGAAATTAATGCGAACGATTTTAAGTTTAGAATCACATGATTTAGTCCAAGATAATTATACCAAATTTCCGAGAAGGTAAATGCACAGGACCGGACTGGGCAGACGAAGGACGGGAGAATTTTCTGCGAGGGCCCGCGGCCCACAAACGGTTGTGCTTAATGCAGTAAGGTCAATCCCAAGTGGGCTATTCATATTCAAATTAAAAAATAATGTCTATTTTTCCATAAATTCTTTTATTTTGTAGGAGACTCCTTTCGTGAACTATACAATTTTTCTTCGCAACATCAGACCAATAAGAATTTCTATATACAGGGTGTCCCAGAGACAGTGATCAAAATGAAACCTGGTGAATGGGGACATCATTATCATGCCAAGGAACATGACATATTCACCTAAAATTAGACACAAACATACTTTGATAATGTAGCAATGACATAAAGTGTTCAATTTTTATTTATGATTAATGTAAACACCTTCTTTGTTTTTTTCTAAAATTTCTGTTTCTGAGAAAAAAAATTCCATTTACAAATGGCTGTTGTAAAAAAGACAGTTCGATGACAATGTGAACATAATGTTAAAAACTACCTTGGTTTACGCTAACTACATAAAAAAAATTCAAATTCGAATACCTATTGGAACATTTTTAAAATAGTCATCATTCATGAAAAGTCCGAAAAAAAATTAGAATAACCAAATCCGTACAAAACAATGAAAGTGTATGATCGAAAAATTAAACAAATAATCAAAAATATGTTTATTATATTACATTAAATTTTCAAATGTTCTGCCTCCCTTCGAAATGCATAATCATTTTAATCGAATGAATGTCTGCCGCTTTTGCTTTATTTCATTTGTCGCTATTTCCTTCTCAAATCTTGCTCTGTTGAGGCTTCCCTGGCGTATACTATTTCTTTAAAATGCCCCCAAACAAAATAATCAATGGGGTCTAATACAGAAGATCTCGCTGGCCACCTACTTGTTCCGCCGCGTCCAATCCATTTATTTGGGAAGGCGTTATTCAAATATCTCCGTACTTCTATAGCATGATGGCAGGATGCGCCATCCTGTTGAAACCACGTATTTTGTCGAATTTCTAATGGGACGTCCTCCAGTAAAATGGGCCGCTCATTTTTGAAGAAATGTTGATATATCTCTTCATTCAAGCGAGACGGCAGCTCAAAGGGAGCGATGAACTCAGCGTTCAAAATCCCATTTCACAGGTTTACACTAAATTGGTGCTAGAAGTTGGATTCACTTGAGTTATGGGTATTCCAAATGCAATAACAGTAGTGCGTATTGAATAGCCCAAATCTTTTAAAATGGGATTCATCGGTCCATAAAATTTTATTGAAAAAATTTCTTCGTAGCATCTCTCTGAAAACTGTAGTCTAATCGGATAATCATTGGGTAATAATGATTGCACCCACTGGATGTGATACGGGTGCAATCTGTTAGCACGTAAAATCCTGTAAACAGATGACTTGGGGATACCGGTATGTCTTACGGGATACTGGTACGTCTTACGAGTTGCCTTACACTAATCATTGGATCTTGCTCTATTTCATGCAATAATTCTTCTTCGCGTTCCGGATTGATCCTAGGTCCAGGCTCCTGATGTATTGCGCCAGGAATAACTCATTAATAATTTCATTACGAAGTGGTTATTTGAATTACCTAAATATTCACTTCTTGTGTAATAAATAATAAACAAACAAATTTTTGATTATTTGTTATTTAATTTTTCCATCATACACCTTCAGTCATTATTTTGTACAGTTTTGGTTAATTAATTTTTCTCGCTTTTTTTGTATTTATCACGATTAATGACTTTTTAAAAATGTTTCAATGGCTGCACGAATTTGAAATTTTTTTCATGTAACTAACATAAACTAAGGTAGTTTTTAACATTATGTTCACATCGCCATCGAACAGTTTTTTTTTAGAATACCCGTTTGTAAATTGAACTTCTTTTCTCAGAAACAGAAATTTTAGCAAAAAAAAACAAAAAAAAAAGGTGTTTACATTAGTCATCAATAAAACCTTAACACTTTATGTGGTTACTACATTACCAAGGTATGTCTGTGGCTAATTTCAGACCAATATACTGATTAGTTTTAGCACAATGGTGATTTTTGTAAGGAAGGTAGTAAATTATTCAAAAATTACAAAAGCCCGAATAACTTTTAAACCGTCGACTTTTGGATAACCCCTATATTATGTTCAGGAGGTTGGTAGTGATGTCCCCTTTCACCAGGTTTCATTGTGATCTCTGTCTCTGGGACACCCTGTATATTAACATATCAAAGTTTGTCAAATGTAAAATAGTTTTGTTAAGAAACATGTCAGAGATACTTCAAATTTTACAGGGTATAACTTAGGAACGTTAAAATATTTTGGGGTTTGTTGTACGACTGCGTAGTGGATAGTCATGGAAATTTAACTATACAATACTAGGCTAGCCAGTGGAAGTATGCTGTGGTTGTTCCCAACCTCAAACCGAACAAGAACGCAAAAATCGCAGGAATATACTATTTACATGTAACTTTAAAACAGTTGGACCATGGAAAAATGCTTTAGATAAAAGTTGACACAAACCGTGGCCTACGTAAATGATTTACGTAGGCCACGCACAGACAGACACTTTTTAACCCCCGACCCCAAAAGAAGGGTGTTATAAGTTTGACGCGTATGTTTGTATGTCTGTCTGTCTGTCTGTCTGTGATTTCATATCTCTTCAACGGGTGATCCGATTTTGATGTAGTTTTTTTTTTATTTGAAAGAGTATTTTGTCGAGAAGGTTATAGGCCATATTAGATTTTGATGTTTGGTCGCCATCTTGAATTCGCCATGTTGAACTTCTCTAGAAATTGTTCGATTGAAGTAAAATTGAAAATGTGCTGACAATTATGGTAGCCAAACATGACATAGGCCTCATTTTGATTCGGTCATATGAAACTGGTACGATTAGATACATTGATCGGAGGTTTTTAAAAATTTTCAATTTTACTTGTTTCGATATCCCAGTCAGGGCAACATGAACAAGTACATTTCCTCGTGACGATTAAAACATTTTGTGAGGTAATAATATGCTTAGTGAAATAATTAAAAGCAGAAGCCTTCCTCTAGATATTAACCTTGTGTATGTAAAATTAGGGAGAAAATAACTACAATTTTATTTATCAATAAATCAAATAATACATGTGTAAATATTTACGAAAAATATTTTCGCATAATTTATTAGCAACTAAAGCTATTATCATTCTCTCGGCAACGTTACACATAAGACATAAACAATGTTCACGTCAATCATATCTAGTTGAAAACGTCTAGCATTTTATCAAGAAAAATGTAGACAGTAAGTTATTGCAAGAACGCGAGTCTCTAGGCAATTTCGTGAGTCACTGTCGGCGATTTTGTTAACACACGTAATAGGCCAATTACCCGGTGTTTTAATAAGATAAAATTGTATACAGCACTTTCCGGTCCATCGCGTATAATTTGGAATATAACGAAAAAAACCGCTGCCCAAGGAATCACTACTTCCACATCCAGATTTTCTATCCAGTCTCTCACAACGAAAAAAAAAATTGTATGTGGAAATAATTGTCTATGGAACTTTAATAATATAATATTTGAAATCGTCTACCCCAAAAACCCATAAAACGATATGCCACATCGGTAGGCGGGTGTGGGTGGTGAAAGGCGGTTGCGGGTTGGGGAAAAGGGGTGGTAGTGGGAGTGGATGAAGTAAAAAAAATTTTGAAGCCTTTGGTTTTTGTAGACACAGTAAATCACAATTTTATTTTTTTCACCCACTTTAATAATGGGGTGGGGGTGGTAATGAGGGGTTAAAGCCAAAAAATTTTTTGAGACCTTAGCTTCTCTTATATATACTAAATACCAATTGTATAGACTCTTACTTGCTTGATTTGGCTATTTACTTCAACGAAATAAAATCGAAATATAATCCAGTTCCAGATTTTCTTAAAATACATATGTTTACCAAATTTCAAGTCAATATTTTAAACGGTTCTAGAGTAATCGTGCGCACAAAAAAAGTTACAGACAGACCGACGGACAGAAATTTGCTCAAACTTAAAATCTCGACGCTTCACTCGACGCTTCATGACACTCTAAGCCTATATGAACAATAAAAATTTTCAATTTTTTTAAACTATACTTCCACTAGATGTGGAAGTAATTGGACGCAAAGGAAAAAGTCGTATTTTCGAGACTGTTATTTCAATAAAAACAGTAATTTCAAAATTTGTGTAGCGTTTCCTTAAAAATATCTGTAATTTCATTAGGGGCCAACTTTTACCTAAATACAACTTAAAATTAATAAAAAAGATTGAATATTTTTCGTCAGCCGAAAAAGAATATGAAAACAGATTACATTATAACTTTTACGCAGGGACCATTTTGGTCGTCATATTGGATATCTCGTTTTACAGACTTTCGACAACATTTTAGCGCCCTTTTTTGAATTCAGCATCCCAAAAAACATATAGTTAGAAATCTAACTTCAATATATTAATAGCTATTTAAGTAACCAGATTTTATTTTGTGTAACGAGTGGATGTTTACGGGACGAGCGAAGCGAAATCACGCAAAATAATACACAAAATTGTCTTTCGAAATGTGTTACATATAACTAGAAATCTAACTTCAATATATTAATAGCTATTTAACTAACCAGTTACGAAAGATTTTATTTTGTGTAACGAGTAAATTTTTGCGGGACGAGAGAACCAAGATCCCGCAAAACAACATGAATTGCACAAAATTGTCCTTCGAAATGTGTTGCATAGAAATTTTTTTCTAATTTTAAACGTCTAAAAACCCTTTAAACATAAGTTACATAAAAGATCTTAAAAATTAAGTACTTCTTTTTTTTTACCTGTTTATTTAACGTCGGCCTATTTCCGCTACCAGGGCCTATCGCCGACGCGAGGAGACGAGCTACCCCCAACCTGGAAATTTTGCCGAACTTCTCGTAAGAAGAGTAGGGATCTTTTACTTGACTAACGTTTAATAGACAAGGGACCGCCTGCTTTACATCCCCCACGAAGGATGGTATATCCACTACGACTACGTAATCCTCGTCTTGAAATTACATAGCTTCCGCGTATACACTGATATACAAGCCGCTAGAAGGTGGGATGGTATCGCTGTGTTTCCCAAGATGGGTCACCCATCCAAGTACTAACCGCGCTGCGCGTTGCTTCACTGGAGTATCGAGGATACATACACAGTGAGACGCATCTACGCTCGCCCCAAAAAATTAAGTATCTTTTTCATAGTTACCTTTGCTGCTGTTATTACACGTTATAATTTTAATGTCAAAATTGACAAACGTCATTTAGCCAAGTTATATATTATTTGAAATCCTAATTTGATAGCATAGCAAGGTAAATCGTGTTAATGAAAAGTTAGCATATTTTGAAGGAAAGAAGAATTTAAAAGCTACCACTTTATGGACTGGAATAAACATTGTTTCATTTTCTTTTTATTTATTTTTCATAATTGATGACATAACGAACTTTTCCTCACCAGTTAGGTAAAATTTTACTTTTCATAACTGGTTATGAAAAGTTGGACGTTTTGACACTTACGTCAGTTTTGAAAAGTGTCATTTTATATGTCAAAATTAGAAAAAATAATTAATGTAATTTAAATTTTATGGCGACTATTTTGGGAAATGTAACCGCCATTTTGTTGTGGGGAGAGGTTTCATGTGGCTACCCCCTCTTCATAATTGTTGACTGGGGGTGTGGACATGATGTGTGGTCTCCTCATGAAGTGCACATTTTTTTTGCTTACTAGTCCGTCTATAACTATGTCGAATAACTTCCCAGTTGATTCAATACATTGGCACATGGTAGCCTGGTTCAGATATTTGGCACTGAATATTAAAAATAAGAAAGCTTTATGGATTTTACTCCAAGAAAAAATATTAAAGAAGTTGCCGCGATCTTATAACTAGTTTCATTCTTCCACCATGAAAAATTACGTGTTTCCTTGCCAGAAAATATGAAAGTAAGCTTGTTTTATTTTATAAAGCAAATATTCTTATCAACATTCTGGGAATTGGTTAAGTTATTGTTTTTATATCCATTTTGGGCATCAATCAAAATCAATCACCCTGACTCGTCTTCAAGTACCATATCTTATAAACAGCGTATTCAAAGTTTTCAACGATACGGATAACTAAACTATGATTTACCTGTAGTTTAAATCCAAATATTGATTTATATTCGACAGCGTTATGCAAAATTCTTCAATAAAGGTACTTAGGTAATATAACCTTGGCTTACACTGTTAATAAATATATAAAGACACCTTCACTAAAAGATCTTTATTTTCTTACACAAAATGAGTGTTGCTTATCTAAATTAAACTTGTTAAATACTGCATTTAACGTCCACAATAATGTGTTATCGAGTATCTTACAATATCAAGGACAAATGTTCGTAGTTGTGATAAGGCGAGAGCGAATCATACCAAATGAATTTAGGAGGATTTATATGCCTGATGACTTAATCGCATGCTTTTAAATCTGATTGCAATGTTGTAAATTAGGAAGATACTTCAAGATTAAGAAATGTGTAACTTTATGAACAAGTTCACCAAGACAGCGTACCCTGAAATGATTCCATTCTAAAGCCGAAGACTAAAAATTACTCCAAATACTTGCTCTATTTACCTATTTACTCCCATTTACCCCAATTTACCCCCTCCCAACCCATCAAGAGAATAAGATCAAAATACAATCTAGTTCCAGATCTCGTTAAAACACGTACCAAATTTCAAGTCAATATCTTAAACGGATTCAGAGTAATCGTGCGCACAAAAAAAAGTTACAGACAGAACGACACACATTGGGGCTTTTCGTAGTTAGTAGTCCCAAAAACGCCTAGAGCCTCAAAGTTGAACAATACAAATAATTTTTTCTTTTTTTTGTTTTCCTTAGAAAATTTCTATCAAGTTATCGTATCGACTTTGACGCCCTTCTTTTCTAAGGAAAATTACAAAAAAAAAAATTTGTGTTGGTCAACTTTGATAGGCTCTAGGCATTTTTGGGACTACTAACTACGAAAAGCCCAAATATGCGACAGTCCGACAGTCAGACAGAATTTTTTTCTTTTGCTCAAGCTTACAATCTCGACGTTTCATGACATTCTAAGCCTATCTGGACAATAAAAATTTTCAGAGTTTTTTTGTTGCGTTACTATACTTCCACTGGATATGGAAGTAAAATGGAGCGAAGCACATTTGACTCTCAGCCGAAACTAATACGTCAGAGACTGCTCATTCACGATCAATATTACTCTTTTGTCCACAAGTATCATTATCTAGAATCTAAAGCTAGATAGACATAGCTTCCCTTAGTAAACTGTACCCAATTGTCAACAGGTGCAACGAACTCACCACTTACAATAAATTATTACTTTGACTTACCCCAAGTAACATTTTTCGACGTCCGACTATTTTTGCACTAATTTCAACTTCATTATTAGCACATAATGCAGTCGGACGATGACTTAACCACACAAGTAGCTCTACATCGGGACGACGATGTTACAACTTCGCAAAATTGTTTTGCTAATTTTAGTCATTGATTAACGTTTGTAAGACGTCGGCAAATTACTAGTTACATTTTGTGTGTTCAGAAAACGTTGGTTAAACCTCGATATTTAACCAGATCTGGTGGGGCCGTTATACCCCAATTGGTCGACGTTAAGCTGACGTCGGCAGCCAACTCAATAAGGCTAGATGTTTTAGTTTCAATTTTTACGCTTTTGTTGTTTCCGTAAATGAGATATGGTTTGTAAAACCGAGTTTGTACAAAACAGAGGTTATGTTTTTTTTTATAGAGCTATACAATAATTTTGTCGCAACAAAATCCATTTTACAACTGATGGGAAACAGGTTCTATTTCATCCTGTTCATTTATATACCAATAACTTATAATGTGAGATATATTGTTCGAAGATAAGTAATAATTAGAATAAACTATAAATGTAACCTCAATGAATTTACGAGTGCCAGCGACATAATCGAAGGCGAGTACATGTCTCTACAAAACGCCAACAAAAATACACACACAAAAAGAAAGTCTCTAGATTAGTCCGCCAACATAATATCTAATATCTAGTAAAAGAGCTTACTCTAAAAGTCACCGGAAATCGGAAAAAAATTGTTAAATTGGCGTTTAGCTTACCACACGTCATAATTATTACATATAAGTTGCACTGTTCCAATGAAAGGTAAACATATCTGCTCTTTCCTGAAAGTCTTCTAACTAATAATTGGTTTTAGTCAATTTCCTATAATACTAATAGACCAAACGGAATAGGTTTTTTGTGCGAAATGTCGTTTATCTGCAGTTTTTTTCTATACATATAGTTTGGGATGTCCAAAAACATATGCCAACTATCCGCATGCGTGACAGGTGGGGCAACACATTTTAAAATTCAAAAAACGTCAATTTTTTGCCATTTTTCGCTTTTTTTGCAATATAACTCGTAAATATGAAGCATTGTTCAGAAAAAGATCAAGAAATAAAAAAGTTGAGAAAACTGACTTTGAACATTTTCTTATTTTTGGCATTTTCCCAAAAAATGCTTCTTTTAATAGCTACAGACGAAAGTACAATGCTACTTTTCTATTTTTTGACTTTTTTTTTAAGTGAATATAATAAATAATATTAATACGAAATATATGATCGGTATAATGGAAATTATGTTTAAATGTCCAATTTACAGCTGAAATAAAATATACTTACAGAACTATATATAATTTACATGTTAAACAGAAAAAAATAGTAAAACTTTTTATAGTTCATCTAGCGTACCATAGATGGCAAGCACTAGACTTGTTCTGACGTTTTTCAGTCTGGTTTATACTCTACACTTTTAAGTGCAGCAAACCATAGAACAATAAATGTCAGGAGGAAAGATATGGAGTACTGGTTGAAATGTTTGTATTTTCGTTCTTTCTCTACCTTGTGGCACTGACGAGCCTGGGAGGGCGAAACGCGTCTGCCAATGTTGAGAAATGAACGGCTATACAATGGGCTTCAACCAGCTCTCCTGACATTTATTGTAAAACTGTTTAGGTATTAAAATGATGGGAAAATAAATAAACAAACATATATTTTCACAAACAAACTATTTATTTTAGGTATATTACAGTGTATATGCGTTTCATGTATACCTTAATATATAATTTAATGTAATTTAGCACTTTTTGTTGGAGGCGAAGCAATAATACATTCAGTTTCTCTGTTTTCTTCATCTTCATCAACATCATCTAATGTTAAACAATTAGGTGATGTATCATTTTCATTTATAGTACCAACGATATCTGTTTAGAAAATTACATCAATCTCGCTGTTTGTACAGTTTGCACCCTTACACATTTTACAAAAAGGGTTACATTTCAGTTCCAACTTTCGACAAACACACC
Organism: Rutpela maculata; assembly: GCA_936432065.2. NCBI lineage: Eukaryota > Metazoa > Arthropoda > Insecta > Coleoptera > Cerambycidae > Rutpela > Rutpela maculata. Next base: position 34,741,341 of record OW386292.2, read on the forward strand.
TGTTAAATCACCCTTAAAAGTACAATTACATTTTTTCATTAAAATATCTGGGATCAAATCACTTTTCGTCTATAATATTCGTTCTAAAATGTTGCCACGTTTTCTCCATCCCCAATCGAGTGGATCTAAATTTTTACCTAACCACTGGTGAACTTGTAGTATGTACGGAAAGCATATTCACAAGTGGCTGCCTCAGTGGGAGGTAAGGTACTCAATTCAATGTTTTTCATATTTTTACAAAAAACATCTGCTCTCGTATTATGCCTATTATACGATATACTATATACGACGAAGTGTTGTACAAAAAAGATTTTGAAAAGATTATGCAATTCTTTATATAATACATCGATTATACATGTAGTATTATTGGTGTATATGTATAACTGCATATATTATTATTCTTTTGAAATGAGTTTAAAACTTATTTTATAAATATTCTTCACACCAAAGGTTTATAACAATAATATTGAATCATTATATTCATTTTCTTTTAAGTTAAAAAAAAATAGAAAAGTAGCATTGTTCTTTCGTCTGTAGCTCTTAAACGAAGCATTTTTTGGGAAAATGTCAAAAATAAGAAAATGTTCAAAATTAATTTTTCAACGTTTTTGCCTATTGATATTTTTCGGAACAATGCTTCATTTACGAGTTATACTGCAAATAAACCGAAAAATGGCAAAAAATTGGGGTTTTTTTAATTTTAAAGTATGTTGCCCCACCTGCTACGTGTGTGGATAGTTGGCATATGTTCCCGGACATCCCAAACTATACTTTAAAAAAATAAAATTGAGGATAAACGACATTTCGTAAAATGACCCTTTTTCCGTTTATTCTGACTGGCCTATAACTTCGCCATTTGCATTGTCTTGAAAATGAGCAGCCATACTGACAGTTGATCGGAAATATTACAAATTTGCCACCAGTTTCGGCAAAATTACAATGTTTATGGGAGATTTTTCTACTACTGAGGTTCACAGTTTGTCAAAATATCAGAAAATCAAACACATTGCGAAAATAAGGTTAGTCGGCTTCATTAATAACTTTAACAATTTTTGTTTAAATTTACATTATTTTTGTAACCGGGTTTATCAAAAATGTGCGCTCCGTTTGTGTCCTGAACTCACCTTTTAAATTGCAAATATTTAAGCAGTATTTGCAGCTGGGAGTAATTTTCTGTTTTATTTTCAGGTGCTATATATTAGATCATGTTTCCACGTCAATCTGCATTTGAAATCTGCTCGACGTCTTGAAGAAATAAATCTAAACTCTTAAATAAAATAATGGAGGTTCTAGGTATGCAAGATAAAATCTTCTAAAGTTTTCTGCGAGAATAAAAAAGATCTACGAAAAATTATCCGTGGATTGCAGAAATTGAAACAAACGCAAAAAATTCGCTAAAGGATACGGAAACCTTCATCTGAGGAAATGTTGAGGCATTAAAAGCCGATATTATTAGTAGTTTTAGCGAAAATATAGATATATGTTATGCTTTTCATATTTAATACTATAGAATTAACACGTCTACCCAAATAACTTAATTTTTTATTCATATTGAGTTCAAATCATAAAATGTATTGCTGTTGCACCTTACTATGCAACGGCTTCAGGTTGGAAACATTGTTGTGACCACAACTGTACCTCGTCGTCTTATAAACCACTGTTAGTTATTTCTCAAAAGTTTTAAATGAAGTTTGTTACCAACCATTGTGTTTCCTTTAACAAAGCAGTATATAAGTAACACAGAAATAACCATATTTAATAATCATTATAATAATTAAAAACGCAATGAGTAGTCAACGTCATTAGGTTACTATTACATCAGAAGGTGCATTATATTGTTAAATAATCAACATAACCAAAAAACTTACGTGTGCCTACTTTTCCCAACATTAACAAAAACTAGAGCATACTTTAAAGGTCGTCAAGTCTCATTCATTTCTAACGATTTTGATTCATTGGCGCTTTTAAAAGAACACCGGCTTTAATGTCTAGTAAATATATCACATTACTAATGTGTTAGTTAATTGCAACTTGTAGAAAACATGATGTCAGATTAGTGATGCGCGATATATATCGATGTATCGAAAACATCGATATTGCGATGTACGATATCCGATATTTTTACATCGATAACTTACATTTTTAAACATCGATGAAATATCGATGTAATAGCAAAAATATCGGACAGTATTTTATAATAAAAAAATTAAGCAAATCTGAATCATTTGGGTTGTGGTACACCTGTTTGTTAGGATTCGCTTTGCCCATCTCGTCAAAAAATTTGTAACGAATCTCCCTTCCCCCTCGTCCATCAAAAGAAAAATTTGGATCAGGGACACCCCCCCCCCCCCTGCTTATCAAAAACTTTAAAAAAATATCGATAATTTACAATATCGATGTTTTTCACCCGATAAATATCATATATCGATGAGTCTATTCGATGTTACCATCGATATGAAATATCGATACTTTCGGTTCGATGTCGCATCACTATGTCAGATAATAATAGCTGTCAATATGGGGATATCCATTCCGTTCAAGCCAGTAATTTCCCGTCTTATAATTATTATTTAAAATAATCTATTCTGGTGGTATCTGTAATAGGAAATTACATTTTGTTTTGATGCATTCAGGTATGTGTGATTAAGTCTAAAGAATTCTTTAAATCCATTAAAATCACGCCACTAATATCTGCATATTTCACGATATTCCTATAAACACATGACGGAAATATAACAACAATAATAATATGTCTAAAATAATCATACAAATACATCTCAATGCAATCTAATTAGATTAAAATTTGTCCAATCTGAATAAAAATTGCCCTGAGCTGAATGTCAAGAGTCCTTATAGGAGTTTTAAATGTTACAAAAGGTCAAAGGTAAAAATACAGTTTTTTGCAAATATCTCGGAAACTATTAGCTTCATGACAAAAACATTAAGGGGTTACACATTTGGGAAAACGCAGACATGCCCATCGGTATTGTCAGTACCGGGGCTGGGCACTCAGTACGTAATCAATCAATTAATAACACGTTTATTAAGATTAAAGGTACAGGCATGTGCCTCCCCGGAATCTGGCCCGGAGCCAGCCAAACAACCACGACGCGCAGCGCCATGATTGGTGTGGGGCTGGGCGGGGGGCAGGTCTGGTTTGGCTAAAACAATAATTGGAAATGTAAGGTTAAAACTCCTGTTTGAGAATAAAGCTCAAGATTGACAATTTGTATGAATAAAAGCACACAAAAATAGTTAAAAAATTATTAAAATTAGTACTTTAAAAAACTAGCGCTCTCGCGCACAGCACGAACACTTTGGTATTTTGATTACTGACATGAGAAGACAGAACTTAACGAAAAAAACAGTTCGAAGCAATTCCTCCCTGGTGGTCTTCCTACCAGGAAGATATGGTGGAAAAAAGGTGTGGTTTAAAATATTTGGATTTTTAGGGAATTTTTCGGCCTAGACGAAATTCAGAAACAAAAAGGACAAAAGAACAAAAAGGGTAAGAACGAAATTGAACAAATATAAAAAGAGGGATCATAAAGTTGCAAAGTTGAGGAAAGATAAAGAATAGGGTATAAGATAAATTATGGTAGGGAAAAATTTGGCTAAGGGAGTTACAGGAATATAGGCCTGATTATAGCAGGGCGTGTCTGATATCGAAAAGTATAGCGTTATGCTGTCTAATTCCAGTTATAGTCATATACATGCCAAAGTTGCAAAAACTCAAACATGACCACCCCCTCGTTTTCGAGGACGGCCAACACGATGGTGATAGTCACGCGGTCCCTCGAACTACCTCTAAATGCAAAAAACCACCCTCTTTTTCGATTTTTCATTGTCAGGCATGCCTGTTGGATCAGTTTTTTTTTTTGAGGAAACTTAATATTTCAGTCGAATTGGACATAATAAAAAATTTTGCGTACTGCGGACTTTTTTTGTGTGGAAGTTGTTTAAAAGGGCATAATAAGCAAGCACAGAAAACTACATCCTGCTACACCATGTGCGTCCCCTATTTTTAGAGGTTGAAACTTTGAAATTTTACTTATGTGTCCATATCTTTTTCCCTATTACCCGTAGGGCTCTTTACCAAGTTACACTTTTTGAAGATTCATTCCTCCTCTACATAATTATATATATTACACATTTGTCGTAGGACAAACGGTTTTGGCTGTACGAGGCCGGAAAGGTCGCGCTGTCCGAATTTGGGGGTCTTCTGTACAGGACAAACAGCTATTATTTCCAATCTACAATACTACACATACTAATGCCCTTAAGGAGGGATGATGATTTGTGAAAAAACTTTAATCGAATACCGCGCGGTTTCCATGATACGGGATGTTGAAATTTTGAAAACCCCTTTTTTAAAAAAAAAGTGAATCCACTTTTTTCGCCCGTTTTTTTTTTCATGCATGTACGACCCTAATATAAGAAAATTTACGTTGGTTTCATTTCAATACATTCGTTGGTTTAGGAGCTAGACAGCAAAATATGCCAAAAAAAGGCTATTTTGGTATTGTTGCATTAAAAAAACCAAAACCAGTATAATTCTGGTAAATGTTTTTGTTTATCCTAAAACTCCAATTCATTGAGCATAGAAAATGTGTTTTTGTATTTAAGTAGGATCAACACTTATTGTGTAATAACGATTTATGTCATGTGTTCTACAGTCTCCCTTTTCACAATTTTTTTTTGCGGCCTTATGGTTCATAGTAGGGCAGAAAGCAATATACACGTGGACAGGGCACATAATAGGGTGTTAAAATGGGTCTCTTGTGCGATAGGACGTACCGTTTTCGAGTAAAACGCACTTGTTTGGTTATGTTTGCTTTGAGTTTTCATTCTGTTCTAAATTGTGATCTGATAAATAAATTCTACATTTTGGTGTTTTCTTTCTTAGGAGTTTGTTTTTTCAAATCATTTTTCGATGAAATGGTCATATAATAGCTCGAGGAAGGTAAAATTACTGTGGATTTTGTTATAGACACAAAATAACAGCCAAACGTGCTAAAAATTGTCTTCCACACGTTTTCACGATGCTGATATTATTTAACCTCCTAACCAACTACCCGTAAATGCATAAAACCTTTTTCCCATTTTTCGTTTTCAGTCATGCGAGGACTTGGAATGGTTTTTTTTGCAGAAACTCAATACGTCCTGTAAAATTTTGCCACCAGACATTCTAACGACCCGGGGGGGGGGGGGGGGGGGCTGAAACCACTTCCTCTCTGAATCCTGAAGTGTCCCTCAAGAAGAAGAAGGTATCCGTTTTCAAGGGTGGAGAAAACATTGCATTAGTTGAATCAGTTTCTCTCTTAGTCTTCTCTCCTTGTATGCCCAAAACCATCGGTTTTTCTTATAGTGAGATCACAAGCGCTCATTGGATCAGGTTTTCTAGGGACACAATTTTTTTTTATTGCAGCTTAAAAGGAGTTTGATAGGACGGGCTATGCGGATGTATATATAGTCATGTATGTGCATAGTCCACTTTTTTATTATATATTATGTATCTAATTTTAATTCTTATTCTAGACATGCGTAATATACTATTGTTTTAAATTTTAATTTATTCTTCGGCGTTTACAAATTAAATTATAGAGAGTGGGAGTCGTCTTCCTCTCATGTGACCTCCATACAGCGATCCAGCGAGGACCGACGCACAAAATATATGCCATAGCCGTCGGTTGTGTATTCTCTACATATAACCTTCAATTTGTTATATATCCTCAGTATTGAGGACCCTTAAGAAATATAATTAAATAAACATAAACATAAACACACCACAGACAGTAGACAATATAAATGCAGTATATGGGTTAAGAACTAACTGTATGCATACATAGGTATTGGAAAACCCCGATCCAAGAAGTCCTCGCATGCCTGATGACGAAAAATGGGAAAAATTGGTGATTTTATGCATTCGGGGGTAGTTGGTTAGAGGTGGGAGGCTAAATAATATCAGCATCGTATTCCCCGGCCTTGAAAAAGTGTAGAAAACAATTTTCAGCACGTTTGGATGTTTTTTGCATGTTTCGGTTTTGAGGGAGGGGGTGGTTTCAACCTCCTTGGAGTCGTTAGAATGTCTGATTGCGAAATTTTACGGACATATTGAGTTTCCCCAAAAAAATCCCGATCCAACAAGTCCTCGCATGCCTGGCAACGAAAAATCGAAAAAAGCGTTCAGGGAGGGGGACCGCGCGACTATCACCATCGTGTTGGCCGGCCGTCCTCGAAAACGGGGGGTAGTCATGTTTGGTCGCTACCCCTGCACCTTTGGGGTTTTACACTTTTTTTTCCAGTTTCGTATGGACTATTATGTTGCAGGTTAGCGGACTATCGCCCAATTGTTGGAATTGACTGAATTTTTGTGAAATTTCTTGGACGTAGTCTCTGCTAGTGGGGTTATGTCGTGACAATTAGCATATAGATCTCATCTCAAATCAGAGATGAGGTGTATCAATTATTGTGCTCGAGAACTCGAAGATTTCTCATTGTCGTGCCCGGGATGCTGCTCCATACCGGCGCCGTGTATGTCATTGCCAGCTTGATCACCATTGTGTACAACATTTTTTTATTTTGTCTGTTTAGTCCGCTACCCCTGGCCAGGAGCAAGTACAGACTCCTAAGAATAATTCAATTGTTGTGAATGTCTGTCATTTTCTTGGCTAACTGCAATTTTGGATTTAAATACAGATAGGTAGGTACCTTATTAAAATTATCTGTTGGCGCTTACCCTTTAAAAATACTTTTATTATTACGAAATATATCATTAAGAAATAATTAATGGCAAAAAAATTAAAGTTTATGAATCACTATTTCTGATTAATAAAGGAAAATAGCACGGTGCCATTAATAAATTTTCCATAGGTCTACATTACTAATAATTTCCATAGCCTACTTAGTAATTTTCTTACGTCGCGTTCATCTAACGCGGCCATTTTGAAAAAAATTAAAATTTTTTCGTATATCACTTATTTCTTGGAATTTCTTAAATCGGAAAAAACTGTTGCACTTAGAATTGTATGCCTAATAAGAAACCGTCAAAAAAATATAGTCATTCTATGTAAGAAGAAAAAGTTGATATCACTTGAACCGGAAGTGTTATTTTCGTTCCTTTTAGTCTAAAATAAGCCTACTTTTGTCTAATTTATAAGTACCAAAAACGAAATTTTTAAATTAAAAAACAACCAAAAAATTGCGAAGATTGACTCGTACCACCCGCTATATTAAGGTGACAAAAATGAGACGCAACCTATAACAATAATTTCTAACCTTTATAACCTGCGAGATACGACGGTACTGTTAATTTCGCGAAAAATAGTACTTTTTTTTTGTTAATTGCCTTATTTATATGTTTACGTCCTGGCGAAGTTTAGCTAACGCTACTACACCACTTAACCAGGACGGCCAGATGAGATATGTTTTTACATACGGGAATTTGGTCTTGGGATACATAATTTCTTGTACATGATACTTATAAACAATTATTAAAAATAAGAATGACCTCTTATGATGCAATACATCTTAGATGCGATAGAAACTCAACCGAACGAAAAAAGTTAAATTCCTGCACATTTAAGGTTAGGATTTTGCAGAGTGAGAGAGATATATACGTTTATTTTCGATTTATTATAAATATTTTAAAAATCATAAATGAATCTTTAAAATAGTTTCAGGTACTTCCCATTGCTCTAAAGAATACAGCCATGTACAGTTTTGATCATAAATTTTGTATATACTTAAATGCCATACTTTAATAATGAAATTAGGAACTATGTTCATTGACAAACTACGATATTCAAGTACAATAGAAATTTACAATGAAAAAATATATATAGTTATATTCTTTAGAACAATAGCAAGTATCTAAAACACTTTTAAAGATTGTACTATGTTTATTTTTTTTAAATATTTATAACAAATCGAAAATCTCTCTCTCACTACAAAATCCCATTCTTAAGGATGTATGGTACTTTTGTTAAGAATCAGAAGTTCCGGGAAGGTTATTTTGCTACTAAGACCGTAAGGGACCTTATGATTACGTTACAAGGAAATAAATAACTTGCAACGATGATTTTAGTGTTCTGAGAAAAAATGTAAAATAAATCTGAATTTCTTCATAATTTCAAAGTTTTTTCCAATATTTCTTGAGACGCCAAAACAATTTTTTCAATAACAAAATTGCCATTCCACGACAACTGTTCAAAAAAATACTTAAACTCCACTAATTCCGCCATTTGGTAATTACTGGTTCGTTATCTTTAAAGAAAATACGCAATATATGCACTGCTTAGTCCGACGAAGCGTTCTACTACACTACATATTCCTATTATTAAAGCGATAGCATTCTCAGCAGCGTCTGCGTCTAAAAATAAAGTCTACTTACATAATTCCAAGCAAATCCGTTACCAATCACTATTTACGAAAAACGATAAAAGGGAATATGTACCGTCACCGAAATTCGCCACTTTCACGTGCAATTTAATTCAACAAAAATACGAATTTGATTTGATGTGGAGGACAACTAAAATAGAAAAGAGGCAATTGTTTTCCTTTGGAGACCGTCCAAATCCGATGTACCAGAGTGAAAACAAAGCACTTTTAGTATTATTTTATCACTCGAAATTAAGATTATACCACTACCATAATTATTGTGGATACTTGGACTTAATTAATATGATGTTCGATCATCTCTAAAATAAACATCTAAGCCTGCATAAATGAAAGTTTCTGCCATAACACTATAAAATTTAATGATGCCTCTCTTGCAAAGCATAACGGTATGGTGGTTGTGGTTATATACGAGGTCGATGCGATACATCCGTGTTGAATAATTGTACGGGGTGAAGTGGCGGGCAAGATTGAGACCGCGGATCAGGGCATTGGGATTAAGATTTTGAATTCGTTACTTTAATAACTATCAGTGTCAATAGGCTCTTCCAATTCAGAGGAATTTGAATATGTTGAAGTTTTCACAATAGAGAATTAGTACAATAATTAGAGGTTTCAACTTCGGAATAATAAAGTTTCTATATTATACAGGGGCTTGCTAATTTATAGGGGGTGGATGCCCTTTCAGAGAATGGTAACTAAAAAGGAGCTGAAAGAGAATCAAATTTTGAGAAGAAAAGGTTCCATGCAACTTTTCATATAAATTGACGATTTGCACGAAAGAAAGTTTGGTAAAAAGTGTCATGGCGCACAGTATAATGGTATCACTGCAATTCACTGCATATGTTGACCAACTCGTCTAATTTCCAAACTTTCCAACAACTAAATACCTATAATATAATGATCATAACATTGTTTTCATTATCTTTGATGTTAAACCTACTTCCATTGAATATAAATCATCTTTATTAGGTTGTTTCGTAGTCTACAATATTTAAAAAATGTCGAATTATGCAATTTGTCAATCTGCTGCCAACTCTTCTAATAAACTGAGAGTTGGAAACAGTGTTTGACAAATTGCATAATTCGACATTTTTTAAATATTGTAGACTACGAAACAACCTAATAAAGACGATTTATATTCAATGGAAGCAGGTTTAACATTAAAGATAATGAAAACGATGTTATGATTATTATATTATAGGTATTTAATTGTTGCAAAGTTTAGAAATTAGACGAGATGGTCAACATGTGCAGTGAATTACAGTGATACCATTATACTGTGCGCCATGACACTTTTTACTAAACTTTCTTTCGTGCAAATCGTCAATTGATAGTCTTTAAGTTATAACGAGTTATAACGACTAGAAAATTGGGATTATAGTTTGAACAAGAGGTATTTTGTAAAAAACGTAACATTTTTGTTTGTTTGCAAATATCTCAATTAAATATTACAGTTTTTCCAAATTTCAGCCCTTAATATTACATTGTTTTCTAATAAAAAAAAAAGAAATCGAAAATTTTCGAAAATAATTATATAGGCTATAGACAGAACATAAACGTGGAACAAATTGGAACATAATCTGATAACGGGAACGTTGAAAAAGAAATTCTTGAATTTTTTTGAACTTTTTTAAAACCCTATAAAGTTTCAGCACAACTACCAAATTTTTTTGTAGAATCTTGTGATGGTTTTTTAACACACATGATTTTTCTAAAGCGATCAAATGAGTACTTGGTACTTGAAAAAAAAAAATAAAGTGTTCTTTTTTATTTCCTTAAATTATGATACACTGATGTTAAAATTAATTTTTTTTTTGTAGCATCTTGGGATAGTGTTCTATAATCCCTAATTTTTTTGAAATCGGCATCATCAGAAGAAATTATTGTTCATCAAAAGCAAATTATCGAGTTGAGAAATAAAGTTTCTAACTTCAAGTACTTTGATGTTACCATTTAATACAACTTTAGAATTTCACAAATATATAAGACAGCATGTGGACGTATATGCGCGAAAATGAATGTTTATACTATAATTGCTGTAACATTGCTATAGTATCGTCTGATGTAGTTTAAGTCCATCAGCAAAACTAGCATTTTAGTGCTATAGAAAAATTGTTTTCTTCTAGCAGAGATACATATTTTTTGAAATTCAATATTGTCGTTTGACTGGAACTGTTTTCTCAGTGCATTATTTTCCAATACTCCAAGTTAAAATTGCACAGTTTGCACGTTCAAAGACTTTTAAAATGCTGGAATTGTCGGACTTTACCATTGCTGAAGTTGACCGAAGATTTAACAGGCCCTCAAAAAATGTCGGCGCCTTTGACCCATCAAACACGCCGCATCGCAACGCCAAAGATGCCGACATTTTTTGAGTGCCTGTTAAATCTGCGGTTTACTATAGTCGGGTCAGTTCGGGTTTGTCAACAAGATTTTATGCTCTTAAAACGAATGATAATATTATTTCATGATATTCAGATATTTCATGATAAACGGATAATACCAACCAGACACCACACACCTAACAACTAACCGGAACAACCTGCGGTGTTGTCAGACTGCCACCATTTTGTCTACATTTTCCGTTCGCTTAACATTATTGCGTTTGACCACTTCAAACTTTAAATGGCTTTTGTCTCGGATCTTTGACAACGTCACGAATGTTTGCGACAGGATGCCAACTAGAAGCAAGGCATGCTCATAGATAGCATGGGTAAAGACATTTTTTTTGGGACTCCGCATGAATGATCGATTCCAAAAAATTAGGTATAATAAACCACTATCCCAAGATGCTACAAAAAAATATTTTAATTTTAGCATCAGCGTACCATAATTTAAAAATATAAAAAAGGACATTTTATTTTTTTAAGGACCTTCTACTGATAATACCGATTTCAAAAAATTAGGGATCACAGAATACTATTCCAAGATGCTACAAAAAAAATATTTTCATTTTAGCATCAGCGTGTCATAATTTAAAAAATTAAGGACATTTTATTTTTTCCAAGGACCTTCTAGGTACCGATAATATCGTTTCTTAAAAAAATAGGGATTTAGAATGCTATCCTAAGGTGCTACAAAAAAAAAATAATTTTAGCATCAGCGTTATCATAATTTAAACAAATAAAAGAGACATTTTTTTTAAGAACCTTCTACTGACAACTATTTCGAAAAATTAGGGATTATAGAATATTATCCCAAGATGCTACAAAAAAAATATGACAATTTGGTAGTTGTGTCGAAACTTTATTATGGGTTAAAAAAAATCCAGAAAAATTCATGAATTCTTTTTTCCAATGTTCCCGTTGTCAGATTCTGTTTCAATTTATTCCACGTGTATGTTCTGGTAGTGTCTATAATTGGTTAAAACTCTATTTAAATCGGTCATGCAGTTCAATAGATAAAAATTATTTTCGAAAATTTTCGATTTTTTTTTACCCGAAAACAGTTTAATATTAAGAACTGAGATTTGGCAAAATTGTAAGTGATACTGATAAAAATTCAAGCAAAAAAGAGCACCATCCGTACGGGGGTAAATTCACCCATATTAACATACATATATTAGTGTTATTTTGATTCGAACTATACGTTTCCGATATATTGTATTGTATGAGAATAAACAAAAACATGACTTATTGAACCTAACAAAGTCAACAAACATTTTATAAACAACATATTAATATCAATTAACAGGAATTGTCATTTAATAAATTACACAGGCACACACACAAAAAAATAATAAAACCCAAAGGTCAGACAGTTATATCTGTATGTATTTTGATATGCTGAATCCGAATTTCATATTAGAATTTAGGCTAGTAGGTACGGGGGTGGATGAAGTGGCAAATTCTCGGAAAAAATTCTTGAGGCCTTTGGTTCCTATACACACACTAAATCACAATTTTATTTTTTTCACTCCATTTAATAATGGGGTGGGGGAGATAATCAGGGTGACTAATGTTAAAAATTCTTTTGAGACCTTAACTTCTTTTATATACACTAAATACTAATTTTATGAACTCTTACTTGTTTAATTTACCTATTTACCTCCAATTTACCACTCAACCCTTTAACGGAATAAGATCAAAATATAATCTAGTTCCAGATCTCGTTAAAATACAGACAGGCAGACAGAATTTTTTTGCTCGAACTTAAAATCTCGACGTTTCATGGCATTCTAAGCCTATTTGAACAATAAAAATTTTTGATTTTTTGCGTTACTATACTTCCACTGGATGTGGAAGTAATTAACTGTTGGATCTTTAATGACTTTGTTAAAGTTCGGACCTCTAACCATGGCTAAATAAAAACTTACTTTTGGGCACTACCTTCAAAGTGCTCTAGCCCTCTTGTGAGGCATTTTCGGATGCGGGTCTACAAAAACTTTTTCAAATTTTGCCCACGACAGGAATTTCTGGACACACTGTATAGTGGCAAATAATTGTTATGTGTAAAAAATATTTAATTGTCAGCGTAAAATGTACACATAAAAATATATTTTTAAGCATTAAAATTACACGATAATAATTTAATTGTTTAAAACAAATAAATAAAACGTATATGTTTGCAATAATAATAATAATAATAATAATAATATATGTTGTTTTTTTCTTATATAATTTCCGACATTCACGCCCATATTCACCATCGTTAGTTAAACAGATAACAAGCTGTTAAAGCATTAACAACCTGTTAAATATGGGTAGACATATTCACCAATCACAGTTAGGAGAAAACAACCTGTCGAAGTAGCTGACAAGTTAACAAGAGAATTTTGGGCAGTTAAGCTCTAAAGGAGTATATAGACGACCTAATTTGTTGGGGGCCAACTTAGTTGCTTTGTAGTGTGTTGGTTTTCAAAATGTCCGCCAAGTGTCCTTTCTGACAGCCCATTCGTCTGTCCGTCTGCCTCTCCGT